>JARQOC010000003.1:125104413-126580038 GCA_033576535.1 Allobates femoralis | reverse complement strand
CACCGTCGTGTCGTGTAGCGGTACCTTTAGGCCAATTGTGCATTAGACCACATGCAAACTTTGAGTATTTAGTGAAATTTTTACCTCAGTATTTGTAGCTAAATCCAAGAGTGGAACAATCAGAGGAAAAGTATAATAGAAACTCGTCACCACTTCTGTGTTTATCACCCACTCCTAGTTTTGGCTACAAATACTGAGGTAAAAAACTCATAAAATACTGAATGTGTGAATGTAGCACTATTGTTTGGTGGTCATAATTGTTTATGAACTTACATCTACATTGCTTGAACCGTTAAATACAGCAAATATTTTGCACAAAAACGCAGCTTTAACTCTACGGAGAAAAATAGTCTCAAGAAAACTTTACATCCTCTATCCTATATAGCAGGTGGTGACCTAAAAAAGCCTCTTTAAAGTAAACCTACCACCCATTTTGTGCACTATAACCTCTACCCAGCACTTTAAATATACTGTAATTGGGGTTCTAGTAACCACTTTATTCTCCCAGACTGGCCCCTGATTCCGTCAAAGATTAACTTGGAATGTGTTTGCGCTGTATGGTAATTAGCTCTATATGGCGTTGTGGGATGCGGCTCACTTCAGTCCGAGCCACCCCGCCGCCTGTAAAACTCACCCGCAGCCTGTAATATGTCACCCCTCCTGTGTATGTATGGAAGCAGTGACGGCATTCACGCCTGTGCAGTGGCACAGGTCACTGTGCTCTATTGCAGCCTCAGAAAATCTCGCGAGACTTTACAAGTCTCCCAAGACTTTGGTCACTGCGGCTTCAAGAGAGCACAGTGACCCGTGCCACTGCGCAGGCGCGAAAACCATCACTGCATCCATACATACACAGGAGGGGTGGCATATTACTGGTGGTGAGCGTGTTTAACCTGTGGCGGGGTGGGTTTTACAGACGGGAGGGCGGCTCAGACTGAAGTGAGCCGCATCCCACTCGACCAGATAGAGCTAATTACCATATGGCGCGGGACACATTCAAAGTTAATATCTGAGGTAATTAGGGGCCAATCTGGGGGTATAAAGGGGTTACCAGAACCCCAATTACAATATGTTTAAGGTGCTGGGCACAGATTATAATGCACAAAAAAAGGGGTGACAGGTTCACGTTAATACTGTTATCCATATATCCCATACTCCAGTAAAACACTTTAGACCTACGCATTTATGCACTTCACAATAAAATATTAGCTTTCTACATTCTATAGTTGTTTTTTTTAAGTAAAAAGGCAAATTTAAAAATAAGCAGGCAGGAGTCTAACAATAGTTTCACCTGGGAATAATAGCTTGGCGTAATACTTTGTTTTACTCTGCTGCATATGGCAACAGTACCCTCAACAGCGTTTTGTTTTAGCTAATTGAGAGAATAGAGGATGTGAGGAGTAATAAAAATTGTTTCATGGCTGTTTAGTCAAGCTGTACAGCTCTGTGGTAGATAAACGATTGTGATGCAGTCTTTCTGTTGATTGGCCTTGATTAAGTGAGGTTACGTCTGCATGGAAAGAAAAAGAAAAACATCCAACATCATAACGTTACGTAGGAACAGATCAGGTATCTGTAAATCAGGCCATCCGTATCGGCAGCTTCTTCATTTCTTATTCAACTAAAGTCATCAGCCTAAAAATGTCACAAACGAGTGAGAACAAGTACAATTCATTTTTTTGGAGAATTTAAAAAGATTCTTCACCTTAGGTTAGAATTGTATTTCTTTATTTAATGTGCGTATTTTGGCTAAAAAATATAATTTTTTTTTTACATTTTTTAAATTGACTTTCATTAAACATTTTTGCTTTTTATTAATTTATTGTTTATCTTTTATAACCTAATCTGTTGATTGCTGCAGGATAGGTTAACAGAGAACTAGTTTGTGATCTGACCTGATGATCCAATTCGAGAGTTTGTAAGGCTGGCTTCACATCACGATTTTGCGGCATCCGTGTGTATCCATTTCAAAACGAATACACACTGATCCGATTTTGAATCCCATGTATCCCTATGGGCAACGGATGGGCTCGGATGTGTCCCTATTGGCATCCGATTTTAGCACCATACGTTGCTGTCCGATTTAGTCACGGAGCCAAAATCATAGCCTGCTACGATTTTGGTGTCCGTGACTAAGACTGGACACCAAGGATCCTTGGCGGTCAGTGTGCAGATACCACGGGAGCCTATTGACATCGGATCCGTGTCATGGATCCGATGTCGGCTCCGTTGTTATGTACTGAGCATGGCCAGAAGCAGTGCTCAGTACATAACCCTCTGCCTCTCCCTGTTCTCCCTGCTTCTCATTCCTCCATCTCCTCTCCCCCTGCTTGTCTATCCTGTCCCCCCAGTCCTCTCCCCTGTCCTCTTTCCTCCGGTATTTAAAAAATACTAAATCTCCCCCCAGAGGATACTTCACCTGTGCAGTGCCGCTGGGGATGCTATCGTCTCCATCTGGGTGTAGGACCTCTTGTGACATCACCGAGCCGATCAGTTGACACGTCAGCTGATCAACTCGATGACTTAATACCAGGTCCTACAGCCAGATGGAGACGGTCGCATCATCGGAGGCGCCGGACAGGTGAAGTATCCTCCAGGAGGAGATTTATTATTTTTTAAATACCGGAGGAAAGAGGACAGGGGGGACAGGGGGAACAAGATAGACGAGCAGGAGGAGAGGAGATGGGGGAATGAGAAGCAGGGAGAACAGGGAGAGACAGAGGGACCACAGAATCCACACAGATCCTGCATAGAATCGGAAATGGATGGCTATTTGCCATCCGAATGCAGGGATCTGTGTGGATCCGTAGCTGTCAAGGGGATCCAGCAAAAACAAGGATTCCCACGGACAGCACAAAATCGTGATGTGAAGCCAGCCTTACTCATTTAGCTATTGTAATTGTTTTATACATCTGCTCTCAGCTGATTTATGACCACAGGCTACTTCAAAGTTGTACAAACAAAAGTGCAACGTTTTTAATGAAAATTCATTGGAAAAAATTATAATTAGCTCCAAATACAATTGTTTAAAGGGAATCTGTTAGGTTAAAAATCCATGTGTAACTAATATAATTTTCTAAATCTTCTGGTGAAGCTCTTTCTGTTCATATGTTTCCTTTATTTATACTCACCTCCTATTCTGTGTAAACTTCTAAAAAATTGATTTATTAAATCTGCCAATCAGAGTGAGTGATCACTTACTAGTGCATCTCAATGAATTAGAATATCATCAAAAAGTTAATTTATTTCAGTAATTCAATACATAAAGTGAAATGCATGTATTATATACACTGTGTTCAGAATTATTAGGCAAGTTGTATTTGAGAGGATTATTTTTATTATTCATCAACAGCTATGTTCTCAATCAACCCAAAAGACTCATAAATATCAAAGCTTAATATTTTTGGAAGTTGGAATGGGATATTTTTAGATTTGGCTATCTTGGGAGGATATTTGTTTGTGCAGGTAACTATTACTGTGCAGAATTATTAGGCAACGTAATAAAAACCAAATATATTCCCATCTCGCTTGTTTATTTTCACAGGGTACAGTTTTGGCCAAAAGTATTGACACCCCTGCCATTCTGTCAGATAATACTCAGTTTCTTCCTGAAAATGATTGCAATCACAAATTCTTTGGTATTATTATCTTCATTTAATTTGTCTTCAATGAAAAAAACACAAAAGAGAATGAAGCAAAAAGCAAAACATTGATCATTTCACACAAAACTCCAAAAATGGGCCGGACAAAAGTATTGGCACCCTCAGCCTAATACTTGGTTGCACAACCTTTAGCCAAAATAACTGCGATCAACCGCTCCTGGTAACCATCAATGAGTTTCTTACAATGCTCTGCTGGAATTTTAGACCATTCTTCTTTGGCAAATTGCTCCAGGTCCCTAATATTTGGAGGGTGCCTTCTCCAAGCTGCCATTTTTAGATCTCTCCACAGGTGTTCTATGGGATTCAGGTCTGGACTCATTGCTGGCCACCTTAGAAGTCTCCAGTGCTTTCTCTCAAACCATTTCATCATGATGCATTCCCTTGTGCGTGGTGAAATACGCACTCCCCGCAGCCCGCTGTGTAGCTAGTATCCATGATACACAGCAGGTTGCTAGGGGTCGCATTCTCCACTCTGTAGCCTGAAGGCTGCAGAGGGAGAAAAAATTTTTAAGTCCTCTGCAAAACACGCAAGAGACTTAGAATTGTTCCAGTGTGACCCTAGCCTAACTTCCCTCTGAGTACAGTGCTTATAGACAGGAAGAAATGGCCCAGTTCTCTTGGACCTTCTGGCAACATTTGGTGTTCAGTCTTTGGGTTCCTTCTAGACTTGGTGTTCAGTATTTGGTGTTTGGTGTTTGTTCTTTGGATGGATTTAGGGGTCAGAGTTTGGATATGGTATTTGGTGTTTGGGTTCTTTCTGGAGTTGGTGTTTGATATTTGGTCTCTGAGCTCCTTGAGGGGTCAGTATGACTCAGGCCCTCTCGTATATCTTCGGTATAGGAGGAGTCTGGGCACCAATCAGTCCATATTCTAGGGTGTGTGAACCACCCAGTGCTGTAGTCAGTGGCAAACTCGGTGTTGCTCAGCTCAGAGCATAAGTTGCAAGTACATGAATGAAAGGAGCAGCACTCACCGATACTTCTGGTGCTGTATTCAGAGTTTATTCCATATTAATGGTTACAGAGTGCAGGGAGGGAAAGTGTTCAGTGTCGGCCATACCTTTTCATCTATCTGATTTGCTCAGTGGTGCTTCACGGTAATGATGGCTTTAGGCTGGCCCCAATGCTCACATGTCTGCTTCCTTACAAGTCTTGGCACCAACTCCTTCACTCCTTTGTTGTCCCAATGTGCTCCAAACAAATGAATATTTTCACACACCAGAATACACTAGTGCATACACCAGAGGCAGCTCTAGGTTTTCTGGCACTCAGGGTTTGAGTAGTCGTCATCTGACCGTTCATATGTGATTTTCAAACTTAGAGTCACATGTCAAGCTGCTCTTCTTAATTCTCTCAATATTCCGTGAAATACTACAGCCCCAGCTTCAGTGAGAGAAGCAAGAAGAAAGGAAGTTGTCACATGACTAAGTATGAAAATTACATATGAGTAGTGGTGAGATGATTGCTGAAACCAGCAAGTAGAGCCAAGTCCTGACAGTGAGTCTATTACACACTGTTTGGATTGGGCTTGCTATGGTGCCTAATGTTATATTTAAAATTGTTGTCCATCTCACAGATGGTTGTCCATCTCACAGAGTGCGTACCATATGCTATCAGGATTCTCCCGTGTTGTCGACAAAAATTAATCAAGTGACTGGCATACTTCTGAAAACATCCTAACAAGACATAGCCTCACTCGCAAGACAGCAAATGTCTAGTCAGCATGAAAGACCTTCCACTTGCACTGCAGGCAGCAGAGAATCATGACCGTGTGCAGTGTGCACGCTGTGAGATTTACGAGGTCTGTAGTCTTTCATCACAAACTTTTTCAATACCTTTAATGCTCCTAAAAAATAAAAATGTAGTAACTTTCAAAAAATTCCCACCAGTACAGAAACACAGTATCACTACCCTTATTATTAAAGAAATACATAATCAGAACCACCAACAGTACAGAAATATAGCATCACAAAACCGATTAGTACAGAAATACGTCACAAGAAATACCATCATTGCAGAAATACATAACCATAGCAACCAGCAGTAGATGATCACCAGGACCACCAGAAGTACATAAATAAATCAACAGGACCATCATTAGTACATAAATAAACCACCATCAGTACATAAATATCACTAGGACCACCATTCATACATGGTACACCAATTGTAATGTCAGGTCAGGCCCTTATACAATTGTATTGCATGAACCTACAACTGCCAGTATGTCCTTAATAATGGTAAGGAGATACTGGGAGTTGTTGTTATCAGACATCAAACTCCGCAACCACAGTACTGATGAGATGCAGACAGGATCACAAAGAAACATTTACATCCTGGTACCTTATAAGTGACATCTTCTCCATTTAAGGTCATTATCCTTCTTTTTCTTCATCTTGTTCAGACACCTTGATGACTTTTCACATCCACAGCTCATCTCTGCAGAATTCCATCCTCTGCAGCACATCCTGGCATGATGCCCTTAAAGATAGCAGAATGATTATGTTTCTGAATTTAAAACTCTGCCCTACGCTGTGCCAGCAGGAAGCACGGCATTGTCTAAAATTCACTAAAATTCACAAATCCCCGGGCCCGGATGGAATACACCCCGGAGTGCTGCAGGAATGAAGTACTGTCATAGACCATTATTTTTAATCTTTCAAGATTCCATAATAACAGGGTCTGTACCACAGGACTGGCGTATAGCAAATGTGGTGCCAATATTTAAAAAGGGGCCAAAAACTGAACTTGGAAATTAAAGGCCAGTAAACTTAACCTCTACTGTGGGTAAAATCCTAGAGAGTTTTCTAAGTGATGCTATACTGGAGTATCTGAAGAAAAATAACCTCATGACCTAATATCAACATGGGTTTACGAGGGACCGTTTCTGTCAAACTAATCTGATAAACTTCTACGAAGAGGTAAGTTCTGGACTGGGCCAAAGAAATGCAGTGGACCCTCCTGACCATACTATCCTTTCCTTGCTGTGTCCTCACAATGTCCTTCCATCAAATCCCCTCTCTCTTGTACCCTCATACTGTCTGCTCACATCTTTACCCGATCACTAGTCTCCATACTATCTCCCTAACTGCTGACAGTGCACCCTGCCTGCCCCCAGATATCCCCCTGACATACACACATTTTATAAAAAAAAACATACAATTCTATATACACAGATATGCACGCACACATTTCACTGACCTGTACACATACAGTACGAAGACATGCAGATACACCTGCAGATAAGTACATACACACATGCATGCACATACACACGCATAACCAAGAAAAAAAAGAAAAGACAGTATTTAAAGACATGAACACACCAGAAAATAGGTAGGTAGTTATCTAAAAAAGAGAAAAAAAAATCAAACTTTATTATATATCAAAGGAACATATAAGAACAATTAAAAACAAAATATGATGACACTCCCTATAACCCCAATAGGCAACTGCAGAAACAGCCCTGTGACCATAAATATAATAATCACAGGACGATACAATAAAGCAGCACCACTGATAGGTAACTAGAGCAGTCAGTGCTCATAGAATTCTATGGAGGGTCAAAACCTATAAATACAGGACTATAAAAATCACCAAAATAACAATAAATGAGCAATGAAAGATACCTGATCTGTGTGCTGGAATGAAAAGGGCTGTTTCTGCAATTGCCTATTGGGGTGATGGGAGTGTGATCAGATTATGTTTTCATATGTTTTTTAATATTTAATAAAGTTTGATTTGTTTAGATACCTACTCTCTTTTCTGTTGGGCATCTTTTAAGTGCTGTCTTTTCTTTTTTCTTGGTTATTCTTGGCATTTTCTACTTAATGCAGCACCTGCAGCATACATGACTATAGGGGTATGTGCACACGATCAGGAGACACTGCATCTTGGATGCAGCACCTCCAGACCTGAGAATAGCCGCGGGTGAAAGCAAGGAGACCGAAGCCACCCTGTGCCCACGATTTGCGTTCAGTGCAGAGTGACTTTTCCCTCTGTTCACCTGCTGGTGATCGCTTCTGACTCTGACATACTGCAGACAAGCAGTGGCACGAAAAGCCGTCCCTCAGGTCAGTTTACGCTGCGGAGGAAAGAACAGTGGGCACAGGATTTCTGTAAATCCCATCCACTGTGCTTGTACTGTATAATGCAGCATTATGGACACAGTGCAAACACACTGGGGCCATAATGCTGCAAAACACTGATAGTGTGCACACAGCCTAGCAGAGCACCTTCCTTATATATTCATACACACACTCGGACAACCATGCACACAAGAAGCCAGCCATGCACACACAAACACAAAGCGAGCCATGCACGCACACACACGCAGAAAGCCATACACGCACACACACAAGCAGCCAGCCATGCACGCACACGCACACACACGCAGCCAGCCATGCACGCACACACACAAACGCAGCCAGCCATGCACACACACAAACGCAGCCAGCCATGCATGCACACACATGCAGCCAGCCATGCACGCATACAAACACGCAGCCAGCCATGCATGCACACACAAACACGCAGCCAGCCATGAACACACACACGCAGCCAGCCATGAAAACACACACGCAGCCAGCCATGAACACACATGCAGCTAGCCATGAACACACATGCAGCCAGCCATGATCACACACACAAGCAGCCAGCAACACACATGTACACATACACAGCCAGCCATGAACACACAGAGATGCAGCCAGGCATGTACACACACACACACACACGCAGCCAGCAACACACATGCATACATACACAGCCAGCCATGAACACACAGAGATGCAGCCAGGCATGTACACACACAGACGCAGCCAGCCATGAAACACACACACACGCAGCCAGCCATGAACACACACACACGCAGCCAGTTATGACCACAAACACATGCAGCCAGTCATGCACACACACACAACCAGACATGCATGTACACACAGCCAGACATGCATGCATGCACACATACACAGCCATGCATGCACACACACACATCCAGCCATACACATGCACACATACACAGCCAGCCATGAACACAGACACAAGCAGCCAGCAACATACATGCACACATAGGCATTGTCCACACACCTGCGCTTCAGTATTTCAGCGTTTCCCTGTGCGCCCGGGATAAGCGGTGACTATGCAGGCTGCTGTCTGAACTGGTTATCACGATACACATTGGGTAACTAGGGACAGCGTCTGCTGAAAGCGTCCGCATACACGCACCTGCGCTTCTCTGCCAGAATCTAAGTATTTAGCGCAAGAAGTGCTAAATACTGAAGCGCAGGTGTCTGGACAATGCCACACGCAGCCAGCCATGAACACACACACAGACGCAGCCAGGCATGTACACACACACAGATGCAGCCAGCCATGTACACACACACAGACGCAGCCAGCCATGTACACACACACAGATGCAGCCAGCCATGTACACACACACAGACGCAGCCAGCCATGTACACACACACACACACACAGACACAGCCAGCCATGTACACACACACACAGACACAGCCAGCCATGTATACACTCACACAGATGCAGCCAGGCATGTGCACACACACAGACGCAGCCAGGCATGTACACACACAGACGCAGCCAGGCATATACACACACACACAGATGCAGCCAGGCATGTACACACACAGATGCAGCCAGGTATGTACACACACACACACACAGATGCAGCCAGGCATGTACACACAGACGCAGCCAGGCATGTGCACACACACACAGACACAGCCAGGCATGTACACACTCACACACAGATGCAGCCAGGCATGTACACACTCACACACACAGATGCAGCCAGGCATGTGCACGCACACAAACGCAGCCAGGCATGTACACACACAGATGCAGCCAGGCATGTACACACACACACAAACGCAGCCAGGCATGTACACACACAGATGCAGCCAGGCATGTACACACACACAAACGCAGCCAGGCATGTACACACATACAGATGCAGCCAGGCATGTACACACACACAGACGCAGCCAGGCATGTACACACACACAGATGCAGCCAGGCATATATACACACACACACACAGATGCAGCCAGGCATATACACACACACACACACACAGATGCAGCCAGGCATGTACACACAGACGCAGCCAGGCATGTACACACACACACAGACACAGCCAGGCATGTACACACTCACACACAGATGCAGCCAGGCATGTACACACTCACACACACAGATGCAGCCAGGCATGCACACACACACAAACGCAGCCAGGCATGTACACACACAGATGCAGCCAGGCATGTACACACACACACACAAACGCAGCCAGGCATGTACACACACAGATGCAGCCAGGCATGTATACACACACAAACGCAGCCAGGCATGTACACACATACAGATGCAGCCAGGCATGTACACACACACAGACGCAGCCAGGCATGTACACACACACAGATGCAGCCAGGCATATATACACACACACACACACACAGATGCAGCCAGGCATATACACACACACACACACACATATGCAGCCAGGCATGTACACACACAGACGCAGCCAGGCATGTACACACACACACACAGATGCAGCCAGGCATGTACACACACAGACGCAGCCAGGCATGTACACACACACACAGACGCAGCCAGGCATGTACACACTCACACACACACACATACACACACACACAGACGCAGCCAGGCATGTACACACACAGATGCAGCCAGGCATGTACACACACACACACAGATGCAGCCAGGCATGTACACACACAGATGCAGCAAGGCATGTACACACACACACTAACACAGACGCAGCATTATAAGTTTTAGGTGAAGAATGAAACACATCGGCGTTTGCTCACCTCCCCCTTGATGGTGTCCCATTCAGCTCCTCCATGGCGGGAATCTAATGGAGCATGGCGCGCTGCATGATGTCACAGCTTGTAGACATGGCCACTGCTCAGAGCCCTGTCTGTCAGCAGTGACGCAGCCGGCCCTGCTCACAAACAGAAGGTGCCGGCGGTCCAAACAACAAGCGTAGGGTCCTGCGGGCAGCCATGAAGAGGTGGGAGCCAACATTGACAGAGACCGGCCCAGCCTGCCCTAGAATGGCGCCTGTCAAGCGCTCCGGTCTTGAGGGTGAGTGTGCTATGTAAGCACTCCTCAGGACTTTGCTGCAGCCAGCCTGTGCCGGCCGCTGGGTACATTAAGGCTGTTGTTTGTATGATGAATCACCAGTGGCCGCATCCCGCACTAAGAATAGCCGCGGCCGCCAGTGATTTACTTTTGCAGCCATTGTTGATAACAACACACCCGGCGGCCCTGAACTGTTACCGGCCCGGGGGGCAAATGCCTCCCTGCCACCTGGCCCAGCCTGCCCCTGTCTCTGACATAGCAGAGCTGAGTTGAGTCTGTCCAGGAAGAGAGAAAACAAGGATCGTGGAGGGGTAAGAAGGTGGGGAAGGGGTAATAAAGGTGGGGTCACTAAGTGTCTCTATGTTTTCCTTTTGAATAAAATATTTTTTCTCTGTATTGTGTCTTTTTTATTATTTATTTGAGATTCTTAATGGCGGGGTCTAACTTGGCTTGACATTAAGAATCTCATGGCTTAATACCAGCTGGCAATACAAAGCGGGTGTTAACCCTTTATTACTTAGCTTGCCACTGCCACAAGGGTTGCTGGAAGAACCTGGGAAAGCTCCTGGAAATGACACTACGATGAATACGCCATTTTCAGGGGTGACTGCGGGCTGCTAATCTTAAGCATTGGGGGGCCCTAAAACAATGGACCCTCGCCTGCTGAGAAAAACAGCTCTCAGCTGCCTAGTTTTACCTTGGCAGGCAATTAAGGGGGAGTACATGCATTTTTTTTGCCAGCCAAGGGTAAATTAGGCAGCTGAGGGTGGCAGATTGCAGTTGTCTGATTTCACTGGGCTAGACTTAAAAATACTTTGAAGCTTCACGTGTTTTTCTTAAATTATTTATTTATTTAACATCCTTTGATGGCAGGTTGGTTGCCATACACTAATGTGTATGGCAACCAAGCACAATCACCATCCAGATTATGGAAATGCACTTTGACTGCAAAAGCCAATCACAGAGGTTCTCACAGAGTCTGAGTGTTTGTGATTGTCTGTTTGCTGGTCAGTGCAGTAAATATGCAAGAAGCTTAATGGGTGGACCCGAAAGTGATTGAGAGGGTGCGCGGGAGACTGAGCTATCCTGGAAGCAGCAGAGGGAGTGTGGTAAGCCCAATCAGCCTATTCTACCATCAGGTCAGTGCTTGGTATTCATTTTTAGGATTCCTTCGGAAATCGGTATTTGGTCTTTGGGTTCCTCCTGGAGTTGTTCATTATGGGGTCATTATGACTTAAGCATTCTGGAAGATTTTGTCAATCATGGATACATCTACGGAAATGGTGTTTTTAATTTCACCTCCCTAATCACACTTTTTCTTCCTTCCAAGCCTTGGTGACATCTTCTCCACTTCTTTGTTGTCCCAATCTTTTTTTATTTTGGAACTACCCTACAGTTGCCACCTACCTGACCTGATGTATCCTTCAAACTCTTCCATCAAGGACACACACACTGCATTCTTCAGTTCCAATATATTATATCCAACCAGCAAATGGTGATGTTCACTTGCGAATACTGTGAAGCGTTGGCTGCGTTCATCTTCCGTTCACCACCCCCTTAAACATCATGAGCATCACAATTTGGCAGTGTGTTGTACATTGGAAAATCTTTATGCACTACATAATAATCTGTTTTCAGTGCTTTTTTTTAAGCATTTTACACTTGTGGTTGATGTTGTTTTTGATCTATTGCAATGATTTTCAATTTTCTATTACATTAGAATAATTTTAGATATCAACTGCATAGTTAAAGCTACAAACATAGTTTTCATCCTTTATCAAACCTATAGCTGGTATAATCACAATATTGCCCCACTGATTTTCCACTATCATATAATACACAAAAAGAAGGAAAAACAAGAAGAACAAAACTATTTTACCTCTGCACTTTTCTCCATAGTCTTAGGCTATGTTCACACATTGCGTATTTTGCGCGTTTTTTTACGCGCGTATTTGCTCCAAAAACGCATGTGCGTCTGCGTTTTACAGCAAAGTGAATGGACATTCACTTTGTGGCTTGCAGACATCGCGTATTTAAACGCAGCGTTTTTGGAGCAAAAAACGCGCGCGTAAAAAGAATGAACATGTCAATTCTTTGCGTTTTTTTACGCGCGCGTTTCCATAGGCCCCATTATAAAAACGCGCGTCTAAATGCGCGATTGAAGTAGAAGCGAGTTGTTCTCTCGCGTATTCTTATCGCGTTTTTAAACGCGCGTTTTTCCCTTGAAAAGACGCGCGTAAAAAAATGCGATAAAATACGCGAATGTGTGAACGCAGCCTTACTCACACCATTCTCTCTGTAAAATTGTTCTCTTATTAAAGGGAACCTGTCAGCAAGGTTTTGATATGTAATCTGAGGGCAGCAATGAGATAGTGGCTGAGACACAGATTTGAGTGATCTATCACTTATTAGGCTGTGTTCTATTGTTTACTTATCGTGCAAGTTTTATCACTAGCAGATTATCACATGTATGGACTACAGCTCATGTCTCTTCCTCTGATAAGTAACTTACTCTGAATAGATGATGTACACAGAGAGCTGTAGTGTGGGTAGTGTTAACTTTCTGAGCTCTTCTACATGCTACTTATAAATTCTCTGTATGGGTAGGGTCACATTTCAGGTGTTTTTTTAGAATCCTGATCCGGTTTTGAGCTTTCAAAAAGCTCAAAACCGGACCAGGAAACGCTCCTCATAGGAGCCTATGCAAAACACTGGATGGCTTCACAAGCCATCCGGTGGCCGTATCCGGCACTGCTGCCTGCGTTAAAAATCATGCAGGCAGCAGTTTTCGCAGCGTTTCCCTGTACCGCACTGCGGTAACCGGATGGCTCAGGATGTGTAATCCTGAGCCATCCGGTTACTGCATAGGTTGCGGATCCCGGCTATTGCCGGGATCAGCAAACTTATTAAAGAGTTAAATTGATTACCTAAAGGACTGTTTGAGGTCTGTAGGGGGGCTTAGACCCCCCTACAGACCGGCCGGCCACTTCAATAGCCTTCTTCTACAATTGCCCATCTGGCACGGGCTCCTCGGAGCTCCGTGCATGTAAACCAAAGTCCCCCGTGCCCCCCCCGTATCACTATAGAGGGGTGCATACACCCCTCTATTCCAGTTATACTTTTATTATGTGTACTACATAAAGGATTATTAGAGTCGCCATGTAAGTTCATACTTACCGTATATACTCGCGTATAAGCCGAGTTTTTCAGCCCAAAAATTGGGCTGAAAAGTACCCCCCTCGGCTTATACGCGAGTCAGTGCTGTATACCGATGTATACATCGGTACATACCGATGTATACATCGGTATACAGCAGCCCCCGCATCCCCAGTAATGCAGGGCCCCCCCAGGGTCTCTCCGGTCACCTGTAAAGCAAGCTATACTTATCAGTGTCCCGCTCGCACCCGCCGCTGCCGACATCCACGATCCTCCATCTTCATGCGACTCCTCTTCCTGTTTCTGTGCGCGTCGCCGGCAATGACGTCATTCCCGGCGACGCGCACAGGAAACAGGAAGAGGAGTCGCATGAAGATGGAGGATCGCGGATGTCGGCAGCGGCGGGTGCGAGCGGGACACTGATAAGTATAGCTTGCTTTACAGGTGACCGGAGAGACTCTGGGGGGGGGCCTGCATTACTGGGGCTGCCTGTATACTACCGCTGGGGCTGCTATATACCTCTGGGGCACTGTATACTACCACTGGGGCTGCTATATACCTCTGGGGCCCTGTATACTACCACTGGGGCTGCTATATACCTCTGGGGCACTGTATACTACCACTGGGGCTGCTATATACCTCTGGGGCCCTGTATACTACCACTGGGGCTGCTATATACCTCTGGGGCACTGTATACTACCACTGGGGCTGCTATATACCTCTGGGGCCCTGTATACTACCACTGGGGCTGCTATATACCTCTGGGGCACTGTATACTACCACTGGGGCTGCTATATACCTCTGGGGCCCTGTATACTACCACTGGGGCTGCTATATACCTCTGGGGCACTGTATACTACCACTGGGGCTGCTATATACCTCTGGGGCCCTGTATACTACCACTGGGGCTGCTATATACCTCTGGGGCACTGTATACTACCACTGGGGCTGCTATATACCTCTGGGGCCCTGTATACTACCACTGGGGCTGCTATATACCTCTGGGGCCCTGTATACTACCACTGGGGCTGCTATATACCTCTGGGGCCCTGTATACTACCGCTGGGGCTGCTATATACCTCTGGGGCCCTGTATACTACCACTGGGGCTGCTATATACCTCTGGGGCCCTGTATACTACCACTGGGGCTGTATATACTACCACTGGGGCTGTATATACTACTGGGGCTGCGTGTATACTACCACTGGGGCTGCTGTATCTACCTCTGGGACTGGTGTATACCACACTGCTGGGGCTGTATACTTGTGCTAGGGTCCACCCTCGGCTTATACACGAGTCAATAGATTTTCCCAGGTTTTGGGGGCAAAAGTAGGGGGGTCGGCTTATACACGGGTCGGCTTATACACGAGTATATACGGTACATGCTCTCGTAGGCGGAGTCCAGGGATTTCCATGGGCGGGGCTGTGTGCAGCAGCCTCCGCCCGCTCATTCTTGATGGCCGCCCCCTCTGGCCTTAATCCAGTGTTGTGAGGGCGGCCGCGTCATGAAAGGGGCGTGGCTAACTATGTGCCGCGGGTAGCCACGCCCCTTTCATGACGCGGCCGCCCTCACAACACTGGATTAAGGCCAGAGGGGGCGGCCATCAAGAATGAGCGGACGGAGGCTGCTGCACACAGCCCCGCCCATGGAAATCCCTGGACTCCGCCTACGAGAGCATGTAAGTATGAACTTACATGGCGACTCTAATAATCCTTTATGTAGTACACATACTAAAAGCATAACTGGAATAGAGGGGTGTATGCACCCCTCTATAGTGATACGGGGGGGGCACGGGGGACTTTGGTTTACATGCACGGAGCTCCGAGGAGCCCGTGCCAGGTGGGCAATTGTAGAAGAAGGCTATTGAAGTGGCCGGCCGGTCTGTAGGGGGGTCTAAGCCCCCCTACAGACCTCAAACAGTCCTTTAGGTAATCAATTTAACTCTTTACTAAGTTTGCTGATCCCGGCAATAGCCGGGATCCGCAACCTATGCAGTTACCGGATGGCTCAGGATTACACATCCTGAGCCATCCGGTTACTGCACAGCGGTAATCAGCACACATTTTGGTCACAAAATGTGTGTGATCGGCATTGCGTTCACCGCATCCGGATCCGGATGCGGTGAATGCAATTCTTGTTTTAAATGTGACCCTACCCATTGTGTATCAACCCAATAAAGTAAGTGATACATTATTGGAATCATGGTCTCTTTTCCTAAATGATTCTGCTCTCAGATGAGGTAGCAGTAACCTGGGGACAGATTTCATTTAACTGATTAGTTGTACACATATTTGCCATAAAGAAATTTTTAAGTGCTATACATTACAGTCACTTCTTAACTGTGAACCATGAAACATCTAAAGAATACATTTTTCCGTATGAAGCAAGCACACAGTGGAAATGTTGCTTGGCATTAAATTTACATTGCAGAAATGTTAGTAGTTCATTAGCTTTATGTTGAACAAGAATCATTTATCCATGACAGTATGGACCTTATAGTTACAATTTTATTAGAATGATTAAATCTGCCAAGATTACAATTCACCAAATCTCATGGATTTAAAGTAAAATTTGATTACCAGCAAAGTTATTCAATGGAAATTGAATTCATCTTTTTATGCCCTCGGGTCTCCCCAGACCCTAAGGGTATGTGCCCACAGGAAGGTTTTGCTGCATTTGAGATCAGGTTTTGCCTTGGTTTTATGTAAATCTATGCTAATCTAATCCTGAGTTTTTGGTTTCCATCAAAACCTATGTGATCAGGGAAAAGTTTTCACACACATTGGTTTTTGTTCTCTGGAGACAGTGTAAACACCACAGGATTTGCTGCATTTTTGTTTTCCAGCAAAACCTATGTGATTCTAGGATTAGCTGTCCCAACACATTGGTTTTTGTTTGGTGAAGAAAGTGGAAACACCTCAGGTTTTGCTGTGTTTTAGAAAGAATGAGCAGGTCAATTCTTTGCTGAACTTTTGCTAAAGTGGAAACACCTGTGGTATTTCCATTTTCTGTAGAGAAAAAAAAAGTGTGTGTGTGAAAGCTTTTCCCTGCACACATAGGTTTTGATGGAACCAAAAACTTAGGGTTAGATTTAGGGATGAGCGAGTCTACTCGCTAGGACTCGTTACTCGGCGATTCTTAAGGGACTCGCTGGACTCGGTAATCGGCGAGTCTTTTAGCGAATACTCGCTCAGTAACGAGTCCAATGCAAGTCAATGGCAATCTTAGTTTTGTCAGAGTTTATTTTATCTCACTCGCTAGACTCGCTAGACTCGCTCTATCACATCGCTATATAGCTTGAATCTCCCCAAACAGCAGCGAGTCTGAGCGAGTCTACGAGTCCGAATCCTAGCGAGTCTGCGATTCCGAGTCCTGTATTCTCTATTCGGGACTCGCGAATCCAGAATCTTTTATGTTACTAGTCAGCATTGCGTGTTAGGTCAGAAAACTTGTGAAGAAGGACAAGCATCTTAGCCAATCATAGTCAGTAATGCCATAGCAGCTTTGGTTGTGTCAGGACTATGATTGGCTGCTGTCCATCGTGATGCCTATGTCATCTATGACAGGCAAGGCAGTATATAAGGCTTGCCCCCGCCATTTTGGGCACATTCCTGAGAAGAGCTGACCTAGTGCAGGGAGACTTGGAGCAGATCTAGGGACAGTTAGGCAGTGTAGGAGTCACATATAACCCAAAAGTTCTTTTCAGAACTAACAGGACGGAGTGTAGGAGTCAAGATTCCTCACACATAACCCAAAAGTTCTTTTCAGAACTACCAGGACGGAGGATTGCTGTACAGGACTGTAAGGAAGGGGAGATAGGAGCAGCCTTACAGTGAATCCAGCACCATCCTCAGAGCTTAGTTCACCCAGCTTTCCGCAGAGCTGTAATCCTAAGCTTTTTCTTATTTTTGGCACTAGTCTACCAAATAATTTTGGTGCCATTTTTCCACAAAAAATTTCCTGTGCCAGTGCGTTGCTGTACGGTGTCCTGCCTGCAGCTCGCACGGTACTTGTAAACTTGCACGCAGCCAGCACCGCAGCCTAACAGTGCCTGGTTCTGCGTACTAAACAATTTTTTCCTGTGCCAGTGCGTTGCTGTACGGTGTCCTGCCTGCAGCTCGCACGGTACTTGTAAACTTGCACGCAGCCAGCACCGCAGCCTAACAGTGACTGGTTCTGCGTACTAAACAATTTTTTCCTGTGCCAGTGCGTTGCTGTACAGTGTCCTGCCTGCAGCTCGCACGGTACTTGTAACATTGCACGCAGCCAGCATTGCAGTCTAAGGGCCCTTTCACATCAGCGTTTTTTTTCAAATCGCGGCAGATGCGGTGAAAAAACCGCATCTGCCGCGATTACCGCATACCGGCTGCACTTGCGGCGCGGTTGCGGTTTTTGCCATGCAAAGTATAGGCGGACTTGCGGCAGGTGCGGCAAGTGCGGTTTTGCACTTGCGGCAGGTGCGGCCGCGAAAAAAAACGCGGCTGACCGCGGTTTTTTCGCGGCCGCACCTGCCGCAAGTGCAAAACCGCACTTGCCGCACCTGCCGCAAGTCCGCCTATACTTTGCATGGCAAAAACCGCAACCGCGCCGCAAGTGCAGCCGGTATGCGGTAATCGCGGCAGATGCGTTTTTTTCACCGCATCTGCCGCGATTTGAAAAAAACGGTGATGTGAAAGGGCCCTTTCACATCAGCGTTTTTCGTAATTCGCGGCATCTGCCGCGTTTGCCGCATAACCGTTCCACTTGCGGCACGGTTGCGGTTTTTCCCATAGGAAGTATAGCGGGACTTGCGGCAGATGCGGCAAGTGCGGTTTTGCACTTGCGGCAGGTGCGGCAGCGAAAAAAACCTCGGTCAGCCGCGGTTTTTTTCGCTGCCGCACCTGCCGCAAGTGCAAAACCGCACTTGCCGCATCTGCCGCAAGTCCCCCTATACTTCCTATGGGAAAAACCGCAACCGTGCCGCAAGTGGAACGGTTATGCGGCAAACGCAGCAGATGCGTTTTTTTCACCGCATCTGCCGCGAATTACGAAAAACGCTGATGTGAAAGGGCCCTAAAACAGTGCCTGGTTCTGCGTACTAAACAATCATCGGCTCCAAATAAGAGAAAAACCTGCGAGTTTGGACTCGCACACTTTCAGAGACACATCAGCGATTTGTAAATAGCATTATTTGCTATTACTCGGTTCCCTATTCATTAACATTGGACTCGCTAGACTCGCAACGAGTAGCGAGTCCTGGGCTCGGACTCGTGCGGGTCTAGCGATTCCGAGTAATTTAGGACTCGCTCATCCCTAGTTAGATTAGCATAGATTTACATAAAACCAAGGCAAAACCTGATCTCAAACACAGCAAAACCTTCCTGTGGGCACATACCCTAAAACGTAATAAATGTAGGATGTACAAAGAAATCTCACCTCACTCACACTTGCCATGCAGCCCTATAGTCTTGTTCTCCGTGCCTCTTCTTTTCCTCTTCTCTGGATTCACACATCCTCATTGGCCTCTCCACTCCGGGACACGGGGCTTCCAGTTCATTTAGGCCTCTGACACAATTGTGCATCATTGCATCATTCAAGCGATTAGCGTGGTAAAGTCGTGACGTGCACTGTGTTGTGACACCGGATGCCTAGTCAATGGTATGGCTTGGATTGAAGAGGCTGAAGATGTGCATGATAGGAGAAAGGGAAGAGAAACTGAGGTATTTTTTACTATTTATATAGCCTTCTACTATGAATTTGTGCAGAGAAAATTGCAAAACATCCTGTATTAAATCACCTCATGAACAGCCCTTACCCTCTCCTAGTGTATCCTCCCCATCCCTTGTAGACTATGAGCTCTCACGGGCAGGCTCTTCTACCCTCTCCTACTGTATCCTCACCCATCCCTTGTAGACTGTGAGCTCTCATGGGTAGGGTCCTCTCTGCTCTCCTACTGTATCCTTACTCATTCCTTGTAGACTGTGAGCCCTCGCGGGAAGGGTCCTTTCTCCTCACTTAGTGTATCCTCACCATCCCTTGTAGACTATTCAGTGGGGGCACGGCTCCCCAGAAATGGTGTATGATTCCTCCATGCAGCATGTCGTGCTGCATCTGATGTCCCAGAGTGGAATGAGCCTAAAATAGATGTTTTGGTTTTATGTAATGGGGCAGAAAACCAGAAGACTCACACTTTGCTTACCTCACAAGAGGGGCTGGGCTTTGTAAACCCACCCAGCTACACAAAACTTAAAAACCTCTATTTTTCATATCTTTGGATTAGATGCACCCACGTCCAAGATTTGTACATCATGTTTACCCTCGTGAATTTACATGAAGATTAATAATAAAATATGATATATCTGGGATGTGTGGAAGGCCAGAACTCATTTCCCGGGTTTCTGATTGTTTCCCGAGTATAAAAGATATACCATCATAACCGAAAAAAGGTAAACATTCCAAAAACGTGATTCATGAATTTGTGCCATGAACGGGTCTTAATAAATTTGACATTAAAAGTTGGTGACTTAAGACAAAGGAATGTCACAAGGACAAAACCAGATTAGAGTGGCTGAATTCTGCTTAGCTCAGAGTTTTATGGCTAGTCATAAAATACTTGGTTGTGGGAAGCAAGAAGAAGTTCTCTGCAGCTCCCTTACGAATGAACAGGGGGCGGAGAGGTACATCAGCTCTGGCTGTCATTTTTTTTTTAATAAAAAGAATTCATCTTTTCCTGACACCCTCATTAGAAAGGTCCTCTCTCCTCACCTACTGTATCCTAACCCATTCCTTTTAGACTGTGAGCCCTTGCGGGCAAGGGTCCTCTCTCCTCACCTTCTGTATCCTCATCCATCCCCTGTAGACTGTGAGCACTCGTGGGAAGGGTCCTCTCTCCTCACCTAGTGCATCCTCACCCATCCCTTGTAGACTGTGAGCCCTCACGGGGTCCTCTCTCCTCCTGTCCCTGTCTGTGCCTTGTATTGCTCATTGTTATTTTACTTGTCTATGTATGCCCCTTTTCACATGTAAATGCCATGGAATAAATGGCACTATAATAATAAATAATAATAATAATAATAGTATTCTGAAGCACCTGATTTTTTTTTAAGCTAAGAATTAATTTCCACTTAAATACATTTTTCTGATTTCCAATATTTTTTATATATTCAGTAAAATTATAGAAAATAAAATCTGGTACTATGATTCTACAAAGCTGCTAGCTTACAAGTGAAACACGAGAGAATTTAGTCTGTTTTCTGTCTATTGTACCTGGAATGTTGTACAAAAAATTGAAACACCAGAACTTTCATTTTTTGGTCAAAATGTGATGAAAATGTTGTACTTACCCCAAAATGATATGGATAAACATAACAAATTCTAACACAATCATTAGCTCCAAAAATAGCAACACAAACATTTTTTTTCATTTCTAATTTTTTGGAACCCTTAGGCTAGGGTCAGACTCATGTCTTAGTTTTGCTCATGGGGGCCGCGCTTAAAACGTAGATTTTGTCAGCATAAACGCGTTGCTATTGCCATGTTAGTGCCGCGTTAACGCTGCCCATAATAACCTATGGAGGCCCCGCCCCCAACACAACATCAGCGCCGGCATCTGATGCAAATCTCGCGGTATTTCCTAGCGCAAGAAAAGATGTTGCAGAAAGTGTTCATAGGTCTGACCCTATACTTATTAATTAAAAAAAATATACAAATTTGAAATAATTGTAATGAACTGTATAATCAGATTGCAAAGTCATTTTTAACACACATTTGTTGAATACCAAAAAAAAAAGTAAAACTAAAAAAAACAAGTGCAGAGTTTCCTTTTTTCCTCAATGTCACCACTCCTGGAATTTGTTTCACAATTTTAAGTGCATTTTAGGGTAAAATGACTGGATGATGGAAGAAAACAACAAGTGAAAGAGCAAAAATTAAAGTTGGCTGTGGTAGGAAAGCGTTTAAAGGGAACCTGTCACCTAGTTTATGCCTCCCCAGCTATCATTATCTGTTCTTGCAGCTTCATAATACTATTCTAATCATCCCTGTCTGAGCTCATAGTGTAATGTGAAAGGTGAAAAAAAAGCATTTATACACTTACATTTTCTTATGTGATGAGGCAGTCAGTCCCCAGCTTGGAGGACGGAGACTGTTTGGCAGGATAATAGTTAACATTTCAGCCTTGTGCTAGAACATGTTGGGAGACCTGATGTGATGTCACAACCATGTGACTATAATAGGCGGAGCTAAGTTCTCATAGAACATAATACATTTGCTGGCTTAGCTCCGCCCACTATGGTCACATGATCGTTACATCACACAGGTCCTTTAGCTATCCAAGTTAATAGTGAGTTAACTATTATCCTGCCAGACAGTACCCCTCCTCCAAGGTGGGGACTGAAATGCAAGTGTGTAAGTGCTTTTTTTTCCCCTTTCACATTACATTATGAGCTCAGACAGGGATGATTAGAATAGTATTATGAAGCTGCAGGTACAGACAGTGATATCTGGGGAGGCATAAACCACCTGACAGGTTCCCTTTAAGGAAATTAGAGTACTTTGGAGAATGACTGAATATGCATAATATGTACCTGTAATTATTTATATAGTTTTTTATTTAAATGTATATGTCTAACATGAACACATGTAACTACAATAGCATAAAAATGTTGTTTACTTAATCCTTGTCAGCTAACTCTAGAAGGATTCCATAGGAAACCCCAGGGATACCAAATATATAGCGAACAACTTGATACAATCCCCTCAAGACATTAGAAAACATATACATTTTGTTAATCTACCTGGGGAGTACTTATGTTTATTGATATCCAATTCCGCCTAAAATATGCGTATCAAAGTCTTTGGATAATCACCATTATTCAATTGTCCATTTGCCTAAAACAGTACCATACTAACATTACTATACATAATATATGTTCCTCATGCCATCTTCCATTTTCGCCTATCAGCTCTAAACATCACTAGACACCATATAGTTAATCCACATTGCCCCGCAGGTGTGCGCTACTCTCCTACAACATACGTGCTGAGCGAGCGGTAACACAGTATAGGTTACCGCAGCAACCACATTAACACACGCCGACATGGCAGATCCGGTTCTGACGCGTCAGCGCTACTCAGCGCTATTGCGCATGCGTGAGCACCGGATGTCACTTCCCAGTCACATGGTCGGCGGCTCGCATAAAGAATGGCGGCGGTGGTCATTTGGGGTCACTCTCATCCAAGGCACAGTTTGTGCTGGCTATTTCCTGGACAGCTAGTAGGCGGTTTTTCTGCACCACCACTGCATACATAAGGTAAGTACTTATATAAGCATTTACTTAATGGTGTGGTCTATTTTCACATTATCACCCATATCAGTACCTCACCTACCACAGGAGTAGACCAGAGACTTTACAATGTAGGTGAACACTTAGGTAACACAGAAATCCTCCTGAAGCTGATTATCCCTAAATCCTAACTATAAATGGAGTTGTTATCAGTCATCATGCAAAACTGCCACCATTATATACTTTCAGGTGATAACTGGGGTCAGAATTATACATGCCTCCACACAAGAGGATCCTGTATTCCGGATTACACTTCATTTGCCTTGGGAAACTTTGATATCCTTTAAGGTACCGTCACACGCTTCAATATGGCTTCCATATTGCCGTAAATTTGTGTATTTCGGCGATGTGAAGACCACATCGCCTGTGCGTAGTGGCGTGAGACAGGGAGATTTTATGGCTTCAAATCGTCAGTGGAGTGTCGCCTGATCGCCCTGCTCTGCTGAGAAATCAGGTGATGTCCACCAGGCAATTCCTGCGCTTCATGGCATGTGACAGGATGGTAGTGATGTAGAATGCGAAATCAGACCATCTGGAAGCAAATCCAGAGGTGTGCGTGAGCGTTCTGTTTGGCGCATGCCATCTGGCGCGATTGGTGGCAGCTCCTGCGTTCCCATTGGCTGCCCATGGCAAAGGTGCCATATTTTAATAGCAATATAGAAGAAAGGACACATGCGTCATGTAGTGGGCACACATCCTGGCAAGGCTGACTAATGGCGACGAAGTTGTGTAGCCCAGTTGGAGTGGTAGGGGCGCGGTGCACGACATTCTGCCACGCCTGTCTCCTCAACGCGCTAACACTGTGCGCCCACATCGCTGATGAGGTGGTGGCATGGGTCGCAGGGATTTGGCGACGATGTGGGTATGTGAAATTGCTTCAGGTCTGTGCCAGGCGATTTCCGGAACGCAGGATTGCCGGACATCGCATGTGAGATGTCTATGTGTGACAGGGCGACGGCGATGGGCAAAAAAGTGCCCTGAATGTTCACACTCATGTAAAATTGCCAGCAATATGACGGCGATATTGCTACGTGTGATGGTACCTTAACCCAATCCTGAACTATAGAGGACCTTTAACAAGCACATTATTCATATCTGACTACCAGGTAAACATTGACCCACATATATATATTATAATGTAACATCAACAACAACAATCAGACCATAAACAATACCCATTGTTTTTCCAGGTCTTTTTGCTTACAAAGGCGTTCATCAAAAAATCATCCATACAAGTGTGTACTTATTGTAGCAGGTAATGACTTACGGTAGCTATTTTATATCTCTACCCTACAAAAAGCTTTCTGAAATATTCCCTCCCCTTTGTTTTAATGCACCTCCAATGTAACATATATTCATTTGGACACCAGCTTACGTCCTTAGAGAAATACCCAGATTATTTTAGACTGGACTCCAGTGTAAATACTGTACATATTTTCCTTGTATATATTGTAATATACTTGTGTATGTATTCTTTGTTTATTCTCAGTGACGTTGTGATCAAGGCCTAGTGTTGGCCAAAACGTTATTCACACTCTACACCAGTGTTCTGAAAAAAATTCACTTTGAAGCAACCAAGCAAACAGACTGTACGAGTGCTTTGATTCTACAGTTATATGTATTAAGGACCTCAGGTTCTGTTCAATTAGCACCGTCAACTTTCACAAACATTGAGTGCTGGTCATCAACCTAATGATATGCATATAATGTAGGCAGTAACACAAGGCCTTAAATTATGTGATCCGTTTGTATTGATGTTTGGTAGTGATGGGCAAACCTAGTATTTGTGCATGGACCCGAACAGAAGATGTGGAGAATTATATTTACCAGTCTAATATCTTCATTGCTCAATAAGGTAATTACCTTACTTTTATTTATAAGTATGGTGCTTTATCTCGTGGTTGCACATTATCTATTTAACTGATTTATTATCCAGATTTTCCACTTTGCTTTAGGTGTTATAGTGCAGAAGCAATATTATTTTTGTTTAGTTATTCATCCAGCCAGAGATCGTCACATAGGGCCTCTAATCTAATTGTGGCTTTACTCATTCCTATACTACTACAAGAATATCATCAGTTCCAACCTTGAGTGCTAGTGTTTTTTCATATTTTTTATTATTCATGTTTTAATACAGGGTGGGCAATTTATATGGCTGCACCTAAATAAAATGGAAATGGTAGGCGATATCAACTTCCTGTTTGTGGCACATTAGTATATGGGAGGGGGAAAACTTTTCCAGATGGGTGGTGACCATGGTGGCCATTTTGAAGTTGGCAATTTTAGATCTAACTTTATTTTTTACAATGGGAAGAAGGTCATGTGACACATCAAAGTTTTTGAGAGTGTCATAAGAAAAACAATGCTGTGCTTGGATTTAACGTAACTTTATTCTTTCATGAGTTATTTACAAGTTTATGACCACTTATTAAATGTGTTCAAAGTGCTGGCCATTTATTGGATTGTCAATACAACCCTCTTCTCCCACTCTTGACACACTGATAGCAACATGGCAGAAGAAATGCTAGCACAGGCTTCCAGTATCTGTTGTTTCAAATGCTGCACAACCTTAAAAAACTATGTTACATCTCGTATCTTCACAGCATAGACAATTGTCTTCTGATGAGTGATGAGGAAAACCTTTTTTGTGAATGGTGAAGTTAACAAACAAAACCACTGCTATTGGTCTGACACAAACCCACAGTGGATAGATCCCTCCAAGACTGTTGGGACACAAAAAATAATGGTATGATGTGGTATATGGGGTACAAAGATAGTGGGGCCATTCTTCATCAATGGAAACCTTAATGCCACTGGATATCTGAAAATTCTACATGATTCAGACTTCAAAATGGTCACCACCCAACTGGAAAAGTTTTCCCCCTCCCATATACTAATGTGCCACAAACAGGAAGTTAATATCACCAACTATTCCCATTTTATTTAGGTGCATCCATATAAATTGCCCACCCTGTAGATTGATCCTCTTTTACTATTACATTATAACGCCATTATAATGTGTAATGAGCTGTGTTGGGCCATTATACCGGGTAAAGGGCTTTGTGGGGGGCCATTATACTGTGTGAAGTGCTGTGTCAAGGCTGTAAGAGCAATTATATTTAACTGTGAAAGCATCATACTGTTTTGAGAGAATGTGTGTACCACAATACTCTGTTGTGTAGTGGGTCTGTGGGGCCATCATACTATGTTGTGTAGTGGGTCTGTGGGTTCATCATATCATGTTGTGCAGTGGGTCTGTGAGGCCATCATACTATGTTGTGTAGTGGGTCTGTGGGGCCATCATGCTATATTGTGTATTGAGTTTGTGGGGGCCATCATACTATGTTGTGTAGTGGGTCTGTGGGGACATCATACTATGTTGTGTAGTTGGTCTGTGGGGCCATCATACTATGTTACGCAGTGGGTCTGTGGGGGCCATCATACTATATTGTGTAGTGGGTCTGTGGGGTCATCATACTATGTTGTGTAGTGGGTCTGTGGGGGCCATCATGCTATATTGTGTAGTGGGTCTGTGGGGCCATCACACTATGTTGTGCAGTGGGTCTGTGGGGCCATCATACTATATTGTGTAGTGGGTCGGTGGGGCCATCATGCCATGTTGTGTAGTGGGTCTTTGGGGTCATCATACTATGTTGTGTAGTGGGTCTGTGGGGGCCATCATGCTATATTGTGTAGTGGGTCTTTGGGGTCATCATACTATGTTGTGTAGTGGGTCTGTGGGGCTATCATACCATGTTGTGTAGGAGGATTGCGGGGCTATCTTGCTGTGTTGTGGGACTGTGGATGCCGTCATACTGTTTTGTTAGAATGTGTGGGCCATCACACCATGTTGTGTAGTGGATCTGAGAGGGCCAACATACTGGGTTGTCTAATTTTCTGTGGGGTTGGCCATCATACTGTATTGTGTAGTGGGTCTGTGGGGTCATCATACTATGTTGTGTATGGGGATTCTGGGGCCATCATGCTGTGTTGAGGGAGTGTGGATGCCATCATATTGTTTTGTGAGAATGTGTGGACCATCACACCATGTTGTGTAGTGGATCTGTGGGGGCCATCATACTGGGTTGTGTAGTGTGTCTATGGGGGACATCATGTTAGATAGGTGACATCTTCAAACTGGAATGCCACATTTGTAAACTGGTTAGTACATTTTACTTTATAAACACTATTTACCTGGTAAAAAAAGAAGATGATTCCCGGTTTTGTTAGACTGATAGTGAGGGGTCGGATAGTCATTTTCCCTTTTTATCCTAACTTGTATCCAGGGAGCTTTTAGGGAATTGAAAATGTAAAAGATTCCCCCTGTTAGCAGATATAGTGTTGATTCCACTGTTTAACAAATTTACTATAGTAAAGAAGAAAGATTTCTTTAAAACAGAAAATTAGAAGGCATCTATTTCTAGAAACTTATTCTCCTCATGTCCTTTTATTACACAATAAAACCACAAAAAGAACAAAGTAGTAAGAAAAGCGATGCAAATCAACGCTAGAACAAAACGTTGTGCCATCAGGAGCTTACAGTCTAAAACATGGTAGTCTGCCACGTGACAAATTCACACAATCTTTAGAAAGAGTTGTTCCGTTTTTGCTTTAATGTATTGTAACGTTTCATTAAACACAAGGCAAGTTCATTTATAGTGAAGTTCACCACTAATAATTTCCATAACACAAACCATTAAACTTCAAATAATGTATCGCACAGTTAAAAAGAGCAAAAGGAAATATGCTTTGTTTTTCTTTTTCTATGGCAGTGGCATGCATATATATTACTCTGACCATTTGTTACCATATTAGAATTGCTGATTATTTTGAAACATAATTGATTTATTTCTTGCCCACTTAGGGGATTGGCATTTTGTTCATAAAGTTAAGCAGACAAAAGAGATGGAAATAAGATCAGAATATTTGTAAATATTTATTCCCCAATTCCACGAGACCTGACAATTTTAACAAAACTTTGAATATTTTGCTTTTCAAAATGTTAAAATAAATTTCCATTGAAACAATAAACCTCCTTTTCTATCAGCTTTTTATGATGAGCTGAAAATTGGTTGTGAGCTTTCTCCGATTATCAGCCTTTGTACATTCTTGTTCGTCGGCTGATAAGAATGTTAATCATTCATCTTATGTGAACAGGAAATATGCTATAGATAATAATGATATTTTATGCGCCCAGAAGCTTCTAACTAACAATCATTTTGTGCTTATAGGATTTTGGTTATCCTGTTTAAAGAGTCCATTTAAAGGGAACTAACCAGCAGGATTTAGTGCTATAAAGTTAAGCCAGTGCCTTAATGTACCGTCACACGTAGCAATATCGCCGCCATATGGCTGGCAATTTGACGTGAGTGCGCACGTTCCAGGCACTTTTTTGCCCATCGCCTTCACCCTGTCACACATAGACATCTCACATGCGATGTCTGGCCATCCTGCGTTCCTGAAATCGCCTGGCGCAGAGCGGAAGCAATTTCACATACCCACATCACTGCCAAATCCCTGCGTCCCACGCCACTACCTCATCAGCGATGTAGGCGCACTCCGATTGGGCTACGCAGCTGCGTCACCATTGGTCATCCTTGTCGGTATGTCTGCCCACCACATGACGCATGTGTCCTTTCTACTATATCGCTATTCAAATATGGCGCCTTTGCCATGGGCAGCCAATGGGAACACAGGAGCTGCCACCAATTGTGCCAGACGGGGCGCGCCAAACAGAACGCTCAGGCACACCTCTGGAATTGCTTCCAGATGGTCTGAGCTCACTTTCTACATTGCTATCACCCTGTCACACGCCATGATGCGCAGAAATTGCCTGGTGGAAATCGCCTGATTTCTCAGCAGAGCAGGACGATCAGGCGACGCTCCACCGGTGATTTGACGCCGTAAAATCTCCCTGTCTCACGACACTGGTTTCCACATCGCCGAAATACACAAATATACAACGATACGGAAGCCATATTGCCACGTGTGACGGTACCTTTACAGGCATTGGGATGCTGCATGCAATCATATCTTTACTTGAATGATTCCAGGCTTGATTGCAGAGAAAAGTGTCATAAAACTCCTGTAAATCAGTGCAGCAGGTGACTGATGTGTGCAGCATGACAGAATTATTTATAATTTTTTTATTACCCCCCCTGGGCTTGTCATTCAGCCATAAGCTGCCCCTTTCCCCCATCCAGACTTTTATTTTACGTTCACTATCATATTGATGGAGGATAGTTGCCTTAAGGTACCTTTACACGCCGCAATCTCGGCAGGGGATCTTAAAGGTGATAGGTCACCCCGAAACAATCACCGTGAAATTGCCTTACACTTGCGGCATGTGATTGGAGAATTTCGCAGCGATAAATCGCCCCTCGCCTATCGCCTAATTCCTGAGCAAAGCTCTAAAATCAGACGCAATCATGAAGGAGAGATTTCCGGGCATTGGCGTGTGATAGAGCGATAGTGATGGAATCTGCATCGCCTATTGATTTCCCGTAGGCGTGCCACAGCATGCTGGAGTACGCGCCCCATCTGCGATGATTGGTGGTGGCTACTGTGTTCCCATTGGATGTCAGTTGAAAGGGCGCCATATTTGAAGAGCTGTCCATTCAGCACCACACACATCTTCACCTACACAACCGTATGCAAACACAGTTAATTTCTTCGCGCCACAGAAGTGCACAAGCTATGTCATCCGTGTGCATTCATCTGCGCTGTGTTGAGTATAGTGCCACATGCCACCTCAGATGTTGCCCTACACATCGTACATGGGTGCCATGGGCAACGCACTACAATCACCCTACGCGGTGTGAATTAGGTGTCGCTGACGGGTACATCATACTGCTCCCACTCCGCCGGCGTCGACCTTGTTAGTGCCCTAAACTTTGTTTGGCGGCGTCAGTGTGCGTGGTGATGTCATGACGTTTCTGCTTGTTCCTCCCTGCCTGCCAGGTGCCTGTTCCTCCTCTGCACATAGGACAAGAGTCATGGCCGCCACACTGCACGCTGCCACATGGGGCAGAGCTAATGGTTCTAATAGACCTGTGTAACCACCATGACTACTGGTGTCACCAGCATCACCGTCACGCATGGCTGAGGAGGATCCAGCAGACCTTGCTCCAGAAACTGGGGGTGGAGAGGACATGCAAGCAGATAATGAAAAAGCTGACTGCTAGAGTTGTCCTTGACCTGTGTGAGGGCAAAATTTGTTGTGTTTGTTGTTGACTGCAAAGTTGACAACAACATATTCATGCTACTTTGAATACCCACATCACACTTTGCACCACATATGTGTGCACTGTGACACATATCATTTGACAACACATTGATCACAAGAGGGCAAACTGACTACAACCTGACTGCTATGTGTTTGGCCACATGGGAACGTGTCCATACACATGGAGAATGCAATGGTGTTTGTGGGGGATGTAGGTACACTCCAGTACACACATGCTAACATGTGTGCACACACATAGTTCAGTTCAGCCATGGCAGCTCTGCCATGGACCAATACAGGCACATATGTGCATAGTGTGGTTTGTATGTTACCGCCATCACCTACAGATGCAAACATAGCCATTCTTTAGTGTAATCCTCTGTCCTGCAAAAGATAGCTCCTTTGTGACGCTTTTGCGCCTCAAAAGTTTGTTGCAGGAGCCTCCATTGACGACACGAGCGTGTATTAGTGACAAACTCCGATAGACAATGGCGTCATGAATTAGCCAGCCTTCTGAAGCAGGCTGACCAATCGTAACGCTGTGGCGTTGTCCAATGAGCGTGTATGGGGTGCGGTGTCAACCACTGTGGCACGCCAATCTCCCCGCTGCCCCGAACATGTACGCCCACATTGCCTTTGTGATTGCGGCATGTGAAGCGGCGAGGGAATTCAACCGGATTGGTTCCGCTCTGGGTGAGGCGATTTCCAGGGCGACGCTTTGCCTTTCTTTCAGGGCGAGATTGCGGCGTGTAATTCCGCCATCGGCGATCTGAGGCGACCATGACAAACATGCACACACATGTTAGATCGCCTCATATCACCAGCCGCAGTTGTGGCATGTAAAGGTACCTTTAAGGTACCTTTACATGCCGCAACCGTGGCTGGGAATCCTGATGGCGATATGTCGCCCTAGAACAATCGCCGTCACCGTACTCCACCCTCCGTGACCGGAGTTCCCGCGAGAACTGACGTCACCACAGGTCCTGTAAACCACAGGACCTTGCCGGAAAGCTTAAAATACACATTTTTATGTTTCGGACACTTTCTTTTACTTAAAGAAAGTGTCTAAAACATAAAAATGTCTATTTTAAGCTTTCCGGCAAGGTCCTGTGCTTATAGGACCTGTGGTGACGTCATGTTCTCGTGGAACTCCGGTCATGTGACCGGAGTTCCCGCGAGAACTGACGTCACCACAGGTCCTGTAAGCCACAGTGACAGGACCATACCGGAGGCTTTGGTGGACCGCGGACAGGTGAGCATACATTATTTTTTTATTTTTAACACTTTATTTGACTTTATTTCACTTCCACAATGTATGTATATACATTGTGGAAGTGAAACAGCCCCACAATCCTTTTTTTTCGTGTTCCGGGATGTTCGACGGTGTTCGTCGAGCATTCGACGAACATTCGTCGAACACCCCGTCTATTCGGCGAATCGAATCGAACACGAACATCAGGGTGGTGGCTCATCTCTACGGTTAACCAAGAATAGGTTGGTTGTATTTTAATTCACGTTATTCTGAGGGATGCCATTGGATGAAAGGCTAATGTATGCGCTGGGCTATTATAATTAATGTTTGACTATGGGGATATGTTTTTTCTCTATAGGGGACTATGGTATGCATTAGGTTATATAGCAGTGTGAATTATAATATCTGGAGGACTATGTGGTATGCTTTATTTTATATGGGGTGTGCATATATATTATATGGAGAACTATGGTGGGATCATTATACTATATGGATGACTATGTGGTGTGCATTGTACTACATGGAGACCTCCATTGTACTATGTGGAAGACTATGGGGTCTGCATTATTCTATATGGAGGATTATGTAGTACTCATTATACTATATGGAGCACTATGGGTTGAGAATTATATTTTATGAATGACTATGGGGGGGTACATTATATTATTTAGATCTGTATGGGGGTGCATTATATTATGTGAAGCTGTGATCCAGACCAAATTTTTTTTTTTTTTTTGAAGGGTGGTTCCAATTAGAGTTTCAACTGATGATTATGAAATTTGAAATGAAAAATTAATAAAAATAAAAAACAGCATCCAAATAAATATTAAGAAAATGAATAAAATATAAACAACACATAGTTGAAGAATGGTAAAAAAAAAAACCCTGAAAGTGTGAAAAAACCCATAGTTGAAAGAGAACCAAGTGCAGAAAAGTTGTGTAGCTAGACGTGCTATAGAGAAAACTGAAAAATCAGGGGTGTGAGAAACTGATTAGACGATTTAGGAATGATGGTCTCTTTTCCCCACCTCAGGGGCAGTTACCTACTCATCCTATATACTGTATATCTGTTTAGTATCCTGTTATGAGATTTTTTTCCTGAGTATTGCTTCAAAACAAGTTGAATAATAAAATCACATTTTTCTGTTATCAAGTTTCATGGTCTTCCTCCTGGCAGCATGGCATTTAGCACCATTCTCTGGCACATACTTCATATCATCTAGTGGTGGCTGCTGCCATTGGGATTTTATGTGCATTTAGTGGTTGTGGCTTGCCCAACTCTACAAGGTAAGCCCCCACTGTATTCACTTTCTTCATATAGCCATGGATAAGATCCTATTGGGCACTTTTCTGTCATTTCCAGTTTCCTATTATGTCTTTTACCTGTTGTAAAAGCTTTAGCAGATAGTTTCATGTGCAAAGGTGGGAATATAATGTTCTTTCTGTGAATGTAGAATGTTTGAATCATGTTGTAGTTTAAGTAAAACTGGCACTGATATTTCAACTGAATGAGGCACTAGACTTATAACTAATGGTAGACTAGGCTACTCTATTGTATATTAATATTTTCTTGTTATGTGCTGAAGTTTTCACTATACAAAAGTAAGTCACTGGAATGATCTCTTGGCTCTTTGCAATCCTTAGGTAATACAAATGATATCTTATCACATGTTCCCTTCATCCACATTCGAACTCTCTGTTTGCACAACTTGTGAGAGGCCCAAAACTTTTCTTGATCACCAAGTTTTACTTTGAAAAATTCACAAGAGGCATTATTAATAAATGAGCTGATATTCACCCTTTGACAGGGAATGGTGAAATAACAAAAGGAATCAGGGCTCAATAGATAATTATGGCAAATAGTAGAGAAAGACATGATCTGAAAGAAAAGAAATGTGTTGTAAGGGCGTCATTTTATGGGTAGCCGGAGAGACAATCGGGTCTGGCTATCCACATACCTTCATCCATTGGGGTGTCCCATCTATTATATAATTGCGAATGGCTTTTTTGCCCCCGGCGTGGTCATGTGGATATGCGCGAAGCATTGGACGCGAAGCGGCCATTGCGAGTCGGCGTGGTCATGTGGATACGCACGAAGCATTGGCCGCGAAGCGGCCATTGCGAGCAGCTCTAAGTCGACTCGCAATGCGAGCCGGCGTGGTCATGTGGATACGCGCGTAGCATTGGCCGCGAAGCGGCCATTGCGAGCAGTTCTCAGTCGACTCGCAATGCCCGCGCAGCGGGCATTGCGAGTCAGAGACTCCACGTACTAGAATCCCGATGCATGTGTATCGGGCTCCCAGCTAGTATCTTATAATTGTGTCTGTTGTTTGACACATGGTCACTGTGAGGGGGTTGAGGATTCATTTGTCCTAACTGGGAAAGGTAACTGTGTAGACTGCTACATCTCCATTAAAATACTTGTGGGAAGAAGTTGTATCCAAAGCTGGGCAAACTCACAAATGAAATGGACTGCAATACCATTTTTATGTTTCTTGAAGCCAAAAGAGAGTTTGTGTCATGTTCCTGGAGAGCAGTTTATGTGTTGCTGAATAAACCTATTGGACTTTTATATAAAAGTGTTCCTGCCGGTACCTCATGGAACAAGCTGAGTGGGTAACCCCACAAGATTGCTGTGCAGCAGGCTACACTTTCTCCAGTTCACAGGGCCCTGTCTTATGCAAGAACTTTAAAGTGTAACTGTCATTTAAATTTTTATTCAGCAATAATGTAGAGCAAGTGATTGTAATAAACTTCAAATACCTTCCAGAAGATGTCCCAACTAGGCTGTTTCTAAACCTAACATATGTTGGTTGTCATGCAAAAGAAATAGAAGGGGCGCAATGAGAAGCACCTATGTTCTCATTACAGGGGCTTATGGTGGCTTATTTAACCGCTCACCTTGCTGTGTTGTGCGCCTCCGCACAACACCAGTTAGTGTACCGATCCTCCAGGCACCAGTCTACTTCACCGCTGCCGCTTCGGCGGTCTTTCCAGAAGCGACCGTCACGTGATCCACAAAACCGGAACTTCATCACCGCAGGTCCTTTTGCTGTTGATCCCATCATGCTGTTGATATCACCTGAGGAAGACAGCTGCTAGTCTGTCAAAACGTGTCGTGGCATATAAGGGAACCGTAATAAAGGTTTGGAAGCTTTAATTTCGTTCTCAGTACTCCATTCTTCTTTAACGCTCCAAATAGACTGCTTTTGTATTCTCTATATGTTGGTTGTCAGGAAGATCCATCTTCAGTTCCACACATAAATGCAGCCATATGAGGGTGGGGGTAGGGCCTACATAGCATCCACAATACAGCTGATTAGAGACTCAGGTTACCTCAGGCAAAAGGAGCTCCAGGCTGTTGGCACCCACAGATCACACCTGTGATCTTAACAGATAATAACACAAAGCAGAACCGACAGATGAGATTACAGCTGTGATCTGTGAGCTGTGATCTGTGTGTGCTGACAGCCTGGAGCTCCCTTTGCCTGAGGTAACCTAAGTGTCTGAGCTCCTGTGCCCCGCCCCCACCCCTTTATATGGCCATATTCATGTGTGGAGCTGAAGATGGATTTCCCTGACAATGAGCATATGTCAGGGTTAGAAACAGCTTAGTGGGGACATCTTCTGGAAAGTTTTTGAAAGGTTTTCTTCCAGATTTCACTTATGAAGTATTTTTAAAAGTTTATTATAATCAATTGCTCTACATTATTATTAAATAAAAATTTAAATGGCGGTTATACGTTACAGCATCTCACACAAGACTGTTTTTGTTGTGGAAATTCCTATCTGCGCTGTATTGTACACATATTGCTGAGGAAGTGCTGTGGATTTAGCCCTTTGCATTGCAGGTCTGGTTGTATTGATGAGCTTGAAATGTCTATTATGGTCAATTTTCTGGGATTTTCCTACCATATGTGAATGAGATTTTATGAAAAGTCTGCAAAGCTGGTGCTCTAAAAAGAAACTGATGGAAAATCAACTGCATATCTGAACAATGTGAACTTTCGCTTACAATCAGTTAAATAAGTGCATCTCTTGTATGTAGCTGCTGAAGGAGGAGGAGGAGGAGGAAAATAATCATACAATGCCTCACGCATAATTACTTTCCGTCGGTAGGACAGAACGTCATCGTTACTCATCTCAACCGGTAAGTTCACTCTTATTTGAAAAAAAAAAGCACAAGATTTTTTTAATTTAATTTTACATATGATACTATTTGTATATTTAGTAATAACATATACCTACAATAAATGTAAAGAAAATCAGTGGAAAATGCTCAAAGTATAAAACATTGTATTGAAGTTTCAAAAATGCTTAACGCATGAAATATACAGCTGGACCTAAACTTGTAGATGATTTAGAACCTTGTTTTCTGAAGTATGTGACCACAGCTCATAGATCTTGGGATTTTATGTAGTACTTATAAGATTTTATGGTTGCTTTATAACATTTTATAGACAGTTTAATCATTAGTCAGGACATTCACTGCACTAGGTAATTTTATCAATAATGGTTACCTTACCCAGCTGTTCTCTCTCATGTGCCACACTGCGCTATATAATACTGTAAGATCTGTCATCTATTACATTGAAGGCTTAAACCAGCTGCTTTAGGTATTTTAGAAACATATCGCACTCCAAGGATAATAGGGTCAAATTGGGACTAATCACAAAACTAATACAACTGCTTTACATCTATTAGGCTGCAGCAGTAAAAGACATATTAGTGCATCTCAATGAATTAGAATATCATCAAAAAGCAATATCATATTGCCATGTTTCAGAGTATTTCTGGGAGCCCTGAAACACGTTGACTAATATATTAATATTACCGGTATATTCAGCCTTTGATGTCTCATGGAATATGACAGCGTAGTTTTTAACCCTTCATACTCCCTACTTTAATTTTCTGAAATAATGACCTTCGGGTTTTCACTGGCTGTAAGTCATAATCATCAACATTAACAGAAAAAAACACTTGAAGTAGATCACTCTGTTTGTAATGACGCTATATAATGTATGTATTCCACTTTTTGCTTAAAATGACTGAAATAAATTAACTTTTTGATGATATTCTAATTCATTGAGATGCACTAGTACATGAAACATAATAATTATTAGAAATTAAGATGAAAATGAAATATAACGTAATAATTTCAAATGGGTTTAAAATGACATTAAAGTGTATACACAATTGATCTGCATAATATTGAGGCTCCATGTGCTGCATCTTTCAAAAGCCTGAGATGTTTGCTTATTGTGTCAATTCAGACCTGATTAGAGGAATAGCTGCACTTTCCTTCAAGAAGGGCAAATATTTAGCTTGGCTCTTCCCCCCTTATTAGAAACCTGATCACAACCCACAATATACTTTACTGTTGCAGTGCAAGACAGAGTATAGGAAAGGTCTTTTGATTGGGTAAGATGACTGGTCTAAGGCCAGAGACACACTATGCAAGATGCATGTGAGATCCTTGCATGAGTCTCGCACAGGGGCAGGCTGGTGCACATTCACCCGGGGGGCATTGGCATGATTGCAGCCCCAGGTGAGGAGCGGGGGGAAGAGTAGGGGGTGCTAACGGAGTCTCAGAGATAAGGAGCGGGGGGGCGGGTTTTGGGGTGCAAGCGGAGTCTCAGAGGTGAGGAGCGGCGGGGGGGGTATGCTATCGGCCCACTGCCCAGCGCGTCGGCTGTTTGGCTGCTGTGAAGTTTCTGGCTGCGGCCGCAAAGCAGAGCTGGACCAGCCCATTTGAGTATGGGGGCGGCCCTAGATGAGGCCAATATCAGCAGCCTGGGGGACACTCCGCCCCTGGTCTCGCAAGACTCACCTGGAACTGGCCGCCGGCTTTCTGTGCTTCAGATCTACCAATTCTCTAGATGCTGAACTCTGTAGAACCCTGCCCACACCACTGGTTGATATCTTGCTGTTTGAACTGTCCATAGGCAGAAAGCTGGCAATGAGCAGGGTTATAAAAATTAATAAACATGGAGTAGTACATGGCTGCAGTGATAACCTGCTGATGAAATAGCCATTTATCAAAACTACAGCAAATAGTGCATTAAGTGACACATTGCTGAAATCAGGGTCTCAGACGTGAATCTAGTCTTTTAAGAAATGCTTCAATGACAGTAATATTAGTCACTATAATAATTCTAATAACTGAATGTTCTAAAATAAAAAAACTTATTATGGGATTATAAATCCCATATTAGACAATTAAAATTAACAGTATAACCCTTTATTGTGTGATAAATCAGTGTGCAGAGAACAGTTCATGTCGTGAAATAAGCTGTACCTGTCATCTACCAATCACGTCGTATATTTAATACTGGTATTCACACTGAATAAATAGAAATACATTTGTATTTATGAAGATATTTCATTTTGAGGCTGTACAAAAGTCATAAGTTATCTACTAGGAGGCAGAGAATTCATTAGTTGCAGAACAAAAGATACTGGCCCCAATTCTTCAAGATTGTGATTGTTCATGCCTATCTTAATGAGGATGTGTGGTAAAGTCAGAGTTGCCTGATTCATTTTTATTCATTATAATGCATTCATTAATAGATGTATCTTAAAAGGGGCATGTGTCTTACAAGAAATTTTACTCCAGTCGGGGATTGAAGTAAGATTTGTGGCACAAGGTGCGCCACGACTCAAAATAAATGAGACTAGCGGGCATTATTACGCTCTATCTTATCCCTCATCCTGCCCCAGATCTTCCTACTTTTATGAAGCTGGCCGAAACTGATGTGACGACAAAAGGTGATCCAAATTTATGTGCAACATTGTATTGAGCAATTTAGTGGCTTTTCATTGTGTTTTATGGTGAAATTACTGATGAAGCTGGGCCATGAACTCTGTTCTGGCTAATAGCAAACACAGATCAATTATGATGGGGTTCTGAGTAACTAAAAAAAAATTGTGCTTTAACACCAGTGCAAGAATCCAAATCATTCCAGTCACAGTGTTTGATTATAATCAGTTCTCCTAATGAGGGTCACTTTCTTACACCATGAAACGCTCACAATCTTAAGTAAATCCAGAACTTTCCATGATCAGCAACTTCTTCCCCCACTGTGTGAGATGACAGCACTTGAAGGGAACCTGTCATGCCTTTTATACCTACAGAATATCCCACAATGTTTTACAGATACATTGGGGTAATAAGTATTTGATCCCTTGCTGATTTTGTAAGTTTGCCCACTGACAAACACAAGAACAGTCTATAATTTAAAGGGTAGGTTAATTTTAACAGTGAGAGATAGAACATCAAAAATAATATCCAGAAAATCACATTGTCTGAATTATATCAATATATTGCAATTTGAAGAGGGAAATAAGTATTTGATCCCCTACCAACCATTATAATTACTGGCTCCTAAAGACCAGTTGGATGCTCCTAATCAACTCGTTACCTGCATTATAGACAGCTGTGTTAAATTGTCATCTGTATAACAGACTCCTGGTCACACACTCAATTAATCAGTCAGACTCTAACCTCTACAGCAAGGACAAGACCAAAAAGCTTTCTAAAGATGTCAGGGAAAAGATCCTAGACCTGCACAAGGCTGGAATAGGCTACAAAACCATAAGTAAGACGCTGGGTGAGAAGGAGACAACTGTTGATGCAATAGTAACAAATAGAAAATATACAAAATGAGTGTCAATCGACATTGATCTGGGGCTATTTGCAAAATCTCATGTCGTGGGGTATCCAGGATCATGAGGAAGGTGAGAGATGAACCTAAAACTACACAGGGGAACTTGTTAATGATCTTAAGGCAGCTGGAACTATTATCACCAAGAAAACCATTAGTAACATATTGTGCCATAATGGATTAAAGTCCTGCAGTACCTGCAAAGTCCCACTGCCCAAGAAGGCACATGTGCAGGCCCATCTGAAGGTTGCCAATGAACATGTTGGTGATTCTGAATGTGATTTAAAATAGGTGCTGTGGTCAGATGAGACAAAAATTGAGCTCTTTGGCATTAACTCTACTCACCGTGTTTCGAGGAAGAGAAATGCTGCCTATGACCAAAGAACACTGTCCCCACAGTCAAGCATGGTAGGAGAAACATTATGTTTTGGGGGTGTTTCTCTGCTAAGGACTACTTCAGCGCATCAATGGGACAATGGATATAGCCATGTACCGTAAAATACTGAGTGACAACCTCCTTCCCTCCATTAAAAATAGGTTGACTGGGTCTTCCAGCATGACAATGACCCAAAACATACAGCCAAGGCAACAAAGGAGTGGCTCAAAAAGAAACACATTAAAGTCATGGAGTAGCCTAGCCAGTCTCCAGACCTTAATCCCATAGAAAATTTATGGATGGAGCTGAAACTGAGTTGCCAAGCGATAACCTCAAAATCTTAATGATTTAAAGATGATCTGCAAAGAAGAGTGGACCAAAATTCCTCCTGACGTGTGTAAACCTCATTATTAACTACAAAAAACATCTGACTGCTGTGCTTGCCAAAACGGGTTTTGCCACAAAGTTTAAGTCTTGTTTGCCATAGGGTTCAAATGCTTATTTACCTCTGCAAAATGCAAATGCATTCATATAATTTAGACAATGTCATTTTCTGGTTTTAATTTTTGATATTCTATCTCTCACTGTTAAATTAACCTACTCTTATAATTATAGACTGTTCATGTCTTTGTCAATGGGCAAACATACAAAATCAGCAAAGGATCAAATACTTATTTCTCCCACTATAATGCTGCATATCTTTCAGTTACGGTTCTCTGGAGAGTATTCATGCTGAACGCAGTGTGATTGATGCCTGGACTGCCCAGATGTCACATTATTAGCCACACCTGTGCGCTGACATCCAACTTCTCTCATGTACATTGAAATTGGATTTACATCCAAACCATCAATGACACTGCATCGGGCATGACTATTGTCTACAGGACAACAATATGCGTGCCACCAATATGACTGAAAGTGAGGGTCTTGGAGGTTAAAAGTCTACTTGGAAACCAGGATATTTAGCTTGATACCATGTTAGTGATGAACACTGCATGGCCTTTAAGACATTTTAGTCTCAATAAATAATGTGACAGGTTCCCATTAAAGTCTTTGAATCCTTGCTTTATAAGACTATAGCTGCACTTGGTAGGCCATACATTCTCAAGAGATGATCAGCTACCTTGTTTGATATTGTAGGCTACATAGTTCCTACAGTTCATATGGGATGGATAGGTTACCTAAAGATATTGCAAATTAGTCTTGTGTAAGGCACTTTTTTAAAACATTTTTTAAATCTCTCAATGATCAACTATAAAAAAGAGGTAAACATGTTATACATTATCCCACAAAAATGGTCTTATGAGCCAAGATAGAATTCAGTAGGAGCTCAGAACCAGACATTTCTTGCATTTTTCTAGGAAGTCATTAAGAAGTGAAATCTTAATCACTTCCCCCCAGTCAATTGTTGTCTACTGAAACAGAAGGCAAATAGTTCATTTTCTCTCGACAGAATGAGCTTAAAAGTCTTTAATAAACCATTGTTCACATCTGGGGTTACAGCCTCCTAATCCTTTACAGAACATATGTTTAAATGGCTTAAATCTGTATTTGATCCGTTCTCCTATCTGAAGCAATATTTATCACTTGAAACTTCTCTATTGCCAAATGAGTATAAAGGGCATAAAGCAACCGAGTCTGGTGTTCTTATCGGACACATCATTCAAATACAATTCAACATTCGTGAATGATTTGGGTATGACAACAGCTGCATCTCAATGAATTAGAATATTATCAAAAAGTTAATTTATTTCAGTGATTTAATACATTAAGTGGAACATACATATTACATAGAGTCATCACAGAGTGATCTATTTCAAAAGTTTACTTCTGTTAATGTTGATGATTATGGCTTACAGAAAATGAAAACTTAAAGGTCACTATCTCAGATAATTAAAGTAGAGAGACTGAAGGGTCTGAGAGAGAAAATCTTACCTAATTAAGTATCAGAGGCTTCACCTTGTGTGGTTGTAAGAGTAACAACCACTATAAAAGCATATCACGGCTGTTGCAGTCCCCAGTGTGGAGCATATAGAGTGGGAAGGATGAAGGGTTAAAAACCACACTGCCGTATTTCACAAGACAAAGGGTGAATATAATATTGATTTGTTAGTCAACAGGTTCTCTGGCCCTTTCTCAGGACAAATCAGTATCATATTGTTATGTTTCAGGGCGCCTCAGGGAGTCCTGAAACACGTTGACTAATAAATCAATAATATATTCATCCTTTGATGTCTAGTGAATATGGCAGTGCAGTTTTTAACCCTTCATCCTCCCTACTTTAATTTTCTGAGATAATATCCTTTGGGTTTTCATTGGCTGTAAGCCATAATCATCAACATTTACAGGATTAAACACTTGAAATAGATTACTCTGTTTGTAATTACTCTATACAATATATGCGTTCTACTTTATGTATTGAATTACTGAAATAAATTAACTTTTTGATGATATTCTAATACATTGAGATGCACCTGTATGTCAGTAAGTGCATTAAATCAAAATCAAACATTATGTGTAGGTAAAATATCTATAGAGCTTTTGCAATCAATGTGATTTCTTATCTGTAAAATGGTAGCCAGTAAAATAGTATGCACACTCTCAGTCCTGCTTCACCAGAGTCTGCACATATATCGCCAACAACCTACTAACAAAATCTAAATTATCAAGTAAAGATGCTTACCATCCATGCCAAAAACAGAAACCAAATGCACTTACAGGACGCAGTCAGAGCCCAATTGTGGAGCAAGCCCAGCTGCAGGCTGATGAATCACCTCTACCAGCAAAATGTGGGAGGCGAACTGCCATGCATACACTAGGCCTGCATAGAGCAACATTCACACTGATACATATGATGCAGAGTGTCTGAAAGCTACCCAACCGCTCCGCTGCCTGAGCATTGGGCCGCACAGTATGATGCTGCTGCACCACTAGATGAATGGCGCCCCTATGGGCCCAACTGCACCCTATAGAGATGCTCCCATCTACAGTACAGACCAAAAGTTTGGACACACCTTCTCATTCAAAGATTTTCTGTATTTTCATGACTATGAAAATTGTAGATTCACACTGAAGGCATCAAAACTATCAATTAACACAATGTGGAATTATATACTTAACAAAAATGTGTGAATCAACTGAAAATATGTCTTATATTCTAGGTTCTTCAAAGTAGCCACCTTTTGCTGTGATTACTGCTTTGCACACTCTTGGCATTCTCTTGATGAACTTCAAATCAGCAAAGCACCCCCACACCATCCCACCTCCTCCTCCATGCTTCACGGTGGGAACCAGACATGTAGAGTCCATCCGTTCACCTTTTCTGCGTTGCACAAAGACACGGTGGTTGAAACCAAAGATCTCAAATTTGGACTCATCAGATCAAAGCACAGATTTCCACTGGTCTAATGTCCATTCCTTGTGTTGTTTAGCACAATCAAGTCTCTTCTGCTTGTTGCCTGTCCTTAGCAGTGGTTTCCTAGCAGCTATTTTACCATGAAGGCCTGCTGCACAAAGTCTCCTCTTAACAGTTGTTGTAGAGATGTGTTTGCTGCTAGAACGTTGTGTGGCATTGACCTGGTCTCTAATCTGAGCTGCTGTTAACCTGCGATTTCTGAGGCTTGTGACTCGAATGAACTTATCCTCCGCAGCAGAGGTGACTCTTGGTCTTCCTTTCCTGGGGCGGTCCTCATGTGAGCCAGTATCTTTGAAGCGCTTGATGGTTTTTGCAACTGCACTTCGGTACACTTTCCCACTTTTTCGGACTGACGTTCATTTCTTAAAGTAATGATGGCCACTCGTTTTTCTTTACTCAGCTGCTTTTTTCTTGCCATAATACAAATTCTAACAGTCTATTCAGTAGGACTATCAGCTGTGTATCCACCAGACCTCTGCACAACACAACTGATGGTCCCGACCCCATTTATAAGGCAAGAAATCCCACCTATTAAACCTGACAGTGCACACCTGTGAAGTGTAAACCATTTCTGGTGACTACCTCTTGAAGCTTATCAAGAGAATGCCAAGAGTGTGCAAAGCAGTAATCAAAGCAAAAGGTGGCTACTTTGAAGAACCTAGAATATAAGACATATTTTCAGTTGATTCACACTTTTTTGTTAAGTATATTATTCCACATTCATAGTTTTGATGCCTTCAGTGTGAATCTATTATATAATTGCGAATGGGTTTTTTGCCCCTTCTGAGTCCACTCGCACTGCGAGTCAGTGTCGTCATGTGGATACGCCCGAAGCATTGGCCGCGAAGCGGCCATTGCGAGTCAGAGACTCGCTCTTCTAGAATCCCGATGCATGTGCAACGGGCACCCAGCTGGTCTATTATATAATTGCGAATGGGTTTTTTGCCCCTTCTGAGTCCACTCGCACTGCGAGTCAGTGTCGTCATGTGGATACGCCCGAAGCATTGGCCGCGAAGCGGCCATTGCGAGTCAGAGACTCGCTCTTCTAGAATCCCGATGCATGTGCATCGGGCACCCAGCTAGTCTACTATATTCATATTCATATTCATGAAAGTACAGAAAAATCTTTGAATGAGAAGGTGTGTCCAAACTTTTGGTCTGTACTGCATATATTTTTTAGATGAAATGTGTGTAAATGTTCATGTAATGTAGTGTGAGTTTATTAATATACCCATCTACCGCCGTCTTCTCTAGGATCCAGCGAGTTGTGCTTTACTTCTCAGTGACATCTGGAAAGAGTTTGTATGTTCTCCCCGTTTTTGTGTGGGTTTCCTCTGGGTGCTCTGATTTTATCCCACACTCTAAAAACATACTGATATTGAATTTACATTGTGAACCCCAGTGGAGATGGTGATGATGATTTCTGCAAAGCGTGGTGGAATCTAATGGCACCATTTAAGCAAAGCATTATTAATAAATAAAAGGGCATATGCATTTTTTTAGAGTACCAATAGTTTTAGAGATGCATCTAAATATTATTTTTTCCTGTGCCAGTGCGTTTCTGTACGGTGTCCTGCCTGCAGCTCGCACGGTACTTGTAAACTTGCACGCAGCCAGCACCGCAGCCTAACAGTGCCTGGTTCTGCGTACTAAACAATTTTTTCCTGTGCCAGTGCGTTGCTGTACGGTGTCCTGCCTGCAGCTCGCACGGTACTTGTAAACTTGCACGCAGCCAGCACCGCAGCCTAACAGTGCCTGGTTCTGCGTACTAAACAATTTTTTCCTGTGCCAGTGCGTTGCTGTACGGTGTCCTGCCTGCAGCTCGCACGGTACTTGTAAACTTGCACGCAGCCAGCACCGCAGCCTAACAGTGCCTGGTTCTGCGTACTAAACAATTTTTTCCTGTGCCAGTGCGTTGCTGTACGGTGTCCTGCCTGCAGCTCGCACAGTACTTGTAAACTTGCACGCAGCCAGCACCGCAGCCTAACAGTGCCTGGTTCTGCGTACTAAACAATTTTTTCCTGTGCCAGTGCGTTGCTGTACGGTGTCCTGCCTGCAGCTCGCACGGTACCTTCCATCTGTCTTAAAATATCTTAGCCTCTAGTGTGTACCTTTCACGAAATAGTACCTGCTACTTGTTTTACAAGCCCCCAGAAAGCCACCAGAAATTATAAAATGTCACCCAAAAAAACAAATCCCAAAAAAAGTGTTGCTAAGGGACAGGGACGAGGTACAGGCATTGGTAGTCGTGGCCAACTATCCACCAGTTCGGGCAGACAGACGAGGATTGATCGATCGTTCCTCCTGTCTAACTTTCCCCGTCAGGAAAGTAAACGAGTATTGAGGCCGGAAGACGAACACCATCTAACGTCTTGGCTGGCAGACAAGACCTCAACAACAGGTTCTTGCAGCACTCAAGGTTCCTTGAGCACTGTGTCTACTGTTGGTACATACCATGCTGGGTCATCTAATCCACAACCTCTTCACAGTTCCTCAGACCAACAGCAGCCCCATGAAAATGTTGACACAGACATGGGTCACTCAGATGACTTATTTGGTACATATAATCCTTTACATGAATCCGGTTTGCCAGACTCCGTAGTAGATGAGATACTTGATGAAGAATTGTCCAATCATGGACAAGTTTTAGAGACACCCCGGCCACATGAACGTGTCTTTCAGCAAATTCTTAGACCGTCTCAGGAGTTGGAGGATGATGATGATGAGACAGTGACACACTTGTCATCTGGGGAGCAAAATCAATCTTGTTATCGGGAAGATTTAGAAGAGGAAGTGATTGATGATGAGACAACTGATCCCACGTGGAATGTTGCGATGCAGAGCCAGCAGAGCAGCACGGAGGAAGAAAGTGTGTATGTCCCACCAACAAAGGCACCAAGGCCTACTCCTCCCACCAGAACTGAAAGAGTCACCACTGTTGCCCAAAATGTGTCCACTGTGGCTCAAAATTTGTCAACTGTTGGACAAAATGTCTCAAATGTGGGCCTGAGTAATCCCTCAGGGAGTACAGTCAAGCCTAGAGGTCGGTCAGCCACTGTGTGGAAATTTTTTAAAGATGGGCCTTCTCAAGAAAATGTGGTCATCTGTACCATCTGCCATGCAAGGCTAAGCAGAGGCCACGGGAAAGGAAACCAGAGCACCAGCAGTATGCGGAAGCACATGGCTGGTCAGCACCCTATTCAGTGGTCAAAGGTGCAGCCTTCCACAACAGTGTCATCTGACCCAAAGACTGCCACGGTAACTCAGATCCGTCCGTCACAATCAAGTGTTGCTGAAGCTGGTCCAGCTCATATGTACTCATCACAAGCAGCGGTTGCAGAGAGACTGAACATGAGTGCAGACAGTTCTCGGTCAGCAACATCCTTACAGTTATCAGTGACACAGCTGTACGAAAGGAAGCAGAAATACCACTCTTCCCACCCATTAGCCAAAAAAATAAATGCCCAGATAGCTAAGTTGTTAGCAGTCGAGATGTTGCCGTTTAGGCTTGTGGGTACAGACTCTTTCCGTGAGCTTTTGGCTGTGGCAGTACCACGCTACTCGGTTCCAAGCCGCCACTACTTTTCACGTTGTGCCGTCCCTGCGTTACATGAGCATGTCATTAACAACCTCAAGCGTGCCCTCACCAACGCTGTAACCGGGAAAGTACACCTTTCTACGGACACGTGGACAAGCAGTTCAGGACAGGGCCGGTACATCTCGCTCACCGCGCATTGGATCAACGTTGTGGAGAGTGTGCCAAACGATGTTAGTGTTACATCAAACATCCTACCCACGCCACGGATAGCTGGCACAACCTCATTCAGGGTCTCTGCATCATCCTATATGTCCACTACACCATCTTCCGCTTCCTCGACCAATCCTCAATTGCCCTCAACATCACGGCCAAGTTGGGAGGTTTGCTGCAGTGCTTCAGCAAGACGCCAACAGGCTCTGCTGAAGCTGATCTGTTTAGGTCACACACCGCACACTGCAGTAGAGCTGTTGAAAGGTCTGAAGCAACAGACAGATGAGTGGCTATCCCCACTCCAACTCCAGACCGGTCTCGTGGTGAGCGACAATGGTCGTAACCTAGTGGCTGCAATAAAGCTCGGAAACCTTGTGCACGTGCCTTGCATGGCTCACGTGCTGAATCTAGTAGTGCAGAAATTCCTGCGTACATACCCAGAGCTATCTGACCTACTGGAGAAGGTGCGTCGAGTTTGTGCACATTTTCGTCATTCGTCAACAGCGGTTGGAAAACTTTCATTGCTTCAAAAGCAATTGAATTTGCCCAACCACAGACTCATTTGTGACATGCCGACACGATGGAACTCTACATTCCATATGTTATCGAGGATCAATGAGCAGCAGAGGGCAATATCCGAGTATCAGTTGCAACATGCCCGTCAGACCGGCAGTCAGCCACGACATATTAGTACAATGGAGTGGGTGTGGATCGCTGACACATCTGAGGTTCTTGATAATTTTGACTACTGCACAAAACTGGTGAGCGGTGATCAGTCCATCATCAGTGTCACTATACCCATGCTGTGTCTGCTGAAAGAATCCCTCATTAATCAGAAAAATGAAGCATTGAGAGCCCAGCAGATGGCTATGGAGCCAGATTTAAACAGCGCAGTACCTAGCCAGCAAAGCCAGTATGACCAGGCAACATTGGCTCCTGAAGAGGAACAGGAGCAAGACGATGAAGAGGATTTATTTTTTGTTGGTGCCAATGTCAACCCAGATGGTACTCACAACCCCAGCTTTGTGTCTGTCCACCATGGGTGGCCTGGAGAGGAGGAGGCGGAGACAGACTTTGCGGATACAATGGGTATTGAACATCGTTCTGAGGACACTGAAGACATGACTCTATGCAGCTTAGGACACATGGCTGACTTCATGTTGACTTGTCTGCTAGAAGACCCACGAGTGATTAACATATTGCACAATGACCTCTACTGGTTGGCCACCTTTCTGGACCCACGTTATAAAGATAAATTCACCTCGCTGCTGTTTCAGTCACCACGTGGCTTGACAATTGACTATTTCAAGAGGGTTCTTGTGGATAATATGCTTCTAATATCACCGTCAGACAACACTCTGCCCATAGTTAGCAACTCTGTGCAACAGCAGCCTTTGGTCGGGGCACAATCATCCACGCTGTCCAGAAGAGATGCTGGAAAGATGTCCGCAAAGTGGGCTATGTTCAATAAGCCATCGAACCTGCAGCGCCATGTTGCTCCAGTAACCATCTCTCGGAGACAGAAACTTACCAACATGGTACAAGAATACTTAAGTGACAGTACCTGCTTCCTGACTGATGCCGCAGTCCCGTTTAATTACTGGGTCTCCAAGCTCCACACTTGGACAGAGCTCTCGTTGTATGCCTTGGAGGTGCTGGCATGCCCTGCAGCTAGTGTGACATCAGAGCGGGTTTTCAGTGCCGCTGGGGGTATCATAACTGATACCAGGACACGTCTTACTCCAGAGAATGCAGACAGGCTTACTCTAATTAAGTTTAATAGGAACTGGATTTCACAAGACTTCTTGAGCCCTGAAGACGACAGTACTCAGAGCTGAAGTGCCACGTTCAACATCAATATGATATAATTAATCATTGTATTATATTGTGTCTTTTTGGTACAAGCAGTATGTACAAGACCAGTAACGATTTGCGTAACCATGTTCCTGCAACCTGGTAATGAGGCTGCTTCATCTTAAACCAACACTATACCTTAACTTCGGTTTCATTAACCATCACAACACCTTTTGACAAGGAAACAACCTTTATTTTCTGTTAGCAAACATTTAAAAGCCCCTTGGGCTAATTTTTGGAGCCACCCTGGCTAACAAGCTTATCATGGCCCTTAGGCTTGCATTTATACCCAATATGCAAAACAGCCCCTTGGGCTAATTTTTGGAGCCACCCAGGCTAACAAGCTGATCATGGCCCTTAGGCCTGCATTTATACCCAAATTGCCAAACAGCCCCTTGGGCAAATTTTTTTAGCCACCCTGGCTAACAAGCTGATCATGGCCCTTAGGCCTGCATTTATACCCAAAATGCAAAACAGCCCCTTGGGCTAATTTTTGGAGACACCCAGCCTAAGAGGCTTATCATGGCCCTTAGGCCTGCATTTACACTCAAAATGCCAAACAGCCCCTTGGGCTAATTTTTGGAGCCACCCAGGCTAACAAGCTGATCATGGCCCTTAGGCCTGCATTTATACCCAAATTGCCAAACAGCCCCTTGGGCAAATTTTTTTAGCCACCCTGGCTAACAAGCTGATCATGGCCCTTAGGCCTGCATTTATACCCAAAATGCAAAACAGCCCCTTGGGCTAATTTTTGGAGACACCCAGCCTAAGAGGCTTATCATGGCCCTTAGGCCTGCATTTACACTCAAAATGCCAAACAGCCCCTTGGGCTAATTTTTGGAGCCACCCAGGCTAACAAGCTGATCATGGCCCTTAGGCCTGCATTTATACCCAAAATGCCAAACAGCCCCTTGGGCAAATTTTTTTAGCCACCCTGGCTAACAAGCTGATCATGGCCCTTAGGCCTGCATTTATACCCAAAATGCAAAACAGCCCCTTGGGCTAATTTTTGGAGACACCCAGCCTAAGTGGCTTATCATGGCCCTTAGGCCTGCATTTACACTCAAAATGCCAAACAGCCCCTTGGGCTAATTTTTGGAGCCGCCCAGGCTAACAAGCTTATTATGGCCCTTAGGCCTGCATTTATACAAAAAATGGCAAACAGCCCCTTGGGCTAATTTTTTGAGCCACCCAGGCTAACAAGCTTATCATGGTTTGGGAGACACCCTGGCTAACAAGCTTTTCATGGCCCTTAGGCCTACATTTATACCAAAAATGGCAAACAGCCCCTTGGTCTAATTTTTCCAGGCACCAATCCTATGCCTGCATCGTGGGCGTTGCTTGGACTATCATCCTGCTGGAGCCTGTTGAAGGGTCCCACTGTACGCTCCATACAAAACGCGTAGACGCGATGTGTAGCATGTAGACGTCCCAGCCTCTCACATGTGTGTTCATAGTCTTGTTGCCATAGCGAGGCATAAAGTAACCCCCCAAACACAGGCACTGTTTGTCAGCAACAGTTGTATGTGGAGTCATGATTTGACACTTAGTAACCAAGGTGACTTCATGCGCCATGCGGGCCGTAAAGTACTTGCTAATGATGCTCTCTCCCCTGTCCCCCACGCCAAATGTCTCGGGGTAATCCTTGACTCCTCCCTCTCCTTCAAGCCCCACCTGTAGTCCCTAACCAAGTCCCTGTGACTCCAACTCAAAAATATTTAACCAATTCGGTCGTTCCTCAATCCTGACACTGCTGAAACACTCATAAATGCCCTCATCATCTCCCGCCTTGACTACTGCAACCTCCTTCGCATAGGTCTCCCTGCCAACTCTCTTGCACCTCTCCAATCTATACTAAACTCTGCTGCCCGACTAATCCATCTGTCTTCACGCTACTCCCCTGCCTACCCCCTCTGCCAAGCCGTTCACTGGCCCCTCCGGCCCACAGAGAGCTCACTTTAAAACACTGACCATGACATTCAAAGCCTTACACAACCTATCCCCACCATACATCTCCGACATGATCTCCCGATACCATCCCTCACGCAACCTGCGTTCATCCCAAGAACTTGTCCTACAGTCCACCCTCATCTCCTCTTCCCACAACCGCATACAGGATTTCTCCCGGTCATCCGCCATGCTATGGAACTCCCTGCCCCACCTCATCAGTCAGTCGCCTACCCTCTGAACCTTAAAGATACTTCTAAAGACTCACCTCTTCCGACAGGCCTACAACCTGCCATGAGACCCCGCTACACGCCCCAGGACCGACACCTTCCCCACCCTATTGTATCCCCACCCACCCCTCGTAGAATGTGAGCCCACGCGTACAGGGTCCTCTACTATTGTACCTGTATTACCTTATTGTCTATGTTTATTGTACTTGTCCTTGTCTACCTTTTCCTCATGTAAAGCGCCATGGAACCTATGGGCGCTATATAAATAAATAATTATAATAATTATGATGACTTGAAGCCCAACCACAAAAAAAACTACACATTCATTCCTTGAAAAAAGATAGACACAAAGCTGGTTTTTAAAACTGTGTTTCAAAAACAAAATGGCAGCACTGTTTGGACATTCCCAAAAATACTACCTTTTACAATTAAGGTATTACCCAACAAATGGAGCCCTACAGGTCCTGGTAGGTGGGCTGTCCGTCTTGCAAAAGGTCAAGGGCCCCACGTATGGCCTGGCCGAACCCTTCAGGGTGGATCCTCTGAACAGGTGTAGGGAACGGTGGTAGGTCCCTGTTAGCTGGCCACTGGCAGTGAGGCAAAGCCCTGTGGGGTGGCACCTGGCTGTCCCGTGTTGTGGGCCTGCCTAGCCTGTTAGAGGCCGATATTTTCCACCCATCCAAATATTGGAACACATCACCTGGGTCGTTATTTGGCTGACAGGCTTCCAGCACTATCTGTAATGCTGACCTTGCCCGCAGTAGCCTGTCAAATGGAATATTATCCATGAATGGTATAATACTGCGGGCAAAGTCAGCATTACTCTGTTGAACACTTAAATGTGCTGACCCCGGGATCGGACCATAACCTGGGCCTGCCGCTGGTGGGGGCGGTGGTGGTGCTGGCCCTGCCGCTGGTGGTGGCGGTGGTGGTGCTGGCCCTGCCGCTGGTGGTGGCGGTGGTGGTGCTGGCCCTGCCGCTGGTGGTGGCAGTGGTGGTGCTGGCCCTGCCGCTGGTGGGGGCGGTGGTGGTGCTGACCCTGCCGCTGGTGGCGGTGGTGGTGGCGGCGACGGCGGTGGTGGTGTTGATGGCCCTGCCGCTGGTGGTGGCGGTGGTGGTGCTGGCCCGGCCGCTGGTGGCGGCGGTGGTGGTGCTGGCCCTGGCGCTGCTGGCGGCGATGCTGGTGGTGGTGGTGGCGGCGACGGCGGTGGTGGTGGTGGCGCCGGCCGTGGTGGTGGTGGTCGATTTTCTCCACGCCGCCTTCTGTTTGGCGGTGGAGGGTTAACAGCACGCCGCCCTCTGTAGTAAGCTTCTCTGTGGGTAAAGTAAAAAAAAATTTGGTGAATGCATTGCATTTGGAAACAAAAACATAGGTCAAACATTAAGTTGCACGCTTTTTAGACTCTGTGTATCTGTGTATTCTTAATCAGATATTTGTTATTATTATGAAAGAATAACCAACTGTACATAACATAAAGGAATACGTGACTTTCTTTGCTAATTCCATACTAATACATAATTTTTCACCCCCTGATTACCACCCCCCCCCCCATCCCATCTAATCTAGACGATCAATAACACCAATGGTTCACATGAAAAAAAAAAGTCCCCCTGACTTCACTTTTAACTTGACATACTTAATTCACAAAACTTTTAGGTTATATCATCTATATAAAGCAGGGAAGGGGTTGAAAGGTATACAATATATATATATATAATCTATTTATATAATCGGGAGTTTGAAATTCCGGCACTGTAGCCGAATCCCAAACTCCTTAGCGTCACTGCGAGCGGAGACGCGTATGCGCCTTCGCGAGCCGCAGACGCTTAACTCACACAGCCGCTATAGCGTTTTATCAAGCGGCCTCGCGCCCTCCGCTCACAGCAAGACCTGCGCCCCTCACAGCGCCCCATCCGCCCCGGCATGCTGGCATTTGTACTTCCCCCGTCTGTGCACCCACAGGTCTTAGCAGATCACTGATGCTGACAGCGGGGGGGGACAACACAGACAATCAAATCAGGAGGAGGTCAGTGTCAGGAGGAGATGACAGCCGCCCGCCGGGGCCTGTGACACTGCAGAGGTCACAGCGGGGCTGTGTGTGCGGACAACGGGGAGGCCGGGGGCTACGGACGTACCGGACATGTCCTCTGCTCCTGGAGATGTGCCGCGGGTCCGCGCTCGCAGCGTATCTGACGCAGGAGCCGCGCTCACCACGCCCACACCACGCCCTCTGCCAAACAACCCACACCTCTCACTAACCTCCTGCAGCTAACCACACCCCATGTTTACCTTTGCCATGATGTCATTTAGCTGCGGCCGCTATCTTTAATAAGGTCAGTAATGATGGCAGTAATCGGATCTCTGCTCCCTCTAGCATGCCCCAACACTGTAGCACCATCTATTAACCCTATTCTCATCACCTATATACTCTGCTACCCACTGAGCCGCCTGTATACTCTGCTACCCACAGACCCGCCTGTATACTCTGCTACCCACAGAGCCGTCTTTATACTCTGCTACCTCAGACCCGCCTGTATACTCTGCTACCCACAGACCCGCCTGTATACTCTGCTACCCACAGACCCGCCTGTATACTCTGCTACCCACAGACCCGCCTGTATACTCTGCTACCCACAGAGACGCCTGTATACTCTGCTACCCACAGACCCGCCTGTATACTCTGCTACCCACAGACCCGCCTGTATACTCTGCTACCCACAGAGCCGCCTGTATACTCTGCTACCCACAGACCCGCCTGTATACTCTGCTACCCACAGACCCGCCTGTATACTCTGCTACCCACAGAGACGCCTGTATACTCTGCTACCCACAGACCCGCCTTATACTCTGCTACCCACAGAGCCGTCTTTATACTCTGCTACCTCAGACCCGCCTGTATACTCTGCTACCCACAGAGACGCCTGTATACTCTGCTACCTCAGACCCGCCTGTATACTCTGCTACCCACAGACCCGCCTGTATACTCTGCTACCCACAGAGACACCTGTATACTCTGCTACCCACAGACCCGCCTGTATACTCTGCTACCCACAGAGCCGTCTTTATACTCTGCTACCTCAGACCCGCCTGTATACTCTGCTACCCACAGACCCGCCTGTATACTCTGCTACCCACAGAGACGCCTGTATACTCTGCTACCCACAGACCCGCCTGTATACTCTGCTACCCACAGAGCCGTCTTTATACTCTGCTACCTCAGACCCGCCTGTATACTCTGCTACCCACAGAGACGCCTGTATACTCTGCTACCTCAGACCCGCCTGTATACTCTGCTACCCACAGACCCGCCTGTATACTCTGCTACCCACAGAGACGCCTGTATACTCTGCTACCCACAGACGCGCCTGTATACTCTGCTACCCACAGAGCCGTCTTTATACTCTGCTACCTCAGACCCGCCTGTATACTCTGCTACCCACAGACCCGCCTGTATACTCTGCTACCCACAGAGACGCCTGTATACTCTGCTACCCACAGACCCGCCTGTATACTCTGCTACCCACAGAGCCGTCTTTATACTCTGCTACCTCAGACCCGCCTGTATACTCTGCTACCCACAGACCCGCCTGTATACTCTGCTACCCACAGAGACGCCTGTATACTCTGCTACCCACAGACCCGCCTGTATACTCTGCTACCCACAGAGCCGCCTGTATACTCTGCTACCCACAGAGCCGCCTGTATACTCTGCTACCCACAGAGCCGCCTGTATACTCTGCTACCCACAGAGCCACGTGTATACTCTGCTACCCACAGAGCCGAATTGGAACCTAATGTATATATTAATAAATAATACTAAATGTACACAACAGTGCTGCAGACACATACCTTGGCATACGGGCCACCGGGTGAAGGAAGGACAGCCGCTCGTAAAAGTGGTAGTGGTTCAGCAATGGAGCGGCTCCCGGTTCTCTCTCTGAGTACTGCCGGTACTGCTTATTATGCTGGTCCCGGCAGCTCCTCCACCGTTTTTTAAGATGGTCAACTGTGAAATGATTTCAAACCGGGTTTAGAGATGTGTAATATTTGAAACAACAAAAGTATGTGTACAAATCAACAATAACATTTTATTCATTTTGTGTGTGTAATGTGTATACAAGGCACAGTGACACGACAGTGTGGAACATCATCAACAGCATTACGGACATTGAGCTCACGTGGCCACAATCACAAATGAAGCAGGACACATGTCAACGCATAGAGAATGTAATAGTGCGGGCACCAGACTCTGGTCATTAGTGGTATTTATATACACCCAACCCTTGGCCGAAAGAGCCAGGAGGATCAGACCTTAAACTAAGTCTACTGTTGTGACCCCATCCAAATATAGGCAACTATGCGGCGGAGCATGATAACACATTCAGGGTCCTGTATACCCTGCTATGGGGGCCCTGTATTCACACTGCTGGGGGCCCTGTAAACCCACTGGGCCACTGTCTACCCACTGCTGGGGGCCCTGTATACCCACTGCTGGGGGGGCCTGTACACACACTGAGGGCCCTGTATACAGGGACTGACTGGCACCCTACAGTTTGGGTCGCAACCCTCCCTCACCGGCCCGACACAGGTGAGGACGGGGGTTGGGGGGTGATGACTGGCGGCCGCCTCACAGTCACCGCAGCTCCCGCCTTCTCCTATGGCTCGCTCCCAGCCGCAGCCTCGCGCTCCTCACAGCCGCTCGCTAACAGTCGCAGCCGCACGCCACTCACAGACGCTCACTCCCGGACGCAGCCGCGCGCTGATGACGTCATCGCGCGGCCAGGAGCTTCCGTTTCCGCCTGCTGCTTCAGGGACATGCGGATTATTCAGGCTCCTGCAGCGCATGACCCGTGGCACCTGGGCCAGTCCGCCCCTGCCTGTATACCACAATATGGGGGCATGTATACCCTTCTGGGGGCCTGTATACTCTGCAGGGGGAGGTGTATACTCTGCTGGGGGGCTGTCTACCAGTGATAGCCGCTGTATACCAGGATGGCGGTCAATATGTTTTCACAGTTTTTGGGGGCAAAAATAGGGGGGTCGGCTTATACACGGGTCGGCTTATACACGAGTATATATACAGTAAATGCAATATATAACGTGTGAACTCATTTAACTTACTTAGATTGCTCTGTTCCTCATGGTCACTCCGATGGAACGCAGGGAACATCTCTTGGGCGATCTCTCTCCAGGCTGTATTAATTTGGGTCGTATCCCCATAGTCAGGATCTGTAGGGAGCCATAGAAATGGACGAGCCTCCACAAGTGCAATAAGACGCAGTGTGTTCACCGTGCCACGGACTGCTGCCATGATTGCACTGATGAATGGATCGCTCTGTGTGTGCGCCTGTCAGCACGACTCGTTTCCTGTTTCCTTAAAGCATGGGGTGTGCTGGCGAATCGCTTCCCTCGCAACATCGGCTCCAAGCCTCAAAATAAGAGAAAAACCAGCGAGTTTGGACTCGCACACTTTCAGAGACACATCAGCGAGTTGTAAATGTCATTATTCGCTATTACTCGGTTCCCTATTCATTAACATTGGACTCGCTGGACTCGCAACGAGTCCCGAGTCCTTGACTCGGACTCGTTGGGGTCTTGCGATTCCGAATCTTTTAGGACTCGCTCATCCCTAGAACAGATATGTTAAGCTTAATAAATCAGGAATAAAATATCTTTTGTCTCTCAGTCTCTGTGTGGCATCTGCAGCCTCTTCTTCTCTCACACACATACACAGGAAACTGGATACAGTCACATGCTCTTCCTGTGTAAGCCTCTGGAAGTTTTTTTTTTTGCTCTAACTTTATCTACAACATACAAACCTAGCAACTAAACACTCATATACAGGAATAGAGTTGTTGCATTACACATATTTCAACACCCCCACTCAACAACTACTTATCCTGTTAGTCTCATTGCGGTTCTGAAGTTCACAAACTTGTCTCATGATAATGGCTTTGTCATACCATCAGCTATCATCTTGTCAGACTCACAATAATCAAACTCGAGTACACCACGTTACACTAAGTTACATGAGTGGTGATGTTTTATATCAATGTGCTTAGTCCTTGCATTAAGCTTCCAACTGCTGGCAAGTTTAATACATCCATGGTTTCCTCATAGATAACTGCTGAGATAATGGCTAGCAGAAATCTTCCAAAAGTTGTTTCAACCAAATTATTTCTTGACTTGCATAAGCAGCAGACATATATCCTGCTTCTGTAGAAGATAATGCGACTGACACTTGTTTTCTGCTGGACCAAGAAATTGAATTTTCTCCTAACTTGAACAAGTAACCACTTGTTGATTTCTGATCACTTGAATCTCCATCCCAATCTGCATCCACATAACCTCTGAGAGTGAGATCTCCGGATGCAGATATCTAAAGATTTAGCCTTAGAGTTTCTTTAAGATATTGTAGAATTCTCTTAATTGCATTCCAGGCTCTTTGGCGTGGCTTGCTTACACATTGGCAGAAAATTCCGACTGTGGCTGTGATATCTGGACGAGGTTTGGTTGCTATGTACAGAAGTGCAGATCTTCTTCTTCTTCCAACTTTAAGTATTCTTGCCACAACTGTGGCTCTGGTTTAGGAAGCATTCTAACCATATAACATAGGGCATCTAGCTGGGATACCTTTGTTTGGTCTTTCTGATCTCTGGACTGGAGGTTGACTTGGTTCTTCAGTTTTTTCCTTGGTGGCTTTAGAGCTTATCTAGACTTCTGTGTTTTCCTTTTAGGTGTCTGGGTTTGATTATTGAGATTCTTGTATTTGTTTCTTAGCTTGAATAAGTGGTGTAACTTCATGGAATTTGAGAAATACAGAGTTTTTCATCAATCAGTACATCTCTGCTGATTGTTACTGTGTTGGTCTCTGGGTGCAGGATTCTGTATCCCTTTTGAGTTTTGCTATAGCCCACCAGGACCCTTTGATTTGCATGTGATTCCCACTTGGAACATTTTTTTTCTTTGGGAACATACATAAACATTTTGCTTCCAAATATCCTGAGGTGCTTCAGATTAGGGTTCTCGCAGTTCCATAGCTCATATGCAGTTATATTTGTGGCTTTACCTGGCAATCTGTTTTAAAGATAGCAAGCTGTCATGATTAGAGATGAGCCACCACCCCGGTGTTCGAATTCGATTCGATTCGTCGAATCGATGGGGTGTTCGACGAATGTTCGTCGAATGCTCGACGAACACCGTCGAACACCCCGGAAAACGAACAAACCGGGCTTGTGGGGCTTTTTCACTTCCACAATGTATATAAATACATTGTGGAAGTGAAAAAAAGTGAAAGAAAGTGTTAAAAATAAAAAAATAATCAATGCTCACCTGTCCGCGGTCCACCGACGCCTCCGGCAAGGTCCTATGTCTTCTAGGACCTGTGGTGACGTCATGTTCTCGCGGGCACTCCGGTCACATGACCGGAGTTCAGCGAGAACATGACGTCACCACAGGTCCTAGAAGCACAGGACCTTGCCGGAAAGCTTAAAATAGATATTTTTATGTTTCGGACACTTTCTTTTACTTAAAGAAAGGGTCCGAAACATAAAAATATCTATTTTAAGCTTTCCGGCAAGGTCCTGTGCTTCTAGGACCTGTGGTGACGTCATGTTCTCGCGGAACTCCGGTCATGTGACCGGAGTTCCCGTGAGAACATGACGTCACCACAGGTCCTAGAAGCCACAGGACCTTGCCGGAGGCGTCGGTGGACCGCGGACAGGTGAGCATTGATTATTTTTTTATTTTTAACACTTTCTTTCTTTTAGGGAATGTTTATTTTGGCTGAAAATGCGGCAGATGCGGTTTTCTGACCGCATCTGCCGCATTTTCGAACCAAAATCGAACATGTTCGAAATTCGCCGAATTTGAACCAAATTGTTCGAATTCGGCGAATGACTCGAATAGGGCCAAAATCAACTCGAATTTGAGATTGGCGAACTATTCGAATCGAACATCGCTCATCTCTAGTCATGATGGCTTCTCCACAATATGGTGTAGGTAGATTCACGTCAAACAACATACTTCTTCCACTTTCACAGAGAGTGTGGTTCTTTCTCTCTGCAATACCATTCTATTCTGGGTTGTATGGAATGGTAGTCTGGAACATGATTTCATCCTTTTTTAAAATGGTCTTCTCCTTACCACTTGTATACTCAGTAGAGATGAGCCACCACCCTAGTGTTCTAGTTCGATTTGATTCGTCGAATGGGAGGTGTGTTCATCGAATGTTCGTCGAATGTTCATCGAACACCCTCAAATACACTAAAACACTAGTGTGATGGTCCATTTCAGTTACGCAATGTATATACATACATTGCGGAACTGAAGTGAAGTAAAATCAAGGCTTAAAAATAAAAAAAAAAACGATATTCACCTCTCTAATCCATCCAGCGACGCTTCCAGCACTGCCTACCTGTCAGAGATGTGATCCCGGCAGCGTTTCCCGGATAATGACGAGTTCTCGCGTTAACTTGTCATGTGACTGGAAACCGCTGCCGAGATTATGACGTCATCGCAGGTCCTACAGGTCCTCACTAGTAGTGAATAGTAGTGAGGACCTGCGGTCACATGACGAGTTATCACGATAACTCGTCATGTGACCGGAAACCGCTGCCGGGATTATTACGTCACCGCAGGTCCTACAGATCCTCACTACTATTCACTACTAGTGAGGGCCTGTAGGACCTGTGATGCGCCATTAGCAAAACAGCTTTTAGGCTTTTTTGGACAAATCGAGGAAAAGCCTCTAGTCCACAAAATTATGAATTACCTTCAGAGCTTCCATTAAACTATTGATGTTGCTCCATGCCACAATATTGTCTTCTATGCATAGGTATGAAGTTTTATGATGCTTGCGAAACCTAGAAATCCAAACATTGCCCTATAAGAGATTTTAATGCTGTATCTTGGAACCTAAGAGCTTAGCCTTACTGTCACGGGTCCACGAGGAGCCACGAATGAGGCTGTTGGGGTCACTTGCAGAAGGTTGCAGCATCAGGCCAAACAGCCAAAATCCTGAATTGTAATTCTGTCACTTTAATAGATATTTGTCTGCTTGGTGATAGCTGGAGGTCACTAGGATCCAACATGTCTCCTACCTGCTGACCTTTTAGCTGTCTCTATTTATACTCCTGTGCTCCCTTGAGGCATTGCTGGTGATAGCGTGTTTGGAGTTGGTGTTGCTTGCTGGCTCTGCAGTGCATTGTAGACTTCCGGTATAGTTTGTTGTATGGCTCTCCTTTCAGCTAACAGTTTCATACTCTCCCCCTTGTTTGTTACCCTGGTGTTTTCTTTTAGTTATTAGCTGGGATGACCAGTTTTCACCCTGTCTGATCCCTAAGTAGTCTTAGTTGAGGGACAGACAGGGAATAGCTATCTGGCTCGGTAACAGTTGTGGAGACTATATAGCGTTGTCAGGTGAGCTAGGTGTCAGTGCTAGTGTTTCTAGGGGTCACCATTCTACCTTTTGCCTTTGCATCAGGGACTCCTTCCCCCCATCTCGTCTTCCTGTGCTGGGTGTCTCCGTACGCTTAGCATGACGTTTACCCTTTGGCAGAGCCAAATCTCTAATAAGATTGTGTTGAGCCAATCTGTTGTCCTGATTTCCTATTATGCAGCCAAAACTCAGGTTGTAGGCTTTCCATATCATGATAGTCAAGTTTCGCCTTTGTGAAAAGTGGCTCCTCCATATATGAAGCAAAAACAGCACTTACTTATACCTTACACAGAGATCATATAAAAAAGTAGGTGATGCAATTGTAATTAGGATTACCTCATATTCTGGAACTCTTTGCAGCAACATATTAGACTCGCCTAACCTGGAAAATTTCAAAAAGTACCTGAAAACCCACCTCTTCTGTCAAACCTACAATATGCATGTGTGGCACCACTGAGGGTCCAGTCACCACAGTGGTACTGCACCTTAGCCAGAATTGTGGTTCCCCACCCCAGGTAATTGAGCAAAAATTGTGGTTCCTTGCACCCAACACTAGCCACTCTAGCCCAGGAAGATGGAGCGAGCTGTTGTACCCCATACCTTGCTGGAGATAGGGACTTAGATAGGAAGGAGGGGGGAACAGTAGGAAAGAGGGAGCTTTTGAAAGAACCAATAAGAGAGGATCGCAGGAATAGAGTGGGACAGTGGTAGTATGAAAAGACCAGTAGAAACATCTAGAAGGGGTTCCAGTGGACTCAGAAGTGCAGTCAGGAGTGCAGTCAGAGAGTCTCTGAGGAGACACTAAAGTCAGTCAGGCAGCCATTCACAGGAATAGTGAGAGATCAGATGGTGAGCAAGTAAGACCAGGGGACTAGAGCAGGAGGAGCTCTTCTCAGGAAGGAGAGAGACCCGTGCAGGAGCTCCAGAGACAAGCTGGGGACCAAGGGACACGGGAAGTGAGAAATCCACCCGTGGGGCCCACATCCATTGCTGGTCACAGGCAAATGGAGGGACCAGGGCCGAGGAGGGTACCGGACCAAGACTAGTTGAGGAGCTACAGGACTCCGCTAACAATCCGGAGGTGACTGTGCCTTCAGGTACAGCTGTCAAAATCCACACTTAATCACTGAGAAATTGGCCACATAGGGCCAAGGGACTTAAAGGAGCTTGCCTGTGAGGGTCTAAGGCCGCTGGATCGGGACACTGAGTGTGAGGTGTCGAGCAGGAGGGAATGAGTCTGCACAGTGAAGACAACCCGGTGAGGTACATGAAAAAGGGTTTCCGGTCAAGTGCAACCAATCTACCTGGGAGTGGCTAGATCCCTGGCTCGGAGGACACAGCACTCGGCAGGTTGTTGAAGCAAGAACTGTGAGTAAACTGTGGAACTTGCACTCTGCTGTGTCCTCGAATTATTACTGCGCCACCTGCCCTGCACTACATAGATAACATCTGCTAATAGACTTGGTAACTGCCCTACACGTGAAGAGCGATAACAACTCTGCTGCCCAGTTCCAAGTGTCCCACTGCCCTGACGGGTGATCCATACTTGGCATCACAAACAGGATGTACTGACCCGGTATCACCGGGTCCTGTGTGCCATACTCTTTATTTAACTGTGAGGAAATCACCATTATTGCATAGTGCGGCGTGTGGGAAGCCGAAGGGGCATGTTATCGTAGGTGAAGCCCTAGCAAGAGCATGAAGAGAAACCCCACCCCGTGCTCTGACGTCATCCGGCTGGAGGCAGGAGGCCCTGACCCGGAATTCTGAGGTAGAGCAATCTCTCCTGCCTGCGGAGCAGGAGACTGATAATTTAATAGAGACTGAGAACCTGGCTGTGGTTCACTAGGGAGAAAGGAAAATACCCAATCCGGGTAGAGAGCTAGCAGCGGTCGCAGTCGCAGCCACTGTAATGCCTTTATCAATGCCGTATATCACTGGGGTGACTTGGCTGCCTCAGTATTCAGGGAAGTCGCATAGTTTATTCGAAGTGTACCTGTTGACAGAGAGCCAGAAAGTCAGCATCTTGAAAGGCCAATCAGTGCAGCCCAGAGGGAGGTAAAGTCCTGGCCGGACGCGGACAAGAGAACTTTTAAACAAATCCTGGCCAGGTTGAAAGAAACCTTTGATGCCCGCACTGCAGCAGAGATTAAGATGAAATTTTTGGGTGCAAGCAAAGGGTGCAGGACAGTGTACGGGAATATGATTTAAACCTGCAAGAGGTGCTGAGGGCTGTTAAAGAGGTGGACCCCAACAGTCTGAATGATGAGGACAAACTGTTGACCAAGCAATTTATCGAGGGGCTCCTGTCAAACGCGCATTATGGCCCTACAAAATCAGGACTTAGACTTTCCACAGTTTAAAGAGCGGGCCATTCGGGTGCTGCGAGAGGCAACTTCAAGCGACACTGCATCAACCAGGTGCCTCACATCACATCACATCATCAGGAGGTGGCGCCCTTTTCCCCAGCACCCATGGGAGCTGATGAACAGGCCTGTGATTATATCTCCTTTGCAGATCTACATGCCCAGATTCAGGCGCTGATCAAAAGTACTGTATGGCTGCGCTAACCAAAACCATGCAATCCATGCAAGCTGCTCCCCAAAAGGAAAAGATCCAGCTGGCCTCCAGTCCAGATGTCATCCCGTGGCGACGACAGAAAAGAATCCCATCAATCCAGGGAAGAGAATGCGATCGTTATGATGCAGCTGTACAACCAATTTGCCGCCGCTGTGAGAAAGTGGGACATCTAGCAAGATATTGTCCTTTAAATGAGCAAACCCTGGGGCAGAGGGCCAACTCCCAGGCATAAGTTGATCAGGCCCACATAGTTGGCGAGACAAGAATGTAGATGGAAGACTATTCCTTCCAGTCGTGATTGATGGCATCCCACTAAACGCTTTACTGGACACTAGATCCCAAGTGACAACAATGCCACATATCCTTTATAAGCATTATTGGGCTGACTCTGACCTGACCTGCGGCCCAGATGATCACTTGACAATAATTGCCAGCAATGGTCAAACTCTACCACAAGTGGTGTACAAAGAGGTGACCATAAAGGTTGGCTGAGTAGAGTTAAAATCTCATGGTTTAATTGTTGTAGACATTGATCATAGGGAATATAATCCAATGATGACCTTAGGTACCAATTTGATAGAAAATTGTCTTACAGAGACAAGGGGAGAGGACCAATATGCATCTTGAATTGTGGGGAGGATGAGGTCAACTTGCCCCGGTATGCTACCATTGCTAAGCTATTTATTGTCAGTAACAACTCCATAAAGGCAGTGGAACCCTTGATTCAGTCTGACCAGGCAGAGAACAATGGCGCCAACGAGCAGCTAAAGGATTGGTGTCAGAAGCTATATGTAGGCACTGATTTTACCTCTTTACACCAAAAGAATGGAGTATACGGTAGTCCGAGAGTATGAACAGGTCTTTAGCAAACACCCACTAGACTTTTGGCAGGTAAAAAGGGTCAAACACCATATACCCACCGGAGACCATCCCCCCATTAAGGAGAAGTACCGGCCTGTGCCACCAACAATCAATGTGCCAAGGGAATGCTAGCGGAGATGAAGGAGGCTTTGGTGATCAGAGATAGTTGTAGCCCCTGGGCAGCTCCATTAGTCCTGGTAAAGAAAAAGGATGGCACAATGAGAATGTGTGTTGATTACAGACAAATTAATCGCATTACACATAAGGATGCATACCCATTACCCAGAATTGAGGAATCCTTAGCTGCCTTAAAATCTGCTAACCATTTCTCCACTTTAGATCTCACCAGTGGGTATTGGCAGGTTCTGGTAGTGGACAAAGAGAAGACCGGGGCTCTGCAAGTTCAACTGCATGCCATTCAGGTTCTGCAATGAACCAGGAATGTTCCAGTAGTTAATGGAGTACTACCTGGGACATAGAAACTTTAAAACAGTCTTGTTGTACCTGGACGATGTTGTTGTTTACTCCAAGACATATGAAAACCACTTGAAACACCTGACCGAGGTGTTCGAGGTCTTTCCAGTTTTGAATACTGATAACTGAGCCAAAGCACCTGGCATCTTGCATCTTTGAGGTATATTTACATTAGATCAGCTTTTAAATACGTTAGTTTTAGGGACCATTCTGATAAAGGGTCACTGTGACGTGGTAGAATGGCTTTCGTACATTTTTTGCAAAAAAACGTATTAACTAAGTTTCCTGTTGTTAACACTTTTTTGCACTTGCTTTTTAATTTTACTTATATAGCAGTGTAATTTTGGACATTTTTATAATGTCTTTTTTGTGAAACTTGTCCAGTTTTAGCCTGAAAGTAAAGCCATCCAAATGCCACCTGTTGAAGCCCAAGGTGCAGTACCTAGGTCACGTGATAAGCGCCGAAGTTGTAGCACAAGACCCAGATAAGATCACTGTAATTAAGGGCTGGCTAAGACCCGCCATAATCAAGGATGCTCTGCAGTTCCTCGGGCTGGTAGGCTACTACAGGAGATTCTTAAAAGGCTTCACCAAGATAGCAGCACCCTTACAGGACCTCTTAGTGGGCCAGTCCAAGAGGGCCAAGAATCCGAGTTCCCAGTTTGAGTGGAGTAAGAAAGAAGACTCCTTCACCAAGCTGAAGATGACTCTGATGGGAGATGAGGTTCTGGCCTACCCTGACTATGGCCAACCCTTTCTACTTTACACTGATAGCAGCAAAGTGGAATTGGGAGCCATGTTATCCCAAGTGCAAAGAGGCAGAGAAAGAGTGATTGCCTACGCAAGCAGGAAGCTTTGCCCAATGGAGAAGAACCCTGACAACTATAGTTCCTTTAAGCTGGAGTTTCTCGCCATAGTCTGGGCTGTAACAGAGTGCTTTAAGAGTTACCTGGCTTCAAGCGACGTTTACCATCTTTACAGATAACAATCTGCTGATGCACCTTGAGATGGCAAAATTGGGTGCGCTAAAGCATCGAGTGGCCTGGCACCGAGTAACCTACAGCCCTCGGGGGCGCGTCACATGAGCCTCAGTTCACCAATTGCTCTCCATTCCTTGTAGACTGTGAGCCTTTGTGGGCAAGGTCCTCTCTCCTTCTGTACCTGTGTGTACCTGTGTGTGCCTTGTATTGCTCATGATTCACATGTAAAGCGCCATGAAATAAATGTCGCTATAATAATAAATAACACTAATAATTAAATCTTCAGAACTAAGTTGCCATTTTTTATGGATCACCCTAAGATGATAGAATACTTAGAGCTCAATAGACTAAATAGACTAGATGATTTAATATTCTAGTTGTTAACAATGTACAGTGGGGGAAATAAGTATTTTATTGACTTTTGTGTGTGCTCCTAATTAAAATCATTGAGATCTCATGCGTATCAGAGTAGTCCCCCCGCGAGACAGACATGCATCAGAAGCAGGTCTATTTGTCTCAATGTACTGTTTTTATTACATCATCGTCTCAAACTTATATAGGTATTTCATTGTAACATCGTCATTGGTTCATTGGTCAACTTACAGTGAAGGAAATAATTATATTTTTAAATTGGTAAAAGGGGGTGATATGATTTTTATTAATATTTATCTTTTTTTTTAATATATTTTCTACTTTCTTTTTTAGTCTCCTTAGGATATTTGAATCTATAAACACTTGCTTGTTCTTTTTGCTGCAATACCATAGTAATGCATGCAGTACATAGGTTAAATGATGGTTTCCTGTTGCTAGGTTACTTAGGAGGTACCAAGATGGCAACAGTGGTAACCTATGTACACAACATGATTGCTCCATTTAAGTGTCGCTGTTAGTCATTGACCTCTCCATCTGCCACTTGTGGAGAGGGCTGAGTTTAAGCACTCGCTTTGCACATGTAAACCCCAGCATGGAGGAACTGTTATGTCTTCATGTACAAAGTGGTTAATGATGACTCACATATTAAAATATGTATATACTGTATACTGGTATTTATTTCTGCAGCTAGTGGATTAGTTTCATTTTCAGTGAGTAATAATATGTTTTATGTGTACTTTGTTGTGTGGGGGCGTTTTTACAGCTCTTTACTTATAAAGTAACACTGCTGTATTTATCTCTATTTTCTGTATTCCATTAGCAGTTTCTTTCTAGCTGTAGCGAAAATAGGCCACTGTAATTTATATATATTGCTTTGTATAAAATACACAGGGTGAGATAAGTATTGAACACAACACCAATTTTATAAGTAAGTACACAGTGCCTTGTGAAAGTACTTGGCCCCCTTGAACTTTTCAACCTTTTGCCACATTTCAGGCTTCAAACATAAAGATATAAATTCTAATTATTTTCTGAAGAATCAACAAGTGGGACACAATCGTGAAGTGGAACGAAATTTATTGGATATTTTGAACTTTTTTAACAAATAAAAAACTGAAAAGTGGGGCGTGCAATATTATTCCGCCCCCTTGAGTTAATACTTTGTAGTGCCGCCCTTTGCTGCGATTACAGCTGCAAGTTGCTTGGGGTATGTCTCTATCAGTTTTGCACATCGGGAGACTGAAATTCTTGCCCATTCTTCCTTGCAAAACAGCTGGAGCTCAGTGAGGTTGGATGGAGAGCATTTGTGAACAGCAGTTTTCAGCTCTTTCCAGAGATTCTCCATTGGATTCAGGTCTGGACTGTGACTTGTCCATTCTAACACCTGGATACGTTTATTTTTTAACCATTGCATCGTGGATTTTGCTTCATTTTTGGGATCATTGTCTTGTTGGAAGATAAATCTCCATCCCAGTCTCAGGTCTTTTGCAGACTCCAACAGGTTGTCTTCCAGAATGGTCCTGTATTTGGCTCCGTCCATCTTCCCATCAATTTTAACCATCTTCCCTGACCCTGTTAAAGAAAAGCAGGCCCAAACGATGATGCTGCCACCACCATGTTTGACTGTGGGGATGGTATTTTGAGGGTGATGAGCTGTGTTGCATTTACACCAAATATATTGTTTTGGAAAAAGTGAGAGTCAGCACAAATCAGAGAGGAGCCCCCTGTGCTGAGATACCGAAAATAAGCAGTTACGGGTCACAAGGTGACAGATCTGCTGCTGAGCTGAGAGTGAGGGGGCTGGGACCCAGGGGCTGTGAGCATGTGAAGCTGCACATGTACAACCAGCACAGAGGACTGTGTGGAGTATCTGTATAATCTGAGAGTGAGATGTGTGTGAACTGTGTGTGTGTTGTGTATGTGAGTTGTGTGCGAGTTGCACGTCTGTGTGTGACTTGTGTGTGTGAGCTGTGTGTGAGTTGTATGTGACTTGAGTGTCTGTGTGAGTTACGTGTCTGTGTGGCAGCTGTGTGTGTGAGTTGTGTGTATGTATGTGTGTGTGAGTTGCATGTCTGTGAGTTACGTGTCTGTGTGTGGGAGTTTTGTGTTTGTGTGTGTGAGCTGTGAGTGTGTGAGCTGTGTGTCTGTGTGATAGAGTTGTGTCTGTGTGAGCTATGTCTGTGTGTGAGTTGCGTGTCTGTGAGTTATGTGTCTGTGTGTGGGAGTTGTGAGTGTGAGCTGTGTGTGTGTGAACTGTGAGTTACGTGTCTGTGTGAGTTGTGTCTGTGTGAGTTACATGTCTGTGTGTGAGCTGTGTGTTGTGTTTGTGTGTGAGTTGCGTGTCTGTGTGGGAATTGTGAGTGTGAGTTGTGTGTGAGTTGTATGTGAGGTGAGTGCCTGTGAGTTGTGTCTGTGTGTGAGCTGCGTGTCTGTGTGTGAGTTGCGTGTGTGTGTGAGTTGCGTGTGTGTGTGAGTTGCGTGTCTGTGTGTGAGTGTTTAGATATCTTTTGAGTATAGTGATGTGTGTATATACACTTGTCCAGCATGCGTGTGCTGTGTATATGATGTGTACCTGCTGAGCATCTGTTATATAATTAAGACATGTATAATGTGTGAGTCTGTGTGAGTGTATGATGTGTATATAATGAGCATGTGTTGTCCAGTATATGTGTGCTGTATACATGTGTATATATAGTGTAATTTAACCCCTTCACTACCTTTTGAAGTACATATACGTCAAAGCTTGTATTCCCACCTTTGATACCGGCTCACATGCTCAGCACGCATCAGGTTGCAGGACTGTGTCTGCCTACAGGAGCACCAGTCTGCCAGCTATTGTGTGTCTGTATGGTGGAGCCAATCCTACCATTTCCATTCATAACCCTTGTTCTGGATTCATCTGTGTGGTTCTTGTATGTGTGTGATGGCGCTGACATACATGTGTTAGAAAAAAAGTTGTTCAATTTCTCTAAATTAAAATATCCACTATTGTCCTCATTTCATTATACAGGGTAGGTACAAATCTGTGCAAACTAGATTTATTTCTACCGATTGAAGAAAAAAACTTACTGGGGGGGAAGGGGCGCCGTTTTGCAGTTTGCCTCAGGCAGCACAGAGGCTAGGTTCACCCCTAACCTGAAGGGGCACCATATATTTATAAGACAAAACCAGGAGTGGGTGAGAAATGGATAAAAATTACCACTGATTGCTTTACTTCTGGTCTTGTCTTACAAATACTGAAGTAAAAAACTCAACAAATACTCAAAGTGACACATTCTTCTGACGGTGCGGATTCCACCAATAAGTAAGTGATCACCTTCCTAACCTGTGGATCACTGATAACTTCTTTTCATCAAAAAATCCCTTTAATGCAAACTACAGCAATTGTACATCGCAGTAATGGTGAGCGCACAGTGATGTGCAGGAGCTGCCTGTGTTTTACAGTCCACGCTCCACTATAATGGGTATAACGGCTAACAGCTATTTGCATATAGCTAAAGGGTGGTCCCCTGGAGTCAATTTCCCTGGTGGGCCCCAGATACCCCAGTCCGGCGCTGAGGGCGCATGTGCAGTGCGCATATTGAAGCCAGTCCGTACCATGTGATCAGCTTCCACAATGCACTAGGCCGGATATGACGTTCCGGCCAGGCATTACAGTAGCAGAGGAGGTGGGAATTTCAAACTGGAGGGGGAACAGAAGAAAGACTGATGACGCCCAGCAGGGCATGAGGAGAGCAAGCGAGGACAGAGAATGGAGCCCCGGAGCCCACCTTTCCGGTCTCTGAATGGATACTGTATGTAAGTATATAAGTCATATTTCTCAATCTTTATAGGGAACTTTTAGAGAGACAGGGATGGTAAGGGAACAGTTAGGAAAGTGCAGGGACAGATAGTGATAGCAAAGGGGGATAGAACAACCTGACAGGTTCCCTTTAACAATCCATCCAATCCACAAAATCTGTGCTACTACATGGAATCTCGGTACTTTGACAGCTGACTCTGTGGGATGCTGGTAGGCACAGTCTCTGATGTAGGTGGATGCAGCTGGACAGCTGGTTGAGTATGTGCAGTGGAACAGCAGGGCTGTTTCAAGCTGGTGCAGTGGGTATGGCAGCTGGACTGATTCTGGCTACCACAGAGGGAATGGGAGAAGGGCTGGTTTGGGCTGGCACTGTGGATATAGCAGCAGGTTTGGTTCAGGCTGTCACTGAGGGTACAGGCAGGTACTTGCAGGTATAAAAGTGCTAGGGAAAAACACAAGATAGGCAAAGCACGGGACCCTGGATACAGCAAGGGTAACAGGGACCCGACAACTAGCAGCATGTCTCTAGGCATATAAGAAATAGTCTTGTCAGCTCACCTTTGCTGTCTTCAGTATCCGGTTTTCCACACCGCACTGGTCCCACTGAATGTAGTGATGAGAAGAAAACCAAAATATCATCCAGCAATGTTCAGAAAAGGAAAAGGATTATTCTCAAAACTTCATGTTTTATTTTCACATAGTAAAAACAGCAACAAAGGTCAGGCATCCATAAAATCACTCAGGGGTGAGTAGTGCTCGGTATACAATAACACGTTTCAACTATAAACTAGTCTTAATCATGAAGTACTCCATCACAAGAATCTACTATAACAGCACTCTTCACAATATCAGTGTTAGTGAGATTCCTGCGCAAGAAAATAGGGTAAATGAAAGACTACTTCTGGAAGATAGGTGGAAGTGCACAATAATGGAAAAAAGAAAATCTGTCAACAGCAGGGCCAGACTGGACATCTGGCAATTCTGGCAAATGCCAAATGGGCCAGTACTGCCAGTAGGGTCCTCATTTTCAGGAGAGTCTAACGAAAAATAGAGGAAAAAAACACTTAAACATAGGCACCGACATGCCACGCTCACTGATCAGCTGTTCAGGCTATGTAAATCCAAGATACCAGGATCCAGGAAGATCTGCACCTAGAAACAGACGACAGACCGTTTTGCGCTACTTGCACTTCAACTGGTCTGATAGCTGTCAACAAACAAAATAGTTAGAGCTCACATAGAGTGATATCCTCTTAGTTTAGCCACCAGGTGTCCCCCTTCTATGGAAAGACTCACCTGGTCAGGTTGTATGAGTCACAACCGACTTTGACAGCTCTCTCCTGAGGTCGCAGCAGTGCCCAGCCAGGGGAAGATAAGATGAACAAACAGAAAGCGCTGAGTTGAAAAGAATCACCGCGCTGACCTCCAATGATGACAAACAGAGCAATGGTGTATACTCTGTTTATTTAACCACTTGCCTACGCGCCAGACTCCACCTGTACTGTCATACCTGATGAGGTGGAGTCTTTGTAAACTTTATGTGTATATATATATATATATATATATATGTGTATAAGACTGGTAATCTTGATGCCCTGATGAAGTTGTATTTACACAACGAAACGCGTAGGTGTGTGGTTAAATAAACAGAGTATACACCATTACTCTGTTTGTCATCATTGGAGGTCAGCACAGTGATTCTTTTCAACTCAGCGCTTTCTGTTTGTTCATCTTAACTGTCAAAAAATGGCATAATGTATGCTGCTTTTTGACAGTCCAGTGCGTACAGAACTTTCAGAATAGACATAGTGTGGCGCCCCACTGATCAGTGCGCCACAGTAAGGGTACTGCACCCAAGACAGAGCGTGTGGTATCCCAGTCATTGGAGGAGATAATGTTAAACTGAGGCTCTCATCCCAGCATCCCTACACCTAGACTAGGGGACGAATTGGCTAACCCGTTACCAGGGTAACCGGTCCCGATGGGAGGAGTGTTAGGGTAGAAGGAGCGGGAAAAACACAGACAGAGCTAGTCTAGTCTGAGGAAAGAAGCAAAAAGCAGGTCCTAGAGGGACACCAGAGGGAGGGCGCCTAAGAGGAATGGCGATCCAGACAGAAGAGAGTGCCAGACTATCCGAGTAAACGGTCTGGGGGAATCCAGGTCCACCACGGGGTACCGGCTCCGAGTCGCGGTACAGGCAAGTCCAAACCTGAGCCACCAACACCGACCTTGTGTCGAGCTCCAGGCAATACTCGGGTACCAGGCTCGGTGGTTGTTCTAGGGATGTCACGGGTGGCAGCGCCTGATCCCGTGGCCTGGGTGACACTTCAAAAAGGGTGTATTTACAGGGGAATAAGAGTTTTTGTCATGTGACGCCACCTGTATACCTGGTGATGGATCACCAGCACCGCCACAGTCCGCCGGAGGTAGATGGTAGTGCGGCTAAGTTGGCAAAGCTCCCTACAGGTGGAGTGGGTCCTCCGGGGCAGCATAGTGTAAAGGGGCAGCTTGGAGTTGGATTTTAGGTTGGGATGGGGAGTGTTAGAGCAGCCTATGAGGGCACCGAGAGCAGATAGGAATGACGCACACACACTGCAGAAGTTTCTTTTACCTTTTACTGGGGGTACGCAGGTAAAGACGTCCAGGGCACTGACAGGTGACCAGGTGCGCAGTGGATCCCCACAGTAAGTGGGCATAAGGCCTCCTCTGTTCCTCTGTGGTAGCTGAAGCCCAGTCTGCATGCAGCCAGACCGGCCTCCTCTCTCTTCCTGTCCTTGTTCTCTCCCCCTGTGCAGTCCACCAGTTACCCCCTCTGATCACTGCTGTGCTGCTCTACACTGCGGTGTCTGGCTCCCTCTCTCTGGACTCACAGGGGGACCGGGTGACTGAAGTCTCCACGGTGCGACAGGGTTTTCTGTAGTCCTGAAGTATCCTACAGGTGCGGATCCCCGATGTCCGGTACATCTTTGGGTGAACTTCCACTAGTTCCCTAGTTGGCTTTCTGCTCCTTGCCTTCTGTCTCAACTCAGGCTTGTGGGACATCAGAAGGGCCACTCCGGGTCACTGGCTCGGGCCTAACCGCGGCACCGAGCACCAGGAGGCCTTCGCAGCTCTCCTAGCATCTGCACACTCTGAATAACTCCTCCCCCAGCAGCAGTATTTATAGGGGAACTCACGTAAAGGCGGTGAGTAGAGCTCCCCCTACTGTGGCGGGGTGGAAGATGTTGCATGTAGTAGGTACCTGCTGTGGAAACCCAGCTGTGAATAAGGGAAGTCTGTGGCTACCTGCATGAGCAGGGCGCCACACTTGTCCACAATGCTTCACCCCACCAGGTACTCCAAACTGGGTTGAGCCCCTTAGAGAGAAGAAGCGTAACCTCAGCACACTCAACAGGCCTGGTAGAAAGTGGGTTGTGCAGGGCAGCGCACGGATACAAAGGAGAGTGCAAGGAAAACACAGAAGGACAGTAAACGTAGTAGAAGGAATACTTGGAGAATCTCAGAGAGATTTTGGATCCTCCAGTGACTACCCAGTCAGCTACCAGCAAAGACTGTGTGACTGTAAACTGGAGTGTTACCGTGAACTGTTACCAGTAAAGTACCCATACAGAGTTAGCAAGCATTCGGTGTTTCATTCCGCATAAGTTAACGAGTCGCTGCTACCACGACGACAAGCTCAGCAGCAACACTGCCCCGGGGATTCCGCTCCACCTGCAGGGAGGGTTATCAACTTGTTGCAATATTATCATCCCCGGCGGTCTGACAGCGGCGCTGGTGAGATCACCAGAAACTGCAGGTGGTGTCACGAGACTTTATCCTTTTATTTTTTCCCTTTTTGTTCAGCGACCCCCAGGGCACTGGCCAAAGAGACAGCACCCCAGTACTAACACCCGGGTACCAAGTTCCCAAAGACCCCTGGGTGGGTCAATAGCCTGCGCCCCTATGCCAAATGCATAGCAGAAACTGAGAAGTCCCCACTCTGACTGCAAAAGCTGATGGGACTTCAAAGAGTGTTTAGAATAATGTAGTAGTTTTTAAACATTAATGCAATCCCTCACCAGGTCCTCACAATTTAGATACATGCTCACAGTAAATTTTAATGACAATTACACACAATAACACACTATAAGGCTAGGGTCAAACTTGCATCTAGCCCTGGGCCTGAAGGATCCGGTAGAAACTTAGTTTCTGGCCGGAGTAGCGCATAGCGTTACCAGCAGGTAACGCCATGTGCCTCCAGTCTATTGATCCCTATGGCACCCAGACGCTTACCATAGCCGCCGGCTCCACAGAGAACTACAGGATATGCGCTTTTGCAGAGCGCACAGGAAAAAACATTTTATCCTGGGATAACTGGCTGGTGTCCATGTTGTAGACTCTTAACTGAGGCTCCATGGACTTCATCTGCATATTCAAATTCTAGGGAGCAATGCACCTTGGGTTTCACTGTGTTTGAGTGCTTTAACTGGTGCCCGCAGTGTTATCCTCCACTGGTCTCCACAAGGTCAGTGGGTGCTTTGTGATGTCTGTCTATCAAGCATTGCTCCCACCCAGCCAGAATCCTGCACCACACTGATGAGGGGCAACAACCCCGAAACAGCTGTCTGTGGTTGGATACCTAGTCCATGGTAAACCCCTGGCCATATCTTCAAGCTTGCAAGGGCTGGATAGTGACTTAAGGGCTACTAATACCCTGGGCTAGGTCCTTCCCTGGTGGGATAACTGGCTGGTGTCCATGTTGTAGACTCTTAACTGAGGCTCCATGGACTTCATCTGCATATTCAAATTCTAGGGAGCAATGCACCTTGGGTTTCACTGTGTTTGAGTGCTTTAACTGGTGCCCGCAGTGTTATCCTCCACTGGTCTCCACAAGGTCAGTGGGTGCTTTGTGATGTCTGTCTATCAAGCATTGCTCCCACCCAGCCAGGATCCTGCACCACACTGATGAGGGGCAACAACCCCGAAACAGCTGTCTGTGGTTGGATACCTAGTCCATGGTAAACCCCTGGCCATATCTTCAAGCTCGCAAGGGCTGGATAGTGACTTAAGGACTACTAATACCCTAGGTGGTCTAGGTCCTTCCCTGGTGGGATAACTGGCTGGTGTCCATGTTGTAGACTCTTAACTGAGGCTCCATGGACTTCATCTGCATAGGAAAAACCATTTGCAGCATTTTCCTGTGCGCTCTGCAAAAGCACATATCTGACAGATCTCTGTGGAGCCAATGGCTGCGGTAGGTGTTTGGTTACCATAGAGATCAAAAGACAGGCCTCGCATAGCATTACATGCTGTTAATGCTATGCGCTACTCTGGCCAGAATCTAAGTTTCTTCTGGATCCTGCAGGCTCAGGGGTAGACGCAAGTCTGACCCTAGCCTTACATAGGGCCCAGGCCCTATTTCTGAGGTGTCCCTAACATGAAATGACAAATGCAGGACAAAAATCTGAAGCGTACCACACCAAATAAGCACCAAAAAATGCATTGTTCACTTGACACCTTTTTTGATGAGTATTTTGTCTGAAGCCAAAGGAACACTCAAATAATTTCCAGCAGAGTGCAACGTTTTCAGCAGTTGAAAATCCTTTTTAATTTCATATTTTTTAAAAAATTACTATTCAACAGGTAATCTTCCTGGTTAAAGAGTGGGCACATAGAGATTGTTGCAGCAGTAGCGCACAAGTATCCTGAGACAAGGATGAAGATCTAATCAGTCAACACGTGTTGTCTGTGTGCTACTGCTGCTATAATCGCTATGTGCCCACTGTTTAAGCATGACGATTACCTGTTGAATAATAATTTTTTTAAAATATGAAAATAAAAAGAATTTTAAATTGCCGAAAAGGACGCATTCCGCTGGAAATTATTTGGTTGTTCCTGTAACTTAATGCAAGAGGCTGTGCCTCCCCTACTCCTTGCGGACTCTGGGCAGACAACAAGCTCCTCAGAAGATGGCCGACTAGGTGAGCTGGCTTTTCTGTATCTATAGTTTATCTGATGGTGCTGATTTTTGGAGACAAAAAGCTGCACCACTATTCTCCTGTGTGAATGCACCATTAGGATTCACTCTCATCTGCATATAAAGGCTCGTTAAGATTCCCAGCCAGAAAAGTTGGTGAGTGTCATGCATTTTTTTTCCTCACCTAGTATCTGCATGCAATGTGGTGTTAACATCATCCTTTACATACTATAATCTTTTATTAAACTAGTTATCATAAATAATAAAGCAATGTTATATGTATGGCAGATAGATAGATAGATAGATAGATAGATAGATAGATAGATAGATAGATAGATAGATAGATAGAAGCACTCCAGTCTGATGTAGTCAAGTTGTTTAATCCAGCATTAGGCACAGGAAAATGTCGACGTTTCGGGCACACACGCCCTTAGTCCAGCAAATTGCTACATGATTCAGATATCCAATGGTATTGAGGTTTCCATTGATGAAGAATGGCCCCACTATCTTTGTACCGCATATATCACACCATACCATCAATTTTTGTGTTCCCACAGTCTTGGAGGGATCTATCCACTGTAGGTTAGTGTCACACCAATAGCGGTGGTTTTGTTTGTTAAAACTTCACCATTCACAAAAACGTTTGCCTCATTACTCATTACATTGTCTATGCTGTGAAGGTAGGAGATGTGCAGCATCTGAAACAACGGATACTGGAAGCCTGTGCTAGTATTTCTTCTGCGGTGTTGCTATCAGTGTGTCAAGAGTGGGAGAAGAGGGTTGCATTGACAATCCAATAAATGGGCTGCACTTTGAACACATTTTATAAGTGGTCATAAACTTGTAAATAATTCATGAAAGAATAAAGTTATGTTAAAACCAAGCACACCATAGTTTTTCTTATGAAATTCTCAATACGTTTGATGTGTCACATGACCCTCTTCCCATTGAAAAAAAATAAAGTTGGATCCAAAATGGCCGACTTCAAAATGGCCACCATGGTCACCACTCATCTGGTGGGGGAGAAATCAAGTATATGTAAGATAGTCTATACCACAGTGGGTCAATTACCATCAGATACTATACTCTGACTAGAGTTATTAAGCCACCTCATAGCCCACTCAAACACCCACCCAACTCAATTGTCACATAGCTGCTATCAATTTGCTATGAATGCTCCCGCATAATAGTTTGTACAGGGAGGTTGGTGTCCCTTCAGGGGGATGGGGGAGCCACTACGCAAGGAGGACACCATTGATGAAAAAAATCATAAAAAAGCCAGATGAAATTTGTCAAACTACATGTTGACAAGCCACAAAGATTCTGGGAGAATGTCCTAGGGACAGATGAGAAAAAAATGGAACTTTTTGGCAAGGCACATCAGCTCTATGTTCACAGACAGAAAAATGAAGCATATGAAGAAAAGAATGCTGTCTCTACTGTGAAAATGGAGGAGGTTCTGCTATGTTCTGGGGCTGCTTTGCTGCATCTGGCACAATGTGTCTTGAATCTGTGTAGGGTACAATGAAATCTCAAAACTATCAAGGGATTCTAGAGAGAAATGTACTGCCCAGTGTCAGAGAGCTTGGTCTCAGTTTCAGGTCATTGGTCTTGCAACACAATAATGACCCAAAACACACAGCTGAAAACACCCAAGAATAGCTAAGAGGAAAACAATGGACTATTCTGAAGGGGCCTTTTAAGAGCCCTGTCCTAAATCCTATTCAGCATCTTTGGAAAGAGCTGTGACATGCTGTCTGGAAAAGGCAACCTTCAAACATGAGACAACTGGATCAATTTGCTGTTGAGCAGTCGCCAAAATACCAGTAGAGAGGTTCAGAAGTCTCATTACCAGTTAGAGGAATCGTTTGATTGCGTTGATTGCCTCAAAAGGTTGTGCAACAAAATATTGAGTTAAAGGACCATCATTTCTGTCCAGGACTAGGGATGGGCGAATCTACTCGCTAGGACTCGTTACTCGGCGAGTAGTAAGGGACTCGCAGGACTCGGTACTCTGCGAGTTTCCCAGTGATTACTCGCAAGAGTCCAATGCAAATCAATATCAATCCTAGTTTTGTCAGAAACGCTGACAAAACTAGGATTGTCATTGTTTGCATTAGACTCGGCTACTGTGCCAGTGATAGCAGGGAAACTCGCAAAGTAACTGCTGTTTCTTTGCGAGCCGAGTCCAGCTGTCTTCTCTGTGCAGCTCCAGAGTCCTAGAGCCCACCTGCTCACAGAGATGATGTAGCAGTGCTGAGATTGTTCTCAGTCTGCTCATCCCTGTGCATAGACATCTATATCTATGCACAGGGGATGTGGCAGTGAGGACATTGTGTTTTGGACTGCGTTGGACAGAAGAGGATTTTTTTAATTAAAGATGGAGTCCCTAATGGCTTTTTTTTTATTTCAAATAAAAAATTTTCTCTGTGTTGTGTTTTTTTAACCCTTTATTGGAGATTCTTAGTGGCTGGGTCAAACGTGGCCTGACATTAAGAATCTCGGGCTTAATACCAGCTTGTATAACAAAGCTGGTATTAACCCCTTTATTACCCAGCGTGCTACCGCCACCAGGGCCGCTGGAAGAGCGGGGATCAGCGCCAGAGGATGGCGCTTCAATGAACGTGCCATCTTCTGGGGCGGCTGTGGGCTGCAATTTGCAGCGGGGGGTGCCCAGAAAGCTTGGGCATCCCTGCGCTGCAGATTCCAGCCCCCAGCTGCTTAGCTGTACCTGGCTAGACATAGAAATTTCGCGGAGCCCCACGCATTTTTTTTTTATTATTTCATGAATTTCAGAGTCAGAGTCTCAGAGTCAGAGTCAGAGTCAGAATCTCAGAATTTCATGAAATAATTAAATAATTAAAAAAAAATGCGTGGGGCTCCGCGCAATTTCTATGTCTAGCCAGGTACAGCTAAGCAGCTGGCAGCTGGAATCCACAGCGCAGGGATGCCCAAGCTTTCTGGGCACCCCCCGCTGCAAATTGCAGCCCGCAGCCGCCCCAGAAGATGGCGCGTTCATTGAAGCGCCATCCTCTGGCGCTGAACCCCGCTCTTCCAGCAGCCCTGGTAGCGGTGGCACGCTGGGTAATAAAGAGGTTAGGGCCAGCTTTGTATTATCAGCTGGCCCTAAGCCCGAAATTTTTGGCGGTCACGCCAATATTAGACATGACCGCCATGAATTTCTATTAAATTGTTTTAAAAAAAAACACAACACAAAGAAAATTTTTTATTAGAAATAAAAAAAAAAGCCATTAGGGACTCCATCTTTAATTAAAAAAATCCTCTTCCGTCCGACACAGTCCAAAACGCGATGTCCTCTCTGCTACATCCCCTGTGCATAGATATAGATGTCTATGCACAGGGAATGAGCAGACTGAGAACAATCTCAGCTCTGCTACATCATCTCTGTGCACAGACATTCATGTCTGTACACAGGGAATGAGCAGACTGAGAACAATCTCAGCTCTGCTACATCAGGCAGCAGGCGGGCTCTAGGACCCTGGAGCTGGCAGCCAGCACACAGAGCAGACAGGACTCTTATCTGTGCGAGTTTCCCAGCGATTACTTACAAAGTAAACGAGCAATGCAAATAAATGACAAAACTAGGATTGCTTCAGGCTGAAGCTTCCGAGACACATCTGCGATTTGTAAATCTCACACTACTCGCTATTACTCGCTTCCCCATTCATTAACATTGGACTCGCTACACTCGCAACGAGTAGCGAGTCCTGTGCTCAGACTCGCTAGAGTCAAGCGATTCCGAGTAATTTAGGATTCGCCCATCACTATCCAGGACAATTTTATGAGTTAAATTTTTAAAAACATTCTGTGTCAGCAGGGTTGAAAAGCAATGTCTGACTTTCATTTCTTGATTTTCATAGATTTTTTATTTATTATTACTTTTGTCAGATTCTAGTTATTTCTGTGACCCATGTGAGTTTTTCTTTCAGTAAGTGAGGGATACCAACAATTTTGATCGTGTATGCATCTAGAAACTGAAATATTAATTTACCCACCAAATAGGAAAATTCCAAAAAGTGTAGGAAAAGACCTCTGTTGGATGAAAGGACTGACTTCATTACCAAGCTCAGCTAAAGGGTACCTGTCATCCCTTTGGGGCCTATTAATCTAAAAGTGCCACCTTCAGCAGCGCCTATGCTGCATTTTACGAAAGTGTCTATCATCCCCCTTGTACACCTAATAAATAATTTTATAAACTTTCTCGCCATGTATGCTAATTCATACTTACGGGTCACCTGGATCTTCATTCTGTCCAGTCATCCACGCCTCTCGTCTTCCTCCGCCTCTTCTTTCTTCCGAGTGCCACCTCTTCTCAATGATGTGTCTAACGTGGCCTTTGTTACCACGTCCCAATCTCCTTTATTGCACCTGCACAATGATGGATGGTGACAGATCCCATCTGAAGAGGACACTTTGCCATCGGCATATGGAATCAAATAATTTAAACAAAATGTGCTCTATGAGGCTCAATTCTCCATTTTGCTTCCTTGTCTATGTAAGACACCAAATAAGAGAATTCAAGAAATTAAACCAACCGCTATTGATACAAGCTAAATTATTGTATAGAAACATGTAGCAAATTCTTTGAATTAAGCTGAGTAAAAGAATGTCAAAATATACCCTATAAACATTTTATTACCAGACTGATACAATCTATTACTTTAAAATGTCAAGATGTGTTTCTTACTTTTTTGTTGAGAATGATTTTCTTGGTTGGAATGTTTTATTATTCGCCCAAAGCTATGGAAATACAAGAGTGCCTTAGTTCAATACATTAGTTAAATAAATAATATACCTAGGAACACTGACTGTATACCATCATGTTTTAGGCTATAATGTGCATGAAAGCACAAAGAGGAAAGGTATGCACACTAGGAATGATATCTATTACTGTAATATCTTTTGTGGTGTCCACATAATTCCAGTTTATATAAATAATTTTGTCCTTAAATACATTCCACGTTTTATTTTAAGGCGTCTTAGAATATGAATGAATGGGAAAAATTCTTCTGTTTGATATTCTTGTCCCTGCTGTGGGAAAGAGAAAACAACTATTAAATATAGATTTGTGGGAATTTCAATTTCAACTCCTATTCATGAGACAAGTCTTCTTTATGGATGGAAATTGCAATATTAATTTTTCACTGGTATTGCACATTTTTATTACACGGAAACAATATGGTGTGTAGGGTAAAATAAATACGTAAGGCTTAAACTATTGTATGGGGAAATAGTAGTAAACCCTTGTTTAGCCCTGCCATATACAGGAGTTATCTGGATTAGACCATCATATAATACCTGAATAACTGGTAATTTTATGAAATGGTGAAATCTCCCAACAAGACTATTCTCTTCAGTGGAAAGAGAGAGCGGCTTAAAAAAAAAAGCTCTACTTTTACCAACCTAGAGCATTCATTGCAAGCAAATTATGAATGATTAGTGATGGCAAACTTAAACTGTAAAGTTCGGGCTCTGTACCAGATACCTAGTGTCCATGCATAGCCTCCAAACATGGACCTTTTAGTCTCTGTTAGTTCACGTTCATCTGCCTGGATAAAACTTGTTGAAAGGCTGCAGCACAGCGAATCAGCAAGCTTTCCCAGTGTGGGCACTTCCAGTCCGATTACAGTCATGCCAAGTACTGGCATGGGTGTGAAAAGCCAGTGCACAAATAAATAAATAAAAATTCAAAGTAAGTTATGGGGTCCTCTATGTTTTGATACCAAGTGCAGATAAAGCACATGGCTTGAGAGTGCAGCCCCCACCTGTGTGTTTTTTCTTCAAGGATATCAAAATACATTGGACCTCATGTGTAATTTTTTTTAATTATTCAAATCAATAAATTAAAAAAAACAACATGGAGTCCCCTCTGTTGATGGGTGAAACCCCAATGCTTGGGAATGGGAGACTCCCCTGGAATTTTTTGTAAAGTTCAAGTTCGGGGCTGGATGTAACTTGGACTTGCGCCCGGACCTCGATCTTGGAATCTACAGTTATGGGATGGGGCGGGGAAATTGTAAAATAAAGTATGTAATTATTAAACATATAGGTACTGGGTCCTTCGGCGTGCGTCTTGCCAACTCTCTGTCCCACTGCTTCTAGTACTTCCAAGTCTGTTCATTAACTTCCGGGGATATTCTCTGCACCGCTGAGAACTCTGAGGTTTTCGTCAGTTTTCGACTATGTTCACAGCGACATCAGGGTTCACCCGAGTGAGTTCATGGCTCAGCTATGTCATTGTCAATGTCAGTCTTAGCCTGCTTGTCTCTCTGTACAGACACTTTTCTGTTCAGAGCGATGAAGCAGAGCTGACATTGCTCTGCCTATGGACTACATCAAAGGGAAGTTTTTTTCTGCTAAAGATCGAGTCTCTAAATGTGTTTTTTGTTTTATTTCTAATAAAATTGTTTTCCCTGTGTTGTGTTTTTTATTGTGTAGTAGAAATTGATGGTAGCCATGTGTAATTTGGCATGACGCCATGAATTTTGGGCTTAGTACCAGCTGAGAATACAAACCTGGTATTAATCCCTTGTTAGCTAGCTTGTCACGTCCCTCTAGGGCTGCTGTAAGAGCAGGTTAAAGCACCTGGAAATGGTGCTACGATGAATGTATGATTTTCAGGGGCAGCAGGCTGCGTTTTTCAATGTGAGGGCCCAAGAATGTTTGGGCTATATCACACTGATACTTCCAGCCTCCAGCTGTCTGGTTTTACCTGGCTGATGATCAAAATATGGCGGGAGCCCATGCATTTTTTTTTAATTTATTTAAATGAGTTAAAAAAAAACTACTGGGCTTCCCTGCATTTTGTTTGCCAGCCAAGGTAAAGTCAGGCAGCTGGGGGTGGCAGGCAGTAGCTGTCTGCTTTATCTGTGCTGAGAATCAAAAACACCAAGGAGTGCTATATCTTTTTAAAATTATTTTTACACTACTATATGTGTAACGAACCAAACAGCCAATCACAGATGCTGTGGCAGAGAATAGACATCTGTGATTGGCTGTTGGAGTAACTTGGAATTTGCCCATATATTCTAGATGCTAGAAAGTAAATAATAAAAAAAAAAAGGTGCAGGCCCCTGCCATATTTTGATCACCAGCCAGGTAAAATCAGGCAACAGAGGATGGGATTTTAAGCGTGGTAAGGCCCAAGTGTTCTGGTCTTTCACACTGAAAAGGCAGCCCCTAGCAATCCTTGAAAATGGTGCAATCATCATAGCGCAATGTCTAGGTGCTTTACCCAGCTCTTCCATTGACCCTGGAGGAGGTTGGCACACTGGGTAATATGAGGCTAATACCAGCTTTATATTCTCAACTTGTACAAATTCATGGCATCTCACCAAATTAGAAATGGCCACCATGAATTACTAGTAAATAGTGATGGGCGAATCCTAAATTACTCGGAATCGCTTGACTCTAGCGAGTCCGAGCACAGGACTCGCTACTCATTGCGAGTCTAGCGAGTCCAATGTTAATGAATGGGGAAGCGAGTAATAGCGAGTAGTGTGAGATTTACAAATCGCAGATGTGTATCGGAAGCTTCAGCCTGAAGCAATCCTAGTTTTGCCATTTATTTGCATTGGACTCGTTTACTTTGTAAGTAATCGCTGGGAAACTCGCACAGATAAGAGTCCTGTCTGCTTTGTGTGCTGGCTGCCACAGCTCCAGGGTCCTAGAGCCCGCCTGCTGCCTGATGTAGCAGAGCTGAGATTGTTCTCAGTCTGCTCATTCCCTGTGTACAGACATGAATGTCTGTGCACAGAGATGATGTAGCAGAGCTGAGATTGTTCTCAGTCTGCTCATTCCCTGTCCATAGACATCTATATCTATGCACAGGGGATGTAGCAGAGAGGACATCGCGTTTTGGACTGCGTCGGACGGAAGAGGATTTTTTTAATTAAAGATGGAGTCCCTAATGGCTTTTTTTTATTTCTAATAAAAAATTTTCTCTTTGTTGTGTTTTTTTTAAACAATTTAATAGAAATTCATGGCGGTCATGTCTAATATTGGTGTGACCGCCATAAATTTCGGGCTTAGGGCCAGCTGATAATACAAAGCTGGCCCTAACCTCTTTATTACCCAGCGTGCCACCGCCACCAGGGCCGCTGGAAGAGCGGGGTTCAGCGCCAGAGGATGGCGCTTCAGTGAACGCGCCATCTTCTGGGGCGGCTGCGGGCTGCAATTTGCAGCGGGGGGGTGCCCAGAAAGCTTGGGCATCCCTGCGCTGCGGATTCCAGCCCCCAGCTGCTTAGCTGTACCTGGCTAGACATAGAAATTGCGCGGAGCCCCACGCATTTTTTTAAAATTATTTCATGAAATTCTGAGATTCTAACTCTGACTCTGACTCTGAGGCTCTGACTCTGAGACTCTGACTCTGAGACTCTGACTCTGGCTCTGAGGGTGAGACTCTGAATCTGGCTCTGAGGGTGAGACTCTGAATCTGAGACTCTGACTCTGAGACTCTGACTCTGAGACTCTGACTCTGAGACTCTGAATCTGAGACTCTGACTCTGAGACTCTGACTCTGAGACTCTGACTCTGACTCTGAGACTCTGACTCTGAGACTCTGACTCTGAGACTCTGACTCTGACTCTGAGACTCTGACTCTGAGACTCTGACTCTGAGACTTTGACTCTGAGACTCTGACTCTGAAATTCATGAAATAATAAAAAAAAAATGCGTGGGGCTCCGCGCAATTTCTATGTCTAGCCAGGTACAGCTAAGCAGCTGGGGGCTGGAATCCGCAGCGCAGGGATGCCCAAGCTTTCTGGGCACCCCCCGCTGCAAATTGCAGCCCGCAGCCGCCCCAGAAGATGGCGCGTTCATTGAAGCGCCATCCTCTGGCGCTGAACCCCGCTCTTCCAGCGGCCCTGGTGGCGGTGGCACGCTGGGTAATAAAGGGGTTAATACCAGCTTTGTTATACAAGCTGGTATTAAGCCCGAGATTCTTAATGTCAGGCCACGTTTGACCCAGCCACTAAGAATCTCCAATAAAGGGTTAAAAAAACACAACACAGAGAAAAAATTTTATTTGAAATAAAAAAAAAAAACCATTAGGTACTCCATCTTTAATTAAAAAAATCCTCTTCCGTCCGACGTAGTCCAAAACGCGATGTCCTCTCTGCTCATCCCCTGTGCATAGATATAGATGTCTATGCACAGGGAATGAGCAGACTGAGAACAATCTCAGCACTGCTACATCATGTCTGTGAGCAGGCGGGCTCTAGAACCCTGGAGCTGCACAGAGAAGACAGCTGGACTCGGCTCGCAAAGAAACAGCAGTTACTTTGCGAGTTTCCCTGCTATCATTGGCACAGTAGCCGAGTCTAATGCAAACAATGGCAATCCTAGTTTTGTCAGCGTTTCTGACAAAACTAGGATTGATATTGATTTGCATTGGACTCGTGCGAGTAATCACTGGGAAACTCGCAGAGTACCGAGTCCTGCGAGTCCCTTACTACTCGCCGAGTAACGAGTCCTAGTGAGTAGATTCGCCCATCCCTACTAGTAAACAGCAAAAAAAAAAAAAAAACATCACAGAGAAAAAATGTTTTTATTAGAAATAAAGCAATACACATTTATGGACTCCATCTTTAAATACAGAAAAAAAAAAACTACTTCTGACATAATCCAGGTCTTCTACTTCACTCAGTTCTGCTACATCTTTGCCAACAAAGCTGTCTGCTGACAAAGACGAGCAGACATGGAATGACTATCATGGCTGTGTTTAAGGTTATTGAGTTCACATAAACTCTGATAACTCTAGCATCACTCGGCACCTGTAGCCCAGCCGTAAGTGAGCTGCTCTGGGTGCTGGGTGATGCTGGGGTTTTTTGAGTTCACGTGAACTCAATAACCTTTCACACAGCACCTGGCTGCCATTCTGTGCCTGTTCATCTCTGATTGCAGAGTAAAGAGGATAAAAAGACCTGGATTACGTCAGATGAACGTTTGTTTTTCTTGTAATTAAAGATGGAGTCCCTAAATGTGTTTTGTGTTTTATTTCTAATTAAAACATTTTTTCTGCGTGTGTTTTTTTCCCCTGGTTTCTGGAAATTCATGGTAGCCATGTCTAATTTGGTGTGATGCCATGAATTTTGGGCTTAGTACCAGCTGAGAATATAAAGCTGGTATTAACCCGTTTATTACCTAGCATGCCACCCACACCAGGGCCACTGGAAGAGCTGGGTAAAGAGTCAGGAAATGGTGCTACGATGACATTGGACATGTTTTCTGATCTCTCCTGCCTCTCCTGTATGTCACTTTGGTGTGAAGTATGAAAATATAATAATATATAAACATACATAAAAATAGAAAAATAGATAAATAGAGTTTACTATAATTCAACAGTACAATTAATCTGCAGGTAAACAAGAGGAGATAGAAAACACACAGTGGGAGGTGATAATGAGAACGCACCAAAATCCTCACAGGTATTGTTACATAATAAGCAGAATAAATTGATGAATAAAGAAAACAAACCACCAACATAATATTTTTAATTTTCCTATCAGCTAAAGGGCACTGAGAATCCTAAAAAGCTACTACATACAGGAGAGGCATTATAGAAGGAGACCCAGTGTAAGGTAAGGGTCTAACAGTGGTAATGTTACAAATTATAAAACCAGAGAAAAAGCAACTGGTAACTTAATATATCATTTTTAGGATTCCTGTTACTAATTGAAGAACACAGTTCTTATATAAGAAGTATAAGAAGAAATACCGGACTAAGAATATAAATTAATTTCCAAGTGTGGATTGTTATGTACAAAGAGAAATAGTGTATATTTTTTATGGATTTTTTTTACGAATTTTTTTATGAATTTTATTATGAATTTTTAATACAATAAACCATTTAGTAAGAAAAACAAAGTAGTGTGAATCAATCAATAGAGATAACACATAGCCATTGATTTTAGGAAGATATGCGCTGGGCCCTTATAACTTTACATAGTAATAATATATAAAAAAAGAGGGGGGTTAACACGGTACTCCCCTGAGAGCCTTCTAGCTGCAACATCACAGTAGTGATACCTATAAGACTAGCTCCGGTGTATAACCTATTGTTTTGAACAATTATATTGTTTGGAAAAAAATGTGGGGACAAATTGTACTGTTTGGAAAGCTATATGGGGAGCCACTAAGCAGTTTGGAGGGCTATTGTTTGAATCACTATGTTGGTGTCCATTTTATTGTTTGAAGGGCTATGTCTGGATTGCCATTATACAGTGTGGAGATGTTTTTGGAATTTATCATACTGTGTGGAGAATTGTGTGGAGGCAAATATACTGTATGTAGACACATTATACAGCATAGAGTCCTATGTGTGTGTCTGGGGGGGGGGGCAGCATATTGTGTGGGACCATTATACTGTATGCATAGTGAGTGGACATGATACTCTATGGAATGCTGTATGGGGACCATCATAATGTGATAGGGTCAATATGGGGCCATCATACTGTGTTGGGGTTACTTTGGGGGATGTCATTCTTTGGTGGATAGGGGAACAGTATGATCATCATAATGTGGAGGGTACTATGAAGGTATCAGTGTTACATATATTGTTTTGGGGGCACTTTTATTGGCATCATACTTTATGGGGTCATTGGTATCTTAGAGCATGGAAACATTAAGGGGCTTCAGTAGACACATGCCATGTAATGATTTAGGTGCATCTCTTAACTGGCGTTTGCTGCCATTTCCAGAAGTATTCTCCATTAATAGACTGGAGTATATTTCTGGAGTAAATTATTCCGCTAAAGTAGCTTAACATTTTATGAGTTACACTGGACAGACCAAATCCTGCCTGTGCTTTATTCATATTGGTGTATTTGGTCAGGGCTGGTGTGTAAATGCCAATAGTCAAAATATATTTGCCCTACTTTCAAGTTGCAAGTGTAATACAGTGACTATGTGTGGGCTCCTGGTGTAATACGGAAGCTATCTTTGGGCTCCATGTGTAATACAGGGGCTATGTGTGCGCACAGGCTGTAATACTCGTTATATGTGTGGGCACAGGTTTTAATAGAGATGATATGTGGGGCACAGCCTCTAATATAGGGGCAATGTGAGGAATATGCTGTAAGTGTAATACAGGGGCTACATGTGTGCAGCCCCCTGCTCTATACTGGGGGCTGTGTGTGGCCTCCTGCTTTATGATGGGGACTGCGTGCAGCCTCCTGCTGTAATACTGGGGGCTGTGTGTGGCCCCTTGTTGCATACAGGGGCTATTGAGGTCTCCTGCTGTATAATGGGGTTTGTGTGTTGTCTCCTGCTGTATACTGGAGCTGTGTGCGGCCTCCTTCTGTATACTTGGGGCTGTGTGTGTCCTCCTGCTGTATACTGGGGGCTGTATATGGTCTACTGCTGTATATTGGGGCTGTGTGGCCTCCTGCTGTATACTGTGGGCTGTGTGCAGCCTTGTGCTGTAATAATGGTGACTGTGTGAGACCTCCTGCTATATACATTGTTGGCCTCCTGCTGTAATACTGGGGGCTGTGGGCGGGCTCCTACTGTATACAGGGGCTATATGTGGTCTCCTCCTTTATACTGGGGGATATGTGTGACCTCCTGCTGTATACTGGGGGCTGTGTGCTGCCTCCTGCTGAATATCTGACTCATACAAACAGTAAATAAGGCCAGGGTCACACTTGCGTCTTGCATCCGCTAACTGGATCCATTTTTGACATGTGGAAATATATAAAAACGCATGCGTTAACACACCCAGAGACTCCAATGCAAAAAACGCATTGCAAAAGTGCATTGTGTTTAAAGGGAACCAACCACCTCAGATCATCCTAATACACAGTTAGTACATGTCCCTGCACCCTAAGGATACCTTTCCAGCACTGTTTTTGTGTAAAATCTTGCATTAGTATAACTCTTATAAAGAGTTTATAAACTTACCAGCCTGGTGACTTCTGGGCGTATCCCTCCTTCTGTTATACTTCAGGGCTGTGCATTCATTGCATGGCTGTGCTCCCCCTCCCTCTGTGCAGAGGAGATAACGATCACACCCATCAGGGCAGGGCAGCAGTCACTTTTTTTGGTGCATTTTCAAAAATGCTTGCGATTCTTTTAACATGGGTCTCTATGGGAAACGCATGCGTTAATGCATGGTACATATATGTACCATGCGTTAATACATGCGTTAATGCTAGTGTTAATGCTAGGTGCATAAATGTACCTAGCATTAATGCAAATGTTAACTGAGGCAAAAACTATGCTCAATACCATGAAAATGGCAAGTGTTAAAAATGCAGTCTGTGCTGCATCCTGTAAACGGATGCAACTTCCTAAGTGTGACCCTAGCCTCAGGCGTTTGACAGCAAAGCGTGGTTAAAATTTCCTCTGAAAACATAGGCCTAGTTCACATCTATGCAGCCCCTGCGTCTGCCTGCCCTACCTACCCTGCACTAGCGCAAATGCAAGTGCAGGTGCATTTACAGGCAAGTGCATAGGCACATAGATGCACTGCTCCTGCGCTTGCCTGCGCTTGGTGCCCCCATTACCTGCTATGTCTGAGCACAGCCGAGCGCAGAAGCCGAAAACCCGGAAGTGCGAGTGGGAATGAGCTGACGTCACCTCGCATGACGTCAGCACAGTCACACTCGCGCTTCCGGGATTTCATCTCCTGCGCTCAGCTGCACTCGGCCATAGCAGGTAATGGGGGCAGCGAACACAGGCAAACGCAAGAGCAGTGCATCTATGTGCCTATGTGCATGCCTGCACTTGCCTGCAAATGCATCTGCACTTGCATTTGCGCTAGCGCAGGGCAGGCAGGTCAGGCAACCGCAGGGGCTGCATAGATGTGAAAAGGGCCATAGTCTAAGGCTAAGAGCACACTTGCATCATGCATCCAGTAACTGGATCCAGTTTTTGACCTGTTGAAATCTTGAAAACTAGATACTTTAATGCACCCATACACTCCAATGCAAAAAATGGATTGCCAAAGTGCAATCCGTTTACTGCATTGGGTTTTTTCCAAATCCAGTAAATACATGGTCTGCAACGTTTTTGGTGCATTTTCAAAACCGGATGCATTTTTTGTAACATGGGAGTCTGTGGGAAACGCAGTACCATGCGTTAACGGATCCATTAACGGATGCATTTAAAATGCCTCAAAAATGACAAGGGGAAGAACTGGATCCAGTAATGCATCCAGTAAACGGATGCAGGCTCCCAAGTGTGACCCTAGCCTATAATGTTCCCTGAGCGAAAGGAGGTGGCTGTGCAAAATGTTGTGATTGTAAAATGCGATGCTGTGGACATATATACACACACACATACACGCATCTTTATACATTAGATTAGGCAAAAGAGATAAATCTATTCACTCATTTCTTTTTGTAATATATATATAAGGCTGGTTTCACACTGCACTTATTTCCTGATCAGGTTCCATCTGGTTTATGTGCCAAAACCAGGAGAGGAACTGGCAGTGAAAAACTATAATTGAAAGATTGACACCTGTTCTGTGTTTTGGAGACACTCCTGGTTTTGACACACAAACCTGATTGAACCTGAACAGGGAAAAAACTGCAGAGTGAGGCCAGCCTAAGGTCGGCTTCACACTGCAGCATGATCCGGTCCGGGTCTGTCCGGGATGACCCTGACAGCTGCGGACTGGATCAGCACACAGAACCGTAGGGCTAATATGCCCTCCGGTCCGGTGTGCAGCGCACGCAGCTGTAGTTGCTGACAGGTCAGGATCGCAGCGCCGCGGTCCTGACTTATCAGCAGCGGGAACTGCATGCGGCTGCACACCAGACCGGAGGGCATATTAGCCCTACGGTTCTGTGTGCTGATCCAGTCCGCAGCTGTCAGGGTCATCCCGGACAGACCCGGACTGGATCACGCCGCAGTGTGAAGGCACCCTAAGAATTTATACTATTTGCTGAAAGAATACTTCTTACAGATGCTTTCAATTCCTTATGCTCGGCTTTCAAGTAAGTTGTTCATAAATCATGAGTCAAACATTTAAAAAGTCAATATGACAGTAGCACTATTACAGTGCTGTGCAAATTAATTGGGACAAAGCAATTTTTTCTTGCATTAGTTTTACTATTTCTGATAAGTGTTTTATCAGTTCTTGGTGTCGTTTTCCTTTTCCTTCTACATTTTCCTTTTTTGTTTTGGAGAAAATGATCCAGTTTCATTGTGTGTGCAAATTATTCTTGAAACAGTAGATTTTCCAATACCAACAATGGAAGCGATTTCTCTTACAGTCAGACTTGTATGTTCATTAAGAGTAATAACTCTAGACCTCTTCCGTGGAGTAACATCCATTTTTACAGACACGAATCACACTGAGAGAAAAAGTACACTAAACCACTCCTCACAGAAACAAGCTCTCAACTGAAGCTGAGGGGGCAGCTAGCTGTTATTTTCTGACTAAAACCAGTGAAACCACATTTTGTTACTCAAGGTTGTACACTCTCACCTGTTCAAAGCAGTTAAAACTGCATTGTATCACTGACTGGTAACCCCAACTTATGATTTTACTTAAAAAATGCTTTGTCCCAATCAGTTTGCACAGCACTGTATATTTGTTTTACTTAGATTTTTACATTATTTTCTTGTTAAAGTATCATCTCATTTACTTGTGATATAGTGCATACAAAATGTTTCATGTGAATCTCTGAACACTTCAGTATACGTCCTGGGAAAGGATATTTTAAGATTTGCACAGACTACTATGAGGACATTCCACAGTCTAGGCAAAAATTGATAAGACGCCTTCTAAAAATATTCCCAAATCTGGACAAAAGCCAAGAAATGCAAACGTGAATCAAAGAATCAAAATGCCACAGCTTTAACCATGACTCTGAATGTCTGGCTGATAGATTGTAATTATACGTAGTATCCATTACCCTGGATTCTTGCTGCCTCTTCAGCAGATTGGAGATTCTGAGCTGCTCTGATTCTTGTCTGCTTTTTTTCTCTCTCTTTTTAGGTGAAACAATTGTTTGTATTCGATTAACCTTATATGCAGAGTATTACGAGATTCTGCACAGCTACATACTGTAAGATCTAGCAATACAACATATAAAGTACAAGCATGGGAGATAAATGAAATATAAATATGATTTACTTACAATCGGCACTAAAAATAAGCTGCATTTTAACAGTTTCAAATTGTGAAATGTTATAAAAACTCAACAGATGTTTTATATTTAATAAATCGAACATAATTCTATCCCAAAACAGATGTAGTTCCAGCAATCAAGACTTCTTTTAAACCAATACCATCTGCATTCACTATTGTAATAAGCGTGAATTTCCACCTTGTGACACCATGACGTTTTTTAGGTCCAATAATCTGTAATGACTCATTTGTAAATGGGTGTTCATATAGGTTGGAGCTTCCTTTTTCTGATAAGAGTTCCATATACCCTGACTAAACATACAATTTAATTAGCTTTTGTATTGAACTCAATTTATGCATTGTATAGTGTCAACTATAGTAGCTAGTCTCAGGAAAATAGATCAGCGGGATTTAACTGGTTAACAGATCAAAGATGTCAGAGACACATGTCGGATGGTCAGATCAGCCAACATGTGTATGGAGAGCTGAGGTTCAATGTGAGAGCCCACATCAAAGGCAAGGAGGTGCATGAGCAGGGACGCATACCAGCAATGAGGCATACCAGTACATACAAGCATCTAATCCCAGGGCTCAGTGATGCAGGTACTTTGCTCAGGGTAACAAGCAGGACTGGATCAGAGTGACAGGCAGGGTGGACACTGGTGCTGGTTCAGACAGGACGGCTGCTTCAGAATTGATGGCTGATTCAAAACTGACGGCTGGTTCAGAGAGGAATGTGGGTCCAGACAAGGCGGGTTAATGAACAGACTCAGATGCAGACCAGACCATGGGTTCAGATACTCAGGAAGGATCGGGTTACAGATATGGGTAATCCAGAATAGGTTCAGGTATATGCAGGATAGGCACTGGTTTTAGGTACCAGTCAGGATTCAGGTTCAGGATCCTGACACCAAGCTAGCAGGAATAGGACTAACTAGAAACAATAACAAAAGGGAAAAATGAGCAAATATTCTAAAATAAGTCAAAGTAAAAAGCTGTAAGGCATAAAAATAATAAATAGGGTACTTGGTGACATTATTTTGATCAAAAGAATGTGAAAGCCGCCCCACCATAACAAGGTGGCCCTATTGGGATGGTCCCTAACTAGCAGTATTAAAACCTTACCGTGTTGCAATCTGAGGTGTCACCTGCCTTATGAGCTGGACATTATTTATATGTGTGTAGCTTCCCATTGCTATTGCTCTCTGTTGGGACCCGGGTCTTGCTGTTTCCTTGCCATGCACACATCGCATGAAACATGGTAAGGTTTTAATTCTGCTAGGTAGGGATCGTCCCAATGGGATCACCTTGTCGCGGTGGGACAGCTTGCACATTTTTTTGATCGAAGTAATGTCATCAAGTACCGTATTTATTATTTTTATGCACTATAACATTTTACTTTACTTATTTTTAGGGTATTTGCTTATTTTTCCTTGTTGCCCATGTGAACATGCACCTGTTGCATTATTACATTTTAGTTCCAGTTGTGGTTTTTGGTTCATTATGTTTTGTTGCAGACTTTACAATCTGAGGTGTGGCCTGCCTTATAAGCTGGACATTATTTATATGTGTGCAGCTTCCCATTGCTGGTAGGACCCAGGTCCTGCTCTTTCCTTGCCATATACACATCACAGGATATATGGTAAGGTTTTAAAACTTGCTAGGTAGGGACTGCCCAATGGGGTCACCTTGTCGCAGTTCTGGTTTTTGGTTCATTAACTAAAAACAATGTAGTACTGGCCTCTCCCAGTAGGGAAAGGTGCCTTAAATACTTTGCGCATCCCAGCAATAGAATGAGGATTCTTCCTAATTGCATGTGCTGCCTCTGTAAAAATCAGGAGCATGTATGCCTGCTCTAAGGGCATTGCCAGGAGACCTGTGTGCTGTGCACAGTTTGTGGAAGCAGGAGACTGTGATAGGAGTGTGGGGGAGAGACTGTATGAAGGTTGCACTGGTATATTAGCGTCCCTGTGGGAACACCGGTGTTACATTATCATTTTCGACAACTATTTGTTTCATGTATTTTGGCCAGTTCTTTATTCATATGAATATAGTTTCAGAAAGTACCTTTTTCTGGAGCTTCACTATAATATAATAATAATAATAATAAAACTTTATTTGTATAGCGCCAACATATTCCGCAGCGCTTTACAGTACAATGGTACGTATAAGAAAAATATATGATACAGAATGGTAGGTAATACAGAACAGTGGTTACATACAATAAACATAGAATCAATGTAGGAAATACAACAAAAGGCAAAAATAAAGGTGACCCTGCTCGATAGAGCTTACAATCTAAGACTGGATGGGAACACAAAGTACAGGGGCTTAAAACAATTAATATATTATGTCTAAATGACTACGGTTAGGGAGAAGGATAGGCCGCCCTGAAGAGGTGTGTTTTTAGGTAGCGTCTGAAGCTATGCAAGTTGTGGATGGTCCTAATTTCTTAGGGTAGAGCATTCCAGAGGACTGGTGCAGCTCGAGAGAAGTCTTGGAGTCGGGAATGGGAGGTTCGGATTAATGCCGATGTTTGTCTGAGGTCGCATTCAGAGCGAAGGGGACGGGTGGGGTGGTAGGCAAAGATGAGGGTAGAGAGGTAGGGAGGTGCCACACCATGAATAGCTTTGTGGGTGACAACAAGCAATTTGAATTGGATTCAATAGTGTACGGGTAGCCAATGCAGTGACTGGCACAGGGCAGAAACATCTGAGTAACGGTTTGCTAAATAGGTGATCCTGGCTGCTGCATTGAGGATAGACTGGAGAGGGGAAAGCTTACTGCGGGGGAGGCCAGCTAATAAAGAATTACAGTAGTCAAAGCGGGAATGAATCAGAGCCACGGTGAGGGTTTTAGTTGTTTCCATGGTGAGGAAAGGGCGAATTCTGGAGATATTTTTCAGGTGCAAGCAACAGGAGCGGGTGAGAGATTGTATATATGGGGTGAAGGAGAGATCAACGTTAGGGATGGGCGAATCTACTCGCTAGGACTCGTTACTCGGCGAGTAGTAAGGGACTCGCAGGACTCGGTACTCTGCGAGTTTCTCAGCATTTACTCACACGAGTCCAATGCAAATCAATGGCAAACACTGACAAAATTAGGATTGCCATTGTCTTGCATTAGACTCGGCTACTGTGCCAGTGATAGCAGGGAAACTCGCAAAGTAACTGCTGTTACTTTGCGAGCCGAGTCCAGCTGTCTTCTCTGTGCAGGCTGCCGCAGCTCCAGGGTCCTAGAGCCCGCCTGCTCACAGAGATGATGTAGCAGTGCTGAGATTGTTCTCAGTCTGCTCATTCCCTGTGCATAGACATCTATATCTATGCACAGGGGATGTAGCAGAGAGGATATCGCGTTTTGGACTGCGTCGGACAGAAGAGGATTTTTTTCATTAAAGATGGAGTCCCTAATGGCTTTTTTTTTATTTCAAATAAAAAATTTTCTCTGTGTTGTGTTTTTTTAACCCTTTATTGGAGATTCTTAGTGGCTGGGTCAAACGTGGCCTGACATTAAGAATCTCGGGCTTAATACCAGCTTGTATAACAAAGCTGGTATTAACCCCTTTATTACCCAGCGTGCCACCGCCACCAGGGCCACTGGAAGAGCGGGGTTCAGCGCCAGAGGATGGCGCTTCAATGAACGCGCCATCTTCTGGGGCGGCTGCGGGCTGCAATTTGCAGCGGGGTGTGCCCAGAAAGCTTGGGCCTCCCTGCGCTGCGGATTCCAGCCCCCAGCTGCTTAGCTGTACCTGGCTAGACATAGAAATTGCGCGGAGCCCCACGCATTTTTTTTTTATTATTTCATGAAATTCATGAAATAATTAAAAAAAAGGGCTCCCCTATATTCTTGTGTCCGGCCAGGTACAAATAGGCACCTGGGAGTTGGGGGCAGCCCGTCGCTGCCTGCTGGATCCGGCTGGTTCCAGAAATACGGCGAAGCCCACGTGAAATTTTTTTCTGACAAATCCATAAAACAATGTAAATAAAAGGGACTGCATCTTTATTAACCCCTGGACCATGGGCGAGGGGTTAATAAAGATGCAGTCCATTTTTTAGGATTGTTTTATTGATTTTTCAGAAAAAAAATTACATGGGCTTCGCCGTATTTCTGGAACCAGCCAGATCCAGCAGGCAGCGACGGGCTGCCCCCAACCCCCAGGTGCCTATTTGTACCTGGCCAGACACAAGAATATAGGGGAGCCCTTTTTTTTTATTTCATGAATTTCATGAAATAATTAAAAAAAAATGCGTGGGGCTCCGCGCAATTGACTAGCCAGGTACAGCTAAGCAGCTGGGGGCTGGAATCCGCAGCGCAGGGATGCCCAAGCTTTCTGGGCACCCCCCGCTACAAATTGCAGCCCGCAGCCGCCCCAGAAGATGGCGCGTTCATTGAAGCGCCATCCTCTGGCGCTGAACCCCGCTCTTCCAGCGGCCCTGGTGGCGGTGGCACGCTGGGTAATAAAGAGGTTAGGGCCAGCTTTGTATTATCAGCTGGCCATAAGCCCAAAATTTATGGCGGTCACGCCAATATTAGACATGACCGCCATGAATTTCTATTAAATTGTTTTAAAAAAACACAACACAGAGAAATTTTTTTATTAGAAATAAAAAAAAAAGCCATTAGGGACTCCATCTTTAATTAAAAAAATCCTCTTCCGTCCGACGCAGTCCAAAACGCGATGTCCTCTCTGCTACATCCCCTGTGCATAGATATAGATGTCTATGCACAGGGAATGAGCAGACAGAACAATCTCAGCTCTGCTACATCAGGCAGCAGGCGGGCTCTAGGACCCTGGAGCTGCGGCAGCCAGCACACAGAGCAGACAGGACTCTTATCTGTGTGAGTTTCCCAGCGATTACTTGCAAAGTAAACGAGTCCAATGCAAATCAATGGCAAAACTAGGATTGCTTCAGGCTGAAGCTTCCGAGACACATCTGTGATTTGTAAATCGCACGCTACTCGCTATTACTCGCTTCCCCATTAATTAACATTGGACTCGCTAGACTCGCAACGAGTAGCGAGTCCTGGGCTCAGACTCGCTAGAGTCAAGCGATTCCGAGTAATTTAGAGACAGCGAGCCTGCTGACTGGGCGTTATCGTGGTGCCGCACACCAAGATTGAGATGTCAGGTTTAGGGAGGTTGGCAGAGGGTGGGAGCAGAATAAGTTCAGTTTTGGAAAGGTTGAGCTTCAGATAGAGAGCGGACATGTTCACTATGTTCACATGTTCAGTTTTTCACAATTCTTGGAAGCCAAAACAGTTCCATTCCTGGATTTGGCTCATAAATGCTAATGTAAAATACTCACCAAATACTCAACAGGTGAACGTGGCCTAATAGAAAGATGTCAAGACTTTTGCATTTTTCATCCACTCCTGGTTTTGGCTACAAATACTGAGGTGAAGAACTGGTGAAAAACTAAACATGTGAACATAGCCTAAGACAGCTGTCTTATACATTGTCAAATGCCTTTGCAATGACCTGATAATCACATCAGCCATGACCAGTATCCACATTGCCGCTTACCACCTTATAGAAACTCAACATAATATAGTAATAATAATAGTTTAAAGGGAAACTGACCCCTAAAAATCACTCGCCAGCCTATTAATACCTGCCCCTGCACCATCATTATGCTATTCTTCTTATCCCTTTGTGTAAAAATTGTGTGCTTTGAATGTTTATAAAAATGTTTTATATACCTCTAGATCTGCGGCTTCTGAGCTCTTGAGAAGTCACACTGGGCGTTCCCTGTGCCTGTAGTGCAATTATTCACGCCCCAATGGGTGTGATAATCCTTGTGGGGGGGTAGATGATGCTCCACAAGGATTATCATGCCCATCGGGGCGTTAATAATTGCACTACATGCAGGGGAAAGAAGCCACAGGGAACGCCCTGTGTGACTTCTCAAGAGCTCAGAAGCCGCAGATCTAGAGGTATATAAAGCACTTTTATAAACATTCAAAGCACACAATTTTTACACAAAGGGATAGGTATAATAGCATAATGATGGTACAGGGACAGGTATTAATAGGCTGGCGGGTGATTTTTAGGGATCTGGTTCCCTTTAAATATTGCTTTCCTATATTATTTATTATGAAAAATTATTTATTTTTTCTAAAAAGCAGTCATAAAGCAACATTACAGTCTAATAACACTTTCTAAGACTTACACACCTGTACTATGGCTTTTTTTCATACTAGGAGCAAAAGCTTTCTGCTGTCTTAGGGTACGTTCCCACGATCAGTGTTATCAGCATTTTGGATGCACTGTGCTGTTGCTGCATCCAAAATTCTGCGTTGTACAGTACAAGTACAGTGGATGAATTTATAGAAATCCCATTCCCACTGTGTTTATTTTATCTCCAGCGTAAACTGCCAGGCGGTGCGGCTTCCCAAGCTGCAGCATGTCAATTAATTCCTGCGGAGACGCAAGTGTTCTTGGTGGAAGTACACAGTAAAAATCTGCTGCTCCCAGAACATTGATTATGAGCACGGATAATGTGTTCTCCTGCAGACATTACCGGTGTCCCCACAGAAGAGGAGACACTGCGGCCAAGATGCATGTCCCTGGAACGTTGGAACGTTCCCTTATAGGTCTATATTGTCTGTTATGTCTCTTTCAAAGTTTCTTTCCATTTTACTGCAAAATAGGTCTTCATGCAGTGATTAAAACCTTGAAGTAACTCTTTAATGGTAGGACATGATTGTGTAAACATTGGCCTAGACAGACTATTGCCATTTTTAAATTCAAGAATATTATAGAAATTGGTATACATTTCCATACACATACAATAAAAGTACCAATTTCTATAATATTCTTGCTTTTTTTAACATGGGGACCTATGGGGAAGGCATGCGTGAATGCATGGCACATATGGGCACCATGCGTTAACACATATGCGTTTTTGGTGAAAAAATTACTAAGTCCAAAAATTTCCAAAAAATATCCAAGACCTCAGGGGACACTATTGGCACCCTTAGAAAATTTCTAAGGGCTTAAAAAAGTGCATGGGCATGTGTGACCCTGGCCTTACCTGTATTTTTTGCTGCAGTCAAAATACAGGAGGAAGGATTGTGTTAAACAGATCAGTGTGAATACAGCCTATATCCCATAGGAACTAAATAAACAGGTTGTCAAACAAACAGAATGGTCAATTTCAATTATTTAGTTATTTTGACTGATGAAGTCAGATGTAAGGGGATGTCAGTGTGTAAATACATGTTTACCGTTGGTTGTAGACAACCATTTAAATCAATACATTATCAACAAAGTGTAATGAATCCTCCGTATATAGATTTTTTTTTACTGTGTTTCATCAGTCAATCAGATGCCATTTGTCTTCAGGAAATTCTCCTAAAACATGTTACTGGACACCACAGTAAGAAGAAAATCTATAGCAAACACTTAACATTCAGAGATCCACTCACTTGAACCGAGAATATCTGTACGTGCTCCGACAATCCCTGACTTTACATCTGATTTTCTACTTCCTCGGTTTTTACATTATCTCTTTGTGTTCTGAATCTATGTTACATTTTAAAGACCCATTTTCTTTATCTGCCCACCATCTTTTCCACATTTTAATTCACAGTTTTCAAATACAGCCAGTTGTTAACTATTACGGTGCTTCATGTAAAGGCATTGTCAACCATGCTGTTTACAAGTGCAATTGACCAGTATGACACGGACTTCTATAGAACAGTCAGTTGAAGTGTTGAAAAAAGAAAAAAAGAGTTAGCGTGACTTTGACAAGGGTCAAATTATAATAGCTAGATTGGGTCAATGGTGCATCTTCTAAATTGGATGGTTTATAGGGTGTTATAATTATGCATTTTTAGTCTAACAAACACTGATTCAATGAAACACATGGCTCATTGATGTAATGCAAGTTGTCACAATTCTTCCTACTGGTGTGTCTGCTTGCAGTAACAGTTAAGAAAATCAGTTGGAGACAGAAGCGTGCTGAGCGGTCGGTAGGAGGATGGACAGTTCAGCCATCCTATCAGAGGCAGGTGCTTGCTGAACAGTCAGAATGGTGATTACCAGTTCTTCTGTCCAATCATGACAGGGAAATGTGAGGTTTCCTCATTGTGTCTCCTGTTTGGAGTGATTGCTTTGCTTTTTAGCTGCACCCTTGTCCTTAAATTACTGCCAGTAGTAGCTTTAGCTCGGTGGATTTTTGAGTGCCTATTACTCCTGTGCTCAGTCTGATCTACTGTTAACCGACCTTGGGCCTTGCTTCTGATGATCCATTTTCCTAGTCCCTTTGTATTGATATGCTACCTTCCCAGAATTTGACTGTGACCTGGCTATGCCATTGACTCATTTTTATGTTTATTGCTAGCCATCCTGGTATCTGACCACAGACCTTTTGAGTACTCAACCTCACAGCTAACACGTGAAGAGTGGCTACCTTCACCCTGGCTACTGAGAAATAGGAAGTTACATTGGATACATAGATTGAAGACACTTAAAGGGCTTTTCAGGTTTGGCACAAAAGTCTGGTGTCACTCTCTTTGACTGCAGACCTGTAAATGTTTATATGGACAGTTTGATGTCAAGATTCTTCCATGCTGGTTGTAAAACCAAGCGGTCTTTAGACTGTGGATATTTGATATGCATAATTATAGCCACATTGTATTTCAACTAGACATGCAATACCTTGCTCTATTCACTTGTATTGAGTAAGGCTGCACACTTTTAAATATGGGTGGCCCTGTCTCACTGCCAGTATCAGAGAACTACAGTAGCTTGTGATGTACATAAAGTGTGGTTTCATAAAGCATAAAGAGTGGTTGCCCACTTTTATGCCAAACCAAGGACAACCTCTTTATTGGAGCCTTGTGTTCATTTCTCAACCCTCAATATGTTAGTCCACTGCATTTATGTATTTTTATAAAAATCATATGTACAGTGTACAGTGGGAACGGAATGTTTTCAGACCCATTTAAATGTTTCACTCTTTGTTTCATTGCAGCCATTTGGTAAATTCAAAAAAGTTCATTTTTTGTCTCATAAATGTACACTCCGCACCATATCTTGACTGAAAAAAAACAGAAATATAGAATTTTTTACATATTTATTAAAAAGAAAAACTGAAATATCACCTGGTCACAAGTATTCAGACCATTTCTTCAGAATTGAGTAGAAGCACCTTTTGAGCTAGTACAACCATGAGACTTCTTGGGAATGATGCACCTGGCAATTTTCACACCTGGACTTGGGGATCCTCTGCCATTCATCCTTGCAGATCCTCTCTAGATCTGTTAGAATGGATGGTGAATGTTGGTGGACAGCCATTTTCAGGTCTCTCCAGAGATGCCCAATTGGGTTTAGGTCAGGGCTCTGGCTGGGCCAGCCAAGAATGGTCACAGAGATGTTCTGAAGCCACTCCTTTGATAGCTGTGTGCTTAGGGTCATTGTCTTGCCGAAAGGTGATTCTTCGGCCAAATCTGAGATCCAGAGCACTCTGGAAGAGGTTTTCATTCATGATATCTCTGTACTTGGCTGCATTCATGTTTCCTTCAATTTCAACCAGTTGTCCTGTCCCTGCAGTTGAAAAACACCCCCATAGCATGAAGCTGCCACCACCAAGTTTCACTGTTAGGATTGTATTGGGCAGGTGATGAGCAGTGTCTGGTTTTCTCCTCACATACTGCTTAGAATTATCACCAAAAAGTTCTATCTTTGTCTCATCAGACCAGAGAATCTTATTGCTCCTAGTCTGGGAGTCCTTCATGTGTTTTTTTTTTTGCAAACTCTATGTGGGCTCTTATATGTCTTGCACTGAGGAGATGCTTCTGTTAGGCCACTCTGTCATAAAGGTCCGGCTGGGGGGGCGTGTCCTGGAGCGAGCAATGCCGGACGCTTAGACAGAGAGCTCTCCCGGCGGTCTCCATAAACCGAGGACAAAGCGGCACATAACGGAAGATTTCCTCCCCCCCCTGGAGGCGATTCAGCTCCCTACCCGATAGTGATGCCGCGGCGGGATCCAGAAGCCGTGGACCGAGCAAAAAGGTATCAGACTTCTTCTCCCCTGAGCGCCCGGGTACTGCAGGGCTAACACCTAAGATGGCGCTGGCTGGAGACACAGCTTCCCCCTCCCCCGGCTCTCCCCACTCACAAAAGTCACATACCAGCTCACAAAGCTACGGAGGTGAGCGCTCACCCAGAGGGAGACAAGAGGACTCCACAATTATTACATATGGAGCCCTTAGAGGTCTCCTGGGCGATCTACGTGCCTCCATTCAATCTGACATCAGAAGTATAGTGGGAGAGATAAGAGCAGACATGGCGTCCATGAATGAACGAACTGGCCACCTAGAAGATAAGATGGCCGAATTTGCTAGGGCCCATAATGAGTTAGCAGACAGCTACCAAGAAATCTCACATGACCTCAGAAACATGAGGGCGAAAGTCTGGGATTTAGATGACAAACTGAGAAGAAGTAAAATGAAAGTGAGGGGAATAGCTGAATCTGAGGAAGAAGAGGACTTAACTGCTACTGTACTACCTTTTCTGAAATTAATCCTCCCCACGGCTCCCTCAGCTGACCTAGACATCGAAAAAGCATTCAGACTTCCCAGATCACAGAGAGCCCCCCCAGACGTCCCTAGAGATGTAATGGTTCACCTTACATCACCTAAACTGAGGGACTCTTTAATGCACACGTTACATAAAAGCCCAATTCTGGAAGGACCTTACACTACATGGTCTCTCTTCCCAGATCTATCTCAGGGAACCCGTGCAAGACGGAGAGACTTTGCACCATACTGTGCTGTTCTAAGAGACCGTGGAATCAACTACGCGTGGGGCTCCCCTGTTAATGTATCTTTTAGGTACAAAGGAAAGCGTCAGCAATTTTCCTCTCCGACTAAAATGAAATCAGCCCTGATAGACTGGAGACTAATGGTGAAATCTGGCTCGCCGCCAGACAGCCCATCATCTCACAACAACAATCGCTCTGCTGCGTCTCCAGGAGGAGGGTCGGGACTGAAATGAAGGTTGGTCCTTGAGGAGTGGATCAAGCCGCTGGTATGACCTAGTCATAATTCTCTGTTGGACTCTCAGATCTTGTTTCTGTGCTTTAAGATCTGAGCGCTTACTTGGGGCACTTCACCGCCCCTCACTGTTCTCCCCCCATAGGGGCCCATAATTAACTTTTTTCATTTAGGTGAGACTGACATCCAGGGCCCGACGAGTGCCTTCAAGGAGGCCTCTAAGTTAATTGTAATTTGTAATTTGTTAATCTGTGGTCACCGGAAATTTAAAATATTTCTTTTCTGCTTCTATCATAACAAACTTTACTTATCTCACTTTTCTTCTCTACTACTATTTACTCACTGACACTCCCATTCCTTTACTCACTTCACTTTTCTAGTTCTTTTCTGCACATTTATCTTCCCTCCCCAACCTCCTACCCTTATCTTTTCTTCTAGCACTTCTATTTCTTATTCCTCCACACGTCATATACCTCCCACTTTAAACTCACCCTCCCCTTCTCTTCACTCCATCCCTAAATCTATTCCCTTTGTATCAATATTCACTTTCTATACAAGATTCCAAGGCTGTGACCAATCATTTACCCTATTTTCTCATATATGCAGGTCTAATACTGTTGTTTACCGGAATTCAAAACATTTGAATGTTATAAATATGTTATTGATCGAATGTAAATCTAATATTATCTTTTTGTAACCTTGTTACTGTCTATCTCCCTTAATTTCATTTCCCCTCCCTCCTTCTGTTATCAAACTCTTTACCTATCCCAGACCTCTAACTCAGTAAAAGTCTTTGATTTTCTTGACAGTTGATATTTTAGTGCGCCCTCCACTGTGCCTGGTCATCCACCAAAATGAGTTTTCAGTGTACGTCAATCAATGTAAACGGGTTAAATTCCCCAAAAAAGAGGTCCCTGGTGTGGCAACAGCTCACCAAATTGAAAGCCGACATTATATTTATCCAAGAGACTCACCTCCTAGAAGTGGATAATTTTAGAATGGGATTCACAAAATATCCCTTGCAATATTTTGCTAACGCCCCTACTAAAACCTCTGGAGTGGCTATTCCTATCCATAAAGCATTGGCGTTTCAACTGATTGAGAGTGTGGCTGATCCTATGGGTCGATATTTGGTGATTCGGGCCTTGATCAATGGTAAACAGTACACCCTGGTGTCTGTATACGGACCTAACACAAATCAACTAAAATTTGCCCGCTCACTATTCAATAAATTAGACACATTATCTAAGGGACTTCTCCTACTGGCAGGAGATTTTAATATCCCGGTGAACAAATACCTAGATTGCTCAACCCCTTCATCCTGCCGGGGTGATTTGGGCGGCCTGTTGTACACCCACCATCTCCACGATATCTGGCGGTATACCCATGGTGAAGAGAGAGACTACACTTTCCTATCTCATAGATTTCAAACGTACAGCAGAATAGATTACTTCTTGGTCGGGGATTCCCTTCTCCCAAGGTGTCAAAAAACATCCATCGGACATATCACTTGGTCCGACCACGCCCCAATTCTACTCCACATAACAGACGACCTGCAAATTTCCCCATCTCCGACTTGGACAATAAATGACCATCTCCTGACGGTGCCGGACAATATAGCACACATTGACACCCAACTTGACCAATACATCTCACTCAATCAATCCCAGGACACTGACCCTGAAGTACTATGGTATGCCCACAAAGCAGTTATACGAGGCCAATTTATCCAGATAGCAGCTCGCGCAAAACGTATTCGAAACGAACAACTTGAAAGACTTACCAACAAACTGTCAACTTTAGAAGCACTATACAAACAAGCCCAAACTCAACAACTACGAACGGATTTAGAAGCCACTCGTAGAGACCTCAAAGCCCTCCTTCTTTATAAAGTAGAATTCAACCTCAAAAAACTTAAAGCGCGATATTATGGTATGGGCGATAAAGCGGGTAAACTCCTAGCAAACAGAATTAAAAGAAAAAGAGTATCCTCCAAAATTGACCATGTCCTCCGACCGACAGGCGAGAAGATTAGGCACCCCTTGAAGATTGCTGCCCAATTCAAAGACTACTATACCTCCCTTTATAACCTACGGGACGACCCATGCACCCCACAGCCAAATAAAGATATAATCCAGTCCTTTTTAGCCCAAGCATGTTTGCCCAAGCTGACAGCAACTCAACTTTCTCTACTAAACGCCCCCTTCTCTACTGAAGAGATCACGTCAATAATTAGCTCAACAAAGAATCATCGGCTCCAGGCCCAGATGGGTTTTCCAACAAATATTACGCGACTTTTCAAACCAATTTGTTACCTCACATGCTCTCCCTTTTCTCATATTGGAGAGACAAGGGACAAATACGTCCTGAGGGTCTGGAGGCTACAATTGCCACAATTCCAAAACCGGGTAAACCCCCCAACTCCCCACCAAACTTCCGCCCAATTGCCCTCCTAAACGGAGATGTAAAAATATTCGCAAAACTTTTGGCTCAACGTTTAGCGACAGTCTTACCTGATTTGATAGGTCTAGAGCAAGTGGGTTTTATCCCAGGACAACACCTCAGACGGCACTCGCCGTGTGATTGATCTTCTGGAGGTTCTGGAGCGTGGGGGGCCCCCAGTGCACTGCTGTCATTAGATGCGGAAAAAGCGTTTGATAGGGTGCACTGGGGGTACCTAGATGCGGTCTTGAATGAATTTGGATTGGTGGGTAATTTTAAGACGGCGATCTTGGCCCTTTACTCCTCCCCGACAGCCAGGGTCAGGGCGTCAGGTTTTATGTCAGACTCCTTCTCAGTAACTAATGGGACCCGGCAGGGGTGCCCACTTTCCCCGCTAATTTTTGCCCTCATTATGGAGCCATTGGCAGCTAGAATAAGACGAGACCCTCTTATCTCTGGCCCATGTTTGGGGTGGGTGGAGCATAAAATTGGATTATACGCAGATGACGTAGTCTTTATTTGCACTAATCTCACGGTGTCCATCCCTAAGATAATGAACCTACTGAAGGATTTCTCCGCCGCATCATATTATAAATTAAATGTAACTAAGTCACTGCTGTATCCAATCCAGATTCCTCAGACACTTACAGAAAAAATCAAGGCATTTTCCCATTTCAATGGTCTGCAACGGGTATCCCATACCTAGGGATAACGATCTCTCACACTAAAGAAATAATTCGCCGTAACTACGAAACGCTGCTCCGTTCACTGAAAGAGGGCCTCTCAGCACATAAACAATTAATTCTATCTTGGGTCGCTAGAATTAACATTGTAAAGATGATATACCTCCCAAAAATCCTATACTTCTTCAGATGTCTGCCACTGCGTTTCCCAAAACGCATGATCGCAACTTTACAGTCCACATTAAATAATTTTATTTGGAACTATACACATCACAGGGTGAGCATGAAAGTATTAACTCTACCGACCCAACTTGGAGGGATGGGAGTCCCCAGTCTGACACATTATTATGTAGCCTCCCACCTAACAGTAGCCTGTCAGTGGTGGGCTGACGCTCCCAATCCGTTGTGGATGTTAATTGAAAAACATTAAGCCCCTCAGGGTTCCACCAAACTATTGCTAGAAATGAACCTACTAAAGTCCTTTGAAAGCCCGACCTTGCTGAAATCTATGCTGACTTTGATACAAATTTGGCGAAAGAGCTCTCATCCACTACTTGCTTTCCTACTAAAGTCAGTGTCTATCCGAGCAGTTGAAACTCTGGTGGGATCTCTCTCTCTCCATCATTGGCGATCTAAGGGCATCAATTACATTCATCAAATCCTAGACAATTCCACCATGAAATCCTTTGCTGAATTGAAAGAAAAGTACTCCATCCCTAACTCCACATTTTACCAATATTTACAACTACGCCATCTTCTAGACTCAGTGTCATGGGTTCCTGTAGACCTATCAATGGTGGATGGCTTGGTACAGAGATTTTTTCGATCTCACCCTCCGGGCTCACGTGGGGTTTCCATCATGTACGGCGCCCTAGCCCGACTGCACTCCCTAGAGAAAATGCCTTACATGACTAAATGGGAAATAGCTTTAAAAGAAGAATTCACCTTGAACCAATGGCAGGAAGCCACAGGGAAAAACACGAAATACACAAGTTGTGTTAATCACCATGAACAGATCAAAAAAGTACATTTTGAGTGGTACGTCACCCCAGAAGCATTGGCAAGATATGGGAGAGATAACTCCAGAGTGTCCCGGACCTGTTGGAGGGGATGTGATCAGACAGGGTCCTCCCTCCACATGTGGTGGGACTGCTGTTCTTTACAAGGGTTCTGGCAAGAGGTATCCGCTCTCCTAAATTCCTTATCAGGGATCTCTTTCCAACTAAGACCTTCACTGGCAGTTCTGGGGTTGGGGTTGGAGGACTGGCCGACACCATTAAGACCAATTGTAGCCAACGTTTTATTGGCAGCGAGATTATGTGTTGCCAGACACTGGAAAGCAAAGACATTACCATCTATAATAGAACTGTACGCAACACTTAACCTCCATCTCCTACATGAGATCATGTTGGCACATGACGCCTCTCAACGGAATAAAGTCCTCATATGGTGGGACATATGGATAATGTCACCATATAACACTGTTCAAATTCCTTCTTAAACTCTTGACACTTTTGGAGTGGAGATATATACTATACACTACACCTGGTTTAACTATATGAAACCTATCTTTAAACAAGAGCTCATTTCCCCCCCCCCCATCTTGGTCATTTACCCCCATTCTGATATATCCTTATCTTTCTTTTATATTTTTCTTCCCCCCATTGTTACTTGTTAGCTATGATTATATGCATAACTGTCGATTCTAACTACCGTATATACTCGTGTATAAGCCGACCCGTGTATAAGCCGACCCCCCTACTTTTGCCCCAAAAATCTGGAAAAACCTATTGACTCGTGTATAAGCCGAGGGTGGACCCCAGCACAGGTATACAGCCCCAAGCAGTGTGGTATACAGGCCCCCCCAGTGGTATACAGGCCTCCCCAGTGGTAGTATACAGCAGCCCCAGTGGTAGTATACAGCAGCCCCAGTGGTAGTATATAGCATCCCCAGCAGCCCCAGTGGTACTATATAGCATCCCCAGTGGTAGTATATAGCATCCCCAGCAGCCCCAGTGGTAGTATATAGCATCCCCAGCAGCCCCAGTGGTAGTATATAGCAGCCCCAGCAGCCCCAGTGGTAGTATACAGCAGCCCCAGTGGTAGTATATAGCATCCCCAGCAGCCCCAGTGGTAGTATATAGCAGCCCCAGCAGCCCCAGTGGTAGTATACAGCAGCCCCAGTGGTAGTATATAGCATCCCCAGCATCCCCAGTATATAGCATCCCCAGCAGCCCCAGTGGTAGTATATAGCAGCCCCAGCAGCCCCAGTGGTAGTATACAGCAGCCCCAGTGGTAGTATATAGCATCCCCAGCAGCCCCAGTGGTAGTATATAGCAGCCCCAGTGGTAGTATATAGGAGCCCCAGCAGCCCCAGTGGTAGTATACAGCAGCCCCAGTGGTAGTATATAGCAGCCCCAGTGGTAGTATATAGGAGCCCCAGCAGCCCCAGTGGTAGTATACAGGAGCCCAAGCAGCCCCAGTGGTAGTATACATCAGCCCCAGAGATATATACAGCCCCAGTGGTAGTATACAGCCCCAGTGGTAGTATACAGCCCCAGTGGTAGTATACATCAGCCCCAGAGGTATATGCAGCCCCAGTGGTAGTATACAGCCCCAGTGGTAGTATACATCAGCCCCAGAGGTATATGCAGCCCCAGTGGTAGTATACAGCCCCAGTGGTAGTATACATCATCCCCAGAGGTATATACAGCCCCAGTGGTAGTATACAGCCCCAGTGGTAGTATACATCAGCCCCAGAGGTATATGCAGCCCCAGTGGTAGTATACAGCCCCAGTGGTAGTATCCAGCAGCCCCAGAGGTATATACAGCCCCAATGGTAGTATACAGCCCCAGTGGTAGTATACATCAGCCCCAGAGGTATATGCAGCCCCAGTGGTAGTATACAGCCCCAGTGGTAGTAAACAGCCCCCCCCTCCTTAATATGGGTCCCCCAGTATTAATAAACAGCCCCCCCCTCCTTATCATGTCCCCCCAGGCTGCGGCAGCTGTCAAAATAACAAACAGTTTATACATCACCTTCCGGCGCAGCTCTCCGCTCCTCCCGTCCTCCGCTCCTCCGCTCGCCGGCTTCTTCTTCTTCTTGTGCCGACTTCTGTGACCGCGCGCAGGAAATGACGTCATCTCCTGCGCCCGGTCACATGACACCGGCACAAGAAGAAAGAAGAAGCCGGCGAGCGGAGGAGCGGAGGACGGGAGGAGCGGAGAGCTGCGCCGGAAGGTGATGTATAAACTGTTTGTTATTTTGACAGCTGCCGCAGCCTGGGGGGACATGATAGGGAGGGGGGGGGCTGTTTATTAATACTGGGGGACCCATATTAAGGAGGGGGGCTGTGTAGTGCAATATGCACGGCATCCCCCCGCCGTTGATGGACGGGGGGATGCCGTGCATATTCATTGCACTAATGAGGCGGCCCCCTCCTGCCTCCTCCAGCTCCCAGTCACAGCCCCCCCCCCACAGCATACCATATGACCCGTGTATAAGCCGAGGGGGGGACTTTTCAGCCCAATTTTTGGGCTGAAAAACTCGGCTTATACACGAGTATATACGGTAACTGACTATTCCGAAAGAAACAAAGAATTTAATATTTGGAACACTACATACAGTATAACTTTTAAATTAATGTTAAACAGTATTAATCATACGACCTCAACCTTGTTAAACGCTTTAATATGTATACTGCCTAAATTGTCAATAAAAATTATAGTTTAAAAAAAAATAAAGGTCCGGCTGATGTAGGGCTGCAATGATAGTTGACTTTGTGGAACTTTCTCCCATCCCCCTGCTTCATCTCTGGAGCTTAGCCACAGTGATCTTAGGGTTCGGCTTCACCTCTCTCACTAAGGCTCTTCTCCCATGATTTGCTCAGATTGGCTGGATGGCCAGGTCTAGGATGACTTCTGGTGGCCCCAAACGTCTTCATTTTAAGGATTATGTACACCACTGTGCTCTTAGGAACCTTGGGTACTGTAGAAATTATTTGTAACTTTGGCCAGATGTCTGTCTTGCCACAATTCTGTCTCTAAGCTCCTTGGGCAGTTCCTTTGCCCTCATGATTCTCAATTGATCTTACATGCAATGTGAGCTGTGAGGTCTTATATAGACAGATGTGTGCCTTTCCAAATCAAATCTTATCAGTTTAATTAAACACAGGTTGATTCCAATGGAGGAGCAGAACCATCCCAAGGAAGATCACAAGGAAATGGACAGCATGTGACTTAAATATGAGTGTCTGAGCAAAGGGTCTGAATACTTATGGCCATGTGATATTTCAGTTTTCCTTTTTTAATACATTAAAAAAAATTTCTACATTTCTGTTTTTTTCAGTCAAGATGGGATGCAGAGTGTGCATTAATGAGAAGAAAAATTAACTTTTTAGAATTTACCAAATGGCTGTAATCAAACAAAGAGTAAAACGTTAAAAAAGATATGAATACTTTCCGTACCCACAGTATTTTAATATAATAATGATTATCTTATTTTTTTAGATCAATCTACAAAATATAGGAAGGGAGACTATGTCTGCATCCAAGATAAAACAAAATTTATTGTAGCTCTTAGTCAATACAACATTTAAAAACAGATATGCAAAATTGATATATTCATTGAAAAAAACTACATTACATATATGTAGATATATTTATTAAGGTGCTCTTTACATGAATTTCTTATCAGATGTTGATAACAACCCATCCAATCCAAACATGCAAAGAAATAAAACCATAGATATCCATAAATTTAATGTGTAGCAAAGAGAAATATCATAGCTAAAAGGGTTGAACACACTTACTGACATTTAGTTAACACTTCGTACAAAAACCTTTTTTGGTGATTACAGCTTAAGATGTGATTTTGGCTCTTTTTCCCACGAAAACACTCTTCAAATTTGGAAGATTCCATGGGTTTCTATGAACTCTGAGCTTCAGTTCCTTTGTTGGATTCAGGTCAGGTGATTGACTCGGCCATTCAGCTATATTTTCATTCTATAAAGCCATTTGAGAGTTTCCTTGACTGTCAGTTCGAGATTATCTTTTTGCTCAAATGTCCATCTTTATTTCACCTTAATCATCCTGCTATATGGCAGCAGATATTTTATCAAGAAGTTCTTGGTATATATTTGTCCATTCAGCCTTCCTTCAAATATATAAAATTTTTCAGTGCCGTATACTGAAAAACAGCCCCACACCATGATGTTCCCACCTCCAAACTTCACTGATATATGGTGTTTTTGCGGTGATTTGCCTTTTGGCTTCCAAACATGATATGTATTATGGTATCCAAAGAGTTCAATTTTGGTTTCATCTGACCAGACTATATTCTCTCAGGATTTTGCAGGCTTGTCTAAATGCTGTTGAGCAAACATTAAACATACTTGCCCATGCTTTTTGATCAGCAATGAAATCTTGCATGGGAAGCCTGCATGGAGGACTTGGAGATTGAGTGCATTACTTATTATTTTCTTTAAAAATAATTGTACCTGCTGATTCCAGGTCTCTCTATAGTTCTCCACATGCAGTTTTTGGCTCTTGGACAACTCTTCCTATAATTATATTTAGTCCACTGTCTGAAATCTTGTGGTGAGCACCTGATTGTGGCTAGTTTATGGTGAAATTATGTTCTTTATACTTCCAAATTATGGCTCCAACAAAGCTCATTTGAACCTTCAGTTTTTAAAAGTTTTTCTTTACCCAATGCCATTAATATGTTTTGCAACATATTGGGTGAGCAGCACTTGAGATAGCTCACTGATCTTACCAATCATGAGATGTTTCTTGTGTGGCATCTTGGACCTTTTTATAGGCCATCAGTTTAGCCAGCTGATATTTTCTTTCACTAAGTGGCAAGATGGCTTTCTAATTACTGATAAATTTCAGCTAGTGTTATGACTTTCCATGGATTTTTGCACCTCTTTCATGTGTTCAATACTTTTTACACGTGTCATTTCTCTTTGTTATACATAACTTGATCTATGGACATCTATGGCTTGATTTATTTTCCAAAAGAATTTAGGTGAATTCCTATTGACAACTGGTTAGAAATTTATATCAATAGCACCTTTAAAAATATATTTACAAAAAAATTGTGGTGTGTTTAATACTTATTTCAACCTCTGAATATATAAACAAAACACTGACCATATGAATAATGTAAATTGAGATACTATTTGCTGTTTAAACCATATGGGCAACATGTTTTTAGAACAAGTATCAAAAAGAATTCCCAACTGAGCAGTTTCCTCCACATATCCTCCATATATTGGTTTGATAACTCATTCTTTAACTTGAATTAAACCTGTAAAATAAAATGTATGTATGTTGGTAAAATGTGCAGTAATAGCAAACATATTTTAACCTTTCTTGACAATTCCTGATAAATACCATGTTATACATGTTTTCAAAGTACAAAATGTGCATGGAATGTATTATATACAGTTTAAAGTGAATGTTGCAAAATATGTAACATATCAAGTGTTAAAATTAATATGTGTTGCAATTTGATATTGACACTAAGTAAAAGATTATTAAACATTTTGCAATGTGTGGAACCGCACTTAGAACACTCATGATAATGTAACCAGGTTGCTTTGTTTAGAGGTTTAATCTTAAAGAGATTCAGGGAAAGGTATTGTCTAAGAGTAAAACACTGCGACACTCATTCTATCAGTGTGCACAGGTGCAAAGCCAAACAACAATTGTAGTACTAAAAAAAGAGATGCCGCACTCTGCTCTGACCATAAAAATATACAGAATAATTTCAGTTAAGTAAGAACACAAAAATTGAGACACTTGGCTTTAAAAATATGGCAATATCGTTAAACCGCCCAGTCGCCACATCGAGGCGTGTCTCTTGGACTGGGTCCCTAACCTTCAACTTTTGCCTCTACCTGGGTTAAAACTTCCTTTTATATGCGCAAGTTAGAAAAAGTGATAACTGAGAGCAAATGCATCATCCAACTTCACTGGTTCATGCTGACAATATAAATTTTTCTTTTGTATGCACTTTACTTTCCTTTGAAAAAGAAAAGAAAAACCCAGTCCTGTTGAGCCGGGCTCCAATTTTGTCTATTATTCATGATGTGTGGCCAGGGCAAGGCCAGTGTCTGAGCTCCAGGTGGATGAGCATAGAGCAACTGGGTGAGCTGGAATCAAGTTTCTACTAAAAATCTAGACTATATTAATGTCCCGGATAAATTCTCTGGAAACCACTTTTTGTCCTTTAGAAAATAATAATAATGTCCTCTTGTGCCCCTTTGACAGTCAAAATAATCTGAGTGCCCCTATAACAATTAGTGCCCACTTAAAATAATCTACTGAGTCTCCTCCCATACAGCTCATCTAAACACAGTATGATGCCTCCACACTGTACAGTAGCTGACACATAGTATATTGATCCTTTAGTAGTCTGCAAACTGATGGCCTCCACACTGTACCAAACCCCAATTTTAGCTCTCACACTGCGTGTATTTGCTCCCTTACTCTATGATGGCCCCTTCACAATATGTTAGCCCTCACAAAAGTCCTCACACTGTATGATAACCCCTCAGTGGCCACCACACTATTTCATGTCCCCTAAGTAGCCTTCTCTTTGTATCATGACCCATTTGTAGCCCCATACTGTCTTGGCCTCCTTGGAAGTCCTCACACTGTATTATGGTCCCTTTAGTAGTCCCCACACTGTGTTATAACCATGTCAGTAGGTCTCACTCTGTATCATGGCCCTCTAAGTATCCCTCACTTTAAATAATATCCAAATAGAGGCCTCCACACTGTATCACAGTCCCCTTTAATAGTCCCAGTTTCTTAGCCCTCTAAGAAACTTTCACACTGTGCTATAGCCCTCTTAGTAGCCCCTACACTGTCATGTTCCCCTTAGTAGCCCCCAAACTCTATGATGGCCTTCCTTAGCAGTCCACTCTATGTATGATGGCCTCCCCTTAGTATTTCCCACTATCTATAGGGATCTCTCTTAGCAGTCCCTACTATTTATAGGGGACTCCTTAATAGTCCCAACTATTTTTGCAGCAAGTCTCGTACAGACAATTGTGGGGATGTCATTGTGCTAGATATGATGATGTAGTCATGTTGCTCTGCTCTGGAACTGCCATTCTGTAAGCCACAAGACTAAAGTGACTTGCGTTCTACAGAACGGTGAGCGGCAGTGTATGGAAATTGAGTCTCCCTGCTCTGTTGGAGAGCCTAATTGTATTGCCGTGTGCATAACGATAGCTCACGTTAGGCCCCTCAAATCACAGTGCCCAGGGAAATCACACCCTCTGCACTCGCGGTAGCCATGCTACTGATTTACATGATAGCTGCAAAGCATTGTGGGCAAGCCCTTGCTGTCGCACCCGAGGTAAAGTTAGCCTTCTGTAACTGATACAACCTTTTGGAAAATGTAAAAAGGCAACTTTCAGTAAATTCAAATCAAATGTAAGTATTATTAAATTGATTCAATCATATTTCTCTCATAATAGATTGTCTATGTCTATCAATTGAATTGCTGTATTATTCTATCACTGTTAGTCTCATCATTTGTGATGCAGTTATTCAACATTGGAATATTTGTCAAATGTTTTAACGCTTTCTCCTATTGACTCTATTGATTAGCCGTGATTCTGACAAGCTTTTACAGTCTTAAAATCAACCCAAAATGGCTTTTGCAGTCCCTCTTTAAAATGTTATACAGGCTACAATGCACTCACCTGATTGGCTGAGCTATACAATGTGATGTGAAAGCTTCAAGGCATTATGGGGAAGCCTGTGTGGTTTCACCTGAGGTATTGTCAGCCTTCTGTAACTAATGAAATCTTGCGCAACGTACAAAAAGGGGGACTTTCTGATGTATTGTGAAAATCAAATCGTGAATTGCTTAATTTCACCAGGACCATCAAATTTTGTAAAAACCCAGGTTAAATTAATTCTTCAACCAATAAATTCAATCATCTCCAGTTACAGGTCAATTCTACCCTGATTAGCACACAATTAATTTTATGCAAAAAGAAATTAAAAAAATGTGGCTTCTCTTAATTCCTTTCTAAAAGAGTTTACCAATAGGGACAAGGTGGCTTTGGAATTGACAACTCAACCCACAAAAAAAGGCCAATTTTTTTATGGTTGATGTTCAATCTCGTGGACATTTTTCTTACATATATTTATGCATTCGGGACTAAAAATTCAATTTTGCAGTTGCATTTCTATTAAGATTGATCTGTATTTACTTTTTCTATTCTCTATTTTGCATTATCTACTCTTAGCTGCAGAACGAGTTAACTGAGAATTCATCATTAATCTCATTCTGATTAAATGACAGTAGAAGTTGTTACTTTTTTGTCTATGTTTTTCTAAGCTGACGTATAGCTACTGACTAGGGATGAGCGAGTACCTTAATAATCGTGCTCGCTATACTCGCAACGAGTAGGTAGCGGTACACGTCACAACTGCGTCATTGCTAGTGGCCACCTGATTGGCCAGTTTGCAAGGTCCTGATAGTACATCTAGGACCATGCAAATTGGCCAATCAGGTGGCCTCTAGCGATCACGTTGTGTGACGTCGCGCCATCTGATTGGCCAGATTGCTACTGGCCATCTGCTAGTAGTGAATGATCCTTGTCCAGCGAGCGGAGGTGAGGTTTTCTGGTCCCGGTACAGGCGTCGGACAGGTGAATATGTAAGTTTATTGTTTTTTAACATCTTTTATTCACTTTTAGGCTACTTTCGCAATGTATCCATAGATACACTGCGAAAGTATTAGGACTACTCGCTACTCCCGAGTACACATAAGTACTCGGAGAGTAGCGAGTAGCTCGAATACCGCTACTATTTTGCGAATACCGAATAGTAGCGAGTATACTCGCTCATCCCTACTACTGACCACTTAAAATTTAATTGCTCATTGAAACAAATATCCTTTAAAAGTCAAATTGTGTAAAATTTGTATTGTGTTCAAAAGTAAAAAAGTTGTTTTTAGCTCCAAATACATTCATTTAAGTAAAATAATGTCCACAAGGCTGGAAATCCCCTGTCATAAATATATAGGATTTAGCTATATGAGGGCTAGTTTTTAATGAAACGAGTAGTTTTGCTTCTTTATCTTAGTGGATGGACTAAGTAAATATTAACTATACCATAAAAGTATGCACATACATCAGTATCACATATCAAATGTAAAATTATTTCTTTATAATAAGGTGAAAGTGATGCCTCAATTTTCATCTGTCAACTATTTCTAAAAGAGGTTTTTTCTTGGCAAGATTGGATCAGTAATGACAATTTATTCTTTTTTTCGAAGTCTTTCCATAACAGATGAATTCTCTTTCTCTAAGTATTTTCATCCAAGTAGTTTTATATTTTAACATCTGGACACTGTCTGTTGTATTTCAGTTTGAAGTCACATTTTCTCCTAAATATTGTAGAAATGCCCATTATCTCATAGAAAACCATATGGAAATCATTTTCTGCAAGAATTCTAGTGTTGCTGTGTTTGCAAAATATTGGGTGAATTACATGGTAAATGAGCGTTTCCACTGCTATATTCTCCCAGTGTGCATGTGCCTGAAAATCATATTACTATAGTTTCTGAGGATCTTTTATAGATGACAATTGTTTAACAAGTTGAATTAGAACTTTATCTAAGCACAAAATTGTCTATAAATGTAGTCTCAGTCAAGAAGCGGGCACCTATACAGGTGGAGTGCTTCACACGTGCAGATTTGGTCTAGATGCCAAATTTGTCAATGGCGGATAAACATGGCAGTTAGAAAGGGCAGTAGACAGGTAAGCTATAGAAGGTATTCAAACAAATTTGTTTCTAGCTCACTTGTGCTTCAAGATTTATTTATTATAATTATTTACTTACGGTAATCTGTTTTTCAATTCTCTTAACCTTCTGGCTCTTACTGAAACCTCGATCCATCAGTCAGGCTCCACCTCTGCTGCTACTCTGTTGTAGAGTGGCCTATATTTTTTCCATATCTCCATACCGAAGTATAAACTAGGTGGTGACGTTGGTTTGATTCTTTTAGTAAAATGTGCTTTTAAGATCACATCTCCTGTGCCCTGACATCTTTATATCTTTTAAAGGGAACCTGCCAGGTCATGCTACCCCTCTAACCTATCTCTACCTGTACCTACACTTTCCTATCTAATCCCTAACCATCCCTCTCTATGCTATAGGGGCCCTATAATGAGGGAGAAGAAAAACCTTTATACTTACAAACTGTCTCCAGTTGGAGACTGGAAAGGTGGGCTCCGGGCTCCATTCTCCCCTCTTCGCTCTGTCTCCACATGCCCCGCTGGGCGTGCTCATTCCCCTTGGGCTGTGCCATGTCCTTTTTGAAATGCCCGCCTCTTGTGATCATGTGATGCTGTGCCAGAACGTCATATCCGGCCTGGTGCATTGTGGGGATGATCACGTGGTCCAGCTTCAAGATGCATGTGCGCCGGAGCCTAGCCTGTACCACAAAAACATAGTAATGGCAGATACTTTAACCCCTTTATCCTCGAGCGATTCTCCATTTTTTATTTTTTCCTCCTCTTTTCCAAGAGCCATAACGTTTTATTTTTTCGTCAATATAAACATATGGGGCTTGTTTTTTGCAGACGAATTGTACTTTTGAATGATATAATTTATTTTACCATGTAGTGTACAGAAAAATAGGGAAAAAATTCCAAGTGCTGTGAAATTGCAAAAAAAGTGCAATTACACGTTTTTTGGGGGGTTTTATTCACCATGTTCACTATATGATAAAACTGATGTATCGGTATGTCTTGGGTTGGTACGAGTTCGTTTTACTGTTATCTAAGTGGTGACAAAAATTAAGACGTTTTTAAAGAAAAAGAATTGCACTTTTGGCGCCATTTTCACCGACTCATAGCATGCTCATTTTTCAACCTACTGGGGCGTAACATAAGTTTGAGGTTTGACTTTTTGTCCATTACACAGTTTACAAATCTGATTACCGTATATACTCGTGTATAAGCCGACCCGTGTATAAGCCGACCCCCCTACTTTTGCCCCAAAACCTGGGAAAATCTATTGACTCGCGTATAAGCCGAGGGTGGACTCCAGCACAGGTATACAACCCCCAGCAGTGAGGTATACAGCAGCCTCCCCAGTGGTAGTATACAGCAGCCTCCCCAGTGGTAGTATACAGCAGCAGCCCCAGTGGTAGTATACAGCAGCCCCAGAGGTATATGCAGCCCCAGAGGTATATGCAGCCCCAGAGGTGTATACAGCAGCCCCAATATACAGCAGTCCCAGTGGTATTGCAGCCCCAGTGGTATTGCAGCCCCTATATACAGCAGCCCCAGTGGTATTGCAGCCTCTATATACAGCAGCCCCAGTGGTATTGCAGCCCCAGTGGTGTATACAGCAGCCCCTATATACAGCAGCCCCAGTGGTATTGCAGCCCCAGTGGTATTGCAGCCCCTATATACAGCAGCCCCAGTGGTATTGCAGCCCCAGTGGTATTGCAGCCCCTATATACAGCAGCCCCAGTGGTATTGCAGCCCCAGTAATGCAGGGCCCCTATATACAGCAACCCCAGTGGTATTGCAGCCCCAGTGGTATTGCAGCCCCTATATACAGCAGCCCCAGTGGTATTGCAGCCCCAGTGGTATTGCAGCCCCTATATACAGCAGCCCCAGTGGTATTGCAGCCCCAGTAATGCAGGGCCCCTATATACAGCAGCCCCAGTGGTATTGCAGCCCCAGTAATGCAGGGCCCCTATATACAGCAGCCCCAGTGGTAGTATACAGGCAGCCCCAGTAATGCAGGGCCCCCCCTCATGCTCCGGTCTCCTGTAAAGCAAATTATACTTATCAGTGCCCGCTGCCGTCCGCGCCCGCATCTGCCGACATCCCGATCCTCCGTCTTCATGCATCTTCTTCCTGTTTCCTGTGCGCGTCGCCGGTAATGACGTCATTGCCTGCGACGCGCACAGAAGCAGGAAGAAGATGAATGAAGATGGAGGATCGCATGTCGGCCGCGGCGGGCGCGGACGGCAGCGGGCACTGATAAGTATATCTTGCTTTACAGGTGACCGGAGCATGAGGGGGGGGGCCCTGCATTACTGGGGATGCGGGGGCTGCTGTATACCGCTGTATACAGCAGCCCCCGCACTGACTCGCGTATAAGCCGAGGGGGGTACTTTTCAGCCCAATTTTTGGGCTGAAAAACTCGGCTTATACGCGAGTATATACGGTAATTAGATTTATATTTTGATAAATCAGTTATTTCTGAATGTGACAATACCAAATATGTGTATTGTGTTTTTTTAACAGTTTTATTTTCAATGGGGTAAAAGGGGGGTGATATGAACTTTTATGTCTTTTTACCATATTAATAAAAACTTTTTTATTTTTACTTTAGTTTACATATTTACATGGCCCCATAGGGCACCTCACCACTGCACTGTGTGTTTGCTTTTCCTATCCACAGACGTGCTCATGGACGTCTGTGAACAGAAGAAATGATCACTTTCTGTGGATTTCAGTGCTCGCCGTGCATCCACAGGAAGTGATTCATAACAGCACCCGGGTCCTCACAGGACCCAGGGCTTTCATGACAGCATATTGAGGTCCTATGATCGCATCACAGAACCACTGATGCCGGCAGGAAACGACACGATCACCGCCACGGTGCTTTGGATAGCACTGTCGGTGATTGGCAACATGATCCAAAGGGTTAACAGTGCTGGATCTGATCAGTACTTTTAGCAACACATGTCAGCTGATCAGATCACCTGACATGTATGGGTTATGATGCGAGGTGCGTGAGCTCGCATCAGAAGGAGAGACACGACCAAAGGCGTAGTATTACTCCCTTGGTTGTGAAGGTGTAATAAAAGACCTGGATGGCACTGGGGATTAAAAAAAATCTATGTAAAGAGAATATATAATTGGTTGAGAACGTGGAACTGGATGAACCCATGTCTTTTTTTCAACCTCTGCAACTATAGAAACTTGTATATCTAATTAAAAATGCATCATATGTTATTTCCGTGTTTCAGAATTGATTTTACTCATTTCCTGTTATATTTCTAGATTGAAATAGCTATAAGAACCCTTGTAAAGCCACCGACTGTTTCTGTTTCAATAAATGTTATTTTTCTAAAGGTCACAGAGTAATAAGTTTATTTTGACGTTTCCATATTGCTTTCTAGAGTCCATTCCCATAATTTAAAGTTTTTGCAGGTTCATGGAAGCCCATTCAGACATTCATAGTAATTTCTTTTTTTCCATCGGTTGTAAAGTTTGCCATCCACAATACTATTCTTTAGATTATTCAGTCAGGAGCTACAGCAGGATACTGCAGTGATCAAAATCAATGTTAGATGTAAAATGTAAACATTACATTGTGAAATTCTCTGCATCATTATCTTCCCAGCAGGGACACATCTGTGCAAAGGAGTATCTCAATGCAGCTGGGGACCTAGCAGTGCATGAAAACCAGAGACATGGTTACTGACTTTCTAGTGATACAAACATATTAACATGAGCAGAAAGTAAAAACAGAATTGAATTTTTTTTAGTTTCTATCCTGTTGCATCCTTTCATTGATGTGGTTATCTTGTGGTGAAATCCTATTTCAGTCACTGAATGGCAATTGATATGTTGTTAGTCCACACTGTTCTTCCTTTGGTGTATTGAAAAATTGACTTGATTAGTATTTCAATAGAACAAAGTAAAAAGAAATATAAATAATTAACTAATTTGGTATTTATATAATGGTGAGCCAAAAGCTCTACTACAACATTTTTTTTAAATGGATATCATGCCTATATTTCTCATTTTATTAGGTATAACAAAGCTAAAAATAGCATTTTTATATATAATAAGGAGACTGAGGTCAAATTGTTAAACAAGCACTTCCATCAAAATTTGTATCCTCTTAATATATGGTAAACATCATATTTTATAGCATTGTGTACTTACAATAGCTTATTTTGCCTTTCTACCCAGCTAATTCTTCTCTTTTCTCTGCTCTATGTAGAAACAGGATATCACTTTTCCCTGCATGAGTCATCTTGCTCTTCACCTCCTGACCAAGTTGCTGCACTCCTCCCCCGTACCTGCAGTGATGACTTGTGCAGAGAAAAGAGACTTTCTGTTTTTACATAGAGCTTAGAAGGATTCAGCTAGTTTGTTTTGAATTACGTTATGTCATAGACGTAATGAAACAGAGAAGAATTAACTGGGTAGAAAGGCAAAATGTGCAATTTTAAGTACTCAATGCTAACCTATAAGCGGGGTTCACTCCTATATTATAAATTGTTTACATCATTTGGGAGCTGAAAAGATTGTTTTAAAGTTGAATCATTTAGTAGTATAACTTTGCTGTTCTGTGGTTTATAAAAATGAAGCATTCAAAGTGCATTTTCGACTTAACTAAGTGCCCTAGTCAATCTGTGCCTTGTATTAGAGTTAAAAACTGGTGAATGCACAGAGTATTATCACAGTGACAGCAGAGTAAGCAATATTGGTCTGTGCATGCTTTGATTTGAAGCTCACTTTTAGGTAATCAGGATTGACATGCACAGACGACTATTGATACTTTGCCCACACAAGTTCAAGCACTCTGCATATACACATGTTTTCGTCTCTAGCAATTTGTTAATTTGGGGAGTATAGCTAAATGCAGGTTCAGTAAACACTATATTTAACAGTGAGAGGTGTAGAAAACACTGAGACAACACTTTAGCAGTCTTATGGCAAAGCTGTTTTTCAAATACTGATCGTAGTACAATTTCTTATTTTATTTTATTTTAATGGCCTTCAGTTCGATCTTAATGCATGGAGAGTTGATGGATGTACGCACTATAGGTGGCTGATCTTCCTCTTCACCTTGTTCCTTCTATTCTTCCAATAATTATGTCCATCTTCACTGATTGGTTTCTTCATGTGATGTGTCTAAAGTAGATAATTCGATTTGTGATGCTGAACAAGGATGAAGCTACTGGAGAGTGAGTACAAGAATGAGGGCAAGGCATGAGACATTAGCGGCACACATCTAGAGCGTGGGGTGAGAGAATAATCTGCAGAGTGCACAACAGGACAATAGTTGTTTTGCATGTCTATGCTTCCACAGGTCTAATAATAAATAAATAAATAAATATTAAATGAAGATTTTTTTATGCTGGATGTGTGCCACTGACGTCTCCTGCTTTGGATCATTGTTATTAACCAGTCCTGGGTTCCACAGCTGTGCACCATTAAGGGACTTCAATCCAATGGACTGCAAAGAGATACAGTGCATCCTCTATCATTGCTTTCCCAATTACGTTAGTGCCTCTATATGCCGATTTATTTTGCACAATTAAGAATGAAGGCAGGTGAGTTAAATTTAAAAAAAAACTGCTGGAGTCGTGCTTTAAATTCAGAGTGTGGGCAATGAATAGAGAATGAAATAATTTGCCTGAACATAAGCCAAAATATTACTGGAATTTTCCCTTCCTTCAATTTCGAATTGCAGTTTATGGGGAGTGAGACAATGGTGAGTTGCTGCCTAAACCACATGCAGCCACTTATCCACTGCATGGCTTTTTTCCCCCAGGCCTTCAAGAAGTAAAACTACTTGGCAGCCCATGGAATGGGCAGCATGTATCAGCTGTCAGGTTAACCTTAAATTATATATTAAATTGTAACTGCCATTTAAATTTTTATTTAATCATAATGTAGAGTAAGTGATTATAATAAACTTTCATTTAAACTTGATAAGTGAAATTGTCGGGCTCACAAGGGTCTGGGGTACTCAGATTTCGGGCGTTTGGGAGCAGTGATGTCATGGGTGGTCGCTGCCCGAGTATGTGCCCTCGCAGTGACAATAAAAAGGGGTATTTACAGGGATAAGAGTTTATAGATGAATGTTGTGATGCCACCTGTAGATCCGGTAATGGCACAGGCACTGCTGCAGACCTCCGGGGCATGGATGGCAGCAAGGTGTTGTAGCTTTGGTTGATTGGAATAGGGCAGCACAGTCTCTGCTGTGAGGCTGGAATTTCACAGTCCTACCTCTGCGCACTCCTTCTTCCTCGTGCTGCCCTGTACAAATCCCACTTACTACCAGGTCTGTTGGGTGATATGAGGGACCCTTCTTCTCTCTAAGGGGCTCAACCTGGCTTGGTGCTTCTGCTGGAGACCGTGTGTAGATCCGGCGGATCGTGCTCCTAAGAAGCTGTCTATCATACCGGTGTTTGCGGCTCAGGGATGGACCTCTGCACCACTTTGGAGCCAGTACCCGGCTTTGGACTAGGCTAGGGTTGTTCAGTCACCCTCTGTATGCCCCTCTCTGTATGGGTCACCAGGTTGAGGTGCCCTCCCCGATACTTCTTCTTTTTCTCCTAGGTTCTCTCACTCTCCTCTTTCCTCCCATGTTCTCCTCTTTCCTGCTCTTTCCCACTCACTATATCCTCTAGCTCTCTTCCCACAGGGACTGGTTACCCTGCTGCCGGGCTGTCCAATTGGCCCCCTGTCTCTAGGTGTATGTGTGTGGTGTGGAGCATCAGACTTCCATTACACCCTACCAGGACAAGAATACTGCACCTTCTGTTCGGGGTGCTGTTCCTTTTTGTAGCGCGCTGACCAGCAGGGAGCTACAAAACCTAGAAAATAAAACCTTTTAAAAAAACTTTTACAAGAAATCGCCACTAGACTATGTCTGAAGCTCATTATCAATAAGATCTGTCTTCAGGGGCTGGGGCCTACACTGCATTCACAATACAGCTGATAATACTGTCAAGTTACCTCATGCTGGCATCCTACTGAGCTCAAACAGCTGCTGTGAGATCTTATCTGACTCCTCCATTCACATGGCTCTGTGATAACATGGAGCAGAGCACTGAGAATGCATGCGGTAACTTGAGAGTCATATCAGCTATATTGTGAACACTGTATAAGCCATGCCCCTGAAGATGGATCTCACTGAGAATGAACTTCAGATACAGTCTACTGAGGACATCTTGTGCAAGGGTTTTTAATAGTTTTCTTTCAGATTTCATTAATGAAGTATATTTGAAAGTTGATTATAATCACTTGCTCTACATTACTATTAAATAAACATTTAAATGGCAGTTACACTTTAAGAATCATAATCCTTCTATAGCTCATGCTGCAACACGCTCACATATACAGTACTATGCAAATGCTTTATTTATTTGTAGGAAAAATTATTGTAAAGTAGACATACTTTTTGAAAAATATGATGATAATATTTTATTGCATCAATTAACAAAATGCATAGTAAAGGAACAAAAGAAATATCAAAATCAAAACAATAATTGATATGATCACTGCTGTCAAAACAGCATGAAAACATCACTTTATGTGGTTTCACATGCACAGTTTTTGAAGGAATTTTGCAAGATGGTTTTTCAAAACATCTTGGAGAACTAACCACAGATATAATATCTCTTTATGTAATCCAAGGGAAAGTCAATTAGGTCTAGACTATGGTATGTATTTTGCAGTATTTGGGATATCTTCAATATTGACCAAATTCCCAACTCCATTTGCTGATTTGTAATCGAAAACTTGGAAGCCTCCACAATATTTCATTTTGTTTGCAGACACTCATTATTGTTATGCTCTCCAGAATTATGGCAAACAAACTGACATCTTTTAACACTGTTTAACTTTTTGACTCATCAGCCCAGAGCACCTTCTGGCATTTTTCCGCACCCCAGTTCTTTTGTTTTCATGTATAGTTGAGTCACAGAACAATAACTGCATTATCTATAGGTCTGTGTGCATGGGGAGTGCATTATTTTTTTTCTAAATTTATAAGTATTCAAAATAGGGGTGAAATATTTCATAGATTTTCCAAAACCCAAAACCAGAGAGAACAAAGTTTGTTACAATGCCTGTCCATGTGTGTCTAAAGATGATCCACTTTAATTGAACCTAGCTCATCCTTAGAGCTGATTACATGGATCAGCACTATAAATAAACTATGGTCTTCTATCATCATATTACTGGTGTTCAGCATATTTAACCCTGTTCTGCACAAGTTGTTTTGCTCTTAAACCAGCCAGAGTTTTACTTTTGTCCTCAATAATATATTTCTATGATAGATTATGTTCTAAAACTGTTATGATGGTTAAAACAACCCTGTCCTTGAGGTAAGTAGGCTAAATTAGACAAATAGTGTCATCTTGTGTAAATCAGCATGCAAATAAAAGTTCTATCAAACCTTCATTGTCAAGAATAATCCACCTTTTGTACACATACACTACTTCATGATTAGAACATGTTTCTAAGGCAATATTCTTCATAATGATAAACCAGAAACAATATCTCCTGGAATATTAACCGCATCATAAAATTTTATATAAGTTAACGTCATGGTCGAGAAGGGGCTCCCAAAAAACAATGTAAACTTATGTCATTGCACGTATGCGGTCATAGGAGATGTAAAGATTGTATGTGATAACTGAGCTCCGTCTATCACAGCCAGGGACAGTCCCCCTAATGACACGATCAATAGTGATCGCAGAATTTAGGAGGCTGGGAGAGGGTGTGTGCTCCCTCTCTAAAGCAACCAGGACCCTGCAAATGATGTCCTCCAGGTCAGCCAGCTACGGTGGCCTGTTAGACTATGCCAACAGCATTTTCTAAGGGCTCGGACACACATCAGTGAAACTCATCCGAGTTTACTGTGCGGAAAAATCGCTTTGCTCTTGGACCAATGTTAACTAATGTCCGACAGCACATTTTCGAGTCTCATGCACTTTTTCAGCATCCGATTCTCGGATTTCGAGTCAATCGCAACATGTTACGATTCTATGCGAGTCACGGACGAGACTCGCCAATGCAAGTCTATAGGTCTGACAAAAAGCACGGATTGCACTCGGACCGCACTCGTACCATCCAAGTCTGATGCGAGTTTTAATTGATACATTACCATTCTGTAGCTCAGACAATTGTAGGAAATGCACATGTAAATGATTATACAGTAACTAGCTGCTGAGGAAAAAAACGGATTGCACTCGGCCAGCACTCGCAAGCCACACTGATCAAAAGTCAGATGACACTCGTCAGACTCTCGGATCCGAGAATCGGAGCATTTTTAAATTCAGATGTGTGTCCATACCCTAAGGGGCGTTGACACTGACAGGTATAATGAATTGCAATTTAATAGCAATCAGAGTAAAAAAAGTTAATGTCTTATATAGGGACTAAGGTAAAAAGTGAAAAAAACTAGAAAAAAAAATGTAAAAAAAATTCCAAAAATAAAGAACACAAAAATATAAAATCAATTAATCAGATCTGTAAACTGCAGAATAGAAAAAAAAGTCCAAACACAAAAATGTAGCTATTTTGGTCACCGCAACATTGCAATAAAATGCAATAACGGGCGATCAAAACATCATATTTTCTCAAATATGGCATCACTAGAAACATCAGCTCAGGACACAAAAAACAAGCCTTCACACAGCCGCAGATCCCAAAAAATGAGAACACTATAGGTTGTGGAAAATAGCGCAAAAGTGCAATTATTTTTCTTTAAAAATTTCTGATATTTTTTCACCAATTATTTAACAGTAAAAGCATACAAGTTTGGTATCTACAAACGCATACCGTCCAGATGCATCATACTGACATGTCAGTTTTACTATATAGTGTACATGGTGAATACAAAAAACAAACGTATTGCACTTTTTTCACCGCACTTGGAATGTTTTCCCCATTTTCCTGTACACTATATGGTAAAATAAATTATGTCATTCAAACGTAGCACTCGTCCCGCCAAAAACAAGTGCTCAAATGTCTTTACTGACAGAAAGATAAAAAAGCTCTTGGAAGAAGGGGGGGAAAGCCAGAAAATTGTCCAGGGGTGAAGGGGTTAATGTGGTATCTCAGTATTTATTCTGACCTGAAGAATAAAGCTGTCTTATATGACATGAATAAAGATGACTTTTACAGCACAGTTAGCAGTGTTAGGCTAGGGTTACATTTGCGTCATGGAAGAGCTAAAAGCTAGTGTTTTCTCCATGTTGAAATGTGAAAAAACGCTAGCGCTAACGCTTCCATAGGCTCCCATGCAAACAATGCATTGCCAAAGTGCAATGCGTTTGATGCTAGGCGTTTTTACAGAAGCACCAAAAAATGTGGTAAGCAGCGTTTTTGGGGGCGTTTGCAAAAACACATGCATAAACGCATGGTACATATGTGTACCATGCGTTAACGCTAACGCTAGAAAGGAAAAAAATGCCATAAAAATGGCATGGGAAGAAACAGCATCCTTTAACACATCCTGCCAAAGTATGCAAGGTCTCAAATGTGACCCTAGCCTAGAAAAATGCCTGAATTGCTGTTTATTCTTGATTCTGCATCACAAAAAGTGGAGTAGTATGCAAACACAATATATTATGTGGCCCAAAATGGAAGGTTGGCGCTCATGTTAATTCTTTTTGTGCAGTGTAAAACTTTTTATTCTCCACTATGTACTTTATTAATCTTACATTATGAACTGATTCTGCTATTTTACTTATTACACATGTGTAGGTATTCTATGTCCTCCTACTTTGCCTTAACTCATGCCCATATGTTTCATCCTCGAATTATGCAATATGCACTTTATTACTTCCTTAGCTTTCTGATATGAATTGATTTTGTTTAATCATATTTTGGTCTATTCTACTATGTTATAGCTGTTCTATATTTGGTTATCGGTCCAGGAGACCTCGATGATTACTAATATTGTTAGTTTACTATATCTTCCTCATTTTATGCGTTCATTCTTTTGTCTTTGCCCTGCAACGATGCCTGCGAAATACTAATCTGATGCAAGTAGGGACGATGCAGCAAAAAAAGAGAAAATCCAACAACATGGCAGATACAGTAAAATGGAATTAATAAAGTGTTCAGAGAGAGGTGAAACGTCATCATTAAATGACAAATCATTTGTTTACAATCAGTCAACATTCGCAATAATTTAAAAACATTAAGGTAAAATAATGGAGCATGCGAAAGGCCATACCCCAATCAATGCTATGATTATTACCAACCAACACAGTGGTTTAATTCAGGATATAAAAGACTAATGACAATTTGTAAGATCAAAGTAAGAGGAATACACCTTTGTCTTCCTTTAGCGCAAGAAAAGACTCAAAGTCTTTTCAATAGTTTAAAAGCTGCTTATACAGTAATAGAAGGTGATTACAGGGAAGAATTTGTTGCAAGTAAAGGCCCCGTTAAATGTAACGATGTCCCAGCGACCTGACAAACGATCTGTACTGCATTTGGATCGTGACGGCATCAGGTAACACTGCCCCGGAGGATTAGCTCTATCTGTAGGGAGCTGCTCCACCCTAGCCGCAATACCACCACCCTCCAGAGGACTGTGGCGGCGCTATTGTCTAGTCACCAGGAACTACAGGTGGCATCATGTGATAAAGACTTTAACCCCTTAATTGGCAACTGTCTCCCCTCGGGACCACAGGTCTGTGAATGCCACCAGTGAGATCCCCCACCGAAGCTGAGGGCCCAGACATCCGAGTTCCCATACCCTGGGATGGTACATTTGCATAATATTAAATTTCAAGGTGTAGCGGCGAGTGCCAATTTAAGTGCTGCAAGTGATTTTGGAAAATATCATTGACGGTGACGGTTATTTGACAGATCACATATTTAATGTATATGAAACTGGCTTGTTTTGGAAATAAAATATTTGAGAAGAGCTATGGTTGAAAAGAGGAAAAAGTGTGCACAGAACAAAAGCCATGAAATGATAGACTGCCTTTATTACTAAGAGATGTGGGGATTTAAAGCTTAAGCCTTTGGTAGTGCATCACTCGCTAAATCAGAGTCTTTAAATATATCCCCGACACACAATGAAAGAAGAGAGATGATTATCCTTTTTGTGTTTTTTATTTGTGAAGGTGAAAAACAGGTTGTATCACACAACGTTTCGGCTCCAGTTGAGCCTTTCTCAAGTGAGTCTTCTGTATATATAGAAAGCTTTCTATATATACAGAAGACTCACTTGAGAAAGGCTCAACTGGAGCCGAAACGTTGTGTGATACAACCTGTTTTTCACCTTCAAAAATAAAAAACACAAAAAGGATAATCATCTCTCTTCTTTCATTGTGTGTCGGGGATATATTTAAAGACTTTGTGGCCTATTTTTCCCTTGTGCACCTAAACGGTGGTCGAGCTATACTATATGCTCTCTGATTCGCTAAATCAGAGGGCGCTGCATAGTGTTACTATGGCATCTTTTCTAATTATTCGAAGGTCAAATTGCAAGTCTTGGATTACAGATGCGGTCTTTCAAAAAGTTTTTTGAACCATTTTGCACCTACTGTTGAGTGTAATTTCTTAGTCAAAAATATTCCTTTCAAAATTGGCTTTCTGCTTGATAATGATTCTGAACAGATTCACTCCAATGTAAAGGTGGTATTTCTACCCTCAACACTACATCACTACTTCATCCAATAGATCAGAGAACCATTTAAGGCCTATTATTTATGGATGATATTCTCACAACATCTCAGGGCTACCCAAAGGAAAGGATAATTTTAAGGGAGGTCTTAAAAAATATTGCATTTATGATGCCATCAAAAATATTATTGATGCTCAAGATGAAGTGAAAGAGGCAAATATAAGAGACGTTTGTAACACATTTTTCCCAAGAATCACATAAGAATTTCTGGGGTCTACAGATGATGAGATAAAAGAAACCTACCAAGCTGTGGGTGATATTGGTAAAAATTGCAGTTGGACATTAGTGAAATTTCTCATAGAGTTACTCAACTGCTTTGACAATGAATTAACGAAGACCTTATGCAACTAGAGCAGAAAATTATAGCATTTGGTAAAAAAAAACAGAGCCAAAAAGTTCCAACAATAAAAAAGTTTGTAACTTAATAATAATGATAAATGTTTATTTATATAGTGGCAACATATTCCGCAGCACTTTACAATTAAGAGGGGGTAATATACAGACAATAACAAAAATACAAACTAATACATAGTACACTAGTTACCGGAGGGGTGAGGGCCCTGCTTGAAAGCTTACAATCTATAAGGACATTGGGGGACAAAGTAGGTAGGACATGCTTGTATGGTCTGGTTCAGCTATCGTTATGATAAATAGGAGTTTTCTATATGAGGCTACATGCTTGGTCAACAGCCAGTTTTGTCTATTTGTACTTGAGTACTATTTGTTTTAGGGAGGATGTGAAAACAGATGAATAGGAAGGAGCAGGTTGTGTTTAATATTTAGAATGATGGATCAGGGAAGAGGGGAAAGTTAGGTTAGGAAGATGAGTTGATAGGCCTGTCTAAAGAGATATGTTTTCAAGCCTAGAAATTGTTTGCAATGTTCAGGGTACTGCATTTCAGAGCACTGGTGCAGCAAAAGAGAAATCATGGAGATGGAGGTGTGAGCTTCAGTTAATGGGTGATATTAATCAGAGATTAATTGAAGAATGGATAGCATGGGTAGGGTGATAGACAGAGATGAGGGATGAAATATAGGGGGCTGCAGAATTGTGGAGGGCTTGTAGGTGAGAGATAAGTTTGTATTGTATTTCGTAGTGAATGGACAACAGGGTAACGACTGGCATAAGGCATAGGCAAGAAAGTACCGTATTGTTCAGACTATAAGACGCACTTTTTCCAAAAATTTTTTGGGGAAAGTGGGGGTGTGTGCCTTATATTTCAGATGTATGGCCTGGCTGTGCTGTGGGGGACAGTGGCAGTGGAGCAGGTCACTGAAGGCTTGATCAGGCTGAAGCAGTATCTGCCTGTGACCCCGTGTCCTGGCTGTTTAAGGTAATGTAATATTTGCTATATTCCCCCTGCCCATCATTTCTCAGCACTGAAGCCAGTAGTGAGAGGTGTGTGGAATGAAGGATGGGGAGAGCAGATTCAGGTGAATATTACATTAATTTAAACAGCTGGGACATGTGGTAACCCGTCTCTGCTGCAGTCCTTGGCAATAATGTGTATTGATGTTTGCTGCAACATCACTGGCGTGGGAAGCAGTGAATATTCCAGGAGTGGAAGGACGATTATACTTACCGTCCTTTGCGATCCTGCTGCAGCGAGATATCCTCCGGCTTTTTGTTCTGGCAACTGACACTGTGTGTGGACTAGGGTGCATGACAGTGACATCATCACTGCTGCGCTGTTCACACACTGATCCTGTAGAATGTAAGTCCGCAAGGACACGGTCTTTCCCTCCTCTGTAGGAGTCTGTCATTGTTAATTTGTTTACAGTAAACTATATATAATTGTGTATGTAACCCTTTCTCATGTACAGCACCATGGAATTAATGGTGCTATATAAATAAATAATAATATACCAGGATATGGAGCACATACCAGGATATGCCATGCTAAGTGCCAAGTGCTAGGATGTGGGCCAAAAATACCAGGATATGGGGCATATACCATAATGGGGGATAATATACCTGGATGAGTCACATATACCAAGATGGAGAACTTATATACAAGGATGGAAAACATATGTATCAGGACAGGGAACATATACCAGGATGAGCGACAAATGCACCAGGATGGGGGACTTAAATCCCTGAAAATGGCCCAGGGTGGGGACATTAGTACAGAATTGGAGGGAATTACCTCTATAATAGTGTCAGCAACAGATTTCTCCCATATCAGTGCATCATGACCACAGTTTTTGCTTTAAGTTTTTCCCTCTATTTTCCTCCTCTAAAACCTGGGTCTGTCTTATGGTGAGGTGTGTCCTATAGTCTGATAAATACAGTATTTTAAAAGACCTGTACATTTTTTCATATTTTCAGTTGATAGAGCCATGTTCTGGCTTATTTTTTGTGGGGTGAGATGCTGTTTTCATTTACACTATTTTGGGATAGATATGACATTCTGATTGCTTGTAACAGCATCTTTGTGGTATTGAAGCAACCTTAACTTTTGCATTCTTTAATTTTTTTTTGTTTACAATGTTTACCTGTCATCTTAATTATTTTCATATTTTGATATATTCGACTTTTTTGAACGTGGCGATACCACACGTGTATTTTTTTTAACTTTTATATTTAATTGGGAAAAAAGGGGGTGAATTGTACTTTCATTTTTTTTTCTTTTTTTTAATCTTTGTTAACATTTCACTGTTTTTATTAGTCTCTTTAGGGGGCATCTGATCGCTTATTATTGTTGTTAGATTTTAAGAATTTTATGGCTTTTCTTTCCTCCATGCTGATATTGTTTGGTACTTTGAGGCGTTTGTCCAAAACGTCAGATTTTACTTATTTACGGAAGCAGCCTATGTAGTGGTCCAGAGTTTTGTTGTGCCCAGGTTGTAGGGTCCATTTTGTTCTCATTTTCTTTTTTGGTGTGACTTTCACATTAATATGTGATGTATTGTCTGTGTGGTCAAGGAAGAATTCTTTTAGTCTTAATCTGGAGAATTTCTCAATATCATTACAGAACTGAGCAGAGTCAAGAAAAAAAGGACAAAATCTACCCCAGAACCTGGGCGCAACCAAACTCTGGACCACTACATAGATTGTTTCCGTAAAAAAGTAAAATCTGACATTTTCGACAAAAGCCTCAAACTATCAAACAATATCAATATGGAGGAAAGGAAAGCCATAAAATTCTAAAAATCTAATAGCAGTATCATAATTAAACCAGCAGATAAAGGAGGAGCTGTAGTAATTATGAATATGTCAGATTGCATCCAGGAAGCACAAAGGCAACTCTTGGAAAAAAAAATATTACACCCCCCTTCAGGAAGATGCCACCAAAAAATACAAAGAGGAAATAACAAAGATCAACAATGGGTTCAACTCTATGTCATCTTCCGTACTGGACCTAATACCAAACAACCCCAAAACAGGTACCTTCTACATGTTACCTAAAATACATTAAGAAGGTAATCCAGGGAGACCCATGATTTCTGGTATTGGGACATTAACCCAGAATATCTCTGGCTGGGTGGAGAACATTCTAATACTCTTGGTGAGGCAAACACCCAGCTACATCCAGGACGCCACAAACATTCTCTGCAAATTCTCAGCCCTGGATCCACTTCCAGAGGACACAATATTAGTCACTATGGATGTAGAGTCTCTTTACTCCAACATTCCTCACAAAGATGGCATTGCTGCATGCAAATATTTCCTCCAAAAAAACAATCAGGCCTCGGAACCATCCCTACAATTCATGAGGTTTGTGCTCCACCACAACTATTTTTCCTTTGGGGAAAATATATAACAACAGTGTATGGGCAGTGCCATGGGATGCAATATGTCCCCACAGTATGCTAACCTGTTTATGGCTAAACTAGAGCAAGACTTTTTGGCATCTTGCACTATAATACCTCTAGCATACTTCCTCTGTATTGACGACCTACTAACAATCTGGTCAGGCTCAAAGGATGATCTGCTTACCTTCCACAACAACTTCAACAAACTCCACCCAGCAATCAAGCTCACCATCAACTTTTCAAAGTCACAAATACATGTTCTGGACACAACCATCATACATCAAAGACAATACCGTACAAACATCTATTTACCATAAACTCACACGAAGTCAGGCATACCTGAGATGGAACAGCTTTCATCCAAGACACACAAAAAAAAATCAACAATCTACAGTCAAGCTCTGAGGTATATTTGGATCTGTTAAGACAATGAGGACAGAAAACTACACCTACTATAACTTAAGAAAACATTTCTACAATAAGGGTATCATCCACTAGTAATAAATGAACAGATCCACCGAGCCACAAGGATTCCAAGAAGCAGCCTCCTTGATTACAAACAGAGGGAGGACAACAACAGGGTGCCTCTTGTTGTCACATACAATCCTCACATGAACATCCTAAGGAAAATTGCCGCTGATCTTCAGCCCATATTCCGCAAAGACCACAGACTGAAAGCAATATTGACAGAACTGCCACTGCTCTTCGATAAACATCTCCCCAGTTTAAGGAATCCCCTTATCAGAAGTGTCCTCACATCACCATCACAGATGGGCACATTCCCCTGTAACAGCAAGAAATGCAAGACTTGTACCCACATATCACCAACAGATACAGTCTCTGATACAGGGATACTCAACAGAAACCAGGATAGGATCATGGAATTTTTTTCATGTACATCCTCCAATGTGGTGTACATGATATAATGTACAAGGTGCTATAACGGAACATATAGTGGTGAAACAAAGCAAAAATTATAAACAAGGATGAATCTACATAGACATACAATAAAAAATGAGCTGGACACGCCTGTAGGAATACACTTCTCTAGACCTGGACACTGTATGGCAGACTTAAACGTTCTAATATTGAAAAGTCACTTTAAAAATAATAGAGAAAGAAAAATCTGGGAATTCAAACTCATAGGAATGTTCCAACCTCTAACAATGGGACTCAATTTGACACCTAGATTCATGAGTCATTACATGGACACAGTTAACACCACCAAAGGAAGGTCTTCAGATCTCTAAAAGACCACTTTCACCTCATCTGCATCAGTAACAAAGACCTTAATTTAATTTCCTTAGCCCATCTCTACTTAGCATCACCTCATATCCTGCTGTAATACCTATTTAAATGTCTCAGTATCTCATTTGCATTGTCTGATGAAGGGGCCATGTGAGCTCTAAAAGCTTACAAATATAATACCTTTCTCAGTTTTTTTGGGGACTTAAGTATTTACATCACATGTACACGATAGAATAAATACCTGTAATATGTTAATACAAACACCCCGTCCATCCAGTATGAAGGCGTCCATACCAACAGAAGTGATGTCAATTGACACACTTCCGGTTGAGGAAAGCCAGAAGCGCTGTGGGACGGCATGTGCTGTGGCACGTATACGGCAACACACTGGTTGTCATCTCCTGCAACTAATGAGTATGGGTATTTATACCCCATACTTTTACTGGATCCTGGCATCCACCGAGGAAGCAGCCAGCGAAACACATAGGGGCTCCCCTATCCCCTGAAGGGACACCAACCTCAGGAGCTATGTGATAAGTGATAACTGGGTTGGGTGGGTGCTTGAGTGGACAGTGGGGTGGCTAAACAATTTAACTAGAGTCTCTGATGGTGATTTACCCACTGGGGTGGAAAGTGTTCCACATGTACACAATCTCTCCCTCAGAGAGTCTTTGCTTGATGTGGAAGTTTTTGAGTCATACATTTGATTTACAGTAACTACACCCACATCCATACATATTTGACCTGGTATTTGTGCCTGCTTGTCACTATATATATATATATATATATATATATATAGCTAAAACTATATTATAGCTATATTTAAAACAATCTCAAAATCACTGGAATATCTTAAAGCATTCCAGAGTTACTGTCACAGAAAAAGACACTGGTAAGATTTAAAAATTTTGCTTGGTCACTTATGGGAAAGGTATATATATATATATATGTGTGTATGTACAGGGTGACCAATTTATAGGGTGGTCCATTTATATGGATACACCTAAATAAAATAGGAATGGTTGGTGATATTAACTTCCTGTTTGTGGTACATTAGTATATGTGAGGGGAAAAACTTTTCCAGATGGGTAATGACCATGGCGGCTATTTTGAAGTTGGCCTTTTTGGATCCAACTTTATTTAGGTGTACATAAACTACCTTCTCTTATTTGTTCTCCCTCATACTCTTGGTCCTCTACCAGAGGGCTTGGAATTTGGGGGTTCTGCCTTGATCATAGTTGTTTCCAGCGTGTATATATAGTGGGAGAAATAAGTATTTGATCCCTTTCTGATTTTGTAAATTTACCCACTGACATAGACACAGTCAATAATTTTAAGGGTAGTTTAATTTTAACATTGAGAGGTAGAATATAAAAAAAAATCCGCAAAATCACATTGTCTAAATTATATAATGTTATATGCATTTTGCAGAGAGAAAGAAATATTTGATCCCCTGCCAACCATTAGGAGTTCTGGCTCTTCCAGACCAGTTAGATTCTCCTAATCAACCGGTTACCTGCATTAAAGACAGCTGTTTTAAATTGTCGCCTATATTAAAGAACTGTGTACACACACTCAATTAATCAGTCAGAATTTGACCTCTACAACATAGGCAAGACAAAAGAACTTTCTGAAGGTACCGTCACACAGGGAGATATCGCCGGCGATATTGCCGGGGATCGCGGGAGCGCGCATCCCTGACAACATCGCCGGTGAGATGTCACACTGAGCAACTTACTGGCTATGTCGCCGGCTAGATGCCGCGGCTATCGCTCGCTGGGTTGCCCAGCAACCCAGCGAGCGATAACCCGCAATGTTCTAGATAGGCGGAATCGCCCGTAACATTGCGGGTTGCCGCGTTACACAGGGCGATCAGGCATGATCGCCTGACCAACATCGCCAGGTTTCCCAACATTGTTGGGAAACCTGGCGATGTGACTCAGGCGATTCATCGCCTGATTATCGCCCTGTCACACGCGGCAATTCGCCGGCGATGTCGCCGCAACCTGGCCACACCCCTCGGTTGCCGGCAACATCGCCGGCGATATGTCCCTGTGTGACGGTACCTTGAGGATGTCAGGAAAAAGATCCTAGACCTGCACAAGGCTGGAATAGGCTGCAAAACCATAAGTAAGACGCTGGGTGAGAAGGAGACAACTGTTGGTAGAATAGTTAGAAAATGGAAAAAATACAAGATGAATGCCAATCAACATTAATCTGGGGCTGCATGCAAAATGTCACCTCGTGGGGTATCCAGAATCATGAGCAAGGTGAGATATCAGCCTAAAACTACATGGGGAAACTTGTTAATGATCTCAGGGCAATTCACTGCCAACAACAAAAAAAATGGTAACACATTATACCGTAATAGATTAAAATCCTGCAGTGCCCGCAAAGTCCCACTGCTCAAGAAGGCACATGTGCAGGCCTGTCTGGAGTTTGCCAATGAACACCTTGGCAACTCTGATAGTCATTGGGAGATAGTGCTGTGGTCAGATGAGACAAAAATCAAGCTCTTTGGCATTAATTTAACTTAACGTGTTTGGAGAAAAGGTAATGCTGCTTATAACCAAAGGACATGATCCCCACAGTCAAGCATGTTCGTGGAGATATTATGTTTTGGGAGTGTTTCTTTGCTAAGGGCACAGGACTACTTCACCGCATCAATGGGACAATGGATGGAGCCATGTACCATAATATCATTCCTTCCACCAGGTCATTAAAAATGGATCATGTCTGGGTCTTCCAGCACAACAATGACCCATAACATACAGCCAAGGCAACAAAGGAGTAGCTCAAAAAGATGCACATTAAGGTCATGGAGTGGCCTAGCCAGTCTCCAGACCTTAATCCTATAGAAAACGTATAGATGGAGCTAAAGCTCCAATTTGCCAAGTGACAGCCTCAAAATATTATTGAGTTAGAGATGATCTGCAAAGAGAAGTGGACCAACATTTATCTTGACATGTGCGCAAATCTCATCATCAACTACAAGGAATGTCTGACTCCTATGCTTGCCAACAAGGATTTTGCCTTTGAAATACTGTTCTACTTGGTTGGGTAACTTAGTGTTTTTGATGTCTATTTGGTGTAAAGAGATGGGTGTCTGCTGGGGATATTAACCCTTTGGGATCTGAATGTAATTGTACATCAGATATTTTTAGCCTTTGTATTGGACTTTGGGGCCCTATGTTTTATATGCAGTATCACCATTGCCTTGTGGAATCTACTTGTAAGTGTACCAGTTTTATTGGTGTTTCCATCTCTAACCATTGTATTGAATTAATAAAGATATCATATTGAGTATAATTTGGCCTGACTCCTGGGGAGTATTTTGAAGTGTTGTATATAGGATGGCCCTGTATTATTGAAGTGGTCTTATAGGAATTGGTGTCTCCTTCTCACCCAGCATCTTACTTCTGATTTTAAAGCACAATCCAGCCTTGTGCAGGTCTAGGACATTTTCCCTGACTTCCTTAGAAAGCTCTTTGTTCTTTCTCATGTTGTAGAGGTTAGAGTCTGACTGATTAATTAAGTTTGTGGACAGGAGTCTTTTATACAGGTGACAATTGAAAACAGTTGTCTTTATTGCAGGTAACAAGTTAATTAGGAGCATCCAACTGGTCTGTAGGAGCCAGAACTGCTAATGGTTGGAAGGGGATCAAATAACTATTTCTCTCTGGAAAATGCAAGTACATTTATTGTCATGCAGGACTAAGGGGGATGTCCAGCTACCGAGCGTGACAGTGTCACACAGGCCAATGATGTCCAGTGTACTACACTAAGCAACAGACACGGAGACACTGGGGGGACAAATACAGCAGAGGGCTCTGCTCATAGGAAACAGGGAAGAGTTGACCTCATGAACTCACCTGCGGCAGTGCCCTGATCTCCCGGCTGGATTAAAAGGGTTCTTTCAATCCATCACCAAACAGGATACATAGTCCCTTGCTGGCCGTGATGTTAGCCATCAAAAGGGAATGGTCTGTGGGAGCACTTGTCCCAACCACTGCAATAAAGAAGACAAGAGGGAAGAGGAGACAGACAGGGACACAACATGGCAACTTCACGCCTGCTTCCTTGCTCCTTGACAGCAGACGACTTAGCAGTAGACAGCTCTCCACCTCAGGAAATTTGGCCAGGAATATTCAATCATCAGTAAAGGATTCTGGAACCATGTGACCATATAAAGGGGATGGGAGTAATCACAAAGTAACCACACCTAGTAAGGAAACTAAGGAGTCTGCTAGCAGCATAACACTGACATTAACTCCTGAACTGCCAAAGGAAAGAAACATGTTTAAAATGTCTCAATAAAGGAATGATACAGAGATTCTAAACCAATGACAAGTCAACAGGCAAGAGAGACCATTGTGACATTTAAATAATTAAAACAATGTGATTTTCTGGATGTTATTTTTGATGTTTTTGATGTTATTCTATCTCTAATTGTTAGTTAACCTACCCTTAAAATTATACAGGTTAGGCCATTTATATGGATACACCTAAATAAAATGTGAATGGTTGGTGATATCAACTTCCTGTTTGTGGCACATTAATATATGGAAGGGGGAAACCTTTTCTAGATGTGTGGTGACCATGGCGGCCATTTTGAAGTTGGCCATTTTGGATCCAACGTTAGGACCCATTAGGAAATGGGTCATATGACACGTCAAACCCATTGAGAATTTCATGAGAAAAACAATGGTGTGATTGGTTTTAACGTAACTTTATTCTTTCATGAGTTATTTACAAGTTTATTACCACTTACAAAATGTATTCATAGTGCTGCCATTGTGTTGGATTGTCAATGCAACACTTTTCTCCAACTCTTGACACACTGATAGCAATACCGCTGAAAAAACGCTAGCACAGGCTTCCAGTATCCGTTGTTTCAGATGCTGCACATCTCATATCTTCACAACATAGACAATTGCCTTCTGATGACCCCAAAGGTAAAAGTCTAAGGAGGTCAGATCAGGAGATATTGGTGGCCATTCAACTGGCCTACGATGACCAATCCGCTTTCCAGGAAGCTGTTCATGTAGGAATGCTCGGACCTGACACCAATAATGTAGCGGTGCACCATCTTGTTTGAAAAACTCAGGGAAAGTGCCATCTTCAGTGCATAGTGCATAAAGAAAGCAACTTATCATCATGTAGCAATTTCAGATGTCCAGTGGCATTGAGGTTTCCATTGATGAAAAATGGCCCTACTATCTTACCCCATATACCACACCATATTTTTGTGTTCCAACAGTCTTGGATGGATCTATCCACTGTGGGTTAGTGTCAAATTAATAGCGGTGGTTTTGCTGTTTGTTGACTTCACCATTCACAAAAATGTTTGCCTCATCAGTGAACATAATTTTCTGTGTAAACTGAGGATCCTGTTCCAATTTTTGCTTTGCCCATTCTGCAAATTCAGTGCGCTGATCTGGGTCATCCTCGTTGAGATGCTGCAGCTGCTGGATTTTGTAAGGCTGCCATTTGAGAGCAGCTAATATCAGCCGAAGGGATGTTCAACTGATGCCACTCTCCAGTGACATGCGGCGAGTGCTACGCTGTGGGTTCTTGCTGAATGAAGCTAGGACAGCCACTGATGTTTCGTCATTAGTGACAGTTTTCTTGTGTCCACATTTTGGCAAATCCAACACTGAACCTGTTTCACTAAATTTGGCAAGCAGTTTGCTAACTGAGGCATGGGAGACGGGTGGTCTCGAAAAGGATGTCTTGTATTGAAATCTGCTGCAATAACCCGGGTACTGAGTTCACCAGACATCAACACAATTTCTATCCGCTTCTCATGTGTTAACCTCTGCGACATATCAATGGCTGTAAACAAAGAGAAACTTGTAAATAACTTATGAAAGAATAAAGTTACATTAAAACCAAGCACACCATTATTTTTCTTATCAAATTCACAATATGTTTGATGTGTCACATGACCTTCTTCCCATTGAAAAAAATTAAGTTGTATCCAAAATGGCCGACTTCAAAATGGCTACCTTGGTCACCACCCATCTGGAAAAGTTTTTCCCCTCCCATATACTAATGTGCCACAAACAGGAAGTTGATATCACCAACCATTCCCATTTTATTTAGGTGTATTCATATAAATGGCCCACCCTGTAGAATATTTATGTCTTTGTCAATGGTCAAATTTACAAAATCAGCAAGTGATTAAATACTTATTTCCTTCACTGTAGAAGTATTGCTTGGTTAGACGGACTGTTGAGGCAGCTAAAAAGTCAATATCAAGTATCTAATATATAAAGTTGAGTGTATCTGTGCGTGTGTGTGTATGTCCACTAAAGGAATCTGCACCGTCGTATTTACAATCACGAAATTTTGCACAACCACCTCATTTGACTCACTGAATGTCATAGACTATGATTTGAAGAGAAATTTTAAACCCGCACTTTACAGTCATTCAACAAAAAAAGGCTTGTTTACTGTTTATATGGGTAAGATAATAGATTTTACCTTGGTTGTTTTGACAACTAGCCTAGATATTTATCTTGTGGCCTATAGCAGAGGCCAGTCCAATCCTCAGGATTGCCTTTGAATTACCAACTGTCAAATGCTATCTGCTGCACAGATGACGATTCCAACTCAAATGCTAAAGAAATCCTGAAAACATGCACTGTTGGTGGGCCTTGAGGACTGGAGTTGGGGACCTCAGACCTAAAGCAACCAATCACAGTTTGGCTTCTGTTTGGTTGTTTTAGGCAACAAATGATATTCATAGCATAACACAGCTTATGCATGTCTGTGAAATATTCAAGGAAGCGTTACAAAGACAAGAAATTCTGGAAAATAACGCACACTGGGGCATGACTCTCAGTGAAGCAGCAGCCACACAAACCCCAAAGCAACTAACACGCCTCTTTACTATTCTTCTAATAACCTGTAACATTTCAAATCCTTTTCAGATTTGGACAAACTACAAAACTGAACTAAGTGACGACAGCCTCATGCAGACTTAAAAGGAAAATCCTCAGCAACTTAGGCTGGGGTCACACATAAGCCCTTGGTCCGTTTTTGGCATCAGATTTTGGATTTTTTTTGTCTAAGTCCAAAAACTGATAGAAAAACGGATTAGATGTAATAAACAGCCTGTGCATTTTTTTCTGCACCTTAAAACATTGCTAGGTACGTTTTTGAGCCAAAAACGTTGCTAGCAACGTTTTTGGGGTCCGTTTAAAAAAAAAAAAAATTTTTAACATGGGCCCTATGGTAAAACGGATTCGTTTTTTTGGGGTGCCTTAAAAAAACGGATCCGTTTTTTTGTGAATTTTGGTCAAAAAATGACTAAGTCCAAAAACGTTCATAGCTGCAGGTGGCTCAAAAAGCACCCAAAAAACACGGATTGGTCATGGAAATCACTTCCAAAAACGGATTTCTATATGTGACCCCAGCCTTATAAACTTTACCAAAATCATTTTCAACAAAGCCTTAGGCTGGGGTTACACATGAGCCCTTGGTCTGTTTTTGGCTTCATTTTTGTTAATTTTTTTTTCTAAGTCCAAAAACTGACAGAAAACGGATTGGATGTAATAAACACCCTGTCCGTTTTTCTCTGGAGCTCAAAACATTGCTCTGTCCGTTTTTGAGCCAAAAACACTGCTAGCAACGTTTTTGGCATCAGTTAAAAAACGCATGCGTTGTTTTAACATGGGGCCCTATGGGAAACGCATGCGTTAACGCATGGCATATGTAGACATTTGCGTTTGCGCTTGCGTTAACGCATATGCGTTTTTAATGAAAAAATGACTAAGTCCAAAAAAGTTCAGAAGTGCAGGAGACTCAAAAAGCACCTTATAAAAAACGGATTGGTGATGAAAATCACTTCCAAAAACGGACTTCTATGTGTAACCCCAGCCTTAGTACGCCTTCCTTGAAAACTAGAGCATGATAATTTCTGGAAAAGCATTACACCTGTTTGGCTTGCCTACTCCAACAAGAAATCAAGAACTCAACCAAATGTGCAGAGAGATTTTGATAGAAACAAACTACAACATTGATGAACTCACATCATTTGTGTCAAAAAGCCACTTGGTACCAGGCCAAAATGATGCCTACAACCACATTTTCAGTTTCAATGCAACCAACGAATTGAGATTGTCTTCTGAGATGCTCCAAGTGGGACAGGAAAGACATTTTTAAATAGCAAAATAATTTTCTTCTGTAATTGCAGCTAGACTTTTAACTGGTAGTAGGATGGCTCATTTGACATTCAAGCTACTGCTTTACCTGTCTCAGGCTGTGCTCACACATAGAAATCCGTTTTTGGAAGTGATTTTCATCACCAATCCGTTTTTTTCTGGGTGCTTTTTGAGCCTCCTGCACTCCTGAACGTTTTTGGACTTTTCATTAAAAAAACGCATGCGCAAACGCATGCGCAAACGCAAGTGCGCATTTGCATGCGTTCGCGCATGCGTTTCCCATAGGGCCCCATGTTAAAAAAACGCATGAAAGCGCATGCGTTTTTTAAATGATGCCAAAAACGTTGCATGCAACGTTTTTGACTCAAAAACGGACAGGGCAATGTTTGGAGCTCCAGAGAAAAACGGACAGGGTGTTTATTACATCCAATCCGTTTTTCTGTCAGTTTTTGGACTTAGAAAAAAAAAATGAGAAAACTGAAGCCAAAAACGGACTGAGGGCTTATGTGGAACCCCAGCCTCACAGTGACAGCCCAGTGTGTAACATTACCAAGGCATCAATCAGAACAGACCAAACTGCTTCAAAAGTACAGTGCCATCATTTGTGATGAATGTGTCAAGTCATAAGAGGGCTCTGGTAGCAGTGGACAGACTGCTGCAAGACTTGCATGGAAACAATTCTATCATGGGAGGTGTAGTTGTTGTTTGACAGATGACTTTCATCAAACACTACCGTTATTCCAAGATCAACCCCTGCAGATGAACTCAATGCCTGACTCAAAGAATTGTACCTTTGGTGACAAGTAAGGCTGGGGTCAGACATAGCAATACGTTTTTGGAAGTGTTTTCCATGACCAATCCGTTTTTTTTGGGTGCTTTTTGAGCCTCCTGCGCCTCTGAACGTTTTTGGACTGTCATTTTTTGACCAAAATTCAAGAAAAAAACGGATCAATTTTTTTAAGGCACCGAAGAAAAACGGATCCGTTTTTCCATAGGGCCCATGTTAAAATTTTTTTTTTTTTTAAAAACAGACCCCAAAAACGGACCTAGCAATGTTTTTAGGTGCAGAAAAAAACAGATAGAAAAACAGATTAGATGTAATAATCACCCTATCAGTTTTTGTACTTAGAAAAAAAAATGGTAAAAATGAAGCCAAAAACGGACCAAGGGCTTATGCGTGACCCTAGCCTAAGGAAAATGTCACTGGACCCAGATATGAGGGTCCACATGACAGTCGCTGTTTCTGTTGGACTGTTGTCATGCGAGCTCCTGACTATTGGAGATGACAAGACACCAGTAAACTCATTGACTAGACAGATCATTTTTTGCTACGTCATTACATCCAATGTGAAGCTAAAAGGAAGGGGTTTTCCAAACATTCAACGCAATTCCAGAAAGTATGTCTGACTGTGGGAAAGAGCTATACTGACTCCAAAAAATTGATAGACTCAATAAGATCTATCTTCAAATTCTAACTCTCCTTCCAGTTGTATGCAAGAACTACAAGTCAGTGGATACAGTGACAAACCCTGCTCAAACATTATTCTATCCAACAGACTCCCTCAAGTCCTTGGAGCCACTAGGATGTCCTCTGCATAACCTCTTTCTAAAACCTGGAGCATCTATTCTGCTGTTAAGAAATATACATTTACCAAAGCTGTGTAATGGAACAAGACTCTTGATTAACAACCTGTTTCCACATGTATTTGAAGCAACCATTTTGACAGGATGTGCCAAAGAAGAGGATGTTTCCATTCCAACAATTCCACTCATTCCATCTGATTTGCCTTTGATTTTAATTGCCTCAAGTTTTCAGTTTGACTGGCTTTTGCAATGTCCATTAACAAGGCTCAGGGCCAGTCCTTCAAAGAAGCAGTAATTGATTTGCAATTTCCATGTTTTTCTCATGCTAAACTTTACGTGGTTTGTTCAAGAGTTGGAACTGCCAAAAATCTGTTTGTCTTTGCATCGGAAGGAGAAAACAAGAATGTTGTTTGTCTAAAGGCTTTTAGATAATTAGTTGTAGATAAAGTACTTCACATTACTGGGGTAATCATTTAAGGCCCTTGAACATCTGCACTCTGGTGCATTTGGCAGAGATTAGATTTTGAGTTTTTTCAGAAAAACGTAAGTTTTTAAACTTTTTTCTCAACCACATGGCTTATAGCATTATGCAACATTGGTGATAGCTGTGTGCTGCAAGAAATTTTTCTACTATATATATATCTCTGTGTCCCTGCTTGCACCAGTTCACACTGGTCTGTGAGTGCTGTGCAGTTTTTTTCGTTATATGTGACATGGAGTTGCAGATACTCTGCTGCAAATTGCACCCTCATCGTAGACAGGTGATGGAGGGTATAGATGGAGTCTGCCCACTGAGAGGTGGGGGAGCGGAAAAGGAGGACTTGGGTGTCAGCATAGGACTCGTCGTGCCTGAAGTCACTTTGTCGCAGTCGACGAGCAAACAGACCTTGGCCAATGTTTGTACTAAGAACTTCAGAATTAAAAGATTAGATTTTGAGTTTTTTCAGAAAAACGTAAGTTTTTAAACTTTTTTCTCAACCACATGGCTTATAGCATTATGCAACATTGGTGATAGCTGTGTGCTGCAAGGAATTTTTCTACTATATATATATCTCTGTGTCCCTGCTTGCACCAGTTCACACTGGTCTGTGAGTGCTGTGCAGTTTTTTTCGTTATACGTGACATGGAGTTGCAGATACTCTGCTGCAAATTGCACCCTCATCGTAGACAGCTGATGGAGGGTATAGATGGAGTCTGCCCACTGAGAGGTGGAGGAGCGGAAAAGGAGGACTTGGGTGTCAGCATAGGACTCGTCGTGCCTGAAGTCACTTTGTCGCAGTCGACGAGCAAACAGACCTTGGCCAATGTTTGTACTAAGAACTTCAGAATTAAAAGATTAGATTTTGAGTTTTTTCAGAAAAACGTAAGTTTTTAAACTTTTTTCTCAACCACATGGCTTATAGCATTATGCAACATTGGTTATAGCTGTGTGCTGCAAGGAATTTTTCTACTATATATATATCTCTGTGTCCCTGCTTGCACCAGTTCACACTGGTCTGTGAGTGCTGTGCAGTTTTTTTCGTTATATGTGACATGGAGTTGCAGATACTCTGCTGCAAATTGCACCCTCATCGTAGACAGGTGATGGAGGGTATAGATGGAGTCTGCCCACTGAGAGGTGGGGGAGCGGAAAAGGAGGACTTGGGTGTCAGCATAGGACTCGTCGTGCCTGAAGTCACTTTGTCGCAGTCGACGAGCAAACAGACCTTGGCCAATGTTTGTACTAAGAACTTCAGAATTAAAAGATTAGATTTTGAGTTTTTTCAGAGAAAACGTAAGTTTTTAAACTTTTTTCTCAACCACATGGCTTATAGCATTATGCAACATTGGTGATAGCTGTGTGCTGCAAGGAATTTTTCTACTATATATATATCTCTGTGTCCCTGCTTGTACCAGTTCACACTGGTCTGTGAGTGCTGTGCAGTTTTTTTCGTTATATGTGACATGGAGTTGCAGATACTCTGCTGCAAATTGCACCCTCATCGTAGACAGGTGATGGAGGGTATAGATGGAGTCTGCCCACTGAGAGGTGGGGGAGCGGAAAAGGAGGACTTGGGTGTCAGCATAGGACTCGTCGTGCCTGAAGTCACTTTGTCGCAGTCGACGAGCAAACAGACCTTGGCCAATGTTTGTACTAAGAACTTCAGAATTAAAAGATTAGATTTTGAGTTTTTTCAGAAAAACGTAAGTTTTTAAACTTTTTTCTCAACCACATGGCTTATAGCATTATGCAACATTGGTGATAGCTGTGTGCTGCAAGGAATTTTTCTACTATATATATATATATATATATATATATATATATATATATATATATAGATATCTATAGTGAGGTATGACTGGCACTATAGCCTGTGGCTGGTATACATCACACGTCACATGGGCCTTGAGCGGTGCACATAGGGTTAACTGCACTCAGGTCTGTGTGAGAGGTTTTGATTGTTCACAGCTCTCCAGGTGTGGGTGTGTCAGGCAGGATATTACGCTGCCTAGTGCTGTGAGGTGGGTCAGTGAGAGAGAATGTGAGTGAGAGGAAGCCCGTCCCCCTGGGACGTGGAGGGAAGTCTGTCTCCCTTAATTGGGTGACGTCTGTTCCTCTGTGTTGAGTTTGAGTTTGTGGGCAGTTGCAGTGGTTAGTAGAGCTCCTGTACATTTGGGAATCCTGGAAGAACCTGGGGGGTACTCGCTCTGGATGTGTTGGTGCAGCCGCGATCCTGGATCCCAGCCTGTGATGGTAAGGCTTGGAGGTGGCTGGCAACCTGATATCACATGGTGAGGAGACCTTGGGGATGCCCTGATTGCCTTGTAGCTCAGGCAGCTTAAACCAAGCATGTGCCCTGTAACAGGTTGGAGTCCTGTAGGATGGACTGTATGTGTATGTACTATGGACTGAGATTGGGGTTGCCTCAAGTTGTCTCTCAGGTCTGTGTGAGAGGTTTTGATTGTTCACAGCTTCCCAGGTGTGGGTGTGTCAGGCAGGATACTGAGCTGCCTAGTGCTGTTAGGTGGGTCAGTGAGAGAGAATGTGAGTCAGAGGAAGCTCGTCCCTCTGGGACATGGAGGGAAGTCTGTCCACCTGAATGGAAGACGTCTGTTCCTCTTTGTTGGGAATCCTGGAAGAACCTGGAGGGTGCTCGATCTGGATGTGTTGGTGCAGCAGAGGTCCTGGAGGCCTGCCTGTGATGGTAAGGCTTGGAGGTGGCTGGTGACCTGATATCACGTGGTGAGGAGACTTTGGGGACGCCTTGATTGCCCTGTAGCTCAGGTAGCTTAAACCAAGTATGTGCTTTGTAACTGGCTGGAGTCCTGTAGGACGGACTGTATGTGTACGTACCATGGACTGAGACTGAGATTGTCCCAAGTGCCGGACAGGCATTACCACCTTTGGGACCAACTGTAATGTCATAAAGGTACTGTTGTTAAATGTAAATACTGTTATGTATGTTATAAGATTTAATACTGTGATGTATTTGGTTCTGATGTAAATACTGTTTGGTATGTTGGGTTCTGTGTATAATGCATCCAGTAAGTATGATGGGTTCTGTGTATAATGATCCCTGTAGATATGTTGGGTTCTGTGTATAGTGAACTCAGTAAATATGTAACTTGATATAATGCTGGCGGGCATAGCTGCCATTAGAACAGACTGAGATGTGTATAATATTCTGCTGACATGTGAGATGTCCTGTGAGCTGTGCATTATACCGGTTTATGATGTATTTAATAAACTGGTGGACAGTCTGTTACTGTTAAGCCCAACCGGCTGCTTCTGTTCTGGTGCCAAGTGAGTCTTCTGTGTGCTCTGGGCATGCGCTACCTCACATTATAATATATATATATATATATATATATATATATATATATATATATATATAATGTGGTATGTTGGCCGGCCATGGTCTGAATGGCAGGTATACATTGCACAGGCAGAGGTCTGATGAAATGTGAATATTTTACTGTGTCTTGCAGCAGTAGAAAGAGTTAATGCAAGTGTGTGTGTGTGTATGATTTAACACACCTCCTCTAAGATTGTGGTCAGGGCTGATATCATGTGACTTCTAACTGGTCACAGGATGTGATGTCAGCTCAGGCTAATTCATTTAAATAGAGAGAGTATTGCTGTGTTTGAACATCGCCAAATAAGTGAACCCCGACCCGGTCCGTAATCACTACGTCACAATATATACTTGATATTGTCTTGCTGTCTGCCTTAACAGTGCTTCTATCAATGCAATACTCTTATATATTTCTGAACCTTGTTTTCCATGGATTGTTAAATGTGTCTTTTATTTACCATGGCCGCATCCACCATTGTGATGGACATGAATCAGTCATGTTCACGATCTATATCATTAGACAAGCTGATGACGTGTGAAGAGTTGTTGTAGGTCATAGGTTACATAAATGTCCTCTTGTTCTTAAACTCTAATCAAGGCTATAATAGAATAATTCTCAACCTATCAAAGGTCAATATGTGTAAACAATTGTATGTAATGATAACTGAATTTTAAGCTTGATTGAGCTCTGTATAAAATAAAACATTTAAAAAAATCTTTGCTTTTATATATAAGAAGCACATTAGCCCATAGCAATAGGATCTATGCAAAGATGTGGTATGACATGGCTGAATGCCATAAGCGTAAAAGGTATTTGATACATTGTTCAGTTTGGCAATTCTTTCCCAATACTCGGCATTATGATATATACATCCGATATACAATTAGAATTATATTTAAAGCCATGGTAGCGACACAGTACCATCATAATGGAAAACCGATGCAATCTCTGTCGTCTATGTCATTGTAAATGGATTGCAATGAATTGTCAGAAATTCTTATTATGGGGAAGAGAATATATTTAAAAAAGAAGGAGTTAACATTTCTCATCAATCGTCTACTCGCTCGTCTATTAGATAATTGTGGCCATGTAGGAAGTTGGAGATTTAAAATCTTAATTGAATTTGCATGTTATAAAGAGATAACATTTATAAACCAGAATCGAGCAGAAAGCAGTTTCTTCTCCGTCAGCGATGAGAGATATCAACTGCCAATGCGGTAAGTAGCTTCAAGGAAGAACCTGAAACCCTTTAAGCACAGCAGGAATTATAGAGCTGTAGTAATTAATTTCTTCACAAGTTAGAAAAGTTTCAAGTAAGGAAGGAAGGATTTTCAATTAGACCAAAGTGAAAATAGATTAACTTAAAAAAATTGATGTATCAACATTATAGATATTATATTTTCGCTTTAAATCAATCTTTGAATTTTTATTTTTCAATGAACAGAAACCTTCATATTTTACATCGAGGGAGTGAAGCATAGTCTTAACTCTATCCAACAAACCCAATGGTAGATCAATACACATTTTGGCTTAGCATACATATTGCAGCGACATATCGGCAATCGTGTGTCCACAAAGGACTGACAACACACTGAAAAGTAGAATAATGTAGTTTTCATATTGACTAATTGAAAGCCTATTATTCACTTTTAGAAGTTGTGGGGGTATGAAGTGAAAAATTAGTTTACCATTAACCTCTTACCGACCTAGGATATAGGCCTAGTTCACATCTATGGCTGGTTTGCTTTTGCCTGCGTTTGCATTTCTATGCGTTTTTACCTCTAAAAATACATCCAAACGCATGCGTTTTTGCCCCCATTGATTTCAATGGAAAGCGCATAGAACACGCATCCAAAAATGGATCCATTAAAGTTAAGGTGCCACTAGTGAGCTCCTGGCCGTTATTTGCACTTAGTCATTTTTTCACCAAAGACGCATATGCATTAATGCATGGTGCCTAAATGTACCATACATTAACGCATGCGTTTCCCATAGGGCCCCATGTTAACAAAGCATGCTTTTATTACTGCACCCAAAAATACTTTTTGGATGCTGAACAAAAACGCATGTGTTTTTGAAAAACGCAGACACACTTAAGTGCACCTTGCATATGTCAAAAATTATGCCAAAAACGGATCCAAGGCAAAAACGGAAGTCATGTGTGACCCTTGCCTTAGATGTGAAAAGGGCCTTACCTAACGTCCTAGGTCCGATTCCTGACTTTGAAGAAAGCTAATGCACAGCGCTTGCATCATTCTTTGCACATGTCGATTGATCTGATCAGCTGACATGTGCAGCTAAAGGCCCTATCAAACACTACGATATTGTTCACCAGTTTGGTGATATTGCAGCGATGTCTAAACGACATCATTGCGTGTGACATTTACCAATGACCAACGATGAGGTTGTTCACCGTTGGTCGTTGGTAAATGACCTTGGCCATAAATTTATCATTGGTCTCCCGCTGGGCTGCCAGCATTGGTACGTGTGACAGCGAGAGACCAACGATGAATGATCTCCCAGTGCCACACAGCAAGCGACCAGGGTAAACGTCAGGTAAATAAGTGCAGCGCTGCACTTAGTTACCCAATGTTACCTTGGTTGCCAGTGTTCTCGCTGGTCCTGATCGCTGGTGTGTCTGTCTGTGTGACAGCTCACCAACGATCAGCTAATGATGTCCCAACGATCTACATCGTTGGTCGGATCGCTGGGACATCGTAGTGTGTAACGGGGCCTTAACAACTGAAAGTGGATTGGAGATCCTGCCATGCCTGTTAACTGGTTATATCATGCCGTCAAGCTCTCACACCGTGATCTAACATGCACCAGGGGGGATCGTGCCATTCCTCGCTGTCATGGCTAAGTTCCTGTGAACGCATTCATAGTAGATTAGCATTTCTACTGTTCAGAGGGATGGTGAAACATCACACTAAACTGAAGAACTGATCAGACAGCTGGTGAGATCTAACTGTTTGACATCTCACCAGTGACCACATAGTGACGCACCAGCGATCCCAACCAGGTCGTATCGTTGTCGGGATTGCTGGTGCGTCACTAAGTTTAACTGTACCCTTACACTCATGTGAATACTGATTTGACACTCTACACATTCTTAAAGTCCAGTTATTAATGCTAAATATATTATGTTCCATTTGGACTAATACCTATTTATATACATTAGTTTTTGCACTCTGCATAGCTCTAATTCAGCATATAATTCTGATATTCTGAGAAGCTATTATCATGTAAGACCATTAGTGACCATAGTATTTTGTATGTGATTATGTTCTCATATTGTGCAGCACATAATTTCATTCTGTCTGTATCCTGTATGTTTTCTCCTCTTTCTATAGGTTTTATATGCACTTTTAAATAACTCTTCATGTGATGAATTAATAAACTTTATATATTAATTTGCATTGTATATCCTTCTTGTTTTTGTAGGATCTATATTGTTATTAAAATCAGCATGTTAATGCAATAAAAAATTCTTTTTAAAAACCCTAATAATAAAACTTATTTTATTTGATATAAGTTATAAAAACATGCTGAATTCCATGGTGGTGTGAATTTTGGGACACATTCACTGCATTTCAATGTAGTTAATCGATGTCTATCAGTTAGAAAAAAATAGGTAGTATATTCAATAGCTGGATGTAAAAAGTGTTCCAATCCACCAATGGTGTATGAGATCATGTAATTAATGAAGATTACCAACAGAGAGAGGTATTCTGAGCAAAAGCTTACTAGATTACTGTGCCAAAGTGTGCCAAAATTGGTGCACTAAGTACAGCTATTTTAACATAACTGGGGCAAGTCATAATATATACCATACAATTAAAGAAGCTTACATTTCTGTGTATTTCAAAATATTGAATTTTGTGTATAGTATACCAACCATGAGTAGTCATAAAGAAGATCACCTTTATCTTTATTTATTTACTGAATTTATCATGGCAGAAGCGCAAATAGTCTGCTTCCTTTAGTGACATATTCTAGATTCACAGTTGATTATTTGGTGGTTTTTACCTTATTATTTGTAACCAAAACGAAGAGTGGGTGATAAACCCAGACGTTGTGATGTGTTTCTATTATACTTTTCATCTGATTGTTCCACTCCTGGTTTTGGCCTATAAATACTTGGTTAAAAACTCACGAAATACTCAACATGTGCACATAGTCTTAGGGTGCGTGCACACGATCAGTGTACGCAGCGTTTTGGACGCAGCGTCTTGCCGCTGTGTCCAAAACGCTGCGCAGTGCAGTACTAGCATAGTAGATGGGATTTCAAGAAATCCCATCCTCACTATGCGTAACCTGCCCGCAGCGTCTTTGGAGCTGCAGTGCGGGTTGCCGGGAGTCCGCGCCTCCGCAGCATGTTCATTTCATGCTGCGGAGTCAGAAGCGGCTCCCATCGGGTGACAGCAGGGAGAAGCCACCCTGCACCCGCCACACATGGTGAGTACAGGGCAGCTGCGTTCTCCCTGCGGCCACCCGCGGCTTCCCTCAGGTCCAGAGGAGCTGCGTACAACACGCAGCTCCTCCTGACCGTGTGCACGCACCCTTAGGGTAAGTGTGCGTGATTCAGAGACACTGTGTGTTGGACATAGTACCTCCTGACCTGCGGGAACAGATAAGTGAACGCAGGGAGACCACAGCGAGCCTGTTCCCTCGATCAGCGTTCGGTGCAAGGTGACCTCTCCCTGCATTGCTTAATTAAATTAACATGCGGACGCCTGGCAACCCGTAACGTAGCTGAAAACACGCTGCAGTGGGGAGAAGCACAGTGACTATGGGATTTCTAGAAATCCCTTCCACTAGGCTGGAACTGTACAACGCAACGTTTTGGATGCAGCAAAAATATGCCGCATCCGAAACGCTTCTATTCCGGATGGTGAGTATGCACCTTTAAAGAAAAGTCTTCGAGATGTCAAGTAGAAAAGGTCAAGGAATCCAATATTTAAATAAATGTGAATTCTGTCTTCATCTGCACATCTCCTCCATTCAATTAACAAAACGTGATCTTGACTAAAAGTTCACAAATCAAAGATGCTGTCAATTATTTAGAAAGTGGTAGGGAAACACAAAAATAAGAAGATAATAGTTTCTGACTATCAAAATTCAGCTAAAATGACAGACTCATATTCATAGAGCTAATATATCCAGGGCCTTGTATAATTTATTCAGTGCTCGTTTCAAAAGAAATGAAATGTAGGCGTACATTTTTCGCTGTCTCAGTTACTATATTTATTTTTATGAATACAGTTTTTTTATTGTTTCCACTCGACGCGAGCCTTTATATTTAAATTATTTGATATTATTCCAAAATGGTAAATGTGCTGTAAACAAAACATACTTTCTATGGAGCATAATTTGTATTCAGATTCCCCACATAAAGAACAAAAGACTTAAATATAAATGCCACTTGAAGATCAATTAGCATTAAAAAAAAAAAGAAAAATAAAATAATTCTTCCTTAGTCTAAAACTAAGTGGGAGAAATAATATCAAGTGTCATTGTTACTTCTTTATGACCTTCAACAAAATCTTCTTGCCTACAAAATGCCTGGACATTCATGGACACGAACAATAGAATATAAATATCTTCCATCTTATATTTCATTTATGAGTATTTATTTTTGCTGAGTTGGATAATATACAATGCATTTGCACACAGCACTTCCATTGTCTTTTCTATGTCCCATATACCATAGTATAAAATGGGTGCATTACGATTATCTACAGCTGGCCCAATAGTTATCCCTATTGCCCTGCAACCATGCAGTTGTAAATTTTATTAACTCCTCCTCCTAAATATATACTTCATTGATCGTGTCCCTCCCTTTGATGTGAGATCACGCAGTGAGCTCTCATCTTTCACCGCACATGTCAGCTGATCTACTGACATGTGCTTCTAACAGCGACAGGCAGAGTGGCAATCTGTCCGGCATTGTTAACCCATTAAATTGCACTGTCTAACACACATCAGGAGGCGTCAGGCTATTGCCTGCTCCCATTGGTGGCCCTGTAACTTGATCATGCTGATGGGTTACCATATAATGACCCCTATCTCTGTCATGACTCATTTACTGTTAATGCTGGCTACGAACACATCAGCATGGCTCTGTACTGCACAAGCAATCAGACACTGCAGTTTTCAAGTCCTCCAAGGGGACTAGTTAATATCAATAAAAAGTTTCAAAAAAAGTTTTAAAAAATATGAAAAAAATGAAAAAAAACCCCACAAAAGTTCAACTCACCCCCATTTTGCCCCATTGAAAATAAAACAGTCTAAAAAAATATACATATCTGGTAATAACTGCATTCTGAAATGCCCAATCCAACAAAATTTAATAGAAATTAATCCGATCAGTAAACTGAGTAGCAGAATGCAAATGCTGACCAAAACGTCGGGGAATGCGTCAAGCGCCGCATTAGCAAAAACACATGCGTTTTGCGTTTTTGAAAACGCACATGCGTTTTTGCAGGCGTTTTTACATGCGTTTCCATTAAAATCAATGGGGGCAAAAACGCTAGCATTTTCATGTGTTTTTAGCGGTAAAAATGCATAGAAACCAAATTAAGCAAAACGAAACCCAGCCTTAGATGTGAAACAAGCCTATTACTTTTAAAGCCATGTTCAATATTTGATCAGTATTTTCCATGAGTATTAGGCTACATTCACACTGTGCGTTTTTGCTCTGTTTTTGCTCTGTTTTTGCTCATCAGTTTTTGTAAACAAAACCAGGAGTGGAACAATCAGAAGAAAAGTATAATAGAAACATGGGCACCACGTCTGTACTTATCACCCACTCCTGGTTTTGGCAACAAAAAGTGATGAGCTAAAACAGACCAAGAACGTACAGTGTGAATATAGCCTTAGTAGCCAAAACCAAGAGTGGAACAATGAGAGGAAAATTATAAGGCTAGGGTCAGACTTGCGTCTGCCCCCAGCTTGCTGCGTCTGTTAAAACTTAGTGGTAGGCAGGCAGAGCGCATAGCATTAACGGCATGTAATGCTATGCGCCGCCTGCTTTATGCATTTGTATGGAAACCCGATGTTTACTGCAGCCGGTGGCTCCACTGCGAATCCCCTGATATGCGCTATTGCAGAGCGCACAGGAAAACGCTAAAAACCGCGTTTCCTGTGTGCTCTGCAAAAGCGCATGTCAGGGGATTGTCTGTGGAGCTGCTGGCTGCAGTAAACATCGGGTATCCATAGTGATGCATAGAGTAGGAGGCGCATAGCGTTACTTTACGTTGACGCTATGCGCTCTGCCTGCCTACCACTAAGTTTTTAATAGATTCCCCAGGCTTAAGGCAAATGCAAGTCAGACTCTAGCCTTAGGCTACAATCACACTTGCGTTTTTTTTTTTTTTTTTAATCCTTTTTGAAAGCTTAAAACCGCATCAGGAAATGCTCCTCATAGGAGTCCATTATAACAACCGGATTGCATTACATGCAATCCGGTTACTGCATCCGGCTCTGCAGCCTGCGTGAAAAATCATACAGGTTGCAGTTTTCGGAGCGGTTCTATCATCTGCAATGCGGTAACCACATTGCTCAGGATGTGTAATCCTGAGCAATGCGGTTACCGTATACTTTGCTTATCCCGGCTGCCGCCGGGATAAGCAAAGTGTTGAATCTGTAAAAAAAAGCTTAAATATTAATAATAATTGTGGGCATCATGTCTCTAGGGGGTGCCCACCCCACCTAGAGACATGCTGCCCACTAGGAGGGCATGTCATGTGTTAATAACTCATGTACAGTTAGCCGGCTGTTGTCGGCTGTGTACAATTTTCAGAATGAAGCCGCGTTGCCCCTGTCAGCTGTACGGTAACCGCATTGCTCCGGATTACACATCCGGAGCAATCCGGTTACCGGATAGCGGCTTCAGCCACACATTTTTCATTAAAAATGTGTGTGAAGCCCATTGCGTTCACCGCATCCGGATCTGGAAGCGGTGAACGCAATTTGCTTTAAAAGTGTGACCCAAGCCTTATAGAAACATGGGAACCACTTCTACATTTATACCCACTCCAGGTTTTGGCTACAAATATTGAGGTATAAAACTAAGCAAACACTGAACGTGCGAACTTGGCCTAAAGACACTGTGGACGCCATTCATGAAGTTTGGCAATGTTCTCACCATTCTTGATAAGGGGGTGTGTTGGGATCACATGAAGTAGAAGTGTCTGAGGCCCTTACATATCTAAGCCTGGGCTGTGTTTTGCTTCATTTGCGTTTCTATGCGTTATTACCGCTAAATACGCATCAAAATGCATGCGTTTTTGCCCCCATTGAATTCAATGGAAAACAAATGCAAAAACACATGAGCATTTTCTAAAAAGCAAAACGCATGCATTTTTTCAAATGCTGCCATAGACGCAGCAGCCCACGTTTTTGGATGCGTTTGCAAAAACTCATGCGTTTTGCATTTTTGAAAATGCACATGCATTTTTGCATGTGTTTTCTATGTGTTTTCCATTGAATTCAATGGGAGCAAAAATGCATGCGTTTTGATGCGTTTTTAGCAGTAAAAACGCATAGAAACGCAAGTGAAGCAAAACGCAGCCCAGGCTTAGATGTGTAAGGGGCCTGAGAAGTGTCTCATTTCTCTATGCTCCACAAAATCCTGATGTAAGGTAGACCACAGCTCATCATGACTTAGGCAGCACATATCAACCATAGACTAGTTTTACCGCAGCCTTCATGCAGCGTTAATGCAGCCTATTGCTGTGTTAATGCTGCCGTTGAATAATATGGGAGATGGACTCCCCAGCACATGTTAACACGGGCACTAAAGTGCCAGAGATTGTAATCTCGCAGTATTTTGTAGCAGACGGGAAAACGTCACATAAAGCTTTTTACCGTCCGCTATAAAATAACGCGAGATTACAATCTCTGGCACTTTAGTGCCCACGTTAACATGTGCTGGGGAGTTCATCTCCCATATTATTCAATGGCAGCGTTAACACAGCATTAGACTACGTTAACCTGTGTGAAGGCTTCTGCAAAACTAGTCTATAGCGGATAGGTGCTGCAAAAACCCAACGCTAATGTGGCCCTAGCCTTAGACTAGCTGTGATGTTAAGCCTTTGCCCTGCCTCAGCTTTGCCCATATTGGAGGAGCTGAAAGAAGCTTGCGCAAAAATCTCAAAAGTCGCAACACTTTTGCGCAACTTTGAGAATTCTAGCGTAATCACTTTGATGAATCAGAGCCAATATCTGTAGCAAGTAGCTACCTGTGACTTATTTGGGGGCATTACAGTCGACTTTAAGATTGATAGTTTCATTCACATTGTTTCACCTTGTCGCCCACTTTTTCCTCCTTACCCCTGTGAAGATGTGTGGACTCTTCAAGTTAATTCCAAGGACGTTGTTATGCAAAGAAGAGTAGCAATAGCTGTGAGAAGAACTGTAGTAATGTCAAGAACACGAGTAATCAGTGGAGTATTGGGAAGGACTAGACAAATAAGAAAATAAGAGGAAAATATAGAATGTCTACATCTTTACAGTTACTTTATCTTCTCCACTGTTAGATCATGTATTAAAAAGCTTTGATTTATTTTATTGTTGTTTTTACTTTTTTTCAACAGGAGATGAGAACACACAGTATTAGCCAGAATGAGGCTGTGGTCACATATAGAAATCCGTTTTTGGAAGTGATTTTCATCACCAATCCGTTTTTTTCTGGGTGCTTTTTGAGCCTCCTGCACTCCTGAACGTTTTTGGACTTTTCATAAAAAAAACGCATGCGCGAACGCATGCGCAAACGCAAGTGCGCATTTGCATGCGTTCGCGCATGCGTTTCCCATAGGGCCCCATGTTAAAAACACGCATGAAAACGCATGCGTTTTTTAACTGATGCCAAAAACGTTGCATGCAACGTTTTTGACTCAAAAACGGACAGGGCAATGTTTGGAGCTCCATAGAAAAACGGACAGGGTGTTTATTACATCCAATCCGTTTTTCTGTCAGTTTTTGGACTTAGAACAAAAAAATGAGAAAACTGAAGCCAAAAACGGACTGAGGGCTTATGTGGAACCCCAGCCTGACAGTGATACATTAACCTTTCATGACCTTTGACGTATATTTGTCCTGATGCGAGTTTGTACACAGAGCCTGCTTCTTTCCCCGCACATGTCAGCTGATCCGATCAAAATGTCAAAAACTTTGAAGTTCTACATTGTATTTTTAACTGCAAGACCATACAAAAATTTAGCAACTTTTGGAGTTCATCAACTCTGACAAAGAGGGCAGAGCTGGGGTGGGATGAGGTGTGATGATACTGGCTCATGAAATTCATTATAAGTAGTGGCATAACTTATACCAGTCTGCTTCCTTTTACTTCTTTGCATTGGTACTAATGTCATACATTTTTTCTTCTTTTTTAATTGAGACACAAAAGCATGTATGATGTTAACACTTTATCTCGATATAGATAAGTTAAATAAAACAGAAAAATTATTGGTAATAGCTGAGTGCTGCAGAGAAACTTTTTTTTCTGGTTAAGTTAAAATAAAGCTAAGATAAAATTAGAAAATTTCTATGTACATACTGTATGTTTTCAGCATGAACTTAAAGGGAACAAACCAGCAGGATTTAGTGCTATAAAGTGAAGCCAGTTATCATACCTTTACTTGAATAATTCCATGTTTGATTGCAGAGCAAAGTGACCATAAAACTCCTGGAAAACAGGGCAGCAGGCCAAACCCTCCCCCTCATCTCTACTTTCAGTTTCAGTACTTTCAGATGAGAAGGAGGGAGAGTGGACGGTTTGTCTTACAGCCGAAAGACTTTCCCACAGGGGAGTAATCAAAAAAACAACCTCAAATAGTGACGCAGTGTTGCACACATCAATCACCTGCTGCCCTGTTTTCCTGGAGTTTTGTGACATTTTTCTCTGCAATCAAACCTTGAATCATTCAAGTAAAGGTTTGATCGCAATCATTATCCCCATGCCTGTAAGGCACTGGCTTCACTTTATAGCACTAAATCCTGCTGGTTTGTTCCCTTTAAGTTCATGCTGAAAACATATGAACATCGAACTTTTCTAATTTTATCTTAGCACTTTATCTATTATAAGTTAGAATAAAACTGTCATCATACATGCTTTTGTGTTTCAAGAAAAGAAGATAAAAATGTACAACATTGTCTTATAAATATGTATCAATGCAGAGAGGTAAAGGAAGCAGACTGGTATATTGTCATCTATCTATACAAAATCTGTTAAGTAAGAGTTTGATACAGTCTGAGACAAACAGAATAATAAAGTCTGACATGCATCATGGAGCCTGCATCCGGCTTAGCCAAAGTACTTCGCTACTCGCTCTGTAAAACAAAAAGATTTTTCAGCCCTGCATGTTTTTTTTACTTTTTTGTACCAAAGTCAGCGTATTGCTGATATCAACTAGGAAGATGATTGAAGACACCAACATTTCACCAACAGATTTATTCATGAGATGAATGAATTGAATCTGCTTTTAAAAAAGTACAACCCAAAACTAAATTGAAGTATCATTTAATTTACATATTCAGGAATAGAAAAGGCCGGTTAGAATAGCTAAAATAGCAATGTTCCAAGACACAAATGAAATCTAAAAAAGAACAATAAAACACAAAAGAAACTGATAACAAAGGAATATTTGAATCAAACGAAAGAGAACCAAAGTTACAATAATAGCGTGTGAGGCAACTCGGAAGGCATGAGGAATTTTAAGTGCACATGTCACTTTCCAACATGCCTACACAAAAATAAATGTCACACTTAGATTCTTCTAATACTCACTTTGATAAAATAGCCAGTTATCTTTGAAAACCCTGAACATCCATTGTGTAACCGCACAAACATTACAATGACATACTGATACAAAGATACTCACAAAACAGCACATTTTGGAATACTTTTCAGGTACTATCACTGACTCATATAAAGGTATGTAATGATTTCCAATTCTGATGGTAAGCATTAAATTATTATCAGTTCTGAAACATGTGTCACTGATTTCTGGTAAAGGAATGAGCAGCATGTTAAAAGAGCTAATTAGCATATGAAAGTAGAAGTATGTAGGCGCTAGACAAAAAAAAATTGATATATCTTATGTAGAGATCATATTTGCAAGTCAGGATAATCTAATGTATAACCCATCTGGAAATGAATTTGGAAGTGCACTGGGGGTGAACCATTGCACTTGGAAGTAGTAGTCTATGTGCATTGACAATCCCCCATGCACTTCCAGACTCGCTTGCATATATTGTCTATAGTAGATTTATCCTGATTGGCACATTCGGTCTCTACAAAAAAATGTACACATCTGTTGAGGATGGGACAAGTGTCTACACAGCCACACAACCGTACATTGGTTCAAAAAACATAGTGTCCTATTCTCTATGAAGGATGCGTCCAGACTGTATTTTTATAAACATGTTGCAGACAATAATATGTCAAAGGCTCTATTTCACTACCATCTCTATGCTGATGACACCATTTATACACCTCTTCTCCTGACATTAACTCTGCAATATTACAACATACCAGTGATTGCCTGTCTGCTATCTCCAACATCATGTCCTCTCTGTACCTTAAAGTGAATCTGTCAAAAACAGAACTTCACGTGTTTCCTCCCCCTACTGATCTTCTTAAACCCAACATTTCCATTTCTGTATGTGGTTCTGTCTTAAGGTTGTATTTGACTTTCGATTTCGCCTTCATTCCCCACATCCGATCACTCTCTCACTTGTGTCACCTTCAGCACCAAAACATCTCTAGAATTCGTTCTTTTCTTATCGTTGACTCTGTAAAAACTCCCTTATTCATTCTCGTCTGGATTATTGCAATTCTTTACTAATCGGTCTTCCGTTTACTAAACTCTCCCCTTTCCAATCCATCCTGAATGCAGCAGCCAGGATTATATTCCTCTGTAACCGCTTCAATAATGCTTCTTTACATGTGCCAGTCAATGCATTGGTTGCCCATCCTCTACAGAGTACAATATAAAGTTATCTCTCTGACCCACAAAGCCCTCCACAGTTCTGCACTGCCCTGCATCTCCTCTCACATCTCTATCACCCTACATGTGCCTTCCATTTTGCAAATGACCTCAGACTGACATCATCTACAATCAAACCTCCCACTCCCACCTCAAAGATTTCTTGTGAACTGTGCCAGGAACGTACTACCAAGACCAATTCAAATAATTCCCAATACCCATAGTTTAAGCGGGTCCTAAATTGCATTTCTTTAGATTGGCCTATCACCTTACCTCACTTATCAAACTATTCCCATTCTGCCCTTTTCCAAATCTGGTCCCTTACATCATCTGGCTACACCCTCCATGCACTTAATAGCACTTTATATGTACTTGTACAGATCCTGGCTGGTTACCGGTTAATGTAGCATGTGAGTCTGAGTCCCTTATTTATTATATTAATGCCTGGACCATATATATCAGCACTTTTTTCTTGTTACTGTTAGTACCTCCCTTATGTCCTCATAGATTGTAGCTTGTGAACCTCACTCCTCATGGCACATGTTGAATTTTTGTTACTCTGTATTGTCTTATATTGTCTGTACATGTCCGCTCTGAATTGTAAAGTGCTGCGGAATATGTTTGGTGCTATACATATTAAGTTATTATTATCATGAGGTTTTTACACTGATATAACAAAATGCATAAAGATAAGCGTGTATTGCAGTAGTGAAAATAAATTGGATTGAGCAAAATTTTCTTTAAAAAATTGATGTGCTATTAAAAGTTGGGTCGTTGCATAGTGGCAACCACATACAAAGCACAAGTCAAAAATTCTGAAGGGTCGCTTAGCAGAAAAGTGTTATATGAAATGAGTTGGGAAATAAAATGGGTAGGGTAAGATCAATGTTTTTAAAATTCCTGAATAACAGTCCACCCTTAGTCATGGGATGTATGTTTAAGGATGTAAGTTTTACGAAGTTGTTTTTAGCACTGGAAATTACAGTTATAGCAGTAAAAAGTCATTTTTCAACAATACTGCTGTAAATATGCAGAATTTGTTTCAAAGCCACTAAGAGTCCTCTGTGGTTGATACCTTTTAATGGCTAACTGAAAAGATGGTAAACATAGCAAGCTTTCGGGACACTGAGTTCCCTTCTTCAGGCTAGTAATGACACAAGTTCTGAAGACACATACATTTATACATAAGCAATAGAAAGGAAAGAAAAAAAAAAAAGGCAAAACAGTGTTATATGCTCTGGTGGATATGACAGGTGACACAAAGCAGAGTGGAGTTAGGGAGGGGTGGAGCAGCAGGGACAGAGAAACCAGATTTCTAAGATAAGTGAAACCAATTGTATTAGGTAGATGGTTAGTAACCCATGGAGACCTGAAAACACTTAGAACTCTGCTCTCCACAACTTAACTAAGTGAGAGAGTTCACCGACATGTGAAGAGTTCATAGTCCTATAATCTCAGTGTGTGGCAAGCTGTCTCCAAATGCACTTTCAATTTATATAAAAAATGCATGAATCTGCTATCCCCAAATGTCCGTTCATTTTACATAAAATCCCATAAATCCATGTGAAATATTTAATCCGGTTATGAGTGTGTTGAAGGATGTTATCAATTTGTATTCCCAAATTCTTCTTTCTCTCTGAGATTTGAAGTTACTCTTTAAAATGAGCAGCCTCATATCGGATTCAGTGTTGTGCTCAGAGCTGCAAAAATGGTTTGCTACAGGTAGGTCCATACGCTTTTCTTTTATTGAGTGGCGATGAGAATTCATTCTTGTTCTGAATTGTAATCCGGTCTCCCCTATGTACATGCTGCCTGTTGGGCATTTGGTACATATAATTAAATACACCACATTGCTTGTGGTGCAGCTAAAGTTACCTGGGATCTTGTAGTCCTGATCTGTCCCAGGAATCTTTATCTTGTCCGTTGTCATTATAGATGGACAGGTTTTGCACCTGTTCTGGTTGCAGGGAAAGGTTCCTGTTGTTGCTGAAGATGACAGGGTGCTTCTCACAATGATGTTTTTTAGATTCGGAGGTTGTCTAAAACACAAGAGTGGGGGATCCGGAAATATTTTAGTCGGGCATCTTTTTGTAGGAGTGGTTGCAGTTTCCGTGCAGCTCCCCTTAGCACCTCCAGACTCGGATTGTAGGTGACTATGAAAGGAACTCTGTTGTTTTCTTCTCTAGTTTTGTAATGTAGGAGATGATACCTTGATATTCTGGTGGCTCTTGTAATCTAGTTCTCCATTGCTCTTGGATGGTAGCCCTGGTTCAAAAAGGTCTTTCTGAGGCCCTCAAGGTGATTGTCTCTATCTGTAGGGTTGGAACATATCCGGTTGTATCTGATGGCCTGGTTGTACACAATTGAGTTTTTTATGTGCTTTGGACGAAAGCTGTCTCATCGGAGATATGTTGGACGGTCAATTGGTTTCCGGTACAAGGATGTCTCTATTTCATTGTACTGTAGCTTCTCGATTAGGTTCGGTAGGTTCTTGATTGCTGTTGGATGGTAGCCCTGGTTCAAAATGGTAATGTTTACCATCTTTTCAGTTAGCCATTAAAAGGTATCAACCACTGAGGACTCTCAGATTGCAATATATTTTTCCATCTACTGGCTAACACGGTATAAATTTTCTTAACCTTATCAAAATGGAGGATACCGGAATGTACCGAATCTTTATGGATTTAAAGACACTTCTGAAGAAACGTGTACAACTGGACAGTGACATATTCTTCCTTTCCAAATGTAAGAAGGAGAATCTGATTCCCAAAGGATTCTGGATTACAAATCCACTTCTGCATACCTATAATACTCAGTATGCACGAAACCTTTGCCACAGGACCTCTGAGAGACTAAGGAACCACCTTTTGCATGTCTACTACAACCTCAAAAGTAACATCCAGGAGGAATTGGAAACCCGGAGGTACACACTTACAGAAGCCATGGAACATAATCTACAACAATTTTACCATAAATTACAAACTCGTCTGATTCAGAACAAGGAAAAGAAATTACACAGACTGAGCATCAATTCAGGACTCAATACAAACAAAATAAAGACAAATCCTGACAACTTGGACAACTACTCCTGTCAGAAAGCATCTAATTGTGTTATCAACCTTTCGGATTACAAACCCAACAAGTTGGAACTTTCCATGCTTTCTAGGGGACTCTCATTTTGTCCTACTAAAGCTCCGGATAAAATTGAACTGTGCAGCGACATGGAGGATTACTTCAGGAGACTAGGCCTAAGGGAATTTTACAGTGACAAAGAGGATTCCGAACCCATCTGGGCCGAAGGAACAAGGATTCTGACAACCAAGAAGAAAAGATCAGACTTTACACCTGATCTTAAGCGTAACTCCCACTTGAACAACTATATAGACACTTTCAGACATTTGGTAAAATCCACTATTTTACATACACACAAGAGTCCACCATCCAACGTCAATGCCCAGGAGAGAAGGGCCATACAGTCCTTGAAAGCCAACAAAGAAATCATCATTAAATCTGCAAACAAGGGTGGTTCAATAGTCATGATGAACAAATCTGACTACCCAAAGGAAGCAAACAGACAACTGATGGACAAACGTTACTACAAGAAATTGCAGTCTGACCCCACACATGACTATTAAAAAGGCTGGTTTCTTGTCTACCTGACATATTCGTAAGAGCTGATGACCTTATACCAGTAAGTCCAAGAACAGGCACATTCTACATGCTTCCCAAAATTCACAAATCAGGAAATCGAAGGAGACCAATAATTTCATGTGTGGTCACCCTCACCGAACAAATTTCTGGGTGGGTAGAGGGTGTTCTCAAATACTTGGTAAAAGAGACACCCAGCTACATTCAGGACACAACTGACCTATTGAATAAACTGTCAGCAATAGGTCCTCTACCAGAAGGAACCATCCTCGCCACCATGGATGTGGAGTCTCTGTATAGCAACATCCCACACCAGGATGGATTAAATGCCTGCAAAACCTTCCTGGAAAACACAGGGATTGATATTGACTCTGTGGTAGAACTCCCAAAATTCATTCTCACGCACAATTATTTTACATTTGACGACAACATATACTTAAAGGAGACTGGCACAACAATGGGAAGCAAAATGGCACCACAATATGCAGACCTTTTCATGGCCAAGCTTGAAGGTGACTTTTTATCCTCTTGCCCTATCAGGCCTCTGGCCTGCTACCGTTATATTGATGACATCTTGATCATCTGGACGGAGTCTGAGCAACAGCTGAAGACGTTCCATGAACACTTTAATCAATTTCACCCCACCAATAACTTAACACTCAACTACTCCTGCACTGAAATCAGCTTTCTGGACACCATCATTATGCTACAGAACAATGAAATAGAGACATCCTTGTATCGGAAACCAATTGACCGTCCAACATATCTCCGATGGGACAGCTTTCATCTAAAGCACATAAAAAACTCAATTGTGTACAGCCAGGCCATCAGATACAACCGGATATGTTCCAACCCTACAGATAGAGACAATCACCTTGAGGGCCTCAGAAAGACCTTTTTGAACCAGGGCTACCATCCAAGAGCAATCGAGAACCAGATTACAAGAGCCACCAGAATATCAAGGAATCACCTCCTACATTACAAAACTAGAGAAGAAAACAACAGAGTTCCTTTCGTAGTCACCTATAATCCGAGTCTGGAGGTGCTAAGGGGAGCTGCACGGAAACTGCAACCACCCCTACAAAAAGATGCCTGACTAAAATCAATATTTCCGGATCCCCCACTCTTGTGTTTTGGACAACCTCCGAATCTAAAAAACATCATTGTGAGAAGCACCCTGTCATCTCCAGCAACAACAGGAACCTTTCCCTGCAACCAGAACAGGTGCAAAACCTGTCCATCTATAATGACAATGGACAAAATAAGGATTCCTGGGACAGATCAGGACTAAAAGATCCCAGGTAACTTTAGCTGCACCACAAGCAATGTGGTGTATTTAATTATATGTACCAAATGCCCAACAGGCAGCATGTACATAGGGGAGACCGGATTACAATTCAGAACAAGGATGAATTCTCATCGCCACTCAATAAAAGAAAAGCGTATGGACCTACCTGTAGCAAACCATTTTTGCAGCTCTGAGCACAACACTGAATCCGATATGAGCCTGCTCATTTTAAAAAGTAACTTCAAATCTCAGCGAGAGAGAAGAATTTGGGAATACAAATTGATAACAACATTTGACACATTCAAAACCGGATTAAATATTTCACATGGATTTATGGGATTTTATGTAAAATTAATGGACATTTGGGGATAGCAGATTCATGCATTTTTTATATAAAATGAAAATACATTTGGAGACAGCTTGCAACACACTGAAATTATAGGACTATGAACTCTTGACACGTCGGTGAACTCTCTCACTTAGAACTCTGCTCTCCACAACTTAACTAAGTGTTTTCAGGTCTCCATGGGTTACTAACCATCTACGTTATACAATTGGTTCCACTTATCTTAGAAATCTGGTTTCTCTGTCCCTGCTCCTCCACCCCTCCCTAACTCCACCTGTCATACCCACCAGAGCATATAACACTGTTTTGCCTTTTTTTTTTCTTTTCTCTTCTTTCCTTTTTTTTATTGTTTCTTTCTATTGCTTATGTATAAATGTATGGGTCTTCAGAATTTGTGTGATAATCAGTCTAAACAAGGGGCCGCAGAGTCCCAAAAGCTTGCTATGTTTACCATCTTTTCAGTTAGCCATTAAAAGGTATCAACCACTGAGGACTCTCAGATTGAAAAATATATTTTTCTATCTACTGGCTAACACAGTATAAATATTCTTTACCTTTTGAAAGCCACAGAATTTGTGGTACAGTTTTGTGGACTATTCCACTAATAGTTCAATATTTATACTTTGAATTTATTTTGCTGTTTTCTACAACTCCCATAAGGTTCTATGGAATGACTGAATCTATGCACAAATACCGCACCATACAAACTGCTTTTAACAATGTTGTGAATGTGGTGGAACTACTGGGGTCCCTCATTTTACAATTCAGCAGAGGTGCCAACTATGACACTGCCAATATTGTAATATTTATTACATAGTCAATTCAAGTAAGGTATTTTTATTCCTCTACATCCAGAATGCCCACCCTGTCTAGTTATCGTTACATTGGACATGCAGTGTGTCATTGACTTTTGTGATTTAGAATGCCATTAACCTCTTGCTACTCTGCCATACATTATTAAAGGGATGGTCCAAAGACCGAAGAAATTAATCTAAATCCCTACCTATTTAGTGCGATAATGTAAACCAATTTCTTATATGTTTGCATTAAAAATTGTCTATCCTTCCCTAACTACAGTGTATAACTGCTAATGTATTTTCTTCCCCATACTTCCTATTTGATGATGCTTCGTTTGAGAATCCCATTGCATGTAGGAATATTTGAATAAAGGCTCCCCCACACACCCTCGTTCACCAATTTATTATCAAAAATGGTCCCATGAAGCTCCGAAGATAATCCAGTAGGGAATACAGACTCCCCCACACACCCTCGTTCAGCAATTTATTAAATAGCAAAAACTCAACGTCCATTGAATCCTATGGAGTTTTGTTCTTTGAATGTTGTCAGAATGAGGATCCATAGGTTACTCCCGGTCAGTGCCCTCCCTTGATTTTCCCATGGGCACTTAGGTCAGTAACCTTATAAGTTATATGACTTCACCGCTTGTGGGAAGATCTAGCAATACCCAGCAAGAGCAGTGAGATTATGTAAGTGTAACGCCGGTGGTCTGGTGTCTTGGTTCCCTCGGCGTTACTGCGCTTTCACCCAATGCTCCTTCCCCCCTTGACCAGCTGGGAGACTGTAGTATGTTACCTGGATAGGATTCTGCTCAGTTCCCAGCTCCGCTGCGTAGCTGCACGTGTTGTATTGTCAGTGCTCCGCTGTTTACCTCTCATGTGTGGACCCTGGCTCCCGCTGTGGAAGCTATCCGCGGGTTGTGAGGTCCTCTGCAGCTGGTGCATGACTTTCCATGCGTGTCTAGGCTTGCAGCCGCTGCCAGGTGCTCTGGGCATCGGTTCCTGTGCTGGCTATGCTGTATGGGTTCTGACTGTGCCTAGGGTGCGCGCCGCCACACCTTCCCCAGTTTAGTAAGATGGAGGGTGTGCGCTTGAATTGCTGTCCCCAGCCTATAGCTGAGGGTCAGCTCCTATTTAAAGTTCCTCTTCCCTGTTGGGCGTCGCCAGAGCCTCGCATTAGGTTTCTTAACCTAGCCCAGTGTGTTTGGTCCAACATGCTGCTCCTGGTCTGCCTTGTCTACAGCTCCTGTTCTGCCTGCTACCAGTTCGGGGAAAGCTGATGTCTGTGTCCCTGGACCCGTCTTGTCTGTGTTGGTGCCAACGTCCTTGTCTTGTTCCTCCTTGTGTCTTGCTGTTCCCGGTCTGGAGCCGTGTCCGTTGCATGGAGTCCAGACGTCCTGACTGTCGGTGTCCAAGATGGACCTGAGGTTCTGCCTGGTGTCCGTGCCTGGTGTCCGAGATGATCCCGAGGTTCCGCCTGGTGTCCGAGATGGTCCTGAGGTCCTGCCTGATGATGTCTTGCCTTGTGTCCGAGATGACCCCGATGTCTTGCCTTGTGTCCGAGATGACCCCGATGTCTTGCCTGGTGTCCGAGATGACCCCGAGGTTCCCGCCTGGTGTCCGAGATGACCCCGAGGTTCCCGCCTGGTGTCCGAGATGACCCCGAGGTTCCCGCCTGGTGTCCGAGATGACCCTGAGGTTCCCGCCTGGTGTCCGAGATGACCCTGAGGTTCCCGCCTGGTGTCCGAGATGTTCCGTGTCCATGATGTGTGTTCTTGTTCAGTAAACGTTACTTTTTGCTATACCTGAAGTGTGCGGTGTTGTCTTGTCCTGCAGGTTACCACCTAGCCCACATGCTCAGCTGCCACAGAACCCGGTTGCTGTTCTTCCCTAGTCTGGGCAGGCCCGGGTCCCCCTGTGGTCCAGTGGGTCCACATTCCCCTTACCTCATGGGTCGCGAGCGCGACCGTGACAGTAAGGTTACTGATGGCATGTCCTCTCTTGCTGGGGAGGCGGTAATGCTGGCTAGTGAGAGTACTGATGACTTCAGTAACTGGTCATGACCTCACAGCTCGTGGGAATCCAGGTATGCAGCTGCCCTCCACAACCAAAGTACCTAGTGAGAGCAGTGAGGTTGTGTCAGGTTACTGACTTCTACACCGCTATCACCGGGGAGGTCAGCATTGCGAGATCAGAAATATTTCAGGAATGGTGATGTTATAATGACCGGAGGTCCTATTAAGATCCAGTGAGTCACAGACTGAGACAGAGGCAGAAATAAACAACAGTATTTTTTACTGATATGGGGATCAAAGTATGGTTCAGTATGGAATGTATAAGTATCAAAATCCCCTTAAAATATAACCAATAACAGTTTCACACACTCAGCGTTAGCCGACATGAATGCACCGATCTCAGAGTTCCCAGGGTATGTAAATCACACTCAGAACCAGGAGCAAATTTACCTACATGTTAGACTTATCAAGGATTTAACTTAAAGGGAACCAACCACCCCCAATGACCCCCCCGGACTATTAATATGGCTCCCTACACCCAGCACATACATGTGCTGCAATGTTTTTTGCTAAAAAAACTGCTTTTTAAAAGTAAAGATAATGCTTTATAAAGTTTATAGCTGAGCGCAGGAAGTCAGAGCGCGCGCTCGCTACCCGGCTGTAGCTGATGACGTGTGCACGGGCATGCGAGCCCGTGCACCAGGCTGTGACGCTGAACAAAGGGCTGGCCGTTACTGCTGCGAGGGGAGAGACGAGGATGAGTGGCAGCAGAATCTCGGCTTTAGCCCCATGTAAGTAACGCCCACCCGTCCCTTCGTTAGAAACTTTATAAAGCATTATCTTTACTTTTAAAAAGCAGTTTTTTTAGCAAAAAACATTGCAGCACATGTATGTGCTGGGTGTAGGGAGCCATATTAATAGTCCGGGGGGGTCATTGGGGGTGGTTGGTTCCCTTTAACTAAAGGCTATGTACATCAACTGTGGGCGGTCTGATGGGACCTCTGAGATGGCACACTGAGTATAACTTATCACAACTAATAACAATACATTACACTATATCAATGCTGGCTATACACTTAGCACAGGGATACCCGGGTATCTCAAAACTATGGTACCATCAACCTCAAATGTAGCTTTACACCGGTGTATATTCCACATGGGCTGCAGCAAGTCCAGAAAAAGTAAAAAGAAAAAAAACCTTTTGCGCAAAAGAAAAACATATTGTAAAAAAAACAGCAAAATTTGGCAGCTTACCAGCCAATGCCAGATTCACATGTCCAGCACTTTAGTTCTGTAAGCTTGGGGTGCAATCTGTGGAGCACTCTTTTCCAGGGCTTGTCAGGACCTTGTCATGATCCTCCCAATGTGGATGGCACCGGACGCCGGCTCTCCTTTCGCAATCACTCACTGCCTTCCTGGACGCCAATCACTCGCTCCATCAGGGGAACATCTCCTCAGCCTCCTTGTCAGGATCCTCCCAATGTGGATGGCATCAGATGCCGGCTCTCCTTTCGCAGTCACTCACGGCCTTCCTGGACGCCAATCACTCGCTCCATCAGGGGGAACATCTCCTCAGCCTCTCCTCGGATGCTGGACACTTGCTCGGTTCAAGATAAAGTCTTTAGTCCACACAACAGGGCTTGCAAACAACTTTAAAGGCCCATATAGCTTGCACTGGCTTTGCTATAATCCTTACACTAGTAATGGCCACCGCAGAGAGAGATCAGCAACAACAGGAGCAACTGACAGAGCTGTCACCAAGGCAACCAGAGACCGTGCTTTCACTTTTCTAGACACAGAGCAGTCACCATGGCAACCAGAGACTGTGTTTTATCTTTCCTGGGCCACTACAAAATGGCAGTCTGCTTGGTTTTAGCAGCTTATCAGTTTACTCTCTTACATGCCACCCCACTAGAGGTTGGCGTCCTCGACATACCTCCCCACTCAAAGTCGTCCTGTGCATAGCGCTGAGGGGGTATCCCTGCTGTAGTTCGAGTGGTTCTCCGAAGGCCCGCCCCAACGCATTCTGTCCCCGAGGGGGCAGGAGTTCCTTCAGAGGTGTCATCAGAGGAAAGGCGTAACGCTGCTCCTTCCTGAAGTGCGACACCCCGTGACCCATCATTCATGTCAGTTGGCTGACCTAAGCACCCACCCTCGGAAGGACATACCACAGGCTCAACACTCTCTCCACACAGGAGCAGATCATTCACAGGGGGCAGATAAACAGGCGCAGAGGAGGGCACATCATCAAACTCAAAAGCACCAGGAGTACCCGCCCCTTGGGACACAGCCTCTAGTTCCGTGGAAATGGGAGCTTCATCCTCAAACCAGCACCGTTGTAGCATGTTACGGTGAAGATTACGAGTGGGCCCCCCTACCCCCACCGGCTCAACCTCATAGACTGGAATATCAGAGTTCACCCGTCTCTTTATCAGGTATGGTGTCGCCTCCCACCGGTCGCTCAGTTTCCCTGCCGGCCGTTTGACCCTCACCAACACTCTATCCCCCGGGGAGAAAGGTTCTGTCTGCACAGGCCGCGTGTCCCTATGAGACACCTGACTGAGTTGATTTCCCACCACCTGATGCACCACTCTCAGTCGCAGCCGATGTTCTCGAACCCATTCAGATGCAGTCCGAGGGGAATCAGAGGAGGGATCTGGCATGTTCAAATCTTCAATATCCCTCCCGGGTCTCCAAAACATCAACATGTGTGGCGAATAGCCCGTAGTGCTGTGCACTCGATTGTTGTAGGCCCAAATTAGTTCAGGGAGGTACTCAGGCCAGCGGGCCTGCTGCCCGTCCTTTAATGTTCTCAACACCTGTATTAAGGTACGATTGAAACGCTCACAGGCCCCATTTCCTTGGGGATGGTAAGGTGTCGTTTTTGAATGTGCTATACCATACAACCGACGCAGCTCCTCCATTAGCATCCCCTAAAAACATGCCCCCTGATCTGAGTGTATTCTGTGCGGACACCCAAACACTTGGAGAAAATGACGACACACAGCCTTGGCTGCCGACTCTGCTGTCTGATCTCTCGTCGGCACCGCCACAGCATATTTAGCTGGGCAGCAGAGTTGAGGGCAGACTAGAGAGGTGCCCGAGTTCTCACAATCAGGCTTCGTAACTTTTATTAACAAATCACCGGACATTGTGGGATTATTATTCGCAATGGATTATGTCAGACCTGTGGATTTTTTTTGGAGCTAATAGTAATGACTGGGGGGCTGTGTCATGTTTTTATTATTTAACCTTTGTCTTTTCATTCCTTTTCAGCCTACCATTATTGGACTATATTGGATTCCCTGGATTACATCCGACCTTCATGTTTTCTTTTTTTTTTTTTTTTTTTTTTTAAATAAATTCATGAACAAGGGAGTTGGGGAGTGTTTTTTAAAACAATATATTTCTTTCCCGTGTCTTTTAACTCTGTACTTGCTGGATTAGTAAAGGAGGTGTCGGATAGACCCCTCTCCACTACTAACACCATGACTTGGAGCCAGCTGTCAATTCAAAGCTGACATTAACCCAATAACTATTACCCAAATTGCGATCGCACCAGGGAATTCGGTAAAAGTCAGGTACAGTGCCAGCGTTGGCACATCTAATGTGATGCACCAATCCTGGGGCAGCTGCAGGCTGGTATATATAGGCTGGGCTTTCTCACCCTTATAGTATTAGCTCTCCGCTGTCTGTTTTACCATTTTTACAACTTTTTTTTTAAATTATTGATTTATTTAAGTGGTGGAGCCTCTCTTCTTTTGCTAAGCAGCCAAAGTAAAGCAGACAGCTGATATTATCCCATTCACAGCATGATATCAGCCCCAGCTGTTTGATTTACCTTGGCTGGTTAGCAAAATAGAAGGGACCACACGTTATTTTTCAAAGTTATTTATTTATTTTTATACTACAATTACAGCTGTTATGCTCAAGTCAGGAGAGCAGACAGCCAGGGTGAGATTTGCAAGAATACAGCTGACTGACTGCATACCATTCATTTTACTATATAATATTGTAAATAATTGCAAAAAAAATAAAAGTGGGATAAAATGAGATAAAAATGCATATTTCTGCCATTCTTTTTTAGGTTTTGATTTTTCGTGGCTCATTGTATGGCAAAAAAATCATCTAGGTCAGTATGATTACAGCCATGTCAGATTAAGAAATTAGTTTCTTTGGTTTTTTTTAAGATAAAAAGTTAAAAAAAATCTGCTTTATAAATTACTTTGTTCTGCTTTTGTCGGAGACCTATAAAATTTAACATTTTTCATTTATAGACACTTGTTTTTTACTTGCCAAACTGACTTTTCAATTATATCATTTTGTGATACATATGACAATTTAATAGCTTTTTATTGCATTTCTGTGGGAAGTTTGGCAACTAGAACATGAGAATTCTGCCATTTTGATTATCTTTTTTCTCAGTGTTTTAACACATGGTTTAAGCAATTTGATATTTTGATAAATCAGATTTTTATGTAAATACAATTTTTTTTTATTTTTGAACGAAGAAGAGTTTCTTTAAGCTCCCAACTTTTTTATTTTTATAAAGTTTTTAGAACATTTTTTATTTTATTTTTTTCATAAGAACTCTAATGGTGGGTTTACACGCCGCGATATCGGCGTCCAACTCCGACCCAACTCCGACAAAAAGTCACGTGGGTCGCGAGTTGGAGCCGATATCGGGTGCGCGTTGTATTGTTTTAGCATCCAACGCGATGCTGGAACGATGCCAAAACGATATCGGAGTTGAATAGCAAAGCTATTCAACTCGCCGATATCGCAAGGCCGTTGTACCAGCATCGCTGCGTGTGACAGCCCAACTCCGATGTCTACGCTCACGTCACCCATTCACTCCCATGTTAACTGGTCGTTCCTGGGTTGGTGGGCGTAGACATCGGAGGGACGTTGTTTCCCGATATCGCAGCGTGTAAACCGGCGATGCGATATCGGGAAAAGCGCTCCCGAAATGCGCACTCCCGCGGCGTTGTATGCGATATCGTCCCGATATCGGGACGTGTAACCCCACCATAAGAAAGCAGTGACAGAGGCCTTAAATTAGCCCTCAGCTGCTATGGCAACCCATCAGCATCCTGGGGTACTCTGGCGCGTCAAGGTACATTGAAATCTAGCCATTTAAATTATACATTTTATCAATTTGTGTGGGGAGGGTTCTCCTTCTTTAGGCCCTTTGCCCATGTTGCTTTTTTGTTTCCTTGCACACGTTGTTCAGATGTCTTTTTAATGCATCAAAATCTGCCCCAATTCCGCAAGGAGCAAAAAGCACATCTGAACTGTCATAGACTTTGATGGCCTCAGGATAGACATGCAGATTTGGTGCAGATTCTCAAAATCTGCTTGAGAAAAAAGCATCAAACACCACACCATGGGTGCAGGACCTTAAATTATTCATAGGTTAAAAATTCAAGGATAAAGGTGCACTCACTCGTGTCAAACTTTATGCACACAGACTTTTAATTCATGGTGGAGACTTACACAGAGCAGGGAGGGAGGAGAAGTAACGGACAATGAGTCATTTCGCGCTTTTCTTAGCGCTTCCACTGGTCCTTGGAAAAGTGCGAAATGACTCGTTGTCCGTTCCATCTCCTCCCTCCCTGCTATGTGTAAGTCTCCACCATTAATTAAAAGTCAGTGTGCATAAAGTCTGACACGAGTGAGTGCACCTTTTTCCTTGAATTTTTGCTATATGATGTATCTTTATAGGTAGCACCCTGGGACTATAATTTGCACTTGAATGATATGCCATTTGATTATATTGAGACTACAGACCTATTAGCCCTTATTGTGCAATTGATTCCCGGCTTTCTTGTTTATAATTATTATTCTTAGGTTAATGACAAGATGTTCATGAAGGATTTGACAGCTTCTCTACACAGCAGATATTATGCTTTTTTTCTTTTATAAAACTTGGCTCCAATGGATTGAGTTTACGTACTCTAGTGACTATAGCAGACTTGTGCTGTCTGATTTCTGGATCTGATCCCCATGGACAAGGGTTAAATGAACTCTTGGTAGATCCCCCCTCCCACACTTTTTGTTTTTCTCATGTACCTCCTTTCCCTAATCTTTCTTTTCTCTTCTCCTCCTACCTCCTCTTCTGCTCATACCCCTGTAAATGCATTTGTATTTTTTCTTTCTTTCACTCCTAAAAAATTTGAAAACTGAAATGCCCAGAAGGGCAACTTAGCCTATTTTATTGATTGATCTCTGACTATGTTGATGGCCTCTTGAAACAATATTCTGCAATGTTCTCTTGCAATGTCATTGGCCAGATATTATTATATCTTTGTATTTAATTGCTGTTATGTGTTTTAATATATTTTTTTAAATTATTCAAATACTAGATGCAGTCACTGATGCTATCACATTAGGTGGTGACATCATGATGGGGATGGGCAGTGTGGCACTGGGGGAAGCGGCTGTCTCTCCCCTCTGTGCTGTCTCTTCTCTATCTGCGTTTTTTTCCCCTAACTCTCCTCTCCCCCCTGTGGTTCCTCTCTCCCCACTGTGATCCTTCTCTGCCCCCTGAGGTCCCTCCCTGCTCACCCTGTGGTCCATCTCTGTACCCCAGTGGATGCTCTCTTCCCCTCGAAGGCACTCTCTGTCCCCCTGTGGTTGTTTTCTGTCCCTTGCGCTCACTCTCATACAGTGGCAGCATGAGGAAGATGACAGTGGCATGAGGAACTTGGACAGTGCGGTATGAGCGGGGTGAGCACATTCTGAGCAGGGGTGAGTGTGGTCTGAGGGGAGAGGGTGCAGGTTGAGTGAGGTTCAGTATGAGCTGTGGGGGGTGAGTGTGGGCTGAGGGGAGGAGTGTGCGGCCTGAGTGGGTTTGACTGCAGGCTGATCAGGGTGAGTGAAAGCTAAGCGGGGGTTAATGCAAGCTGAGTGGGAGTGTGTGGGCCAAGGGCAGGCGAGTGTAGGCTGAGTGGTGGTGAGTGTGGGCTGAGGGAGAGTGAGTGTGGGCTGAGCAGGAGTGAGTGTGTGATATGGGGGGTGAGTGTGGGCTATGGGTGTGAGGATTATGCATCATCTCTTTTTGGTGATTGAATCAAATCGCTTTTTATATATCCTGAACACTCGTCTCAGGTCATTGTAGTCTTCCAAGATAGATGGAATAAGGCCGTGGTCTTATTGGCTGGATTTCAAGCTGCATACATAATTCCCCTTTGAGTATGTAGTCATAGGGGGTGAGGAGGTGAGATAATTAAATTAGCAATATACAAACTTGGACAATGGGAACTCTGCATAGTCTGGCAATAAACAATAACTTAGTAAACATGAGATGATAAGAAAAACGTTAATATATCTGGCCAAATTAAGAACATTCATTCCTGGCATGCACTGAGAAAAGCTGTGTTTTCACAACTGGCATCAAAAGAAAATGCCCAACATGTAACCACACATAATAAATATTAAAAAGGCATTGATTGTTAATGTTTAAAAGTCATAGGTGAAGCAGCAGAGTTAAAAAACAGGCATTTCACCAGTTAAAAATGTGTGCAGAAAACAATAATTGGGCAGAAAAAAATAATAGCACATTAGTTATTTGTATGAATCTACGGTACTTATCTGACCAGAGCACCTTCTTCATGCTAGCTGTGTCCTCAACATGACTTTTCAAAGCTGCAAATAGGACTTCCTATTGCTTGCCTTAAAATCCCTCCAAGTCCCTGCAAGACTTTTGGAACAAAAAAATTGATGGTATGGTGTGGTATATGGAGTGCAAAGATAATGGGGCCATTCTTCATCAATGGAAACCTCAATGCCACTGGATATCTGAATCATGAAGCAATTTCAGATATCCAGTGGCATTGAGGTTTCCATTGATGAAGAATGGCCCCACTATCTTTGTACCCCATATACCACACCATACCATCAATTTTTGTGTTCCAACAGTCTTAGAGGGATCTATCCACTGTGGGTTAGTGTCAGACCAATAGAGGTGGTTTTGTTTGTTAACTTCACCATTCACAAAAATGTTTTCCTCATCACACATCTAAAGGCAATTATCTATGCTGTGAAGATACGAGATGTGCAGCATCTGAAATACCGGATACTGAAAGCCTGAAGTAGGAGCTGAGAAAGCACCGATGCGCATTGAAATAAAATGTCATTGCACCTAGACTCTGTGTCATCCACTTTCTTTACCAGCAGCGTGGATTGTAGAAGCACCATCCTTCGGATCTCTGTTTATACACCATTTTTCATGTGCAAGTGCTGATCCAGCAGCAGCTGTACAGGCGCATATACTAGTTGTGAGTTATCACAACTAGCCCAGGTGAGTGGATAAAATCATAAGTGCATGTTCATCTTTGGAGATAAGACCCATTGCACTTTTTCTGTCTCTTACTCCTCCACATAGTGTGACAAGAGTGGGAGAATAGGGTTGCATTGAAAATCCACACAATGGGCAGCACTTTGACCACATTTTATAAGTGGTGATAAACTTGTAAATAACTTATGAAGCAATACAGTTACATTAAAACCAAGCACACCATTGTTTTTCTTATGAAATTCTCAATACGTTTGATGTGTCACATGACCTTCTTCCCATTGTTAAAAATGAAGTTGGATCCAAAATGGCCGACTTCAAAATGACCACCATGGTCACCACCTATCTGGAAAGTTTTCCCCCTCCCATATACTGTGTCACAAACAGGAAGTTGATATCACGAACCATTCCCATTTTATATAGTGCATCCATATAAATGGCCCACCCTGTAGTGTAAGTGACTAATAGTATACTGTCTACAGATTCTCCCACTTGAGGTATGGATCTCTTCAGCTCCTTCATAGAGACCATGAGACTCTTGTCTGCTTCTCTCATTAGTGCTCTCATTTCTTGGGATGTCAGTTTAGGTGGATGGCCAAGCCTTGGTAGGTTTGAAGTTGTGCCATACACCTTCCATTTTTGGATGATGGATTAACCCCTTTATCCCAGAGCATGGTTTGCACCCTAATGACCTGATGCCATTTTTGCAATTCTGACCAGTGTCATTTTATGAGGTAATAACTCTGGAACGCTTCAACGGATTTCAGTGATTTCAAGATTATTTTTTTTGTGACATATTGGACTACATGTTAGGGTCATTCCATGTCAAGTGAACCAATGATTATTACCTCTATATTTTTAATTCTTTTGAGATTTTGTTATTTGATAATAGCATGTCAGACAATGCAAAATGTGAAGAGAAAATTTAAAAAAAAAATTTTTTTTTTTTTTAAATGATTTTCAAAGTTCGGAAAAAGTGTGAATTTCGCTGTTGCCTGCCTTTACGTTTCTCCTTATAACTCAGGCTAGGAATAAGATAGAGAGACAAAATGAACACCATTCTACTCAGAACTATACAGGCTTTCATCAGATATGTCACAAGAGGATCTTTGTTAATATTTTACCCATGTGATCGCAAGCGCAAAACTTTAAAACGTATTTCCGAAAAATCGGCGCGCTTTAAATATTTCAAAAACTGCCCATGTGTCTGCTTTGCTCTTAGCCACATCTGTACCAAATTTCAAGTTGGGATCGCAATGGGATCATATTTTAACATATTTTACTATTAATAGCGTCAATGGGTCATTCCATATCAAGTGATCTAAATATGAATATTTTTTTTTACCTGACGTCTTTAGATTTTTTTTTTTTTTTCCTTTATGAAGTACTACTTTAGTTAATTACAAATTAAAAGTTTGGAATTTTTTTCTTCATCAGTTAATTTTTTACAGATTTTTAAAGTTAAAAAAAAGTGTGAATTTTGGCCTGGTATGACTTTACATTTTTTTATCTCGGGCTAGAAATAAGATAGAGAAACAAAATAAACACCATTCTACTCAGAACTGTCCAGGCTTTTACCAGATATGTCACAAGAGTATATTTGTTAATTTTAATTTTTTACCCATGCGAATGCAAACGCAACATTTTGAAACGCATTTCCGAAAAAACGTTTAAATAAAAATTTTCCAAAACTGCCCATGTGTCTTTTATGCTCTTAGCCACATCTGTACCAAATTTCAAGTTGGGATCGTGATGGGATCATATTTTAAAATATTTAACTATGGTTAATCTCATTTTTATTAAATTTTGAAAAAACATATGAAAGACATACATTCAATCTTTTAACAAAATCTTGAGACATATAAAATATACAAAAAGAGAATTCACAAAGTTATTAGTAACTTTAAGATAAGCTGCAAATTTACTTTTGCGCTTATCTCTGGTGCAATATATACTACAATCTAAATATAATTCCAAACACTCAAGTATACAACCTTTCTCAGGGTTTTGAGATGTTCTGACGTCAAGGGGACAAGCAGCCCCAGCAGAATGATTTTTATCACTTGGCCCCTTCTAACAGGTTGACCACGTAAGTGGGTCATTACCCGTTGAGGCCTAGTTGGAATAGTCTATCGACTGGTGTACCGGAAAGGAAGGCCGAAATATTAATGATCTACTCACAGCTCAGAGTTTCCGATACCTGTCTAATGTTCACTAGAATTCTGAAGGTATAGGTGTAGAAAGGAAATACCTAGACTGAATGTATCAGATGGGAAGAAAAGAGAGATAGAAAAGAAGAGAGAGAGAAGAGAAACAAAAACCATTAGAAAAAGTTATACTGGGAAAGAAAAGCCACGTAAGAAAAAAAGGAGGGGGGGGGGGACGGGTGAGGTATGGGAAGGAGAAAGGGTACTCATCCCACTGGCTCCCCATCAGCCAGAGGTCGAGCCATATTATCTGTGCTGGAAAAGATACTCCTACATTCTGCAGAGTCGTGAAAAAGAATCCATTCAACCCAAATCCCTAAGAATTTGTTCCGAGATCCCGACGCATCAGCTGCGAGCTCCTCCATTCGATATATGTCCATCAATTCTTTGAACCAATCAAGTAGAGATGGAGCCCGGCTTGATTTCCAGAACCTCGGTATCACAGCACGAGCAGCCGAGATGCAAAAGCGGAGAATATCCCTCTTCTGTAGCCCAATAGGACCTGGAAAAATGGATAACATTGCCGATTCTGGGCAGCATTCGGCTTGTTTACCTGTTATCCGGGCGTATGCATTGAAAACCTCAGACCAGAACCGCCGGATTTCCCCACAACTCCACCAAATGTGTATCATTGTACCCTTCTCTTCCCCACAGCGCCAGCAGGTATCAGGGGTCCAGGGAACATGTTCCGGAGTGTCGTCGGGCACAAGTACCATCTAGTGAGCAGCTTATAGCTTCTTTCTTGTGCTGAACAAGCGCTAGCTAGTGAGAGAGTAAATATAAAACATTTCTGCCAATTAGCTTCTGAAATGCTACACCCCAATTCCCTCTCCCAAGCACGTTGGAAGTAAAGGGTGCCCTGCTCTCTCATGGACCCTAAGGCCTGGTATAGAACTGATATTTTGCGCCTCGGTGGAGCCTCCAGTTGGAATAACCTCTCCAATACGTTTGGCGTCAATCTTGCCCTGCAAGAGTGGTCAGCTGAATATAAGTATGCTCTGTATTGGAGAAATTCAAATCACTTAAGAGGTCTCGTAGGTTCTTTGAGTTGTAGCTCTGCCATCGGGGGCAAACCACCACTGGACAGAGTCTGTCCTACTCGGGTGTCATCCACAATCCGCCAACATAAAAATCTCTGCCTGTCAAATCTGGGTGGGAAAGATGGGTTGGAAAAAAGGGGAGTCAAAGGGCTAAGTCTGTCGTTTAAGCGGAGGGTTTTCGTCACTAGGTGCCATACCTTCAAGGTGTTTCTGGTCATGTCTGTCAAAGGTACTAGGTCTGTGGAGTCTTTAGGGGAAATCCAAAGCAGGTGTTTCAGCGGAATCCCCAAACCCTCTTGCTCCACCCCTACCCATTTCTTGGAGGACGCATGATAATGCCAATCTAGAGCTCTAACAAGAGAGGAAGCCACAAAGTACGCTCGTATGTTGGGTAGTCCAACCCCTCCTCTGGTCTTGGGCAAGGATAGGATATTCATTCGCAATCTGGACCTCTTGCCCCCCCAGACAAATCTAAGGATCATAGATTGCATTTTGGAGAGGAAGCCTCTATCCAATAGAACAGGAACTGTCTGAAAAGTATATAAGAGTCGGGGCAAGACATCCATCTTGACTACGTTTATTCTCCCAAACCAGGATAGCTTTAATTGTCTATAGGAGGTAAATGCCGATTCCGCGTTAGTCAAAAGGGGTTGATAATTTAAATTGAATATTTGTTTAAGATCTTTTGGTATAAGGACTCCCAAGTACTTAATGGCTTCTACTTTCCATTTAAATGGGAACTGTTTAGATAGATGAGAAACCAATTCTCCAGGCAAAGAAATATTGAGTGCCTCGGTTTTGGAGCAATTCACTTTAAAGTTGCTCAATTGTCCGAACCGTTCAAACTCCATTAAGACCGAAGGGATGGAGGGGCTGGGAGATGTAAAGTAGCAGGTCATCTGCAAATAAGGCTAATTTGTGATGACTCTGTCCCAGCTTGACCCCATGGACGCATTCATTGGACCTAAGTGCAAAATATTTAACTATTATAGTGTCAATTTAAAAATCACCAAGAACACAATCAGTCATTTTTTCACAATTGCCCGTCAATAGTTTGAATTTGATATAAAGAAACATAGTCTTGTAACATCTCAAATGAAAGCTGTTACCGTTCTGAGTAAAATGATGCCTCTCCCACTTCATTATCTTATTTCTAGCCTGAGATAAAAAAATGTAATATTACTAGTAAAATATGTTAAAATATGATCCCATTGCGATCCCAACTTGAAATTTGGTACAGATGTGGCTAAGAGCAAAGCAGACACATGGGCAGTTTTTGAAATATTTAAAGCGTGCCGATTTTTCGGAAATGCGTTTTAAAGTTTTGCGCTTGCGATCACATGGGTAAAATATTAACAAAGATCCTCTTGTGACATATCTGGTGAAAGCCTGCACAGTTCTGAGTAGATTGGTGTTTATTTTGTTTCTCTATCTTATTTCTAGCCCGAGATATGATAGAAAATGTAAAGCCATACCAGGCCAAAATTCGCACTTTTTTAAAACTTTAAAAATCTGTAAAAAATTAACTGATAAAGAAAAAAATTCAAAACTTTTTTTTTGTAATTAGATAAAGTTGTTCTTCATATAGAAAAAAAATTTAAAAAATCTGAGGACGTCAGGGAAAAAAAATATTCATTTTTGGATCACTTGACATGGAATGACCCGTTAGTGGCAAATTTAGGACTATACTTTTTGTGTTTACTTGTGAAAAAGTGGAATTTTAACAAAAATTTTAATGCGTATACTGTTAAACCAGAGAGTTATGTCACACACAATAGTTAATAAATATTTCCCACATTTCTACTTTTCATCAGCACAATAATGGAAATATTTTTTTTTGCCAAGAAGTTAGAAAGGTCCTGCAATTTTTCATATTTCTATCTGCTTGCGGCTTAAAGTCTTCTCATTTACCAGTTGGCAGAATACTCTCCACAAGGAGAATAGATACTCCCCCAGATCTCATATTTCTATCAAAATTTACAAATCCACTTTTTTAGTGACCACATCACATTTGAAGTGACTTTCAGGGGCCTATGTGACAGAAAATACACAAAAGTGACACCATACTAAAAACTGCACTCCTATGACTGCTCAAAACCACATTCAATAAGTTTATTAACCATTCAGATGCTCCATAGGAACTAAAGCAATGTTGAAGGAAAAAATGAAAATTTAACTTTTTTACTCAAAAATGTTACTTTAGCACCAAATTTTGCTGTTTCACAAGGGCAACAGGACAAAATGGACCTCAATACTTGTGTAATTTTTCCTGAGTATGCTTATACCCCATATGTGGTGTAAAACCAGTTTGGGCACCTTGGCAGGGCTTAAAAAAGGAGAGAGTGCCATTTGACTTTTCATGCGGAAAATTGGCTGGAATAGTTAGCGTATGCCATGTCATGTGTAGATAGCCCCTGATGTGCCTAAACAGTGGAACCCCTCCACAAGTGACCACATTTTGGAAATTAGACTCCTCAATGAACTTTTGTAAATATGTGATGAGCACATTGAACCCCCAGGTGCTTCACAAAGCTTTAGAACATTGAGTCATGTAAATAAAAAAAATCACATTTTCTCCACAAAAATGTTTTTGCGCTTTTTTTTTTATTTCCACAAGAGTAAAAGGAGAAAATGGACCCCACAGGTTGCTGTGCAATTTCTTCTGAGTACGTCGATACCCATATGTGGTGGAAAACTACTGCATGAGTGAACGCTAGGCCTTGGAAAGGAGGGAGCGCAATTTTACTTTTCAAGCGAAAAATTGGCTGGAATAGTTAGCTGATGCCATGTCACGTTTAGAGGGTCCCTGATGTGCCTAAACAGTGGAAACACCCCACCAATGACCCAATTTTGGAAACTAGGCCCCTCAAGGAACTTTCCTAGATGCGTGGTGAACACCTTTAACCCTCAATTGATTCACAGTTTGGCCGTGAAAATAAAAAAAATCACATTTTCTCCACAAAAAGTTTCTTCAGCTGAATTTTTTTTTTTATTTCACAAGGCTAACAGAAAAAATGGAACCCATAATTTGTAGTGCAATTTCTCCTGAATATGCAGAAACCCTGTATGTGGCAGAAAGCCACTGTGTGGACTTATGGCAAGGTTTAGAAGGGAAGGAGTGCCATTCAAACTCAAAATTGGCTGGAATCAATAGCGGACACGATGTTGCGCTTGGAGAACCCCTTATGTGCCTAAATAGTGGAAACTCCCCACAAGTGACCCCATTTTGGAAATTAGACTACTCAATAAACTTATCTAGATGTGTTGCGAGCACCTTGAACCTTTAGGTGCGTCACAGAATTTTAGAAAGTTGAGCCATGAAAATAGAAAAATCACATTTTCTCCACAAAAATGTTGTTTGAGCTTATTTTTTTAATTTTCACTAGGGTAATGGGAGGAAATGGACCATAAAATTTGTTGTGCAATTTCTTCTGAGTACGCTGATACATTATATGTGGCAGAAAATCCTTGTTTGTGTGCACAGTTGGGCTCAGAAGGGAAGGAGTGACATTCAAACTTTTCAGAATTTTAGAACATTGAGCTATGAAAAGAAAAAAAAAATCATATTTTTTCCCCAGACATGTTTTAGTCCCAAATTTTATATTTCACAAGGGAAACAGGAGAAAATGCACAATAAAATTTGTTGTGCAACGTCTCTTGAGTACATTGATGTCTCATATATGACTAAAACAGAACATTTTGGATCAGTACCCATTTATCCTAAGCTCTATGCTGAGCACTTACATTTGAATTTCCAGCTACATCTCCGAAATATCTGATTCAGGTGATGTTTGCCCTCTTTTCAGTGGTATCCTTCTTTTCAAAGGCTCACAAAATTGTGGTGGATCGCACTTTTGCGAATGCCTAAAAAAGACACATAAAAAGATGGACACTGCTGGATCACAGGTCAGATAAGCGTTCAAAGTGACTCCATCTGCCTCATTACAGTGAATTTTCCTTTGGAGGAATTTTGTCTGAATCACATATTTCAGGCCCCTTTCACATCTATGCGCCCGTGGTTTTCCCTGCGTTTGGCTGTCCTGCGCTAGCACAAATGCAAGCGCAGGTGCATTTAAAGGCAAGTGCAGACAAACGCATAGGCGCATAGATGTACTGCCCTTGCGCTCGCCTGTTTTCGCTGCCCCCTTTACCTGCTATGGTCGAGCACAGCCGAGTGCAGGAGCCGAAAACCCGGAAGCGCGAGTGTGACTGTGCCGACATCATTTGCGCTAGCGCAGGGCAGGTAAATGCAGGCAAACCCATGGGCACATAGATGTGAAAAGGGCCTCAGAGATTTACACTTAATTGCCGGTGTAAGCGCACAGCGTAGAGCTCAGTATAAATGTGAACTGCGCTGTACTGCGATCTTTGAAAGCAGAATATACAAATCAATCAGTTGAAGTGGCTTTACTACTACAATGTACATCGTTACAGTATAAGTGATTAGGCGGCTTTATTCGTCAGATCCTTACAATCACAGTGATACCGGATTTATATAGGTCTGGGAACCTGCTATCTACCTTAGGGCCGCTTTACACACACCAACTTTTGTGACCAACTTCTGAACAGATCTCTGGTTGCAGTGAAATCATGGACACAATGTTCCAATTGTACACAGCCACAGAATGGAACATTGTGTCCATGATTTCACTGCAACCAGAGATCTGTTCAGAAGTTGTTCACAGAAGTTGGTGTGTGTAAAGCGGCCCTTATGGAGAGAAGTTTTCTTTCAACCATAAGAAGACAGCTAAGTAGGTGAGGAGATTACAGCCACATCCCTCCTCTAGGAAATATGCATATTTGCACTTCTGTAAGATAGTGGAAGAACTCCAGCGGCACCTTTAAGTAGCTCCTCAAAGTCATAATCGCTTTCCAACAAGCTTTTTAATATGACTAAGGGATTTGTGCCAGATCAGAACCCCAAACTTAAGACGCAGCATCCAGACCTATCAGCGGCGGCAGCTGCGTGCGGCTGCACACCGGACCGGAGGGCACATTAACCCTCCTGTTCAGTGTGCTGATCCGGTCCACGGCTGTATGGCTCAAACAGACAGCCACGGATCGGATCACAGCCGTAATGTGAAGCCATTCTAAACCGAAATGTTGCCACAAGATCCTAAGGGCCTAACAAAGGCACAACACACCCAGTGGCGTAACGATTGCGGTCGCAGCAGTCGCGGCTGAGACTGGGCCCGGACCTGTAGGGGGGCCTGCGCCTCCAGCCGCCCCCCGTGACCAGGTAGTATTAATGCCCCTCGCTCCTTACCCACGGCTAGCAGCATCCCCCACCCCCCCCCGCTCCTTACCCATGGTGTGAGGGGTTGAATCACTCCTGGGGGGCCCGGTCTATTTATAGCATCGGGGCCCGCCAGGCTCCGGTTACGCAACTGAACACACCCCAAAGGAGTGCTGCAGCTGCAGTTTATTTTTTGGTGATTGAATCAGCCTACATGTTATATTCCTTTGACTAATATATTTCATGACGGTTTGTAAAACTTGTATGAAACACATTGGAAAGAAAAATGATTAATTTAAATCACTCCAAAAGATCAGTCATTAACAAACAGGAAAAATAAACACTGTCCTAATGAAATCCACAGAATTATTCAGATATATTCAGATAAGGTAATGACTGCTTATAATTGATTTAAACTGCTCCTTGAAGGTAATAGAAGGTGTGCGCATTGCTCAGATTACCCAGCTATTCCAAGAACTATGCATCACTTTACCCATATTAATAATTTATGCAAATACATTCTTGATACTGATTAATACATTTATATAACCTGTTAAATATTAATTAAAAGTATATATAGCTTGAAGAAAAGCAGAGATAGGGAATGTAATGAGATGGGGAATGCTCTTACATAAATTAAAACTAGAGTATGAACTGCAGGAATAAAGAAAATGATACTTATACCATAACTAACAGAAAAGCAGAAAAGCAAAAAATTCAATGGGAAAACAGTAAATAAAACTTTCTTTAATGGCAAAAAAAAAAAAGCTGAAAAGGCTTTTCCTAGTTTACGTTGAATGATTGCAGGCATATGTCAGTGTGCACGGCTCATAAATTCTACTATGATTCCTCCTAATACCTTATGGCAGATCAGCAATGTAATTCTCTCCTTCTCTGCTCCACTTTGTGTTTAGTTCTGCTAAAGCTTTGCTCCTTCTGAACCCCAGCTTATTTACCCATCATGTTAGTCATTGGACATTTAGGCCCCAATTTATCACTTTCTGTTCTTTTTAAGTCACCTTCTCTTTTTGTCATGTGATATTAGTGGCAATTTTTGGTGCTAAATAATTAAACTGGCGCACGTGATTATTTAATTTGGCACAAAGTTAAAAATGTTTTTTTTTCCTTCCCTGGACTATTTTTTTCAATTTCAGATTAAGTTGCACATTGCCACTAAACGTCACCAAGTTTACACCAAAATACTAGCAAACTCCAACAGAGTGGACTGGAGTGAAGTTGTGACAAATTTTGGGCCTTTTTAAAAAGTCGAAATTAATGAATCAGTCTAAAATATCTGCAATTGCTTGACTCTATCCACCAGGTATATATAAACAAAAAACATGTGGCCACATATAAAATGGACTTAAAGGGAATCTGTCAGGTCAAAAATCCATATGTAACTATCATTTTCTAATTCCTTTCCTTAAGCTCTCTCTATTCATGTATTTCTATTATTTATACTCCCCTCCTATCCTCTGTAAACTTCAATATAAAATATTCATTCCATCTGTCAATCACAGCGAGTTCTCTGCTGCCCACTCCAAAAGGAATGAATATTCATGCATCACTACATAGCCTTGTCCGCCTCCGGTCTGTATGCTATGTAACTCATTGCAGACAGAGGAGAAAGGAGGGTGGAGGAGGTGTGTGCTTTTAGCAGATCTGAGCAGATGCAGCTCTGAGATCTTCATTGTGTGTATCTAAGGCATATGTAGTGTGTGCTCTGAGATATTTATTTGTGTTGATATGAACGTTTGATCATTTACTTAGCAGAAACACACATTACATGTATGCAGGAAAACAAATGTTTATACAAACTCAAATCTCTGGCTTGCAGAAGTCTGAGAGATTCAGTGTAACCAGCACTGAGGGGAGGGACAGAATGCCAGCTTGGAAAGGCGAGGATATTTAAATAACCATTACATGGTGTGACTCTCAGACTGCTCACGAATCATGACAATTACTTTTACAGCTGACTGCACGGTGTGAAGATGATTAAAGCAAGATAACTACAAATAATACATTAATGATTTTTACATATTCTGAATGGGCTGCCCGAGCACTATTCAAGGTTACTATTAGCACCATACTGAAAAATGAAAAAATGACCTGACTGAGTCCATTTAAAAAAAGGCAAACATAGAAGAATGAATCATGTGCAAGCACAGTAAAGACGCAAAATATCCAAAACTAAACAAAAAACAGTCTCAAAGGCAGTGATAAATCGAGGCCTTTATCTGTTGATGCTGCAGATCTGAAAAGTTGGGCTACAATTGACTTTTTTCAAAAAGCTATAACCAAACTTCCCCACTGCTTTGTCTCCCAGTCATATTATTGAGCTCATTCTAAAACAGCCAAGATAACGTAGCTTTACCACTGCTTTACTGTACATTCACATGATTCCTGCTCCACTAATCTCTCTCACTCTGAGCACTATGGAATGCACACTTTATCTGTAATAATCATGTTATTCAGGACCACTTTATGGAGGTAACATAAAAATATTTGGCACATTGTAACATAGTTATTCTCTGTGTCATAGTGGCAGTCGCTTCACACAAACTCCTTGCCCTAGCAATATAACTGGAGGCGTAGCTGGCCTTCTCCTGTTTAACAACTGCATACTGAAAGTAATCCCACTCCTATCCTCCCTTTCCCTCCTTTTGAAGTTTATTCCATCCATAGCTACTTTACCTCAAGCCACCAAGTGGCCATATTATACAAACTGCAGGCTGGGAGATGACTGCTTGGGCTTAGCTCCCTAATTGGCTCCCGAGAGGTTCACATTCCTTTTAAGGAGCAATATGAGAGGTTGCTTTGCACAACAATCATAACAGGGCAAGCATGCAAAAAAAAGATTATAATGTCCATGACTGTAAGGTAACGGACAGTGTACTCTTAAGCTGTCCCTCCAGCTAAGGATCCCTAGGATAATACCTGTCCCCAAGATTACCCCTAAAGGTTGGGATTTGCCTGGGTCTCATACCTTACTACGCTCCTGAAAATGACTTGCCTAAAAGTCCTCCCCTGATGCAAGAGGAAAAACACCACAGCTTAAAAGCAACAAGCTTCCCCACAGGAAAGAAAACAAATTCTATATCCAGCATGGATTGAGGTCAGGGGCATGTAGATATAGCAGTAGGGGGAGACAAGCACAAGCTGCATAGAATGAAGGCTAAGAGAATACGGAGCCAGCTGGGAAAAGGTCCTTAACCACTTCAGCATACATTGCATACATCAAGAAAATGACAATTAGGTGAGCAAAGAAGGCCTGCGATATATTATTTGTTGAGACCTCTTAACCCCACCTGGTGACTTTCCTGAGAAAGTTGTAAGGAAACAGTTAAAAATGCATATATATTTGAGGGGGAACTCCAGGGAGAGTAAACCTTTTAGTACAGTCCCTGCCCTCCTACATCATGCTGCTCCCGGGTAAATTGGCTATATATCCCCACATAGGCATATCCTCATGACCTACAAAGTACACAATAATAACGTACAGTAAAATCATAAAAGAATGATGAAGTAATTATAAATAATTCTGGTACATGGTACCAAGCACAACCGGTCGACAATGGTCAAAGAAAAGGGGCAAAACCTATGCTTTCATTTAGTCCTCGAGGTGTCATAGTGTCCAAGGACACTATCCACTTGGACTCCTGTTGCGCAAGGGTTTTCCTAACATTGCACCCATAGCAGGGTGACCAGTGCTGTACCTTATCACTAGGGGAGGGTTTCCACCATCCTCCGTTTGAGCTAATATGCTGTAAATGTAAACCCTTATGACCTGACGCTGCTCTCATACTCCAGGTGAGGTCCGCCTCCTTTGTCCGTGTCATAATCTCCCTCTCACATGCACGGTCACCTAGATGACGCGTCCCGGTGGCCGCGCATGCGCGATTTGCAGTGACGCCGATCGGGGGGCGGATACCACTTCCGGTGACGTGCACGGTTTCAGTTCGGTCATCAGGACGCCACTCCCGGATGCAGCTCCTAAATAGAAGGCGGGCAAACTCATGGTGACCTATTCCCTGATGAAGTGACCATTGTGACACACAAGGTCACAAAATGTGCATTGGGCAGTCACGGGGGCCTTTCTCTCCTCTGGTGCCCGATTCAATAGGCTGCACTTAGGTTTCAATGGGTAATTGATGCACATGATCTAACTGTTAGCTCCATTAGATGTAATACTGGCTTGCCTGCTAAAACCCTGTTTGTAGCACTTTACAAAAAGGATAATACTGTCCTTACTGTTATATGCACTTTATTTAAGGGTACACAGTCTGCCTTACAAACCTGTATGATAATTGGAATGTAAACAATTTGTACAATGTAACTATACCCTGTGAGATTTCTCTGTAGCTTTGTACCTGGGCATTTCTGTCCTTCATTTTGGCCTCTATGATTGGGATAATAAAACCCCTTTAATTGCATGATTTTGAGCTTATTCTCCTTTTCTCCTGTTTGATATATCTAAGCTGAGTTGCTCTCTGAGAGAGGACTACACAGGTTTATCTTACCTCAGTATGTATTGAATTTTCTGTATAATAAATGGGAATATTTCAGAACTCTCATATCTTATCTATATCACAACCCAATTGCCTTCTCCCATGTCCCTCATTTCCATAAACAGATCAACCACAACAGAAATAGCTTTAATGTTCAACGACCAAAACTCCTCCATATAAGGCGGCCGTCACACGCTGAGATATCGCTAAAGATATCGTAGACGATGTTAAATTTGCATATCGTGGGGCGTGTCTTGGACGCAGATGGCGCCGGACGCTTGAAGGAGCTGCTCCAGAGCGAGACCGCACAAAACGGCACCTAACGGCTCCGCACTGACCTGCAGCCGCCGCTGAGTCCTGTGCAAAGACCGGGGAACCTCCGGAGATGCCGCGGGCCACACCGAGACGCAGGGGAGAGGAGCAGAAGGTAACAGACTTCTTCCCAAGAGATCAGCAGCGCGCTGCCTCCCCCAAAATGGCGCCGGCTGCACCAGCAGCTCCTTCTTCCCGCGGCTCTCACAGCCCAAGGGACTGGGGAGACCCAGACTCTGATGAAGCCCCTATCACCCACAGCGGAATGAGGGTCATGTTAAATACGGCCCTGAAGGAGTCATTAGGCTCTTTGCGGAGTTCCCTACAGGACGACCTAAAACAGCTCATGGGAGAAATGAAGGAAGAGCTGGTATCGCTGGGCCGCCGCACAAAGCATATTGAACATAAGATGGGGGAGTATGCAGAGGCACATAACACGCTGGTCACAGACCATAAAACCCTGGAGAAGGATGTCTTCTCTATGCAGGACCGCATGTGTGCTATGGAGGACAAGCTGCGTCACAACAACATAAAAATCAGGGGAATAGCAGATGCGGTAGAGGAGGAGAACCTCACAAAGATGACCACAGCATTTTTACTTCACCTCTTGCCTCAAACTCCTCCATCTGAGCTCGCTATAGAAAAACTCCCAAGCCTGCACACCTCCCTAAGGATCTGTCCAGGGACGTCCTGGTGACTCTTGCTAAAGGATCGACTAGAGATCTAGTGCTGCAAACTATGAGGAGATCCCCTCCGACTGACTCTTCCTACTCTGGGCTTCAAGTCTTTCCCGACCTGTCCCCAGGGACGATGTCAAGACGACGTGACTTTGGCCAATGTGCGCGATTCTACGAGAGAGGGGCCTCCAATACAGTTGGGGCACACCGGTATCGGTAAATTTCAGATACAAGGGGTCACGTCAGATGTTTGCGTCTCCCTCCCATCTAAAACGTGCCCTGAAACAATGGAACTTATGTCCACCGAGCGCTACATCATCTCCCCGCACTAAAGACACGCACACCTCAGCCCCAGAAGGAGACCGTTGAGCTCCTTGTGGTTGCAGACTCTGTGAAGCTCATTCATCAGTTAACATGTGGGTCTCGCCTGGAGACTTTCCTAGACTCTGATTAGAATCAGAGAAAGGGGGTTCCCCGCTTGTTTGATACCCCTAGCCGTTCCAGTGGTGTCCTGTTTGATGTGGCGGGTCGGCAACGTAGTGTGCCTTTGAACCCCCTTTCCCCCCCCACTTTGCTTCAGGCCGGTGCCTGAATTCTCTGGCATATTAGTGTGTATAATTGTGTTTTCTTTTTTCTTTTGTGCTTTGTTTTCTTCTCCGCTTTTATTTTTGTTTTTATCATTTATTGGCTGACCTCCTTTGTGTTTCGTCACTCCCTTCCTCACCTTACCCTTCTTTCCTGGCATACCCATCCCCCTCCCTGCACCGTCACAACTATTGACTAACCAGCCTGCTTTCCCAATATGTCTCTCAAGATCGTCACCCTTAATGTCAAGGGTCTCAACTCGCCAGCAAAACGTTCATTTCTATGGGGGGAGGCCCGCAGATCCAAGGCGGACGTCCTGTGCCTCCAGGAGACGCACCTATTAAAGGAGGACAACCACAGGCTCGCGCACAGAGATTTTACAAGGTATTTTTGTGCGAACGCCCCTAACAAAAAAGCAGGGGTCTGCATCTTAATCCGTAACTCTGTACAGTTCCAACTAAAAGAAACACACGTAGACCCTGAGGGCAGATATCTCATTCTAATTTGTGTAATAGCAGGGGTCTTGGTGACACTAGCTACAGTGTATGCTCCTAACTTAGGCCAAATTAAATTTCTCCGTCAGTTTCTTGGGAAAGTCAGAGATCTCTCTCGAGGCCTTTGTGTGGTCTGTGGAGATTTCAACGTGGTCCCTCTCCGGCGCCTGGACTGCTCGGCCTCCGGGGTCCGTGAGAGAAGAGACCTCGACCAGGTATATAGAGAACTCCATCTGCATGATGTCTGGAGGTATTTTCATGCATCTGAAAGGGACTACTCCTTTTTCTCGCACAGACACAGGTCCTACTCTAGAATAGACTACTTCCTAGTGAATGATGACACCCTGTCGGCCTGTGTCTGTGCGGAAATCGGGGACATCACATGGTCTCACCATGCCCCGGTCTCCCTGAGCCTCTCTTTGGGGACTCGCCCATTGACCTCACGTAAATGGAGACTCAACGTCAATATGTTATCTAATCAGAGCTTAGTAGATGACTTTGAACAACATCTAGCCAGCTTCTTTGCAGAGAATGATACTGGAGAGGTGACGGAGGAAACACTGTGGGCCTCTCATAAAGCGGTGCTACGTGGCTTGTTCCTGCAGAGAGCGTCCAGGCATAAAAAGGTAGAGGCCCTAATGAGAGAGGGCCTCGTGGCAGAGCTCAGGAGATTGGAAGAGAGGAACAAAGAGGCGCCTTCCTCCTCTCTCTCCTCTCAAATTTTTTCTACTAGGACGCAACTGCGCGCATCTCTGCTGGAGCAACACGAAAAGGCACTGCGGAGAACTAGGTTGGCATACTACGAGACGGGAGATAGAGCTGGGGCCTTGTTGGCCGGGAGAATCCGGAAAAGGGCAGCAGGTGCGGCTATTGGTGGCCTGAGAAATAAAGAGGGAGTGGAAGTGAGAAACCCTCAGGAGATAGCGAACGAATTCGCATCCTATTATGAACAATTGTATAACTTAAAAGGAGCGGAGGAGACTCCACTCCCCACGCCAGAACTTATTGAGGGATTCCTGGCTTCTCTAGACCTTCCGACTCTAACGTCAGAACAAGTAGACCAGCTGAACTCCCCTTTCACTGTGGGGGAAATCCTGGGGGTAATCAGAACTCTGAAAACCTCCTCGACCCCGGGCCCGGATGGGTTCCCAAATGAGTACTATAGGTCCTTTGGGCCCATCCTTGCCCCCTTTTTACTTAGACTTTTTTCCTTCTGGCGGGGGTGTGGTGTTATCTCTCCCGACTTCCTAGAAGCTACCATTGTAACCATTCCCAAACCTGGGAAACCCCCGGATCTCCCGGCGAACTATCGCCCTATCTCGCTTCTGAATAGCGATATCAAAATCTTCGCTAAGCTTTTAGCGAACAGGCTGTCGGAGGTGGTCCCTACTCTGGTACACCCGGATCAGGTCGGATTTGTGGCTGGCAGACAAGCAAAAGATGGAACCCGGAGGATGATCGACCTGATACAAATGGCGGAGCAGGGGGGTCCCCCAGTGCATTCCTGTCCCTTGACGCTGAAAAGGCGTTCGACAGGGTGCACTGGGGGTACTTGGAAGCGACTCTGCAGAAATTTGGTCTGGCTGGTCCATTCCTCAGGGCTGTACTGTCGCTGTACTCTAACCCCAATGCTCGGGTCTTGTCCTCGGGGTTCCTATCTAACGGCTTTACAATCACTAATGGAACACGCCAGGGCTGCCCACTTTCACCAGTGATTTTTGCCCTGGCAGTGGAACCTCTGGCAGCCGCTCTCCGAGCTCATCCGCGGATTAAGGGCATCAGAGCTGGACAGGGAGTCCATGTAGTTGGCCTATACGCGGATGATATCATAATCTCCTGTACGGAACTTGAATCATCTCTACCAGCCATTATGGACCTACTCCGAGCCTACGCTGAAGCTTCTTTGTATAAGTTAAATGCATCTAAGTCTGTGGTCCTGCCGATCAATGTATCTCCCCAGGAAATTCATCACTGGGAGTCCACATTTCCCTTCAAATGGTATCAGGAAGGTATCCCCTACCTTGGTATCACCCTCTGCAAATCCAATGACTTAATAGCAAAAAACTACGCCTCGTTAAAATCGGCTATTTCTGAGGCTATCACGTCACACCCGTTGGCAACATTGTCATGGGTAGCAAGGATCCAGGCATTTAAAATGCTCCTGCTACCTAAACTTCTATACACGTTTCGCTGCGTTCCTCTGCTCTTCCCTCGACAGCTGTTAGCCGAACTCCAGCGACTAACTAACTCTTATGTCTGGGCCACTAAGAGACCTAGAGTGGCTAAGGCGTTATTATACCTCCCCTTTTCTTTAGGGGGCATGGGAGTCCCCTCCATCAGAGAGTACCAGAGGGCCTGCCTACTGGAGGAGACAGAGAACTGGTGGCGCATGCCTCCTGATAAGAGATGGCTGGAGATAGAGGAGGCCTCCTCTGCTGTAGGATCTCTCCGGCTTCTTCTTGCTGCAGAGTCCCTGGCGCCTGTTTGCGTCAGGCCTAACTTAACTACGATTCGCTCAGTGCTGGCCTCCTGGAGAGGGACTCCGGTGGGTTGGACCTCTTTTCCACTCTCTGAAGTTCCCCTGAGAGCACTCCTCAGCCACTTACCGGCTCTGGGGGTGCAGGTGTGGGAGAGGGAGGGACTATCCATGCTGGGGGATCTTATGTCAGGGGAGTCCGTGGTCTCTTTCTCAGAACTGACCTCGAGGTTCCCCTCACTAACATCCAGCTTCTTGCACCACTTGAGGCTCCAACACTTTATTAGCAGAAGTAAACAAACGTCATCCTTTAAGAGGCATTCTGACACCGTCGCCCCTTAGGAGACTCATCTTCTCTGACCCTCAGAGATCCAAGGGCTTATCTATGATTTATCAGGGACTGGTCGCGGCTAGCTTGGGTTCCAAATTAAGCTACATGATTCGGTGGGAGGAGGACTTGGGATTCTCGGGGACCTTGGAGGATTGGGAGGATGCATCTAAACTTGCTTACAAACTGACCAGATGCATAAATCACCTGGAGATACTCAAAAAGATTCACTTACGGTGGTACCTCCCTCCTGCCAGGATCTCGAGGTACTCCGCGGATGTCTCCCCCCTGTGTGGGCGGCGGTGTGGCCTCAGGGGAACACTGACGCACATGTGGTGGCAATGCCCAAAACTGACTTCATATTGGAGGTTGGTGGAGGGCCTGATTGGCTCCATCACAGAAATTCGGATCCCCTTGGAGCCCCAGCTGGCTGTCCTTAACATAGGTCTATACTTGTACCCCGCCCAGTGCAGATCAGTGGTCTTTTACATATTGACTGCGGCCAGGCAGTCTCTAGCGGCATGCTGGAAATCACTTGACCCTCCTACACTCAGTGCTGTGGTGAATCGCACAAACTACATTTTTCACCAGGAGTACTATCTGGCATTGGATGCTACAGGTAGAAGCCGTGCTCGTGATGCTTGGATCTTGTGGGCCTCCCACCCCTTGGCAACCCCTGTCCCAGCGAGTTATGGTGCTATTTCCCGATAGCTTAACCAGAACGGGCATCTTTCTATTTTGAAAACGTCTGCCTTCCCCCCCCCCCCTCCCCCCCTCTGCCCTGATATTCCTCCCTCCCATTTTCTTGTTTTCATTTGCACATGTGATGTTTTCAGTTTATTTTTGTATGTTAGTCTGATTTAAGCCTTAGAGCTTTGTTTGTATTAACTACAGTTATGCTAAAATTCAATAAACATTTATTGAGTAATAAATTTGCATATCGTCCGAACGACGCGCAAAATCGCTCATCACGACGCTACACCCACAGACATCGCTCACACGATTCCCCGATCCACCCATCCAGCGATCGTCTGAGAGATGCAGTTATCAGCAGTGGACATCGTTCAGCAAAGAGTCACACAGAAATCTCCTAAACGATGTGGGAGCAAATGTGGGCGTTATTGGAGCCCATAGGTGTGGTACATGGGCTCCAAGCTGCGCCCCTCACTACACCATTGGTTCTCAGTACTGCGTCCTCATTGGGTCAGATGTCCTTTGAAACATGGCGGCCTCATCCCCACAATGTCCTGCGATATTGATCGCAATGTATATATGTGCTGTACCACATAACTAAATTGCAATGGGCAAAACGTACAGAACGCAATTCCCCGTGTTGCGTTGTGCAAAATTAGCTAGCTTATGCGTTGTCCAATTTTAAGGTAGTGTACAGATGCGTTTAATTAAACAGCCTACAGCGAGCTGTGTGTGTTCTCATGAGTGGATATTGTCAAACGCGTGTGAAACGCATGTGTGTTTGCTGTGTGCTCTGGCTGATGTTTGATTTAGTGTGTGAGAAAGCGCATGTGTTAATCAAGGGGAATTGGGGGTAAAATGTATGACAACGCAAAGGAGACAAAGCGTTGAGAGTAGGAGCACACTGCATTGGGGCCAGAACAAGAATATAAATGGTTGTTTCGGGTTAAGCCGATTTTGGATTGTGGCCGTAATGTCAATCCAAAAACTGTATGATCAGCTATAAGACTGTGTGGATTGGTGCTGAAGTGACAGCTCCACAAAAAATGGCGCCATGTCAAGCGGGAACCAATCATGACGCTGGAGCTTTGACCAATAATAGCAGACGATGGCCCAGCCAATCGGAACGCATGAGGGTTCAGGAATCAGAAATGAGGAGGCGTGACACAGGTGAATACCCGGCACGCCTACGTGTTTGATTTTGCCATCGCTGAAATCACACGTTTCGTGCGATGTCGTGAATTTACACGTGTCGATTGTGCGTATTTAATTGCCCGATATCGTCAGATCTGAGAACCGAACCTCAGATCACGATTTAGCGATTTGATCAGATGTCGCTCGTCGTATCTCGCCGTCACACGCACAGACATCGCTTACGCGATGTTTAATCTGCCGCGTTCAAGCGATATCTTGCACGATATCTCAGCGTGTGACGGCCGCCTAACAGACCTATAATCTTTCCATATAACCTTTCCCATTATGAAGCAATTCTTTTAATTTACTCTCCAAGGCAAACAATACCATTGTATATTTGACCCTATTCTGTTTTATTTCTCCTCAACCTTAGAACCCTATTTATATCTGCCCTGATCCATCTCTATAGCTTATTAACCTCTGGTGTTTTGCCTTCCTCTTACAAACATGCCACCATCACATCCACCTTGAAGAAGCCATTTTCTTAATTCATACACAACATACAAGCTATTGTCTCATATCTCTAATCTCTTTTGCCTCAAAACTTCTTGAGCAGCATGTCCACATTTAACTTTCCTCCCATCACTCATATACTTCTTTCTTCGACAACCAAAAATCCAGCTTCCGTTCATACTGCATTAAAACTGCCCTAACCAAAGTTACTAATTACCTGCTAACTGCAAAAGCTATCAGACTATACACTGCACTTCTCCGCATAGACCTATCCTGTGGATTTGACTCAGCTGATGACTCCTTACGACTACAGATACTCTCTTCCCTTGGCATCAAAAATCTTGCTCTTTCTTGGATATCCTTATACCTCCATAAATACACATATAGTATCTCCCATCCCCTCACTACCTCCTCATCCCACCCGGTTTGTTTGTGTCCCTCAGTGATCTGGTCTGGGACCTATATTTATTTCCATCTATACCTTTGGCTAGGGAAAACTTTTATAGAGTCCCATGTCTTCCAGTACCAACCATATGCTCATGATACTCCTGCATTTCTGTCACAGATGTCACCTCTCTTTTCTGTCCAGAATTCTAGAGTGTCTATCAGCAACATCATTCTTTCCTTCCCATCACACTTTGCAACTCATTATAAAAAAAACAAATTCATCACCTTTCTTCTGTCTCAGTAAACCCAAATACCTGATCTATAGGTCACAATAAATAATATTACTAGTGATAAACAAGCATGCTTGGCACTGCTCGATGTTCAATCAAGCATCGGGGTGCTCGGGCATGCTATTTAGAGTATCGTGAGTGCTAGAGGGAACACTCAAATCACCTCCTCATATGTTTTGTAGCTGTTTTTCAGCTACTAAGCATGCAGGAATTGCCTTCCAATCATGGTAATGTCATGGCTATGTTTGGAGGTGCAATGTTCACAACACTCATATCAGGAAGCATTTCAGAGGAAGTTTGTGTGGGAAGTATAGATTAGTTTAGAGCAGGCATATAGGATGGGTTGTACACTTGCACTCTTTAGTGTCTTTTTATGGCACTAAAGGGTGTATTTAACCTGGTTAAATGTAATAAATAAATTATTAAATAACTTAAAAAAATGTGTGGAGGTCTCCCCTATTTTTTGATCATCCACCAAGGTAAACAAGACAGCTGTGGACTCTCTGCTTTACCTTGGATGTTTATCAAAAACAGAGGGCACCCTAAGCCTCTTTCTTTTAAATTTTCCCTATAAATTAATTATAAAATATGAAGTGGGGTCCTCCCTATTTTTGATAACTAGACATGGTAAAGGAAAAAGCTGTGGGCTGGTATTATCAGGCTACAAGGGCCATGATTATTTGGCCCTTCAAAGCCTAAATATACCAGCCTGCAGTTGCCCCAAAATTGGTTCATCCATTAGTTGCACCAATTGCCAAATTTTTGTGGTTGATGTCAGCTGTGAGTTGTCATCTTGCATCAAGCCCTGGTCTTAGTAAGGTAGAGGGGTTTATCAGACACCCCATTACTAACCCAGTAACTTAAAATTTAACAACACATCAGGGAAAAAAAATAACATTAAATTATTATTGAATAAAGACTCCCCCACACTATCCCTCATTCACCAATGTATTTGAAAAAAAACCCATGAGGATCCTATGTAATCCATAGTGTAGTGGTCCTATAACATCCTTGTAATCAGTACTGAAACCTATGTAGCCTCAACCAGAGAATAAGGCACAATAGGTCACTTCTAGTCAGTCTAGACCTTGAATTTCTCACAAGCAGTGACATCAGAAACATCACATGTGAGAAAATCTAGGTCTGGCGCACACTGGGCATAGCCTATGGAGTCACTCCCGGTCAGCACCAGACCATGAGCTTCTCATACGTGGTGACATAGCTCAGTGGTGACATAACTAAGTAACATCCCCACATGTGAGAAATTCCTGCTCGTATACTGACTTGGAGTGGGGTCCTCCCTATTTTTGATCACCAACTAAGGTAAAGCAGACAACTGTGGCCTGGTTATTGGCCCTTCCCAGCCTACATATACCAGCCTGCAGACAGCCCATAAATGGCAAATCACATTAGTTTTGTGGATGAAATCGGAGTAATATTTTGGGGGGTTCATGTCAGCTGTAAATTGTCAGCTGGCTTACATGTAAGTAACTGACCGACGACACCAATCTAAATAGGAAAGCACCTTGTCATTGGTTATTGGGTTCACATGGATTGGCCAATACATCAGCTAAGTTTTTCATTTTCAGATATTCCTAAACAGTTTTGTTATGCCTCATTTCATTTTCTACATTCTACATTAGCGTAATGTATTTGCCTTATCTTGTAATTTCACAGCAGGTTTGCTAGATCATGTTTTCCTCTTTCTTGTGTCTCAGAGTGCAGCGTTATGCTTCCCGATATATGCGTTTTTTTTAGCTGGCACCAGTTCACATTAGTGTCAGTTTTTCATAGATGCCTATCCATTGGGGTACACTCCCTTCTCTACATGTACTTGGCAAGTGCAATCCGATAAAACATTGTATTGCACTCACAGCCTTTGGCAGGGCAGCTCAAATGGAAGGCTCTGCAAGACTCTAGAATGGACTCTACAAGAAAAGCGGGCTTCTTCAAATCTCAAGGAGCTCTTAGCATTAAAAAAAGGGTTGGAACAGTTTCTTCCCTTCCTCAAGGGACAGGGCGCCCAACTTTTTTCAGATGACAGCGTGGCAGTTTCCTATGTGAATCATTAGGGGTGTACAAGATCCTTCTTCCTGATGGAAGTCCCCTTCCACATATTCGAAATAGCACAGCAACACCTTTCCTCACTGACTGCATTACATAGAAAATAAACAAGCAATTTAGTACCAGACTTCCTAAGCAGACATCCCTTTAAACAGGGAGAACAGTCCCTGAATCCTGTAGTGTTCAAAACCATTACAGATAAGTGGGGTGTACCATCAATATATCTGTTTGCTACCAGAGACAACAGGAAAGGGACCAAATTCTGGTCCCTCCACCTAAAGGACAACAAGCAAGATGCAGCCTGGCACCACACTAGCTACTCACACCACTGAAACCCACTTTGCAGCAGCAAACTGCTCCCACAGTCACCAGGGTAGCGCTTTCTCCCGGGTTGCATGCTCCAAGTGTAGTGAACAGAATTAATCCAACAAACAAGGAGAAAAGTGGCACTCACTGGAGGTTGATTAGAATCTTCTTTAATGCAGGGTGCAGATTACATGCAGTGCAGGGGAAGGATTTGGAGCATTGGACAGTGGTGAAGCATTTTGTACCCATGTGGCACTTCTACAGGTCCTATGGGCACAAAATGATTTACCGTTGTGTGATGCTTCAGGTCCTCCTCGCTGCACTGTATGTAATCTGCACCCTGCATTAAAGAGTGCAGCTTTTCTTCTTATTCATTGGATCAACCCAAGGGACAGATCAGCGGCAGTGGATGCCTTCAAAATTCCTTGGAATTCATGTCTTCTGTATGCATTTCCCCCAGTTAGATTTTACGGAAGATGCAAAGGGATCATGCTTCGGTAATAATGATTGCTCCATGCTAGCCCAACAGACCTTGTTTTTTTTGCTAAAAATGATAGTGATTGCAGACCCTAGGCCCCTTGCAATTGGTCTACTAGGCCTTGCTCCCACCTAGCCAGAATTCTACTCCACACTGATGAGGGGCAACACCCCGAAACAGCTGTATGTGGATGGATACTTGGCCTTGGTATTCCCTTGTCATATCTGTAAACTTGTAAAAGAGTTGGATATTGACTTAAAGGGCCACTTCATATGGTGGTTATGGTGTTCTCCGCAAGGAGCCACCCCTTGGCTGGGTCCTTCCCTGGAGGGATATATGGCTAGTTCTGTGTTTGAGACTCCTAACAGAGGCTCCACAGACTCTATTTGCATGTTCACCTTGCAATTAAAAGGGACATGCTGTCCTAGGGACCAGTTCTGCACCCTCAAGAGACTTGCCTTCATTTGATGGCCTGGCACTTGAGAGGCAGTTTCTCCTAGAAAGGGAATCCTCCCAGGATCTAGCAATCACCCTTTCGACTAGACAGAAATAAATTTCCACCAGACTTTATGGGATGATCTGAAAGAAATTTTTATCTACCTCGGGGGTCAGTCCGGTGTGTCCTTTCCCTATAAAAGCCATCTTGGAGTTGCTACACGGGGGGTTGGGATTGGTAGTACCTTTAAAGTACAAGTTTCAGCACTGGGTGCCCTGTTTAATTTTGATCAAGCAGGAAATCAATGGGTGAGAAGGTTCATTTGATCTTGTCAGAGGGCCACTCTGGTTCATATCCCTAGGACCTCGCCCTGTTGGCAGCTCTCATGTCCGTAAGAAGGATTAGTGATTTTCAAGTGCTGTGGATGAATCCTTCATATACCCAAATACTTAAGGATAGGGTAGTTTTAAGACCTGACCCTTCATACTTACCAAAAGTGGTTAAACATTTTCATAGATTTCTGGAAATTACCTTACCATCCCTTTGTGATCATCCATCTAATATGAAGGGACAGAATCTTCATGCTTTGGATGTGAGAAGGGCCCTAATTCATTACTTAGACAGAACCAAACACTGGAGGAAATCTCAGACTCTGTTCATCTCCTTTCAAGGTTCCACTAAGGGCTTTAGTATATCTAAATGTACAGTATATAAAAATATTAATATATAAAACATTTTTTTAGAGCAGCGCTTTAAATGGCAAAGCTAGGTGCTACATTAGTCCAAGGTGGGAATCAACCACCAATATACAGACCATATATAGAAAAAAAGGGACTGCCATAGATAGAAAAAAGGAGACTGCCATATATAGAAAAAAGGAGACTGCAGGAGTACAGTAGCTAGATGAGTCCGATATGCCATCTTCCTAGCTTACTCCTCTTCTTGTACTTTGGTACCATCAGAAATAAGAGCCTATTCTACTAGATGTATTTTTACTTCATGGGCAGAGAAGAGTGATGTTCCTATAGAGCAGATCAATAGGGCCACTAGATGATCTTCTCATTCAAAGTTTTTCCGCCACTATAGACTCGATCTTTTCTTAACAACCAATCTACCGTTTGGGAGATGGGTTTTACAAGCGGTGATCCCTCGCTAGATGTTGGTTCCTCTATTATAGTCTCTCATGTGGTGCTGTCATGGGCGAGGGGGGAAAATCCAAGTTACTTACTGGTAATGGGATTTTCATGAGTCCATTACAGGACCCATAGTTCCCCCCCTATTCTTATTCACTGTTGTGGTCACATTTCGGGTTAGTGTTAATGCTATGGGTGTTTGGTGAAGATGCATCTGTCTCCTGGTCTTCTCTGGCTCTGTAAACCTTACTGATGCAAAGGACAAGTTTCCTGTCCTGAAGAGGCATATCCTCTCACTCATGTGGTGCTATCATGGACTCATGGAAATCCCATTACGGTGAAGTAACTTGGAGTTTTCTTACACATTGCTTTAGTTCCTGTGAAAAATCTGAAGGGTTAATAAACTTCTTGAATGTGGTTTTGAGCAGTATGAGGGGTGCAGTTTTGGAATGGTATCGTTTTTGGCGCCCCGCCAGCGTCGTTGTTGTGTGTTTACACGCGGCGATACCTCCGGCGATGCATCGGCAATGTTACAGGCGGCATCGCCGCTGGGGTGTATACAAACCCCAGCGGCGATCCTGTAATATGGGAGCCTATGGCTCCCATCGCCTGTAACATCAGCGATCGCCATGTTACATGAGGCGATGTGTACACATCGCCCCAGAGTGCTCGCCTGGTTTCAGAGCAGTGCTGGGAAACCAGGCGACCACTCAGAGGCGATATTTCGCCTCATTATCGCCCCTTTACACTAGGCGACGCAGCTGCGCTGTCGCCGCCAATGGGCCACGCCCCTGCGTCGCCTATGTAATCAGTGGCGATATGTCCTGGTGTGATGGTACCCTAAGTTTACCACTATCATAAAGTAAAATATATCATGAAATAATACTCTCAAAATAATTGGGATCCATTGAAGTGTTCCAGAGTTATATACTGTATACAGGTGCATCTCAATGAATTAGAATATCACCAGGTTTTTTCAGTAATTCAATACAAAAGTGAAATACATATATTATACTAGATGGGAGCCCGATGCTCTCGCAGCGGGTGGGCGGTGACATCACGATGGGGGTGGGCTCTGTGTTGCCAGGGACGGTGGCTGTCTCTCCCGGTTTTTTCACCCTCACTCTGAGTCCCCTGTACTGCCTCTCTGCCTTCCCCCCGTGGTCACACTTGGTGCCCCCCCGGTCACTCTGTGCCCCCATGTGCTGCTTCTCTGCTCCCCACTGTGGTCCCTTTCTACCCCGCTCTGCATGCTCTGGGCCCCCCCTGTGCATGCTCTTGGGTCCATCCCTGTGGTCACTATCAAACCCCCCTTGATTGCTCCTTGCCCTTCACTGTGCTGCCTCTCTGCCCCACATGGTCTCTCTCTGCCCCCCATGTGGTCCCTCTTATCCCTCCACCCATGCACTCTCTTGTCCCTCCCCCGTGCATGCTCCTGGGCCCCTGCGTGGTTGCTCTTTGAGGCACAGTTCCTCATGCAGGCTGTGGCTACAGGTCGAGCAGTGAGTGCTTGCAGGTGAGTGAGTAGGGGCTGAGTGGGGTTGAGTGAGTGTCTGCTGAGGGGGATGAGCGCGTGGGGGCTGATGGGTGTTAGTGCAGGCTGAGGGGGTGAGTGAGCGTGAGCAGAGGGGGGGTTAGTGAGTGCAGGCTGAGGGGGTCAGTGAGTGCAGGCTGAGGGGGTACAGTGGGTGCAGGCTGAGAGGGGTCAGTGGGTGCAGGCTGAGTGGGGGTATGTGTGGGCTGAGGGGGATGAGTGCAGGCTGAGGGGGTGAGTGAGTGTGGGCAGATGGGGTAAGTGCTGGTTGAGGGGGATGAGTGTATGCAGGCTGAGGGAAGTGAGTGTGGGCTGAGAGAGTGCAGGCTGAGGGGGGTCAGTGAGTGCAGGCTGAGGGGTAAGTGAGTGCAGGCTGAGGGGGGTCACTGGGTGCAGGCTGAGTAGGGGTCAGTGAGTGCAGGCTGAGAGGGTTCAGTGAATGCAGACTGGGGGATCAGTGAGTGTAGGCTGAAGCCGGGCAGTGAGTGCATGCTAAGGGGGTCAGTGAGTACAGGTTGAGGGTGTTCAGTGAATGCAGGCTGAGAGGGGGTCAGTGAGTGGGGGCTGAGGGGGTCAGTGAGTGCAGGCTGGGTGGATCAGTGAGTGTAGGCTGAGGGTGGTCAGTGTATGCAGGCAGAGGGGGGTCAGTGAGTGAATGATGAAGGGTGAGGGAGGGGAGTCAGTGAATGCAGGCTGAGGGGTGAGGGTGTGGGCTGAGCAGGGAGAGTACTTGGCTGCTTTGTGCTTATTACAGGACTTGTCGTGATGTCACAGTCATGTAATCAGTCACATAACTGTGACATCACTGCAGGCTCTGTCAGGTCGGCATCAGCAGCGGGGAGTGTCTGAGGACTGTGTGGGGGCATCATATTCGGCAGCGGGTGGGGGAGCGGTGGTGGCGGCTTGGTGGCGGTGGTTGCAGGAGTTTACAGGCGGTGTGTGCAACGGCAGCTTCTGTTGTCGGTACCGCTGCCAGCCTACGCCATATTAGCACACCCATCACCTGGGTGTCTTAATATGGCGTGCGTCGTGCTTCCTGTGCACTTGGAATTGTGGTATTCATGGACATCCCTTCAAATCGGATGTCACTTGGCAACTATATGTTAGATAGTCATTACAAACAGAGTGATTTATTTCAAGTGTTTATTTCTGTTAATGTTGATGATTATTGCTTACAGCCAATGAAAACTCAAAGGTCATTATCTCAGAAAATTAAAGTAGGGATGAGGAAACACGTTGACTAATAAATCAATATTATATTCACCCTTTTATGTCTCGTGAAATACGGCAGCACGGTTTTTACCCCTCATCCTCACTCTTCTATGTGCACCACACTGGGGACTGCAGCAGCTGTGATCTGCTTTTATAGTGGTTGTGACGCTCACCACCGCACAAGGTGAAGCCTCTGATATCTATTTAGGTCATATTTTATCTCTCAGACCCTTCATCCTCCCTACTTTAATTTTCTGAGATAATTACCTTTAGATTTTCATTGGCTGTAAGCCATAATCATCAACATTAACATAAATAATCACTTGAAATAGATCCCTCTGTGTGTAATGACTCTTTATAATATATGTGTTTCACTTTATGTATTGAATTACTGAAATAAATTAACTTTTGGATGATATTCTAATTCAGTGAGATGTATTAGTAACTTCATAAAGTGACACTGGTAAGAATTAAAAAAAAGTGGTAATTATAGTTAATACCAGGCTCTGGAGTAAAGGAGTTAATAAAGATGTCTTTATCGACAAACTGCTTTAAATAACACCTGGGGGAATTGTATTTACAAAGCAACGGTGTATAGGTGTATCATATAACGTATAATATATATATATATATATATATATATATATATATATATATATATATATACACAAACAAAGTTACTGAACATTTTATGCAAATTCTATTTTCAGTAGTCATATTCTGTAATATTCATGTAATATTCAGATGCTCTATCTCTGCTACCTTCTATGACCCTACCCTGCTTCTTTGTTCTCTGGATTTACTTTACCACAATGTCTTTGGTTGGAGCATACCCCATGTTCTATTTGGCAATGCTGTTGTTATGACAACATATTTGTTTGATTAAACACAGTGAAGTTGTTTTTTTCTGACTTTCAAAACAATTTATATAAGCTGATTTTCATTAATTTGAGTTATATCCCTTCATGAGTGGTGATTTATAGGGCTGCATCTATTTAGATCCAAGGAATTATCTCATTGACTGAGAGATGTCAACCCATCACTACAGATGATCGAAATGATTACATGTAAATATGAACAATGTGTGATTTAATTGCATAAAATTGCATCAGTCACAGAAGGCTAATGTGGTGCCCCACCAATGCAGGCGTCACAGAGGAATGTTACACCCGTAAAAGAGGTGTAAATGCACCAGCTGCAGGTGGACCCTAGGATAGTGGGTGGGATCCATTCCCAGCACTCCAACATTAGTTCATGGTGGGAGGTTACCCGGGAGGGAATACTTCACCTCTAGGGGAAAAAAGGAGGTCTTTGCTTTTTGTTCGCTAGGCTGAGGGACCAGGGGAAGATGGAGGAAGAGGAAAGGTTTTATGAAGATAGTGGAACGAGGCGGAAGGTCACACCGGGTCGGTTACAAGCTGCTCCGGAGGAAAGGAGAGAGAGGATCCTGAGGAACAGAGGATCCTGAAAGGGGGCGCCTGACGGGGAAGGCTAGGCCCTAGAGAGAAAGGGAGATCCTCAGCGTGGAGCACCCATACTCCAGGGGATACTCCAGTCCAACCAGGGTAACGCCGGGCCCTAGGAACTGGCCAGAGTTTAGCCTGCAGTCGGCAACCGGCTGCTGTCACTTGTTCATCAGCTGCAGCACCCTGCCATCGGAGAGGTCTACCTGCTTCCTCACCAACGAGGGAGGGGACTCCCGGTACTACCTACAAGGAGCTACTGGGTATAGATCGATCTAAAGCGGGGAAGAACGGACACGGGTTAGTTAATGAAGGTACACCAAGGGATCCGCCATACCACCTGGGATCCACTTGCAGCCACCTGTTAAGCTACCTGTTCTTTGTAACATCTAAAATGCTGAACTGTGAATTGTAACTGCTACTGCTACAACCAACAGTAAAGTACCTGGGAGAAAGTGACATCACTTCTGCCTGTGTTTCCTTTTGCATGAACTTGTTCCCTTCACAGGAGCGCTGCTCCCGAGGTCCAGCCCTACCTATAGAGGACTTTGCCAAACTTGCCGCATTACCATTTACCTCTGGCAGACTGTGGCGGCGCTGGTGACTCCTCCGCAGGTGACGTCACAACGACTTGTAAATATAATCCCCTGTAAATATACCCTTTTTCAAAGACGTCCCCCAGGACACGGGATCAGGAGCGGCCACCACTCCACGTGACAACAGGAGCATTAACCCCTTGGGAGTCTGATACCCGAGTACCCCAAAGCCTGGGGCTCGACACTAACATGACATCAGTTGAATCATGTGGGCATTACCATAATGCTTGCAGCTATCATATGACATGGTATAGCGCAACCAAACTGCATGCATGAAAGTCTAAGACTGCCTTCACCCTGCAAGATTTGGGATCTGTGTCTGTCCGTTTTAAAACTGATAGCCACTGATGAGTTTTGGCCTCCCTAAGGGCACGGATTGGTCCTATATGGCCATCCATGTGTGTCAGTTTTGTCTCTGATCTGTTTGTGTCAGTTTTTTTCATCCATCCAGAATCAGAGACTGTTGCGATTTTTGGCTGCCTTGAAAAAAGCGGACACAAACGGACAGACACAGATTCGTAGCTGTCAGTGTCAAATGACGGATCAGTGAAAAAAATGGATCCATGAAACGGATCCTATTTGCTGTACTGAGCATGCTCAGAAGCAAGGTGCAGCTCCTCCCACCCCCATCTCTGGTGCTGATGATGGATCCGTGAAAAAAAAGAATCTGTGGGGCATAAGTTGGCATCCATTGGCACAGATTAGTGCCTGTCCATGTGGTCCTTGAAATTCAAGGATCCACACTGATGTGCAAAAAACGCAGTGTGAAGGGGGCCTATGCAGGAAATATGTTTAATACCATTAAGGTAACCTGTCACATTGAAAAATGCTATTACTCTGCAGATATGGGGTTAATCTGCAGGTTGGTAGCATTCTCAACTAGAGATGAGCGAACATTGCCCAAAATTTCAAATTAGGCACCAACATTGCAGATTCAGTTCCCGATCAGAAACCTAAGCAATTTACCAAAAAATCAGCAAACTGGGCTTTGCTGAGGTAAAACATTTGAAATTTAAAATAGATCTAAATCTTTCCCTAATTGTTTGGGACACAAGTGCTGACCAGAAGACCTGCTGGCTCGGAACAACACCTAATCTTATGATTAGGAGTGTTTCCAGCCCTCGGGTCTACTGGCTTGTGTTAAGCTGTAGAATTTTCTGCACCTTTAAAATAATATTTTTAAGCTTCCTAGAGTTTGCAGATGTTTTTGACACCTGCAGGGTGTGAATTTTGGAAACAGCGCCAGATGTGGCAGCAGCTGTGAAGTCCAGGAAGTTTAAAATGTCTTTTAAAGAGGACCTGTCACCCCCCTGCTGCATGGCAATCTAAATGCAGCACTGAATGCAGCATGTCTTCTGCATTCAGGGAGCGGGTCCCCATGTGTCTATGTGCTGTTTACCCCGAGATATAGGCTTAGAAAAACTTACAGTTAGAAGCCATGGAGGTGGTCCCTACTGGATCAGCAACCATATGTAGCAACCTTGCCATTGACCTTCGACTGGGAGAATATCAAGTTGGGATGCCTACACCCTTCAAGCAAATATACAATATGGCATGAATCACCCCATCTTGTCTCTTTTCTTGAAGATATTTGGCTCACAGATGCCATTGCCTGAGAGTGGTTACTTGGGTCTATGGTGAATGACTTCGACGACAAATGTTCCCGAGGCAAGGTTGTGGTATTTTTCCAAAATAGTGGGATTAGCTTCCTAGCCGAATAAGGTACTGAACATCAGTGCAACGTCAACTGATCCACCATGTCACTTAGACATTCATTAGTATGTGTATTAGTTATAAACTGCTGCCTGGACAAGCGCTGAAGCTGCAGAGCTGTGGCATTCATCGCTTGGCTGTGTGATGCTCACAGCTAAATATTGAAGAAAAATGCTCACCAATTACTTAACATGTGAACTTAATAGAATGGTATTCAAATACCATTTGGAGTAAAGGCTTAATACAAATCTTCAATGTGTAGATATCTGCTTTTCAAGGGACCAAAATTAGTTAGACAAGTATCTCAAAAGCTCCTCAATGGAATGCCATGCTATTTCCTTGGTAATTTTATCATCAATGAAGCAAGTAAAAGTCTGGAGCTGATTCCAAGTGTGAGATTTGCATTTCAAAGTTGCTGCTTTGAGCCCATAACATCTGGTAAAAGGTGCTTTCAATGGAAGAGAACTAGCCCAACTTTAGGCTGATAAAAAGAAGTCCATCAAATAGAAAGAAGAAATGTTAAAAGTGGACATATTAACAAGCAAACAGTCTGGAATGTGTAATTTTAGTGTTTGAGCCTATGGGTGTGTGGATGGGTATTTTCTTTTGCATTCCATGGAGTATGGATGGCTGAAGGCTGCACTGGGACAAAGAATGTGTTTACTGATGGTGCTTGCGAATTTGCAACGGATACTCAATGACATACATGCATGGCCAGGACAGGAGACTGGCAAGCACATAGTACAGGTAAAGAGGCAGACACTGATTGTAGACCCAGGCATTCAGCCCACCTAGTCAGGTGCTTTGTTAACATGTGCATTAGCATTCTAGTGGTGATCACGCCCCTGTTGATCTTGGAAAAGCACGGTTGTAAATTAGCATTCTTTTCTTGTGTGCATTGTCTTGTAAAAAAAAACACCAGACTGGGAACACTTAGACCTTTTTCATAGAAGACGCTGTGGAGACACGGGGTCAGTGGGTGCTCTCGTACGCTGGCCCAGCCACATTTTCAAAGACAATGTGGACCAGGGCTCATCCCCAACTGAACGCCCGAGCTCCTTAACCGTGAGCGGAACACTACTCAGACAACACAGGGTGAGGGAACCACAATAACATGGCTTTATTGGATCCCCAAACAGTGAACAGCATATAACACATAACAAAGCACAACACATAATGTAATAGGCAACAGAGTCTCACCCTTCCGCTGGCTCACCAGGGTTTGGAATGTAGCACAGCAAAGTCTGTAGCCAGGTGACTGTATCGTCCCAACCTGGGTTACTTCCTCATCCTTATGCAGTCTTTATCACAGTCGAATCCGATAATCTGATGCTGAAGTCCTTGTGGTTCTATAGTCTGTGTTCTGGTCCCCTTGGTCAGCACCGAAATGCCTAGGCCTGGGGTTATGACTCGCTAACCGGACCCAAAGATCCTAGATTAGCTGCCTGTATCCAATCTTCAATCTATCTGCTGGTCAAAGTGAAAAGTCCTCCTTATATACCCTCAGCCCTCATTGCAAGATATTGGGGATGTCACGATTGGTGCAATAACACTGTATTTTCATTGGCTGGACCTCAAGCCTCATATAACCATTTTTGGTCGTATTGCAGTCCAGACATGGAGAGCCAAATACTGATTGATATAGCACCTAGAAGTGATACAATGGAATGTTAGTATGAGACATTGAGTCTGCAATCAATGACACTTAAACAATAGTAGCTGTGGCCATGTACATAGAGTCAGGGATCCACAAGGTAACATACAATGGATTAGCATAATTAAGTTCTCTGGCCTTCAATGACAAACAAGTTAGATAATCACATTACCATGCTAGCTAAAACTTCAGTAATCTACGAAAAGCTGTAGGAAATGCTCCTTGGCCATTACAAGTTTACAAACCAAAATACAATATGGTCTGGATGAATAAGAAATCCTCCTACATTATATATTAAAGGGGTCCATTTCCTCACAGACACCACAAGTAATTCTATGGGCAACTGTTGCCTGCCTTCTCATCTGCTGCAAATCCCTCCCCATCTAAGCTGCTGTCCTCACACTGCATCATACCTTCCTAGATTGGGTCAGTAACTTCATCTTCCACCACTTTGTCTTCCACTGTGGCACTCTGGTCCTCTTGACTTAACAGCATCAGTTTTTGGCAACTGTTTCTCATCTTTATCTACCTACTGAGACAATAATTGCCATTCCCATCCATCGTCTTCTTCTGACCGTGGCAGCGCAAATATTTGTGCATCACTTCCCATAATCTTCTCACATCCCTCTTGAAATGTGCAAAGCAAGGGGCAAGGGGCAAGATTCAGTAAACAGAAATGCTAAGCACTTCTCAAAGTGTCCGAGTGTAGAGTCACTTGTCTCCTGTGACTCATCATGGAAAGAAGATTAGGGTGGGGAATATGTGGTCCAGGCTCTTTACTAGTGAGGCTGGATTATGTCAAAGATAACTGTCATTTAACTGACCACCAGTTTGCACTGTTCTGGCTTGAGGAGTGGTGTCCCACATTCCCATGCATAGTGGGACAGGAAGCTAGTTCTCATGTATGAACAATTTTGTTGTGCTTCCAGAGCAGGAACAGTTTCCTCTGGAGCACGGCCTCGGCCTCTGTGTGCACCATCAGCAGCACGTTCACATTCTCATCTATTACCACATGCCTTGCACATTTTAAATATGGTAAAACAATTACAAATGAAAATATTGCATGTCAAATATTAATTAACAGGTCCGAAATAGAGTAATATGCAAAGATTGCAATATATCGTAGATGGAATAGGACAGATTGCATCCAAAGGCGACATAACAAATAGAAGAAAAACATGATCAGATGTCCATAGTAGCAGTGAAAAAATATTTTATTGAATATATAACCAGGAAAGATGAAGCTGGGTGTACTGGGGACAAACAAGAGAAAGAGGAGGACACACATCGAGGAGAGCAAACAAAAGGGGACAGGAATAATTATTCCAAAAGCCTATATATCAGCTAAGATATTAAACCACCACAGTAAATGAATGATTAAATATGTTGACAGTAGAGATGTATAACTCAGGTCGGTAAACCTGAATAGTATTATCAGGTCAATCAAATCAATCACATTGCTATAGGGTGCAACTGACTAAAAATTCATAGTGGTGGACAATGAACCCACATGGGTCTGGCAGATAGAATAGATAAAGTGCCTAATATTAGTACATACAAAAATGCATAACAGGAATAAATTACTTTTCAAAATTATAGCAAGTGCTAGCTCTCCCCAGATGGCGCCAACCCGTACGATTGTTTTGGGCTATGACTTTTTAGTCAGTTTTACCCTATAGCAATATATTGATCACTTAGTAATCTAGTCCAATAGTATTTTTGTTACATGTGCACTATAATGGCACCCTATTTGCAGACTTACCTTGTCTGTAAGGTGTATATTAATGAATATTTCTGCAGATAGCTGTGCCTTTCAGCGACCTGATTGACCTGATAATACTATTTATATTTACTGTTCTGTGTTATACGTCTCCATTGCCAACATATTTAATCATTCATTTAATGTGGTGGTTTAATATCTTAGGGTGTTTTCACATCTAAGGTTGGTGTGCGTTTTGGTAAATTTGGGTTTTAGGCGTTTTTACCGCTAAAAATGCATAAAAAACACTAGCATTTTTGCCCCCATTGATTTCAATGGGAATGCATGTAAAAATGCATGCAAAACACATGTGCGTTTTAAAAAACGCATGCGTTTTTGCCAGCGCTGCCCAAAACGTTTGGGAAGACGTCTTGTGCTGCGTTGGCAAAAACGCATGCGTTTTTTGCATTTTTGAAAACGCACATGTGTTTTCCATGCGTCTTTACATGCGTTTTTACATGCGTTTGCAATTGAAATCAATGGGGGCAAATATGCGTTTTAGCGGTAAAAACACCTAAAAACTTTATTAAATTTAGCAAAACGCACACCAACTTTTGATGTGGAACAGGCCTTAGTTGATATATAGGCCTTTGGAATCATTATTCCTGTCCCCCTTTGGCCTTGTTCACACATACCAATGCGTTTTTTTATCCATTAGAAAAACTGATCAGTTTTTCTAAGTGTGCCAAATAGTGTTCCCTGTGGTTCTGAACGTTTTTGGGAAGTTTTTGGACTTAGTAATTTTTTCATTAAAAACACATATGCATTAACGCAGGTGCCTATATGTGCCATGCGTTAACGCATGCGTTTCCCAAAGGGCCCCTTGTTAAAAAACATACGCGTTTTTTAAACAACCAATGCTTTTCTTACAGCACCCAAAAAAACGCTGCATGCAGCGTTTTTTGGAATGGGGGAAAAAAACACATGTGTTGTTAAAAAATGCATGTACACTTAAGTGCACCATGCGTTAACGCATCTGCGTTTTTAATTAACAGCTAAAAAACGCAGAGAATGCCAAAAAAGCGGATATGTGTGAACAAGGCCTTTTTTTGCTCTACTTGATGTGTGTCCTCCTTTTCTGCCGTTTGTCCCCAGTGCATCCAGTTTGGTCTCTGTGCAACTGTGAACGAGTCTGATTGAGGTTCTTTATATTTACATTTTAAATATGGTGGATACTATATATGCTTGCATACTTTCCAGTGTTAATGGGGAAAAGAAAATATGTTGCTCTGAAAAGGAGTATGGATGAAGTGTAAGGCTAGGGTCACATTTGGAGGGGGCGTCCTTTGCAAGAATGCGTTAAAGGAGGCAGTTTTTTCACTTGCTATTTTTTGCCTTTTTAGCGCTAGCATTAACGCATGCATTAACGCATGGTACATATATGTACCATGCGTTAACGCATGCGTTTTCCATTGACTCACATGTTAAAAAAAGCATGCGTTTTTGCAAACTGCCTTAAAAACACTGCTTACCGCATTTTTTGGTGCTTTTGCAAAAATGCATAGCGTCAAAAGTGTTGCATTTTGACTGTGCATTTTTTGCATGGTAGCCTATGGAAGTATTAACACTAGCGTTTTTCACAAATTGAAATTGTGAAAAACTCTAGCTTTTAGCGTTCAATGACTCAAGTGTGACCCTAGCCTAAGGCAATAAACCATGTCTATATGCCTCTAATCCAAAACTATTCCGGCTCCAGCAGCCATCCCTACATTAAAAGCCTGTAACAGCAATTTGACAAGCATAAAGGACAGTGTGTACTATATATACTTGCATACTTTCTGGTATTACTAGGGAAAGGAAAATATGTTGCCCTGAAAAGTACTTTTGTTTTTATGTTGCAGCAGCAGTATATCTATAGAATTACTGTAAGGCAATACAGTCTGCCTATATGCCTGCTCTAATCTAATCTCTCCCTTCTAGAATAACATTTCCTGATCTGCAGTATGATGAGCATCGCATCACCAGGTCTTATATAAGATGTGATGATGCAATGTGGCTGGCCAACCATAGTAATGCCTTACCAAGTATGCCAGGTAATACCCACATGTTAATTAGCTTTCCAAAATGTCACAAATCATGTGGGCGGGGACTCGAGCATGGTGTTTGAGTACCTTGATACACGATGGGTAACAAGGTACAGCTCCTCCCACTCCTTTCTGGTGACTGATGACGGATATGTTAAAAAAATGGAAAAACATCAGAAAACATCAGTTGGCATCCAATTGCACAGATCCGTGCCTGCCCATCTGGTTCCTTGAAATTCAACATGGACTTGAATATCAGTGTGAAAGCAGCTTAATGTGAAAAAATGTGAAAAAGCTCATGATGTGTAATAACTTTTTCAATAGAAGGACCAATTAGGAGTGGCACTAAGCCATGACGACCAATCACACTCAGAACAACCAACTATACAGTATACCAAGAACAAGCAGCGTGTATGAATGACTGGGATCAGCTGTGTAGTCAATTTAATTACAAAATTTTACTAAATACAAAAAAGATTCAATTCAAGACATTACAATTAAAAACAGTTAAAAGATACTGTGCCGCAACATAGAAGGTCATAGACATAATACAATGTCCCTCAAACCACTGCTACTGAATAATGGGGTTGGATACATACAGAAAATAATGTAGTCAGCCAATATACTCAATTATCAAACCCAAACTTCAATAGAGGGCACTAGACCCAAAATGTACAATCCATAATCACCCAAATCTCAGCCATAAGATAGCAAATAACAGACAGTGTGACCAGTCACCGCACCTGACATGTGTTGCCCCCACTTCAGGGTTTCCTCAGGGGTCAGAGGGGTACACAGATGTGAATGGAATAGTCTTAAATAAGCATTACTTTATCGTATTTGGGTATCACCTGTTTTCATACCTGGAGCCGCGTTTCTGGAAGTGACTACTGTGCATGTCAAAACGTAGTGACGTATGCGGAACTGAATTGCGCAGTTGTGACGCCCTGCTCACACAGGTAACAACAAACTCACCTACAGCACGGATGGGTTTCCACAGTGGGTACATAGACACAGACAACAGCTTCCACCTCAGCACAGTAGGGGGAGCTCCACTTTTCTGCCTTTAGGCAAGATCCCCTATAAATACTGGAGCTGGGGGATGAGTTAGTTAGAGTGTGCAGACGCTAGAAGAGCTGTGAAGACGTACTGGTGGTCGGTGCTGCGTTAGGCCTGAGCCAGTGACCATGAACAGCCTTCAAGTAGTCTTGCAGGGCCCAAAAGTGGGGTCGGAAGGCAAGAAGAGAGAGGAAAGAACAAAGTGGGAACCGAGGAGCCAGCGTGAGGTTCACCCAAACAGCACAGCGGACACCGGAGTCCGAGTCTACTGGAGAGCACCTGGCCCAGTAGAGAACACTGGTATACCGTGGAGACTTCAGTCTCCCGGGCATCTGTGCAGTCACTAACCCGGGAGCCAGGCACCGCGGAGTGAGGAACAGCGGTAGTCCATCGAGGGTTCCCCGACAGCACAGGTGATCAGAGAGCAGAGGAGGCAAGCCAAGTTTCACATGGGGCAGGGGCTTGACGCACACGGGGAAAGAGACAAGGAGGCCTTATACCCACTCGCTGTGGAGACCCAGAAGTGCATCCTGAACACCCGGCAATGCCCTGGACGTTTACCTGCAACTACACCAGTAAAAGGTAAAGAGACAACCAGTAGTGTGTGTGTCAGTTCCTTACCTGCGCCCCTGCCATCCACAGAGACTCTCCCATTATTCAACAGCCAAGCCAAATCCCTGCTCCATCCCTCATCATCATCACCAAATACCCCAGGGATACAGCTCCGTCTGTGGGGAGCTTCAACACCTAGCTGCTCATCCATGATCCCTGGACGCCCCACGCAGCACTAGTGCAGTCACCAGGTACCACAGGTTGTGTCACGATAAACTTATAAACTTTTATTCCCATTTCAACTACCCCTTTTTAGGTGACCACCAGGGCCACAGGTCTGGGCAGACCACCAGTGACATCCCTACCGCAGCAGAGGGCCCAGATACCCGAGTCCCCATACCCTGGGCTAGTCACATGCGGACTCCAGGATCATACATTTTTGGCCTAGTACCCTCTTTTCTCTTACTGCCTTTCTTCATATTTAAGGGGATTCTCTTTATTCTTATCTTGTTAGACAGGTGACAAGATTGGCCTTTGTGTCATCCCCTTGAGGGACCTTCTTTCAAGTATATATGGTCAACCTCTCCTTCCATCTTTCCTAGTGTCAGCCCACTGTACTTAGAAAAAATCATTTGTTTCTGATGTTATCAGGGCATTTGCACATACTGCACTACGTTCATAGGGGTAGCATTGATAAACATGAATATCTCTTGTCATGCACATATTAATGTTACTTCTTACATCATATTGAAGTTTGGCTTTAATAATTGAGTATCTTGACTGACTATATTATTTTCTGTATGTATCCAACCCCATTATTCAGCAGCAGTGGTTTGAGGGACATTGTGTTATGTCTATGACCCTCTATGTTGCAGCGCAGTATCTTTTAATTATTTTTAATTGTAATGTCTTCAATTGCACCTTTTTTGTATTTAATAACTTTTTCAAAGCACTGTATATCAAAAATAAAATTTATGTGTAATTTATTTTTTATTTTATAAACTATCTTAATAAAAAGCCATCAACAAATATACCTTAAACATTTGTTAAAAATGTCATGCATTTTAAATGTTTTGTATTTTGTACCGACATTTCTTGTGGCTTGTTATATTTTATGCAATTTAGTTCATGCGGTTTTACTGTTGCTTTTCAATTGTTTTTATTTAAACTTAGATGAATCGAATAAGCTTTTAACCAAAAGACCTCTCAGGAAACTCCAGAGTTTTATTTCCTGAAGCATCCTCTTTTCAGTCATTTCATGAGGGTATTTCTGATGGTTTTAGCCAATGATAGTTTTTGTAGGGTTTTCCCATGGTTTTTGGTCAGGGGAACTAGCTTTCTACCCTATGGAGAGGAATCTGCCTGCCTCCATAAGTAGAGAGATAATAGCTGATAAGGAGATTTATAGCTGCAACAGTCCTCTGGGAAATATGCAAATTGTCACTTCAGTGAGGAAGTGGAAAACTCGAATGCCACCCAATAAGGGTAGCAATCCCTTATTGGCTGGCATTAGAGTTTCTGGCATTAGAGTTTTCCACTTCCTCACTGAAGAGACAATTTGCCCATGATTTTTTGTGAATTCTTTTTTTCTGTTTTTTTTCTTTTCTCAATAATTTTTTTTTCATTACAGTCAATAAAGAAGAAACGCTAGCATTTATTTAAGCGAAACTGATGGAAAAATGCTCCAAAAACTGTGTGTACCACAGGGAGTCTGTATGTAGGGGAGACAGTACAGAAATTTAGAACAAGAATGTATTCTCATCGTCACACAATAAAAGAAAAAAAAAAACCAGATCTACCTGTGGCCAATCATTTCTGTGGTCTTCATCACAACATAATGGATATGAAAATTCTGATATTGAAAAGTCCTTTCAAATCCCAAAGAGACAGAAGAATCTGGGAATATAAACATATGAGGATCTTTGACACATTCAGAGCAGGAATGAATTTATGTCTTCTTACATCAATTGAAGAATCTTCAAATCTAGGACCATACCACTAATCAAAGGATAATAAAACTGTCATGCTTTTTATCTCTGATTGCAGAAATGGACTGCCCTAGCCCCCCCCCACAAACACTGATTATTCTATGTTCTGCTTTAACTCACCTGTCTTATTTACTGCATTGTCCAGCCATCCATTTGTGTATATGTGTGTTCAGAATTGTGTCATCATTAGACTGATGAAAAGACCTTAAAAATGTCTCGAAAGTTTGCTTTACTTTTACTTACCATCTTTTCAGTTAGCCATTAAAAGGTATCGACCACTGAGGACTCTAAGATTTGAATACTTTTCTATCTACTGGCTAACATAGTACAAATACTTTCCATTTCCATTGACTTGCATCGTCAAGTGCAGATCATCTTCTTTGCAGAAAACGGCAGAAAAATGGACATGTCACTTATTTTACCAGCTTGTCTTTTTTTTTTTTTTAGTAAACTGAAGTGGTTAAAATATGTACACAAGCCGGATATGGCAATTCTTTTCGATTATATGGCTATTCAGGAGGTTTCTGCAGCAGAATCCACCTAAAAGATGTTGTATGTAAACATCCACTGACCTAACACCACCACGAAAGCCTGCAAATCAGTGATATCATTTTTTTTTACAGCGGTGCGATATACACTGACAAAAGTCTTCCTCAACTTAGAATTAATTTTTTAGTGCATTGACAAAGCAAAATAAATGAGAAATTTATTAAGCTTTTTTTCAAATATTTTATCAATAAATACTAATTCTGTATATTTTTCCATCTGAATTTCTTTATTTACTTGCTTCAAACTCATCTTTGTCAACTCCATGGAAAATATTACTTGAAATTTTCATAATTCCATTTTGAGGTAATTTTCATTTTATTAAACTGTAAAGCTGCATGTGGTTTATTATTCTGATTTCCATTGTATTTAACATGCATATTGTCTTCATCTGAAGTTATTCGCTTCAATAAATTGGAGAGTGATCTAAGTCATTGAAGTAATCAACCTTCAGATGAGAAGTATTGGAAAACAGAAATGAAAGTTCAAAGCCAAAAGCCTTGATCACGAGATAATAATAGACATACAGAAATATACAATTCATAGAATACATGCACTTATATAGGAGTTTAATTACAGTGTGTCAAAGTATGTGATAACATAATAATGAATTAATGTTATGAAACAGTTCATCAGTGGAGATGATCACTATATTCAGCGGAGCTTTCTACAATTTTTGCAGTCTTTCCATTTGAAGTAATATCCAAACTCAGAAGGAAATAAAAATAATAAAGGAGCCAATATATCAATTTATTCTAGTCAATTTTCTGGTACAAACACATCAAAATTTATGGTGTTGGAAGTAAATGCCATATTTGTGAAACCCCTTTTCAACCTTTCCTGATGTACAATTGTGTTTTACACTGTAAATCTACTTACCGTACATAATTTTCTTGTGAAGTCTATCATTGACTTCCGTCCCGATGTCCCCTTATCACACACCGGCGGCACCCATATTTGCACACCCAATTAATGGAAGGGCAAATATAGCTAGGGTTAATGGTCAATTGCACAGCACTGCCAATGGCAGCACCAACACTCAAACCCGATGCCACCCAAAACCAATGGACGCATCAGCATCGCTACTCCCACAGCACCTCGCAGACCGTCGCTGTTGCCTCCCGCCATGCTTCCTCCAAAACTGGTCATGCGCGTATTTGGCGCACTTGCGCAGTTACTCATGCCAGAGCTATCTTTGGACATTGGGTGGCCAAAGATGGTTGCAGCCACAGTAACTGCGCCTGCACGTGGAGGTTATACGTAGGTGCACCTACTCTGGTCGCTGAATTTGGAGTTTAAAGTTTATCAAAGTGGGTCCGGACACACATTGTTTTAACTGCTTTTAATTGGTGTTTTTGTGTTCTTAGTATACCTAGTATAAAGGGTCGGCCATTTATATGGATGCACCTAAATAAAATGGGAATGGTTGGTGATATCAACTTCCTGTTTGTAGCACATTAGTATATGGGAGGGGGAAAACTTTTCCAGATGGGTGGTGACCATGGCGGCCATTTTGATGTTGGCCATTTTGGATCCAGCTTTATTTTTTTCAATGGGAAGAGAGTCATGTCGCACATCAAACTTATTGAGAATTTCATGAAAAAAAACAATGGTGTGCTTGGTTTTAATGGATCTTTATTCTTTCATGAGTTCTTTACAAGTTTACGACCATTTATAAAATGTGTTCAAAGTGCTGCCCATTGTGTTGGATTGTCAATTCAACCCTCTTCTCCCACTCTTGACACACTGATAGCAACACCGCAGAAGAAATGCTAGCACAGGCTTCCAGTAACCGTTGTTTTAGACGCTGCACATCTCGTACCTTCACAGCATAGACAATTGCCTTCAGATGAGTGATGAGGAAAACATTTTTGCAAATGGTGAAGTTATCAAACAAAACCACCGCAATTGCTCTGACACTGCTCCTACAGTAAAAAAAGTCATCTTTGATTTTATGCCTCTTAGAGATTTTTTCATCTTAAAATTTCTTACCTGTTTATATTAATTGTACTTTTGCCCAAACATTTCCATGCGACTGTATATTTCCTGCCATGTTTGAACAATTCAGATGGTCAATAGCCCTAAAATTGCCAAAAAAATGAAAACAAAGTAAAAACAAGTTAAAATGAATCCACGCCATGGCTGCAAAAATTACAGAACAGTAGAAAATGTATATTTTTTTTATCAGTCTGGAATGGACCTACATATTTAGTATATTCTAAATGCCTATATTTTGCGTAGGTAGTTGTCATTTTTTGCCCTGTGGATAAGCTACCAGATTTATAGTTTCAGAGAATTATCATTGAAATTTTGTATAATTTTAAAGTGTTTAGGAAACTAGCATTGAAACCTAATATGGTCGAGGTCTTCTCCTTTGCTACCTAAATATCCAGGAAATGTTCTCTTACTATACTTCAGAATTCTCCGTATTATACATACATCAATTTACATGGAAAAATGACCAGTGCAACAGTTGATGGAATGTGTAATCTTATTCCTGTTACTCCGGAAATCACAAAAGATTTCTTCACATTTGAGCAGAAAGTATTTACAGGGTGTACTGACCTTTGGACCTGAAGATATTAACTGATTTCAAGTCTTCAAGATGGTTATAGACCAAAACATACCTCCAATTTTTGGGTTGTCAAAAATGTATGGGAAAAAAGCTATGGAAATACCCCAAGAAAAAAAAACCCACAGCCCCCCCGTCAATTCTTCTCAAGTGTTCTCTATTTCCTTTGTACTGTGGGTGGCATGGGGGCTTCGTGGTTAGGAGTTTGCAGTGGTGAGGTCCTGGGTTCACATCCCACCAAAGACAACATCTGCAAGGAGTTAGTTGTATGTTCTCCCCTAGTTTGTGTGGTTTCCTGCAGGCATTTTGGTTTCCTCCCACATTTCAAAGACTTTGCCCCTTTTTCATCTGCATGTGTGCTGCGTTTTGAACTCATGCATTTTTCTTCCCATGGACTTCTATTGTAAAAACGCTGCAAATGAGGTAAAAATGCACAAAAAACGCTATTGCGTTTTAGACGCATGCGTTTTTCCAAACACATAGGAAATGTTACCTGCTCCCATTGGAGCACAGTTTATACGTCCGAGTTATTTTCCATCTCCAGAGTCATTATGTAAGTCTCACTCTTCTGTAGCTTCTAAGCTGTTATGATCAGCGGGGTCCTCTCTCTCCTGCATCTGAGCCTGCCCTCTGTCCTCTCAATTGCCCCAAATCATTAGTGTCAGTATTGTCAACTATCTCCACCCCCTGTTTATTGTAACAACCTTTGTTAAAAAATACAATAGAAAAATGCTGTCAGCTCACCACTTCTAAGAGCACCTGCAATTTAGCGTGCAGCCTAAACGGGGAGAGGATTAGACAAAACCGTTACCATATAATAACAGAGTCATTGTCGTGCACAAATCAGGACATAAAGGAAAAGAGGAAAAGAGAAAATAAATGAGAGGGAGCCTAAGAGAAAAGAGAATTAAGAATAAGGCTGCTTTCACATTACGGTTTTAGTGTTTGTCCGTGGGATCCGAGTTTGAAGGAGGATCCCACGGACTGGCACGGATCCACACAGATCCCTGCAATCGGATGGCAAATAGCCATCCGATCCGATTCTATGCAGGATCCGTGTGGATCCTGTGGTCCCCTGTCTCTCCCTGCTCCTGCCTCCTCCATCTTCTTCCCCCCACTATTCTATTCTGTCCCTGGGCTCCTCTATCCTGATTTAATCCATATCCTGTCCCCTCTTCTCCAAACCAAAACTCCTCCTGGAGGATACACCACCTTTCACCGGCTCCCAGGATGCGGCACCATCGGTGCTGAAGGGCCTGTGGTGGTGTCAGAGAGCCGTCAGCTGACTTGTCTTGTGACCGGCTCTGTGACATCATTACAGGTCCTTCAGCCCCGATGGTGTCGCATCACGGGAGCCAGTGAAAGGTGATGTATTCTCCGGGAGGAATTTTTTTCTTTTAACACACAGGGAAGAGAAGAGGGGACAGGATAGGGATTAGATCAGGATAGAGGAGTGGTGGGACAGAATAGAATAGCAGGAGAAACAGAATAGAATAGAGGGGGGAAGAAGATGGAGGAGGCAGGAGCAGGGAGAGGCAGAGAACACGGTACCAACATCGGATTCGAGGTGAACTCAGATCCGATGTCCATAGGCTCCCATTTTGTGGGCAATCAGATCAGCACTGATCTGATGCTGTCCGATTTCAGGCACGGACACAAAATCGTAGCAGGCTGCGATTTTGTGCCCGTGATTAAATCGGATCAGATGGTGCCAAAATCGGATGCCAATACTGGCACATCCGATCCTTTTCCCATAGGGGGACATGGGATCCGATTTTGGATTCGATTGTATCCGTTTTGAAACGGATACAATCGGATGACCGAAAATCATAATGTGAAAGCAGCCTAAGGAAGACGAACTGGAGGTCCAACTAGGATGGTTTTTGTCAACACTTATCACCTGTTCAACAGACCGTTACACTAGATCATATGCAGACATTGGCTCCTTCTTGGGTCAGCATATCTAACTATCGAAAAATTCAAAAATCCCCCAATTACATGCCATGAGACCTGATTATGTTAGGAGATTGATCAGGGCGGATGTTGGTTTTTCTAAAATTATCCCAAGACAACGCTTTCGAGCAACATCCAGCCATGGGACTTTCCCATGTCTAGGATGTATCCTCTGTTCCAATGTCTTGAAAGAGTTTTTCTTCACACATCCTAGAACTGGTAGATCATACCCCAGTAAAGCTTACTTCACTTGCGAATCATCTTTTGTAATCTACCTCATCAAGTGTCCGTGCGGCCTCAGGTATGTGGGTGAAACCACCCAGCATGCCCGGGACTGCATTGCAAAATACAAATTGACCGTTAGATGTGGTCAAACAATGCTACCAATACCGCACCATTTCAAAGAGTTCAGACATACGGTGGCCTAACTCAGATACCAAATTATTTACCAGGTTCAAATGGGGCACAGAAGTGGCAATAGGAACCAGAAATTAAAAGACTACGAAGCTACTGGATCCCTCAACTACAGATGGTAGAACCTAATGGTCTCAATAAGGAACTAGATGTAACATGGTGAAAAACATATATGGTTCCTGTGATCTTTTCTTTTGGCTTCTACCTTGGGTGGATCTCCCCCCCCTCCTTTTTTATGCATTTAATAGGTCTGCCTTTATATACCGTTATGTGTCATGTACTCCCATATCTGTTAATGTCTCATTCCTCCCATATCATGTTATATATATATGTTTCTATAGGTGCTTGACATTGTTGTATTGAATATGATCCAGCTCAATTTTGATCAAATTGGTTGATGCTATCTGCCCTGTGACTAACTCTCTCTCATACCACAGCCTTTTTACGCTGCTAAACATATTTGGATCCATTGTAAGGCTGGCTTCACGTTTGCATATGGCATGCAGACGCAAACGCAGCCCATACTGATGTGAACACAGAGGAGAATCTCCGCATGTGTTCACATTAGTATGCACCCCGGCCAGCCAACCAGCCGTCTCGGGGTCGGCCGGGAGGAGGAAATCAGCGGTGGAGATCTCCTCTTCCTGGTCACCACTGCTCTCCCGCCGGTGTCAGCGCAGGAGATTTGAAGAAACAGCTGATCTGACAGCTGTTTAAATCTCCCGCGCCGACACCGAATAGGGTGATATCGGTGCAGGAGATATGAAACAGCTGATTGCTGTTTTAAATCTCCCGCGCCGACCTCACCCATTCACTGTCTGCACGGGAGATTTAAACAGCTGTGAGATCAGCTGTTTCTTCAAATCTCCCGCGCTGACACCGGCGGGAGAGCAGTGGAGGCTCTAGCTGATCTCCCGGTGGCCGCCGGGAGAGATTTCAATGAGATCCGCAGCATTCTCCTGCGCTGTCATGCGGAGGACACTGCGGATTCATTGACCTCCATGCATGGTTTGTGTGCTTGTGGGCGCTTGCAGATAAAACAAGCGCCTGCGAACGCACAGAAAATGCAACATGCTGTGTTCAGAGTGTGCTCGGAGGGTGCACAAATTGTGCGCATCCGAATGCAAATGCAACCGAACGCAGCCAAACGTTAAATATAGGAACGCAGTGCGCAAGCATTTGGCTGCGTTCGGTATACTATGCTTGCAAACGCAAGTGTGAAGGCACCCTAAATGATCCATTTCTTATATCTATTCTCTGCTGCATGTTATTCCATTATCTACTTTCCAATGTCTATAGAAACCAACCAATTATGGATCATTTATTACCATTTTAATAGTCATCTACTGCATATAATATATATTCGCTAAGTTACTAAACCTTTGTCTCTCTTTCTCCTTCTTTCCTCACAGATTTACTGACTCTTCAGCACTGTAAGCATGCACTCTGGTACCTAGCAATCTTTGGAACACAGCACTGCCTTTGCTCACTTCTGCGCATGCGTAGTCGCACTTCCTGCGTTCCACACTGGGTTAATCCTGCGTTCCAACCACCGAAAGCAGGAAGCGACCCTGGTGTTATTATACTCTCCCACTCAGGCTCTTTATGCCCGCACATGTAATATTGCGGTGTCCGCACCCCCAGAACACCGACCAGCTGCTCATCACATGTATCCTTCTTGGTCCTCTGGTGTGACAACCGTCTGCTGCAAAGGCTGAGCTGCTGGAAAGGCAGCACCCGTAGAAACTCCGTGAGCAGGGAGATCACCAGGAAGGGAATAGACAAAATTAGGATCCAAAAGCGTAGTCAGAAGGCAGCATCAAAAACCGGGAGGACAGCAAAAGTACAAAATCGTCAGGCGGTAAAAGGGTCAAAATCCAGCCAAAGGTCAGAGTCAATATAATAGAGCACAAACTAGATAGCTGGGAAAATCAAGAATATATCAGGTGCTTTGCAGGACAGGCCCCAAGGTATTTGAAGGGAGCGGTTTTCTCTCATAGGCTGGAGCTCGCAGCCTGATGACCTCATCCAGACCACCCCTACAACCAGGCCAGTCAGTGATGTGTGAATGGTACCAACTTCCTCACTTCTGATAGAGGAACGAAGCATGTGCCCACCAGATGCCTCTGCAGGGACCTCTCTTCTGTAACCAGCATCACCCACAGGAGGATCATGGTGATGCCCAGCGACAGAGGCAGGAACCAAAAAAGCAGGTCCCGATGAGGACATAACCCCCCTCTCACCGGCATCACTAGCTGAAGGAATCCGGCATCGCCAAGTGGCTGGGGCAGGAATAACAGTCACTGAGTCTGACGGCGACGTGATGTCAGGGTATGTGAACCAGGACCTACTATAACCACTATGCCTTTCTTTCCCCACTGCAGATTTCCCATATACTTTAAAGCAGACCTTTATTGAATGCAGTTTATTTCTTTTGCACACAGGTGTATTCATGTTTTTTCTGTAAGACTGTAATATATGTTCTTTACACGCACAGATAAAAATACATTTTGTTTTGGACTGTTTTTTCTCATTGCATGGACTGCTGAAAAATAAAAATAAGATGTACCTGATTTCTCCGACTCTTGAGACCCCATCATTCTCTTCTTGAAACACTTTTGAATGCCGAGGTTCTCTATTGTTGGTGGACACTATTTTTACTTCAGGCACCACCATCACCGTTTAGCTGGGCCTTTCTTATTATATCAAAAAATTCAAAGACGCCTTACATTTTTTTTACAGACAAGGCAAAAAAGCGCCTTGTTTTTACGGTCTGTACTGCAATTCTGGACATTTGGCAAACCGAGAAGTAGCCGCATCGGCAGTATAGCCACTTCTGTTGAAGTATATTTACTAATTAGTACATAGTGCTAATAAAAGATAATATGTAATAAGTGGGGGTCATTGAGGGCTGAAATTTTTCTGATTTTATCTTAGAGATTGTTGAAAACATTACGTTCTGCCTCACCGAACTTGAAATGAGAGCTAAGTATAGACCGGTTTTTGTTGTTGAAGAAATATAGTATTTAACCTCTATTTTTTCTCATTATAATCTTTGTAATTTCTAGATTCTTGTGGAATTAGCCTTTAACATTTCATTAGTAATGTTTGCAGCATGATAAATTACAAATGTCAAAGAAATAAATGAAATTGCAAATACTGTTTTGACTTTATATACATAATGTGCCTTTACAAGTGGCATAAAGAGAAAATTATAGTTAAATAAAGGGTATTTTCAAATGCTACAAACCAGCAGGATTAGGAAAACATGTTCTTACTTTTGCTGACTCGTACATAGCAATCAAAGACAAACAATTTTTCAAAAGACATTCTGGGTAAAGTTCAGTCCTTGGATACCCATTGGTAAAAAAATTAGTAGATATTTTTAGGATTTCGGTTATTTCTTAATACACAGTTTAATCATAGAGGGCCATATGTAGACTTTTTAAGGTAATGTCAATTTTAAACCCCCTTTGGCCTAATATAATGGTTATTTCCAATGTAATTGTTCCTTTTTTTTTCATATGATGTCCTGAAATACCTTGCTTTCCAGTTGAGCAAAAAGGTACAAATATGTCTGTGCACATCTGCAGCTATTATTATTATTATAATGCATCTGAAATATTTTTTTCTGTAAGAAAAATTATTATATGTATATATCCTGACTCTTAATACTGTATGTTAGGGTATATGCACACGATTTGGAGGCACTGTGCCTTGAACGCAGTGGCACCGGATCTGAGAGAAATCGTGGGTGAGCGCAACCACCATGTACCCATGTTCTGTGTTTGGTGCAGGGCAGCTTCTCACTGCGTTCACCTGCTGGAGATCGCTTTGACTCTGAACCATTAAATTAACATTCTGAGGAGATGCAGAAGCGTGGAAAACCGCACATCTTAGATAGACAGATGTCAGGCAATGGCATGGCAGGGAGTCCTCACGGGTTGATGCAATTTAGGGCCATCTGGCACAGGCATACAAGGAGTACCTCTCTCTCAGGCCTCAGGCATAGCACTGGCACAGCAGGAGAATACCAGACACAGACCACGGACAGATGTCATCACAAGAAGGACCCCATGGAACAGGCCGGACATAGGGAAACAGATGAAACACGGATAGCACAGGTCCAGGAACACCACACGGAAGCATAGAACATCAAGTGGTCAAATCCAGGAACCTCAGGCAGAGCTGCCACCAGGAAACAACACTGTAGCCTCCAAAGGAACACGGAGAAGGAACCCGTCCTGTAACACTAGTGGGATTGACTCTGAAACACAGACTGGACCAACAGGACCACAGACTTCACATCTGGACACAGGCAGGACATCAGGATTCAGAACATCAGACACGACTTCAAGCATGATACATTGGGGACACCGGTAAGATACATTGGGGACACCGGCAGGCAGTGGTCATCAAGGACAATGGACAGCGGTCATCAGGGCCATCTCGGACACCAGGCGGGACATCGGAGCCATCTCAGATACCAGGCGGGACCTTGGAGCCATCTCAGACACCTGTTGGGACCTCTGGGCTATCTTGAACACTGGGCGAGGCCTCTGCGCTATCTCGGACACCAGGCAGGGCCTCAGGGCTATCTCGGACACCAGGCTGGGCCTCTGGGCCATCTCTGAAACAAGGCGGGCCTCAGGGCCATCTCGGACACCAGGCAGGGCATCAGGGCCATCTCTGAAACCAGGCGGGGCCACAGGGCCATTTCAGAAACCAGGCAGGCCTCTGGGCCATCTCGGACACCAGCCAGGGCCTCAGAGCCATCTCGGACACCAGTCAGGGCCTCAGGGCCATCTCAGACACCATGTGGTCCTCAAGGCCATCTCGGACATCAGGTGGGGCCTCAGGTCCATCTTGGACACCAGGCGGGGCCTGAGGGCCATCTGGGACACCAACAGGGCCTCATGGCCATCTCGGCCACCAGGCAGGGCCTGAGGGTGACGTACCCCCAGGGCTGTGGGGTACTCGGAACTGGGTTACCATGTCTCTGGGGAGTCACAGGGGTCAAGACCCGGCTTCCTTGACCCGGGGTTCAATTGAAAGGGGGATTACTGCTTCTGGCTTTGCAGGGAAAGGGAATTTAGTCGTGACGCCACCCGTTGTATGTGGGTATATGTGGGCACCACTGCTGGAGAACCTCAGGGGATGATGGACGGGCAAGCTGGGATGGAGCAGCTCCTCATGGGCAGAGCGGATCCCTGGGGCAGTGGATGTAGTAAAGGGGAAGGTGCAGGATGGCAGGTGCAAAGCAACAGACAGATTCATGGTTTTGTAGTTCCTCAGTCCTTTACCGGTGCATCTGTAATTCAGGTTGTTGTTAGCGGAGTCCTTGCCTGAGAGCAACTCGGGGTTCTCCTCACCCGGCAGATTCTGAAGCCTCCTTGCTGTGCTACTGTAGGCTCCTGCTGCTGCTTTAGCTATGCTGCTGGCCCTCTCTCTCTCTCCTGTGAGGTGCCGGTATGGCAGGCAACTCGAGTACTTTATTAGCCCTCGTCTCAGGTGACGGCTCCTGAACTCTCTATGTTGCTTTGCCTCTGGGCACAGTGTGGCTGGGAAACTTGGAATTCCCCACCTTCCGGTATTGGCTGCCGGGACGTTAGGCCCTACACAGCCTCGAAGTCAGGTGTCCATTTTCTGCGTGGTTCCTCTTGGGTGAGCACGAGGTTGCTCTGCTCCCCAGACTTCCTTCCACTTCCTCAGATTCTTGCCTTAGGTATCCTGCGGAGTTAGCGATCTTGTGACGAGCTTAAGGCAGCTACCAGTCCACCAGGATGTCTTCCTCAGTCCTCCTAAGAACTTAACTGCTGTACCTAGGATGAGCTTAGCACTGCTAAGGTACTCTTCACAGTCAACACAGAAACTGAACTGACTAGCTCCACCCCAGACCCAAATTTATAGGGGAGCTCACCCTGAAGCCGGGTTTAGGTCTGCCCCTTCTGGCCTGAAGGCAGAAGGTGTTGTGTACGGTTACTTACCCGGTGTGAATTCCCTTCTGTTGCTCTCAAGCGTGACATTACCACCCGGGGGTGATAACGACACTGTGGAATAGGATCCTGGGGTGCCACAAGGGCCATCTCAGACACCAGGTGGGCCTCAGGGCCATCTTGGACACCAGGCGGGGCCTCAAGGCCGTCTCGAACACCAGGCAGGGCCTCAGGGTCATCTCGGAAACCAGGCGAGCCTCAGGGTCATCTTATAAACCAGGTGGGACCTCAGTGCCATCACGGACACCAGGCGGAACCTCTGGGCCATCTCGGACACCAGTCAGGACCTCAGGGTCATCTCAGACAAAGGCAGGAATCCACACAAAAGCAAGCACTTTGGTATCAACACAGACAGGATGAGTCCAGGGACAAAGACAAGAAGACAACAACTATGCAGAACTGGTTGTAGGCAGGACAAGAGCTGTAGACACAGGGAGACCAACACACAAAGGGTTAGGTTCTGTAAACCAATGAGAAGCTCTGGCAATGCCTAACAAGGAAGAGGGACTTTAAATAAGAGCTGACCCTCAGCTATAGGCTGTGGACAGCAATTCCAGCACACACACTCCACCTAATAAAAGCATGTAAGGTGTGGCTGCGCACAACCTAAGCAGACAGAAACCAGTGCAGCATAGCCAGCACAGGAACTGAGGCATCAGGTACCTGGCAGCACCTGCAAGCCTGGACACACATAGAAAGTCATGCACCAGTTGCAGAGGACCTCATAACCCACGGATAGCTTCTACAGTGGCAGCCAGGGACCACACACACGGATGGTCGTGCAGCGGAGCAATGACTTTACAAAATGCATACGGCTACATAGCAGAGCAGGGAACTGAGCAGAATCCATACAGGTAGCATACTACAGTACCCCAGCTGCTTAGGGGAAAAGAGCATTGAGTAAGCGTACAGAAATGCACAGTAAGGCTAGGGTCACATTTGAGAATGACGGAGTCACTAAAATCTTTGAAAAGCAGCTGCAGCACATAATTTTAATGCTATGTGCTGCCAGTGAACTGGAGTGGAGCCCATAGCCACCCTGTGTTTACCTTAGCAGCGGTCACACTCCAAGCTGCAAGACGTGAGCTTTATCACAGCAAACAGTAAAACGATGCAGACAATGCTTCCTGTGCACTGTGATAAAGCGCACTCCCTGTGTGACAGCTGCTAAGATAAACAGCTGGTTGCTATGGGGCTCCGTTTCACTGGCAGCGCATAGCGCGGCTGCTGTGCATAGATTTTAGCGGCTCCGTCATCCTCAAGTGTTACCCCAGCTTAACACTGGGGAACCAAGGTACCAACACACCGGCATTACAGCAAGTAGAAAATAGTAAAGATTACACTTGCTCATCATTATATTTTAGGCCCAAGCAAATCATTGCCAAACTTGTGTGCATTAAACATAAATGGGAAATCCCAAAGTCATGGTTGAAAGAGGAATAGGTGTGGTATAAGGGGGAATAGGCTTTGTGTTCCAGGTGTACGTATGGTAGGTGCTAATGTTACACAAAGCTCTACTGAACAAACACCTCCTCGTCCTATCCAAACACAACTAGATAATTTTTTTCACTGGACAGGCTAATCCAGTCTCTTTCTTTGACAGTTGCAGAGCAGTACAACTTGTAGACGAGACCCTGAAAGACCATATGCTACAGCGGATGTGTGGCGCCCCTGCGAACTGGTGGCCACAGAGTAGTACAGCAGCTGGGATGGTGAGCCATTGACCCCAAACCTAACACCCAACACGCTCCGAATCCTTAGACCTAGAACTTTATGCCAGGCAGGGAAGACATGGAGTAAGGCTGAGTGGTGGGTGGGCTTAGCAGAGACACCTGTGAAAGGGGGAGGAGCAACTGTAGTTACCTCAGAGAGCATGACAGTTAGTCGGTGAGGGGGTTGTGGCGAGTAAAGGGAGGAGGAGGAACTGGACTCTGAGCTAAAACCCACGATATATCTAAATGACTGTAACAACAGGAGAGAAAACGAGGACCAGGCGGCTGGTGTCATCTTATGGCTGACCAGGTCCGAGGCTACTGACCAGGTATAGAGGAGAAGGAGTTCAAGGTAATCCACGGCCCTGGTGTGCGATGCAAATTACTAGAGCTTTATCAAGTGGTCTCTCTTCCTCTTTGCCACCTAAACATCACACACAGTACAGTCCTCAGAGGTGGCACCCAAATTACCCATGATTCCCCTGTTTTATGATGACGTTTGAGATCTCACCTGTTGTCAACCCAAAGTCTCACAGCTGAGTAGCTCAGCAGAGGATGTGGAGGAGGAGGAACATGAGGAAGTTAGGTTGCATCTTTGTGCACAGAGACTGAGTGTTGCAACCATGAAAAACACTTCATCATCAGCCAGAACTCTGGCAATCAGAGATTGCAGGTCTACAGTTCATGGGGGTGGCAAGGGTTGCCTAGACTGGGTGTTTTAGAGACTGCAAAGGATGACCCAACTCATGTTTTGTTTCAAGTTTGTAAAAAACAACAAATTAGAGGTAATTTGACAACTATATGCATGAACCAGCAAAAGGCCCAGCAACATGCGATACTCTGGCAATGGTACTGTGCTAAAACGTGGCCTAGTGGGCCTCACCAAACACCTTCTGCCCCATCAACCACATCTGCTGCTTCTTCCTCCTTCATTACCATGCCAAGTGTTCAAGTCTTCGTCCGCAGAACCTCCACTTTTTTATCCGCTACATTTGTGATGAGTTCATCAGCTGCTGCAAAAGAAAAATCAGCCTGAATATCTATAAAATACATGTATCGATATGACCGTAAAAACCTATACAATGCATTCCTTACATTTTATTGCAAAAATTAATTAAACTACGCACTAATTAATATATACTCCATTGCCAAAAAATATAATTTTTCCATGAATTTAGGTGGCTGGGTTTAACATGTGTATAAGTGCATGTGGTAGTGCAAAACGTCTATTAAAAAAAGCACTGTGTGCACATACCCTTACTGCCCCAATAAACAAAGACGTAGCAGATTTCATGTAATTCTGTGCTGAACATAGTACTGGGGTAATAATTTGATCTTTTTATGGGACCATTTGTTTTCTTTGCATGATGCTGGTTCAAACCAGTACATTTTTTTAGAATAGGTGGGATCAGCTATTTTTATGGAATTTTAATATTTAAGCTATCTTTAATATTAGGAGATGGTGTTTTATTAGTTGTAGTATTTATAGGTTTAGTATATTTTACAGTTTTAATTCTTATTATGTATAAGGGTTCTAAATACACAGTAGACTGGTGTTACAATGAACTGCAAAACAGTTCATTTTGTTCTTTCTACCTTACTTATAGTGCCAGTGTTTATCAGCTGTATTATGTCATTACACAATGTTGCTGAGCTATTTTTTCCCTTTCTTTGCCAAATTGGTGGAAACCCGGGAATCCCTGCCAACATTCTAGATTTAAATCTCAAAACACTTTTATACCTCTTTTTATCTACAGCCAACAGTTCTCCAACTGACCATTCACACATGAGAAAATTGGCATAAATTTAGGGCATCTGCAATCCAGAACTTTATTGAGTTAGGCTAGTTAATTTATTCTTACTATAGAAAACAGAATAACTGGTGAAAGACACCAAAAATGATAAAGCATCACGTTTAGAAAGATAGCTATTATATTATTATATTTATTACGAGTATGAAATGATAAAACTAGGTTTTTCTATTTTGAAATCATTCATATAATTAAAATAATGAGTCTCTACACAGGGTTTTTTGGTGACCATAAAAAATGTGAATACACCAAGTAACTCCTAAGGGTATGTGCCCACAGTGAGTTTTTGCTGCGGTTTTGCTGCGGTTCACCATTGGTTTTATGGTAATGTATGCTAATTTGTTCCTGCGGTTTTGATTCCCAGCAAAACCAATGTGTGTGTGCCCACACATTGGTTTTTGTTCTCTGCAGACAGTGTAAACACCACAGGATTTGCTGCATTTTTGTTTTCCAGCAAAACCTATGATTCTAGGTTTAGCTGTCCCAACACATTGGTTTTTGTTTGGTGAAGAAAGTGGAAACAGCTCAGGTTTTAGAAAGAATGAGCATGTCAATTCTTTGCTGAATTTTTGCTAAAGTGGAAACACCTGTGGTATTTCCATTTTCTGTACAGAAAAAAACACTGTGTGTGTGTGAAAGCTTTTCCCTGATCACATAGGTTTTGATGGAAACCAAAAACTCAGGATTAGATTAGCATAGATTTACATAAAACCAAGGCAAAACCTGATCTCAAACGCAGCAAAACCTGCCTGTGGGCACACAATTAGGGTCACAACTAGTCACCACCTAAGTGTTCGAATTCGATTCAATTCACCGAATTGGGGTGTGTTCGTCAAATTGCTCATCAAATATTCGTCAAATCCCATTGGAATCAATGGCAGGCTACAGCAAATACATAGAAAACTCCTTCCAAAATGTACAATAGCTGCCAAACTACTCAGAATAGACAACAATCATCAGGAAAAGTGACAACAATCTAACCACAGTACAAACAGTCTCATGGCGTAGCATGGGCGCAAGAGACACGGTCTGTGCCAGCCTGCATACTCTTCCAAAGCACTTCAAAATAGAAGGGGACTAACATTCACCTAAAATTTCAGAGGTGAGTGAAACTGACTTTGAATTGACAAATGGATGAGTTACAGGGGGAAAGTAGCAGTAGTTTTCTACATTAAGTAAAAAGAGGTGGAGGAGTAAAAGGAGGATGAGACAAAGGTATAGGCATTTCACGCCCTTCTCAAATAATGTACCACACAGCAATGGGACACCAAAAAGAGTCCTCATCTCTTTCCAAAGCTTCAGCAAAATGGCATCAATTGTCCCACACCAAAAATTGCTGAATGGCCCAGTCTGCCTGCATGGAACACGATCTGGCCTAGAATTTCAAGGTTAAACATTGCTCAGTAACCATAAGTTTTGTGGAGTATTACAAAAAAAACTAGAGAGGTAAGTCAGTGACCTGTTTAGGCCTACTGAGCCGCATAAACTCAGAGCTCACGCAAGCGCTCCCATCAATGTTAAGCCCCGCCACACACAGGTGGGGCCACTATCGATTTTGTGGAGTATTACTGAAAAAAATAGTGAGGTAGGTCAGTGACCTGTTTAGGCCTACTGGGCTGGATAAACTCAAAGCTCATGCCAGCGCTCCCATCAAAGATATGCCCCGCCACATACAGGTGGGACCACTATCAGTTTCATGGAGTATTACCAAAAAAATTAGTCAGGTAGGTCAGTGACCTGTTTAGGCCTACTGGACCTGATAAACTTAAAGGTCATGCAAACGCTCCCATCAGTGTTATGTCCCACCACACACAGGTGGGAAATCTGGAAGTTTTGTGGCTCATTACAGGAAATAGTAGAAAGGTAGGTCAGTGACCTGTTTAGGCCTACTGGGCCGGATAAACTCAAAGCTCATGCAAGCGCTCCCATCAATGTTATGCTCTGCCACACACAGGTGGGACCACTATCAGTTTCGTGGAGTATTACCAAAAAAGCTAGTCAGGTAGGTCAGTGACCTGTTTAAGCCTACTGGGCTCGCATAAATGTTATGCCCCGCCAAACACAGGTGGAATAAGTATACATTTCGTGTAGTTTTACTGGAAATAATAGAGAGGTAGGTTAGTGACCTGTTTAGGCCTAGTGAGCAGGATAATCTCAAAACTCAAGGACTTGCTTAGGCCTAGTAGACCGAATAAACTCAAAGCTCATGCAAACCCTCCTATCAATGTTATGCCCTGCCACACACAGGTGGAACAACTATAAGTTTTGTGAAGTATTACAGGAAGAACTAGTCAGGTAGGTCAGTGACCTCTATAGGCCTACTGGACAGGGGAAATTGACCAAAGAATGCTTTTAAGGGCCCAAAAACTGTTCATGTGTATACAATCACATTTGCCAAAACCAGTTTACACAAATTTTAAGGGAGATATAGTAATCCATGCTTTTAAGTACCCAAAAAAATATTGCATGTGAATACAGCAAATTTGTTAATCTCTGGTTTGATGGACAAAAAGGTTGAATATTCAGAAACAGGGGCAGGAGTGTCAGGGATAGGTATTGATGAAAAGAAATACACATGTCTAGTACAAGCGTTTAGGAAGGGGATTGATGGCACAGAACATTAATAGTTGGCAAACTTTTATTGGTCAATGGTTCCCTTTACAGCTCCACAATGCGTTTCGACAGCATTGATTGTCTTCATCAGGTGGTGTAAAGTGTGAATTAGAAAAACACTTTTATAAGGGTCACTGGACTATGATTGGTTCAAATTGATTACCATTTTAACTCTAACATTACCAGCAAGGGTGAACATGATTGGTTTAAAGTGCCTACCAAAATTAACCCTAGCATTTCCAAACAAAGGAGAGTCCATAAAGATAAGCTAAAAGAGACAATACTAAAATACATATAAAAAGAAAAAAAAAATAGTGTTGCACCACCTGTGGATCTCTCCTGCCTTAAAAGCGGTTGTATTAAGAATAAACTAACCTTTAAAGGTTGTGCCAGATCCGCACAACCAGATTGTGAGCGTAGTTTGTGGCTCAGGCTGCCAGCCTTGGATCTGTAGTGCTCCTGTATCCTCAATCACCTCTGCTTCTGGCCTCGTGTAGTCCACGCTGTCTCTCCAGGGTTGGGTTAGGAAATTCCAGGCTGATCCATTAACCCTATCCTGCCTGCAGCTCTGTTACCGCTTTCCCCAAGGGAATTTGTATGATAGAATTCAGATAGAACATGCGGTTCTATAGTAGAGTGCAGGGATAATATGGGATACTTTAATCTTAATATCCGTAACTTTATTCATAAAAAGGCTCCAGACCACAACTCGTTTCGATGTACAGACGTCTTCCTCAAGCGAATGTCATCCGCTTGAGGAAGACGTCTGTACGTCGAAACGCGTTGTGGTCTGGGGTTTTTTATGAATAAAGTTACGGAGATTAAGATTAAAGCATCCCGTATTATCCCTGCACTCTACTATAGAACCGCATGTTCTATCTGAATTCTATAATACTAAAATACATGGTCACCTTGGTTATCAAGGAATCCTCAATACCAATGAAAAATAAGAGATATTGACCTTCAGAATGAATTCAAGATTATAAAAAGATGTTTTCTTTACAAGGGTTACCCCAATAAACTTTTACAAGACGCGTATAAAAAAACAAGGAATTTAACACAGGAATCTTGCTTTAAGAACATAACATCAAGAGTAAACAAATCAGACGAAAGACGTGCGAAGACGTGTTTCCGGCAGGCCCAATCACGTGACCACAACCCGGAAACAACGCGGGAGCCGTAAATCGCAGCAGTAGCTGATCCACTCATTCCCAACATGCCTGGACGACACACCTACAGGCCAGTCACCGGGGATGTGTAGGGGTGCACAACCCCTTCAGGTTAGTGGCCCCCCCAGCCCCCTAATTCCCACACAAGCCTACGGTTCTTCACAGTGCGCCCCTGTTCTTCTTTTCTTACAGGGATAGGTATTGAGCTCAGAAAGCTCTACTCAAGTCAAGCAACAACCAGCAAGGAGACCCATTTTTCAAAAAAATGAGGCACAGCCACCACTTAAGTGGCATCAATTGCCCCAGAGTTGGAATATTGAAATGGGGAGTTTAATGCAGCACATTGAAAAGTACATAAGCATTTAGTCTCCCCAGGCTGACACTGGGGTGGAAAAGTCCTTGCGGATCCATGACTTGTTCATCTTGATAAACGTTAGTCTGTCTACCCTGTCACTGGACAGCCGTGTGCGCTTATTCGTCAGCACACTACCAGCAGCACTGAAGACACGTTCAGAGAGAATGCTGGCTGCGGGACACGACAAACTCTCCAAGGCATGAGTGGTGAGCTCAGGCTATTTTTCCAGTTTTTAAGCCCAAAATTCACAAGGGTCCAGTTCCACAGTCATGACATCGATATTCAGCAGTAGATACTCCTGTACAATCCTCTCTAGGCGTTCACTATGTGTCAGACTTGTTCTCTCTTCTGGCGTTACAAACGATGGTCGAAAAAAATGGTGAAACAATTCTACAAAATTGCTGTTACCAGATAGACTGTTACTGTTAACGTTTGAGTGATGACAACTCAACATTCCCTGGGTTGGAAAGTTAGAACTGCGATATTTACTAAGTGCACCACTGTTGTATTGGGTAAAAGCTGTACTAAGTTTGTCTGAAAGCTTCTGTTGATATTCCTGCATGCGTGCGTCCCTTTCGAGAGCAGGAAGCATTTGGACAAATTTACTCTTGTACCGGGAATCCAACAGTGTGGTCGGCATTACTTTGAATTCTAACAATCCGTGGATTATGTTGCAGGTAGTGCAGCAAGAAGGCACTCATATGTCTTGCGCATCCAGGAGGACCAAGTTGTTTTGGTGGTGGCGAGGTGAGAATCATGCTTCCTTCCTCTGCCCTCTCTCCCCAACTCGCACAACAGAAATGTGATCAAGATCTCCCTCATCTGCTGAGTCTTCCATGCCCATCGCCTCTTCATCCTCCATTTCTTCCTTGGCTCCTGCACCTTCATCAACAGTTTGGCTGCTACCATGCGCCCTCGTTGTTCCCAATCAGCCACTTTCTCATGCCAGCAGCCTTGGTGCTGCTGACTGTCTGGACCTTTGAGATCTTGTTATCCCTTCCGAATACGCCTCCTCCTCTACTTCCTCTGCTTCCTTTTAACCCACCACCTGACTCCGAATACTGGTTAAAGTGTGCTCCAGAATGTATGAGAAAAACTCAATAGTATGGCCCCAGGGGGTCTGAATGAATCTTTTGAACATTTTTTCCGTTTTGGACTTTTCAAATGCCATCTACAGTGCCTCCATTTGATTATGGAGTCGCTGAACGAATCACACCAATATTTCTCATTAGAGAACAATATGAAAATATAATAATATCTATGACTTTGGCTGTGAGAACAACAAGTGGTAACAATGAGCCAAGGATGAACAAGAAGTGGAAAATGAGCTGAGGATTCGGAGACTGCAGGGCTGTTGCCCCCTTTTTTGTTTATTATATATATATATATAATATATATATATATATATATATTCTTTTGTTATATTGATTTTACAGGTGCAATAGTGGCCTGTTATTTTGGGTGTATAGTTATATTTATAATTTTCCTTATATTCTGTATGTTCTAAAACCATAAATTTATTGGGGTTTTGTTTATTTTTTATTTATTTGTTATTTGTGCTGTAATATCGTTTTTCTCCCTCTAGGTGGCGATACTGATTGTGCAGCAGCTATATATTATAGTCTACAAACTAATCCCTTGTTCATAATCACTTTTCTTGATTTGCATGTGTTTTGTATATTTGCTCCGTCTCCCTGGCTCCCCCTGGGCTCCTATTTTGCTTTGATTGCATGGTTGCCGTCTGCAGGTTCATTCAACCTGCATTTACGGCAACAAGCGCTGCTTTATGATCAGACCGGCCGGTCTGCGCATGCGCGCACGTCGCATAGCGACGTTGCATACACAATAAGTATGGACGATCCGATTAATACGGGCCGCGCTCCAGACATGCGCAGCTGTGAGCCTCTTTCCAGCACACACAGGCGACTACTGGGTTAATTTACCCGGAAGTCATTCCTCGGTTGTGCCCCGGAACATCAAGGATGCAGGATACACAGCCCGACACTCCTCCTCGCAGGTCTTATTAAGAGCTAACGGTATTTATTCCCTTTACAGGTGTTGTGTATTAATGTGGATATTTAAGGTAATGAAGCACACTCTCTAGTGGTGCTCTACCCTGAGGAAGCTGTCATTTAGGCAGCGACACGCGTAGGTCCAGAGCCACGCTCTCTATGCCTCCTTGCCTGCAGATGTATCATGACTGGTGACTAACTTGCAATCTTTATTTCATTTCTATTTACAGATATGCGGTATTCCCATTGCATTTCTTTTGTATGGTCTATTTTGGTCCTACCTTGAATAGGGCAACTTCAGAGGTTTTTCATTTGCCTCTCAATTGTCTCTCATTGCCCTTTACTACATTGCATTGAGCCTTAGATATAGTTACTATCTGGTCTATTTTTGGCTCTAATAGCTAGGTGACCTTACTGCATATCTGCTTTCTGTATTATGGGAACTGGTGTTATTTATTTACCCCTGCGTTTCGTTACCAGGCTAATTCTGCAGGTTCAGTATTACTGCTATAAATGATAGGAGGCATGTATTTGTGATATATCTTGTGCGGTGTTGCACATTTTTTAGATGTTGTTAATGTTTTGTGCTTTTTACCTTATTCACATGGATTTGTTGCAATAAAATCTACTTTTTCACTTTAACAAGTGGTATATACATTTCTTCCCCGATCCCGGTCATACATACACGTTTCTTCCCCCCTTTTGCATTTGCTCCAGAATGTAGATGACCGTAATAGTTAAGCTGATAATGGCATCGTCAGCGCTAAACAACTTGGTAGCCATTTCAAAACTCTGCAGAAAGGGTGCCGAGGTCCTTGATCTGAGACAACTCCAGTAGTGTTATTAACCCCACCTCTGGATCACATTGGCCCAGGCTATACGACATAACATATTGCACCAGGGCCATCGCTGCTGCCACAGTCACTACAACATGTGCAAAGTGCAAATCGATTGTGACAGCACATTACATTTAAGGCGGTGAGCAGGCAGGCCAAACGACTTCTGTAGTGATGCAAGTCATTGTGCTGCAGGATACGAACGATGAAAGTGAGCACACAGCGACTGTGCCCTCTGCAGAAGCACATCTAGATCGGGATAGTGGGCTAAAAATTGCTGGATGACCAGGTTCAAGACGTGAGCCATACAAGGCATGTGTGTCACCTTGCCCCGGTGAAGGGCCACAACCAGGTTTGCAGCATTGTCGCTCACGGCCTTGCCTGGCTGCAGGTTCAGTGGAGACAACCATTAATTAAACTCGGTCACCAGAGCTGATCACAACTCCTCAGCTGTGTGACTCACATTTCCCAGACATTTTAACGTAAACACCACCTGATGGCGTTGAGCCCTGCTGCTAACAAAGTATGGAGGTGTGCTGGATTCCTTGTGCTCAGTTTGAAAGTTGGTTACATTACCAGACAAGCTTTGGGAGCAGGTGGAGGACCTAATATAGGTGGAGGAGGCATAAGCAGTGGAGGAAGTTCTACATACAGGGGTTTGATGCACAACCCGTGGGGATGGCAAGACTTGTACAGCAGCCCCTTCTCCTGCTGTCACCTTTGTTACCCAGTGGCCAGTCAGCTACATGTAATGCCCCTGTCCATGCTTACTCGTCTAGGTGTCTGTGATGAAATGCACCCCGTCACACACAGAGTTTCTCAAGGAAGTGGTGATGTTGTGTGCAACATGCTGGTGTAGCACAGGCACAGCTTTCTTCAAGAAGTAGTGGTGACTGGGCATCTGGTAGTAGGGCACTGTGACAGCAATAAGGTATTGAAAATCCTCTGTATCCAGCAGCCGAAAAGGCAGCATTTCCATAGCCAACAGCTTGCAGATGGTGAAATTAAACCTCTTAGCTTTAGCATTGGTAGGAGGAAATGGTCTTTTACTTGTCCACATCTGAGGGACCTGTAGGACTGTGTTCACACCACTACATAACTAGACCACAGAAAAAACAGTATAACAAACATGTGGAAGTACACTGCTATAACAAGGTAATAATAAATAAAAAAAATAGAAATAATAAAAATGTACATAAGCCATTCCACCTCGCCACGGTGACTCTTATCAGAACGGTCCTATCTAACTAATTTAAAACCTTATTCTGTATAAATATACCTCATGGATGCAGGGTGAAGATGGGCCAGAAACCATATGGCTTATGTACATTTTTTGCAAAAAACGTATTAACTAAGTACCCCGTTTTTGATACTGTTCTTTACTAAGCACTTGCTTTTTATTATTACCTTTTTATAGCAGTGTACTTCCACACATTTGTTATACTGTTTTTTCTGTGGTCTAGTGCTACACCAATGCCTGGCACACACTGCTACTAGCCAAAAAGGATTTACTTGGCTAGATTTGGACAGATGCTGTAAAAAACGCCTGCACAGCACTGGAACAGACTAGCCTGGCAAACAGTGCTTTTAAGCACTAAAAAGGGCTGTTCTTTGAAGTAGTCCCTAAACCTGCTATCTACCTAACTTGGAATGGAATCCTTATCTAACTAGCTTTGCAGCGCACACAGCAGCATCGTCGGCGTCTGACACTTCACTCCAACATTGATAAAAAGACAAGGAGGGAAAATTGCCAGTTCTTATATGGCAAGGACATGTGACATACCCAGCCATTGACACAACCCCTTGTGTGCAGCATTGATAAAATGATGAACAGGGAAAATTGCCAGTTCTTATATGGCAGGAACATGTGACATACCCAGCCAATGACACAACCCCTTGTGTGCAAAAAGTGCACTTTGCTGTATGCGTGCTGATAGGCTGACTAACCGGACCACCCAAATATGTGCGGGAAGGAAAAAAAAATGGATTTCTGCATTATTTGACTACAGACCACTCCCCAACCCCCACCTGCCCACTATTCCTAGACACTGAAACTCATAATAACGTTGAGCAAAAGCATTACTGTGAAAAGTCAGTAACGCTTTTGGTCAAGGAACCATTGTCGAACATAACCTCGAACTACTGGATTCTTAGCAAATTGTTCACATTTGTCGAATGACTCGAACATAGCCCGAAACAGGTTGAATTTGAAATTGGTGAACATGTTCGATCGAACATTGCTCATCTCTAGTCGCAACAAGTTTTGGTCTTAACCCCTTCATGACCCGGGAATTTTTCATTTTTCATTTTCGTTTTTTGCTCCCCTGCTTCCAAGAGCCATAACTTTTTTATTTTTCTGTCAATATAAACATATGACGGCTTGTTTTTTGCCGGACAAGTTGTACTTTCATATGCAATAATTTATTTTACCATATAGTGTAAAGGAAATTGCAAAAAAATTCTAAATGCAGTGAAATTGCTAAAAAAGTGCAATAACACATTTGTTTTTTGGGTATTTTAGTCGCCATGTTCACTATATGGTAAAACCGACGTGATGGGGTGATGCCTCACTTTGGTACAAGTTTGTAGACATCCAAAGTGTATACTGCAGCTCATCTGTATCTCCCAGAATCGCGGACCTGTTGTGGTTGGCAGCGCCAGCCAATCACAGCAGGAAACTGCGCTGTGAAAGCATCCGGGGTCTAGCCAGGACCCTGGGCTGTCACGTGAGCGCCAACGATCCCGCGATACTATCGTGGGATCTCTGGAGCAGCCGGGGAACAGCGAGTTCCCCGCCGCAGCTGCCTTGGATCCCGCTGTCAGTGATTTCTCATACACACACACTCATATACACACAGTCATACTCTCTCTCACACACACACACTCTCTCTCTCTCACACACCTTAACGATGCCGGGATTCACTTTGCAGGAGGCTGCCACGGTGCGCTCTGTAAAGGGCTGCCATGCTGAGCAGTGTAAGGGGCTGCCACGGTGCATAGTGCTGGGGACTGCGGCTTTATTATCACTTCCTGCGGCCACTATGACTAGCTGCGAGCCAGTGGCGGACCTATGGCCCCGGGGGCCCTGGTGCAGCCACCAGTACTGAGGAGCAGGGGGGTGCTAGCGGCTGTTGGAGAGGACCAGGGTGGGGGGGAGGGGTGCTGGCGTCCGTCGGCAAGGACCGGGGTGGGTAAGGGGGGTTGCTGGCGGCCGTCGGCGAGGACTGAGGGGGGGCTTGAGGTGTTGGCGGCCATCGGCAAAGACCAGGGGGAGGGCTGGTACTGGCGGCCGTCGGCTCTCCTACCTGCCCTGCGATGCTGAGCGGGCGTTTGCATTACTGGGAGCCGGGATCCTGGGCAGATGAGAGGAGGGGCGGAATCAGGCATGGGAAGCAGGAAGCTTCCCTTGCCTGACCCTCCTATGACATCGGGTTACGGGGGTCTGCTGGGGGCCCCCCTGCAGGCTTTAGGGGCCCCCTAGCCGGTCGGGGCCCTGGTGGAGCTGCACCAGCTGCACCACGGTAGGTCTGCCCCTGCTCCGAGCCTCCTTCCCTCAGCTACATCAATGAAAGCTGGTGGGCCAATCAGATCACAGACTCGAAAGTGACGTCGGCGAATTACGTCACTTGAGGTTTCTGATTGGCCGACATCACTTGCGAGTCTGTGATCGGATTGGCCCGCCAGCTTCTATTGAGGTAGCTGAGGGAAGGAGGATCGGAGTTTGTCATAGCGGCCGCAGGAAGTGATAATAAAGCCGCAGTCCCCAGCGCACTGCACCGCAGCGGCCCCTTACACAGCACACTGTGGCGACCCCCTGCACAGTGGATCCCATCGTCCTTCCATTGTGCACGGTGCCGCGGGCTGCACTCTGAAGCCCGTGTTTGAGACCCCTGCCTTAGAAGGTGTTTTGTATGTGTTTTCTATGTGTTTGTATGTGTTGTTTTCAATGGTGTTCAGCAGTGTTCGAGGAACATTCGACGAACATTTGATGATCACACCCCCAATTCGAAGAATCTAATCGAATTCGAACAATAGGGTGGTGGCTCATCTCTAATTAACAGTGTTAATATACAGTCAGTCATATATAGCTATATTCTATGTATGTCCAGGGTAAGAAAATAGATTTCAACTGGTATTAGTAACACAATAATAAAGTAATCAGATAACTTTACCTCCTACAAAGAGTGGTGCCAAACCCAGATATATATTTTGCTGCTCTCGCCTTCTTCTTGGGGTGGAATCATATCTGGTAAATACCTCAACAATGCAGCTCAATAGGTGGCTTGTATGGAAGAGGAGGAGTTAAGAAAGAGGGATGTGCGCAAAACTTTAAAAATACAGCCAATAATGATCCGCTACGTATATGCATCATCAAAGAACCAGGTGTGGATTGTACCACCTGTACCCCGATGTCAGGGATCATGGTAGGCACAACATGAAGATGAGTCAGGGTGATGACACGGCAATTAGAAGACCTCCCTGGTAGAAAAACACATGAGCATAGGTCTCACATCTGAAACAGCAGCCATGAAGATGTGTCTATGGAGGTACCACCCATGCCCGCAAGGCGCACACGCTTAGTACATTGGTTGTCAAGCTGATAAAAGACACGGAGACTTTATTTATCAAGAAGAGTATTACATAAAGTAATAAATAAAATCACAAACATTGTCATAGTAATATATGGATGTGAACATTGCTTTTTAACATTAGGAATGTTACATAAAGTAATACACAGATGTCAATACAAATTGTCATAACGGTAAAAGAACCGCAAACACTGTGTCAAACCGGATTAACCTTATGTAAAATATACACAGAAGGAATGATCGTGAAATAATGTGCAAAAAATAGTTATACAAGAAATGAACACACAATGTAAGGAAAAAAAAGAGATATTAAAATGCATTTGATGCATGTCAATAAATAGATATAATTGGAACAAACAAATATCATTTAAATAAAAAATGTGTGAAAATGACTAAAGTGCCATAATATGATCACGTATCTGTAGACCAAAGTGTTGAATATTCATAAAAATATGTGAGAAACATACGTAAGAGAACTATACCAATTAGGGAGAACTATGCAGCTGCTTAGTAATCTTAAGTGATTGGAGCACAGCACTTACAAATGCTCTACTCTATGATATATGGTAGTCAGTGAGGTCTGGCACTGATGACCTTACTGACTGCAGACTATAAGATGCAGATACATTTTTAGCATAATGTTACATTACTAAAACGTGCCTGATAGTTCTTATATAGTAAATATACAGTAGTTAAAACAAATATATTGCAAGTAGTCCGCCTTGTATAACAAAGCCAATAATGGCGACTATTTGTTACGGCATAGCAAAGAGCCACCTGTCTTTCAGCTCAAAAGAAGAAAAAACAGGGAAAAGGTAAAAGAGGGTCCTGACTATAGGAAGAGGGAATAGGGAGACCTTTAAACACTCACTTGAGACTGAATTGTGCACTCCCTATCATCTCTAGATGGCTCCATCCCTCCATGTGCGAACATGTGCCTAAGTCATGGCTTACCTTGGGCTAGCCCTGGCTACTGAGTGAGGGTACAGACAAACTGGCATGAAAGTCAGACCAATGTTAATCAATGTCCTAGAGCACATTTGCGAGTGCCGGGCGGTTTTTCTCATCCGTTTCACGGACGAGAAAGCAGTCGCATCATGCTGCAACAGTATGTGATTCACGCGTGAGACTCACCAATACAAGTCTAGGGGTCTGAGAAAACTCACGGACCGCACACGGACAGCACATGGATAGCATAGGGAGAGCGATTTTAATATGACGTTTCTCGCTGGGAAAAGAATAGACAGGATAGATAGGATAGAATAGGTAGATCGGGTTCACCTTTCTCCCACTGCTACTTAGAGGGCCGCCTATTAAGCTAATTAAATATTCACTGCACTGTCAGACAAACAGCGAATCAGAGAAGCTCACACTGTTAGAGAGCTTCTGTGATTGGCTGTTGAACTCAGAGTGGATTTCCTCAATCTGGACAGTGATTCTGTTTGGTTGCTGTACACATTAGTGTAGGGCAACTAACCTGGCATTATAGGGTGTGAAATAAATATAAAAAAAAATGTGTGCGGCTTCGCAGCAATTTTAAGTCTAGCAAAATGAAGGCAGAAAGCTGTGAGCTGCCACCCTTAGCTGCCTAATTTTCCTTTGGTTTGGAAAAAATAAGAAGAAAGAAGAGAGAAGAAAGAAGGCCAGGATCCTGGAGGGCTGTAAAGGGGAGTAATAAAGATGGAGTCCCTAAGGGCATCTGTGTCTTTAGTTCTAATAAATACTGTTTTCTCTATGTAATGTCTATTTTTTAACCCTTTATTGGAGATTCCTAATGGCCTGGTCAAACTTGGCCTGACATTAAGAATCTCGGTTTAATACAGCTTGTATAACAAAGCTGGTATTAACCCTTTTATTACCCAGCATGCCACCACCACCAGGGCGGCTGGAAGAGCTTGGTAAGGCACCTGGAAATGGCACTTATTATTAATGCGCCATTTTCAGGGGTGGCTATGGGCTGCTGTTCTTTAGCGTGGGGGGGGGGCTATATAACAATGGGCCCTCACTCCACTGGGAATACCAGCCCTCAGCAGCCTAGTTTTACCTTGGCTGGCAATGAAAAATAGGGCGAAGCCCACACATTTTTTTTTGCCAGCCAATGGAAAATTAGGCAGCTGAGGGTGGCAGCTCACAGCTGTCTGCTTTCATCAGGCTAGACTTAAAATTGCTGCAAAACCCCATGCATTTTTTTAAAATATTTATTAATTTCACACCCTATATGCCAGGTTCGTTGCCCTACACTAATGTGTATGACAACCAAGCAAAATCACTGTCCAGATTGAGGAAATCCACTCTGACTACAGCAGCCAAACACAGAAGCTCTCAAACAGTGTGAGTTTCTCTGATTGGCTGTTTGTCTGACATTGCAGTGAATATGTAATTAGCTTAATGGGCAGCCCCTGAAGTAGCAGGGGAAGACAGGTGAACCCAATCTAGCTATTATAGCATCTAAAAAAAACAGAAAAATTTGCACCCTCATTGCCTACAGGTGATCTAGGGTCTAGATGGTGTCCGCCCACTTAGTAGTGGGGTAGGGTGAACAAGGAGGACTTGGGTGTCAGCGTTAGGACTCATCGGACCTGAAGTCACTTTGTCGCAGTCGATGAGCAAACAGACATTGGCCAATGTGTGTACTAAGAACTTCAGATTAAAAAAAAAAATATAAGAATTTTGAGTTTTTTGAAAAAAACTTAAGTTTTTAAATTTTTTCTCATATATATAGCTTGTCAGCATATGTACATCATTGGTAGTAGCTGAGTGCTGCAGAGTACTCTAGTTATTATAGCATCTATCTATATATCTATCTATCTATCTATCTATCTATCTATCTATCTGTCTATTGTATTCAACGACTCTATTCTGTCAAGTCTTTTCTCACTTTATACAGCATGAGAAATGCCATGTTAAAATCACATTACACACGGACAACACACGGACAGCACTCGGATGTGATCCAAGAAAATGTCGGACACTCGTATAGCAGTTAAATGCAAAACAGTAAAAATCGGATGACACTCGTCCGGCTCTCGGATACATCAATCGGGCCGTTATTTTACACGCCATTGTGTTTCCAGCCTTAAACAGCAAGATGTTTGTCTTACTACTGCAATAAGAACACTGGAATAGAGACAAACAAGCAGGAATAAAACAAATTAATCTCCTCAGCTTTCTAAAACCAACTTCTCCTGTGAGTTCAGCAATGCATAGAGAAATTATAACTGGCACATGGGAGAATAAGGAATTAGGTTAAATACTAAAAGGGAGTTGCAGCAAAGTGCAGCAGCTGAGATTAGATCTATGGCATCTCAATAGGATCAAAAATGAACTCTTAACTAGTGATGGTTAAATTCGCTGATGTTCAAGTTCGGTGTACTCGACCAGACTTTTTTAAAATCCATGGTTGGGGCCGAACTTGAGTCTGAACCCCAAACCCGGACTTTACAGTTGTTATAATTATTAAACAGCATTATACTTACCGTGTGCTGCTGTCACACAGTGTCTACTTCTGGGGCAGCTCATTAACTTCCTACATATTCACTGCAGAGGGACCCAACAGCCAATCACAGGTGCTGTCACAGAGAACGAGTGTCTGTAATTGGCGGTTGGCGTAATCTGGAAATTACCCATACATTCTAGGTGCTGTGTTGTGTTTTTTTTTTTACTCTTTTACTAGAAATTCGTGGAGGTTGGGTCTAATATTGGTCTGACTCTATGCTTAGTGCCAACTGACAATACAAAACCATCATTAACCCCTTTATTTCCACCATGCCACCACCACCAGAGTTGGGGTACAGTGCCAGAAAATGACACTTCTATGAATGTGCCATTTTCTGGAGTGGCTGCAGGCTGCAATTTGCATCGGGGGTGCAATTTTGGAGCAATTTATTTTGGTTCAATTTGGTGATGAACAATGCTTATTCCAGAATGATGGAGCTCAATGTCACAAGTGATAAATAAGTAGATTGTTGATTGGGCCCATAACCAGTAAACTCCTTATATCTTTAATCCAGTTGAGAACCCGTGGTCAATCTTAAAATGCAGTTGGGCAAACAAATGTACAAACACTTGTTCATGTGTTGTTACATTCAAAAATGTAAAAAAGCCTAAAATGGCGCTGCTTGGAAGGTCCTCCTTTTTTAATAATGTGTGTTAGCCCTCTTGTTTGGCTGCACTGGACCATGTGATGTGATAGTTGCTGAGACTTTCGGAGAAGCCAGTCCTCCAGATGTTTTTTAGTTTGTTGCTGACCCCTGCAAATTAAATTGCAAACAGTTCAAACTGATTTCTAAAATCAATCGACCAACATTTAGTAGAGATGAGAGATTAGAGAAAAAATATTATAACTCGCCCTGGATTAAACAACATTATGCCAGCTGTGCGCCATTTTTCTGAGCCATAAAAGGCCATCAAAATGTAAAAAAAGCATACTCACCTACTTTGTCCCTCTGCTCCTCACAGGCAACCGTTCAGTCATTGTTGCATCTGGGATCAACATCGGCAGTGCTAATATTACCGGATCCAGATTTGCAAGGTGAAACCCTCCGGTGGCTTTGCAAACCTGAGTGATGGTAAAGAGCGAAGTAGCTGAAAGTTGAGTGGTGTGGTGAGTATAAGGATTTTTATTATTTTTTTTTACATATCATGGTTATTATGATCTCTGTTCTGGGAGACCCAAGGGCAGAATGGACAGTAAATTTGCAGAGAATAACTTCTCAGCAAATTGAATTTCACGGGAAGAAAACTTGCAAACAGGCAAATTTGAATTTTGCCTTATCGGCTCGTCTCTAATATTTAGTCATGAATCGGTTCACTCACCTCCAATTTTTCATTTGGAAAAAAATGAACTGCAAAGAAAATAAGAATTTGGAGAAATAGTGGTAGATCATTGATGCCGGTAATTGCTTCATCAATAGTGGTCTAGAAGATATTACAATGAGGGTAGAAACACACGATATGAAATGCATGTGGGATACTCGCACATGACTCTTAACCCCTTCCCGACAACCTATGACATTGTACAACGTCATGAAATGATGGGGAAAAATGGTGTGTCACAGTCCGCGCTGCCACGATCATCCAATCCAAAGATAACACGTGAAGATAGAACTTCCACGAAATACTTTATTTCCTCCTGCCTCCTACGCGTTTCGGTGCCCTCCTGGCACCTTCCTCAGGGCCGGTAAGGGGGGGTTTGATGTGAGCTCCGGCGCGGCGCTCACATCAAACAGCCGACATCTCAGCTGATCTCATCAGCTGAGATATCGAGCTAACAGTGCCGATCGGATCCGGGATACGATCGGCGCTGTTAACCCTTTGGATCCCGCCATCAATCTCTGACAGCGGGATCCAAAGGCGCCACGGCGGGGAATGCGCTGTTCCCCGGCTGCACTGGAGATCCCGCAATAGTATCGCGGGTTCTCCGGCGCTCACATGACAGGCCAGGTCCTGGCTAGTCCCCGGATGCTGTCACAGAGCACTCCTGGGTTGTGGTTGGCAGGTGCTGCCAACCACAACACGTCCGCGATTCTGAGAGATACAGATGAGCTGCAGCTCATCTGTATCTCCCAGAAGCGATCTGACTGTGCAGCAGGGTGCCTCTCTATGGGGCAGTGTAAAACTAAGAATCAATTAAAAAATAAAGTTTTTAAAAACCTGCAAAAAACCCCAAAAAAACATAAAAGTTCAAATCACCCCCCTTTTCAATCAATCACAGTAAGAGTAATAAAAAAAAAATACACGTTTGGTATCGCCGCATTCAGAATCGCCCGATCTATCAACATATTAAATCCGTTAATGAAAGCCGTAAACTCCGTAACGGAAAAAAAAAATCCAAATGCCAAAATTAAGTTTTTTTGGTCACCGCAACATTGCTATAAAATGCAATAACGGGCGATCAAAACAGTGGATCCACCCAAAAATGGCATCACTAGAAACATCAGCTCAAGACACAAAAAATAAGTCATCACACAGCCCCAGATTCCGAAAAATTAAAACGCTACGGGTTGCAGAACATGGCGCAAAAATTTTTTTTCACCACCTAGATACCAGTAAAGGTATACATGTTGGGTGTCTACGAACTTGTACTGATCTGAGGCATCACCCTGTCATGTCGGTTTTACCGTATAGTGAACTTGGCGACTAAAATACCCAGAAAACAAATGTTTAATTGCACTTTTTTGCAATTTCCCTGCACACTATATGGTAAAATAAATGATTGCATATGAAAGTACAACTCGTCCTGCAAAAAAAATGCCGTCATATGTCTATATTGACCGAAAAATAAAAAAGTTATGGCTATTGGAAGCAGGGGAGCAAAACACGAAAATGAAAAATGAAAAATTCCAAGGTCATGAAGGAGTTAATAGGAGCGCATCAGCTGCATAGAAGCACAAGCAGCTGACTCGCTCCAGTCCTGATAGGCAGGGGCCATTTCAAGTGAGTCATGCAAGTCTCATGCGAGTATCCTGCATGCATCTCACATTGTGTTTCCACCCTTACTAGAATTACGGTATGTATTATGTCACAATCCTGTTTAGAACTTCATTGTGTCGTCCATTTATAATAATAAGCGTCCGTCACACGCTACGATATAGATAACGATGTCATAAACGATGTCGGATTTGCACATCGTCCGAACGATGTGTGTGATCGTTCATCGTACCGTTACATGCACAGATATCACTCAGACGATTCTCCGATGCAGCGATCCAGCGGTCGTATGAGCGATCCACTTATCATCTGTGCACATCGTTCAGCAAACAGTCACACAGCAACCTCGTAAACGATGTTGGGGTAAATGTGGGCGTTTTCCAAGGTTTAATTGGAGCACATAGGCATGCTACATGGTTTCCAAGCCGCGCCCCTCACTACATCATTGGTGGTCAGTACTGCGTCCTCATTGGTCAGATGTCTTTGGAAACATGGCTGTCTCATCTTCAGAATGTCCTGTGATGTGGCTCGCAATGTACATGTATAAACACGATGTGCTATACCACAAAAAATACGTTTATTACTGAAAAAGGTAGAAACCGCTATCCCCCCTTGTGCGGCGTGCACAACCCGAACACTTATGGTTTGCTCAATGGTTGTCGGTTTGCCGATCCGTTAATGACTCACCCTGTAGCGAGCTGTGTGTGCAGCATGAGTGTTTTTGTTTAAAGCACCTGTGAAACGCATGTGTGTTTGCTGTGTGCTGTTGCTGATGTTTGATTTAAAGTGTTTGACAAAGCGCATGAGTTGTCCAGCGGGATTGTGGGGAAAATGTATGACAACGCAAAGCGCCTCTCAACATTCATTGTTCCAGGTGCCCTAATGTTTGTGTCCTTCTCTACTGTGCTTTTCAACACTTGTGTTGGGACCACCATATATGTGGTCCAACATATGCGTGTGTGTATTTAATCTGGTTTCCTACAAAAACATTGTAGCAAATAAACAAGTGCTGTGACAAAAATCAGGGCCTTTTGGTTTATACGTTTTAGCCAAAAAACGCACATTAAGCTGCCTCACCAACTTCACGGTAGGCCCTGGTAGAGACAGTCCTAACTCTGTCCCTAGGTGCTACAATACAAAAATGTGACCTCTGTCACAAGGGCCTTTGGGGAGGTATGTGGGTCCTGGTCCCGCCCGTCTCTCACAGGACCCATAAGCCGGGCCCTTCAACATAAATTACAAAAATAGTGCCAACATGCACCAAGAAGCCAAATCCTCTGGCTCATGTCACAGACAAGAGGTATGTCTGCAACACATAGCTCCCCTGAAATGGGCAAGGCCTGGCCCTCTTCAAAACATTAAATTAGTGTTCCCTATATCTGGGTATTTAAAACAAAATCACACCTCTTCAAAAAATAAAAAGGGACACATGTCCTGGCTTCAACCCTGAGCTTCAGGACACAGTGAAACTGTGCAATGCAAAATTCCCCATGGCACAGTGATAATTACGGCAGGTTGTATTGCCAGCTCACAGCCCCTGGACCATTGAAGTACTGGCAGTACTGGTCCCTCATCTCCTGTGCCTCCTGGCGGCTGCTTCCACGCCCTAATGGCTGTAGTCCTGCCATCTGTGGGGCATCAGCACGCCAGCCCCCCAACACCACCTCACCATTGCTGGAGTCAATGCGGTCCTCATAGTTTGGTGGTGTGTAGGCCTGGCGATCCCGGCATCGTAGAAAATTATGGAGCACACAACAGGCCATAACAACTAGGTCAATTGCTTCAAGTCTCATATTAATGGCCGTGTGGAAAATCCGGAAACGGCTAGCCATAATGCCAAAGGCATTCTCCACCACTCGGCGTGCCCGGGAAATCCTATAGTTGTAAATGCGTTGTTGTGCATTAAGATTCCTCTGTGGATATGGCTTCATCAAATTTGGATGTAGTGGGAAGGCCTCATCCGCCAGGAACACAAAGTTCAGGTTTCCACAGGTGCGATTGGTGGGCGGCAAATTGAGACGGCCAGTTTTGAGTTTTTGGCCAAACGACGATTGGTCAAAAACCCCGCCATCAGAAACCCTCCCATTTGTGCCCACTGACACCGACACAAATTCATAATTAGCGTTCACCACTGCCATCAAAACAATGCTAAAATAGGATTTATAATTATAAAAATAAGACCCACTGTTGTGTGGTTGGGTGATCCTAATATGTTTCCCATCTATGGCACCACCACAGTTTGGAAATTGCCACTTATGGCTGAATTCTGCGGCAGTGGCCAGCCATTCTTCAGGGTTTTGGGGCAACCGCATGTAAGTAGGAGCTAGAGCCCGCAGTATAGCCTCACATGTCTCCGGGATGAGTTGGCTAAGGAGGAAACGTGAGATAGCAGACGAGTATACCAAGTCCTGCATGGTGCGACCTGTTGCGAGAAAACGCAGTGTGGCGGCCAACCTCTCCTCCGCAGGCACTGCTGGACACATTACAGTATCCTGCCGTCTGATGAGCGGGCACACTGCTGCCAACAAGATTTGAAAGGTCTCATCTGTCATCCTGAGAAAATTCTGGAAGTCACGTGGGAAGTCGTCCCGAAGTTGGTGCAGAAGGCGAATGTGTGAATGCTGATCGCGCTGCTGCAGCCACTCCCTGGCCCAGATGCGTCGTGGTCTCCTCCTGCGTCTCTCCACCCTCTCCTCTTCCACACGTGCTGCCTGCACCAGTAAAGCAGCACCCACCACGGCACGTTCATCTGGATTCATGCTGTTTTGAGGCAAAACGATGTTTACAATGGTGCCTACGCACAAAGGTGCTTTGACTACAATGTGAACTGTACAAAAGGAACCACAAAGGAGCATGACATTGGCGAAATATCTACAGGTGCAGTACACATGTGGAAATGATGTACTAAAACCCAACAACACATACAGTATTAATGAAGGTGTTGAGGAAGCCCACATGTTTTTACACGGCAAAATGCCTTGCACAACAAAATACAATACACAAAAAGCCCTACACACACATGTACATCACAACCAACATCACACTTTCTACAGCATTAACAACGCAAATACCATAAACATCAGACACATGGAGGATCATATGTATGGAAAAAGCAACACTACAGACACACAATAATAACTCACATGCAGTGGTTGCAGAGATGGGTGTCACTCCAATGTCAAGGCACCCAAAAGATGAACTTTGTCCAGATGAATTAAATGCAACAAGCCAATGCTTCAGTCCTTGTATTTTGCTATATAAAGAAAGTTTAAATAAAAAACACAAAAAAAAACATCACCGAAACAGCAGAGGGGGGTCAAGAACACAAACCCCGTCATATCTCTTTGGACAACGCTATAGTGACCCCCATTCACAATGTTTCACATGCGGAATCTCCAAGTACATACCGGCAGCAACTCCGCAGCAAAGACATAGTGTTTCTCCCGGAAACTCTACATATACAAGCCCTAGCCAATGAAAAGGCGAGACGTCCCCCAAACAGGCGTGTCTCCTCCACGCTAACCCACACACCAACACGATGTTACGCCTTCCAAACAGGCGTGGTGAACCATTGTGCCACACACAACGCCGAGGCTATGTTCTACGGCAGGCGTGGCTGAAAACGTAGGACCACACCCAGCGCAGACGTTACGTCCTATATCAGGCGTGGCAATTGCGATGCATATGCATATCGCACCTGTCATAGTCCAACAGCTGTCGGATCAATTCGGATAAATAGTGCATTGTGAACATGTGTGCCGGACCTGCTCTTTTGTGTGTCCCTTGACACAAGTGATTGAGAGCAGCCAGGCAGCCAGCATCTTTTTGACTTTTCAAATTTTTTCAGTGTACACACTGTGCTTGATAAAGGCAAGGTATGTTCACATTATTAGATGAGACAGACCCATCTAAACTTCAGGTTATTATATGGTACTCCAGGCACACATTTTGGATTGTCACTGTCACAACAGCACACATACCAGTGATTTGAGCAACATTGTTGGTCTAGGCAAGTGTAGTGTTGTGTTATTGAGCTGGGGCTTTTCACATTTATCATGCCAGGTGACTTATCATCCTGTGGATGTTAGTTTACACATGGTTTTAACCATGTGCCACTGTTATTTGTACTGATTGAATTTATTATTTGTTTTGCAGATGCCCCGGCCAAATAGGGACTACATTACTGCCTTAATTGAGGCATACAGGGAGAACCCATGCCTATGGCAATCCCGATGTGTGGGCTATACAAACAGGGCCCTCCGCAATGCAGCCTATGAGAAGCTCCTGCAGGTCGCCCGCCAATTCATGCCAGGGCAACAACTGGATATCGACTACATTAAAAAAAAATCCAGTATTTAAAAACGGTGTTTGTCAAAGAACACAAAAAGGTGGTGGAGTCACGGCGGTCGGGCATGGCAGCAGAGGATGTATATACACCCACCCTGTGGTATTATGAGCTGCTCCTATTCACCTTGGAGCAGCAGGAGCCACGCCGAGTACTGGATAGCGATGACTTCGCCCAGCCACAACAGAACAATGTTGTTGATGCCGTGGAGGGCGAAAATGTAAGTCGGTCACCTAGCTCAATCCTAACAAAATTCTCACAGCATACACATTATTGCAAACAATCATATCCATGTTTCAAAGGTAGAGAAGGCAACAATAGACCCGATTGGCCTCTCATCTTGCTTTAGGCTTTTCCAACCATCTACAATTGTAGCAATCACTCCATTTGCACACAAGTAGTGAGTGTTGTGTTATTGTCACAAGCTGTAAGGCCCTGTCAGGAAATTTTGCAGGACATCAGGCACAATGTGGGTTAGTGACATACATGTAACTTGATCCGTAATGTCAAAATTGTCACCAAAAGTGTACTGGCATGTTTGCTCATGTGTTCTTCCTTTCAACATGTAGGATCCGCTTGAAGGTCCCTCTTCAGGGTCTGTCTTGGACTCACCTGACCAGCCACCATCTCGGCCCATTCAAGAGGGTGCTTCAGCGGCCAACCGTCCCCCTATGTCCTTTTCACGGCCCCGGGCCGGGAACGCAATCCACCACCGGCCTCAGGAAGTGACCTTGTGTCCTTGGCTGAGCAAGTCTTAACCCAGCAGGTCCGGGAGCCCCAATGCCCCTTTGCCGCCGTGGTGAATCAGCGCCTACCCACTTTTTCCACTGAGCAAAGGGAGCATGCAGAGCGAGTGATACTGCTGGTGATGGAGCAGGCCCGTTTGGGGAACCTCACGGCCGAATCCACCTTCCCTGCTCCCGTTCCCCAGCCACCAGCCAACCCACCCGCCTGGCAGTACCTGGGCCCTCCAAATGTCAACCAAGCTCCTACATCTGGCCAAGCTCAGCACATGGCTCGGCGAGGGAGGGATGCTTGGTACCCACCTCAGCGGCCCGACAACCGCTTCCACCAGGAAGGGGATTTTTTTCACCAGCCCCATTATGAGGATTTGTAGTTTTATTTTTTTGTGTCTAGGTTCCTGGTTTTGTGGATGTTTTATGTTAAATTTAATTTGCCATTATCCACCGCCCAAGTTTGTTTATTTCTACCTTTGTGCAACACTGCAAGTTTTCTTTATGGCGAGGAAATTGTTATACTGTCCCATTTAAGTGTGCACATTAATGAACGGAGATTCAGACATTTCTTTGGATTAAAATATACTTTATGTTCAGACACCTTAAATATGTTGTCCATGATTTTTGCATTGTGGTTGCAAGTTTAAAAAACAATGTTTGACGCTGACCATCTATAGTAGGCCACATGCTGTATCTAGCACCACCTACATATGTAGAGGGCAATTCTACTTAAACCTTTTGTATGCAGCAGTAGCCTTCACTACTTATTGGTGGACCCACAAGGCCGCGGAGGTGTCCTTACCATCATTGTATGTTGTGCTAAAATGGGACAATATTAATTGTGACAGGAGTAAACAGCTGGCAGATCTCAAAGCGTAAATCAACATTTATGGTTGATGGTGTAACAGCATTTCCGAAATACTATTATCACTTTCCCAATAAAGGATGGGTGGTTGCTTGGTCGACAGACGGCATGCTCCCAATGTGCACCTTGTGTTACAACATGTGTTATGGACCCCTTCCTCTGCCTCAACCGGTTGAGCCAATGAGTTGGCCTTGATGCCCTTAAAGACCAGCATAAATCTCCCATAATATTGAAATAATTGGGTCCGTACATAAAGGCACTGACTTACAGATTTGGTTACACATTTAATTGGTTATTTAAAAGGGGCAATACCGTGCACAACAAGTACGCATTTGTGTTTCAGTGTAGGAAGAACCACAACTCGCTTGTGAGTCTCCAAATGTTGGACACTATAAGAAAAAAGCCCAACGTGGTAGCCACAACACAATCCCTATGGTCCAAATGTTGGACACTATAAGAAAAGAGCCCAACAGGGGCAAACAAAAAAATAAACAAATACTGCCAACATGGCAGAAAAAACATTTTTCGTGTCCAACATGGACAACACTCCTTCATGTCCGCATGGAGCGTTATAGGGTCCCATTCCCTCACCCTTATGGGAGCCCACCATCTTGTTGATGGCGCCCAGCCAGCATGTCAAGTAGGCGGCCCAGCTCTTGCAGATGTTGGTCAATGGCCGACTGCAGCTGTCGTAGAAAGTGGAACTGTGCCTCCAAATCTTCCACAACAGTAGGGACACCTGTATGTTGATGAAGAACACTTTACAATGGGAACGTACATGGTTTTATTTTCAAAGTAATAATCAAAATATGCTACTTACGCTCTTGCTCCACATCCTCACCACTATCAGGGGTGGATGGGGATGCACTCAGACTCCACCCAGCTGACCCTGCACGTTCACCATCTGCACAAACATTTATGAAAACATATAAGTTAGACCCTCCCAAAAAAAGCTCTGTCGATTAACACAATAATAACTCCAGTATGCAGGGTGTATACCCCATCAATACACACTTACCACCATAGTCAGTGAAGTCTGGGGCCCTATCCTCCTCAGCCCTCTCCTCCTCCACAGGGCCTGTTGGGGCCCGCACATCATCCTCTGCTGGCTGTGGGGACATGGCCACCCCTGGGCTGGGCACACAGCTCGAAATGCTTGGAGGTGGTGTAACGGACGGGCTGGGGCTCTGTGGCCAGATAATGTGCCATGGTGGCAAAAGAGGGCCCAGGCTAGACGGTGGCCCATCATCCCTCCAAGCCATTTCCTCTTCCTCCAAGGCCTCCTGTGTCGAGGGTGGTGATGGCAGGTCGGTATCTGAGTGCAGCCAGTCCTCCGATGATGCTGCATCAGCCACCTCCTCCTCCTCATTGCTGGTGCCCGAGGGTGTCCCTGCTGGCTGCTGTAGGGGTGGGTTCTGGGGGCCAACTGCAGGTGGGCCAGGGTGTGGATCATCCTCGGAAGAAGATTCCTCGCATCTGGGTTTGAAAGCACAAGGTCAAAGTTTGTAACAGCAAGGTTTTCCACATTGTGGTGGCAAATGTTCATTGTGTGCCTATTGTCTTTAGCCCATTTTAAAAAATGCAACAACGTCAGGTTGGATGCATACACTAATGTTGTATGCATGTAATGTGGGTGGGACACAAAATTTTTCTTTACACGAGGGACATTACACTGGCAAGATATGTTGGCTTGTTTAAAAAAAAAACAACACATGCTCAGTGTATGTGTTTGGTATTTTGGGTTGACACATTAGCCAATGTGGGTTGCTCCATGGCTGCATTGACCTAAATTTGAAGTAATATTGTAGTTAGGGGTGCAACCTCAGGCTGGGTCTTAATTGTCCCCTGTGTAGGGTGCAACATCTGTGGGCCAATGTCGCATGTGTGGCCTTTAGATGGTACCTATTTAGTGTATGATCTTAGGTAATATGTAGGGTTGTGTTTTCAAATTTCACACAAGGATGTTGCATAAGCCAATTTTGCCCCTGAAACATCAAAATGCAGGGCTTTCATATAGCGACCCATCCAGCCCTATTGCAATTGTGCCAAATTGGATGGCCAGTAAATGTCATCCAAGTTTAGACAATACAAATGTGTAATTTTTTAAAATGTATGCTACAATCGGAGCATGGACACAACTTTGCCACACCCTAAACCAGCATTACACATTTCCAGATACAAAATTGGATGCCATTTATTGGGCTGTCAATATGGTCGGTTGGCCATAGGGCAGCATGTGGCCATATGTGGATCCAAGGCTGTTGGATTTGTAGGGCACACCATCGGCTTGCCAAATATTGTTTTTTGAAAAATGCATAACATGGGGCCCTATGGAGCAGCTTCAGAGAAGACATTGGCTGTGTCCTTGTCCCCGATTTGAAGGAACAGACCCTGGTCAGTACGGTAAACTTGTCCAAACTGGAATGTCAGTGTTTTTCTAATTAGCCAAATGTTGCCAGAACTGTGACCTAGCCCCCGCCATTTCCCAGGGCCTCACGGTTTGTGAAGAGGTCTGCCACTGCAGTACAGCACCTGTGGTGCGGTCACAGTCACGTGACCCCAGTTTACCATGGTTTCACCTGCGGATATGTGACTGTGACATCAACGCAGGTCCTGTCCACATGAACAACACCTCTGGCAAAAACATGATGCGCCAGCAACCGGAAGGGGGCTCGGGAAAACCTGAGAACCCACATATTTTAGGTAGGAAAGCAGGACGACAGGGAAAAGGAGGACAAGTAATGGGGGACATGAGGTGCCCATACATGGAAGAAGAGGGGTGAACACAGGGGACTTGAGGGTATCACACACAGGGGTGAACATGGGTGGCCAAGAGGTGTGAGGAGGGGGCAACACAGGGGTGATGAGGGGGTGCACCAGGGGAGAACAGCTGGGACAGTCACATCAACTGATCCTGGGGAATGTCGGATGTGATGGGTGATTTGAATCCAACTGCAGGGATCAGTTCGATCCAATGCAGGCTGATTTATATTGGTCAGCCTCATTGGTTTCGATATTGAAGTGTGAAAGTAGCCTTATCCAATAATATAGTGAGGTTACGCCTGAGTCCTGCATCCCAATTTGGGCTGGGCAGGAGTTTGGACTATTCATTTTTGTGTGTAAACCACCAGGTGGCACATTGTTGTCACATCCATATGGTGGGTCCACACACAGTTTACAAATGTTGTTTGATGAGCATTATTTTGGGATTGGTCCTTGGACAAATGTATGTAAATTCCCAGTGTGGAGAACAATTTCTTTTACTGCCAGGTTTTAGCCAGCATGGCAAGGGGGAGGGAGTGTACAGTCCCCTGGACTATATGTCACCTGTACTCCCCAGTCCATCCCCTTGCCATGCTGCCTGTGACCTGCATTGAATTTCTTTAAAACTGCACACTGAAGCTTGTCACTAATTTTAGGTAATTAGTTACATTTAGATGGACAGCTTTTATGAGGTCGGACAACCAGGCCGGAGTGTTGGCCCTGCATCCAAATTAGGCAGAATATATGCTAAAACATTGGTGGGGACAGGCCGGGGACCACACTATCCTTTGAATCTGTTGTGAGACATTGCTGTGTATTTTGATACATGTACATGTGCAGGTGTGTATTTGGGCCCAACATTTACTCACCACGCATCCTGGCAATCCGGGCACGGATGTCCACAATGCGGCCCGGGCACTTATATTTTAGTTCCGCAATCTTGTGCTGGATCGCCTTCACAGCCCTCTCCACACACAGCTGGAGGCGCAGGGCCCACTGAATCTTCAGCACAGTGCTGCGGTTGCGCAGCCTCGGATGCCGGTGGGGGTGGTGGCCCCAATAATCTAATCGATCGCAATGATCGATTAAGATCATGAGCTCCGCCATCCCCCACGTGGCACCGCGGCGTGTTGCGGCCATGACTGAGCTGCAATGGGCATGGGAGGAGCTAGCACCTTGCAGGCAGAATGAAACTGAAACCAACTTCATTCCGTCAGGACCGCCCCTTGCGTGACGTTACAAAACTTAAAGGCGACCTACGCGGCGTAACACGGCAATAACCACTTCTGTGTCACCTACGGGACAATATCCCATGGGCGTGACGTAGCGCCGCGTTGTGTGTGCCGCGTCCGGCAATATTGTTTGGGTGTATGACAAGGTGGACACTATAGCAAGCTCATGTACCACGCAGGTTCTTTTATCAGGTTGACGCACTTGTGGGTGCACATTAAGTTGTATATGACAAATGCGTGATAGTGCAGCCGACGCCTATGTGTGGTGCTGAAGACAGCTCTTCAAAAATGGCGCCCTGTGAGGACAGCCAATGGGAACGCATCATCTTCCACCAATGCGAGCTAATGTCGAAGCAGCCAATCCGAAACCATTAAGGTTTACGAATCACAACTGAGGAGGCGACACAATGAGAAATTCCTGCCACGCCTACGTGCTAGATTTAGGCATCGCGCAGTTCCTAACGTGTATACGATATCGGTTGTTTAGACACGTCGATTCTGTTTATCTAATGAGTCGACATCGTCAGATGTGAGGTCCGGAGCTCAGATCTCGATCTTGCAATTTGATCATGTATCGTTCGTCGTATCTTGCCGTCACACGCACAGACATCGTTCAAGTGATGTTTAATCTGGCGCGTTCAAGCGATATCTTTCAAGATATCGTAGCGTGTGACGGCCGCTGTAGCTGTATCATTCTTTTGATAGACTCCTTTATTGTACTATTGACTTCCAGTAGGTTCCATTAGGGTTTAGCGGCATTGTTTGTTGTTTTAATGGGAAAAAGAGTGATGCTTGTATTGGTTTTCCTATTGTCAAAGCTAATGGGAGTTATGATGAATGCTCCACATACAGTCTCCAACTAACAGATTCTCAGCAGTATAGAACTGTAGCAATATAAAGAAGTCTTTGCTCAATGAATGCGGGTATAACGTCTTCCATATAAGAAAAACAGAGTGTATAATATGATTATTCTGGTCTCTATATCATACTTTCATTTGTATTGATGGTTTCAAAAAGTTTAGCTTAAACTCTTTCTTGTCAGTCTTAATATTTTAATGTATTCTCTTAAAGTTTATTAAGTGAGTAATTAATAAGATGAGCTGCAATATAGTAGGTTTACGAGCAGAATATGTAATATACTTAACACTAAGTTCTGCTCTGTTCAGTTTTATAATAGGTTAGTCTTCAAGAGATATTAGCATGTAAATTTTGCGTTAGTCATTTTTCTAAAACTACAAAAAAAAATTATGGCTTTTAAGAACAAATTGATACATCTAGTAATGACTTATTAACCCTTTAAAGTGGACCTGTCACCCCCCCTGCTGCATGGCAATCTAAATGCAGCACTAAATGCTGCATGTCTCCTGCATTCAGGAAAGTGGTCTCACATGTGTCTGTGTGTTGTGTACCCCGAGATATAGCCTTTGTAAAACTTACAGTTAGAAGCCATGGAGGCAGTCACTGTGGCTGGAGGGAGCTTGATTGACGGTGGCCATTCAATCCCTCACTGCCTCTCTGTGCTGCTTCTGCTGTGCTGGCTCTGCCCTCCTCCTCTCCTCCTCTGTCACTCACAGCATGCAAATCATTTGTCCTGATGTCACCTCCAGATTTCTGCCCTGACAAAGCATAAACAGCACAGCAGGAGGTGGCACACGGAGAGGCAGAGGGGAAGGGAATGGCCACACTCAATCAAGCTCAGTGCTGCATTTAGAGTGCCATGCACCAGGGGGTTGACAGGTCCTCTTTAAGGTCTGACTGCATTTAAAGCTATCACTTTTCTGTTGACAAAGATATGCGAGAGCTTTGTAATTTTTTCCATGGGGAGCCAGTTGTAGCATTGTTAGTACCAATTCACGGATGCAAACACACTTGATTGATTTTTATTTTTTTTTTGAGGAGGTGGAGTTTTAAGGCAAAAACCCTGCAATTTCATAGCATTTTTGATCTTTTTTGTTTTCCTCAATAATGTATTATATCTTTTCAATATGAAAAAACACCATCTTCTGTACAAAGGAATGTTCATCAGTAAAAACAATGAAATCACTAAAACCTTTTAAAGGTGCAGGCTTTTCTTCCAGCCAAATATTTTGTTATCTTGCTTGAGCTACTAAGCACCCAAGGTGAAGACTCGCATGTAAGTAGGATAGTGTGTTTCCACCCCAAGATGAAGACTCGCATGTAATTAGGATAGTGTGTTTCCACCACAAGATGAAGACTCGTATGTAAGTAGGATAGTGTGTTTCCACCCCAAGATGAAGACTCGCATGTAAGTAGGATAGTGCGTTTCCACCCCAAGATGAAGACTCACATGTAAGTAGGATAGTGTGCTTCCACTCCAAGATGAAGACTTGCATTTAAGTAGGATAGTGTGTTTCCACCCCAAGATGAGGACTCGCATGTAAGTAGAATAGTGTGTTTCCACCCCAAGATGAAGACTCGCATGTAAGTAGGATAGTGCATTTCCACCCCAAGATGAAGACTCACATGTAAGTAGGATAGTGTACTTCCACTCCAAGATGAAGACTTGCATGTAAGTAGGATAGTGTGTTTCCACCCCAAGATGAAGACTCGCATGTAAGTAGAATAGTGTGTTTCCACCCCAAGATGAAGACTCGCATGTAAGTAGGATAGTGTGTTTCCACCCCAAGATGAAGACTCGCATGTAAGTAGGACAGTGTGTTTCCACCCCAAGATGAAGACTTACATGTAAGTAGAATAGTGTGTTTCCACCCCAAGATGAAGACTCGCATGTAAGTAGGATAGTTTGTTTCCACCCCAAGATGAAGACTCGCATGTAAGTAGGATAGTGTGTTTCCACCCCAAGATGAAGACTCGCATGTAAGTAGGATAGTGTGTTTCCACCCCAAGATGAAGACTCGCATGTAAGTAGAATAGTGTGTTTCCACCCCAAGATGAAGACTCGCAGGTTGTGGTGAGACATTTTTCAATACCTTTTACATATTTTTTCTATGGATCATAATAATTTACTTTCCTTATTTTTTTTTCTTGAAATTAAAATTTTGCAGACCGTACGTACCCTCTGCTAATTGCACAAGCAACTGGTTAACCGATTAGTATAATTTTTTGGAAAAACAACACAAATTGGAAATAATCGTACCGCTGTCTTTGGGGCTGAACAAAAAGTAATAATGTTCTTCTAGTACAACAATTTAATAACATCTTTAAAAAGTAAAATATATCCAGGCACCAATCAATTCAATTAATTAATTCAATTATGATGCAACTAGTTTCTTCAGACAGGAAGAAGATGAACTCTAGCACCACTTATTGGAAGTAGCAATCCTAAAATTCAAAATTGAAGCTTTACCGAGCTTTGCAATATGACCTTAAAGTGATCCTATCACCAGATTTTTGCTAGGGATGAGCGAGTATAATTGTTACTATTCGGTACTCGCCGAATAGTAACGATATTCAGGCTACTCGCTACTCGCAGAGTTTCTTGTGATTACTCGGGAGTAGCGAGTAGTCCTTTTACTTTCGCAGTGTATCTATATATACACTGTGAAAGTACACTAAAAGTGAAGAAACGTGTCCGGAAAACCTCTCCTCCGATGTGCGGCAAGGACCTGCCAGTCTGATAGCCAATCAGATGGCTGGGAACGACCTGGCCAATCACAAACCATGTGATCGCTATCAGCCACCTGATTGGCCAGATTGCAAGGTCCTGGCAGTACACCTAGGACCTTGCTATCTGGCCAATCAGGTGGCTGGTAGCGATCACGTGGTTTGTGACATCTGGCCATCTGATTGGCCTGATCGCTCCCAGCTATCTGATTGGCTATCAGACTGGCAGGTCCTTGCCGCATATTGGAGGTTAAGTTTTCTGGTCCCGATACAGGCGTGGGAAGGTGAGTATGATGCTTTTTTTAATTTTTTAACAACTTTTCTTCACTTTTAGTGTACTTTCACAGTGTATATATAGATATACTGAGAAAGTACTCGCATTTCAATCGGACTCGCTATACTCGCAACGAGTAACGAGTACCGGGACCTACTTGTTGCGAGTATAGCGTTCCCGATTACTTCAGTACTCGCTCATCCCTATATAGGGCCCAAGATCCTGATTCTAGCGATGTGTCAGTTACTGGGCTGTTCAGTGTAGTTTTGATAAAATCACTGTTTAATCATCTGGAGATTATCATTAGCAGTCTACTTGTCCTGCTGCCAGGTAGTCTGGCTTAAAAATAGACTGCTAAATCTGCAACAGAGAAAACACTAATTTTGTCAAAATGACAGCAAGCAGCTCAGTAAGTGACACATTGCTGGAATCAGGGTCTCTATTTCTACATTATGCTGCTCTCAGATGGGATGGCAAAAACCGGGTGACAGGTTCCCTTTAAATTATGATGGTCATTTATATTTTCTACATCAGATTCCCTCCATGCATACAGTATAAGGAAAGAGACACACTATGTGAGCTGCATGCAATTATCTCGCATGCATCATGCATAAGTCACCCAGCCTCTCTGAAAAGGAGCGTGGAGCTCCACAGTAACACAATCGGCTCCACGCTCCCGTACAGAGAGCCAATGGCTGGCTTTGTAACTCATGTGAGATGCATGCAAGATAATTGCATGCAGATCGCATGAGTCTCTGCCAAAACATGTAGAAATGGTTTAAGGTTCCTTCAATTTGCCCACCTGTAGTACAGATATGCATGTTCTCTAAATTAAAATAGTCTTAAAAACTTGTGTTCAATATTGTGAATAGACCGGTAAAGGAGTCATAAAACAGATATAATAATGAGGAGGACGATGATGATAATAGTGGTAGTAGCTATAGCAATGATAATAATGATAATAGGTGACAGTTGGTTCAGTATATAAATTTAAGAAGCTAAGACTGAAAATAACCTAAATGAACGGTACCGGACATCTGGCCATCTGGTCAATTAGCAGCGGTTCTTTACAGCACATGTTGCAGTATCGAGCAGCTGTTTGATGATGTGTGCAGCTCCGAGGCCAGAATCATGCTCCGTCTTCTGATTTGCACAATATGATCTGCTGGGACAGAAAAAATGGAGAGTTGCTTACAGGACATTTTTCTCCCACATTTTAAATATTTTCAGTATATTTAGAAGTTCATAGTGCTTATGTACATTTTGGTGTTTTTTAATAAATGACCTTTCCTGTATTTATCAAAGTATAAGTGGGATTACTATAAGATCCACTTGAAGGCTCTGTTATCAATCACTTGTGAATACACAGCACTATCGCTGGTTGTGTCAGCTCCTGCATGGCATTTCTGTGATATCTACCCTTACATAAGACTGGTAATAATCACATGTAGCATATTTTGTGACTATGGGAAAGACCCAGCATACCAGCTGTCAGACGCCACATCAGTACATGGAGCCAGTCTCAAAGGAGACATTTATGTTGTTGAGATAGGGAGCATACCATCTTTAATATGCAATCCTAAGAAAGTTAATTGTTCTTGTAAGCTTTCAGAGCACAGAAGCTCCTTTTTTAGACAAATTTACAAATAAGTGGGTGTTGCTGTTTAATGGCCAATGTGAACATGCTCCTGTGGTGGGTGTAAATGTTGCACCCCAGTGGTCCGGTTGCCACAGTGGTATTGCCTCCTTCACAGGGGGTGACAGCATGCTTGGAAGCAGGAGGCGATCCACACGTGAGGTAAACCACAGCATGCACACACAAAACCTGACCCCAGGCCTGAAGGAGGAGCTGTACACCTTATTTAAGGGGAGCTGCCCTGTTTGTGGCTCAGAGGAGGAGTTAGTCAGAAAAGTCTGAGGAGAGGGAGAGGAGAAGACGTAGGAGAGAGAGATCTGGAGAGTGGAGCTGCGGAAAGCTCACCCCAGAGTGGCACTACTGAGGATGCCAGAGTCCGGAGTTATGCAGGTACAATACATCCCGACAATCGAATCTGGAGGATGAGAGGCTGTAAGTTTCCTGGCCACACTAAAGACCCAGCAGCACAACAGCATAGCGAGAGCCCGGAGCTGCCACAAGCATGGCGGTGCCCCTGATAGGTTTGTACTGTCTTCCACACGGGAGCAGGAGGAGTAAGGCAAGAAGAGGGCTGCAGAGTAGCTCACAGGCAGCTAGGACTCCAAACTGAGAGCGCAGGAGGAAAGCCTCCAAACCCGCCTGATGAGGTGGATCCCGAATGCTTCCAGGCCGACCGGACCCTTCTGGACCTGGTAACATGTGCCCCAATACTGCACCACATTTTGCCAAGTAAAGGTAAAGAAACTACACCCCTTTGTGTCCTCCTTTTATTTTCTGCACTCTCCATGCCAGCTTCTGCATCCCAACTACAACTACCAACATTACAAAAAACTCTCGTATTACTTCCCAGGGCCCCACTCCAGTGTTAGGGAGTGCTACCATCCCAGCTGCCACAATACCATCCCCTGGGGTTCATCCAAGCAGCGTCGGCCATCCCTGGCCAAATACCACAGATGGCATCAAGAAAAGACTCATATCCCCCTGTAAATACCCCCTTCACTGCATGGCCAGGGCCACGGAGCTGGGCTACAGTCACTGTGACATCCCAGAAAGTCAGCCAGTCCGGCTACCGAGTTCCCCCCGGCCCTTGCGGCCGTTGCATATACAATCTCATACTCCAGGTCCATTTCTTTTGGTTTAGGTTTACAAACCTGCCTGAATAAGGAACCTCTGTGCTCTAAAATCTTACAAACATAATCTTTCTGGTTACCCAATAAAGGTATCACTCCTAGAATACTTTTGTCATTTTTGCAAGACAAAAGGGGGGAGGGGGTGGGAGCGCATGTGAAGAAAGTTTTTGAAGTGGATTTAGGCCCAGGGCTGTGTAGCCACTCACCAGAGGTGGTTGTGCAACCCTGCACAACTGCGGTCTTACGCCTGTGAATCCACCTCCACTTGGAGGTATAGTGGAGGCAACGAAATTTGCTGCGGGAGCTCCAGCTCCTGCCGCGGTCACGTGACCGGATTGATGTCACCACAGGTCCTTCAATGGTGACCGTGTTGTATTGCTAGGTCATGGAGCTCAGGATCTAGGATTAATGGTATCTCTTGTCCAGAGCTGCTCTTGCCAGGTGTGCACAAGTGCAAGAAGCTGAGAGTACAAAAATCCCTGGTCTGTGGAGCGCTAGGGCTAGAGATAAATGGCACTAGGGTTATTTTTAGAAAAAGTTTCTTTATTAACCTCTTACAGGCCACTACGCGTTTCTGCAGCAAAACGCTGCCTTCATCAGGTTTTGCATCACCTGATGAAGGCAGCGTTTTGCTGCAGAAACGCGTAGTGGCCTGTAAGAGGTTAATAAAGAAATAATTTTCTAAAAATAACCCTAGTGCCATCTTATCTCGAGTCCTAGCGCTCCACAGACCAGGGATTTTTTTTTAACTCTCTTTTGTCATTTTTGGGCATAAAGGTATTAATTTGTATTTATAACAGTAATTGTTATGAAAAGACAGTAAGAAAGTGCAAATGCATTAAATACCAATGGAATAGTGACTGACGGCTGCCATAGCGATGAATTCATTCAGCCCATGAAAGGGTTTAAAATATAATGGATAATCAAGCTCACCCAGCCCCTCACTTGTATCTGTCGCCACATCGTCTCACAGGTCTGCCGCTCTGCTGGCATTCTAGGCCCAAGCTCTGCTGCAGCGCCATGCTTTTATTCAGTCTGCGCTGGTTTATTTGGCAACAACTAAGCAGCAATGCATGTTCTGATGAAATTGCATCTGAATTTTTACCGCAGTCTAGCTGGCACTAGTAAAATGAAGCGAGGGCCTAGGAAGCCAGCGAAGAATCGACGAGGAATTGTGCTGACAGCAAAAAGTGTGGGGATAAATGGGTGTGATCTCATTGCTTTTTAAAGTGGATATCCAGGATTAATAAAACTTTACTGCATTCTTTCAAAAACAGTGCCACCCCTGTCTACAGGTTCCATGTGGTATTACAGCCTAGGCCCATTCACTTAAATAGAGCTGAGATGCAATATCACACACAACCTGAAGACAGGGGTGGTGCTGTTTGTGAAAGAAATAAGAAATGTTTGTAGAATTCTGGACAACCCTTTTAGCCCTTTCATGGACCATCGATTTCATATACCTAATCCTTAAAGCAAAATAAACAACTTTATTTTCAAGACAATCATGGCTCTTTTGATTCTCATTGTTTAAATGTAACCTCTTCATAAGATATGATGTACATTTACAGTATGCCTTATGACGAGCCCCTGGCTTTAATGCCGACTTGCAGACCAAGCCCACATCTTTTCATGCCGATGACGACTGAATCATTTAGCCATCAATTGCTTTTAATAGCCACAAGTTGAGCAGTGTTTTGCCCCCAGCTGTTAACCAATCTCTAACAATGGAATTTAACATGTCCCAGCATGATGGTGCACCATTGTATGCACCAATAGGCATGTTCGGGATGTGATTAAGGGGCGCCTATGGGTTGCCATGTCAATTGGGGGCTGTCCTAATGATTCTCTTATGAACAACAACCTGTATCTATTGTTCATATGTGTTTGTGAGTTTGGCTATGCATAGAAGTGCTGATGCACTGCTATGTATAGTATAAGCAGTTGGATGGTTGCAAGCTCAAGTCCTGAAAGGGGACTAACAAATACAGTAAATAGAGAAAAAAGTTTTAAAATGATCAAAAACAATTATGTAAAAAAGATCAATTCATCCACACTTTTACTCATTAAAAGTTAAGCAATAAAAAATAAATATAAATATAATATAAAACATTAAGCAATATAAAAATAAAATAATAATACACATATTTGGTACTGTTGCATTTGTAGAAATCCGATCTATCAAAATATAAAATAAATTAACTGGTTATTGGCAACATGAGAAAAATCAAAACACATGAATTATGGTTTTTTTTGTCTGCTGCAACATTGCAAAACAATGTAATAGATGTCGGTCAAAACATCATGTCTACACTAAGATGGTATCAGTAAAAATATCAGCTCAAATCACACAAAAGTAAGCCCTGACAAGGCCTCATAAACCAAAAATTGACAAATGTTGTGGGTCTTGGCAAATCACACCTCAAACAAAAATTTAATTTGACAAATTTCCAATTTTGTTTTCACCACAAATAAGAAAAATAAAAAATAAAACATGAATTGACAAGCATAATTGTACTGACCTGGAGCATCTTATTGCCATGTCCGTTGTACAGTTTAATGTACATGGTAAAGTAAATAAAAAAAATGTGAAAATGCGATTTTTTTTTGCAATTTCATCACGCGCAGAATTTTTTTTTTCCGCCAGAATAAATGGTGTCAATTAAACATACAACTTTTCCCACAAAAGTCAGAAAATGTCCTTATATGGTTATGTGGATGGAAAAATATAAAAGTTATGGCTCTTAGAAGAAGTGGAGGAAAAAAACAGAAAAAAGCATATGAAAAATACATGATCAGGTAGGGGTTAATGCACATTGAAATTTCATCTGAATTAGAGCCTAATTTGCAAAATTAGAATTTTCTCATCGCAAGAATATAAATGTGAGGCTAGCTTCACACCACGATTTTTCGGGTCTGGGGCTGTACGGTTGCCCCGGATCTGATTTTTACCCTATTGTTTCCCTATGGTGCCGGATGGAGCCGGATGGCAGTTATTTGCCATCCGGTTTGGTGTCTGTCCGGCAGGATCCAGCTGTTTTTGTTTTTTTGCCCCGGACACAAAATCGAAGCTTGCAGCATTTTTTGTGTCTGGGGCAAAAATCGAACAAAACCGGATCCTCCCAGATCCTTCCTGACCCGGGGCGATCTGGCGCCATAACATGGGAGTCTATGGGAACTGGATAGCGCTGGATCAAGCAGAAAAACGATCCTGGTCCAGGACGCCGGGTGTTGAAAGAGCGTCGGCTGACATTTTAGCACCGTGGCTAGCTGCCCTCCAGACGCTATGCTGAAATTTCAGCACTAGATAGCGGCAGCCATGCGCTGGAATGATTCTGGCACAAAAAAAGATCGGAGGGCATATTTGCCTGCCAGGTTCTGTCTGGTGCATCCTGCAAAACACCAAACAGAACCTATCAGGGAAAAATCATGGTGTGAAGCCGACCTAAGAGCTTTTGTTTGTTTTGAGATAAGAAATAGATTTTCTTTAACCTACAATTTGCCATTGATATAGGTAAACTTCTATTATAACTTGTTACATGCAAAAAAACACAAATTATTACAGTTACACATGATTTGTTTCTTTGTGTTTTTTGAAACAACACAAAAAAACAGGGTAAAAAGTGCCAAATTGGACAAAATTTCACACAAATCTCCTAAAAACATCCAGACAAAATTCTTGTAATTTTTCCAAAATTATAAGTAAATAATTTAGTTTCAAGCATGTGATGCTCATTCAAACTCACCTCTGGCAAGTAACAGGGGTGGGGAATGCGAAAATCTGACTTAAACCAGAAAAAATGGAACAAGTTAACTCAGTCTTTGTGTTGTGTGTCTATGTGTGCCACACTAGGCATAGAAAACAGAAAGAGGAAAAAAGAACTGTCTGGGGACTTGAGAACCAAAATTGCTTAAAATGATCAACAATCCAAGGATAAAAGCTCACTTTGAAAGATCTTGTGAAAAATAAGCAAGATATTTCAAACCTATGGCACTATAGCTAATCTCCCTGCATGTGGATGGCAGAAAAAAACTGATGTAAGGTTTACTGGCATAAGTGGCGAGCAATTAGTACAGATCAAAATCTGTAGATATCATAAAATTGTTGTTGGGTGAAGGCGCCTTTATATATGAGAGACCTGGAGCAGTTTGCAAGAGAAGAGTGGTTCAAAATTCCACTTGAGAGGTGCAAGAAGCTTGCTGATGGTTATAGGAAGAGATTGGTTGCTGTAATTTATTCCATAGCTCTGCAACCAAGTATTAAAATTAGATTGCCAACAATTTTGTCCGGCCAATTTTTTGAGTTTTGTTTAAAATTATATCCAAATTGCTTATATTTTTACTTTTTCTTATTATTTGTGTTTTTCCAATACACACAAAGGAAATAAATATGTGTATGACAAAACCTGGGCAGTTGCAATAATTGTCTGAGAGAAATATTTCATTTTCTGGAACATTTTCAAGGGTGCCACACCTTTTCATTTTAAAAAGTTAATTTATTTCAGTACCGTACATACTCGTGTATAAGCCGACCGGTGTATAAGCCGACCCCCCTACTTTTGCCCCCAAAATCTGGGAAAACCTATTGACTCGTGTATAAGCCGAGGGTGGACCCCAGCACAGGTATACAGCCCCCAGCAGTGTGGTATACAGTCCCCCAAGTGGTATACAGGCCTCCCCAGTGGTAGTATACAGCCCCCAGCAGTGTGGTATACAGCAGCCTCCCCAGTGGTATATACAGGCCCCAGCAGAGTTACAGCAGCCTCCCCAGTGGTATATACAGCAGCAGCCCCAGTGGTAGTATACAGCAGCCCCAGAGGTATATACAGCAGCCCCAGTGGTAGTATACAGCAGCCCCAGAGGTATATACAGCAGCCCCAGTGGTAGTATACAGCAGCCCCAATGGTAGTATACAGCAGCCCCAGTGGTAGTATACAGCAGCCCCAGAGGTATATACAGCAGCCCCAGTGGTAGTATACAGCAGCCCCAGTGGTAGTATACAGTAGCCCCAGTGGTAGTATACAGCAGCCCCAGAGGTATATACAGCAGCCCCAGTGGTAGTATACAGCAGCTCCAGAGGTATATACAGCAGCCCCAGTGGTAGTATACAGCAGCCCCAGTGGTATTATACAGCAGCCCCAGTGGTAGTATACAGCAGCCCCAGAGGTATATACAGCAGCCCCAGTGGTATTATACAGCTGCCCCAGAGGTACATACAGCAGCCCCTGTGGTAGTATACAGAAGCCCCAGAGGTATATACAGCAGCCCCAGTTGTAGTATACAGCAGCCCCAGAGGTATATACAGCAGCCCCAGTGGTAGTATACAGCAGCCCCAGAGGTATATACAGCAGCCCCAGTGGTAGTATACAGCAGCCCCAGTGGTAGTATACAGCAGCCCCAGTGGTAGCATACAGCAGCCCCAGAGGTATATACAGCAGCCCCAGTAGTAGTATACAGCAGCCCCAGAGGTATACAGCAGCAGCCCGCCCGCCACCCCCATCAGTATACAGGCGCCCCCCCATCAGTATCCAGGGCCCCCCCCTTGCTCCGCAAACCTGTAAAGTAAGATCATTATAGTTATCACTGTCCTGTCGCCGCCGTCCCCGCCGCTGCCATTGCGCTCCTCCGGCTTCATCCAGCGTCTTCCGGCTTCCTCCTCTGGCGCACAGACAATGACGTCATTGCCTGCGTCGACCAGAGGAGGAAGCCGGAAGAAGCCGGATGAAGCCGGAGGAGCGCGATGGCAGCGGCGGTGACGGCGGCGACAGGACAGTGATAACTATAATGATCTTACTTTACAGGTTTGCGGAGCAAGGGGGGGCCCTGGATACTGATGGGGGGGCGCCTGTATACTGATGGGGGTGGCGGGCGAGCGGCTTGCCGTATGACTCGCGTATAAGCCGAGGACGGGACTTTTCAGCCCAATTTTTGGGCTGAAAAACTCGGCTTATACGCGAGTATATACGGTAATTCAATACATAAAATGAAATGCATATATTATATAGAGTCATTGCAAGCAGAGTGATCTATTTCAAATGTCTATTTCTGTAAATTTTGATGATTATGGCTTACAATATGAAAACCCAAAGGTCATTATCTCAGAAAATTAAATTAGAGAAAAAGAAGGGTCTGAGAGATAAAATATTACTTAAATAGGTATCAGAGGCTTCACCCTGTGTGGTTGTGAGAGTCACAGCCACTATAAAACATATCATGACTGCTGCTGTGCCCAGATAGGTGCATATAGAGTAGGGAGGATGAAGGGTTAAAAAATAATATTGATTTATTAGTCAATTATTGTTTTGGGATTTCATAGCCCCTTCCTCAGTACAAATCAATATCATAGTGCCATGTTTCAAGGCATTTCAGGGAGCACTGAAACACGTTGACTAATAAATCAATATTATATTCACCGTTTGATGTCTTGTGGAATATGAAAGCACGTTTTTTAACCCTTCATCTTCCCTTCTTTAATTTCTCGAGATATTGATCTTTGGGTTTTCATTGACTGTAAGTCATAATCATCATCATTAACAGAAATAAACACTTGAAACAGATCTCTCTGTTGGTAATGACTTTATCACCTGATATCATCCAATTCGTAATCTTCGATTCTCCCAAGACCTCCTTCTTTCCTCCACACTTGTACGTTCCTCATCTAACCGCCTGCAAGACTTCCCCTGAGCATCCCCCATTCTCTGGAATTCTGCACCTCAAAATGTCCAACTGTCCCCCACACTCGGAACCTTCAAGTGGAACCTGAAAACCCATCACTTTAGAACAGCCTACAACCTGCAATGACCACAGTACCACCTTACCACCACTGGACCTGGTGCCCCACCACCACTGAACCCGGCACACCACTACCATTGAACCCAGCGCTCCACCACCATCGGACCCAGTGCTCTACCACCACAAGAGATCCACCCTACTGTCTCTCCCCATTGCCCTGTAGAATGTGAGCCCACAAGGCCAGGGTCCTTTGCCCCCTCTGTACCAGTCTGTCACTGTTAGCTTGTTCGTTGTATTTTCAACTTGTTTGTATGTAACCCCTTTTCATGTACAGCACCATGGACTCAATAGTGCTCTATAAATAAATAATAATAATTATTATAATAATAATTTACCAAATGGCTGCAATAAAACAAAGAGTAAAAATTTAAAAGGGTCTGAATACTTTCTGTACCCACTGTATATACAGTTGATGAAATAAGTATTGAACACGTCACCAATTTTCTAAGGGTAGGGTCACATTGGCGTTTTTTGTTTAAAATCCTGATCCGGTTTTGAGCTTTAAAAAAGCTCAAAACCGGACCAGGAAAGGCTCCTGATGGAAGCCTATGCAAAACACCGGATGGCTTCACAAGCCATCCGGTGGCCGGATCCGGCACTGCTGCCTGCATTTAAAATCATGCAGGCAGCAGTTTTCGCAGCGTTTACCGGGCCGCACTGCGGTCACCGGATGGCTCAGGATGTGTAATCCCTGAGCCATCCGGTAACTGCCGAGGTTGCGGTTCCCGGCTATTGGCGGGATCCGCAACCTTAATAAAGAGTAAAATTGTTGATCTAAATGACTTTTTAAGGTCTGTAGGGGGGCTTAGACCCCCCTACAGACCGGCCGCCCACTTCTATAGTGTACTTCAGCTATATCTCACGGGGCACGGGCTCCCCGGAGCAAAGTGCCCCCCCCCGTATCACTATACAGGGGTGCCTACACCCCTCTATTACAATGATGCTTTAATGATGTCCAAAAATGCAGTACAAAAAGGATTTTAGCAATCGCAATGTAAGTTGATACTTACATGCTGTTGTAGGCAGAGTCCCGAGAAAACCATGGGCGGGGCTGTGTGCAGCAGCCTCCGCCCACTCCTTCTTGATGGCCGCCCCCTCTGGCCGTAATCCAGTGTTGTGAGGGCGGGCACGTCGTTAAAGGGGCGTGGCTAACTATTTGCCGCGGTTAGCCACGCCCCTTTAACGACGTGCCCGCCCTCACAACACTGGATTACGGCCAGAGGGGGCGGCCATCAAGAAGGAGTGGGCGGAGGCTGCTGCACACAGCCCCGCCCATGGTTTTCTCGGGACTCTGCCTACAACAGCATGTAAGTATCAACTTACATTGCGATTGCTAAAATCCTTTTTGTACTGCATTTTTGGACATCATTAAAGCATCATTGTAATAGAGGGGTGTAGGCACCCCTGTATAGTGATACGGGGGGGGGGCACTTTGCTCCGGGGAGCCCGTGCCCCGTGAGATATAGCTGAAGTACACTATAGAAGTGGGCGGCCGGTCTGTAGGGGGGTCTAAGCCCCCCTACAGACCTTAAAAAGTCATTTAGATCAACAATTTTACTCTTTATTAAGGTTGCGGATCCCGCCAATAGCCGGGAACCGCAACCTCGGCAGTTACCGGATGGCTCAGGGATTACACATCCTGAGCCATCCGGTGACCGCAGTGCGGTATTCTGCACACATTTTTGTAACAAATGTGTGTGCCCGGCATTGCGTTCACCGCATCCGGATCCGGATGCGGTGAATGCAATTTAGCTTAGCAATGTGACCCTACCCTAAGTAAATATATTTCTACAGGTGCTATTGACATGAAATATTCAACATACATTGGTGATAATCCGGACCCACAAAGAAATCAAACCATACCTATCCATAAATTAAGTTATGTGTATTTGAGAAATGACAAAGGGAAATTGTATTGAAAACAAGAAAAATGAGATCTTCCCTGCCCCTGCTGAAGAAAAGCAGGCCCAAACCATGATGCTGCAACCACCATGTTTGACAGTGAGGATGGTGTTTTGAGGGTGATGAGCTGTGCTGCTTTTACGCCAAGCATATCGTTTTGCATTATGGTCAAAAAGTTTGATATTGGCTTCATCTAAACAGAGCACCTTATTCCATATGTTTGGTGTCTCCCAGGTGGCTTGTGGCAAACTTCAAACGAGACTTTCTTCTTGCCACTCTTCCATAAAAGACAGATTTGTGCCGTGTACGACTGATTGTTGTCCTATAGACAGACTCTCCTACGTCAGCTTTAGATCGCTGCAGTTCATCCAGAGTGATCATGGGCCTTTTGGCTGCATCTCTGATCAGTCTTCTTCTTGTTCGAGATGAAAGTTTAGCGGGACGACCGGGTCTTGGTAGATTTGCAGTGATTTGATATTCCTTCCATTTCAATATGATCACTTGCTCCTTGAGATGTTTAAAACTTGGGAAATCTTTTTGTATCCAAATCCAGCTTTAAACTTCACCACAACAGTATCTCGGACCTGCCTGGTGTGTTCCTTGCTCTTTATGATGCTCACTGCACTTGAAACAGAACTCTGAGACCAGGGGCAGGCTGGCAAGTTTTAGCCTGGGGGGCATTCACAAAGCAGTGGCCCTCAAGTTGCGGAGGCCCATCTTTAGCCCTATTATCTCTGGTCACAACATTAAAGCAGCAGAGGTAACAGGCTTTAACATAACCACATATCACATAATCTTACACGTTATGGAGTGTTACTTGTAAAGCATCAGGACCAATAACTGCACGAGAATACATCACCAGAACCACCAACAGTACCAAATTGTATCTCTAAAACCCCCATCAGTACATAAACAAGTATTACTACCCTCATCAGTACAGACATACATAATCTGAATCACCAACAGCACATAAATACAGCATCACAATACATCACCATGACAACCAGCATGAGATGAATAAATCACAAGAACCACCATCAGTACATAAATAAATCACCAGGAGCACTTTTCTTATATGAATTTGAGCACCAGGATCCCTATTAGTACATGATACACCAATTGTAATGTCAGGTCAGCACTTTATACAGTTGCATCGCATGAACCTACAACTATCTGTATGTCCTTAATAATGGTAAGAATATAATAGAAGTTGTTGTTATCAGTCATCAGACTGCGGATTATACATGAACCACAGCACTGATGAGACAGAGGCAGGATCACAAATAATCATTTACATCCTGGTACCTTATAGATGACCTTGTCTGTGATCAGAGTCATCTTTTTCTGACTTCATCTTGCCTAGACACCATGATGACTTTCACATCCACAGCTCATCTCTGCAGATTTCCATCTTCTCCGGTCTTCAGCACATCCCGACACAATATTTTTAAAAATAGCAGAATGATAATAAAGCTTTTGAATAAAAATATCTGGCCCACACTGTGCCCCGAAATAAAGAATTGCTCCTCACTATTCTCGGCACAAAATATGATTTACACACTGTCCTCTTATGGCACATGCCCTTATCACACTGCCCCCTCATCACACTGCCCCCTAATCACACTGCCCTCTTCTTTACATTCTGGGGCCCCTCTAAACACTGTGCTCGTCCCATACTGCCCAGTCTCTATAATATGCCTCTCATCACACTGCCTCCTCATCACACTGTCCCCTCATCACACAGCTCCCTCATCACACTGCCCCATCATCACACTGCCCCCTCATCACACTGCCCTCTGCTTTACATTCTGGGGCCCCTCTAAACACTGTGCTTGTCCCGTACTGCCCAGTCTCTATAATATGCCCCTCATCACACTGCCTCATCACACTGTCCCCTCATCAACAGCCCCCTCATCACACAGCCCCCTCATCACACTGCCCCCTCATCACACTGCCCCCTCATCACACTGCCCCATCATCACACTGCCCCATCATCACACTGCCCTCTTCTTTGCATTCTGGGGCCTCTCTAAACACTGTGCCTACCCCATACTGCCCAGTCTCTATAATATGCCCCCTCATCACACTGCCCCTCCTCAGCATACTATACTTTCATTGCTTTGTCCTCATGCTGTCCCCACATGCAACCCCTCCACACACACACATGCACCCAGCCATGCACACACACATGCACCCAGCCATGCACACACACCCAGCCATGCACACACACGCACCCAGCCATGCACAAACACATGCACCCAGCCATACACACAAATGCACCCAGCCATGCAGACAAATTAGGGCTACACACATGGCTCACCTCATTTGGGCTTGTCTCCCATTCAGTTTTGGCGGGTATATGATAGAGCAGGGCGTGCTGCACGAAGTCACAGCTTGCAGACCGGCAATGCTCAGAGCCCTGTCTTCTAGTACCTGTGTATAATACATAGGCACTATATACAGAATGCTGTATAAACAGGGTGCAGTATACCCATATACTATATAAAGGTTACAGTATATATAAAGGGTGCAGTATACGCAAGTATTAAATACAGGGTGCAATATATATAGGGTGCAGTATACACAGGTACTATATACAGGGTGCAGTATGTACAGATGGTGCAATATACAATGTGTATACTGGACCATGTCTATGTATGTAATGCTTGTGTATACTGCACCCTGTATATAGTACCTGGGTATACTGCACCCTATTTATACACAGGTACTATACAGGGTGCAGTGCAGTATATACATGGTGCAATATACACAGTGTATAGTACCTGTGTTTATTGCACCCAATATATACTGCACCCTGTATATAGTACTTGTGTATAATACACAGGTACTAGATGCAGGGTGTAGTATATACAGGGTGCAGTATACACAAGTACTAAATACAGGGTGCAGTATACACAAGTAGTATATATTGGGTGCAATATACACAGGTACTATACACTGTGTATACTGCACCATGTATGTACTGCACCGCACCCTGTATAATACCTGTTTATAATACACAGGCACTATATACAGGATGCCGTATAAACAGGGTGAAGTATACCCAGGTACTATACACAGGGTGCAGTATATATAAAGGATGCAGTATACGCAAGTATTAAATACACTGTGCAGTATATACATGGTGCAGTATACACAGTGTGTAGTACCTGTGTATATTACACCCAATATATACTACACCCTGAATATAGTACTTGTGTATAATACACAGGTACTAGATACAGGGAGCAGTATATACAGAGGGGTGCACTATACACAATTCTCATGATATATTGATCTATTGTTAATAGATGAACATATCGTGAGTATATGATGCATCAATAATGCAGACTCAAATGGCCACTAACAACAGCAGCATGTGCAGGAATCAGGGTATCCTGGACATGGACAAACACTTAAGGTACCATCCATCACACTCCGTCATATGGCTTCCATATCGCCGGCAATTTGACGTGAGTGCGCACGTTTCGGGAACTTTTTTCAGATCACCGTCAACCTGTCACGCATAGAGATCTCGTCTGCATTCGACGGCGATCCTGCATTCCGGAAATCGCCTGCAGGAGACCGGAAGGAATTTTCCCTTCGCACATTGCCGTGTCACATGGCACAATCGTAGGAGCGATGTCGCCATACTGTTTTGATAGGGGCCCCATCCCCCAGCCCCCAGCCCCCATCCGTCACTGTCCCCTCCTTCGAAGCCCACTCAGTCCGAATCTTCTCCCCCTGCAACCTCCAAATAGCCATCATCTACCGCCCCCCCGGACCCACCGCCTCCTTCCTTGACCACTTCACCACCTGGCTACTTCACTTCCTCTCCACTGACATCCCCTCCATCATCATGGGCGACTTCAATATCCCCATTGACACTCCCCGCCCAGCCGCCTCCAACCTTCTTTCCTTGACCACTTCCCTAGGGCTCTCCCAATGGTCCTCCTCTCCCACCCACGAACAAGGCCACACGCTTGACCTCATCTTTACCCGCCTTTGCTCCCTCTCTAACCTCACAACCTCAGTACTCACACTGTCCGACCACCATCTCTTGACCTTCTCCGCCCTCTCCTCCCCTGCCACACTACCCCCTCTCCGCAAACTTGATCACCCTCGCCGAAACCTAAAAGATCTTGATCTTCCTTTATTCTCTGAATCACTCCTCCCTCTCACCGACCTACTCTGCGCTGACGACATTGACATTGCCACCACCCTATACAACACCACCATAATGAACGCTCTCGACCTAGCCGCCCCCCTCACTCTCCATGCTCCACGCATTAACAGGCAACCCTGGCACACCACCCTCACTAAAAACCTGAGACGGGCGTCCAGAGTCGCCGAGAGGAGATGGAAAAAGTCTCACACCCCCGAGCACTTTGCTCTGTTCAAGCAATCCATCACTGACTTCAAGACGGCACTCGCTACAGCCAAGCAAGTGTTCTTCTCATCCCTTATAACCTCTCTGTCCCGCAACCCCAAACAGCTCTTCAAAACTTTCAACTCCTTACTTCGCCCACCTGCTCCTCCCCCTTCTCCCCTCATCTCTGCTGAAGACTTTGCGACCTTCTTCAAGGAGAAGATCGACAAGATCAGAAGCAGCTTCAGTCCACTATCCCCACAACTCCCCTTCCCACCTACACTGCCCTCCTCCTCCATCAGCCACTTCCCCCCCATAACTGAAGACCAACTTTCCTCCCTCCTGTCAAAATCACACCTCACCACCAGCGCCCACGACCCACTCCCATCCCACCTCATTCCCAACCACACCTCCATTTTCATCCCAGCCCTCACCCACCTCTTTAACCTTTCACTTCGCACTGGTACCTTCCCCTCGGCCTTCAAACACGCCCTAATCACGCCCATCCTAAAAAAACCCTCACTTGACCCTACCTCTGTCTCTAACTATCGCCCCATATCTCTTCTCCCATTCGCCTCTAAGCTACTTGAACAACACGTCCACTCCGAACTGTCCTCTCACCTCTCCTCGTGCTCCCACTTCGACCGCCTACAGTCCGGCTTTCGACCCCTCCATTCCACCGAAACAGCCCTGACCAAAGTCACCAACGACCTACTGACCGCCAAGAACAAACACCACTACTCCATCCTGCTACTCCTTGACCTGTCTGCCGCCTTCGACACGGTTGACCACTCCCTTCTTCTCCGGATCCTGGAATCCCTTGGCATCACCCACCTTGCCCTCTCCTGGATCTCCTCATACCTAGCAGATCGGACCTTCAGCGTCTCCCACTCCCACACCTCCTCCTCACCCTACCCCCTTTCTGTCGGAGTCCCCCAAGGTTCCGTCCTGGGACCCCTACTTTTCTCCATTTACACTCTCGGCCTAGGGCAACTCATCGAGTCCCATGGCCTCCAGTACCACCTCTACGCCGATGACACCCAAATCTACCTGTCCGGCCCTGACATCACCTCCCTACTCTCGAAAATCCCTCAATGCCTTTCCGCCATCTCATCCTTCTTCTCTGCTCGCTTCCTTAAACTCAACATGGACAAAACTGAATTCATAGTCTTCCCCCCAAGAAATTCCACCCCACCTCCCAACCTATCCATCTGCATCAACGACTGCGCCCTCTCCCCAGTCCCCCAAGCCAAGTGCCTCGGGGTAATCCTTGACTCCTCCCTATCCTTCAAACCCCACATCGAGGCCCTCACCACATCCCTCCGGCTCCAGCTCAAGAACATCTCACGGATCCGCTCCTTCCTCACCCACGACACCGCTAAAACACTCATCCATGCTCTTATCATCTCCCGCCTTGACTACTGCAACCTCCTTCTCAATGGCCTCCCGGCTAACTCCCTCACACCTCTCCAGTCTATCCTCAACTCCGCTGCCCGACTCATCTATATGTCCTCCCGCTACTCCCCTGTCTCCCCCCTCTGCCAAGCCCTTCACTGGCTCCCCGTCTCCAAGAGATCCCAATTCAAAACACTAACCATGACCTACAAAGCCATACACAACCTGGCCCCACCATACATCTCCGACCTGGTCTCCCGATACCTACCCTCACGCAACCTCCGCTCCTCCCAAGAACTCCTCCTCTGCTCCCCCCTCATCACCTCTTCACACAACCGAGTCCAGGACTTCTCCCGGGCATCTGCCTTACTCTGGAACTCCCTACCCGAACACGTCAGACACTCTCCTACCCTGAGTAACTTCAAGTGTCACCTGAAGACTCACCTGTTCCGTCAAGCCTACAACCTGCCATGAGACCCAGGCGAACGCCCCATACATGACATTCCCCCATCCTACTGTATCCTTACCCACCCCTCATAGACTGTGAGCCCTCGTGGACAGGGTCCCTGCCCCTCCTGTACCTGTACGTCCTGATCGCCTAGATTTAGTGTACTTGTTCTTGTCTCCCTCATCCTCATGTAAAGCGCCATGGAACCCAATGGCGCTATATAAATAAATAATAATAATAATAATAATAATAATAGGGGCGTGCTAGAGTGTTTTCCACCGCGCCCCTATCACTGCGATTGGTGGACATAACTGCGTTCCTATTGGTAAGCCTTGCGTGAACGTACGGGTCATTAAAAAAGGTGCCTCAGACACGACCAGCCAATCGGAACGCAGTATCGCCCATCAATCGCCGCAGGTGCGACGCAAAAAACACAACATCCAAGCACGCCTACGGGATTTATTTCAGGATCGCTGTGTATGGCGCCCTCGCCCTGTCACACGCCACCATGCCCTCAAATTGGCTGATGGATGACACTTGATTTCTCTGCAGCGCAGGACAATCAGGTGACGCTCCACCGGCGATTTATCGCCGTAGAATCTCGCAATCACACGCCACTATGCACAGGCGATGTGGTTTACACATCGCCGAATTTGGGAATTGCCAACCAAATCTCCGGCGATATGGTGGCATGTGATGGTACCTTAACAGCAGGCACTGGGCAGCAGAGAGTGGGACTCAGTCAGACTGGCATTCTCTGTCTTCTCTCACACACTCTAATTGGCCGCCAGCCTTTCACACAGACACTGAGACACAGTAATGGTGCTGCTTTTCTTCACAGCGCTCCGCGCTCTGGAGGGGTTTCAGACAGGGTTCAGAGACGTGCTGACGTTGCACTTTGTACATGACACGCCTCTGATCCCTGGCTCATCCAATCACTGTGCGCTGCAGGGCGCCATAGCAATGCTGCCTGCCTCTCAAGTCCCTCTAAGCCACTGACTCCCATCTGCTGTGTCCCGCTGTCAGATGAGTGCGGCCGCACTGCGCCGGCAGGGGCCTCTGTCCCGAGCTAACACGGGCCGCAGCCAGGTGATGATTTTCATAGTACACAAAGCGGTGCGGCTGGGCAGCCCTGAACTGTTGCTAATCCACCGGCCTGGAGGGCAAATGCCTCCCTGGCACCCGGCCCAGTCCGCCCCTGCCTGAGACTATCACAGAGCAGGTGCATTTATATGGAGACTTGATTACACACAGGTGGATTCTATTTATCATTACCAGTCATTTAGAACAACATTGGATCATTCAGAGATCCTCACTGAACTTCTGGAGTGAGTTTGCTGCACTGAAAGTAAAGGGGCCCAATAATATTGTACACCCCACTTTTTAGGTTTTATTTTTGCTAAAAAAGTTTAAAATATGCAATAAATTTCATTCCATTTCCCGATTGTGTCCCACTCGTTGTTGATTCTTCACAAAAGAAATGTGGCAAAAGGTTGAAAAGTTCAAGAGGACCAAATACTTTCACAAGGTACTGTATTTATTGCATGTTTTCTTAGACAGTATATTTACACTATTGTGCTTAATTTTGAAAATAATTTTAGTCTTGAAAAAAGAAAGCTGTTTCTAAGGCTGCCTTCACATTTGCGTATGTGAACGCAGCTTATGCATGCGCACTGCGTTCCTATGTTTAACATAGGAACGCATAGTGTCTGCGTTTGCTGCGTTCGGGTGCGGATGCGGACTATATCTGCTCCTTCCAGGGTCCAGCGTCCGCACCCGGGACGCAGCATGTTGCACTTTTTGTGCTCTCGGGGACCTTGGAAAATCAGCAAGCGTCCCCAAGCGCACAAAACATGCATTGTCGTCAATGGGTCCGCAGTGTTCTACGCTTGACAGCGCAGGAGAACGCTGCGGACCCATTGAAAAATCTCCCGGTGGCCGCCGGTGATGTCACAGGAGATCACTGACGGCCACCGGGAGATCAGCTCAGCCTCTGATGGTCTCCTCCTCCCCGCCGCCGGTAATACCCTAGCGGTGTCGGCAGGGAGAAACAGCTGATGTGACAGCTGTTTGAATCTTCCAGCGCCGACATCTCCTCTCGGTGTCGGCGCGGGAGATTCAAACAGCTGTCAAATCAGCTGTTTCTCCCCGCCAACATGTCCCGGAGCTTACGGCGGCGGGGAGGAGGAAATCTCCGGCGCTGATCTCCGCCTCCGGACACCGCCGATTGGCTGGCCAGCCTTTACAGTGATGTGTACGCAGGCGGACATTCTCCGCTGCGGACACATCAAAATGACACTGCTTTTGACTGCGTTTGTGTCTGCTTGCCATCAGCATGCAGACACAAACGCTAATGTGAAGGTAGCCTAACTTTTTCCCCCTTTTTTTCATATACCGTAGTTTCTATAATTTACTGCATATAGAGATTTTTCTCTATTTATCTGTACATCATACCTGTGAAGCAATGCACATTTGAGCTATTAAGGCAGGAAATATCACTGTTAGATTTTCTACCTCCCATAAATTCCTAAGTTTGAGTCATGACAGTAATAAGGTAAAGGAAAAGGCTGAAAAATAAGTATATGCATTGAGGCATGCCCGAAGCATTATCACACTGCTGTGATGGCCCCTCTGCTAGAGTCTTGGCTTGGAAATCTACACAGATTCTACAATCAAGATGAACCTAGGAATATTCTCTTTTATAATGTGAGTTATAGCTAGCATTGTGGAAACTAGCAGTACAATATTATGGGCACAGTTGGATGTATATTATATTGTCTGCTGGACTTTAACAACATAAACTTGACATCTCATCTTTCTTACATTATCCAGGAAATTAAAAAACTGGTTTTAATATTCATATAATAAATGAGATTGTGAAGATCTGAGGTTGGGGGTTGTATTAATCACCTAGGCAGGTTAATGACGCAACAATTTTTATATGTATCTGTACACAATATCACAGCAACTCCAGGTATTTGGCTACAAGATCCCAAATCAGCCAGCAACAAAAGTCCTTTAACCCTTATTGCCTGAATTAAAATTCCCATATGCATACAAATGAATTGAACTGGTATGATGCGAATGCACAACGATAGGCATTAAGGTGTTAGGATAGTTACTCAAATTCAGACTGTAAATTTCATGACTGTAGCAGATGCATCCAGTTCCAATCTCTATACTCCATCCATAGGGTTCAGGACCTGGTCCGAGCACCCTTCAAATTCGCCAACACCAACTCCCTAACATATAGGTTATTGTTTCAGAAGTCTCTGGCCAAGTTTTCAAGATTGTGTATTAACCCCTTCATGACCAAGGACACACATATATGCCCCTGGCTCGGTCCCTCCCTCTGATGCGTGCTCATGCGCTGAGTTCTCATCATCCCCCACACATCTCAGCTGATTTGATCAGCTGAGATGTGTAGCTGACAGCACTGATTGGATCAGCGATCCAATTAGTGCTATTTTCCCTTTGAATTGTGCTGTCAATCACTGACAGCGCGATGCAAGGACTGCTGCGGGGATCGCCCATTCCCCACTATTATTGGAGGTCCTGTGATGCAATCTGCTACCTTGACAGCCTGGGAGACTTTGATGACCCTGGATGATGTCTGTAATCACTTCCTATGGATTCCTGGCACAGAAAGTGATGATATATGCTATGCAGAGACATGCTGAAGCATCTCCCTGCATAGCAGAAGCGATCAACGTTTGCAGCACTGAGGCCACCTAGGAACCGTGTAAAATAAAAAAAACATTAAAAAGTTTAAAAATATGAAAAAATAAACGCAAATGTTAAAATCACCCCCTTTGTGCCCAATTGAAATTAAAACTATTAAAAAATGAAAAGATACACAAATTTGGAATTGTAACATTCAGAAATGTTCGGTCTATCCAAAAATAAAATCAATTAATCAGATCTGTAAACTGTGTAAAGGAAAATAAGTTGAAATGCTAAAATTATGTTGTTTTGGTCACTATAACACTGCAATAAAATGCAATAACAGGCGATCAAAACAGCGCATCCACCCAAATATGGTACCATTAAAAACTTCAGCTCAAGATGCAAATAATAAGCCATCACACAGCCCCAGATCATGAAAACTGAGAACGCTACCGGTCATGGAAAATGGTGTAAAAGTGCAATTATTTTTTCTTTAAAAACGTTCACATTTTTTTCACCACTTAGGCTGGCTTCACACTGCAGTTTTTTCACTGATCAGTGTCCATCGGTTTGTGTGCCAAAACCTGGAGAGGAACCAGGAGAGGAACTTGCAGAGTAAAAGTATAATTGAAAGATTGACACCTGTTGTGAGTTTTGGAGACATTCCTGATTTTGACACACAAACCTGATCGAACCTGATCAGGGATAAAACTGCAGTGTGAAACCAGCCTTAGGCTGCTTTCACATCAGAGTTTTTTTTAAATCGCGGCAGATGCGGTGAAAAAAACCGCATCTGCCGCGATTACCGCATACCGGCTGCACTTGCGGCACAGTTGCGGCAAGCCCCATACAATGTATATGCGGGCTTGCGGCAGGTGCGGCAAGTGCGGTTTTGGCACTTGCGGCAGGTGCGGCCGCGAAAAAAAACGCGGTCAACTCTTAGATAAAAGTAAAAGTATACATGTTTGGTATCTGTGAAGTCGTACTGACCCGAGGCATCATATTGACATGTCATGTTTACCATATAGAGAACATGGTGAGTAAAAAAAACAAATGTGTTATTGCACTATTTTTGCAATTCTCCCAGTGCCTGCAATGTACACTGCAAGGATTTGCTGTTTTGTAACTCCGGTTTCATACCATGATGTGATCAGGTCCGGTGCTGTCCGGGGTGACCCTGACAGCCCCGGACCTTATTATCACCCTGTGCAGCCCTATGGGGTCGGATGGTGTCGGACAGCAGCTATCTGCCATCCGGTTTCCATATCTCCGGGAGAATCCAGGTGTGTTCAGATTTTTCTCCTGGACACAAATCTCCACAAATTGGCTTCTCCCAGATCCTCCCGGATCCGGGGCAATCCGGCCCTCTCTAACATAGTCGTCTATGGGACTGGATTGCCCCGATCTGGGAAGATCCGGTAACCAGACAGTGGCGGCTGTACGCTGCTGTACGCTGCTGTAATTTCAAGACTGCGGCTAGCTCCCTGTCTTGAAAAATCAGCAGCTAAGGCTGCAATTAGATGGATCCAGCTGCACACCGGACCGGAGGGCATATTTGTTTCGTGTGCTGATCCGGTCCGGGGCTGTCAGGTTCATCCCTGACAGCCCCGGATCGGATTAAACCGTCGTGTGAAGCTGGCCTAAGATGGGAATGGACTGTAATTATGCCGGCAAAACAAGACCAATGGGCGCAGCCTTGCTCAACACAAGTGTATTGAGTGAGCGAGGATGGAGGCCAGGAAAATGCATTCTGCATAACTGCGTTCTGTTCCTGGTTTAGAAACAGTGAATCCTCACAGCGTCCAGTACGGGTGCTGGGACTATTGATAAGGACCCCTTTAAGGGTAGCCACATTTATATCTCGTTACAACAGAAGTTATTATAAAAACTGCCTTGCATACAGTACAGAGGAGTGGGCACTTAGGCATACATTCCAATATGCATATAGCATTATAGTTATGGCTGAGGTTACAGAAAAGTCTAATAATCTTGGTTTATTTTCTTTGTTTTTCTTTCAATTCAATATAGTTTACTGTGTTTTAACAAAAATAGAAATAAACATTCATGGTGCATATAAAACCATGAATGCAATTAACAGTCTTACATATGCTAGAAACATGTTTCATGAAGTCTGATTCACCACATAAAGAGCCTGTCTGAAACAAATCCAAAAAGTAGACGTATTAGGAGTATTCTGCCAACCTGTCAGCTAGAGTGCCAGTTGGGTCATTACATCAAAATGTGTGGGCAGTGAAAGCTGATCATTTGGACATACAAGGACAAGTCGCCTAATAGAGTAATCTTGTTTGGAATGTTTGCATCACACTAGAAGTATAAAGGAATCTCCCAGCCTGTAACCATTGCATAGTATATGAACAGCTATGGTGCTGCCTCTATTATACACTTGTCTGCAGTCATGATCTTTATGTCTCTATTCAGCATTCATGTATACAGTAAACAAATATCTGGTTATTTTTGTTGTATAAAATATTTCTTCTGCAGAAAAAACTCAAGGAAAACTCTACATAAACCTCATTAAATGCACCTAATTTACATAGGAAGAAATATTTACCTGACTACTATCATATTGAAAGTATGGTTTAAATGAAAGAAACTCAGTAAACTTGTATCCTCTGGGGCATCTTCTTAGTATACTGAAAATATTATATATATATTACATACATATTCATGCCATGCTCTTAACATTTATCATAGAAGTTGATAACAGTTGGTTGAACTTACAGATACATGGACTTGCATTCCAAGCCATGATTACAAAGAAATAGGGAAATAAAAAAGGTGTATACATACAATAAGCATGTTTGTAGTGTATATATTTTTTTAGATTCTCGCTGATCGGCAGTTCTTTAAAGGGAACCTGTCATGTGGTTTATGCCTCCGCAGCTATCACTATCTGTACCTGTAGTTTTATAATACCAGTCTAATCATCCCTGTCTGAGCTCATAGTGTAATGGTAAAGGTGCAAAAAAGCATTTATACACTTACATTTCAGTCTACACCTTGGAGGAGGTAGACTGTCTGGCAGGATAATAGTTAACTCACTATTAACTTGCATGGCTAAAGGACCTGTGTGATGTAATGATCATGTGACCATAATGGGCTGAGCTAAGCAAGCAAACTCATTATGTCCTGTGGGGACTTAGCTCCGCCTATTGTAGTCACATGGTTAGGACATCACATCAGGTTTCCCAACATGTTGTAACATTATCCTGAAATGTTAACTATTAATCTGCCAGAAAACTAAATAAACAAGCAGATAGAATAAGGCAGTGTTCAGATAACTCACCGATTGCAGCGATATGAAATCTAACAATGCACTTGGCAGGATGTGGTCAGACCCCATTATATTCTGCAGACACAGGTGCACAGAACCTCTGTGGGTCTGACCACATCCTGCCAAGTGCATTGTTAGATTTCATTTGGCTGCAAACGGTGAGTTGTCTGAACACTGCCTTATTCTATCTGCTTGTTTATTTCATTTTTTTACATTTTTGATAGGACTCGTAAGCGTGAGGATCCGTGACGGGGATTATGAGCTTAACGTGTCTTGGCCAATGCTTCTACCAATACCTCATACCAAAAAAATTAAAAAAAATGTTTTACTTTTGCACTTTATCTTTTTGTGGGGTGTGGCTGGGCCCCATAGGGTGTTATTCATCTAGTGGTGTGGATGCATCGTCTGGCTACTCATTTGGTCTGGTGGCAGGGACCGATAGGTGGCATACAGACTCTCTGCACCACTGACATCAGTGTGAATGGCGTCTTATGTGTGCAGATCATCTCGTGCATAGCAAAATCACCTCCCCCATATGTGGCAGGTTGAGGGTGGTTCTGTGCACCTGTGTCTGCAGTATATAATGGGGTCTGACCACATCCTGCCAAGTGCATTGCTTGATTTCATTTGGCTGCAGTCGGTGAGTTGTATTAACCTGCCAGATAGACTGCAGTCTCCAAGATGTGGACTGTGCCTCATTTACATAAGAAAATGTAAGTGTATAAATGCTTTTTTTTCACAGTTAGCATTACACTATGAGCTCAGACAGGGATGATTAGAATAGCATTATAAAGCTGCAGGTACAGACAGCGATACCTGGGGGGGCATACACTAGCTGACAGGTTCCCTTTAAACTACAGTAAGCCACTTGCATCTGTCATCAACTTTTCCAGCCCCCAATTTTTTTTTTTTGCCATTTGTAATGGAGCTCAAGGCTCCAATTTTTAGGATCAGTGGAGATGCGAAAGGTTGGATCTCAATTTGTCCCCAATTCCATGGATAGGGCACACATACCATTTTAAGGTATTCATGAGGGGCATGATCAGGTAAGGTGAATTTTTCTGAACCTTGCATAGTGTCTCGTACCAAGGGCTTGGGATACTCAGATCTTGGGTGTACTGGCACAGGGATGTCACAGGTGGTCAGTGCCCGAGTGCGTGCCCCTGGTGACAAAATAGAAAGGGGAGTATTTACATGGATTAAAGTTATTTTCAGTCGTAATGTCACTAGGTACGTCCGGTGATGGCACCAGCGCTGCTGGGACCTCCGGGGTGATAGGTGGCAGCATGGTGTTGTAGCTCTCTACAGGAAGAGCGGGTTCCCGAGGCTGTAGGGTATGATGGTGGAATAGGATAGTGCAGTTGTTGTGGTGTGGGACAGGTTGAAGAAGGGACACGCACACAATAAAGTCTTTTTCTGTACCTTTTACCGACGGTTCTCCAGGTACACATCCAGGGTTGAAGGGTGCACTTTGGGATTTCCACACTGAGCGAGGAATAGGCCTCCTTGTCCTGCTCCCTTGTCTTGAGTCTGGCGTGTATGAAACCAGGCCTCACCTTTCCTGTTGCTTCACACCCTGTTGCTACACTGAGGGCTCTCACTTGGCTACCGCTATCTCTCCTGTGGCTCCTGCCTCTCAAATGTGGGTGCTGCGGGTGTCCAGGAAGCTAAGCCTCTACGGTTTACTGGGATTCTCTAATGGGTAACCTCTTTCCCTTGCAGACCCAGACTCCAGTGACCAGTGTTCTGGTGGGGTGAGCCAGGATGGCTCCTCTGCCCCCACTGTAGTGTTCCTCACCTCTGCCTTTTGTCCCCACTCTCTGGACCTCACACTGGCTCTGGCAGTGCTCTGATTGCGGGCCTAGCACGGATTCGGTGACCAGTTTTGCTCACTAGTCACTGAGATGATCTTCACAGTTCTCCTAGCGACTGCACACTCTTGCTAACTCCACCCCCAGCACCTGTATTAAAGGGATCTGAATTAACAGCAACCAGTGGTGCTCCCCTACAGGCCTGGAGTGGAAGGCGTTGGGTGTATTGTGAGTACCAGAAGTGGAAATCCCTTAGTGAACTAGTTCGTTCTGTGGCTTTACCTGGCAAAGGGCGCCACCATAGCACCTTGATGTATGGGGATTTATAAAAGGTGGATTTTTGGGGTTTCTGAGGACAGGCTGCTTTTTTGACCCAGTCCAGCCCTGTGTACACTTTTTTTATTACATACAAGAACAATTAATTTTAACATAGGATAAGATGTTAAGTCAGAGGGGAAAAAAAAACAACTTCCTTAATGGCTACACATGATTACAGATGAGCGAACATGCTGAAGTTCGAATTCAGTTCGTTGAACAGTTTGCCAAATATCACTATTCAGATCAATAGGAGGCAAAATCAAGGGCCTAGAAAGCAAAAGTCATCATACTCACAGAGCCTGCTAAATTCAGGACACAGACAAGAGTCTCCACATCTCAAAAAATTAGAGCCAGATACCAAAAAAAGTGGCATAAATTGACCCAGAATAAAAATTGGATAAAGGCGAGATCAATGCAGCACACTGAAAAGTACATTGCCTACTCTCAGCAGTTTGCAACTGGGGTGGAAAAAGTCCTCGGAGATCTATGACTTGTTCATCTTGATGAATGTTAGTCTACACTTTCCTTTCAGGAGAAGGCTGGATGTGTTTATCCATCAGGGCACCACCAGCAGCGCTGAAGGCGCATGCTGAGAGAACGCTGGCTTCCAGTCATGACAAAATCTCCAAGATATGACTGGTGTGCCTATGCCACTCCTCGATTTTTGAAGCCCAAACTTCAAAAAGGAGCAAACCACTCCTGATGGCATTGATACTGTGCTCTAGATACTCCTGCACTATCCTCTCCAGTCGTTCAGTATGTGTCAGAGTTGTACTCAGTTCTGCCCTTGGACGGGCTGCTTTAAAACATTGGTCACAGAACTCCAAGAAATTGATTCTGACTGTTAGATTTCTGTGCTAATGTTTCTACGCTGACAACTCGATGTAACCCAGGTTGTAATTGTAGATCTGAAATGCGTACTGTGTCTCTCACTGATGTATTGGGGAAAACCAGTCCTAAGCTTGTCTACTAGCTTTTTTTGGATACTTCAGCATGCAGATATTCCTGTAAATGGTGTAAAGCATCTGCTAAAGTTACTCTTATACCACGGATCCAATAGTGTGGCAACCCAATAGTTGTCACTAATTCAAATCCTAACGATACGGGCATCATGTTGCAGATTGTGCAGCAAGAAGGCGATCATGTGTCTGACGCATCCATGAGGCATAAATCCTTGTTGTGTTGCTGCTGGGGTATAAAGTGAGCTTGCTTCCCCTGTCCTCTCCCGCCAACCTCAGACAACAGAAAGGGACTCATTTTTTCCTCATCTTCTGAAGGTTCTATGACCATCATCTCTTCATCCTCATCCTCCTTCATTTGTTCCTTGGCTCCTGCACCTTCACCACCAGTTTGACTGGTATCAGGAGCTCCTATCTGCCACTCTATTCCTCACCCATGCCAACTAGCTATGTAATGAGAGTTACATACCTTTGAGATCCTGGTAAACTCAGGCTGCATAGCTGTCCACAACTTTTCAGCTGTGTGACTCACTCCAAAAAAAAAAATCCAAGGCATTTTAATTTAAACACTGCCTGATGGTGGAGAGCCCTGGCAGCGCAGTACGAAGGTCTAAATGTTACAACATTAAGGAAGAAGTCGAGGGTGCAGCCGGAGGCCCTAGTGAAGGTGGACAAGGCAGAAGCAGTGGATGCAGAGGTAGAGGTTTATCCCAAAAGTCTTTGGGATTTGAAGACTTGAGGAGTAGCCCTTTTCCCACCAGGCCTCTCAGCCACCAGAATCACCCTGTAGCCACTGATGGAGATATAATGCCCCTTGCCATGGTTGCTTATCCAGGTGTAAGTGATGATTTGCATCCTGTAACAAATAGAGTTTCTCAAGGAATGGGTCATGTTGTCTGCAATATCTGGTTTAGCGCAGACACAGCTTGCTTTGAAAGGCAAGTGATGACCGGGCAATTGATAGTGGGGGGCTTTGACTAGAGATGTACAAACCTTTGAAAGTTTGCCGAATGAATCACTGAACATCTGAACCCCATTCAAACAATTAAGAGGCAAAATTAAGGGCCTAGAAAACACCTTAAAATGGGCCCAAAAGCTGCCAAACACACCTCAAACATGTGCATCAACCTCACAATGAGAAGCAGCTACAAACACAAACTGATAACCGAACCAATCACTTCCAAGTTTTCCATAAATAGCTTTTAGCAGCAAATAGTGAGCATTAAAACATAAAACTTTTAATATACATAAAAAAATTTAATATTCATAAAACCATTCAAACCTCACATAGGTATAAAAGTAAGTGTAAACACAAATGACAATAAAATGATTAAACCACCAAGATTTAAATGAAAGTAGACAGTGGTCAATCATTCAAATTAACAAGACTTTGGGCCGCTTTACACACACCAACTATTGTGTTCAACTTCTGAACAGATCTCTGGTTACAGTGAAATCATGGACACATTGCTGCATTTTGTGGCTGTGTACAAATGGAGCAATGTGTCCATGATTTCACTGCAACCAGAGATCTGTTCAGAAGTTGGACACAGAAGTTGGTGTGTGTAAAGCGGCCCTTACAGTGGTGAGTGTCACTTTGATGGTCTATACATTGAAGTGATTAAAGACAACAAAATTATCAACGCTTCATCATCACTGGATAAACCAGAACAGTCTCCCCCAAAGAGGTGGACTCTACATTGTCATCATATGAACAGTATTGTTATGATGTCTCTTATTGCCAAGTTCTAGTCACACCTGGCGACGGCATCGGAGATGTCGGCGGCGACTGGCGGGAGCGCGCACATTTATGGTGCCCGCCAGCGTTGCCGTCCCCCATTTACATGGAACAACACCTCCAGCGACGCGCCGGCGATCAGACAGGCGGCATCACCGCCGGGGTCTCTCAAAACCCTGTACTAGCGATGCAGTACAATATGAGCCTATGGCTCCCATCATCTGTCAGGTCGCCGGCGGCCGTTTACATGGGGCGATGTGGACACATCGCCCCAGATCGACCGCCTGGTTTCACATCACTGATGTGAAACCAGGCGACCACTCAGAGGCGCCAACTTCGCCCCTTTACATTAGGCGACGCAGGGGCAATGTCGCCGCTGATAGGCGATGTAGGGGCGTGGCTTATGTAATTGGCGGCGATGTCGACAGGTGTGACGTGGCCTTTACAGGCTACTGTCCTGACAGGGCAGTCCACAATTGATCATGTTGACCTGGGTGGCCCTAGACTGTCCCTCTTAATGCTTTTCTTCTCATTAGATTTAAGTTTTATTATTTATAGGTGGTCTAATATCTTTATTCTTTGTACACTTACTTTTCTACCTCTTTGAAGAGGTTTAAATGTTTTTTTGAATATTACATTTCAGTATATTAAAAGATACATTTTAACACTCATTTGCTGCTAAAAAATTGTGACAGTGAGGTGGACCCATTTAGAAGAGTGAAGGTTTCTCCCTTTCAATACATTTTGGTTATGTGCTGATGCTGCATATTTGGTTGCAGAAATTTCAGCACCAAATATGTATATGGCACACCTACCTCAGTGTCACCACCAATCTTTCTGCAGGAGTGACTGCAGGCCGACAAAACATATCCTGCCGCAGAAGGTCATCATGCACCAGGGCCAGTAACTCATCAAAGGTCCCCACTGACATCCGCAGGTACCTCTGGAACTTGTGCGGATAACGGCGCAATTGATGGTAGAGCATGTGAAATGCACCATACTGGGAACGTAGCTCATTGACAGCATGGACCCAGACTTATCGCCGTCTGTCATGTCTCCTTTCTTCCTGCCGGCATAGCAACAGGTACCGCATACGCAAGACGAAGCTGATATCTGCCATTATAGTAAAGGGACCTGACACACCATCTAAAATGGCTACTGGCAACACCCCTCAGAAAATCCTGGCCTTTTATTCGTGGAGGGGTGTGGCTCACAATAAACCACACCCAATAGACACTTTTGGTGGAAAAAAATACACCCATCCGTTAACGCATCCATTTTAAAAACCGCACATTACTGCACAATTATCTTATGAACGCACACACAAAAAACGGAGACTTTAACGGATCCAGTAAATGGATGCAGGCTCCCAAGTGTGGCCCTAGGCTATCAGACAAGGAGTAGGGGACTTAAATTTCAAGCATAACTTCAGTGATGGAATAAGAAAAAACACTAAAATGTTGCTTTAAAAGTACTAATTAGAATATTATCTTAGAGCCACTTTACACACACCAACTTATCTGTCCAACTTCTGACCAACTTGCTGGTTGCAGTGAAATCATGGACACATTGCTCCATTTTGTGACTGTGTACAATGGAGCAATGTGTCCATGATTTCACTGCAACCAGTAAGTTGGTCAGAAGTTGGACATATAAGTTGGTGTGTGTAAAGTGGCCATTATTGTTGTCTAATGTATACAGATATTACATTGTTATTATTTTACAGAGAGGAAACATATTTCTTTATGATCTGTAACAGCATCACTGGATTTCATCGATGTAAGCAACATGCTGGTGGTTGTGGGGGAACAGAGGTCAAAATCTTGCTCTGGTGCTCAAATGACATTAATTATGCCACAGCACACAAAAATATGGAGTGAACCTATGTTATTACTACAGTAGTAAAAATAGAAAACACCACAGTTTTTGTATCCAGTACATTATGGCTGGCTATACCATACCATCAATGATGCATCACAATATATAAGTAATTCTGGAAAGATTACGGACCTATAATCAAACATGACCAATCGCAAAAAATTACTATCAAAATTATCCCCATAAGGGAAAAGAACGATCATACGGTCATTTATATGAAAATATTAATTTTTATTATTATTCAAAAAGACTACACGGTACAGGGGGTGAGAGTAAGGTAGTAATTCCACTGATACAAATAATTATAAAAGATATATTATACCATATGCATACTTCCAAATTTATAAACATTTATTTATCAATATATCAAGAGTATACATACTTCTATTTAGGGTATTGAACCATCACAGTTTTTGATAGATGTCCAAACAAGGGGGACCTTCATACTTCACTGTAGTATATATTATATATCTCCATAAAACCATAGTTCCTGAATTTTTATAAAGATATATTTTTTCATAATTATGTAGATATAAGTGGGGTCAAAATTGGCATTTATTATTGTAATGTCATACATATTCTACTCCCATTCTCAGATAAAATTGTCTACATATAATCAAGGTTAATGTCCAGTGTATATTATCACGTGCAGACAACAATTTATATTATTCCTCAGAATTCTAAAAGAAAGATATTGAATATCATAGTATGAGAGTATCACATGTATCACATATAACCACTGTTTAAAGTGCAGCTGTGTGGCCCATATATAATCCAGAGTCTCAAACAGCACAGTCACTGCACAGAAAGAGTTTATGCCCGCAGCTTTAATCAGCCTCTCAATAAGGGCGCACGCCTGATACTATTTTCAAATCTAAACAGGTATTGTACCTTGATTGAACAACCTTATTGACTTTCCTAACTGTAGTATATATTGGAGCCTGTATGGGCTCGGGGGATGGCTGCAGCACATGTCCTCTCTTGAGAAGCTGATTAAAGCTGCGGGCATAGGCTCTTTCTGTGCAGTGACTGTGCTGTTTGAGACTCTGGATTATATATGGGCCACACAGCTGCACTTTAAACAGTGGTTATATGTGATACATGTGATACTCTCATACTATGATATTCAATATCTTTCTTTTAGAATTCTGAGGAATAATATAAATTGTTGTCTGCACGTGATAATATACACTGGACAATAACCTTGATTATATGTAGACAATTTTATCTGAGAATGGGAGTAGAATATGTATGACATTACAATAATAAATGCCAATTTTGACCCCACTTATATCTACATAATTATGAAAAAATATATCTTTATAAAAATTCAGGAACTATGGTTTTATGGAGATATATAATATATACTACAGTGAAGTATGAAGGTCCCCCTTGTTTGGACATCTATCAAAAACTGTGATGGTTCAATACCCTAAATAGAAGTATGTATACTCTTGATATATTGATAAATAAATGTTTATAAATTTGGAAGTATGCATATGGTATAATATATCTTTTATAATTATTTGTATCAGTGGAATTACTACCTTACTCACACCCCCTGTACCGTGTAGTCTTTTTGAATAATAATAAAAATTAATATTTTCATATAAATGACCGTATGATCGTTCTTTTCCCTTATGGGGATAATTTTGATACTACAGTAGTAAAAGACTAGGGGGGAGCGACAGTCACAAAGAACATAATCTACATTATGAACCAAGTCATATGTCAGATTTCCAACATAAAATATATAAAGTGCAAAAGATATTCCTACAAAGTATTAGGCATTTCTTTGCTTGATGGACAAGTACATGCTATATGTTAACATTTTTTTTTCAATTTTATTAATACTCAACCTTTATGAGCAACCTGTATATAAAGATATGTGCCAAATTACAGCAATACATTCTTTAATATTTGGTCCATTTATTCTACGTACTAACATACAGTGTACAGAATGCACAGCCTGGAAAATTCAGATAGCAGCAACTGTTCGGTCAGGAAATTCTTGGATGAAAACAGGCAAATCTTGTTTATTCACCTGATACTATTTCCACATCCAAAGATTAGATCTTGTTTAGTCAGGTGAAATACTTATCCATTTTAATTGAAAGCACAGGTATGTGGTAGTAGACATTCTTGGAACTGGTGCAAGTAGGGGTGGGTTGCTTTCACTTTTTACTCTTTGCAACACACTTTTTCCAATATACAAATATATGAGTGCAACCAATTTTAAGATAAATGGGAAATAAGGTTTACCAATGTCTATATTGCCTAACTCTTTGGTGATCGTTGAAAATGAAGGGTAATTTAATTCTTGTCAAAACCAGGAGTGTCTCCAAAACTCAGAACAGGTGTCAATCTTTCAATTATAGTTTTTCTCTGCAAGTTCCTCTCCTGGTTTTGGCACACAAACCTGATCGAACCTGATCAGGGAAAAAACTGCAGTGTGAAACCAGCCTTATAATTATGTAATGAAGAATAATGCCGGCTTCACACCATGATTTTTGCTCTCTCAGGCTGTGTCTGGTGCTTTGCAGGAGGCACCGAACACAGCCTGACAGCTCCGGAAAAATAGAACTGGAGGGTTAATCTGCCTTCCGGTTCTGTTTGTAGCCGGATTCTGCAGAGCGCAGCTGAGGTAGCTGTCCCCTGCTGAAATGGTGCTGAACCACTTCACAGGACAGCTCCCTGGTGCTGAAGTTCAGCATAGCTCACGCTGAACTGTAGCCGCCCGTGTCCAGATCCCAGATCCTCTCGAATCCTCCCCGATCTGGCAATCCGGCGCCATAGACTCCCCTGTAAGGGTGCCTTCACACTGCGGCGTGATCCAGTCCAGGGCTGTCCGGGATGACCCTGACAGCCACGGACTGGATCAGCACACAGGACTGGAGGGCTAATATGCCCTCCGGTCCGGTGTGCAGCCGCATGCAGTTCCCGCTCCTGATAAGTCAGGACCGCAGCGCCCCGGTCTTGACCTGTCAGCGGCTGCAACTACGTGCGACAGCACCTGAAGTATATACGGTAACCGCATTGCTCAGAATTACACATCCTGAGCAATCCGGTTATCGCATTGTGGGGCTTAGAACCGCTCCGAAAATTTCAGCCTGCATGATTTTTCACGCAGGCTGCAGAGGCAGAGGCGGTAACCAGATTGCTTGTAAAGCAATCTGGTTTTTATAATAGGCTCTTATGAGGAGTGTTTCCTGCTCCGGTTTTGAGCTTCTTAAAAGCTCAAAACCAGATCAATTTTTAAAAAAAAAACAAAACAAGTGTGACCCTAGCCCTAGAAAGAAGAGGTTAGGTATAACAAGGTAATTGTAATAGGATATAGCTTGGGTCTGTAAACAATAATTGAAAATTGAAAAGGGAACTGAATTGCTGTATATGTGAACTATATGTGTCTCTATTGTTGGTCATCAGGGTAATAAATGTAAACAGCTTATTAATTCTGGTACCTGGACTTGAAAGGAATTTTTTTTTAAATTGTTTGAAATTTTAATCAATAAAAGTTGAATTTTGGTAATTGAAGTGTGCTGATCACTTATTTACCAGGGATACTCCTATGGAGGATACCTTGTGGTGATTTTGATGAATAAGGCTAGGGTCACACTTAGAAGACACAATGCGTAACCGCATCCATTACCGGATGTGGTTTTACTGTGTGCCTTCATACATACATCTTTTGATAGTAAAATTGTCAAATAGTGTCTTCAAAGACTGTGAGGTCAGCGAGACTGGGGATAGAGGAGAAATGAGAAGGCGCAGATCTAAGTGCAGTGTATTAGTAGCAGCAGTTGCTCTTAGGTATTGTTCTCACCTTTCAGGTGTCTTGTGCAGTTCGCATATAATCCTACAGAGGGATATTTCCTGGATCTCCTGGCCTGCTGCTTGTTCCCAGAGAAGCAAGCCGCCCAAAGAGAGGCTCGAATTGAAGTGCAGGATAAAAAAAAAATTTTCTGGTTTGAATTGAAGCGCTACCAATTCCAAAATAATTTCTTGTTTTATTACGCGTTTCGGCTTAACATATAACAAGCCTTCATCAGATAAAAACCTGATGAAGGCTTGCTATATGTTAAGCCGAAACGCATAATAAAACAAGAAATTATTTTGGAATTCAATTCAAACCAGAAAAAATTTTTTTTATCCAGCACTTGATAGTAAAATTGCAACCCTCATTCCGCATCTGGATGCATTAACTTATCTGGATTTGGAATGTGTGTATTTGCAATTTTAAAAACCACATCCACACATTTATGTACCTTGCGATACCGGATCCGGTCCCATAGGCACCCATATTAAAAAAAACTGCATCTGATTTTGCAACCGCTCCGAAAAATGCAGTATGCATGATTTTTATCGCAGGCTGCAAAACCGGATGCGGTAACCAGATTGCAAATAGTGCTCAAAACTGGATCCGGATGTAAAAAAAATACCGCAGGTGTGACCCTAGCCTAATGCTGCTTATTTTCCTGGATCCAAGATCCATAAAAGTACAAAGCTATTACGCTGCGCAAAATAGCGCAGATGTCGGAACAGCATAGGCAAAGTCCCATTGACTTTTATGGCTGGCCAATATTACATGCGCTTTTTTAAAATATACTTTGCAAAATATGCAGCAATGAATTTAAAAAAGTTTGAAAAATGACAGTAAACTAAAGAAAAAAATAAAAAAAAATCCAATGCTGTAAAAAACATTGAAAAAGAGCGTAGGAAACAACCAAGAAAAAAGAAAAATGCTATAAAAAATACTTCATGTTTATTCAGCTTCAGAATAGAATAATTCATGAAGTGTCTGCTTGAAAACTGGTATTTTTGATCATCAGTAAAAGACACAGTGTGAATATACCCTTATATTTAATAAGTGGTCGGCATATTTAATGCTTTGAAGATAACCTTTCAATGTCATCCTTAATGGTATCTTTACACGCCGCTACAGAAGGTTAGAAACAACCGGGTGTCTCACGTGCACGAGCACGTTCCAACGGTTGCTAACGATACCTGATACCGCATTTACACGCCGCTACAAGGTGCTCTACAGAAGGTTTTTTCTATCCCTGGAGGCACCGGGATAGAAACGGGTGCCGCAGGTTACCTTCTGTAGAATTTCACCGAATTTTCGTCTAGAGGTTTATCCAGGGTAATTTATAGAATAATAAGGGATAACCTTTTTGTTCTCATTAACTGTTTTTATTTTAAGGGTTTTTATAGGTGTTAAGGGTGTTTTATAAAAACCCTTAAAATAAAAACAGTTAATGAGAACAAAAAGGTTACCTTCTGTAGAGCACCTTCCCTCATTTACAAGGGAATATGGGAGAACCTGGGGCAGCAGGGACAACACATAGGCGTGCCAGAATTGTGGATTATGAGACGCTCGTACGGTGATTGGACAAAGCAATAGCATCATGATTGACCAGCCAGCGTAGGAAGGCTGGCTAATACATGATGCTATTGCAATTGTGTAGTGTGACTGGTCAGCTCCTTAAATATGCCGCCCTACACAGGGACAACCAATCGTAACGCAGGAGCTTCCACCAATGATCGCTGATGGGGGCGCGGTATCCCGGAGGCTGTGTCACGCCCCAGGGAATTAACTAGGTGTCGCAAAAACCATCCTGTTCCTTATTTAGACGCCGCTACCATTGGGTTGAAACCAACCTGTTTTTGAGCACTGCTGAATAACAGGTGTCGACAGTGACGGGTGGCAACAACCTGATTTACACGCCGCTACCTCGCGGTGTTTTGACGGTGCAAGATACAATTGTCTCCGACACCCAGTTGTTTCTAACCTTCTGTAGCGGCGTGTAAAGGTACCATTACAGATAAAAGTTTGAGATATCAAATACAATATGGTAATGTTAGAAACATCTGTAAATACAGTATTTTTTTCTAACTTATTGTTTAACATATATGTATATTTATTTTGTTTGACTCTGATTCTTTCCTTAGCTGCAATTTTGACCTTTTTCCTTTCCCTATTTCCATTGATGTTTTTACCTGTTGGCTGCTTTGTTAGCCTTATCTTACTGAATTTCTATAGCCTTTTCTCCTGAATATAGAGGTAGATAGATTTGATGTGTTCAGAGCCTATATGTAGCAGTTCTATAAAATGTATAACAATATGCTGCAAGAAAAATGGATTTACATTCTCAATTGTATGTTAAAGTACGCATGCACTTTAGGCTATGACTTCTCCTGAATGTACATTATAGAATATAATTAATCTTTAAAACGCTAATTTATTCCAAATCCCGAGAACACGGCATTCATGATTTAACAGACTCTCACTTCGCTCTCTTCATAACCCATTTATATAAGTCTGTTCTATAATGAAATCCCATTCTAATCTATTTTGCACTTCAAAAATAAGCCCTGTGCTTTGGAAACTTTCTTAGAGCAATTTTTAAGACAGGATCAAAGCAAAGCGTAGATACCCTACATTTTAAATCCGCTATTGTCAATACAACCCCATCAATAAAAATTGGAAGAAAAAGACAACTATTGTCAATCCAGAGTATGTAAAATAGTAGCATTTCACATTTTGAAGTACACATCTTTTTCACTTTCTTTCAAATAATTCTAAAATTTTAAATACCAACAAATGTCATTGATCTTCAAAGATAACTCATACGTATCACCTATCGTGAGCTCAATATGTAGCTGTCATCTTCCCATTGACATTTTCCTTCAGAAAGTAAGCAGGGGAGAGAACGCTCCCTTCAGATGATTGCTCATGTACATGCGCTGTCAAGATGTCTTCTTGTTTCCTTAAAGGGAGTCCATCACCCCCAAATTGCATTTTTTATAGGCTATATAGTGCTGTGGTATCTAAAGGTACCGTCACACGCAGCAATATTGCTAGGCAATTTCACTGGCAATTTACTGGTTGCAGTGAAATCATGGACACATTGTTCATTTGTACAAAGCAACAAAATAGACAATGTGTCCATGATTTCACTGCAACCAGCAAATTGCCAGTGAAATTGCCTAGCAATATTGCTGCTTGTGACGGTACCTTAACAGTATGTGCTCACGTCTAAGCGCCTACAGATCTGCAGAAACCCGCCGTTGAGCCAAGGGAGACTGCAGCCGCCCTTACTCATCATCTGCGGTGGGAGCAGGGCGGCTTCTCCCTTTGTGCACCCTGTGGTAACCACTTCCGTCTCTGCTGCATGAAATGAACATTCTGCAGAGATGCAAAATTCACAAAACTTGCACCACAGCTGAAATAACGGTGTAATGGGGAAAAGCATAGTGAGGATGGGATTCCTTGAAACCCCATCCACTATGCTGCTAATGTGCAACACAGCATTTTAGATGCAGCGTATTGCAGCTGTGTTCAAAATGCTGCATTCCATGACTATGAGTATGCACACTCAGACCCTTTAACAACCATACTGGTACCGTACCTGTTACCTAGCACAGTGTCTGAAAAAAATTTGCCAGCAGCATTCAGACAGTGCTGCCCCTCGGAAGCATGCACTGTCAATCAGAAGTGGAGGTATGGCCTCAATATGCTAATGAAGATGTGTAATAATGCAGCAAACTCTTGTCAACATTGTACATATTGCGCACCCCAGGGTCCAATTGCCACAGTGCCCTGGGTGGTAGTGTCACACTTGAGAGCAACAAAAGGGTATTCACACCAGGCAAGTAACTGCACACAACACCTTTCTGCCTCCAGGCCAGAAGGGGGAGACCTAAATCCGGCTTCATAGTGATCCTATAAATTTTGGTCTGGGGCGGAGCTAGTGAGTTCAGTTCCTAGGAGGACTGAGGAAGACATCTTGGTGGACTGGTAGCTACATTAAGCTCATCCCAGGATAGCCTACTCAGCGTGAGGGCCCAAGGCAAGGGTCTGTAGAAGTGGAGAGGAACTTGCTGAGCGGAGTGGTATCGTGCTTACCACGAAGGAAAGCACCAAGATGGACACCGAAGTCTGAAGCTGTGCAGGGCATAACATCCCGGCAGCCAATACCGGAAGGTGGGGAATTCCAGGTTCCCCAGCCACACTGTGCCAGGAGGCAAAGCAACATATAGAGCCCAGGGACAGCCGCCCGAACTGAGGGGCTAATAAAGGACTCAAATTGCCTGCCATACCAGCACCTTGCAGGAGAGAGAAAGGGCCAGCAGCTTAGCTAAAGCAGCAGGAGCCTACAAACGAAGCGCAACAAGGAGGCCTCAGAACTTGCTGGGTGAGGAGAACCCAGAGTTGCTCTCAGGTGAAGGACTCAGCTTAACATCAACCGGAATTACAGTTGCACCAGTAAAAGGACTGAGGAACCAACAAACCGTGAATTTGTCTGTTGCTTTGCGCCCACCATCCTACACCCTATTCCTTTACTACATCTACTGCCCAAGAGATCCTCTCCGCCCGTGGGCAGCCGCTCAATCCCAGCTGCCCGTCTATCATTCTCGGAGGTTCTGCAGCTGCGGTGTCCACCTATAGCCACATACCACAGGTGGCATCACAAATAACTCCCTTATCTAACACCTCTTTCCCTACCGAGCCAGAATCCCCCTTTACAGCTGCCCCCTGGGCCACGGAACTGGGTCTCGAGCCCTGCGACTCTCCGGAACTGTATGATAGCCCGATTCCGACTATCCCATAGCCCAGTTCCGACTATCCCATACCCTTGGGCGGGTGACATACACTATAACCTCCTCATTGATATAAAAAATAAGTTATTTTCTCGAGCACTGTACCAAGAACAGGTACAGTGCCAATATGGTTGTAATAGGGGCTAGATGCCACACAACAATATGTATCCCATTTATAATGCATTTTAGAGGTGATGGACTGCCTTTAAGGAGACCATAGTGGAATGTAGCTCTTCAATATTGGAATCATAACATAAAGTTTCTGTATCCTATAACTCCTAATTATAATACAGTTCTTCCATTATGTATGTCCAAATCCTTTGAAGATGGTGCCACACTTTAGATTATAAGATATTTATTCCTATATACATGCAGGCAGAGCTGTAACCCTATATTTGAAGTTGTGTTTGTGGTTTTACAGCAGTATGTATTAAGCCTGGTATTCACAGAGTTAACAGAAACAGGCCAGGTGAGGAGGACTTACATGGGCACAGAGGCCATTAGTTCTTGTTTTGTTAGGAGTTGGACAAAGAAGTTTTGCTGGATGGCAAAAAGCAATTAATGAGGAGTGTGTTAGAAAAAGAACATCCAAAGGGTTAAAGAAAGATCTAGAGTAAGTTTTATAATAACTGACTACTTGGACAGCAAAGTTTGAAGGAAAAGTATAAGAATTATACACAGAGCTGAGGGAGGCATAATTCCCCTTGGCGACTAGATGGAGTGGGCTAAGGGACAATGTGTGAAACCAGTTCTGGAGGTTTTGAGAAGTCTTATTCCAGCCATAAAGGAATACGAGGTGCTCATATGGCCCCCCACTGGTCGGGACGCCACGTAGGGGTACTGCACCCATAAAAGAGAGTGTAGTATTCCTGTGCCTATGGAATTGGGATGCCACACAAAGGACCCTCACACAACACATCCACATACATCCTATGGTAGAGGACAGTGGGTGGACCCGCATCAGGGAGAACCCAGTACCATGGTAGGAGTAACAGGGTAGAAAAGTGTGTGGGTGGGAGGAGAGTCAGAGTAGTCTGAGGAGAGCTCCGTTGGGGAGCGATGAGTGCAGGATGGCGGAAAGGCCGTCAGGAAGGAAGAGGATCCTAATGGCACCAGGTAGTATGGTGCGCCTGAATCCGGATCCAGTACGTCTACCAACCGGAGGGATATGTCCCGTATCAGAGGATCGGCTCTGAGCACGGTGCGGGTCTTCATCCCCGAGCCGTCATCCTGGAGGCCCAAGCTTCTAGAGGAAGTCGAGGCCGACCCCTGGCGCACCCAGGAAAAGGCACCGTATAGGGTCTGGGGGACCCAGAGAAGAGTCCTCCACCGCGAGATCTGTGGGAGCTGGCTTCAGACTCTGCGCGCGGGAGGCAGGACAGAGTGCAGGAAGGGATCGGACATGAACAGCAGACATTCCACCGAAGGTCCTGGGTAAAGCATCCTGATCCCTAGTGAGTACCCGGGCCAGGCCGACCTGAAAAGACTGTACTGTTCGTCTTCTTACTCAAGAACTGCCAGTAAACCTGTACAGAGTGTAAATAATGTGTGGTGTCATTTATTATCTACACCTGACGAGCCACCAACTGCAGCAGAGATAAGACAAGTGACCAGGTCTTGTTTAAGCTGCGTCCCTGTGTAAGAGAAACCCATAAACTTTCATTACTGCACCGGGGATCCCGCTCCACCTACGGGGAGCATAATCATCATGCTGCTCCACCATCACCCTGGAGGACTGTCCCACAGCTCCGGTAACATTACCGGAACCATAGGTGCCGTCATGAAACACCTTTATTTTATTTTTACTGAGTTTATTCAGTGACCCCAAGGGCCACGGGACCCAACCCCCCTGAACTACAAAGCCCAGGACTGGGTACCCCAAGGCCCTGGGGCGGGTCAGCTTTTGGTGTCACGAACAGGATCCCGTGCCCGGTAAAACCGGGTACTGTGCGCCTTGAACTGTGTTTAAAAAGACTTTGTTTGCTGAGCCCCAAAATGGCATGGTCAGAGACTTAATGCCATGTGCAGGCCTTGGGGCGTGCCACAGCCACTCATTGTAGGAGGGCCCTGCCAGAGGCAAGAAAATCCAGACCCGTCCGAGCTACCAAGGAAGAACCAAGGGGGCGGGCCTGAGATTAAAGTACTCCTGACGGAATTTATAAGTGGTGGCAGGAAGGGCGTGGCAAGAAGAAGGAGTCGAAGAAGTATAGGTGTGGTCCGCGGGTCTGTAGTAATGGCAGCAGATAACCAAGAAAACCTGGCCCGCGAGGTGGAGGAAGCAAGCAGACCTGCAAATGCTGAGCAGGGTGCCGCCTCGTTCCTGTCGTGCGGAGGAGAAGACGAGTTCTGGGAAGCTGCCCTGGGAGACCTACGGACCCAGTTAAACAACACCATGGACTGGGTCTTTAGGCGCTGGAGCGCCGACACATATCCTGCCCATCAGGCAGGGTATCAAGAGTCCAGCGACCCAGAGCGGGAAAAGAGGGCGAGAGACCAGGCCATGGGAGAGCCCGAGGTTGCCAGCAGCGACCAGCAGCCGGACCCACAACCCTTCCACAAGGAGGAATTCGGGGCATCCGGGCCTGTGCTGAGCCAGAGGTCTCCGAAGTGCCAGCCCTTGACGAGGTGACTGGAGATGAGCCGGAAGACCTGGAGGAAGCTGCCAAGCTTGAGAAGGATGCCCTGGAGGTCCCTGCGAGCCGCCGACTGCTGCAGGGAAAAGACAAGTGACCAGGCTTGGTATAAGCTGCATCCCTGTGTAAGAGAAACCCATAAACTTTCACTACTGCCCCAGGGATTTCGCTCCACCTACGAGGAGCGTAACCATCCTGCTGCTCCACCATCACTACAGAGGACTGTCCCGCAGCACCGGTAACTTTACGGAACCGTATGTGGCATCACGAAGCACCTTTATTTTATTTTTACTGACTCTTTTCAGGGACCACCAGGGCCGCGGGACCGGGCGCAGGCCCCGTGACAGCCCTGATGAACTATAACGCCCTGGACCGGGTACCCCAGGGCCCTGCGGTGGGTCACTCATTAAAGTGGAGGATATAGGAAATAAGAACAGAGCTACAAGTCTAAAAAAGTACTCTGCCACACTTGATTTGCAATTATACCATTATTATGCCATATGATACTGGAAATAATAATCAGCTCTGCTTAATGCGAAAGAAATGCATAAGTAGTGTTGTGTCTATTGTCAAGTGTTGAAAATCTGATTGATTAATTCCAGTAAAGACATTTTTAACTTTTTAAAACAGCTCCAGGTCTCACTGATTTGTCACACAATATTTTTAAGGGTTAGTCTGAGAACAGCAACTTTCCTCTTAACTCCCTATCTAATATATCTCTCAAATCTAAGCTATTTTCTAATATTCAGTGCCTTGTGAAAGTATTTGGCCCCCTTGAACTTTTCAACCTTTTAGCACATTTCAGGCTTCAAACAAAGATATAAATTCTAATTTTTTTGTGAAGAATCAACAACGAGTGGGACACAATCGTGAAGTGGAACAAAATGTTTTGGATATTTTAAACTTTTTAAAAAAGTAAAAAACTGAAAAGTGGGACGTGCAATATTATTCGGCCCCTTTACTTTCAGTACAGCAAACTCACTCCAGAAGTTCAGTGAGGATCTCTGAATGATCCAATTTTGTCCTAAATGACTGGTAATGATAAATATAATCCACATGTGTGTAATCAAGCCTCCGTATAAATGCACCTGCACTGTGATAGTCTCATGGTTCTGTCTCAAGTGCAGAGAGCATCATGAAGGCCAAGAAACACACTAGGCAGGTCCAAGATACTGTTGTGGCGAAGTTTAAAGCCAAATTTGGATCCAAAAAGATTTCCCAAGTTTTAAACATCTCAAGGAGCACTGTGCAAACCATCTTATTGAAATGTAAGGAGTATCAGACCACTGCAAATCTACCAAGACCTGGCCGTCCCTCTAAACTTTCATCTCGAACAAGGAGAAGACTGATCAGAGATGCAGCCAAAAGGCCCATGATTATTCTGGATGACCTGCAGAGATCTACAGCTGAGGTGGGAGAGTCTGTCCATAGGACAACAATCAGTCGTACACTGCACAAATCTGGCCTTTATGGAAGAGTGGCAAGAAGAAAGCCATTTCTCAAAGATATCCATAAAAAGTCTCATTTGAAGTTTGCCACAAGCCACCTGGGGACACACCAAACATGTGGAATAAGGTGCTCTGGTCAGATGAAACCAAAATTGAACTTTTTGGCCTCAATGCAAAACTATATGTTTGGCGTAAAAGCAACACAGCTCATCACCATCAAAACACCATCCCCACTGTTAAACATAGTGGTGGCAGCATCATGGTTTGGGCCTGCTTTTCTTCAGCAGGGACAGAGAAGATGGTTAAAATTGACGTGAAGATGGACGGGGCCAAATACAAGACAATTCTGGAAGAAAACCTGTTGGAGTCTGCAAAACACCTGAGACTGGGATGGAGATTTATCTTCCAACAAGACAATGATCCCAAACATAAAGCAAAATCTACAATGGAATGGTTCAAAAATGAACGTATCCTGGTGTTAGAATGGCCAAATCACAGTCTAGACCTGAATCCAATCAAGAATCTGTGGAAAGAGCTGAAAACTGCTGTTCACAAACGCTCTTCATCCAACCTCACTGAGCTTGAGCTGTTTTGCAAGGAAGAATGGGCAAGAATTTCAGTCTCTCGATGTGCAAAACTGATAGAGACATACCCCAAGTGACTTGCAGCTGTAATCGCAGCAAAAGGTGGCTCTACAAAGTATTAATTCAAGGGGGCTGAATAATATTGCACACCCCACTTATCAGTTTTTTATTTGTTAAAAAAGTTTAAAATGTCCAATAAATTTCCTTCCACTTCACGATTGTGTCCCACAAAAAAAATAGAATTTATATCTTTATGTTTGAAGCCTGAAATGTGGGAAAAGGTTGAAAAGTTCAAAGGGGCCAAATACTTTCACAAGGCACTGTACTTCCTTTATTAATTCTCTACAGTTCACTCTCTATACTGTCTAACAGCAATTTTTTTTCTGCTTCCTGCTTCATGACATATCGTGTGAGTGCCACCCAGTGCATCTTGGGATGCTTACACAGAGCATTATCAAGCTGACAGGCTCAAGGCATTTCCCTAGCCCCTCCCTGAAAATAAGCATCACTGTGATACTGGATCCAGGGGTGGGGCTGTCAAAATGTTCACAAAGGTCTCCAGCCCCCTTATATCCTCCCTGATGAGTTACTTTTCAGTCTACATCTTTCCCTCTCCCCACAGTGTGCATTCTCAGTCCCCCCACCCCCGCTTTTACCAGCTCCAGTGTAGTGTCACATCTTCCCTGATATGCTGCATGTCTCCCTCTGTGCAGACAGTATGTGGAGCAAGGATGGATGGGTGTGGACACATCATAAGGAATAAGGGGGGTTGGATGTGGACACGGTATGGGGAGTGTGGGGTGTGTAAGGAGACAGTTTTGAGAGAGAGGGATTAAATATGTAAGTAGACAGTATGGTTAGCAGGAGGGGGATAAGAGAGGAGACAGCATGATGTAAAATGTGTGAGGAGCCTTTTGGGGGGGAATAGTGTGACAAGACAGTATGATGGGGATAAAAGTATAAGGGGGCACAGAATAGAAAATGGGTAGTTTGTGTGTGGTTGGGGGAAAAAATGATATAATGAAGGAATAACATGGGCGGACAGTATAAGAGCACAACTAGGAGGGCCATAGGCCTTATGTCATCAATAAGGTACCAGGATTTAAGCAATTATTTTTGATACTGATTAATTTTCATCAGCACTATGGTTCCTGTATGGTCTGCAGTCTGATGATGACTGATAACAACAGTTCTCAGAATCTCCTTACCCTTGTTAAAGGTCTGGGGGAGTATCTATTCTCCTTGCAGAGAGTATTCTGCAAACCAGCAGATGAGGAGATTTTAAGCTGCAATGCTCCTCTGGGACATTGCATATGCAAATTGTCATTTAAGTAGACAAACTCTAATGCCACAAACAGAGGTAGCAATCTTAAAAGTCATAATTGACTCTTTAACGAGCCTTTTAATATGACTTAGGATTTGTGCCAGATCAGAGCACCAATCTGCAGACACTTTATTTTGGAGTGATTGCCCATCCTCAGTGCAGTGTGTGGGAATTCTGATCTGGCTGTATGAGAGGCTAAGATGAAGTCTGGAGGACTAGCTATTCTCCTTGCGAGAGTATTCTGCCAACCGGCAGATGAGAAGACTTTAGGCCGCAATGCTCCTTTGGGAAATTGCATATGCTGGCAGAATACTCTCCACAAGGAGAATAGATACTCTCCCAGACCTCGTCTTAGCCTCTCATACAGCCACATCAGAATTCCCACACACTGCACTGATGAGGGGCAATCACCCGCAGCGTCTGCAGTTTGGGTTCTGATCTGGCACAAATCCTGAGCCATATTAAAAGGCTCGTTAAAGAGTCAATTATGACTTTCATATCTATAAAATGAGAATGCGCATAGGGTCTTCTCCTCAATAGGAATCAAATCTCATACAGTATGAAAACTGCTCACCTGATTTAGTTGTGAAGCCCACAACTAGCTTGATCGCTCAAACACAGCAGCCGCAGCCGGGACCACACTTCCACAACGTGAGGGTGAAACTCTATCAGGGACCAAGTGTCTTTCGGTCCGCGCCGCTGCTCCAATGAGTATCAAAAAACACTGGAGTGCTTTGAAACAAGATATCTTCAGCTTTATTTCCCAATGCGTTTCGGAGCTAACACCCAGCTCCTCACTAGTGACCGGAGACAGGGGAGCAGCTGGAAGGAAAAACACAGGAGGAAGTCTGTCCAGTAATGGGGAATGGTCACCTTTTTTTAACAAGATATCTTCAGCTTTATTTTCCAACGCGTTTCGGAGCTAACACCCAGCTCCTTCCTCAGGGAATGACATGAGCATAATGTGAGCATACACTTATAAACCCAATGGGGTGACCATTCCCCATTACTGGACAGACTTCCTCCTGTGTTTTTCCTTCCAGCTGCTCCCCTGTCTCCGGTCACTAGTGAGGAGCTGGGTGTTAGCTCCGAAACGCGTTGGAAAATAAAGCTGAAGATAGCTTGTTTCAAAGCACTCCAATGTTTTTTGATACTCATTGGAGCAGCGGCGCGGACCGAAAGACACTTGGTCCCTGATAGAATTATGACTTTCAGGATTGCTACCTCTATTGGTGGCATTAGAGTTTGTCTACTTAAGTGACAATTTGCATATACCATAGTTAAAAACATTATAGGAGTTGTAGGTTCTGGTAATACAAAGCTATGAGACTGATCCATCATTACAAGTGATGAAGCACGTACTGATATTGGTTTTTCTGCTGTATTTCTGTAATTCTTGGGGTTCTAGTGATGTGTTTCTGTACAGAAGGGGTTCTAGTGATATATTTTGACACTGCTGGTGGTTCTGATTATGTATTTTTGTACTGTTATTAGTTTCGATCCTGTACATATGTAACAATCAATAACTTGTATGATTACATTATACATGTCTATGGTAAAAAGTATTGAGCCAACTAACAAAGTAAGGATTACTGTGTCTTTACTTATGTTAGCAGCATTAGAGGGGTTTTCAAGTGTGTAATGAAAATCGGCAGTCTTTTTATGTGAATTCTGACATGGGAGATGTGCTGTGAAAATACAGAATTTTTTAGTCATATAGAGAGACTGCAGACTTTCATCATAAACCTGGTTAAGCCCTTTAATTATAAAATTAAGTACTGTAACAGAACCAATTGTAACGCATGTGATATACTCTACAAGGATTCAGGTCTGCGTCATGGTTCCAACAGTCTTCACGGTCATGTGGAATCTAGCTTTCCTTCCTACGTCACTCAATGATGCAGGCTGTAGTATTCCATGGAGCATGAAAAGAATTAGGAAGAGCAGCTCTTTGGCACCTGACTGCAAGTATGCATGTTGCATATAGTAACATAGTAACATAGTTTTTAAGGTTGAAGGAAGACTTTAAGTCCATCTAGTTCAACCCATAGCCTAACATGTAAATGAATATATGAATTATGACTATGCATACTGCATGTAGGGGAGCAGGGAGAGGGCCAAACTGAATTTTTGCCCCAAGTGCTAGAAAACCTAGATCTGCTTCTGTCTCTAGTACATAGTCATAAAATGGTGCTCATTACTGTATCATCTTCTATTACAGTAAGTGTTCACACAGACGACCATATTTTTGGCCTGAGCGCTATCCATGCAAAACACAAATCTCACTGAAACCAAACCAACTGGGCAGAGTAGATGACTGATTTTTTTCACTGACAAACTGTCTGTAAAAAAAAAATCACAGCATGCGTGATTTTTTCTTCAGAAATTGCTTGATACTCACCATTTTAGTCTATGGGTGAGAGATAAAAGTCAGACGAAGTATGGTATCTGATTTTTACAGATACATTGTAATTCTGTAGCAGAGGAAACTCTGAATCTTTCTATAAATTATTAATAACAGCTACTGTAAAAAAAGCAAATTGCATACAGATGACAAATAAGAAAAAAATCATCCCACTTTTGAATGAAAATTGGACAGATTTTAATTAAGCACATCTGAACCTAACCTTACTAGAGTCATAGTCAAATGTTTTGAGTCTGACACACATTTTAGTCTTCACAAAGTTTGCTGCTTCAGTGTGTTTTTGTTTGTGCACCTGTTTTTCGAAGATTGACTGCAGGTTCTCAGTGCTGGTCACCATTTTGCTAAACCATTAAGGGCAGGCAAATGGTAAAAGGTGTGAGGTATGCTCACCTGTTATGCTGCCCCCCTCAGTCTATCGGTCTACCGGTCTACCGTACCTCTTGTTTTCAACTTATCCCAACATGGGCATCTTTTATGCTCTGCCTCACTCTGGGCTGCGGCTTGCTAACTAGGCCTTTGATGTCCTTGTGATCTGTAACTTCATTGCACATAGTGTGGGCACATTGAAAGGTAAGTCATTAGAGCTTGGTTGGGAGGCTTGTAATCTTTTTAACAAAAGAATGTTAACTATGTACCTCACTTTTTGTATCTGTATGGCAATGGTGCTGTTCATGTATTCAATAATTGCAGGCTGCTATGCACAGTCAAGTCGCCTGAGGGCTTTGCAGAAATTAAACAACTGTCAGTTTCAAAAATGTTGGCCATGATTGTATATCTAATAATAAATATTGCAATTGTTGCCATGTGATCAGAAGTTCAGTGTTGGTTATCCAGTACTGGACACTGCATCCTCCTCCTACCTCAGCTGACTCTTTCTGCTCTTTAGTGTGTCAATTTAACATGTTATCCCCATTTGATACCTTCATATCACTTTGTCTATCTTTATAGGACATCTCAAGTGTCATGGTACTACCAGAGTATTCAGGTAGTTGTGTTCACAGCACTACTGAGCACTGATTATTCAGTTCTGAATCTATGTGATAAATCTAGCCATATAATACTTACCGTATATACTCGTGTATAAGCCGACCCGTGTATAAGCCGACCCCCCTACTTTTGCCCCCAAAACCTGGAAAACCTATTGACTCGTGTATAAGCCGAGGGTGGACCCCAGCACAGGTATACAGACCCCAGCAGTGTGGTATACAGGCCCCCCCAGTGGTAGTATACAGCAGCCTCCCCAGTGGCATATACAGGCCCCAGTAGTATATACAGCAGCCCCAGTGGTATACAGCAGCCTCCCCAGTGGTATATAGAGACCCCACCAGTATATACAGCAGCCCCAGTGGTATACAGGCCCCAGCAGTATATGCAGCAGCCCCGGGGGTGTACAGCAGCCTCCGGGGGCATACAGCAGCCCCAGCAGTACACAGCAGCCCCAGCGGTACACAGCCGCCTCCGGGGGTACACAGCCGCCCCCAGGGGTACACAGCCGCCCCCAGGGGTGCACAGCCGCCCCCAGGGGTACACAGCAGCCCCCAGGGGTACACAGCCGCCCCCAGGGGTACACAACCGCCCCCAGGGGTACACAGCTGCCCCCAGGGGTACACAGCAGCCCCCAGGGGTACACAGCCGCCCCCAGGGTGCACAGCAGCCCCCAGGGGTACACAGCCGCCCTCAGGGGTACACAGCAGCCCTCAGGGGTACACAGCCACCCCCAGGGGTACACAGCCGCCCCCAGGAGTACACAGCTGCCCCCAGGGGTACACAGCAGCCCCCAGGGGTACACAGCAGCCCCCAGGGGTACACAGCCGCCCCCAGGGGTACACAGCCGCCCCCAGGGGTATATAGCAGCCCCCAGGGGTACACAGCCGCCCCCAGGGGTACACAGCAGCCCCCAGGGGTATACAGCAGCCCCCAGGGGTATATAGCCATCCCCAGGGGTATACAGCCTTCCCCAGGGGTATATAGCCGCCCCCAGGGGTTTATAGCAGCCCCCAGGGGTACACAGCCGCCCCCAGGGGTATATAGCCACCCCCAGGGGTATATAGCAGCCCCCAGGGGTACACAGCCATCCCCAGGGGTACACAGCCGCCCCCAGGGGTGCACAGCCACCCCCAGGGGTACACAGCCACCCCCAGGGGTACACAGCAGCCCCCAGGGGTACACAGCTGCCCCCAGGGTACACAACTGCCCCCAAATGCTGGCACTCCGCCCCCCCCTGCTGCTTAACTTACCATCCGGTCTTCTGATCAGCGCTGCTCCTCGCTGCTCCCGTCCTCGCTGCATCCGGGATCCCCGGCCGTCGCACGATGACGTCATATACCTGCGACGGCCGGGGATCCCGGATGTAGCAGGACGGAGCACCGCTGATCAGAAGACTGGATGGTAAGATAAGCAGCGGGGGGGCCCTTACAGCAGCGGGGGGCCCTTACACAGAGGGGAGGGCGAGTGGCAGTGTTTGGGGGCCATATGCACTGCTTCCCCCTGCCGCTGATTGACAGGGGGAAGCAGTGCATATATAATGAGCGGCCCCACGTGACGGGGCCGCTCATACAGCAGCCTCCCCCCGCCTCCTCCAGCCTCCCCAGTTTGGACACAGAGCCCACGGCATCACATACCGTATATGACCCGTGTATAAGCCGAGGGGTAGACTTTTCAGCCCAACTCGGCTTATACACGAGTATATACGATATATAATATTTAATCATTTATATAGTGCTATTAATTCCATAGCACTTTACATACATCAGGAATGCTGACCCCATTGGAGCTCACAATCTAAACATCCTATCAGTATGTCTTTGAAATGTGGGAGGAAACTGGACAATCCAGAGGAAACGCACATGAACACGGGGAGAACATACAAACTCCTTGCAGATGTTGTTCTTGGTGGGATCTGAACCCAGGACTCCAGTGCTGCAAGTCTGCAATGCTAACCACTGAGCCATCTATGTGGGTGCTCTGGTTGGCTCTGCTGACTTTCAGAGTTAGCCCTTCTGCAGTACTATTGGAGTCTTGCCTTAGGCTGTGGTCACAGTTGCCATGCGTTTTTTTTAGTGATTTTACAAAACTCATGCATTTTTCATGTCAGCATGAGTTTTGTAAGATGTGTGATGGCTCCCTGCGTTTTTGGGTGCGTTTTTGAATCTGCACCTAAAAATAGTGCTTGTAGTATTTTTTGGAGCGTTTTGAAAAACGCATGCGTTTTTGTAGAAAACGCATGCGTTTTTATAACATGGGTTCCTATGGGAAACGCATGCAAAAACGCATGTACAATTAGTACCTTTTAGTGCCATTCAAAAACGCATGCGTTTCCCATAGGAGCCCATGTTAAAAAAACGCATGCATTTCCGGAAACGCATGCGTTTTTTTAACATGGGCTCCTATGGGAAACGCATGTGTTTTTGAATGGCACTAATTGTACATGCGTTTTTGCATGCGTTTCCCATAAGGCCCCTTATTAAAAAAAACATGCGTTTTTGGATATGCTCCAAAAACGCATGGGACAGTCACACATGCTTTTTGTCTAATAGGGCATGCGTTTTTTAACATGGGGGCCTATGGGTGCGTGTTTTACATGCGTTTTTGAAAACGCAGGTCTCCAAAAACGCATGTGAAAAATGGTACTGTGACCACAGCCTTAAACCCTCCATTGTCGACTTTGATAACCCATCATAAATCTCCACTGCTTACTTGTGATGTACAACTCTGTTACACCTTTTAATTTCCCATTTTTGCTTCATAAAATCCCATGATTCTCATTTAGTTTTCTTGTTGCCATTCTGCCTTCAAAGATTCCATGGTTCCTTCTGGATGTTCATGCTGCACAAATGTCATCTGTCCATACTGCACCAAGGGCATTGAGGACCCATCCCACCAGGTAAGACAATAGTGACTTGTTAAACAGTAATTAGAAAATGCCTCATGACCAATGTTAGTGAATGACTAAATTAATTCGAAAAATTCTGCAGGTCACGTGTGCCTGACAGTGGTTTAAAAATCTTAAGTGACAAATGTTAATCTTTAATAGCAAGGCTTGAATAGCCAGTTAGATGTGAGGAGAGATATGTAGCCCTGCAATAGTATATGTGTAATAGCTAGAAGTTGAATTCAGTACCATTGTGTATACATGATGCCCTACTCTTTCCACGAGAGAGCAAAGAATGAAAAACCTTATATGCTGATGAGGTTTGCCACCACATAGACATGAAGACAGCAATAACTGCATTCACATAGTTATGCCCCTGAAAAATGCAGAATGTGGGAATTAAAGGAAGGTAAACCAGAGTAATGCAAGATACATATTCTAGTAAGATGTTTAGAAAATATTACTGTATACTTCAGTGATCTTTATAGATATATTAAAAAGGTCAAGTTTACCCTCTCTGTAAGATAAGAGCACATTCTACTATCTGGTAGCTAATGTTCATTGCTCCGTGTACAATTCTTTTTTTAACTGTAATTTTTATTGCCATTTAACAAGAACAATCTTAAACTAACTCAAATACAAAATGCGGGTTAATATCCAGTGTTCCAAATATTTAATAAAATGTACAATTCAATGATTAATAATAAGAGAAAAAGAAAAGATAAAAAGTGAGAGAATGGAAGTACATACCACAGTACAAGGGGTAAGAAAAGAGGAGAGAGTTAGGAAAAAAGGAGATAAAAAGAGGTATTATGGTCATGACTGGTTGTGGTGTCAAAAAGACACCCCAAGGGCTTAATTTCTAAGGTGTTGTTAAAGGAGGCTGTAAAGGGGGTGTCACACGCGTCAATATCGCCTGCACGATATCGGCTGCACGTGACGTTGCAGCGATATTGACGCGTGTGACATACTGCATCAACCAGCGATAAATCGCTGGTTGATGATCGCCAGGTTTCAGAACCAGCTCTGAAACCTGGCGATTGTCGCCCAGTGGACACGCAGCATCGCTGCGTGTGACACCGGGACTAGCGATATTCCAGCTCCCAGCGCCTGTCACAAGCGCTGGGAGCTGGTATCCAAGGTACACTGCGGGTAACTAGGCAGCGCGCGCTGCCTAGTTACCCGACGTGTACCTTAGTTACCAGCCTCCTCCGCTCACTGGGTGAGCGGAGGAGGCTGGTAACTAAGGTACACGTCGGGTATCTAGGCAGCGCGCGCTGCCTAGTTACCCGCAGTGTACCTTGGAGACCAGGCTGCTCCCGCTTCCAGCAGGCTGGCAGCGGGAGCAGGACATCGTGGAAACGATATTTAAATCGTTTCCATGATGTCACTGGTCAATTGATTGCTGGTGAGTCTGTCTGTGTGACAGCTCACCAGCAATCAGCCGTCAATGTCGTCAGCGATCAGATCGCTGACGACATTGATGCGTGTGACACCCCCTTAAGGCGCTTTAGTGAGTTGAGTTCCTTCAGTCAATCTAGACTAGATGGAGCACTGTTGGTGTCCATGCTCTTGTTATCAGACATTTAGTAGCTGTGCAAATATGCTGTATAGGAAATGCCTGGCTGACTTCTTTCCCTGTCTCTTAGCAAGAACATTCCGTAAGTAATTTAGGCGTTCCAAAGGAAGGCAAGTCAAGAAGAGGCTCTCCTTCAACATCTCTTTCTATATCCCAAAATATATGAATGAGGGAGCCAGTATGCTCTAAGCAACTCCATCAGACATGTGATATTGATAGATTTAAGAAGTGAAGGAGAGTAGAGTTATGGTACTGTATCAATACAGAATTTTTGAACTGTGTTTCTTTGCAAGCCATAGATATAGAGGATTTAGCTGCTTAGTCATATATATTATGTTGCATTTCTGGTGAAAAATTAACACCAAGAGACTGCTCCCTTTCCCCCAGAAGATATTAGCACATGGTAAATTGCTGAGATTAGATCCTTGAAGCATAGGCCCTTCCAGCTCAGCCTATCAAAGGGAGTTGGGGATGGGTACTGTATGGGGGCCTAGGGCATAAATAACAAAGTAGCAGACTTTTTGGTTGTGGAAATCTTCCCAAGGGATCAATTTGCTGAAGCCAACTAATCCCCCAAGGAAGTGTAATTTAAGAGTGAAGGCATCAGCTATGTCATTATAAAAATTAGAATTGATCACTAGGGTCTAATCTTTCTGACAATCAGGCTCTCTGTGATTGCTGCATTGTAAAAGAGGTTGAAGGCTAATCGAAAACATGTTTGACAAGATTTCCAACAGTTTTTCATAAAAGACATGGGATCTATAAAGTCAAAATTGGCCTTCAGTAGAGTACTATGCCATAAGAGGCTATTAGGGTATATTGTAGGTAGACAAAATTTCTCAATTTTAACCCATCTATATTAAACAAACTGGGGGATCGTTCTAAGTTAGGTGGCCCAGTATTATTATTGCAAATCCATGAAGCCTCCTTGTGACTTCCCAGAGAGGATTCCCAACCTTAGTATTCTGTGCTGCTTAAAATTAAATATGAAGCCAATGATGCTAGTTGAAAAGAATTTTAGTTCCCAAAGCAAGACTTACAGTAAGGTTCTCAAAGTAATATAACAGTCTAGATAGCATGGACATTCTAACCATGGCAATATGTCCATGGAGAGTTATGTGGAGTGGTTTTGATGTAGCCAGTAGAAAAGACAGTTCATAGAACATGTGGAAGGAAATTATCAGTATAAGGCTGGGGTCACACTTGGCATGAGTTTTTTTTAGTGATTTAAAAAAACTCTGGCGTTTTTGCATGCGTTTTTTCATTTCAGCATGCGTTTTTTAAGGTGTCTGATGGCACCCTGCGTTTTTGCATGCGTTTTTAAAACAGCACCAAAAATTAGTGCATGCACTATTTTTTGGTGCTGTTTTAAAAACACATGCGTTTTTTAGAAAACGCATGCGTTTTTTTTAACATGGGCCCCTATGGAAAACGCATGCGTTTTTAAGATAACGCATGCGTTTTTGGATGGTCCTAATGTACCATGCGTTTTTGCATGCATTTTTGATGTCAGCTAAGGCTGGGGTCACACTTGGCATGAGTTTTTTTTAGTGACTTAAAAAAACTCATGCGTTTTTGCATGTGTTTTTTCATTTCAGCATGCGTTTTTTAAGGTGTCTGATGGCACACTGCGTTTTTGCATGCGTTTTTAAAACAGCACCAAAAAATAGTGCATGCACTATTTTTTGGTGCTGTTTTAAAAACACATGCGTTTTCTACAAAACGCATACGTTTATTTACCATGGGCCCCTATGGAAAACGCATGCGTTTTTTAAGAAAACGCATGCGTTTTTGGATGGTACTAATGTACCATGCGTTTTTGCATGCATTTTTTATGTCAGCTAATCACATAATAGCAAAAACGCACACAAAAACCCATGGTACTGTCAAACATGCATTTTTGCTATTAAGACATGCATTTTTGCTATTAGGGCATGCATTTTTTAACATGGGGGGCTATGGTGCATTTTTACATACTTTTTTAAAAACGCAGGTCTCCAAAAACTCATGAAAAAAACGCAAGTGTGACCCCAGCCTAAATTGTCGTGTAGGATGATATAAAATGGGTAACTACTGTAAGTATTTTAATGGGACATCTCTCCATTGATGTTTCAAGTTACTGTGGAGGAGGTTTAGAGTATCACTTCGATTTTCTCAGTCTTAGTGGAACTATTTTGTAGCTTGAAAGTACTGTTTTTCTTTAGCACTGCATGCAGTTTGGTAAAGGTGGTGGTTGGTAAGCATTAAAAGAGTATATAATCTGAAACAGGAAAAAAGTTAATTATCCATTATACACTTGAATGCTTTTTATGTCACGGTGGGATCTAATCCTGGCTGTTGTGAGCTCCATGCAAAGGGCAAATAAAATAGGTGATTGGGTGAATCTCTATCTTGAGCTGTTAGAAATAGTGAATGTTTCAGAAGAGTGTTGTGGTAGTTTACTTAAAGATGAAATGTTAGTGTAATTGTGAGAGTACACTGTAAAGGAACTAACAGGTCTTCGTGACCATAGAATTACCAGCTGCCGTGTCTAACTATCTAAACTCCCTGATGTACACCCAGCTTCAAAGGCTCGATAATGTTAGGAAACAAAGAGGCTCATGTGCAAGATTTGTAGAGTGCTGGCAATTATACTGGCTCTTGGAAATCATATTAGCACACCCACAAGGATGTCATATCATGCTAAGTGGGCAGACTAGCCTGGGGAAACTAACGCCCCATTGACTAGTCAAATGGTTCATTTGCATGTCATAAATGGACATAAGAAATACTGTGTTAGTGATGAGCGAGCATGCTTGGTGGCACTCGGTGCTCGCCTGAGCATATCAGTACTCGAGATGCTTGGAGCTCGCCAAGTACGGGTGAGATGCTCGGGCTCATGCTCGGATCCAATTCTCTGTGTGTTGGTGCACTTTACAGAGCGAGCCCACAGTCAGGTATTGGCTGCCTCACACTGTAATGTCACAGCCATGTTGGTTCTGGCATCACAGTGATTGGCTGGCCACACAGTGTCCTCAGGTCTATATCAGACCTCATTGCGTTATGCTAGTGCTGCTGATCTCCCGGCATCGGCTGTTCCTTTGAAATAGCCGCGGTGCTGTTGCAGGGTTCATGGTAGTTCATGCTTAACAGCATGAACTCAAATGAACTTTCCCACGGCCGGTTATCAGCTACATCTCTACCAGAGATGTAGCTGATCTAAAGAAGACTTGTTTGGACTACGTCTGAGGGGGAAGGTTTTTCTTGGATAAAGATAGATTCCCTAATATGCATTGTTTTTTTCCTAATTAAATTTTTTTTCTCTGTGTTGTGTTGAGGTTATGTCTAATATTGATTTAAGAGAAAAACATTGGGCACTAGTGGGTCTATACAGGTCTATTGAAAGGGTTCAAGAAGGGTTCAAAAAAATCTCCAACCTTTGGGAGCTGCAATTGCCAAATACACATTGATAATTATGAAAAGAGAAAAAATTACAGCACTCACCCATTAAGGTTCTTCACAGTGCAGTTTTTATTCCATCCAAGAATGGAGTTACAGTTGTGCGGGGAGGGAGGAGAGGCGGGGGGAACTACGATCGCTCCATTTCGAATACGGTACTCTTCGACGGGGATGGTAGACCAGTCGAAGAGTAACATACTTGAAATGGAGCGCCCGTAGTTCCCCTCCCCCCGCCTCTCCTCCCTTCCTGCACAAATGTAACCCCATTCCTGGATGGAATAAAAACTGCACTGTGAAGAACCTTAATGGGTGAGTGCCGTCATTTTTTCTCTTTTCATATATGTCTTATATTGGCGTGACCTCATGAATTTTGGGCTTAGTGCCAGCTGTGTACTAACCGCATTATTACCTAGCGAGCCACCTGGCACCAGGGCTGCTGGAAGAGATGGATACAGCACCAGAAGATGCCGCTTCCGGTAACCATTAATGAGTTTCTTACAATGCTCTGCTGGAATTTTAGACCGTTCTTCTTTGGCAAACTGCTCCTGGTCCCTGATATTTGAAGGGTGTCTTCTCAAAACTGCCATTTTTAGATCTCTCCACAGGTGTTCTATGGATTCATTGCTGGCCACTTTAGAAGTCTCCAGTGCTTTCTCTCAAACAATTTTCTAGTGCTTTTTGAAGTGTGTTTTGGGTCATTGTCCTGCTGGAAGACCCATGACCTCTGGGGAAGACCCAGCTTTCTCACACTGGGCCCTACATTATGCTGCAAAATTTGTTGGTAGTCTTCAGACTTCATAATGCCATGCACACGGTCAAGCAGTCCAGTGCCAGAGGCAGCAAAGCAACCCCAAAACATCAGGGAACCTCCGCCATGTTTGACTGTAGGAACCGTGTTCTTTTCTTTGAATGTCTCTTTTTTTCTCCTGTAAACGCTATGTTGATGCCTTTGCCCAAAAAGCTCTACTTTTGTCTCATCTGACCAGAGAACATTCTTCCAAAATGTTTTAGGCTTTCTCAGGTAAGTTTTTGCAAACTCCAACCTGGCTTTTTTATGTCTCTGGGTAAGAAGTGGGGTCTTCCCGGGTATCCTACCATATAGTCCCTTTTCATTTAGACGCCGACGGATAGTACGGGTTAACACTGTTGTACCATCGGACTGTAGGGCAGCTTGAACTTGTTTGGATGTTAGTCGGGGTTCTTTATCCACCATCCACACAATCTTGCGTTGAAATCTCTCATCAATGTGGTACACACAAGGACACAGGACAGAGGTTGAGTCAACTTTAATCCATGTCAACTGGCTGCAAGTGTAATTTAGTTATTGCGAACACCTGTTAGGTGCCACAGGTAAGTTACAGGTGCTGTTAATTACACAAATTAGAGAAGCATGACTTGATTTTTCTAACAATGCCAATACTTTTGTCCACCCCCTTTTTTATGTTTGGTGTGGAATTATATCCAATTTGACTTTAGGACAATTCTTTTTGTGTTTTTTTCATTGAAGACAAATTAAATGAAGATAATAATACCAAAGAATTTGTGATTGCAATCATTTTCAGGAAGAAACTGAATATTATCTGACAGAATTGCAGGGGTGTCAATACTTTTGGCCACAACTGTAAGCTGCAGTCCAGAGCAAAAAATAAACAAAAACAGCTGCAGACTCACTGCGTTGCCCACATTCTCCACCAATTGTAGGGATTTGCTCTGGTAGGCAGTGGCAGGGATGCAGCTATGAGGCAACATACAGGCTTAAAGTCCAAACTTCAGTGTTTTATTCACACTTTAAAACAGCAGATAGCAGAAAGTAAAAAAAAAAAAAAAAAACATAAATGTACTTCAACTTGGAGAACCACAGGTCTCAGACTCACCCTTGCATGGGACGGCTTATCTAAGCAGCCACCTGGACACCACTAGTGATTTGGTTAGTTGCAGGCCACAGGCGACCACCAGGTTCCATTCTCAGGGTTGATTTGAGTCTTGTCACAGAGTTTCCAACATGTATATCCAGACAACATTACAAGTTCAGGCATACTCCAACCTAGCTCCTCTCACACTGAGATTCACCTACTAACTAACTTATGCAGGCCTGATTACCGCAGCTGTGTATGTCCGGTGTTGCCCTGAAAACCTGGAGACTTAGGCCGTCTTCACACCGCAGTTTTCTGCTGTCAGGTTGTTTCTGGTGTTTTGCAACCTGCAATCTGCCCTCTGATCCTGCTTTTTGTCAGCTTTGTTTCTGCCGCTGTCCAGTGCTGAAATTTCACCACCACGAGTGCAGGAGAGCTGGCATGGTGCTGAAATTTCAGCCATGGAGCTCTGTCCATGGTGCTGAATGAGCGTGGCTGCTTTTAACAGTCGCCGCTCTTCAGTACCATTGATTTGGGAACCGGTCCGATTTTTTGTCGGATCCGGGGTGATCTAGCTCCCATAGACTCCCTTGCTATGGGCACCTTATCCAGGAGGATCCAGGAGGATCTGGTTTTGTCCAATTTTAGCATCGGAGACAAAAAATGCTGCAGACTCGGGTTTTGTAACCGATGCAAAAATCGGACAAAACTGGATCCTCCTGGAAAACCCCAAACTGGAGGCTAAATAAGGCCAATCCAGCACCATATAGATCCATATAGACAAATTCGGATCTGGGTCTGTCTGGTTCACACCGGACAGACCCGGACCCGAAAAACCATGGTGTAAAGCCGGCCTTAGTAAAAGTTCAGGCCACATTTTATCTTGCTGGGAGAAATATACCTTCCATCCAGCACTACATCTTTCACTGCACCACACATCTTTATTTTTAACCTATATCACAACTAACCAATAATGAATCTATTTTTTCTTTACCACAATCTTTCATTCTCTCAAAAAGAGATCAATCATCCCACTTTTATAGCTCAACACCTATAGAGTTTGCCAAACTTTTCATATTGAACATTTTTGGAAATTGAAATTCCAGAAAAATAAATAGCAATGATCAACATAAGATCAAGTTTATATTGTACTGGCCATTGAACCCATTCTACACTTAGGTGGCGATCAGTTATCATCGGGGTGGGACTTTGTAGATTTTCTTTATCTATTCCTCCCCGGTTGATTTCCTCACTTTTATTTAAATTTCAAGCTGCAGCCGCTGACATTATCCCTCTGACGGGCATGTGCGCATACCGCGATCTCTGGCTTTATTTTATTAAAGACCCTGTGTCTGTGAATATCATGTGAAACAAACTGGTTTCTGGTGTTGTTTGCAGAGACAGTATCTTCAAAAAATGCTGCCAGAGATAGCAATATGCACAGGCGCTGACTCTATGACTCTATGTGAATGTGGACTTATATTCAACACACAGATACCCATTTTCTCCTTTATGTCTATAGAGCCTTAATTCGAGGTGGAGGGGGGGGGCAAACCTCACGAAGGGAAGGAGATTTTGAGTTTTATTGTTTGCAATCTTTTTAGACTGATGTTAAAGATGAGCAATGCAGAATTTCACTCAAATCAGGTGAAAACTGTGGTACAACAGATTTTCTGCTTTATATATACAGTATATAGATTATAGTGAACACATATTTTAATGATCCACAATATATTCTATTAGACCTCATATAGATGTTTGTTTTACATGTGTATGTTCTTTCCATGATTTTCAGGGATAGATCACAAGTCCATTATAATCTGAGATTTTTTACATCCATGATTTTTTGTGTACTGTGCATCATAGAGGCGTGTCCATTTCTGATCCATGTCATGAATCACAATTTCCCATTCAAATCTTTGGGTTTGTGAAAACCCCGCACAGCACACTCATTATCAGTGAGCTGTATTTGATTATCATTACAATGCATTGGAGAAGTTTTGAAATGCATTAATTTTTTTTTCATATAAGAGGATCACTGATGAAACCCTGATGGCAAAAACTTACATGGATAAAAAGCACTGATTAGGCCAGAGACACACTGAGCGAGACACATGCGAGATACTAGCGCAAGTCTTACATGACTCACTCGGAACTGCCGCCGACTCTCTGGACAGGAGCGTGGAGCTGCTTGTGTTTCTATGCAGGTGACGTTCTCCCATCAAGAGAAACGGCAGCCTTAATGGGTTCAATCTACAGGCTTGCAAAGGGATGTGGTTTAGAATCAGTGGTTTGCAAAGAACTTAGGCCGGCTTCAAACACGGTTTTGAGCTGTCAGGCTGTGTACGGTGTTTTGCTGGAGGCACCGGACACAGCCTGACAGCTGCAAGCAGACAGAACAGAACCAGAGGGCAAATATGTGCTTTGGTCCTGTTTTCTGCCTGAATCAGGACTATGCGGCTGCTGCCACTGTCCAGTCCTGAAATTTCAGGATCACGGCTTGCAGGGAGCTAGCCGTTGTTCTGAAATTTCTACCGGGAGCTCTCCAGGTGCTGAAGTTCAGCACTGGCCGCTGCAGAACTCCAGCACTCAGCGTCCGGCAGCCGGATACGATTTTCTGTTGGATCCGGTGCGACCCGGCGCCCTTAGCCTTCCATGTTAGGGGGCGCTGGATTGCACCAGATCCGTGAGTATCCGGGTGGATCTGATTTCAGCAGATTTTTGCCCCAGACACAAAAACACTGCAAGCTGAGTAAAAAAAGAATTCTCCTGGATCCTCCCTGACAGCAGGGAACCGAATGGCAAATCACTGTCATCCGGCCCCATAGGAATACTATGGGACCAAAATCGGATCCAGGGCTGTTAGAGCTACTTTACACGTTGCGATATCGCAACGCAACTTCGATAAAAAGTCACGTGGTACGGCCGTTGCAGTTGATATCGTTTGTGCGTTGTGTCATGTAAATGAGCAATGCGATGCGAAAACAACCTACCTACGATATTGCAAGGAGATTGTGCAAGCCCTTCAACCGTACGATATTGTATATGCGATGTGGCATGATCGTGCTGTGTGACGATTTGAAGCGCAACTTCCCCTATTCAGTCCAATGTTAAATGCTCATTCCCTGGGTTGCTCAGACTCAGCGTGGGCAAGGGGCACACAACATCGTAGTTGCATTGCCTGCCGATATCTCCCTGTGTGACAGCTCCTATGCGATCTTGGCAAGTGCCAAAAACGTGCGTGAAATCGTATGCAATATCGAAACGATATTGCCACATGTAAAGCAGCCCTTAGGTTCACACCGGATAGCCCCGGATCTTTAAAACTGATGTGTGAAGCTTTAGCAGAAAGAAACACATCTGTGGCCAGTTGCCTTATAATAAGATATAATATACAGGAAATACAAATAGCCTTAAAAGCCAAAAGATGCAACATTTTTAATGAAACTCAATTGTAAGAATATATTTTTAACCCAGATTACATGTATTGATTTTAAAAAAATTCACCCAAAGTTTTCCATGTCATTTAAGGTACTGTTACACGGTACAACATTGATTGCAACTTCACTGGCGATTTGCAAGCAACATCGCAGTGCATCATGCTATATAATAGTACGATGTAACTGCAATAAGTTGCTGCTGCAACATTGCCAGGTTGAAGTGCACACACTTCAACCTGGCGATGTTGCTCCAGCGTTAAGGCTGGATCGTGCCGTGTGAAGGTGCCATTACACAGTACAACATTGCTTGCAACTTCACGGGCGATTTGCTAAGTAAGTGAAGTTGCAAGCAACATCGCAGTGCATCGTGCTGTGTAAGGGTAGATGCAACAAAATAGAATAATGTGTCCATGATTTCACTGCAACCAGTAAGTTGCAAGTGAAATTGCTTGCAATGTTGCGACGTGTAAAGCTACCCTAACAGCATGATACAACTGCAATAAGTTGCTGTGTGACAGCCAGCCTGTGATGTCGGAAGCAACAGCACTCCCGTGGAATTGCATCCGACATCGCAGGCAATGTTGTACAGTGTAATGGTACCTTTAGGGTATTTTAAGTGTTATCCTGCTGAGGATTACCCGGCCACGTAAATATGAAAGTTCCTTTGTATTCAAAATAACTTGACTTTAAAGAGTCATATAATATAATTTTCCTTTTTTTCACTTTTCTAATTATGGTATATTTCACAAAAACATCTCGTTATCATTCTAGATTTTCACACTTTCCAATACAAAGGATTTTTCGTTCTTTTTTAAATGAACACAATGCTTGAGAAACAATATGCCTTCCTCTGAATGGTTCATTTGGATCCATTCAGTTGAACACTGAATTTCTCAATGTTTGTGCCTTGATCACTCAGCTTTCTACTCTCTATAATAAGTTCTGCAAAGCATAATGGACTCCATTATATCTTAATGACTTTGAACTCATTCATGTAAATCAATACATTTCTTGACATAAATGATTCACTGCTTCTCAATAAAGTAAGACAGTTATGATATCAGATGATAAGTATGTGTTTTAAGACTAAAACATTTTAAACACATTTCAATTGATACAAGTTATGAATGGTAACAGTGCATTTTATTTTCCTGGCCTTTTAGAATAATATACTTATTAATTACTTACTTGCTATAATCTACTTTTAACCCAATTCCTGACATGACAATTTTTTTTTGTGCACATTTGTTTATTCCTTCCATTCTTCCGAAAGCTATAACTTTTTTATTATTCTGTGTACAAAGCCATAGCATAGCATACTTTTTGTGAGATGAGTTTTGTCATGTAATATACTGACCTGACAATATGATTCTCCAAGTCAGTATGATTACACAGACACCCAACATGTATGGTTTCTTACCGTATATACTCGAGTATAAGCCAACCCGAGTATAAGCCAAGGCCCCTAATTTTACCACCAGAAACTGGGGAAACTTATTGTTTTGAGTATAAGCCTAGGGTGGGAAGTGCAGCAGACCCCCATCCTGGTATATAGTCCTTCATTACAGGTATGTAGCCCCCATCACTAGTATATAGCCCCCCATCTCTGGTATAAAGCCCCCATCACTGGCATAAATAGTCTCCATCATTGGTATGTAGCCCCGATCATTGGTATATAGCCCCCATCACTGATATATAGCCTCCATCACTGTATATCACTCCCATCAGTGGTGTATAGCCCCCATCACTGGTATTCAGCCCCCATCACTGGTATATAGCCCCCATCATAGGTATACTGTCCCCATCACTGGTATATAGCCCTCATCATTGGTATATAGCCCAGATCACTGGTATACAGCCCCCATCACAGGTATATAGCCCCATCACTGGTATATAGCCCTCCATCATTTGTATATAGCCCTCATCACTGGTATATATCCCACCATCACTGGCATATAGCTTCCATCACAGGTATACTGCCCCCATCAAAGGTATACAGCCCCCATCACAGGTATACTGTCTCCATCAAAGGTATACTGCCCCCATCACAGGTATATAGCCCCTCCATCACTGTATACAGTCCCCCATGCTAGCACTCTCAATGGTTTATTATTTTATTGTGAGTGCCAGCATGGGGGCATATACTGTGATGATGGGGGTGAGTATACATAGTATAATGTAATATACACTGCTCCTCCCACCAGTAATGAAATGGGGGATGCAGTGCATATTACATTACACTAATGAGTGGGACCACATGACCTCCCACTCCCTCTACAGCCATTCTCTGCCTCCCCCAGATCCTGGTCACTGCTCCACCCACACAGCAAATAGCACTGACTCGAGTATAAGCCGAGGGGCATTTTTAGCACAAAAAGAGATGAAAAACTAGCATTTTTGTGGATGAAAATAATTCAATTTGTTCATATGTATGTGTGAAATAAGTCTAAGGTTAGCTCCCACTTGCATATATAAAATGCTCTGATTCTCATCCAGTAAAGTGGGACAAGTGTCATGCCTCTATTATTTGCCTTCCATTTAGTTTGTTGCATTCATAGTCTTGCATTGGCAAGTCTAATATGATATTCTCCGCCCAATGGCGTAACTTGAAGCTCATGGGCCCCGATGCGGAAGCTCCAATGGGGCCCCCAATTATTTAAAATCTGCAATAGCAATAGTCTTTTTCTGTAGGCCAGAGGCACGTTTGGAGCCCCCTAGGCTCCGGGGCCAGGGTATGATTGCAAACCAGACACCTCTTGTAGTTACTCCCATGCCTCCGCCAGACACAGCATACTGATAAGTTTTCCACTGCCTAATTACAGCTGAGGGAAAACTTGTAAATGAATACTCCCTTATTAAATAACAATGGTGTGACGTATGGGAGTAATGCCTTATAGAGAGGAGGTGAATGGTGCCAGACTGTCAAGACTGTCAAGAAAGCATTACTCACTTGATAACATGGTATTGCTATAAGGGAAAATATAACAGGTGGGTGGGAGTAGAGCTAAAGTGAGGGATAAATATGATAATGCAGAAGAAGATGAGGATCCAGAGACAGAGGCAGGACCAAAGGGGCGACCACTTCAAACTATATTGGAATTTAGGTGTAGTTTCATATGCGTCCAGCCACCAAGACTGCGCAGCAAGTAAAAAACTGAAGACACATTTGTAAAGAATTTATGTGTACAGTTTGTTTGATTTGTCCCTTTCAGCACAATTTTTAATAGCTTTTAATGCGACAGTTAATTTTGTAGATAATGAATAAATATACATAAAATGTAAGTCATGTACATAGACATAAAAGTAGTGTCGATTAATTGGTTGTTAAGCCAGCAATATTTCACAAAATATGTCTATATTTTTTTTTTTTTCATTTGCTTCTCTTTAAACTCCATGATTCACCTATTGCTGACCTCTGTGGATCATAGCTGAGATGAATTTCAAAGACAAGTACTTTACAACTTTATTTTTCTGTCTGAGAAAGCTTCAGGGGTTTTCTGAGTTTCCTAAACATCCAAATGCACTAAGAAACATGATTTTCATAAAGACTTTTATTTAACAGGGTTAGTAGTTGAGAATATGCATTCACAGATGTCTGAATCAAAACCAATAAATGCATGACTGCAGGAAATTATACTTATACTTTCCTCTTGTAAATACTTGGCCAAAAATATCCACTTTGGGTCTTTCTCTGACCAGTTATTTGTGGAAAATTGCTGCATTGCAAAAAGTGAAATCAGCCGTAAAACATAGGTATGTGCTGATTTCAAATAAATTCAAAATGATTGTTCTAGGGACATCAATATTAGGTTTTTAAAGAATATGTACTTTATTAAAAAAAATTGTTAAATTTGCACTGTAAAAAACAGTACATTAACTACATCTTACGTGTCCTAAAGTTAATGTCATATTGGAGCTATCTAACCATTCTAACCATGTCTGAAAACTTTCTGATCATACTTCATATACAGTAGAAACCAGAAATTTATATTACTATATAAAAAGATACATATGCATGTTTTTCTCACTATCTGACATAGGATTACCATAATTATTTATTCCAGAATAATGAAAGAGAGAGATTGTGTTAAGGCATTTTTATTACTTTCTACCAAATCAAAAGTTTACATGCACTAAGATTACTATGCCTTGGGAATGCCAATATGATGATGTAATCTGTTTGGAAGCTTCCGATATGTTTATTAACAATGTCTGAGTTAAATAGAGTTAAATAGAGACACACCTGTGAATTTATTTTATTGCACACCTAAAACACACTGCTTCTTTGTGTAGCTTCATGGGAATGTCTAAAGAAATCATCCAGGATATCAAGAAAAGAATTGTAGAGTTGCACAAGTCTAGTTAATCCTTGGGTGCAATTTATCAATACCTGAAAGTGCCTCGTTCATCTCAACTAACAATTATACACAAGTAGAAACCAGATGGGAATGTCCAGCCATCATACCACTCAGGAAGGAGACTGGTTTTCTGTCCCAGAAATGAAAGTGCTTTGGTCCAACATGTGCAAAAGACCTTGTGAATATGATCGCAGAAACTGGTAAGATTGTGTCATTATCCACAGACAAGTGAATACTGCATGAACATGGGCTGAAAGGCCACTCTGCCAGAAAAAAAGCCATTACTCCCAAAAGAAACAAAAAAGCCAGCTCACTGTTTCCAAATGCACACAGGAACTAATACCTACATTTTTGGAGACATGTCCTGTGGTTTAACAAAACTAAAATTGAACAGTTTGGCCATTATAACCACCATTACATTTGGAGGAAAAAGGGAGAAACTTGGAGGCCTAGGAACACCATCGCAACTGTTAAACTGTGGGGTTGTTTTGCTGCAGAATGAACTGGTCAACTTCATAAAATAGATGTCATCATGAGAAAGGAAGATTATGTGGCAATACTGAAGCAACTTCTCAAGACATCAGCCAGGAAGTTAAAGCTTGGTCAGAAATGGTTCTTACAAATGGACAATGACCAGAAGCATTCTGATAAACTGATACAAAGCGGTTTAAGGATAAAAAATTTAATGTTTTGGAGTGACCATTACAAAGCCCTGATCTTAATCCTATTGAAAATTTATGGGCAAAGCTGAAAAGGCAGGTGCGAGCAAGGCGACCTACAAACATGAAAATTTGATGGGAATGCAGGTGTGCCACGGTCCGCGCTGCTCCAAATTCAAAAACTCACCAAAGAGTCAAATTTTCCTTGAGCAAATTTCCAAGCTTTATTTTCTTCCTCCTCTATAAAAACCCCACTGTTACTGTTTGATGTAATATCCCTGATGAAGGTGCCAGGCTAGGCGCCGAAACGCGTAGGAGGAAGAAAATAAAGCTTGGAAATTTGAAAAAAAAAAGGAGGAAGAAAATAAAGCTTGGAAATTTGCTCAAGGAAAATTTGACTCTTTGGTGAGTTTTTGCATTTGGAGCAGCGCGGACCATGGCACACCTGCATTCCCATCTTCTTTTCTGGATTTCACCACTGGTCAGTGGTAGGTGGAGGTCCTGCAGCAGCTCTTGTTTGCTTCATGCTTACAAACCAGTTGTGGGGATCACAACTGCACCAGGTGAGTGGTTCCACAATACCACCCTTCTCTACAGTGTCACTAGTGATAGGGCACTATTGCGCCTCTTGTCTCCCACCCCTTTTATATTGACCTACAAACATGGTTCAGTTACACCAATTCTGTCAAAAGAAATAGGCCAAATTCCTACCAACTATTCTGAGAAGCTTGTGGAAGGATATGTAAAATATTTGACCCAAGTCATACAGTTTAAAAGGACACTGTCACGTCATTTTTCAGTATGATACTAATATTACCCTTGAATAATGCCTGGGCAGACCATTTAAAAACATGTAAAATCATTATTGTTCCATTTGTAGTTTCCATGTTATCAGCATTGTCAGACCCTGCAGGAAGCTGCTGCATTACTCCTCTCCATTACAAGCAAACAAGAATAGTCCGGCTGCTGTATAAACTGTCATGTAATTATGCGCTCCCTCTCAGCAGCTCTCTCCTCCTTCCTCCCCTTGCTAACAGTGCAGTGTCAGGTTTCAGTACCTTCTATTCTGTTGAGGACATGGAGGGAGAGAGCTATTACAGGTCTGCTTTATCTAAACTCTATTTGTTTCTCTAAGCAGGTATCCCTGCTGTGACAGTTTCTGTGTTATATTTGACCTCTTGGGATGCTGCAGACAGAGAGCAGAAAGGAGGATACGCCCCCCCCACACACACTGATGTCCTGTGCAGTGATATGAATATGTGACATGCATATTCATGCTATGAGGAGTGGACAGCAGAGAACCAAGTGGATTATTCACTGTGATTGACAGATGGAATGAATCAATTTATTTGAAGTTTACAGAAAATAGGAGGGAAATATAAATAAAAGAAATAGATAAATAGAGTTTAGAGTGAGGAATTAGAAAATGATAGCACTTACATGGATTTTTGACCTGACAGTTTTCTTTTAAGGGCAATGGTACCAAATACTAATAGTAACATAGTAACATAGTTTTTAAGGTTGAAGGAAGACTTTAAGTCCATCTAGTTCAACCCATAGCCTAACATGTTGATCCAGAGGAAGGCAAAAAAAAACCCATGTGGCAACACTAATCTCCACATTGGGGGAAAAAATTCCTTCCTGACTCCAGATACGGCAATCAGACTAATTCCCTGGATCAACGCCCTATCAAAGAATCTAGTATATATAACTGGTAATATTATAGTTTTCAAGAAAGGCATCCAGGCCCTTCTTAAATGTTAGTAGTGACTCACTCATTACAACATCATGTGGCAGAGAGTTCCATAGTCTCACTGCTCTTACAGTAAAGAATCCGCGTCTGTGATTATGATTAAACCTTCTTCCCTCCAGTCGTAGAGGATGCCCCCTTGTCCCAGTCTCAGGCCTAAGAGTAAAGAGATCATTAGAAAGGTCTCTGTACTGCCCCCTCATATATTTATACATTATTATAAGATCACCCCTAAGCCTTCGTTTTTCCAAGCTAAATATCCCCAAGTTTAATAACCTGTCTTGGTATTGCAGACCCCTTAGTCCTCTAATAACTTTTGTCGCTCTTCTCTGGACCCGCTCTAGTTCAGCTATGTCTTTCTTATACACCGGAGACCAGAATTGTACACAGTATTCTAAGTGTGGTCGCACTAGTGACTTGTATAGAGGTAAAATTATGTTCTCCTCATGAGCATCTATGCCTCTTTTAATACATCCCATTATTTTATTTGCCTTTGCAGCAGCTGCCTGACACTGGCCACTAAATGTGAGTTTGTCATCTACCCATACACCCAGGTCTTTTTCAGTGACAGTTTTGCCCAGTGTTTTACAATTAAGCACATAATTATACCTTTTGTTTCCTCTGCCCAAGTGCATGACTTTACATTTATCCCCATTAAAGCGCATTTGCCATTTATCAGCCCAAGCTTCTAGTTTACATAAATCCTCCTGTAATATAAAATTGTCCTTCTCTGTATTGATTACCCTGCAGAGTTTAGTGTCATCTGCAAATATTGAGATTCTACTCTGTATGCCCCCTACAAGGTCATTAATAAATATATTAAATAGAAGCGGGCCCAACACTGACCCCTGTGGTACCCCACTGTTAACTGTGACCCATTCTGAGTGTGTTCCATTAATAACCACCCTTTGTTTCCTATCACTAAGCCAGTTCTTAACCCACTTACACATATTTTCCCCTATCCCCATTGCCCTCATTTTATGTGTCAACCTTTTGTGTGGCACCGTATCAAAAGCTTTTGAAAAGTCCATATACACCACATCCCCTGCATTTCCTTGGTCCAGTCCAGAACTTACTTCTTCATAGAAGCTTATTAGATTAGTTTGACAGGAACGGTCCCTCGTAAAACCATGTTGATAATGGGTCATGAGGTTATTTTTCTTCAGATACTCCAGTATAGCATCTCTTAGAAAACCCTCTAGGATTTTACCCACAGTAGAGGTTAAGCTTACTGGCCTATAATTTCCAAGTTCAGTTTTTGTCCCCTTTTTGAATATTGGCACCACATTTGCTATACGCCAGTCCTGTGGTACAGACCCTGTTATTATGGAATCTTTAAATATTAAAAATAATGGTCTATCTATGACAGTACTTAATTCCTGCAGCACTCTGGGGTGTATCCCATCTGGGCCCGGGGATTTGTCAATTTTAGTGATTTTTAGACGATGCCGTACTTCCTCTTGGGTTAAGCAGATGACGTTTAATTGAGAATTTTTGTTATCACTGATCATATTGTCTGTCATGGGATTTTCTTGTGTAAATACTGTTGAAAAAAAGTCATTTAGCATATTTGCTTTTTCCTCATCCTCATCCACCATTTCACCCAGACTATTTTTAAAGGGGCCAACACCATCATTTTTTAGTTTCTTACTATTTATGTAGTTAAAAAATATTTTGGGATTCTTTTTACTTTCTCTGGCAATGAGTCTCTCTGTCTCAATCTTTGCTGCCTTGATTTGCTTTTTACAAATGTTATTTAATTTTCTGTATTTATTTAATGCTTCATCACTACCTACTTGCTTTAATTCCCTAAATGCTTTCTTTTTGTCACATATTGCACTTCTTACCGCTTTATTTAGCCATAGTGGTTTCCTCCTATTTCTAGCATGCTTATTCCCATAGGGTATATATTGTGCACAGGTCCTATTCAGGATGCTAATAAACATCTCCCATTTGTGTTGTGTACTTTTATGTCTCAGGACATCGTCCCAGTTTATTGCACTAAGATCATCTCTCAACCGTTGGAAATTTGCCTTCCTGAAGTTTAGTGTCCTTGTGGCCCCTCTACTACACGTCTTAGTAAAGGATACTTGAAAGCTTATTAAGTTATGATCACTATTACCCAAGTGACCTCCAACCCGTATATTTGATATGCGGTCTGGCCTGTTGGTTAATATTAGGTCCAGCAGTGCCCCCCTTCTTGTTGGGTCCTGAACCAGTTGTGAAAGGTAATTGTCTCTTATAGTTTTCAAAAACTTATTACCTTTGCTGGAACTGCAGGTTTCTGATCCCCAATGTATTTCAGGGTAGTTGAAGTCCCCCATAATAATGACTTCTCCCTGAGTCGCTGCTTCATCTATTTGCTTTATGAGGATATTCTCCTCCACTTCCATTATTGTTGGGGACTTATAACAAACCCCTATCAGTAATTTATTATTTTTTCCCCCTCCCCTTATCTCCACCCACAGAGACTCTACATTTCCATTAGATTCACCTATATTATCACGCAGGATGGGTTTTAAGGATGATTTTACGTATAAACATACACCTCCTCCTTGCCTATTTGTACGGTCATTTCTGAACAGATAATAGCCCTGTAAACTTCTCTCTCATTATTCTGGCATTTGGCAAATATAAATAATTATGGTAATCCTAACTGACCTAAAACAGGAAAGGTTGATGCTGATTTCATGTCAGATAGAGAGAAAAACATGCATATGTATCTTTTTATATAATGATGTAAACTTCTGGTTTCAACTGAATGTGTATGAATAGGCTTAAAGGGAACCTGTCAACTCGTTCTACCCCCCTATGCTATTTGTCCCTGTTCCTGCACCTTGTGAGCTGATCCCTAACCATCCTGTCTGATCTAAAAGTGCCCTATAAAGTTTAAGAAAACTGATTTATAACTTACATGCAGTCTCCATCCAGAGACTGGAAACGCAGGCTCTGGGGCTCCATTCTCCCCTCCTCACTGGCTCCTAGCATGCCCTGCTGGGTGTTCTCATTTCTTGTGCTGTGCCACCTCTTTTTGAAATTCCCACTTTCTTTGCTACTATGATGCGCTGTGCCAAAAGTCATATCCAGCTCAGTGCATTGTGGGGGCTGATCACATGTTCTGCCTGGCACCCGATGTTAATGCTGTATGTTATAGCAGGCTTGCCTCAGCAGTTACTGGATCCGTCAAACATGAGTGACATGCTAAGTGTGGCCCTAGCCTTAGGCTAGGGTCACGTTTGCGTTGTGACCCTAGCACGATGCAAGCGTTAAATACTTACAGAACGGTGCCAGGAAATGGAGCCCCATAGTAATCCGGTGTTTACCTTAGCAGCTGGACACACACAAAGCCCCAGGATGTGTGCTTTACAACAGCGCACAGGAAACGCTGTCTGCAGCATTTCCTGTAAACTCAGCTAAAGTGCACATCCTGGGGCTTTGTGTGTGGCCGGCTGCTAAAGTAAACACTGGGTTACTATGGGGCTCGGTTTCCAGGCAGCGCTCTGTGGGGAAAAAATTCTAAGTATTTAACGCTTGCTTCGTGCTAGGGTCACAACGCAAATGTGACCCTAGTCTTCGCACTACTATGCATGTGCACCTCTCTCTGCCATGCCGAATGTAGAGCAAAGTACTGTAACATACATGGTGTTGGAAAAGGTCAAATAATGCCAATGCATGTGCACTAAAATATAGTGCTTTGCCCTCCGCAGGGCATGTGCATAAGATTGCAAACGGAGGCATTGTGTAGATGACATTAGGATGTGTCATCCATGCAAAGCAGATCAGGAGAACATAGATCACAAGCAATGAAGAGGAGCCTGACCAACACCAGCAACACCCATAAGACTGGACCTTTATGTAGGTGAGTATAATAAAAGCTCATTGTTATATTTTACAAATTGGCTTGGGGACATATATACAGTATTCTAGAATGCTGTACATAAGGGCATACTGGTGGTAGCCACACTTAACCTGTCACCAGTTTTTTCCCATTTAAACTTTAATGTTTTAAAGTTCTTCATTTTGTTTTTCTTATTATAATAATATTTGTACTTTTTTCTTTTCAGAGACCTGATAAGCTTTAAAATTAATTTAGCATGTAAAAAGCAACAAGGCCATCAGATTTAGCTGTACCTTAAGTGTGCTTTTTATGTAACACATCACAATTGAACAAAATTCCTAGTGTTCATTTATGACAAAAAAAAAAGAATAAAAGGAGGAATCTGGAGGAGGTAATATTATGTCTATTCACACATGTATCCAGTATGGTCGAATAGATGTCATCCTCATTTTCTATTCTTTGTCAATCAATCAGTGATGAAGGTGTCTCAGGTTGATTTTCAGTAGAGAACTGATTGGTAGACATAAACGTAAAACTCCATTTGTGCCTGATAAATGACATATTGTAAGATAAAATGTTTCACTGTAGGCACCATGCATGTAGTAAAATGAATTTAGAAAATCATTGGTGCCTACAGTGAAATATGTTGGTGGCAGTGTCCTTTTGTGGAGTTGCATGAGTTCTCCTGAGATCGAGGGGCTAAATTCTATATTAAAAGAGAAGATGATGCCATTGCTCTGTGCCCTTGGTAGACGTGCATTTTTCCAAAATAACAATGATCCATAACACACGTCTGTTGCATTTTTGAACAGGGTGAAAATGTCTCAGTAGCCAAGTATGTCTCCTGAATTAAAGAGGACCTGTCACCTCCCCTCATAGATGAGAATCTAAGTGCAGCACTGAATGCAGCATGTATGCTGCATTCAGGCAAGGGGTCCCCCATGGCTCTGTGGGGCTGGTACCCCGATATATAGGCTTAGAAAACCTTACATGTATAAGCCATGGAGGCGGACCCCTGTGCTGCAGCCTGCATCTCTGTACCGCCCATGTCTTTATGCCAGTCATGAAATCCTCGCTCTGCGCATCCCTGTGCTGGTGACGCAAGGAGCAGAGCGAGATATTGCTTATCACCTCCCCGGGTGGATGTCCCGCCTCCTGCTCTGACATCAGAGCCTTTCCCCGCCCTCTTCCCTAGCATAACATGGAGCAGGACAGGGAAAGGCTCTGAAGTCACCACAGGAAAAGGGACAGGTGCTCTGACATCAGAGCCTTTCCCCACTCAGCTCCACATTATACTATGGAGGAGGGTGGGAAAAGGCTCTGAGTCAGAGCAGGAGGCGGGACAGCCACCCGGGGCGGTGATAAGCAATACCTCGTTCTCCTCCTTGTGTCACCAGCACAGGGACACACAGAGCGTGGATTTCATGACTGGCACGAGGACATGGGCAGTACAGAAACGCAGGGCCCGCACAAGGGCCCGCCTCCATGGCTTATTCATGTAAGTTTTTCTAAACCTATATATCGGGGCACTAGCCCCACAGAGCCATGGGGGGCATTTTGCCTGAATGCAGCAGACATGCTGCATTCAGTGCTGCACTTATATTCACATCCATGGGGGAAGTTGACAGGTCATATTTAAACGAGCTGAAACACCTTTAGAGAATTTTGAAGAGACAAGATGTCATCCCTTTCCATCCAACATCCAGCCTCTAAAAGAAGTCAATCATAAAATATAGAACAAGATGGATGATATTGCAACAAGTCACCAATTGCTCATGCCATGTCTAGAAGACATGGTACTGTCCTTAAAAATCATGTAGGTCATACTAACACTATATGTAATAATTTTTAATGTGATGTCTATTAATTTTTGCATCAACTAATTTAAGTAAAACTGAAAATTTTGCAATTAAAGTTCAATTACTAACCTTACTTTCATGGAAAAGGTTAAAATAAATTCTATGGAACTTAGTCTAGTCTAAATGTAAAATATCTGAACGTATGAGACAAACAGAGCGCAATGGGTCTTACTGTATAGCAAGAAGAGAGGTGAGTATTTACTTTTTTTTTTAATCAGTGAGTACACTGATGGGAAACTATGTAATGGGCAATATAATACAGGAGGACTATAGGGGTGCAATATACTATATGGAGGACTATGAGGGTGCACTATACTATATGGAGGACTATGGGGGTGTATTATACTACAAGTAAGGCAATGGGGGATGCATTATAATATATGGAGTACTATGGGGATACACTATATAATAATAATAATAATAATAATAATAATAATAATAGCAATAATAATAATACATCTTTATATAGCGCCAACATATTCCGCAGCGCTTTACAATACAGTGATTCGTATAGAAATGGTCATAGGTAAGAATAAAAAATATACAATATAGAAAGTAATTAAAGTAGAGAGTCAATGTAAAAAATCCAATACACTAAGCAGAGAATCAATGTAAAAAGTACAATACAATAATTAAAGCAGGAGGTGGAGGACTATGGGGGTGCATTATAATATATGGAGGGTTATAGTGGTGCATTATAATATATAAAGAAGATTATAATATAAAAAGATAATGAATTATAATATATGTAGGACTATATGGAGCCAATTATACTATATGGAAACCATTATAATATATGGAGGCCTTTATACTTTATGCAGGGCTATTTGAGGGCTACGTTGGGGCCATTATACAGTCTGAAGAGGTTTAGGGGCCATTATACTGTATATAGGTCCATTATATTGTATGGTGGGCTGTTGGGGGGTCACAGTTGGAGATCATACTGTGTCAGGGTAGTTGAGGGGTTTACAGTAGGGTCATCATACTGTGTGTGTGGAGGAATTCACTGTGGGGGAATCGTCCAGTGTTTGTGGGGAACTTCTGTTGGTATACTTTATGGGGACAATGAAAGAGGAATCTAGGGGCTTCAATAGGAGAAGAATTACTTTTTAAGGGCAGCAAAGTTGTGAGATATGAATGAATCTATGTGACCCAGCCAAATATTTTTATGGAGGGAGCTCAATTAGAACTTCTGCTATGCGGTCCCATGATTTCTATGTGTGCCCCTGATGCAGGATGCATTGTCCCTTTCATATGCACCTCTGCTGCAGGACTCATTGGCAATTACTTACACACCACATCAAATGCCGCCCCTCGGTACATACAGGCATCCAGCCATGTTTCTCATGAGTGGTGGTTGGTCAGTGGCGCTCATCTCCCTTCCTGCTCCCATATCCTTTGCTCAACCCAACTGGAAGGCCCTGCTATTAGCTCCATACAGCCCTGTGTGCGGTGCTTGTGATTGGATAAGCATTTCGGGAAAAGGAGGCATGGTCTGTTGGGGAAGAGGAGCCATTTTACTAGCTTAGTGCAGTGGCAGCTTGTTGATGTTCGGACTGCAGGTGATTGTATGTGATGTCTGGACGGTGTGGCATGGTGGGCATATCTGACTAGTTAGTGCCAGGCAACTGCCACTTTGGAGCTGGCCAGAGTTTTGTAGGCATGTGCCAGAGATAATAGGTTGGCAATCAGTGGTGCCTTCTGTGCTATAAGGATGCAGGACTGTGTCTGCCTAAGGACCACAACTCTGCCGCCATCATTGTGTGTCTGTAGCTTGTGCCAAGTCTGCTATTGCCATTAATGATCCTTGTTCTGGATTCTTCTGTGTGGTTCTTGTATGTGCGTGTGATGGCGCTGACATCCTTGTGTTTGTACGACTTTTTTGTATTTCTTTACATTAAAATATCCACTATTGTACCCATTTTTACAGGTTAGATATAAATCTGTATGCACCAGATTTATTTCTACAGATTTTAAAATTTTACTGGGGGGGGCGCCGTTTTGCAGCTCATCTCAGGCAACACAGAGGTTAGGTTCACCCTTGGTTCCAATTTCACTTTGTAGCAGAGGCAATTGAGTGTTATGAGACCTTCATTGTGGACTATGTCGGAGGCGATCAAGCGTTGTGGGACCATCATTTTGGACTATGTCGGATCTTTATAATAAAGATGGAGTCCAAATTTTGTTTGTGGTTTTTTTCAAACAAAAATATTTTTTTCTTAATGGCTGGGTTTAACATTGGCCCGACATTATGAATCTCGGGCTTTAGTGCCAGCTGTCAATAAAAAAGCTGGCATTTACCCCTTTATTACCCAGTTTGCCACCGGCACTAGGGCAACTGGAAGAGACTGGGTACAGTGCCAGAAAATGAATGAATGCGCCATTTTCTGGGGTGGCTGCGGGCTACAATTTGAAGCATTAAACGCTTGGGCCTCTCCATACTGAGGACTCCAGCCCCCAGCTGTCTAGTTGTACCTGGATGGACCAAAAATATGGCGGAGCCCCACGTCATTTTTTTTCTGAAATTATTTCTATAAATAGAAAAAAAATGGGCTTCGCTCTATTTTTGGTTGCCATCCAGGTACAACGAGGCAGCTGGGGTTGGTGGCAATCAGTAGCTGCCAAGATGTACTTGGCTGGACCAAAAATGTGGCAGAGCCTCAAGTCATTTTTTTCTAAAATTTGTTTTCTAAATAAAACAAAATTGTCTGTGCTGTATTTTTGGTTGCCAGCCAGGTACAACAAGGCAGCTGGGGTTGGTGGCAGCCCGTATCTGCGAAGTTGTACTTGGCTGGACCAAAAATATGGCAAAGCCCCACGTCACTTTTTAAAAAAAATTATTTCTACAAATAAAATGACATGGAGCTTTGCTGTATTTTTGATTGCCAGCCTGGTACAACTTGGCAGCTGGGTGGCTTGAATCCTCAGTGTGGAGAGACCCAAACATTGTGGGACCCCATGCTGTGAATAGCAACCAACAGCCACCCCAGAAAATAGCACATTCATTAAAGGTGCCATTTTCTGGTGCTGTAACCCAACTCTTCCAGTTGCCCTTGTGCTGGTAGCAATGCTGGTGGCACACAGGGTCTTTCTGTAGTGTCCGCTAACAAGTTGAATGGAAAATTAGCTCCAATTGTTAGCGGACACTATGTCGCGCATGGAGAGCCCCTGTGTGCCTAAATATTGGAGCTTCAGCACAAGTGACCCCATTTTGGAAACTAGTCCCCACAAGGAAATTATCTAGATGCATAGTGAGCACTTTGAACCCTCAGGTGCTTCACAAATTGATCCGTAAAAATAAAAATGTACTTTTTTTTACACAAAAATGTGTGTGGAGTACTGGCTCCACTACTGGAACTTGTACTCCTGCCTCCCTACTGAGCCCCGGGGCCGTCTGAAGTGGTATGTATCCTGCTACTGCCCATTATAACAGAGACCCCTTGGGTACGAGAGAGGCTTTTAGTGTAGACAGGGACCCTTCAGAATTAAGGTCACCTTGCCGTTGGTTGAAGGGCAGGCATATATTGGCCAATTCATGCGCTAAGAACCTTAAAACATTTAAAAAAAAATTTAAAAAATGTCCATCTGTTTTTGAAAGAAAGTTTGAAAAAACTTTTTAGTTTTTCTTAAAAAACATCTATTAACAACATCTAGGAACATCAGATTTTGCATGTGATTGGCATGTCCACTGTGCTGCTATTATTTGATACATACAGTGCCTTGTAAAAGTATTTGGCCCCGTTGAACTTATCAACCTTTTGCCACATTTCAGGCTTCAAGCATAAAGATATAAATTCTAATTTTTTAGTGAAGAATCAACAAGTGGGACACAATCGTGAAGTGGAATGACATTTATTGGATATGATAAACTTTATTCAGTGCAGCAAACTCACTCCAAACGTTCAGTGAGGATCTCTCAATCATACAATGTTGTCCTAAATGACTGGTAATGATAAATAGAATCTACCTGTGACTAATCAAGTCTCTGTATAAATGCACCTGCTCTGTGATAGTTTCAGGGTTCTGTTTTAAGTGCAGAGAGCATCATGAAGACCAAGGAACACACCAGGCAGGTCTGAGATACTGTTGTAGCGAAGTTTAAAGCCAGATTTGGATGCAAAAAGATTTCCCAAGTTTTAAACATCTCAAGGAGCACTGTGCAAGCGATGAAATGGAAGGAATATCAGACAACTGCAAATCTACCAAGACCTTGCCGTCCCTCTAAACTTTCATCTCGAACAAGGAGAAGACTGATCAGAGATGCCGCCAAAAGGCCCATGATCACTCTGGATGACCTTCAGAGATCTACAGCTGAGGTGGGATAGTCTGTCCATAGGACAACAATCAGTAGTGCACTGCACAAATCTGGCCTTTATGGAACAGTGGCAAGAAGAAAGCCATTTCTCAAAGATATCCATAAAACGTCTTGTTTGAAGTTTGCCACAAGCCACCTGGGAGACACACCAAACATGTGGAATAAGGTGCTCTGGTCAGATTAAACCATAATTGAACTTTTTGGACACAATTTAAAGCAATATGTTTGGTGTAAAAGCAACACAGCTCATCACCCTCAAAACACCATCCCCTCTGTCACACATGGTGGTGGCAGCATCATTGTTTTGGCCTGCATTTCTTCAGCAGGGACAGGGAAGATGGTTAAAATTGATGGGAAGATGGACCGAGCCAAATACAGAACCATTCTGGAAGACATCCTGTTGGAGTCTGCAAAAGACCTGAGACTGGGACGGAGATTTATCTTCCAACAAGACAATGATCCCAAACATAAAGCAAAATCTACAATGGAATGGCTCAAAAATAAATGTATCCAGATGTTAGAATGGCCAAGTCACAGTCCAGACCTGAATCCAATCAAGAATCTTTAGTAAGAGCTGAAAGCTACTGTTCACAAACGCTCTCCATCCAACCTCACTGAGCTCCAGCTGTTTCGCAAGGAAGAATGGGCAAGAATTTCAGTCTCTCGATATGCAAAACTGATAGAGACATACCCCAAGCCACTTGCAGCTGTAATCGCAGCAAAAGGTGGCGCTACAAAGTATTAACTCAAGGGGGCGAATAATATTGCACGCCCCACTTTTCAGTTCTTTATTTGTTAAAAAAGTTTAAAATAACCAATAAATTTCGTTCCACTTCACGATTGTTTCCCACTTGTTGATTCTTCACAAAAAAATTATAATTTATATCTTATGTTCGAAGCCTGAAATGTGGCAAAAGGTTGAACAGTACAAGGGGACAAATACTTTCACAAGGCTCTGTATTTATCAAATAATAGCAGCACCGATGTTTTTGACATCATGAAGTTCAGTATAAGCTGATCAATGCTTAATTAGATTTGGTAGTCCAGTGAAAAAGACTTAGGATTCAGCTATCAGGTACAGAGTATACAACACGGACTGGATGGATGATGGTGAAGAGTGGATGGACTAGACAGGTGAATGATAAGTTGAGTACTTTTTTTTAGTTTTAAATTTTTTTGTCACCATTTTGCCAAATACTCATGTAAGATATTTATAAAAAATATGTTGATTTTTGTCAAATTGTGACAGAATTCAGTTCCACCCACATATTTGTGCTCATCTCTACAATCTGCTATTTAGGAAAATTGCTGCTTTGTGAAATCTTATGCATTTTTAAAAAAAAAAATTAAAATCACCCCTTCACTAATGATTTTATAAGGCAAGTTGCTAGCTATTTTAGTGTCTGGCTTTTTATTACTGATGACATTATATTTTTTCTCAATCTTATCTTTTTCTCACTATGGCACCAGTAGTTCTTAAACTAGTTCTTAAACTTTTGTATTATCCTCATTCTTAAATCCTAAAATAAACTTTATGTCTTACAAATATTGTTATTTATATTATTACTATTAATATTATTATGATAGACCAAAAGTGTATGAAAAATATTTTAAGGACTTTTTATAATTACAAGGTAACAATATATTGTTCTTTGTTGTTTTGTTAATTCCTTGCTTCTAAATCACTTTGAATTCCTTAATTTAGGTTGAACATAAAGCATGGCCTGTCAAGGAGCCTGATGATGTATGGTATTTAATTGTAACAAATTGCCTATGATTAATTCAATAAGAATTTTAATGAAATGCACTTAGTAACTTTGTAACTGTTAATCACTCCAGGTGGTTAAGCAGAATGGCATGGTTAAGACCATAAAGCCCTTACTTAAGCAATGTGTTAATTAACTTTCATAATAACGAAAAATGGTGACAAAAAAGATTTTACATTTAATAAAAAATTTCTATTAAATTAAGACTAATAGGATAAAGGACGGTGAAAAGGAAACTTTCAGCTATTTTTCAGCGTTTAGACGGGTACTATGATGGTCTATGGCTTTCTTGGACAGATTGAACTTATTTTTTAATATCCTTGTAAAATGTATTTCTAAGTTAAAAAATTAATAAAGCATTCTTTAAGTTACAATCAAAGGGTTTGTTGTCTCCTTTTCATCATTTATTCTCTTCTACCCTCTAGTGCTTGTGTGGCGCCCCACTGGTCGGTGCACCACAAAGGGGTACTGCACCCAGACCAGTGTGCGTGGTATCCCAGTGGCCACTGGATGAGGGAGGTTCACATGTGGCTTTCACCTATGCATTCACACACTTAGAGCCAGGGGACCAATTGGTTAAACCCGATAGCAGGGTAACCCGTCCCGGTGGGAGGTTATATAATTGGTAGTGAAGAGTAGGAAGAGTAGTGAGTAGTGGTAGTGAAGTCAAGAAGGACCCTGCAAAGAACGTAGAGGGAGGGCACCCAGAAAGAGAGGTGACCCAGACGAGGAGGGGGATCTTTGGGTGTCCGCTAACACCTGGCGCTAGACCGTCCTGCTAACCAGTCTGGGGGGAACCCGGTCCATTAACAGAGAACCGGCTTCGAGCGCGGTGCAGGAGAATTCAGCCCTGAGCCGCCAACCCGGAAGGCTGTGGGCAATCAGATAGCCACGACCTGGTCCAAAGCACACCTCCACCAGGTACTCTGTCCAGGGTCGTGAGCCCCTCAGCTAAGGGATTACTCTATTCAGACCCTTAGGCCTAGTGCAAGAAAGGGGCTCTGTGTAGGGCCGCGCTGAGGAAGTAAGGAGTAGCACAGAGGAAAGTGAAATGACAGCAGGAGAAACCAGAAAGAACACTGTAGAAAGCCACAGAAGGACACCTCATCCACTGCTAACTACCCAGGCCAGCTACCCAAGACTGCGAATCTGTTTACTTGCCTGACGGTTACCAGTAAACCTGTACAGAAACTCAGCATTGTGTGGAGTGTTATTCTTTCACAAGGGACAAGTCACTCAGCATTCCACCTGCAGAGCCGCCTCACTGTGCCTGCGACCACGATAACTAATACAGCAGCATTGCCCTGGGGATTCTGCTCCAACTACGGGGAGCAAAACCATCTAGCTGCAGCCACATCATCCCTAGAGGTCTGAGAGCAGCGCTGGTGCATTCACCAGATACCGTAGGTGGCGTCACGAATATTACATCTTTATTATTTGATTTTCCAAATTTTTCAGTGACCACCAGGGCTACGGACCCTGGCACCGGCCACCAGTGATAGCATCCAGCATCGATGCCCGGGATCCGAGTACCTAAGGCCTTGGGGTGGGTCACTTGAAAAGGAAACAATTTTGTACTTTGAGCACAGATCAAATACGTTGTCCAGTGATAACTTTTCCATAAGTAAAAACTTCATTTTATCGAAGCGGAGATTGCCATACAAACAATTCAATCTGCTGTGCACAATGGTGTCACGTGGTGATCTGTGTTCCTTTGCTTGAAGTCTGGACTTTGGCAGCTCTGTGTGGATCTTTTCCTTTGGGTGCAGGTATTACAAGGACAAGTGATCTTTTCCCTTCTTCCGTTCCCTTTGTTTGATTCACATTTTTGGAAGTTCTCTAGATGCATGCATGGACTTCCAAAGGCTTACTAAGGCTGGCTTCAGACTTGCAGATGCATCTGCAGCGTTTTGCAGATGCATCTGCAAGCATCTGCATGCAGACCGCGGCCCCTATGTTTATAATGGAGCGCACGGCGGTCTGCAGATGCTTGCGGACCGCCGTGCGCTCTCATTGCCCGCCATTAGTGATCTGTGCGCACGCGGATGCCTGCGCACAAATCACACACTCCCGCCCGCACCATGGACGCGAGATGTCGCGTCCCTGGTGCGGACGAGAGTGTGTGATCTGTACGCAGGCATCCGCCTGCGCACAGATCACATATAGGAGTGAATGGGTGCGCATGGCGGTCTGCAAGCATCTGCAGACCGCCGTGAGCTCCATTATAAACATAGGGGCCGCGGTCTGCATGCAGATGCTTGCAGATGCATCTGCAAAACGCTGCAGATGCATCTGCAAGTCTGAAGGCAGCCTAAGACAGCTTTTCTTGTAATATCACTGACATGTCCCATCCTTGGTTGGAGGCTGGAAGGAGAAACTGTTGGAAAGAAAGTTACAGGAAGGCAAGGCAAAACTGACAACTAGGGTTATGTGACTACTACTGCACAGCAGAAACAGGGCAAGATAAAAAAATAAATGCTCAGTCTTCAACATCAAATGGCATTGTCTGATTAGGAAAAAACATGTTAGGTTACAAAAACCATAAAACTAAAGATATACAATGCTATCATAGGCTGGTTTCACACTTGTATATTTTGCAATCTGTTTCTATCCGTTTTGAAATTAAAGGATACTGATCGGATTCTGTCTCCATTGATTTTCAATGGAGACGGCTTCGTCTTGTGTGTGCATTCAGCTGTCACCGTTTTGTCACGGATCCGTTTGCCTGCATTTTTTTTCATGTCATCAAAAACGCAAAATGTTGCATTTTTGGACTCGCATGAAAAATATGCAGACAAACGGACGCTCACAGATCCATGACTATATGTCATGAATTAAAATGGTACTCTATGGAAAATGGATCCGTTTGAAAACGAATCTGTTTGCTTCCGTGTGCACAGATCTGTTTTTCTGGATCCATGGGTGTCCATATGTATCCAGGGATTTGCATGAATTTCATGCAAGCAAATTGATTGGAAAATATGCAAGTCTGAACTAGCCATAGGTTAAACAAAAGCATTTTCTGTCCTGTACCAGGACAGAGTAGTTTAACTATTACTTCAAATATTACATTTAAGGACAGTCCTGGTATATGACCAAAAACACTTTATTTTAACCTATGTTATAATTTTTTTGTTGTGTTGTAACTTACCACAGTTTTATCATATTTCCAACTCCCCGGCAATAAACGTGGTTTTCATCCAACAGCACCATCGGACTTAGGCTCAAGATGTGATGGACATAGAAGCAGGAAACAGTTTGCAAATTACTATGCTTGGTTGCATTACACACCAAGTAAGCACCTAATTCTTCATACCACCAACATCACTTAAAACAAAATTACATATGGGAGCACCCTTGTCTCGCTGATTTTCATTTTTTTGTGTTTAGTATTTCTATACAATTATGGAAGTCAAATGATTTAGGTTATCGATGGATGACTGAAGAATGTTCTACCATGTTAGCCAGACAAATTATCAAGATCTGATTCATTATTGCATGCCAGCATTTATTATTGAAGAACATTCCCCCATCAACCTTTAAAGGCAACCTGTCATGTATGTTTTATGTAATTGAACCACCCCCAATGTTATTTAGATCATGTTTTCTCCCTATAAATCATTTTTATAAATACTTATATATTTTAATTACCTAGCTGGGCAAATAGTCAAGCAGTCATCCAATTGGTTAATAGATAACAGTTCAGTTAACTAAACTTGTAGCAATGACAAAATTCAGAAAATGCTGAAAGGACCTTATTTGATTTCACGACTGTGTGACTATAATAGGTGGAGCTAAGTCTACACAGACCTGAGTGATTTAGCTCACTTAGCTCCACCCATTAAAGTCACATGGTCATGACATCACACAGTTCCTTTATACAGAGCATTCGGCATTGCTACAAATTTAGTGATATATCTATTAACCGTTAACCAGCCCGACGACTGTTGACTAATGAAAATATGTAAGTATCTAAAATGCTTTTTTTGGGATGAATACAACAACTTAAAAAATAAAAAGTTACTAATGAACACTACATGATTTATATTTATGTACAAATGTATATTTTTAAGACTATAAGTTTTGATTAAAGCCCCCTTTTTCCCATTGTCTTGGGTTAAATGGATTATATGTAATATTTGAGACTAAATATATTGACAAATATGATTAGTAAATGATCTAAATAACATTGAGGGTGATTTTATAGCAAAAAAGGACACGACTGGTTCCCTTTAATAAACTCTCTTATAGCATGCTGAAATGTATAAGAGTGTGTATTTCTGTGTGGCGCCCATAATTGATCCCAAATAAATTGAGTGGTTTTCAAAATTTTCTTTCTATTTTTTGTTATTTTCAAATCAGTAACATTTTTATTATTCCTGGGATTTCCATTTTTATTCTTATTGCAATGTCAGTGCTGGGAAGTGTATCTATAAAATGTTCTGTTTTCAAGCATTAGTTTAGAGATCAGGAGAGGATAATTCATGAAATATTTTAGACAAATTCCTTAGTTATTTTCCATTATTACATTATTAGTGTTAAATATACTTGCAAAAGAAGGATAGAATGACAAGTTTGTATTTAAGTGGCTCCATCAGTCTAAAATCATTAAAAACTTATCAGCAATGAAGAACTGGTCTTGTTAATACAACTTCTACTTGACTATTCAAAACTCAGATTAGAATTTGATGCATATAACACTGAACTCACTGAAGAGTCTAGGCTCGAGAGGCAATTTAGTAAGAATAAAGAGTCTGATTCAAAAAGTCCAGTCTTACTGGGGGCGTCATGCTGGAGTCAGACGCTCCTGATACATGAAGAGACTCGCTCCTCCTTATAAATCTGGAATATCTGAGGAGTGGCTCATGAGTGCAAGCTCTAAGCCAGATATCTCACTGTGAGTTTTCTGGATTTCAAAGGCCATAGCTCATCATGAATTAGACAAATGGTGATGTCCTGCCCCAACTCGGCTCCCGACTCACCCCGGCTCACCCATTTTGTTAGAGCTGCAAGAAACTGGCACAAAAACACGAAAAGTCTCAATATGTGTCTAAATTTTGCGACTTTTCAAAACTTTTACGCCACAAATCTGGCATCTAAACTGTGATTAATCGGGCCCACATTGTCTGATGTCACATCTTTTGTACCATGTTATGTTTTGTTCATTGGCTTTGACAAGAATAATTTGAGAAACACTCTGTATATTTGAAAAGTCTGGATATGTCACGTTCTCCATGTAAAACACTTGTCCTGTTATTTTAGAACTACTCGAAAACCAAAAAATAGTAAAAGAATTCTTCATTAAAATTACATGTTTGAAAATAACAGTTATAAATGAACATTTCTTACATGTGAATAGCAACAAAGACTTTAATAACTATGAAAGAACATTTACAGAAATAGATATCTGAATAAGGCCTATTGATTTAGCAATAATGAGGGAGCTGCTATTATGGATTTACCATAATTTTCAGACTAAGGGTGGAGGCATACTGTCATGCATCAAAAATTGAGTGTTTTGCGAATGCAGTGCGATTTTAATTTTAATGTGAGTGTGCTGCGAGTGTAGTGCGAGTCAATGTGTGGTGTGAGTCAGTGTGCTGTTGTCCGCGGTGCTGAATTTTGCTCGGCAGAATTTCTCAGCATGCTGAGCAATCTTCAGCACCGCCGACAGAATTTTCCAGCGTATACAAACACCACTGCTGTCCCAGCAGCGGTGTTTAAATTTGCCGGGTTGGCGGCACGGCCACCAATCAGCTTTCACCGCTGCACTTGGGCAGAGGAAACAAAAGGTATAATTATGTGCTTAATTGTAAAACACTGGGCAAAACTGTCACTGAAAAAGACCTGGGTGTATGGGTAGATGACAAACTCACATTTAGTGGCCAGTGTCAGGCAGCTGCTGCAAAGGCAAATAAAATAATGGGATGTATTAAAAGAGGCATAGATGCTCATGAGGAGAACATAATTTTACCTCTATACAAGTCACTAGTGCGACCACACTTAGAATACTGTGTACAATTCTGGTCTCCGGTGTATAAGAAAGACATAGCTGAACTAGAGCGGGTCCAGAGAAGAGCGACAAAAGTTATTAGAGGACTAAGGGGTCTGCAATACCAAGACAGGTTATTAAACTTGGGGTTATTTAGCTTGGAAAAACGAAGGCTTAGGGGTGATCTTATAATAATGTATAAATATATGAGGGGGCAGTACAGAGACCTTTCTAATGATCTCTTTACTCTTAGGCCTGAGACTGGGACAAGGGGGCATCCTCTACGTCTGGAGGGAAGAAGGTTTAATCATAATCACAGACGCGGATTCTTTACTGTAAGAGCAGTGAGACTATGGAACTCTCTGCCACATGATGTTGTAATGAGTGAGTCACTACTAACATTTAAGAAGGGCCTGGATGCCTTTCTTGAAAACTATAATATTACCAGTTATATATACTAGATTCTTTGATAGGGCGTTGATCCAGGGAACTAGTCTGATTGCCGTATCTGGAGTCAGGAAGGAATTTTTTCCCCCAATGTGGAGATTAGTGTTGCCACATGGGGTTTTTTTTGCCTTCCTCTGGATCAACATGTTAGGCTATGGGTTGAACTAGATGGACTTAAAGTCTTCCTTCAACCTTAAAAACTATGTTACTATGTTACTATGTTACCGCTGTGGTTAAATCAGCCGGTAAATGCTTTCTATGGAGCAGAAGATAAAACATCAGCACCATGGAAAGCCCAGACTTACAAACACGAGCAGTGTTTGAAATTTGTAGTAAGTCCAGGCTTTCAATGGTGCCGAAGTTTTATCTTCAGCACCATGAAAATCATTTACCAGTTGATTTAACCAATTTGCTTTCACCGCTGCTGTCACAGCAGCAGAGTTTGAATTTTCCGGGTTGGCGGCACAGCCACCAATCAGCTTCCACCGCTGTGACAGCCCGGCAATTTCAAACACTGCTGCTTTGACAGCAGCGGTGTTTGAAGACATTGTAAGTACGCACACTCATGCAACTATCACACAGTGTGCTGTATGTGTGCGAGATTTCCTCACACCCATATACTTACAATGGGCACTCGCGGGAGGAAATCGCGTTCAATCACAGCATGCTGCGATTGAACTCACATTTAACTTGCAATGCGAGTTCAGTGCGTGGAATATGCACTAATATGACCAGTATCATTTAATGATACTGGTCCGAGTGCAATGCTAGTTTTCCTCATATTGCACTCGTGTGCATCCATCCTAAAAGACATACTTTCTATTCCCAAAATTTTGGAGGGGAAATAGGGTGTGCATCTTATAATCCAGATGTACAGTATCTTACTGTAGCTATTGGGGGAGGCAGCAGTAAAGCGGGTAACAGGAGGCAGGAACAGGTCACTGGAGGCAGGAGCAGGCTTCAGCAGTGCCTGCAGGTGATCACTTGTGCCTGCTGTTTAAGAAAATTTAATATGCGCTGCTCCTCCACCCATCACCTCTCAGCCCTGAAACAGGCACTGAGAGGTGGGGGGAATGATGGGTGGTGGAACAGTGCATTTTAAATTTTCTTAAACAGGTGGCACAAGTGATCACCCAGTCTGCAGTTGCGGGCAATCACGTGCTAATAAAGAAAGTAGATACTCACTGCTTCCCATGCACATCACCACAGACATGGGAGCAGTGAATATCCTGCCAGCGGATGGACGACTATACTCACTGTCCATTGCTACAGCGCAGTGCTTTGTCATCTTCTCATGCTGGCAGCAGATGGCGCATAGAAGTTAATTACATTGATGTCATGCGCTATGCACTTCATGCTGGTCAGATGTTGGAAAGAGGACATTAGATTGTGGAAGACCGATGGTGGTGAGTATAATCATTTAATTTTTGTTTGCACTATGATGGAGGCCATATCCCAGGATGGAAGCCATATATACCAGGATGGGGATCATATATACCAGGATGGAGGCCATATATACCAGGATGTGGGCCATATATTCCAGTATGAGGGACATATTTACCAGCATTGAAGCTGTATTTCAGGATGAGGCCATATAAAGCAAGATGGGGGCAATATTCCAAAATGGGGACCATATATACTAAGATAGGAGCCATATTCCAGGAGGGGGAATCATATATACTAGGATGTTGGCCACATACTAGGATAAGTGATCATATATACCAGTATGGAGGACTTATACCTGGATGGGGCATCATATATATGGATGGGGCACATATACCAGGATGTGGATTGCCAAATAAGCATCCGATTCCGGCATAAAATCGTGCCTCCGGGCTAAAAAAAAAAAAAAAAAAAGTATATGCTCACCTATCCCCGAGCCCCCGCCGTCTCCCGCAGGCTCCCGGTGTGCTTGCGGTGTCTGCAGAGATCTTCTTCATCTGTACAGGACCTGCTGTGATGTCACAATCACGTGACCGCAGGTTACACCATGGTAACCTGCGGTCACGTGACTGTGACATCATGGCAGGTCCTGTACAGATGAAGAAGACCTCTGCAGACACCGCAAGCACACCGGGAGCCTGCGGGAGATGGCGGGGGCTCGGGGATAGCTGAGCATATACATTTTTTTTTTTAACCCCTGCCTTCCAGTTTGGAGCAGTTTTACTGTACTGAGCATGCTCCGATTTTTGCACCGAAAATAAAATCGGACAAAGTCGGATCGGACCAAATCGGATGCCATTTAGTGCACATCCGATTCGGTCCGATGCCCATAGGGCTGCATGGGGCCAAATTCGGATCTGATGCCGTCCGATTTTTATCGGACAGCATCGGAAATTCAAATATCGTAGTGTGAAACCAGCCTTAAAGGGAGCATTGCAATGACAAGCATGACCCTCAGCTGTCATAGAAACCTATTGGGCCTCTGCAATCATGTCATGTATGCATTTTTGGGTTCATAGAATGGTATTTCCCTCATGCCGCTACACATTACTTGCCACTATCAGAGTTTGGAATTAGAATTTAACAGGCCACTAAACAATTGTTAGATTATTAGGCCAGGGTAACACAAGCATATGGCATCCGATGTGAAAGAATTGGTTGCAATAGGCTAATGAAACTCAGCTTAATCTCTACTGTGAACGTGAGACATGAGGAATGAGATCTACTCTACATCATTAACTAACATTGGTGATTTTCTTGCATAGTACTCATCCAATTCAAACACTCATGTGATTGAGGCCTTAGAGGCAGATTCTGGCTGTAAAACACAGCCATTACCTGCCGATTGTGGGACAAGCTCATCCCGTTAGGCCGCTTGCTATGCCCACTTTCAACTTGCGCCATACATGTATGGCACATGTCTTGAAAGGGTTCATATTGAAAGTTTGTCAATGAATAATTGTTATTTATGCTTATCTAAAAATATATATAAATAACAGAGTTAGAAAATAAATATTATAGTTCTCATAACTTCATGTATTAAAATATAAAATTATGCTCGATCATGAAGTGGTTAACTAATGTTTCAGTAGAATATTTAAGTTGAAAGAGATGGTTTAGTGTTCTTTAACCCATTTGGGTAGCCAATGTGTCGGTTGCAAGGTCCAAGGTACTCAGCAGCTGGGCCAGGATCTAAATTCACGGTGGTGATGCACAGCAGCTGTGGTCCTGATTGCACATGTGCAATTGAAACCAGACGTTTACATACACTATATAAGACACATATGCATGTTTTTCTCACTATCTGACATGAAATCAGAACAAACCTTTCCCGTTTTAGGTCAATTAGGATTACCATAATTAATTATATTTGGCAAATGCCAGAATAATGAGAGAGAGAATGGTTTATGGCATTTTTATTATTCTCTGCAAAGTCACAGTCTGATTAGAACTGTACTCCACTCTGCTGGGTGAGTAATATGGCCTCTCTGCTGACTCTCCTTGTTTGTAGATTTCTTGGTGCCTTTAGCTATCCAGTAATCCCTCATAGTTCCTCTGGTCTCTTGCCGGCGCTGATGGTGTGGATCCTGCAGGTGTCTATGCTCAAAGCAGTTCCCTGATCCTCTGTACTACTGTCACCCAAGTGCTCCCCTCAAGCTGCTGGTGAGCATAAAACTCCAGCATCCGATTCTGCCACCAATTTCTGTGACCATGTGTAGCCTAGAAACTGGTACCCTATGTGCAGCTGGTCAAATCAGAGCAGCTCCTGCTGCTTCCTCACTGTACCTCTCCTTCACCTACCCTGTCCTACTACACTCAGCTAACTCCTCCCCTTCACCAGGAAGTGAGTAACATGCCAAAACAGACATCAACTGCTCAGCCTCCTAACAAGGAACTCTTCATTACAGAGATGTTAAAGAGGACTTGTCACCCCCTTTCTGCATGGCAATCAAAATGCAGCACTGAATGCAGCTTGTCTGCTGCATTCAGGGAAGGGGCCCCCCATGTGTCTGTGTGCTATGTACAAAGAGATATAGGCTTTGTTAAACTTACAGTTAGAAGCCATGGAGGTAGTCACAGTAGCTGGAGTGAGCTTGATTGACTGTGGCCATTCCCTCCCTCTCTGCCTCTCTGTGTGCCGCCTCCTGCTGTGTTGTTTATGCTTTGTCAGGGCAGGAATCTGGAGCTGACTTCAGGAAAAATGATTTACTTGCTCGTGCTGTGATTGACAGAGAGGAGAAGAGGAGGAGGGCAGAGCCAGCACAGAAGAAGCAGCACAGAGAGGCAGTGGGGGATGAAATGGCTACCGACAATCAAACTCCCTCCAGCCACAGTGACTGCCTCCATGGCTTCTAACTGTAAGTTTCACAAAGGCTATATCTCGTGGTACACAGCACACAGACACATGGCGGACCACTTTCCTGAATGGAGCAGACATGCTGCAATCAGTGCAGCATTTAGATTGCCATGCATCGGGGGGTGACAGGTCCTCTTTAAAGAAATTCCATTTATGGGGACCATACACAAAGGTGCCACACCAATATCAGAGGTTATAGGTCTCTGGGGGGTTGCATTTAGCCCAAAATGTCCTATCTCAAGGTTTAATATTTCAATATATGTCAGTTTTCATTTGTCATGTGCCTTGAGTAAAAATGCATGAGGAGTCTGAAATGCTTAGATACTGTCGTTATTGGACAGTCAGTAATTTTAATGTTTGTGAGCTTCCCATATCATGAGAAGCTGGTTTGAATTGCTTGACTAGTGTAGATTGTTGTATAAGATAGTTAGGTGTTTTCGTGTCTGTATTATCTTTATATGAGACTGACACTGTTACCTTTTTGGATGAGGTTGGTTCTTAACTTTTTACCAAGTATCAAGTATGGGTTGTCGTCCTAAGCATTGGATCAAACAACATTAGCAACCTGATAGAATTTCCCTGCACGTATGCAATGTTCATTAGAATTTTCCTTTTCTTTACTCGGAACACCTATTATTTCCCATCTGTTGCATCATTACTACAGATATTTTATGTTGGAAATTGTTTTTCTCTGGCGCTGGTCATGTGGATGCTGCAATATCATAGAGTATTAATAAAAATCTTGTCAGGTTTAATATTTCCTCATATATTGAACAAATTGATAGCTGCTAGTACAGTAATGAGTAATGTGATTCCTTTACAGTTATGAGCTCTTCGTTTTAATATCAGTGAGCCTGCCAAAAATGAATGTTAATACAAGGAAGCCATACGGTATGATGAGCACAGCACTGTGTAAATATACAATATGTCTGTTAGTTTTCTATTACTTTGCCTTGATTGAAAGTAAAAAAATGTTAAAGGCTTTTTTCCTGGCTTATGTTTGCTATTTATTAAGAAATAAAATACTGAATATCTCCTGTGTTGCAAACATTAAGTAAAAAGTTATTTTTCATAAGTTAGGGTGCCTTCACATTTGCGTTTGGAGAGCAGCGCACCGAACGCAGCAAAACAGTTGCGCACATGAGTTCCTATGTTTAACATGGGAACGCATATGCCTGCGTATGCCTGCGTTTGCGCTCAGATGCGCTTAATTTGTGCACCCTCCGAGCACCCTCCGAATGCATCATGCTGCTTGTTTTATCTGCAAGTGCCCACAAGCGCACAAACAATGCATTGAAGTCAATGGGTCCGCAGTGTCCTCCACATGACAGCGCAGGAGAACACTGCGGATCTCATTGAAATCTCTCCCGGTGGCCGCTGGTGATCAGCGGTGGCCACCGGGAGATCAGCTACAGCCGGTGCTGCTCTCCCGCTGGTGTCGGCGCGGGAGATTTAAAAACACAGCTGATCTGACAGCTGTTTAAATCTCCCGCGCAAACACCGAATAGGTGAGGTCGGCGCGGGAGATTTGATGCAGCGATCAGCTGTTTCTTAACTCCTGCACCAATATCACCCTATTCGGTGTTGGCACGGTAGATTTAAACAGCTGTCAGATCAGCTGTGTCTTCAAATCTCCCGTGCTGACACCGGCGGGAGAGCAGCAGCGGCCGGGAGGAGGAGATCTCTGCCACTGATCTCCTCCTCCCGGCCTCTCCCGAGACAGCTGATTGGCTGGCCAGGGTGCATACTAATGTGAACGCATGCGGAGATTCTCCACTGCGTTCACATTAATATGGCTGCGTTTGCACTGCATTTGCGTCTGCATGCCATACGCATGCAGACACAAACGCAAGTGTGAAGCCACACTTAAGCATTATTATTATTGTTATTACTTATTATATATGTAAGTATTAAGAGATATGTTCGATGAAACGCATGCCGGAAAACAATGCCCACAATGAAAATCTTAAAACCCATGTGAAATCCTAGAAAAATATAGACCTAAAAGGCTCTGTGCCCACAATGAGTTTTTGGTGAGATTTTAGGCTATGTGTGTATGCTGAGTGTATGGTGAAGACATTTTCTGCAACAAATCTGCATCTTCTGGTAGAAAAACACATAAAAAATGTGGTGCCTTTTTTTTTATACTGAAGTCAATGGGTGAAATGGCTGAAAAACACAGTCAAAAATGCACTAAGAATTGACATGCTGCAGATTTCTTCAGCAACCAAATCTGCAAGAAAAAAAAATCAACGATGTGTTTAAAACTTCAGATTTCTCATTGACTTTGCTGTGAAAGACTAAACCAAAATGCTTGAAAAAGGCTCTGTGTGCACATGGCCTTAATGTCACTTGTTTTTGTTGTGTCAGATATGCAGCATCTTACAGTACATGATGTGCCATTTATATGGATACACCTAAATAAAATGGGAATGGTTGGTGATATCAACTTCTTTTTTGTGGCACATTGGTTTATGGGAGGGGGAAACATTTCCAGATGGGTGGTGACCATGGAGGCCATTTTGAAGTTGGCCATTTTGGATCCAACTTTATTTTTTCAATGAGAAGAGGGTCATGTGACACATCAAACATATTGAGAATTTCATAAGAAAAACAATGGTGTGCTTGGGTTTAACCTAACATTATTCTTTCATGAGTTATTTATAAGTTTCTCTTTGTTTACAGCCATTGACATTTGGTGAACGCAGTACCCAAGTCATTGCAGCAGATTTCAACACAAGACCCTACGAGACCACCCATCTCCCATTCTACAGTTAGCAAACTGCTTGCCAAATTTTGTGAAACAGGTTCAGTGTTGGATTTGCCAAAATGTGGACGCAAGAAAATGTCACTAATGAAGAAACATCAGTGACTGTCCTAGCTTCATTCAGCAAGAGCCCAAAGCACATGTCATTGGAGAGTGGCATCAGTTGAACATCCCTTCGGTGGATATTAGCTACTCACAAATGGCACCCTTACAAAAACCAGCTGCTGCAGCATCTCAACAAGGATGACCCAGATCGGCGCACTGAATTTGAAAAATGGGCAAAACAAAAATTGGAACAGAACACTCAGTTTACACAGAACATTATGTTCAGTGATGAGGCAAAAATTTTTGTGAATGGTAAAGTTAACAAACAAAACCAGCGCTATTGCTCTGGCAGTAACCCACAGTGGATAGATCCCTCCAAGTCTGTTGGAACACAAAATTTGATGGCATGTTGTGGTATATGGGGTACAAAGATAGTGGGGCCATTCTTCATCAATGGAAACCTCAATGCCACTGGATATCTGAAATTGCTACATGATGATGTCTTGTGCTCTTTATGCATTGAAGATGACACATTCCCTTTTTTCCATTTTTCAACAAGATGGTGCACCAGCACATCATGGGTGTCAGGTCCAATCATTCCTACATGAACAGTTTCCTGGAAAGTGGATTGGTCATTGTGGGCCAATTGTATTGCCACCAAGGTCTTCCGATCTGACCCCCTTAGACTTTTATCTTTGGAGAAATCTGAAGGCAATTGTCTATACTGTGAAGATACGAGATGTGCAGCATTTCAAACAACGGATACTGGAAGCCTGTGCTAGCATTTCCTCTGCGGTGTTGTTATCAGTGTGTCAAGAGTAGGAGAAGAGGGTTGCATTGACAATCCAACACAATGGGCAGCACTTTGAACACATTTTATACATGATCATAAACTTGTAAATAACTTATAAAAGAGTAAAGTTACATCAAGCACACCATTGTTTTTCTCATGAAATTCTCAATACGTTTGATGTGTCACATGACCCTCTTCCCATTGAAAAAAATTGGATCCAAAATGGAAAAGTTTTCCCCCTCCCTTATACTAATATGCCACAAACAGGAAGTTGATATTGCCAACCATTCCCATTTTATTTGGGTGTATCCATATAAATGGTCCACCCTGTACAAGCACCGGGGATGGGATTTATAGAAGTCTCATGCATACTGTGCTTCTTTTTTACTTAGCATAAACTGACCTTCAGTGTGAGATTCAGATCTGCAATATTAAAGATGGCTGGCACACCTCTATGTTGGGTGCTAGCTGGAAAAATACATAACGTTACTAGATAAATATCGCTGTGCACCAACATCAAAAATTCTAAAAAAAAAAAAAGAAAAAAGCTAATGGATGACATGTATTAATGCACAGTGTGAACTGGAGCAAAAGGCATAGTAGAAAACTACTCAAAGCTTATGTAAGGAAAAACATGAGAACTTAGCTGATGTGATGGCCATGACATCCGAGCCCGGTAACCGCGGCAAGGTCACTCATTTTACCAGGTCCTACTCTAGTTGCCTTATGTCTGCAGTGTGAACTTGCGTTTATGGGTATATGCCACTAAATACAATTAAAACCTGCTTGTAAGGGGTGTGTCTGGAACCAAAGCTACAAAAAAAATGCAGAGTCTCCTTGCAGATCGCTGGTGAGCTGTCACACAGGCAGACTCACCAGCGATCAGTGGACCAGAGATATTGTGGAAATGATTTAAATATCGTTTCCACGATGTCTTGCTCCCGCTGCCAGGCTGCAGTAAGTGGGAGCAGGCTGGTCTCCAAGGTAAACTGTGGGTATCTAGGCAGTGCGCACTGCCTAGATACCCGATGTATACCTTGGTTACCAGCCTTCTCCCTCATCGGCTAGTATCCAAGGTACACAGCGGGTAACTAGGGACACGCGCTACCTAGATACCCGCAGTTTACCTTGGAGACCAGCTCCCAGCGCTTGCAGAGAGGCACTGGGAGCTGGCTTATCGGTCGTCTCCCGGTGTCACACGCAGGTAAGCTGCGTGTCCGCCGGGCGGCCACCGATAGATTTGAGGTCCTGTCCTCAAACCAAACGATGAACGATCATTCGACTGATCATTCATCGTTTGTATTGTCACACGCAGCGATGTCGTTTCGACATCATTCAAGCGTCACAGAATACGTGACTTTTGAACGATATCGGCAACGATATCGTTACATGTGAAGATACCTTTAGAAATCCAACAGACTCAGCATTTATGATTTGCAGGTTTTTGAGTCTTTGTATATGAAGAATTAATTGAAAGGGGGTGTGTGTTCAAAATAATAGCAGTGTGGAGTTCAATTAGTGAGGTCAATCATTCTGTGAAGAAACAGGTGTGAATCAGGTGGCCCTTATTTAAGAGTGAAGCCAGCTCTTCTTGTTTACAAATGGGCTAAGAATCTTCGAATCTGGTAGCTCCCACAATATAGGAAATTGTGGGGTGTAAAGAAACCAATAAAATAGGCAACAATAGTACCTTATTTAAATCATACATTTCTATCCTGAGCAAAAATGTAAAATGTGTGTTAATACAAACATGAATTAAATAAATGTTCACACAGAAAACAATGACGGAAATTGTCATTTTAATATCAAGGATCTTAAAAAATGTTGCTCACAGGGCTATAACATATAGCAAAAGGAACTTGAATTAAAATTAGAGATGAGTGGTCAGTAGGGATGAGCGAGTATACTTGTTGCTATTCGGTACCTGACGAATAGTAAGGTACTCGGGCTACTCGTTACTCTGCGAGTATCCTTGCGATTACTCGCTAAGTAGTGAGTACAATGTAAGTCAATGGGTAAGCGAGTAATTCCTCTGCTGCCAGACCCTTTAAAGAGGTCTGGCAGCAGAGGAAAAGGCTCCAATGGCCACATGATTGTTTAAAAGCCGGCAGTAAAAAGCCGCCGGGTTTTAAACAATCATTAAGCTCCTTTCTCGCTTCCCCTCTGCCTGACAGCAGGATCCTCCACTCCCCCAGCCACCTCCCCACCCAATCCTGAGTTAGGACCCAGCGGGGAGTGCAGCACCAGAGAGCGGGGAGCGCAGTAGCCGGGCGGGGAAGCTGGCGGTGAGAAGACTTTTCGCTGCACTCCCCGCTCACTGATGCCCCCTCCTCGCTGCCTGGTGCTTCGCTCCCCTCCCGGTCCTAACTTAGGATCAGGTGGGGAGGGGGCATCAGTGAGCGGGGAGTGCAGCACAGACCGGTGAACTCTCACTGCCGGCTTTCCGCCTGTAGTTTCAAATGAACAGCTGATTCTGGTCAGCCGTTTAATTGAAGTAGCGCTGCTGTCAGGGTTCATGTGAGTTCATGCTTGCCTGCATGAACTCACATGAACTTTCCCATGAGTGCACAGCTCAGCTACATCTCTGGTAGAGGTTTTCTACCAAAGATGTAGCAGAGCTAAAGAAGAATCCTGCATTGGACTATGGCGGAAGGAAGATTTATAATAAAATATTTTTTCTCTGTATTGTGTTTTTTTGTAAAAAATTCACTAGAAATTCATGCCGCTCCTGTCTAATATTGGCGTGACCCCATGAATTTTGTGCTTAAGGCCAGCTGATAACACAAAACTGGCCTTAACCCCTTTATTACCCAGTGAGCCATGGCACCAGGGCCCTGGATGAGCTGGATACAGTGCCCGAAGATGGCGGTTAAATGAACGCGCCATCTTCTGGGGTGGCTGCGGGCTGCAATTCGCAGCGGGGAGTGCCCAGAAAGCTTGGGCCTCCCTGCGCTGCGGATTCCAGCCCCCAGCTGCCTAGCTGTACCTGGCTGCACATAGAAATAGCGCGAAGCCCAACACATTTTTTTTTTATTATTTCATGAAATTCATTATATTTCTGTTTCCAGGCAGGTACAAATAGGCACCTGGGGGTTGGGAGCAACCCATTCCTGCCTGCTGTACTTGGCTGGACACAAAAATACGACGAAGCCCATGTCAAATTTTTTGGGAAAAATTCATTAAAAAAATACATTTAGGGACTGCATCTTTATTATTCACTAGAGGCTGGATCCCTGCGGCATTGTAATGGGGGTTAACTCATGCCATCCTGAGCTGTCCTCAGGTGACCTCAGTTAACCCCCCTTACAATGCCGCAGCGATCCAGCCTCTAGGGGTTAATAAAGATGCAGACCCTAAATGTATTTTTTTAAATTAATTTTTCCAAAAAAATTTGACGTGGGCTTCGCTGTACTTTTGTGTCCAGACGGGTGCAGCAGGCGGGAACGGCCTGCCCCAACCCCCAGGTGCCAGTGTGTACCTGCCTGGAAACAGAAATATAGGGAAGCCCTTTTTTTTTTTTATTATTTCATGAATTTCATGAAATTATAAAAAAAGAAAATGCGTGGAGCTTCGCGCTATTTCTAGGTCCAGCCAGGTACACCTAGGTAGCTGGGGGGCTGGAATCCGCAGCGCAGGGAGACCCAAGCTTTCTGGGCACCCCCCAGCTGCGAATGGCAGCCCGCAGCCACCCCAGAAGATGGCGCATTCAGAGAAGCACCGTCTTCTGGTGCTGAACCCAGCTCATCCAGGGCCCTGGTGCGATGGCTCATTGGGTAATAAAAAGGGTTAGGGCAAGTTTTGTGTTATCCGCTGGCCCTAAGCCCAAAATTCATGGGGTCATGCCAATATTAGACATGACTGCTATGAATGTCTAGTAAAGTTTTAAAAAAAAAAAAACCACAACACATAGGAAAATTTCTTTATTAGAAAAAATAACAGAACAACATTTTGACTCCATCGTTATTAAAAAAAAATTTCTCAGTCCGACGTAGTCCAATCAGGTTTTCTTCTTTAGCTCAGCTACATCTCTGGTAGAGAACCTCTACCAGCAATGTAGCTGAGCTATGCAGCACCCGGGCGTGGGAAAGTGCATGTGAGTTCATGCTGCATGAACTCATATGAACCTTTCCCTGACAGCACTGTTGCTTCTTCAAATGAACAGCTGATCTACATCAGCTGATCATTAGAAATAACCGGCGGGAAAGCCAGTGGTGAGACTTTCTGCTCTGTGCTGCACTCCCCCCTCTCTGATGCTCCCTCATCACTCCCCCCCGCCGCCTCCCCACCTGATCCTAACTTAGGACCAGGCGGGGGGAACAGATCCAGGAAGCGGAAAGGGGGCATCAGGGAGAGGGGAGCACAGCACAGGGCAGAAGTCCTCTTCTCACCTCCGGCTTCCCCGCCAGTGTCTTTCGCTCCCTGCTCCTGGTGCTGCACTCCCCCCCCCCTGTAGTTGCTGTCCCGCCCGGTACTAACATTAAAACATATTTTACATTAATTTTCAAGGGTGTTCGACGTGTTCGACGGTGTTCTATGAACATTCGACGAACATTCGATGAACACACAGCAAATTCGACTAATCAAATCGAATTTGAACCCTGTGGTGTGGCTCATCTCTAGTCTCCACTCTCAGAACCATGGCTCTTGGTGTAGTCAGTGTAAAGGCCCAGTTACACATACAGATAATTGTGCAGAGATTGTTTGCAGATCTCTGGTTGCAGTGAAATCATGGACACATTGTTCCATTTTGTGGCCGTGTACAAATGTAACAATGTGTCCATGGCTTCACTGCAACCAGAGATCTGCGAACAATCTCTGCACAATTATCTGTGTGTGTAACTTGGCCTTAAGTGCTGCTTAAGATGAGTGGTCAATGTAATGTTAACAGTCATCGTGATTAGCAGAGCAAGCACCTTTAAGGAAAATCATTGTGTATTTACCATTGGAGGGCATTTTTATGGTTAGTAAATGGGCAGAAGATGGAGTCTGTGTGTTTTATTTCAAATAAAAGATTTTTCTCTAGATGTGTTTTTTTAATATTTACTCACTGAATTGGTGATGTTGGGGTGTCATAGAGGCCTGAATATCACCAATCCAGGGCTTGATGACATCTGTCAATTCTCATCTGTCATAAACCCCTTTTATTACCACATTTGCTAATGCACCAGGGCAGTGGGAAGAGATGTGGCGAAGCACAAAGATTGGTTCATCTAATGAAGGCGTCAGTCCTGAGGTGTCTGCGGTCTGCTATTTTTAGACTGGGGAGGGCATTAACCATGGCCCTTCCCACCCTGAGAATACAAGACCCCAGTTGTTGGCTTTATCTCGGGTGGTTTTCCAAAATGAAGGGATGATACATTGTTTTTTTTTTCTAATTATTTATTTCTAAATGAATAATTTTAAAAAATAGCTTGTGATGACCTTAGTTTTGAATTACCAGCCAAGGTAAAACCACCAGCGGTGGCCTGCAGGCTAGAGCTCTCTGCTCTCATAACTGGTGATCAAAACTAGGAGTTTGTTGGTTCTGCGAAGGATCTTAGGTATTCCCAGAAATATGCTTTTCTGAACAGAGAGTTTAGATGTTGATCCTGGGATCTGTTGTGGCCAACTTTCAAACTTAGGAGTTGCTGCTCCAAGTACTTCTAGCACCATTGGAATCACTGTTGCCTTCATCTTCCACATCTTCTCCAGTTGTTCTTTGAGGCCCTAGTATTTCTCCAACTTTTCATATTCCTTGTTTCAGATGTTGTCATTTGGCACTGCCACATCTATCATTGCAGTCTTCTGATCCTTGTCTACTGTCACAATATCTGATTGTTGGTTTAGTCAATACCAGCTTATCCATCTGGATCTTAAAATACCACAGGGTTTTAGCCTTTTATTTTATTTCTGCCACTTTTTCTGCGGTCTCCCACCTAGGCTTAATGGGGACTTAGCCCATATGCTGCGCAGATGTTCCTGTGTTCAATTCCTGATATTTTGTTGTATTGTTTGGTATAAAATGTTCCTGCTTGTATTTTGCATACTGCCACTATGTGTTGAAATGTTTCCGAGGTTTATTTACATATTCCATACCTTGGGTCTTGCCTTGTGTGGTAGATCCCTGCTTATAAGGATCTGGTACTTAGCACCTGCATATAAATCAAGGGCATATAAAACATTTTCAAAGGGGGCCAAAAACTGTCAAAATAGCTCAAATTATGAGTAGACATCAGGAAAAGTGCCATATATTCCCCAGAGTTAAAAAATTTTTCATGGTGCATTATGCATGCATAGGACAAGGCCTGGCCAGTATTTCTGGCTTCAACATTCATCAGAAACAGGGACATGAGTGACAGGTATAGGCATGGCACTCAAAGAGCTCTGGTAAATTCACAAACTACAACAAAGACACCCCAAAAAGAGTAACAACATTTAAAAAAAATGGACCACACACCATGCAAATGGCATCATTTGACCAGACTAAAAATGGTATACTGGCGCAGCCTGCATGCATAAAGCAAGGTCTGGAACAGGGCCTGGGCTTGCATGTGAAGGTTAAACATTGATCAGGAACAGGGCGATAAGTGACAGGTGTGAGACTGTTGGGCTGGCGGCCCACATACCTCATGCAACCGTTATAATGAATTTTATGTTGCACCACATTCAGGTTGCACAGATATCAGCTTCATAGGTGGTTTAGTGACAAGTGTAAGTCTAGTGGGCTGGGGTCCCTCAAACATCATGCAACCACTCCAATGCATTTTATGCTATGCCACACTCAACCTTTAATTGATGCAGAATAAAAATTGTAGAATGGCAATATCGATGCAGCAGACTGAAAAACACACCATCACCTAGTCTGCCCAGTCTGCGACTGGGGTGGAAAAATCCTTGGAGATCCATGACTTGTTCATTTTGAGGAAAGTTGTGTCCCACACTGCTGTGTTGGGGAAAACCAGTCTTAAGATTGCCTATATCTCTTTTTGATACTCCAACATGTGTGTGTCCCTGTTCAGGGTGGGAAGCATCTGACTGAATATTCTCTTGTACCGCGGATCCAACAGGGTGGCAAACCTGTAGTCATCACTAATTTGAATCCTAACAATATTGGCATGATGTTGCAGATAGTGCAGCAAAAAGGCGCTCATGTGTCTAATACATTCATGACACCCAAGTCGCTGTTGTGTTGGTGACAGGGGAACAATGGAGCTTCCCTCCACCATCCTTTCCCACCAACTTCAGACAACAGAAAGGAGAATAATTTCTTTTTCCTCTTTTGACTGTTCTGTGCTTATCACCTCTTTATCCTCAACCGCCTCCATTTGATCCTCGGCTCCTGCACCTTCATAAACAATTTGTCTTGTACCATGAGCCCCCTCTGTCACTCTAATCTACCCTTTCATGGCACCTGACTGTGTGACGAGAGTCCAGACCTTAGAGATATTGGTATCAATTCTGCATCCTCCTCTTCTTTCTCCTCCTCTTCCTCTGGGATCACCACCTCATCCCGAAGACTTTTCAATGTTTGTTCCAACATGTAGGTTACTGGAATAGTGATACTGATGATGGCATTCTTAGCACTAACCATCTTAGTAGCCATTTCTTAACTGTGCGGAAGGGCGCTGAAGTCCTTGATCTGTAATCACTTTGCAAGCATCATTTGCCCCACATTCGGCTCACTTTGAATCTCTCTATGCATCATGACATGCTACATCAGGGCTTGTTGCTGCTGCCACAACCACTGCAACATGTGCAGAGTTGAATTCCACCATGTTGACACTTAGCGTATTAAATGATTGTCTCAAAAACATTTGTAGAAAAGCTAGTTGTTGAGCACCATAAAGTGAATTGCAGAAGTGAGCACACAGCGACCATGCCTTGTGCAGATGCTCATCCAGGTTGGCATAATGGTGTAGGAATTGCTGAACAACTGGGTTGAGGATGTGAGTGGTGATGGGCAAACCCGAAATGTAAAGTTCCTAACGTTCGGGCATAGATCCCGAACACAGGCTTTCCTGGGAAGTCCATGCTACAATTCGGGTTTGGGTTCGGGGGCAGGGGAACTGTAAAAATAAAGAAAATAGTTATTAAACAGCATTATACTTACAGCGTTCCACTGTCCCGCTTTGTCTACTTCCGGAGCTGCTTATTAACCTACTAGATATTCACTGCAGGGGGCCCAACAGCCAATCATAGATGCTATCACACAGTATGGGCATCTGCTCACAGAGGTATCCAGCAGAGCTGAAGATGTTCCCTGTGGATTATGTCATAGGGAGAGTTTTTTTGTTAATTAAAGATGGGAAACAGGGTTGTCTTGTGTTTTAGTTCTAAATGTTTTTTTCAGTGTTGTGATTTTTTACTGATTACTAGAAATTTATAGGTGGTGGGTCTAATATTGGCCTGACACTATGAATTTCAGGCTTAGTGCCAGCTGCCAATACAAAGCTGGCAATAACCCTTTTATTACCCAGTGTGCCATCACCACCAGGGCCATTGGAAAAGTCAGGGTACAGCAACAGAAAATGGAGCTTCTATGAATGTGCCATTTTCTGGAGCAGATGAGGGCTGCAATTCACAGCGACGGGTGGCCCCAAAAAGCTTGGGCCACCCTGTGCTGAGGATTCAAACCTCCAGCTGTCTAGTAGTACATGTAGGGATGGGCGAATCTACTCGCTAGGACTCGTTACTCGGCGAGTAGTAAGGGACTCGCAGGACTCGGTACTCTGCGAGTTTCCCAGTGATTACTCGCACGAGTCCAATGCAAATCAATATCAATCCTAGTTTTGTCAGAAACGCTGACAAAACTAGGATTGCCATTGTTTGCATTAGACTCGTGCGAGTAATCACTGGCTACTGTGCCAGTGATAGCAGGGAGACTCGCAAATAACTGCTGTTTCTTTGCGAGCCGAGTCCAGCTGTCTTCTCTGTGCAGCTCCAGGGTCCTAGAGCCCACCTGCTCACAGACATGATGTAGCAGTGCTGAGATTGTTCTCAGTCTGCTCATTCCCTGTGCATAGACATCTATCTATTCACAGGGATGAGCAGAGAGGCCACCGCGTTTTGGACTACGTCAGACGGAAGAGGATTTTTTTAATTAAAGATGGAGTCCCTAATGGCTTTTTTTTTATTTCAAATAAAAAATTTTCTCTGTGTTTTTTTAACCCTTTATTGGAGATTCTTAGTGGCTGGGTCAAATGTGGCCTGACATTAAGAATCTCGGGCTTAATACCAGCTTGTATAACAAAGCTGGTATTAACCCCTTTATTACCCAGCGTGCTACCGCCACCAGGGCCGCTGGAAGAGCGGGGTTCAGCGCCAGAGGATGGCGCTTCAATGAACGCGCCATCTTCTGGGGCGGCTGCGGGCTGAAATTTGCAGTGGGGGGTGCCCAGAAAGCTTGGGCATCCCTGCGCTGCGGATTCCAGCCCCCAGCTGCTTAGCTGTACCTGGCTAGACATAGAAATTGCGCGGAGCCCCACGCATTTTTTTTAAATTATTTCATGAATTTCAGAGTCAGAGTCTCAGAGTCAGAGTCTCAGAGTCAGAATCTCAGAATTTCATGAAATAATTTAAAAAAAATGCGTGGGGCTCCGCGCAATTTCTATGTCTAGCCAGGTACAGCTAAGCAGCTGGGGGCTGGAATCCGCAGCGCAGGGATGCCCAAGCTTTCTGGGCACCCCCCGCTGCAAATTGCAGCCCGCAGCCGCCCCAGACGATGGCGCGTTCATTGAAACGCCATCCTCTGGCGCTGAACCCCGCTCTTCCAGCGGCCCTGGTAGCGGTGGCACGCTGGGTAATAAAGGGGTTAGGGCCAGCTTTGTATTATCAGCTGGCCCTAAGCCCGAAATTTATGGCGGTCACGCCAATATTAGACATGACCGCCATGAATTTCTATTAAATTGTTTTAAAAAAACACAACACAAAGAAAAATTTTTATTAGAAATAAAAAAAAAAGCCATTAGGGACTCCATCTTTAATTAAAAAAATCCTCTTCCGTCCGACGCAATCCAAAACGCGATGTCCTCCCTGCTACATCCCCTGTGCATATATTTAGATCTCTATGCACAGGGAATGAGCAGACTGAGAACAATCTCAGCTCTGCTACATCATCTCTGTGCACAGACATTCATGTCTGTACACAGGGAATGAGCAGACTGAGAACAATCTCAGCACTGCTACATCAGGCAGCAGGCAGGCTCTAGGACCCTGGAGCTGGGGCAGCCAGAACACAGAGAAGACAGGATCTTATCTGTGCGAGTCAGCGATTACTTACAAAGTAAACGAGCAATGCAAATAAATGACAAAACTAGGATTGCTTCAGGCTGAAGCTTCCGAGACACATCTGCGATTTGTAAATCTCACACTACTCGCTATTACTCGCTTCCCCATTCATTAACATTGGACTCGCTAGACTCGCAACGAGTAGCGAGTCCTGGGCTCGGACTCGCTAGAGTCAAGCGATTCCGAGTAATTTAGGATTCGCCCATCACTAAGTACATGTCTTGAAACCAAAAATATGGTGAAGCCCAATGTCATTTTTTTAAATTATTTCATGAAATAATTAAAAAAGGGCTTCTCTATATTTTAGTTTTCAGGTAAAAATAGGCAGCTGGGGGTAGGGGCAGCTCGTACTTGCCTTCTGTACCTGGCTGGGATACAAAAATTTGATGAAGCTCCATGTCATTGTTTTAAAATTATTTCATGGAATAATTTTTATAAAAAGGGTTCAACTGAATTGCAGTTTTGGTGCTTTTTTGAACCAGGAGATTCAGATGAACACATTGTACACAATGCACCAAACAAATCATGAAATCTGCACCAAAAAACCATGTTGTGGTTTTGGTGCTCTTTTTGGCCAGGAGAACCAGATGAACACATTGAACGCAATGAATGCAGTTTTGTGCCAAAAGTTCACAAAAAGAGCATGAAATCTGTGACAAAAACCGCGTCATGGTTTTGGTGCGCCAATTCTCTGTGACAGCATCTATGATTGACTGTTGGGTCCTTCTGCATTGAATATCCATGAAGTAATGAGCGGCCACAGAAGAACAAGTGGGTGGATGCCTGAAAGTACAAGAATAATGCTGTTTAATAACTATATTCTTTCTTTTACAGCCTCCTAGCACCCATCCCTTAACTATACAGGCTGACTTCGGGTTTCGGAATTAAGTTCGAGTCACTTTCGACCCTGAACCCGAACTTTAAAAAAATTCCAGGTGAGTTTGGTGAACCTGAACATCGGCGGGTTCGCCCATCACTAAATGTGAGCCATGCAAGGCACATGTGTAAGTTTGCATTGGTGTAAGGGCACCACCAGGTTTACACTATTACTGCACACAGCCTTCCCTGGCTCCAGGTTTAGTGGAGACAGCCATTGATCAAATGTGGCCTGCACAGCTGTCCACAACTCTTCAGTTGTACAAATGACATATTCAAGGCATTTTAATCTTAACACTGCCTAATGACAGTGAGCTCTGGCAGCGCTGTATGGAGGTGGGGGATTCTGTCTTGAATATTAGAACTTTTTTTGACCTGCCGCATCTGCTGTAAGTGCTGGATCGCGGCACAAACTACATTTGCTGCACCTGCCGCAAGTTCCATAGAGAATGAATGGGGCTTGCCGCAAGTGTGCCTCCAGTATGCCACAATTGCAGCCGTTACGGGCAGATGCGGTAAATTTGCTTGATCTGCCGCAAAACAGCCAAAATGCTGATGTGAAAGGGGCCTTAGAGAAGTATTGGCGACTGGGCAACTGATACTGGGTGGTCTGTGACGGCCATCAGATTTCGGAAATTGTTTGTATCTACCAGGTGGAAAGGCAGCATTTCCTTGGACCACAAATTTGAGATGGGGAAGATCAAGTGTCGGGTCCACTGGGACGGGGGGTACTCGGTACCGGACCGGTTCTGCTACGGGGAAGTCACAGGTGGTCCTGGTCCGGTCCGTGTCCCGGGCTCGCCAAATAAAAGGGGATATTTACAGGGGTTGTCAGTCGTGACTCCACCCACTATGTGCGGCCAGTGATGGGGCCGCCGCTGCTGCAGAACCTCCGGGGACGATGGGATAGCAGCTTTGGTGGTATAGTTCCAGTGGGTAGAACTGGGTTCCCCGGGGCAATAAGGGTTAAGTCTATTGTGGAGTGTGTAGCAAACTTACTTTGCAGACGCTGCAGGGATCTCTCCTCAGTGCTGGTGCTGACAGGCTGTATCCTGTATAGAGAGAATCACTTTCATGCAGAAACACAAGGGAAGCAGTTCCAGGGTTTTCCGTGTTTACTCTCAGTTCTTCAAGTCACATTACAGCTTAGTCACAGTTCTTACAAAGTTCAAGTACAGTTCTTAGTACACGGGTACATTCTCCCTCTCCGGGTTCCCTTTACTCCCTGCAGCCAGGCTCTTCTCTCTCTGTGACCCCTCACACAGTCTTTTGTGTCCCTTCCGGGCTATTACGTTCTCTATACAATTGGTGGGTGTCTCTGGGCAGTATAGCGGTGACTCGGACCCCTGTGGATCCTTCAGTTTGTCACTGAGCTGCCTGTCCTTTGGGGTAGGGATCTCAATCTGGAACTAAGACCCCCCGTCGTGTTGTTTGGGGATGCCGGGTAAACTACGGTCCCCTCTAGAGCCGACACTCTACTCAGCCCAGCCTCCAGCAGTCCTCAAGTCTGAGGCTCTACCAGGCTCCTTTCCTTCTGCGTCTCTCGGTATAATAGGAAGGCTACTCCACCTGCAGTCGGTAGCTTCAGCTGTAGTTCTAGGGCCCGGGTATCACCGTCCCTCTCTGTCCTCTCACACTCTTGGGAATCCGGCTCCGGATAGGCTTTCTCTCTCCTCCGGCTCACCTTGGCTCGGTACAGATTCTGCGCTCCTTATGCCCTCACTCTTCTAGGACGTGTGGCTTTCTCCTGCTCAGCTTGGCTCAACCTTCCGCTGTCCTCTGGCCTGTGCTTCTCAGCTTCTGGTCTTTGCAGCTCGGCACCCTGGGCTACTGAACTCCTTCCTCCTCCCCCTTCACTATATACTGTCAAGTCACCTGACTACGGGTGTGCTCAACCCACTCCTCCAAATCCACCACCCCTCAATCTCATAGAGTCTCTAATCTCAGGGCTGGATGCTACCTTCTGTACGTGGGTTATGTGGGCTGTGAGGGTGTTGTTGTGCAACAAGTGTCCTACCTGCCTGGCTGCAGTTCCCTTTTGTGGCCTCCTGGAGGCCGTGGCGACACACAAGCTCTTTGCCTTGGGATGTGTAGGGTGAAATAATCTTTGACGTGACCATAATTGCAGGACTGGGGGATGGCTGCTGTGCTGAGAGAGGGTGGAGTAGCATGTACCTGACAAAATGTTCCACTCTGAAGGAGGTGCAGGCGAAGCTTTTATGGTGGGTTTACAAAGAAGTGGTGTGCTCGGTGTCTTCCTCCTCCTGCACCTTCTCTGCTGAGCTACTCTGCTGCATAACCCTGGGTTGATTTCAACTAGGATTTCAATCCTCATCATTATCCTCTCTGTTGTCCCACTCCTCGCTCTGAGAGTCATCTTCCTCCTTCTTCTTGCACTTGCCATGAAATGTAGCGGAACCAAAAGAGCCTTTTAGGGGAGCCACAAATATTAGGCAATGAGTTGTTTGAGGCCAAATAAACCTTTTTAGTGGAAACAGAAGGATTTGGCAATCAATTGTTTGAGACCAAAAACAGCCTATCTGGGGTAAACAGAAAGATTTGGCAATCAGCTGTATGAGCCCAAACACAGCCTTTTTAGGGGAAATGATAGGATTTGCAATCAGTTGTTTGAAGCCAAAAAAAGCCTTTTAGGAGAAACTGAATTTGGCAATCACATGTTTGAGGCAAAAAAAAAGCATTTTTAGAGGAAACACAATGATTTCACAATTACTTGTTTGAGGTGAAGAACAGCCTTTTTAGGAGAAAAACAAAGATCTGACAATCACTTGTTTGAGGCCAAAAACAGCTTTTTAAGGGAACCACAGTTATTTGGCAATCATTTGTTTGAAGCCAAAAAAGTATTTTTAGGGGAAACACAAAGATCTGGCATTCGCTTGTATGCAAAAAACGCAACTTTCATAATGCATACTGATTTTGCAATCACACTTGTTCTCAGCAAAAAAATGTCTATGTCCAAATGGAGCCTCTCACCCTCCTAGTCTATCTAAAAAGCGATCAAGTAGCTGGCTATCTTTTAGTGTAGCAGGGATGAAGCAGGATGGCGCAGCACGGAGCGCCAGCAGCACTGTTCTTAGCAGTAACACTCATAAAATGGTGACAACAGCAAATTGTGGCAACCCTGCGGATCTAGTTTCCACAGAGGTACTGCACCCCACTTAGGGTGTAGTATCCCACTCTCAGGTAAGGAAAGGAGCAGTGACTGGTATTCAAGCAACCAGACACCTCATACCACTCCAGGTCGGGGTCAGGGCAAGATTGCTCCTACGGGAGAGCACAGTCCCTGATCCTGTCAGGAGAAGATGAACCAGGGTAGTGGGGCTGGACGGCGAGTAGAGTTTAGGGGAGCACCCGGGAAGGAGTGAAGTTAGGAAAGACACACATAGGTGATGTGGGACACGTGACAGGTGATATAAAAAGAACATTGGGAACATCTAGAGTTAGTTTGTAGTTAGGGAAGAGTAGTTGGCAAAAGTCTGTGAGGGCCAGGGAGTCTGTCAGAAGAGAAGTGACATCTGGAAGGAGACATACAGAGGGCTGGGGCCAGTGGGAGCTCAACTTAAGAGAGAGAGAGAGGGAGAGAGAAAGAATAAGGGTGCTCCAGAAGACAGAAGTGGTCCCAGGGAAACGGGTAGTGAGCGATCCACCCGGGGACGCCCGCATCCACTGCTATCGACTGCTATCGTGTGGAGGGAACAGGCCGCAGAAGGGGTATCGGGCCCCAGAGTAGTGGATAACAACCAGGCTCAGCTAGCAACATGGAGGCTAAGGTATCTCTAAGTATCGCAGCCAAAGCCACTTACATCCGCTGAAAAGGTGGCCACATAGGGTTCAGGGACAGAAGACGTAGTAACCCTAAGAAGGATCCGCGGTCACTGGCTCGGGGCACTGCGTGAGCAAGGCGCAGGGCAGGAAGGCGAACAAACGCAGAAGAAGAGTCAATCGTAAAAGGACAATAGAAAGAGGTACTGGTTTGTGCCACCATCTTACTCAGGAGTTAGCTGGATCCCCTACTCCATCTCCAAAGACTCAGCACTCCGTGGGTTGTTACAACTGTGAAGACTGCTGTGACTGGAACTACAGAGCTGTGAGCATATATCTTGAGACTGCACCCAGCTGTGTCTGTGAATTTCTTGCTGCGCCCATGCACTGGAACACCAGTACCAACTCACTGATAACATCCGCTGCCCTGGGAGGGTCAGCCCTACCTGTAGAGGGCTTACCATCAAGCTGCTCTATTACCAACCCCCTCAAGGAGCTGTTAAGCAGCGGTGGCCATCATTAGCCGCAACCTTCAGGTGGTGTCACGTAAATAAAAATTCCAGAGTCTGGTATCCCTGCCCTCAGAAACACCTTCCCTAATCCCCAATCCCCGAAAAAGAGTCCCCTTTTCGGGGTCATGCCTTCGTGACTTCCACCATTAAACGACACCAAACAGAGCCTGGTTCCGAGTACCCCACGGCCCACATGGGGCGAGTCAAATTCACTTCTTAAAACCAGAGGCACATTTTACTTAGGCAGTCAATGACACAAGCCCTTGTGTCTACAACTTGTGGATGTTTTATGCGTACTTATTGGCTGCCAGCCTAGAGCATCTACACAGAAAGTGACGGGGAAACAAAATAGAGGCCGATGCTCTTCTGACCTCTCCCCATCCCCTCTCCTTATTAAACATGTCCTGCCCACTATCCTACACAGTTGTAAGGTAGAAGAAAAGCATCACTGCATTCACAGTAATGCTTTTTTCATTTGATCAGTTACTGAACAAAGCCGAGTTCGCTGACTTTTTAGCAAACTGTTCTGGTTCCTGATCCTTATTCTGAATCTGCAATATTCATGACAAATTTAAAATTGGCGAACATGTAGGGAGAAATTTCACTCATCACTAGTCGATGTATCAATTAGATACCCAATACTACTAGCCAAGTCAGTAAGGACACATATAACCACTCAAATAAATATTTTATTTGAAAAAAAAACTCCCCAATACAATCCCATTTCACCATTTGGATTTTCTAAATCAAAATCCATTTTTTTAAAGTCTACCATTCCACCCAACAAAAAAAATCATGTATAAAAATAAAATAAAGCGAAAACAAAACAAACAACAAACCCCTAAAAATCCTGAATTTGTCCCAACATACAGTAGCAGGGCAAGATCAGTAACTGCATTCCCCATATGTTTGGAGAGCAGACACTGCACAGCTCCAGGCAGTGTCACAAGTCGTGACATCCCTGAGTTTATCTCAGGTTACACAGCGGATATCATGCAGCAGGGAATCCCGTTGTGTCTTATCTGAGATAACCACAGTGATGTCAGTGCTCTGGCAAGAGGCGCAATATTGCATAAGATCTAGTGGTTATAGCAAGCCAGTATCATAACATAGTGCATGTGAGGAGCAAAAATGCCCCCTCAAATCTGATCTGAAGTAATCTTTGTGATGGCGCCGCTTTTCACACTGTCATCTATGCCTGCTTTCACTGCATATGGGGGATGCTCTCTGTGAATGTGACCACCCATATGCTTTTAGAGGGTCCAGGGAGAGCCGCATTTGTGGTTGAAGGACTCGAGGATTCCTCTTGTTCCCTGGCTATCTAAACAGAGACTTCTAGAGCAGGGGTAGGAAGCTCCAGTCCTCATGGGCCACAATCATTGCATGTTTTCAGGATTTCAACAGCATTCACAGGTGGTCACATGTGATAATTTGCACAGGTGATGATTTCAACACCACATGCAATGCTAAGGAAATCCTGAAAACTGTTTGTGGCCCTTAAAGACTGGAGTTGCCCAGCCATGTTCAACAAGAGTATGTCTAGTTTCTTGCATTTCCATACCTGACACCTTCAGGCCAGAGGACTTCGATTTCTTCTCCATCATCTGTAGGGGTGTATCAAGGAACCAATTACATTGCACAAACAGTCCACCCGATGGGTCAGTGACCCAACAACAAGCTTTTTTTAGGGAAGTTCTCTTTAATTGTCATCCTTTTTTGAAGTCTCCCACTGTTACCACAGCTCTTTCACCAATGACCAGGATGGATGTGCGGGTTCCATATTGTAGGCCGCTCTCTGCCAGTCTCAGTGGGTCATAGGGGCGTTGACACCCGAATCTGCGACAAATGGGAAGAACTGGATGTATCCGAAGGTTCATCTGGCCTCATTGAAAGTTAACGGGGCTTAAAACTGATGCAGGTGCATCCAGTTCAAGCTGGCAAAAAACGCCAGTGTGAAACCAGCCAAAGTCAGAAAGGAAAAACATGGGTTTGTCATGAAAGCAAAACTTTGTTCAGTGTTAAGGGGTTATTGTAACTGCCTTCTTTACAAGTCAGCAGTGGTAGGGCTCGGACACACTGGCGTGAAACTTGGACTGCTGCAATGCGAGTAAAACTTGCATTGCAGTCGGAGCAATGCTGTTTAATGTCCTCATTTGCGAGTGTCGGTCATTTTTTTCTCATCCGATTTACGGATGACAAGTCAGTCGCAACATGCTGCGATAGTATGCGAGTCATGGATGAGATTCGCCAATGCAAGTCTATGGGTCCGACAAAAATCACGGATCACACTTGGACCTCACACGGGCCATCCGACTCGGATCCGATTTTTAATTGTTAAATTATCATTCTGTAGCTCAGACACCTGTAAAAAATGTTCCTGTAAATGATTATACAGAAATAGCTGCTGGTAAAAAAAAATGGAGTGAACTCGGACACCACTCGGATGTGATCTGAGAAAAATGTCGGACAGTCGCATTGCAGTTGGATGCAAAATGGACCAAAACAACACTTGTCCGACTTTCGGATACGTCAATCAGACTGGTTATGCACTCGCCAGTGTGTTTCCAACCTTAGGCTGCTTTCACATTGTGTTCCTTTTCCTGTCCGTGGGATCTTACTTTTTGCAGGACCCCATGGCCAGGAACGGACAGCATTGGAGGTGACCTCCAGATGCTATTTCTGTGTCCGGGTCCGTGATTTTCATGGACCCTTACACAGAAAGGGCACTTTCACTTCCGCAATGTATATACATACATTACGGAAGTGAAATAAAGTAAAAGAAGGGTTAAATATAAAAAAAATTGATGCTCACCTCTCCGGAATGTCCCGCGATGCCCCCATCTAGCTCCTTCCAGCTTAAGGACCTGGCGGGGCGGAGCAAGCCGATCAGCTGATTAGTCACATGACCAGCATCAGCTGAGCGGTTTTAAACTCCGTGCCCGCTAAAACCGATCGCGGCCGGGTCACATGACCGCATCAGCTGAGCGGTTTAAATCTCTCGCCCACCGATCTGTTTTGGCGGGCTCAGGGTTTAAACCACTCAGGTGATGCCGGTCATGTGATCGATCAGCTGATCGGCTTGCTCTGCCCCGCCAGGTACTTGTCGGGAGCTACATTGAGGCATCAGGGGACATGCCGGAGATGTGAGCATGATTTTTTTTTATTTTTAACTCTTCTTTTAATAATTGCACTTACGCAATGTATGTATATACATTGCGGAAGTGAAATTAGATGGTACAGAATGGCTTTAGTGTACTGAGCATGCTCAGTACACTAAAATCGGGTCTGAGAAATGATCCTGTGTTTTCTCAGACCCGCGCTCCATAGGCCCCCATGATAAAGGCCGCGGATCGTGTCAGATCCAATTGTGTCCGATTTGGTCCGCTGTGCCCAAAATCGGAGCAGTCTCCGATTTTGGGTACAGCAAAAAATCGGACACAATCAGATCCGACACAAATCGGATGTCATTATGGGCAAATTTGATGTGATCTGATGCCCAGAGGGACACATGGAGGCCAAATCAGATCAGTGGCTGTCCATTTTACAAAGGACAGCCACTGATCCACAAAATCGCAATGTGAAAGCAGCCTTATTGGCTGTTTTTCTCTTACTTATGTTTCCTTTACTCTTCTATTTCATGTTTGCTGTTTATTGAAAAGCATAAGTAGCAAAGCAGAGTTCTTCAGCATGGCACTTGATCTCATTAATAAGCTACTTAATTGTGGCTAAATCAGATTAAGGCTAAGATTAGCTGAGTTTACTCTAGGTTCTTTTTGGTCTATTACACAATGGTTAGGAAATGCCATTGCTACAATCTTAAAGGATAAAATATTAACTCAAATATTATATTAGCAACAAACCCAAACATGTTTGCTCTTTAGGCTAATATAGTAGCATCAGAAATTTAAATAAAAGATACATGTTTAAATAAATGAAAAAACTGCATGGACTCCTCTCTATTTTTGATAATCAGCCAATATAAAGCAGATAGATGGGGGTTGGTATATTCAAGGTGGGTAGGACATGGTTATTTGGCCCTTTCCAGCCTAAACTTACCAATGGAAGGGGTGTATCAGACATCTCCATTACTAACTTGGCAAGTATAGAGCTAAAAAAGACACGCACAGAGTAATAAAAAGATTATGTGAATAAACACTAACCCACACACCCTTGTTCACCAATTTATTACTTCAAAATAAATGCTGAAAATTCCAACATAATCCAAAGAGTAAGGTTCCTTGATGAACTTCGGATGCTATGGAACTTCATTACAAGAACTTTCTCAGAATGAGGCTCCTGAGGTCACTTCCTGTTAGTGACAGGCCCAGAATTTCTAATCCTCTTGGGAAAGTTTGTGCATACCGCTGACAGGTAGTGACCCCTGGAGACTTGTTCTGACAAAGTTCTCAGATTCTCATTGATTCCTATTCACAGAACAAAGCTTCAAAGGAATCAATGGGCATCATTAAACATTACTCTTTGGATTACATCAGACCTTCCAGGATTTATTTTAAAGTAATAAATTGGTGAATGAGGGCATGGAGGGAGTCTTTATTCAAATAAACCTTTTATTTACCATGTCTGTGTATTTTTTAACTCTATAGATGTTGGGTTAGTATTGGGTGTGTCTGATAGACCCCTCTCCATAACAAGCACCAAGACTTGATGCCAGCTGTCAATTGATAGCTGACATCAACCCCAAAATACTACTCTGATTGCCACCACACCAAGGCAATCAGGAAGACGTGGATAAAGCCTCAGAATTGGTGCATATAGTGTGATGTGCTACTTCTGGGGTTGCTCAGACTAGTATATTTAGGCTGAGAAGGGCCAAATAACTATGGCCCTTCCTACCCTGATAACACCAGCCCCCAGCTATCTGCTTTATCTTGGCTGGTCATCAAAAATTGGGCAGAGCCCATGACCTTTTTTTAATTACATAAAAAATGTTATAAAAACAGTATGGGTAACCCTCTATTTTTGATGCCGAACCATGGTGAAGGAGATAGCTGAAGGTTGCAGCCCTTAGCTGTCTGTTATAATAGTGCTGGTTATCAAAATATAGGCCAAAACGTCCACGATTTTTTTTTTTTTTATATGTTTTTTACTTCGTATCCACATGTTTGCAGGACAATGGAAATCAGTTTTCCAATATATTTGGAAATGTGCCAAGTCTTCCTGCTACAGTCTTCAAAGGTAGCCTGGGTAAGAAATTTTGAAAATGACCACAAATTTAAGTGCTAATAATATTTTTTTCTTTTAATTTTGTAATTATTTTATGGCATTTTAACAAAGATTTTGAAGTCGTATCATACTGATAACCTATCCTATCAATTTTGTGGAGGTTCCACCTTTGGCTCTTTCCCCTACCCTATCTTTATGTCATTTGCTCCAGGGGTGGTCAGATGTACAAATTCATTTATTTGCCTACTGCAGCTCCATTTAATTTGAAACAACTATAAATACTGTATTTTTTACTTAATAAGATGCACTGGATTATAAGACGCACCCCCAAATTTGGTGATGGAAAAGAAAAAAAATGTTTAATGTTAAATGGGATCCATCTTATAATGTCATTGTCCATCTTACAATCAGTATATATGTCCCCATCCTTGTATATATGTCCCTCATCCTGGCACACAGCCCCCTTGCTGGTACATAGCCCCCTATGCTGGCACACGGCCCTCAGCTTGTACACGGCACCCCATGCTGGTACATGGCCCCCCATGATGGTACACAGTCCCCTAATCAGGTAAATGGCACCCCATGCTGGTACATGGCCCCACATGCTGATACACAACCTCCCATGCTGGCACAAAGCTCCGCATGTTGGTACACTGCCCCCTCCATGCTGGCACAAGGCATCCCATGCTGGTACATTTCCCCCCCATGCTGTCACATGGCCCACCATGCTTGTACAAGGTCCCCCATGCTGGTACATGGCACCCCATGCTGGCACATGGCCTCTCATGATGGCTCACAGTCCCCCAACCAGGTGTACACTTAAAAAATAATAAATGATCATATTTATTTCTCCATGTCACTCCCTGCAGTCTATGCCATCCATCTGTCTGCTTGTCATGTGAGCTGTGCGTCAATGATAACATCACTATGTTATGCCGCTCACATGACCGGATGCTGGCACAGACAGATGGATGGAGTGGGATGCAGGGAACGAAATGAAGAGGTGAATATGATATCGCCGGGATAGTTACTGCTTTCCATGCAATTAAATATTTGTGGAAAGCACTGACTATTCACACATCGCACAGGTCTGCAGCTGCTGAGCCTATGCTCGTTAGGCTCATGTCATATATGCCGCTCCCCCCACCCACCTCTCAGTGCTGAGATATGATGGGCAGGGGAATGTAGCGAATATTACATGAGCTTAATGAGCTAGTCCACCTGACCTTAATCCACAGATGTGGCCCACATCAGCCTCCTCCTGCCTCCGGACCATGCTTCAAAGCCAACCCCCCTTCTTCACAGAACAGCACACAGTAGGTTCAGATTATTAGACGCACACCCACACTTTCCCCCAAAATTTTGGGGAAAAAACTGCATTTTATAATCCGAAAAATATGGTACTTAACACTGAAAATCACTTGATAGTGTGTGTGGGCAAAGCAGTGGACACTCACCAATCCAACATTGCTTTTCTATCCTGAGTATAAGTCATCAGTATTATACGATCTGAGAACCTCTTAAAAGGTATATTTTTATTCTTTGAGCTGTTGGTGTGGGAGAATACAAATATTACATAATACAATCAGTGTTGTGTAGATCAAAAATATTTTTCTTACTTACAATAAGAAACTTATTGTGAGAAGAGAAATAAATTAGGAAAAGATAATTAGATAGAACGGCTCATTGCCTAAGACAAATACTCACAGATCATTTGAATAAAACATATAAGGCTTCTCATTATGCAGAGTATTGTAATTCATCATTGTATGTTGGTTATACACATCGTGACAGTAATAGAGAAAAACATTTACTCTGACATACTCATATACAATGTAACAGCTATTTTGATAAACTATGTCATGGTTTGTTTAGTTTTAATAAACAAGGAAAACTTTAGGCTTTTAATTATAAGTGTTCATATGTTGCCTTCAGAGTAAAAGCAAAGAAAGTTCAATCAAAAATATATTATACTTGCAGTTCTTAATAGAGTGATGTGTTCAAATTACTGAACTATAATTATTCCTATTAGCAGATTAAGTGCACAGCTGAATGGATATTTTTAAAATCATTTTTTTTAACTGCTCATTGACTGAGAAGAAGCCACTAGAGATGAACGAACCTTTTAGGCTACATTCAGACTGTGCGGTTTTTGATACTTTCTTTATCCGATTTTTTGCAGTGCACTGCACAAAATGGATCACTCATATGACACCCCAGCAAAGTCTATGGGTTTTCATGTTTGCCATTCAGACTGTGCTCTTGTAATGTGATCCGTTTTTTCACTTTAGGAGAGCTCCGTTTTGGAAAATGACAAATGTGTTTCTGTTGTGTTTTTGTCCTGCTTTTCCCCATAGGAGCCCTTCAAATTGGGGAAAAAAATGCAGCAGTCAAAAACGGATAAAAAAAACCATCCAAAAACGGATCCTTTTTTTCGGTGTGTTTTTCTTGACAGCTCCTGTTTTGCAGCTAAAAACGCAGCAGAACAGAAGAGAAAAAAAAACGCACACAGTCTGAATGTAGCCTTAAAGTTCAGTTCACTGAGCTTCCAGACGTTCACCCAACAGTTAGGTGAACAGTTCAACAAACCTCCAGAACCCCATTGAAGTCAATAGGAGGCTAAATCAAAGGCTAGAAAACAATTTCAGTGGGGCCTAGAAGCTGCCAAAAACAACTCAAACCATTTTACAGTGGAACCCCACTGTTCTGGCACAGCCATGAGCTTCCTAGACTACGACTTACTCAGCTTCAGTGCCGTGGTCATACTGCTTTCTGGCCCATTCATTAATTTCATGCATATTCAATGCTTCCACCCCCCTATGATTGGTTAAAGTTAGTTTTAGCCCTGTCCACCCCCTGCTGATGTCTGTGACTGGTAGCCATTAACAGTAGCTGACTGGGTCAAGAAGTGCAGTGTAAAAATAAATACTTTAAAAAAATTGGCATGAGGTTCCCCCCAATTTTGATTCAAGCCAATATAAAGCACACATCTGGGGGTTAGTTATTGCTCTCCCAGGGTAAGAATAGTAGCACGCAGTTGCCCCAGATTTGTCACATTCATTATAAGTGCCAATTCCGGGCACTTTACCCTGGCTCATCACAATGCCCTGCTGCTATGGCAATCTGGTTAATAGAAGGGGTAATAACAACTGAGAATTGACAGCTATTATCAAGCCATATATTAGAGGTGTTCAGGCCTCTATGAGACCCTTACACAGGGGTGTAACAATAGGGGTAATTGTGACAGGACCCAGAGTTACAGGGGCCCACACTACCCCCAGCACCCACTTCATATGATTCTGCATCCCTGAAGACACACATCCATGTCAGTGCGCGGCAGAAAACAGCGCTATGAGGCCAGTGTGTCAAGGACCTTTCTGCATCCTACTGCTGCCACCAAAAGAAAGGCCAGTACTTGAAAAAATAGTTCCACAAACATAGTCCTCTTCATGTAAAATAGAAAAACTTCATTAGTTCCAATTCAAAGAGGTTAAAATCACAGTCCTATGCCTTTCCAGCAAAAATGCTCTTACTCATCATAGCAAAGGCACATATATCAAGTGAAAAACTCTATATATACACACGTGACTAAACGTCACTGTGGCTACTGACTACACCAATGATTAATGATCTAAGGGCCCTTTCACATCAGCGTTTTTTGAAATACGCGGCAGATGCGGTGAAAAAACCGCATCTGCCGCGATTACCGCATACCGGCTGCACTTGCGGCGCGGTTGCGGTAAACGCCATACTATGTATAGGCGGACTTGCGGCAGGTGCGGCAAGTGCGGTTTTGGCACTTGCGGCAGGTCCAGCCGCGAAAAAAAATACTGTCAGCCGCGTTTTTTTTCGCGGCCGCACCTGCCACAAGTGCCAAAACCGCACTTGCTGCACCTGTCGCAAGTCCGCCTATACATAGTATGGCGTTTACCGCAACCGCGCCGCAAGTGCAGCCGGTATGCGGTAATCGCGGCAGATGCGTTTTTTTCACCGCATCTGCCGCGATTTGAAAAAAACGCTGATGTGAAAGGGCCCTAACACACTTTTACACATGCCAAAAATCTGTATTTTTAATGTATAGAAGGAAAGGAAGAAATGGATTGCATATTTTCAAGAAGCATTATACATATTATAGTGTTTTATGAATGTCAACAGACCTATAATACCATGTATGTTAAACATATAGCAGACATATCCTATCTTTGTCTAAATTGCTAGCAGATAAGTGTAGAAGAGGTGGCCTCGACGGCGGCTGACCCTTTGCAATAATTAATATTTTCTATCTAAAGCAAATATTTAAAGCTCTCTTAAAAGGATGTTTAATGGAGATTTTAGGGTTCCTGGACATCACAGCTACTGGCAAATTTAGCACTCTGGAAAAACTGAAGGAAGCTTAAAAACTTTCTTTTAAAGCTCCCTTAAATTCACCAGGTTGAAAGAAACTGGTACACCTGAGGGCTGTGAACTCAGCTAACCTATAGATTACCAGAGTTCTTAGTCATCAGGTTTTCCAGCAAGTATTTTGGCCCCAAAACATTCAAAAAATATTTTAGGGCCATTTTAAGCTTTCGTACAGTTACCAAAGCCGAGTTTGTCAATTTTGTACAACGTTTTTGGGTTTATGATCCCAAATTGAACCAGTCAGGCTCGTGGCGAATTTGAAATTAGTGAACCATGTTCGCTACTGTTTGCTCATCTTTAGTGGCAACCAAATTGTTATTAATGGTATAAAGGCCCCGTCACACCAGGCGACGGGGCTGGGGATGTCGACATGATTGGCGGGTGCGCGCACATTTTTGGCGCCCCGACAGCGTCGCCATCTTCCGTTTACACGGGGCGACACCTCCAGCCCCGCTCCGGCGAGCTGTCAGGCGGCATCGCAGGAAAATGGGAGCCTATGGCTCTCATCGCCTGACAGGTCGCCGGTGGCCGGTTACATGGGGCAATGTGTACACATCGCCCCATGATGGTCACCTGGTTTTAGAGCACTGCTCTGAAACCAGGCGACCGCCCAGCACCGCCGACATCGCCCCTTTACATGAGGAGACGTTGGGGCGATGTCGCCGCAGACAGAGCCCGCCCCTACATTGCCTCTGGTATCGGCGGCGATGTGGCCTCGTGTGACGGGGGCATTAGGTATTTCCTGTTGTCCATGCCATGTTTGAATTTAGCACACATTTTGGACAAAAGTATAAGTTTCAACTTATATCTAATCTTTTTTAACAAATTAACTACATTTTTTAACTAAATTCTCCTACTCTAGGCAATAAAAGCTGAGTCCTGAATAAAGACATTGTTACTTGAGTGGACACATGAAAAGAATTGCTTTGGAATCTAGGATTGTTAAATGCCACTAGTCAGTTGCAAAACCTTAACCCATTAACTGTTATTTTTCTTTCAAACTAATGAAGTTCTACCAAAATGAAAAGTAATCGAAACCTAAAATTCTTGGTGGCAAAGTTGCTATACGCAGGATCATGATTTGTAGCAAGCAGGTGCAAGCACATGCAATTGTTCACAAGCATTTGCAACTGGCCCTTGTACAGATGTAATGTAAGACTAAATAGAGAAATAAAGAGGGCTTAACATATTATTTTAAACAATTCACACACTTTAGTAGGTGAACAATTGTGTTTAAATTTCTGGATTATGTAGTTTTTATCTCTTATTTCTTTTGAAAAGTCCAGGTGCTTTTTAGAAAAATGATGGGGCCGGGAAATCTAGGCAAAATCATGAGCCAAGAGCACGCAAGAATAAATGGCTGCTGTATTCAGGTGGTGAAGGAATACATGTAATGATAGACTATTGGAGCCCATAAAATTATTTTAAACAACATGTAGCTAATCATTTGTGTTTAATCCTTTCACCACCCATCTTGTTTTAACCTTCATGACCAGGACTATTTTTTCAATTTAGATCAATGTCATTTTGTATGGTAATAACTCTGTAATGCTTCAATAGATCCCAGCGATTCTGAGATTGCTTTTTTCATGAGATGTCATACATCATGATAGTGGTAAATTTAGGATTATAATGCTTTATTTTTTTGTATTAGTGTAAATATTAAAAATTTGGCAAAAAAAATCAAATTTGTACAAATTTAAAAACTTGATCTTTATGCCATAAAATCTTAAAGTTATGTCACACAAAATAGTTGTCAAACCACACATCAGGCTACTTTACATCAGCACAATTTTTGAAAGAACTTTTTTTTTTTTTAGCAAATTAGGTTTAAAAGTTTATCAGCAATTTCTCATTTTTGCAACAAAATTAAAAAAAAAAAATTTTTAGTAACCAGTTGACATCACAACTTTGAGAGGCCTATGTGACAGAAAATACACAAAAGTAACACCATTCTAAAGATTACACCACTCAAATTGCTAAAAACCACATTGAAGAAGATTATTAATCCTTCAGGTGCTGCACAGTAACTAAAGCAATGTGGAAGGAAAAATTAAAAATGTTACAAATTTACAAAAATGTCAGTTTGGCCCCAAAGTTTGCATTTTTACACGGGAAACAGGAAAATACACTATACAATTTGGCAATTTCTTCTGAGTGTGCCAGTACTCCATATTTGGTAGAAAACTACAGTTTGTGCACATGGCATGGTTCAGAAGTAAATGAGCGCCATTTGACTTTTAGAACATAAAAGTGGATGGAATCTATATCGAACCCTATTTCACATTTGGATAGCCCCAGATGTGCCTAAAGAGTGGTAACCTCCTACAAGGGACCCCCTTTTGGAAACTACATCCCTTGAGGAATATATCTAGACATGTGGTGAACCTGTTTAATGTCCAGGTGCTTCACAGAATTTTATAACATTGAGCTGAGAAAATAAAAATAACTTATTTTTCTCCCAAAAATATTGTTTTAGCCTAAATTTTGCATTTTCAGAATGAAACGAGAAAATTCACTTTACAATTTGATGTTCGTTTTCTTCTGAGTAAGTAAGGGCTCAGAAGGAAAATAGCATCATGGCCAAAAATTGAACATATCAAACAGCACAGGCGAATCTTTTAGTACAAATAATCATTTGACATGTGAGAGGACCACATCATTTACGTGGTCACATGTGTCTGTGGTCTTCAGTACATGGGCCACACCACACAGACGGTGAGGTCATGTATGAAAGGGCATAGACCCAACACAAAAATAAATTTCCTAAAACATAGTCTATCTAGACATCTGTATATGGCACATCATGGTAATTTTAACATCATCATAGTAACCACTGCAGAACAGATTTCCCAAAAAGATGCCAACAGGACTCAAAGATTAAACAAAAGACAGTTCGACTGAATTTAGGGGTGAACACTTTGTATCCAGATGGCCCTAATGACATAGTGGAGAAAGTATAAGCTGTAGTAGATATATACATATGGGAATATATATGTAATATATTAGATGGTGGCCCGATTCTAACGCATCGGGTATTCTAGAATATATACTGTATGTAGTTTATTTTTAAGATTTAAAAATAATGCAATGAATACATAGGATTTTCCCCAATCAGTGACAGGGCTTCGTTCAATATATCTGCACGTGTGACACCTCACCAGCGATCAGTAAGGTACCGTCACACTTGGCTACGCTTCAGCGATCCCGACAATGATGCGACCTGTAGGGATCGCTGGAGCTTCAGTACGTGGTCGCTGGTGGGATTGTCACACTGAGGGAGATCGCTAGCGCCGGTCGGGGTACTTCCGCTGCGAGCAGCCGGGAGATGACCGGCTGACGCCGGTCATCCCTCGGCTGTGTCGCCGCTGACCTCCATGACAGGATCAGCGATCTCACAGCAGGGGCCTGGTCGCTGCTGTGTGTCACACTGAGCGATATTGCTAGCGCCGGTCAGGGCACTTCCGCTGTGAGCAGGTGGGAGATGACCGGCGTTAGTCCCGGCTGCATGCCTGCTGACCTCCCAACGGTAGCCGTGGTTCAAGTCCCGCACCAATTCACGGCTTGACTGCGCCTGTCTGATTGGTCGCCGTGCTTATCGGCGACCAATCAGCGACGCGGGATTTCCGTTACAGAGAGACAGACAGACAGACATGATAAGGCAATTATATAGTAGGATTGATAGAAGTAATTCTCTGCGGCTAGAAATAAGAGTTACTCATAAAAATTTCCCTGGTATGTTATACACAAGTATAAGTATTAAGACTATTCCATACAGATAATGGTCGTCTTTTACTCTTTTACTTTTTTAAAGGGAACCTGTCACCAGGTTTTTGCCATTCCATCTGAGAGCAGCATAACGTAGAAATAGAGACCCTGATTCCAGCGATGTGTAATTTACTGAGCTGCTTGCTGTTATTTTGATGAAATGAGTGTTTTCTCTGTTACAGATTGAGCAGTCTGTGAATATGCCAGACTACCTGGCTGCAGACCAAGTAGACTGCTAATGATAATCTCCAGCTGATTAAACAGTGATTTTATCAAAACTACACTGAGCAGCCAAGTAAGTGACACATCGCTGGAGTCATGATCTCGGGTTCTATATTATGCTATTCTCAGATTAGGTTGCAAAAACCTGGTGACAGGTTCCCTTTAAGCATTTATATAAAATTTTCATGTTTTTTACATTTCCCATTTTTTATAGGATTTTAATGAGTACAAAAACTTTTTAAAGTACAGTTCAGAATAAGAAAGAAAAAAATGTCTTTTTATCTATAAATTTTCTAACTTATCGATTTATCTACTATATAATCATCTAAGGTTATCTGTCTGTCACGGAAATCGCATTAGCGACTCGGGATTGCCATGACAGGGCTACACTCACATAGTGGGCGGGAAAGCCGACTTCGCTGTTGGCTTTCACACCCTGCTATTTGAAATGAACAGCTAATGCTTCGGCATACCTCTCCGCCGATACCTCTCTGCTGCGCCCACCTCCACTCGCTTTCCTGCTCCCGCTGTCACAGAGGGTGAGGAAGAATCATGTTCCTCCTCCCCTCTGTGACATGTGTGACAGCCCCATTTGATTTCGCAGTGTATTAATATACACTGCGAAATCAAAATTAAACAAAGTCAGAGGTATGAAGAATAATAAAGAATTCATACTTACCTTTCCGACGCCTTTTCGCGGTTCCGGTGTAGAGGCAGGTGATGTACAGTCCTGCAAGGACCTGCTGTGATGTCAGTGGGGCATTCCTGGCTCTGATTGGCCACTCGCAGTCATGTGATACATATCACATGACCGCGAGCAGCCAATCACCTCTGGGAACGCCCCTCTGACATTACAATAGGTCCTAGCAGGTCAGTTCCTGCGGCGGCTCCCGGACACCAGAACATCCGTCGGAGGGTAAGTATTCATTCTTTATTATTTTTCATATATTTGACTTTGTTTAATTTTTGTTTTTGCAGTGTATATTAATACACTGTGAAATCAAATGAATCTAAGGCCCTACACTATCACTACCTGTCCCTACACCTTCCTAGCTGCTCCCTATCTATCTCTTTCTCATCTAAAGTGGCCCTATTAAACATAAGAAAAATAAGTTTTAACTTACAGAAGTCCCTGAGGACTGGAAAGGCGGGCCCAGGCTCCATTCAGCACTCCTTAATTGTGTAGCGCACACCATGCTGGGCGGCATTATTCTTTATTTTTCGCCGCCTCCACCATTTGGAATCTCCCGCCCTCTGTGACATAGTATGCACCGGCCGCGACGTCACATCCGGCGCAGTGCATTATGGGGCTGGTCACGTGATTGGCCCCTGTGCATTATGGGCTTGATCACTAGATTGGCCTGGCTCCACGTATGTGCAATGCGCTTATTGAAGCTAGGCCGATCATGCACCAGGGCCAATCATGTGATCATGGATATCAAGTACCGGCCGGTGCATAATAGCTGGAAAAGAGGGTGGGAGATTCCAAAAAAAAGGAGGTAATCAATACAGAATAATTATGCCCAGCAGGGGCGTGCAGTGAAGCAGCAAGGAGGGGACAATGGAGCCTGAAGTCGCCTTTCCAGTCTCCTGAGAGAGCGGCGTCCAGTAAGTTCAAAGTCATTTTTCTAAAATTTTACAGGGCAGATTTACAGCAGAGAGGGATGGTTAGGGAGCAGCTAGGAAGGTGTAGGGACAGGTAGTGATAGGTCAGGGGGTTAATTCCAGGTGACAAGTTCCCTTTAATGGTATTGAAAAGGGTTAGATACAGTCTTAAGAAGACAATAGACAATAGAGTGTTATAAACATCTGTTGGATGGCAATAGGAGTGCCAGTATTTTGCTGTAAATTTATTAGCTGAAAATCAAATTTTTGTATAAGAAATGTCAAAATATTTGAGTATTTGGACAGGTAATGTTAAGTATAGGAGATAAGATTTCATTAACAGTTTATGTTAATCATAAAATTACAGCATGTTACAAAAAATTACATGTTATGCTACAATTAACATTTCTGTGTATACTAGACTAAAAGTTTCTGCTTAAATATGTCAAGACAAGTATATTTATTTTTACTCTCAGCTTTTTGCAAAATGATGATTTCCTTAGTGAACTGAATAGCATTATCTCTGCACTCTTCTTGCAAGCCACATAAACAAACATAATGCAAGAGCAATCTCTTTGGAATTGATAAACTAAGTTGGTCATTTTATTTGTGCAGACGTGAGGCTTCATTTACATATACATTTCACTGTGATCATAAATTCATAACTCTAGATAATATAAAACCATATGAAATGAATTTGCTTATGTTTGCTTTATCAGAATGTACTGTAGACTTTTCTTCTTTTAAACGTAATGTTATTTATATGAAATACAAGTCAAATGAAGTATATTGCTTGCAATTAAATAGTATTTTATTTATAATGAATGCTCTTTTCAAAGGTTATATAAAAGCCAATACGCAGATATAGTGGTTTGCTGGACAATGCAACAACAGCAAAGGCAGAATTCTTGAGGTTCCCTGTATGAATGTCAGATTTTGCTGTATATTTGACTTCTGTATCTATACTAATAAGGCACCAGTCTGGCAGAACTACCACTTTCCATTTGTGCAAACTAAGTACCGCCAATGACATTATACAAAATGGCGGGTATGGAGCAGGTTGGCTGAAGGGGCATGGTGCACTGGCTCCTTTGCCTGGCATTGTACTTTCAACTGTATAGACATCGCGGATGCCACTACAGTTGAAAGCAATAATGAAAGAGGGAGCGCTCTGTACCCTCATTCATCAGTCTCCCTCGGCATCTGAGATCTGACATCATACTGCAGCAGGCACAATGTCACCTCTGTTTGTGCCAACTGTTCTGAGACATGCAGAGCTTCAGGACACTTGCCACTGCAGAGACTACTGCAGCGGTGGAAAGAGCAGAGGTAGTTTTTCTTTGTCAGTGAGAGCAATGATGGCCAATGACAATAATACTATATGAATGACTATAGGGTATGCATTATACTATTTGGAAAACTATAGAGGGGTGCATTGTAATATTTGGAAAACCATAGGGATGCATTTCAAAATGTGGAGGAAAATAGATTTGAATTATACTACTTGGAGGACTATGGGGGTGCATTATAATGTATGAAGGACTATGAGGGTGCACTTCTGCTATGGGGCCCCATAAATATCCATCCCTGATGTGAGGATAACTAAATATTAGAGATGAAGGAATCTTCTGAGATGTGAATTCTGCACATTGTTTGAATTTAGGAGGGAGATTTGATTTGATGCAAATTGAATGTTATATATTTGGTGGTCTTTTAAGACTTAAGAGCCTGAAAACATATGATGTAAAAAAATACATACTTTTCAGCCTTCATCTCCTTCCATCACACCCTCTTCTGATGAGCACCTACCACAGCAGGACAGCTTCTCTTTACAGGACATTTTCTTCTCTGGGCTATTTTGTCTGTTCAGCAAATTTGCCTAAGGGGGCGGTTACACGCTACGATATATTAAACAATGTCGGCTGGAAAGTCACATGATCGAGATCACTACAACAATTTATTGATATTACTAGTGCAGTGTCACAATCATAGATCTCGGTAACAATTTTTCAATTGGCAGCGTGCCAGCGATCAAGCGCACAACCCAGCGATTGAGGCCAGCCAGAGTACGGAATGGGTGAAATCGTTAAGGAGATCGTTATCGCGGTGTCACACTGAACGATACAAGCAGATTGCATGACCAACATCGTCTGATTTGGGGTCTGGGTCTCATATCTGCGATTAATGATCTGACCACTTATCGCTACTCAGATCGACCTGTCACACGCAACAATGTTGTTAATACGTCGTTGGAGCGACTGAAAATCAGTGAGGTTTCAGTGATATATTTACAGATATCATAGCGTGTAACAGCCCCCTAAGACTGAGATGATGGGCTGGTCTTTCTCTCTGTACTGTGACATAATTTGTACATTTGATGCATGCTGTTATGCAACATATTTCCCTGTACTACATGCCACATTCTGAGGATTAATCAAATAATTTGCAGGGTTTCACAGGTGTCTGTGTGTGTGCCACTGTGTATGCTGTGTTTGCGTATATCTGCCACTTTGTATGTGGTGTGTGTGTGGCATGCTGGAAGTGCAGGCAGCACAGCTCTGGATCTAATGGCAGAGAAGTGGGGACATTACTGTAATTATTATAACTTAGGAATAAAATATAGATGATGGAAGTGCATTAAACTACAAAGAAAATGCCCATGACACTGTGTCCATCCCACTACACACTGTGTCCTTCCCCCTACACACTGCGTCCATCCCCATACACACTGCGTTCATCCCTCTACACACTGTGTCCATCCCCCTACACACTGCATCCATCCCCCTACACACTGTGTCCATCCCCCTACACACTGTGTCCATCCCACTGCACACTGTGTCCATCCCACTGCACACTGTCCATCCCCCTACACACTGTGTCCATCCCACTACACACTGTGTCCATCCCCTACACACTGTGTCAATCCCCCTACACACTGTGTCCATCCCCCTACACACTGTGTCCATCACCCTACACACTGCGTCCATCCCCCTACACACTGCGTCCATCCCCCTACACACTGTGTCCATCCCCCTACACACTGCGTCCATCCCCCTACACACTGTATCCATCCCCCTACACACTGTGTCCATCTCCCTACACACTGTGTCTATCCCACTGCACACTGTGTCCATCCCACTGCACACTGTGTCTATGCCCCTACACACTGTGTCCATCCCCCTACATACTGTGTGCCTCCACCTGGGACATTTTGCTTGCATCATGTTTTTATTTCTATACACTTAGTGTGTTGGGCATTTTCCATGTAGTGTAATGCACTCCCATCGTCCACAAGTTATTCAGAAGTTATAGTAATTGCAATAATGTCCCACTGACTTTAGATGCAGAGCGCTGCTGCACATTCTGCTTGTGTTTATTTTATACCATTGGCAGTATATCACGGTCTGCAGTCACACTAGCGTTTTACGGTATGCGTGCATATCCGTCAGTCACAAACTGGATGCACACGCATGTGTTTTCAGCCGTTTTCAGGGTCTAGGTGTATACAAGGGCTATGTGGAGCTCCTGCTGTGGGTTCCATTGGCCTACAGGGGGCTATGTGTGTGCTCCTGCTGTATATGTAGGGCCCCGCTAGTCAGCGTGCTACAAAAGGGTACTGCACCCCTAACTGAAGGTGCAGTATGCTTTGTTCTGGTAATGGGTGGTAGAAGCCTGAAGCTCCAGCACCACACACACACCTAATGATAGGGGACCAATCAGACTGCCCGTTACCAGGGTAACCGGTCCCGGTGGGAAGAGAAGCTAGGTTATAAAGCAAGTGGGGAAAGAAGAAAACTAAAAGAAGAAGTTACGACAGTGATGAGTGAACAGAGGAGTTAGAAGGAGGAGAGGAGTGGAGAGTAAAGAGGAGAAGTAACGGGGAGGGCACCTCAACCTGGTGATCCAGAAGAGAAAGGGGCAAAGAAAGAGGGTAACCAAATACCCTAGCCCAGTCCAAAGCGGGCTACCGGCTCCGACGTGGATCAGAGGCTGAATCCCTGAACTACAAATCCCGGAGTGGTCGATGTCTTCTTAGGAGCACGATCCAACCTGCCTACACCAAGCACGGACTCCACCAGAAGCGCTAAACTGAGTTGGGTTCCCTTTGGAGAGATAAAGGGTTCTCATATAACTCGACGGGCCTGGTCCAACAAGTGAGATCCGTGCAGGGCAGCACAGAATAAGTACAGAGACAGTGATAGAAAAGGAACACCAGTGGAGCTTCGGAGGGAGACTGCTCATTGCCAGAACCACCTGGCCCACTATCCTTTTGGTAGAACTGCATTACCCTGTAAGCCTGCAGTTACTGGAGTAAAGTACCCATTCAGAGTGAAAAACGTGTCTGTGGTCCTTTCTAATAAACTGTGATTTACCTGCATTGCTCCACAGTTACTATGCTGCCCTATTCCACTATTGCTACTTCCAACACTCCGGGGATCCCGCCCTACCTGTAGAGGGCTACGACATCTTGCTGCCATCCATCACCCTGGAGGTTCCCGCAGCGCCGGTGCCATCAGGTGGCGTCACGAACTGACAAACTTTATTATTTTATTTCCCATTTTTAGTGTCTCCCCAGGGGCACGGATTCGGGCAGCATTCCCCTGTACCAGTACACTGAAGCTCTGAGTACCCCAACCCTTGTCGACTAGACATATATAGATTCTGTGTTTCCTCCTGCTGTATACAGCATCTGTGTTTGCTCCTGCTGTATACAGGGTCTATGTGTGGGCTCCTGCTGCCTCCAGAGAGCTATGTATGGGCTCCTGCTGCCTCCAGGGGGCTATCTATGGGCTCCTGCCACTTCCAGGGGGCTCTGTGTGGGCTCCTGCTGCCTCCAGGGGGCTTTGTGTGGGCGTCTGCTGCCTCCAGGGGGCTCTGTGTGGGCTCCTGCTGCCTCTAAGGGGCTCTGAGTGGGTTCCTGCAGCCTCCAGGGGGCTCTGTGTGGGCTCCTGCTACCTCCACTGGGCTCCAGCTGCCTCCAGGGGGTCTGTTTGTGCTCCTGCTGCAGTCACTGGGGCTCATGTGCAGGCTCCTGCTGCCTCCAGGAGGCTCTGATTGGTCTCCTGATGCCTCCAGGGGGCTCTGTGTGGGCTCCTGCTGCCTCCAGGGTACTCTGTGTGGGCTCCTGCCTCCATGGGGCTCTGTGTGGGCTCCTGCTGCCTTCAGGGGGCTCTGTGTGGGTTCCTGCTGCCTCCAGGGGGCTCTGTGTGGGTTCCTGCTGCTTCCAGAGGGCTCTGTGTGGGCTCCTGATGCAGTTACTTGGGCTCATGTGTTGGCTCCTTCTGCCTCCAGGGGGCTCTGTGTGGGTTCCTGCTGCCTCTAGAGGGCGCTGTGTGGGCTCCTGATGCAGTTACTGGAGCTCATGTGTGGGCTCCTGCTGCCTCCAGGGGGCTCTGTGTGGGCTCCTGATGCCTCCAGGGCGCTCTGTGTGGGCTCCTGCCTCCAGGGGGCTCTGTGTGGGTTCCTGCTGCCTCCACAGGGCTCTGTGTGGGTTCCTGCTGCCTCCAAAGGGCTCTGTGTGGGTTCCCGCTGCTTCCAGGGGGCTCTGTGTGGGCTTCTGATGCCTACAGAGGGCTCTGTGTGGGTGCCTGCTGCCTCCAGAGGGCTCTGTGTGGGCGACTGCTGCCTCCAGAGGGCTCTGTGTGGGCGTCTGCTGCCTCCAGGGGGCTCTGTGTGGGCGTCTGCTGCCTCCAGAGCACTCTGTGTGGGCGTCTGCTGCCTCCAGAGGGCTCTATGTGGGTGTCTTCTGCCTCCAGAGGGCTCTGTTTGGGCGTCTGCTGCCTCCAGAAGGCTCTGTGTGGGTATCTGCTGCCTCCAAACGGCTCTGTGTGGGCTCCTGCTGCCTCCAGGGGGCTCTGTGTGGGCTCCTGCTGCAGTTGCTGGGGCTCATTTGTGGGCTCCTGCTGTATACAGGGGACTATGATTTGCCACCACTGCTTCATTAAGTATAGCCCTATGTTATGTATAGCAATGTATATAAGGATGAAAAAAAAGGTTCTGCATGCCGCTGTTTTTATTATTTGCTTCTACAGGTGTGCACCTTTGTGCTAATCACTGTACTTATCACATGATCTATAAAAAGGTGATCATGTGACATGTTACATGGTACTTCGGGTTGGGGGGGCCCTCGCATTCTAAACAGCCCCGTGCCCTGGCTACTCTTAATCCACCCCTCGCTATGGCACCCGGCGGCACACAGGGATTGGAAGAGCCAGGGTTTAGACAGGGTTCAGAGATGTGTCATGTACAGCGTGCTACGTCAGCACGCCTCTGACTAAACCCTGTCTGAAATCTGCAGAGCGTAACGCAGACTGCGCAGTGAAGACAGGGCCAGGCGCAGGTGGTGCCATTACTGTCTGGACTGACTGTTGTGTCTGTGAGAGGCTGGAGGCCACCGAATGAGGGGAGAAGACCAGTCTGAGTCCCCACTCCCTACCTGCTGCAAAGAAGTGTTGTTCTGTAAGTGTCCATCCATATCCTTCATGATATCCTAGCTGCTGTGCTGTTAGTGGCCATCTGATCCTGCACTGCATAGATGTATTATTCGTCATATATTCTCTCATGATATATTGTTCTATTGACAATAGATCAATATATCATGATGAGAAATGTGTATAGTGCACCCCCCTGTATATACTGCACCCTGTATGTAGTACCTATGTATAATACACAGGTACTTGATACAGGGTGCAGTATACACAACAACTATATACAGGGTGCAGTATACACAACAACTATATACAGGGTGCAGTATGTACAGAGGGAGCAATATTATACAATGTGTATAATTCTGGACCATGAATATAACGCTTGTGTATACTGCACCCTGTATCTAGTACCTGTGTATTATACATAGGTACTAGATACAGGTTGCAGTATACACAAGCATTATATACATGGTCCAGTATTATACACATTGTATAATATTGCACCCTCTGTACATACTGCACCCTGTATATAGTACCTGTGTATGCTGCACCCTGTATGTACTGCACCCTGTATTTAATACTTGCATATACTGCACCCTTTATATATACTGCACCCTGTATACAGTACTAGTATAGTCACTACGGTGCTTAGTCCTTCCACCTTTGGCTGATGATGAAATATATTTACACAAAGTCTTTACCACAACCAGTCCAGTGGCATATTGGTGCATATTTAAATTAATAAAAGTTCAAGAAAGCTCATACAGTAAGTCCTGTAGGTGCGCACTATTGATGGTTACTTAGTTACGTAATTACACTTTTGTTAGAAAACAAGAAAAATATATTTACATTTTTAACCTGTTTGAACTGCACTATTAATCACTGTGTTGCAGATCTTCATGTCTTGCTGGTTCTTGTACCACAGTTTGGGGAAAAGCTAACATAGGAACTATTACTGCTCCATTGTACTGTGTCCACGTTTTAGGAAAATCTCCAAGTACTATATGGATCACCTCTTCTTCTTTTAGTTTCACAGATAAGGGTACTTCTGGGACTCTTTCTTGGCACTTCAGTGTACCAGGACATACCTTAAGATGGTCTCTGAGAACACAGGGTCCACCAGGACTTGGTAATCTTGCCCTCTAAGGCCTATTGCTGCACTATACCAGATTAACATTTCACTCCGTGGGGGTATTACAATGGATCACTTACTCTTACACTGCTGACTTCTCCTCCAGACAGCTCCACCTGCTGCCTCAGCATCAGAGCCTTTATCTCTTTCTGCAGGATTCGCTGCTGCCCGAGGTTGGCAGTTTCGGCAACCTGTTGTAGCAAGGCAATAATCTCCCCTAGACAATTCTCAATAACATTAGTGCCAAAGGTTATCATTGGGTTACTTTCTTGTCAATTAACATCAACAATTATCAATCCTTGGGCTTTAAATTCCACCCGCCACACCTGTAAGATCACTTCTTTGAAACCTATCTGTGGCACATGCTGACCATTACTAACATATATAGTAAAATTTTCATCTGGGCGGTGTAAAATGTCAGAGTCTGCCCAGTATCTCTTGTAAAGGATATACAGTATTGATGTCACCAGCAAAGAGTACATGGAGATGCCATCTAGCATGACAGGCAGGACTGGGCATCCTCACACGTACCTGCCACGCCAGTTTGGTGGACCAGGTTGTCTCATTCTTGAGGGGTAGCCAGCTGCCCCAGGGTACTCTCGTTTAAAGTACAGAGTCTTTGAATATGGCCTGGCTTGTCACAGCAGTGGCAGATCGGCTTTCCTTCAGAGTCATAGCGATCGCTGATTCATCCTCTGGTCAGTGGATTCATCCTCTGTCGCATCCACGGGATGTCATCTCGACTGGAAGAAAACTCGATCTTCTCCACTGGTTTGGATCCTTGCATCGCTTGCATAGCTTTGGCCATCTCAGCCATGACCTTAGTCAGTGCCTCAACCTTTAAGTGTAGAGCCTCAGTAGTGATAGGCTCAAGAGCCTGTGCACTGGCCCCTAACGTGGCCTGTGAGGTTTGCGCCCCCTCTTGGTGGTAGGCATTGTGCAGGTTCTGGGCCACTGGTTGTTTCTTCTTGTAGTATCCTGATGGCCCTGTCCTTAAATTGTGAAAAGTATAGATCAGGGTTCTGTATGGCCATTCTACAGTTTGTAGCTGGATTCTGTGGGCCTGGGACAGGACCCCCCAATAAACTGTTCAATGAGCAATTTGTTCTTTTCTGGTACACCATTGTACACCATGTCTGTTTCATTACCTTCAGTGTTTCCTGGAGGTTTAAGGCAAAGTCTCTTATGCTGTCCTGCACCCTCTGTTTACACCCGAAGAATCTTCTTTTCAACTTTGCAGCAGTACAAGTATCAAAGGTGACTTTCAGTCTGGCTATCAGATGTTCAACAGTGTCTTAATCGGTGTCCGGCCAGGAGTTTACCACCTGCTGGGCTGCACCAGTTAATTACCCACTCAGTATACTGACTCATTGGTCTTCCATCAGGGGGTATGCTTTATAGAAACTTTCCAGTCTCTCCCTGAAGTCTGTCAGGGTATATTATTCCCCTGAGTATTGCGGCAACCACATTGCCCCTGGTGTGTATGGCATCAGGAACGGCATTACCGGGGCTATGGTTGGTACAGTGACAGGGTCCCAATGACCGCCATATCGTTGCTGCGTAGCTGGTGAGATCTGACTGATTAACATCTCACCAGTGATCACGTAGTATACCAGGTCGTATCGTTGTCGGGATCGCTGGAGCGTCACCAAGTGTGACGGTACCTTACTGATCGCTCATTGCATTATTCTTAATTCTTCATAAATAAACTACATACATATTCTAGAATATCCAATGCGTTAGAATTGGGCCACCATCTAGTATTTTTTATAATATTCACTTGTTATACTTTAAAAAGATTCCTCTACTTGCTAGTGCCTCTTAATTAATAAGAATATCATCAAAAGTCAATGTAATATTGCCATGTTTCAGGGCGTGTCTGGGTGCCCTGAAACACATTGACTAATAAATTAATATTATATTCACCTTTGATGCCTTGTGGAATATGGCAGCACTTGTTTTAACCTTTCATCCTCCCTACTTTACATTTGTGAGATAATGACCATTGGGTTTTCATTGGCTGTAAGCCATAATCATAAACATTAACTGAAAGAAAAACTTAAAACATTTCACTGTTTGTAAGGTCTCTCTCTCTCTCTCTCTCTGTATATATATATATATGTATATATATATATATATTATGCAATTCACTTTATGTATTTATGTATTAAGTTGCTGAAATAAATTAACTTTCTGCTGATATTCTAATTCATTGAGATGCACTAGTATTTACTTTATATCTTTTATTTATATTAACAGTATATCCATCAAGAGTCTCCTTCATCTCCACCCTTTCTCTATACCTAGTCATCATTTTTTCTGCCCAGGTTAGTATTGGGATTATTTATTCCAATTACTTATAGCAGTAAAATTGTGGTAGCGTAGTACCTTTCTATTCCATTGTTCCACCACCACTAGTGGGGCCATCACACGGACCCTCATGTCCACTTGCACCTTGACATATATTAATCCCTCTTCCATCTAAAGGTACCTTTACACGCCGCCACTGCGGGGTAGCAACTGCCTGGCAATTGGGATTTTTGTCACTGTTGCCTTGTAATTGCTACCAAGTTGTGGCATGTAATTTGGGAAAGTGATCAAGTTTCTCGCAGTTGCTCCGGGTAGCAGTTTCTGAGCGGTGTTCTAAAATCAGAGGCAACCCAAAGGGTGAATTGCCCTGGTAGTGGCGTGTAAACGGGGGATAGGAATGGAATCAGCGTCGCCTAGTGATTTCCCCGGGGCGTGCCACAGCGTGTTTGATACCGCGCCTCATCAGCGATGATTGGTGGGGGCTACTGTGTAACCATTGGCTGTCCCTTCACAGGGCGCCATATTTAAAGAGCTGACCATTCACACTACACAATTGCAATGGCGTCATGTATTAGCCAGCCTTCCTGCGCAGGCTGGCCAATCATGACGCTATTGTGTTGTCCAATCAGCGTGTTAGTGTCACGGAATACACAACTTTGTCACGCCTATGTGATAGCGCCGCAGAACATATACGCCCACATTCCCCTACTGATTGCGGCATGTGAAGCGGTGTCGGGATTCCACCGGATGTTTCCCGCAGAATCTGTTGGAACTTCCGGGGAACCATGTTCCCTTAGGTTGAGGGCGCAATTACGGCATGTACATGTGGAATCGGTGATCGTTAGCAACCGTTAAATACGTGCACGCGCACGTACGCTTGCTTCCGATTGCCAGTAATAGTGGTGATGTGTAAAGGTACTTTAAGGGACTACTGTTCCCTACTCCTTGAGCGACAGTGTTACTATATGTAATCAATAAGTTATATACATTATTTTTCTTTAGATATTCTTAAAGTAAACTGAATATTTCAGCTAAGAAAGAGAAAATGAGAGTTCTACAGCCCAGATATCTAGACCACGTATTTGCTGTCCACACCAGTGTATTTTGCAAAAATAGTATTTTATTCAATGCAGTGGATACAGTAAATGAACGTGTACAAGGTAACGAATGACAAGGATACAAGACTAAGAGGGAGACAAATGACAGGTGGGCAAGACAGGCAAGGACTGTGTATAGGGTTCAGAGGGGTAGTAAAAGTGACATGTGCTAAAGTGCATAGATCCGGGTGCCACATAAGTTTACAGACTGTAAAAATGCTATTTTTCTTCATCATTTCATGGAAAGAAGTTTGGACAGTATTTGAAAATTATGGACAAATTACTTGAAAGGAACACACAATATTAGCATAAAAGGAGTCAGTTATGTTGCTTAATAAGAGATTGGTGCCAACATAGCGCCATAAACGGACCTGATTGTGCTTTGGCACCTATTCTGTTGGCCATCAGAACGTTTGGCTGACCTGTCAATCAAGAGAGCCAAAAACAAGATAATGAGGAGTGTGGGATTGGTGACCTATCATAATTCTCGTTGTTTGATATAATGTGACTATATGATATCTCTCTGCAAGCTACTGAATACTTTGAACTACTCTGGTAGAATTATTGAATAATAATTCCAATGTCCTTACCTATTTTTCTCCCTAACTATTTTTATGACAAGAACTAACTATTTTTATGGATTTAACCTTGGATGCCTGACAAGACCTCTGTCTAACTACTCTTTGTCTGCTTGTTCTGTCTGACCTCTTAAGCTGTGGGCGCACGATCCGGAGGCAATGTGTGTTGGACGTATTTCCTCCGGACCTGTGGGAACCCGTGGGTGTACACAGGGAGACCGTGGCTTCCCTGATTCCATGATCTGTGTTCAGTGCAGGGCGGCTTCTCCCTGGATGCACCCGATGGTTATCTCTTCGGACTCCGCAGTATGAAATTAATATGCTGCGGAGATGCGGAAGTCTGGCAACCGGCATCGAAGCTAAAAATAAACTGCGTTCACGAGAAACAAAGTGGGCATGGGATTTCTTGAAGTCCTATCCGCTATGCTGGTACTTTACGATGCAGCAATTTGGATGTAGCGGTCCAATGCTGCAATTCCTTTTCATGGGCACACATCCTTAGATACTGACCTGGCAATCCTCAACAATGGTTTTTGTTTGGATATGCCCTTTTTGGAGACACTCGAATGTGGATCCTGATTTTTCTTTTTTCACAACTATGCTCCTTATTTGATCAGAACATGCAATGATGGCTTATTTTTCACTAGCCTTTTCTTTGAACAATGACATGAAAGCTATGCTGAACCCATACATTTCATTTGTTCTATACACTCAATATTTTATTATTACAACTGAAGCTATTAAAAATGAATGAAATCCAGTAACAAGCTTTAGAACTACCTTTAAGATCATCCAGTCCCCAAGAAAACAAATCCTTCCAGTATGTTGTCGAGCTATGCAATTGTATTTTACTGTAAACTCTCTACAACATCAGGGGTATTATTAAGATGTAGTGTGGATCATATTTCTCATAAAGAACTTAATAGTTATAATGGAAGCAATGCTAAATACGACCCAGAGCTACATCATTAAAACCTACCGTTTTATGACAACCTTGTAAACAATGCACTTAAGTTCAGAATATTGTAATTGCCGTATAAATATGACTTTAATGTAAGAGTACATGTGCTGTGATCACCGTTAATGTCTTCTCATTAGATTAATAACATAATAACAATTAGACGTTAGTTCAACAGTACATCATGTCTGGCTCTAGTAGATGCCAGTAGATATTAGAAGAATATAAGTAACAGAAGTAATTAAACATGTCAGGGTTCCTCAATGCTAACAAGTTGGGCTGATGAGCAACACAATGTTCCTTGTCAAGCCATGTATTTTAAACAGCGTCTGTATTATGAGTTGGCTGTTCCTTTCAATTCATCTTTACCTAGTCTAATAATCCATGCAAAGTAGCAAATACACAAAAATTGTAGAATAATGCAAGCCAATCACATGAAACTGCTCTCCATTTGTGAACATTGCATTGAGAGTGTACTTGTTTGTGCCCTATTACTTGAAAAGGTTGCCTCATCAGGCTCTATTATGGCAAACTGATTTTATACAGCGATTCCATAAATGGAACTTGTATGAGACATTAAGGGCTGTCCATGTATTATACTTAATTGTTTGACTCATCTGTTTGGCCACCATGTCATTCATATGTTGATGTGTTTCAAAGCTCTCTCCATAGTTGATATTTATTTCTAATATAAGCTGAATACATTTACTGATGATGACTATTAAAATATGATTTGGAACTGATGTGCATCTCATGTACTGTAGACCTCACGAGTGGTTAGAGAGTAAAAGTGACATGACTAGAATTAGTAAAAGAGATCTGCCTCAGGTTAAAGAAATGAATGTGAAGAATGTTGCTGGGTAGCAGAAATCTGAAGTATGGCCAAGATAAAGCAAGGGATTAGGACTGCTTCCTTAAATAATAAAAATAATAATTTATTCATTTATATAGCGCTATTAATTCCATAGCACTTTACATACATCAGTAATGCTGTCTCTCTTGGAGCTCACAATCTAAATATCCTATCAGTATGTCTTTGCAGTGTGGGAGGAAACCAGAAGAAACCCATGTAAACACGGGGAGAACATACAAACTCCTTAAAGGGAATTTATAACCTCATCTAAACTTGTATTATGGGCATACATGTTATAGAATGCTGAAAAAAGTCATCCCTGTATGCCTCATAATAGATGGCTTGTTGTGGATGTATCATCTTTTATTACTTTATGTAAATGACCTCTTACAGACTATGAGACTGGAAGGTAACACTGTCACAAGAGCTTATTTTAAATAAATGGAGGCGTTACCAGTGTGATGTGTGATGGCTGCTCTCTGCCCTCCTGATCTCACCATAAAATTCTGTTTGATTACCACTGACATATCTGCAGGATTCTCTCAAGGTACCGTCACACATGGCAATATTGCTTGCAATTTCACTGGCAATTTGCTGGTGGCAGTGAAATCATGGACACATTGTCCTATTTTGTTGCAGTGTACAAATAGAACAATGTGTCCATGATTTCACTGCAACCAGCAAATTGCCAATGAAATTGCTAGCAATATTGCCGTGTGTGACTGTACCTTTAGGGGTGAGCTTTTTACAATTTGACAGGGTTTTAATATAACAGAGTGGCAAAAAATGTGTTTGCAAGAAGTAAAATGTTATTTCCCCTGTTCTGTGTCAGTTACTTGTCTCACACTAAGAACTCCTCCTTTTGTTAATCACAAGCTCTGGAGGCAAAGTTATCTTCCAGGCAGCATCCTCCTCATAGCCTGGAACAGTTCATTTATATAAAGCATTAAAAGATAGTTTATCCAAAAGGCTTCTGATATGCGGCATACAGGTATTACTTTTTTCAATAACCTTAATATGGACATACAGGTTTTAAAGTTTAGATAGGTCAAATGTTGTGCAGACTCCCTTTAAAGACAATATACTTTGGAGTGGTAGGTGAAATAGTTATGTATAGTATCTCAGGGAGCATAAAACCCTGAACATTTGTGCCAATAAAAGTCATACTCACAAAGAAGCACCGACAAGGTTGGATTGCAAAAACCTCTGTGCCTAACCAGAGACAGCTAGGAGACTGATATCTGTATGAGAACGGCTGTGACAAATAAATTAATAAGTAGGCTGAAAAGAGCCAATAAAGAGATACTACAGGAAATTTATGCCTAGAGAGGTGGTCAAGGGCTGAAACCACTACCGAGAGTGTGTCCTATGCTGCTAAGAGAGATAAAGGGATTGTGGTAGTGATGAAAGTCCTACAAAGGCGAGTGCAAGCACTTGTCAGCAAATCTTGCAAGTTGGAACAAATTTTTGAAAGTTTTATCCTCTGTTGCAGCTAAATTCATGCCTCATGTACAACCTCTTAAACCATCAACCTTGTTTTCTCCTTTTGAGTAAGAGCAATTTGGAAATATATCTTTTAATAGGTCCCATATTTATATGTACATACAAGCCTACATCTTTTTTTATAAATCGAGGGGTTAATGAATAAAAATATATTTTACTTACTTCATCCCTCACCTGTGCTGGTGCCCAAGCTCTCTGCCTAGTATTGGGCTGACTCACTTCCTCTCATTATATCTCCCCAACCTTCTCTTCAGTTTTAAAAGTTCAGTCTTTGGCATTGGCCAAAGATCACTAGTAGTGATGAGCGAGTATACTTGTTACTGTTTGATACAAGCACGGATAGTGTGGTATTCGTGATACTTGTTACTCTGCGACTGTTTTGGATTTTACTTGTGATATTCGAGGGAGTTGCCTAGCATGTTTCCTGACTGATTTTCAGCCAAAAAGCATGCTGGGATTGCTTTCCAGTCATAGTAATGCCATATTCATCTTTGATGATGGTGTTACTGTGATTAACAGGCACAGTATAACTAAAGAAAAAAAGATGCTCTAAACAAATAAGTGATGAGGTCTGGGAGGGCTAATAAAGTGCTCAAACTACATGGGAACAGTACATAGACATATTGTACACTATCTGCATACTGTTCTGCCATACAGCTGTCTGTTCTGAGTGACAGAACCTAGTGAAGATATATAAATAGAAGAACAGTTAGATTGGGCTTACCAGACTCCTGCTGCTGCAACTGGATCAGCTCAGTCTCCCGCTCCCTCTGAACCACTTCCAGGGCCACCCATTAAGCTGCTTGCATATTCAATGCACTGAACGGCAAACAGCCCATCACAGACACTCACACTCTATGATCACCTCTGTGATTGGCTGTTGCAGTCAGAGTGCTTTTCTACAACCTGAATAGTGATTCTGCTTGCTTGCCAAACACATTATTGTATGGCACCCAACCTGCAGTCATAGGGTGTTAAATAAATAAATAAATAAAAAAAAAAACACGTGGGGCTTCACAGTATTTTTAAGTCTAGCCCAGAAAAAGCGGACAGCTGCGAGCTGCCACCCTCAGCTGCATAATTTTACCTTGTCTGGCAAAAAAAAAAAGCCATTTTTAATTGCCAGCCAAGGTAAAACTAGGCAACTGGGAGGGCTGGTATTCTCAGCGGAGTGAAGGCCCATTTTAGGCCCGTGCCCCCTCGCTAAAGAATAGCAGCTCACAACTGCCCCTGAAAATGGCTCATTCATCATAGCGTCATTTCCAGCCACTTTATCAAGCTTTTCCGGTGGCCCTAGCGGCGGTGGCACACTGGTTAATAAGGGGTTAACACCAGCTTTGTATTGGCAGCTGGTATTATGCCCTGAGATTCTTAATGTAAGGTCAGGTTAGACCCACGCATTAAGAATCTCAAATAAATAGTATAAAAAACAGAACACAAAAATAATTATTTTATTGAACTAAAAAAAAAACACAGAGACACTTAGTGACTCCAACTTTATTACTTCTTCTCCACCCTCTTACCTGTCCATGATCCTCTTCTTCTCTCTTCCTGGATGGACTCAGCTCTGCTACATCAGAGACCATGGGGAGGAAAAATACATCTGCTCCCTGTGGTCTCTGATCACTGAATGACAGTGCTGAAACCTGCGGTATAGTAAGTGGTGAGATCAGCATTGCCATAACATTTACTGCTTTACTATAGAGCAGGTCTCAGCACTCTCATATGGTCACCATTGCATATTAACCGCTGTTGCTATGGACAGCAATGAGACCATCGCTATAGTAAAGTGGTAAAGCGCAGGTCTCAGTGCTGTCACATAGTAAGTCGTGAGGTCACTGTTGCCATAGTAACAGTGGTTACCCACCTTCCTGCGCTCCCTCAGTGACTGACAGTGATATTCTTATCCTGGAGGTTGCAGTGACGGTGTCTCTAGGACACTGCAGTCTACGCATGTGAACTAGTGGTGACATAACCCAGTCACATAGCGCAGTACCAGGTCCTTTCACAGGTCCTGAAGCCTTCTGGTATGAGAACATTGCTGGAGATCACCAGGGGAGCACAGGAAGGTGAGAAAATAGCACAGCACCCTTGTATCTGTGAATGCTGCTGCACCATTTACTCACCTTTCCTGCACTCATACAATGATCTCCAACAATATTCTCATACTGGGAGGCTGCATAACCTGCGAGAGGACCTGGCACTGCTCCATGTGACCAAGTGACATCACTCTGTCACATGTGCAGGCCGCAGGGTCCTAGAGGCACCGACACTGCGGCCTCTGAGGAAGAGAACATTGCTGGAAATCACCATGGGGGCACAGGAAGTTGAGTAAATAGTGCAGCAGCATTCACACACGCAAGGCTGCATTTGTGAGGATTCGTTTTTGGTGCAGTCTCTGCACCAAAAACGGATCCTCACAAAATGAAGCCAAAACGCTGTGTGTGAATGTAACCATGTATTAAGTGTCCGCTGTTGCTATGGCAACATTGACCTCACCACTTTCTATATGACAGCGCTGAGACCTGCGCTTTATCACTTTACTATGGGGCAAGTCTCAGCACTGTCCATAGAAATAACAGTTACTATGGCAATGGAGACTATATGATATCACTGAGACCTGCGCTACAGTAAAGTGTTAAAGAGCAAGTCTCAGTGTTGTCATTTAGTAACCTTTGCCATAATAGCCGCTGTTGCTATAGAGAGCGTTGAGACCTGCACTATAGTAAATCGGTAAAGCGCAGGTCTCAGCGCTGTCATATAGTAAGCCATGTGGTCACCATTGCCATAATAACCGCTAGTAGCTATGGCAACGGTGACCTCGCCGCTTACTATATGACAGCTCTGAGAACTGAGCTTTACCGCTTTACTATAGCGCAGGTCTCAGCACTGTCCGTAACAATAACGGTTACTATGACAATGGTGACTACACCGTTTACTATACGACAGCTGAGACCTGCGCTTTACCGCTTTATTATATCACCGGCCTCAGCGAAGCCCATGAATTTTTTTTTTTGCAAGCCAAGGTAAAATTACGCAGCTGAGAGTGGCAGCTCACCACTTAGTACTTTCACTTGGCTAGACGTAATGCATTTTTTAAAATTATTTATTTATTTAACACCCTATGACTGCAGGTTGGTTGCCGTACACTAATGTGTAAGGCAACCAAGCACAATCATTATCCAGATTGTGGAAATGCAGTTCACAGAGGCACTCACAGAATGTGAGCGTCTGCTATTGGCTGCTTGCTGGTCAGTTCAGTGAATAAGCAAGTAGCTTAATCAGGGGCCCCGGAAGTGATTCAGCGGGAGCCGAAAACTGAGCTGCCCAGGAAGCAGCAGTAGAAGTCTGGTAAGGCCAATCTGCATGTCCTTCTATCTATCTTCACTAGGTCCTGTCACTCAGAGCAGACAGCTTTATAGCAAAACAGTATACACACAGTCTTCATTATGCCTACTGTTCAGGTGCAGTTTGAGAATGTTATCAGCCATCTCTGCCTTTTTACAGCCCTCATTGTCGGGTCCAGCAGAAAATTACTTGTGTTTCCCATTGACTTACATTGTACTTGCTATGCAGACAATATGTGAGTATTACAAGGCACTCGTTACAAATGTAATGATTACGAATATTTTGTTATTTGCTCATCACCACTCACTGGCCCTCACATGACATCACTTCAGGAACAATAAACACTTGAGGCACCAAAGACTGAGAAAGAGAAAATATCAGCTATAAGGTGAAAGAAGTAAGCCAACTTAGAGCCATACCATGAACTGTGGCACCAGTAAAGGTAAGGGAAATGGTATGTTTCTTTTTATTTCTTACCTCATTCCAGGCCCTAAAAATTATCAAGCAAAATGTCTGCCAACTGGCTGCAATTTTTTTAATGTGAGCTAAATTAAATTGCAGAAAATTTGTTAATGGGGATCAAGATTTTTATTTCTTAATTTGTAGTAAAGTCAATTTGCTTTGCCCTAGATTCACAGATTTTTTAACATTTTTGCAGATGTAGGATTTGTACATTATAAATGTTTCATGTTTCCACATTTTGTGCAATAGATATATTAAAGTAAAACTTCCTTTATAACTTTTGAAAGTTTCCTTTCCTAGGTGGAAATTTCATTTCATGAAGAGCAATTCACTGAAATCACTATAAAATGTGTTTTAGCTAATATTCGCTGTGGATTTTTTAATGTTCTCTGAAATATTCTAATATCAACTAGAGACAGTTTGTAGCACTTACTTTTAAAGATGTAAGTTACATAGGAGAAAAAAAACACCATTATCATGTTGAGAGTCTCTTCTTCCTCCATTACATTATTTTCTGTTTGTGGCATTCGGATACCCCAGAAGGCTTATTTATTTTTATATAATTTGTAGTTTCAAATGTGACTTTTTCATTTACAATATAATGTACCAAGAAATGAAAGGAAAATCATGGAATGGTCTGGTATGGCATGGGATGAAAATAAAAATATGGTTGTACCATTATTGCTCAAATTTCATTTTTTTAGACAGTAAAAGCACCAAATTAACTTTTAGTCTGATATGGCTTTTTTTGTTTTGCTAGTTTAAAAGAAAAGTTAATAAAAAGAAAAATGTTCTTTCTCTGAGACAGAACATTATTATTTTTGTATTGATGGTGATTTGATACCGATACCGATGTTCCAGCGACCCGATCAACAATCCGACCTGACCGGGATTGCTGGAACATCAGTATGTGATCGCTGGTGAGATGCCACAAAGGCAGACTCACCAGCAATTCCCCAGCAATGCGCCGACACCCGACGGTCATAGGAATCTGTCGGGTGTCTCGGGCTCAGCATGGGGGGCAGCGGGAGTCCAGCAATCAAAAATTGTCCCGGCCATTCCATAGCGACCAGCGATCAGTGAGCTCATTGCTGGTTATTGCGGAATGTCACACGCAGTGACATCACTGGCGAGGTCGCTGCAACGTCACAAAACCTGTGACGTTGCAGTGACATTGGTAGCGATGTCGCTGCGTGTAACCCGGCCTTTATGGTCTATTTTAAGGTCTATTACAAAAGACATTTTGAGATAAGGTATGTATGTGGCGCCCCACTAAGAGTGTGTCACAGGAGGGTACTACACCCCTGACTGAAGGTGTCGTATTCTCCGTTCCAGTGGTGAATAAAATAATCCTGATGCTCCATTCACCACATGCAACACCCAGTGCTAGAGGACCAATTAGGCACCCGTTCCTAGGGTAACCGGTCCTGATGGGAGGAGAGCTAGGGTATATAGCAGTGGGGAAAGCAGCAAGGAGTTAGAAGGAGTTGAAAGATCAGACGAGAACAGAACAGCAGAGTCAAGTCATGACAGAAGCTGCATAGAGCTGTGCAGCAGATGTAGCAGAGTGGAGAAAGAACAGAAAGAGAACTGAGACAGCTAACTGGGAGGGCACCTCAACCTGGTGGCCCAGAAGAGAAAGAGAGGGGCAAAGTCAGAGCGGGTGCTTCAAGACCCGAGCCCAGTCCAAAACCTGGAGTACCGGCTCCGACGTGGTCCAGTTGGTTCACCCCTGCACCACAAAATCCGGAGTGGTCGAAGGCTTCCAAGGAGCCCGAACCACCATCTCTAAACCACCGCAGCTATACCAAGGGTACCCACCATTGAGAGCCAGGGACCGTAAGTCTGGATCCGTACGGGAACCCAACCGAGGGCCCTCAGTACCCTGAGTGAGGTATACCAGAGTAGATAGGAGAAGGGACAGTAAGAGATAGAAAAGGACATCTGTGGAGCCTTAGAAGGACACTACTCACCGCAGGAACCACCCGGTCCACTACCCAGCATTGAGAACTGTGTTACCATGTATGCCATTGAACACCCGAGTAAATACCTGTTCAGAGGAGCAACGTGTCTGAGCCTTATTCCAGAATTGCCATTGATCTGCATTGCTTTCCAGAAACGACCGAGCAGTCCTATTCCACGGTTGCAGCTCACACCTCCGGGGACCCCGCTTGTCCTGTAGGGAGTGGTTCCATCTTGCTGCCGCCCATCACCCTGGAGGACCAAGCAGCGCTGTCAGAACCGGAACCTACAGGTGGCGTCACGAACTAAAACTTTATTCCCTTTTTATTATTTTCCTTTTTCATCATTGTCCACCGGGCCCACAGCCTCAGGCACCGAAACCGTGACCTATAGACTGCGCCTGAGAACTGAGCCCTCTGGTCCCAGTGAGTCATGTATATTTCCCCTCGGGGGTATACTGGGGAGGCAAGAGAGATAGCACAGAATCTAAGTGCAATAGTAGGAAGTACACTTTGAATAGGAGGGTAGAGTACCACTCACCTGATCCGGACCTTGGTATATAGTATATCAATCTCAGTGGATTAAGATATCTTTTCTTGCCAGCGTACAGCTTGCCTTCGGTTCGTGTAGGTATCCCAGAAGGATCCTGTGTAGTCAGCAATAAAAAAGGTACGGTCCAAGTTACTTTTGGGAGCGCTTCTTAAGCAGTACGAGATATGGTAGGTCATATAATTTATTCATACAATCACTGTGGATAAAGTTACAGGTACAACGCGTTTTGGCTTCAGAGATAAAATCAAGCCTTTCTCCGGTACATTTTAAAACATACTAGTGCATCTCAATGAATAAGAATATCATCAAAAATCAATGTAATATTGCCATGTTTCAGAGCGTTTCTAGGAGCCCTTAAACACGTTGAATAATAAATCAATATCATATTCACACTTTAATGTCTTGTGGAACCCTTCATCCTCTCTACTTTAATTTTCTGATATAATGTACCTTTGGGTTTTCATTGGCTGTAAGCTATAATCATCAACATTTACAGAAAAACACATTTGAAATAGATCACTCTGTTTGTCATGACTCTATAGAGTACGAGTATATGCATTTTACTTTTTGTATTGAATTAGTGAAAAAAATTAACTTTTTGATGATATTCTAATTCATTGAGATGCACTAGTATGTTTTTAAAAGTACCTGATAAAGGCTTGATCATATCTCTGAACCCAAAATGCGTTGTATCTATAGCTTTTTCCACAATAATTGAATGAATAAGTTCTATTACCTACCATATCGCATACTGCTTCAGAAACACTGCCAATATGAACTTCTATATAAATCATACCTATACAAATGATATTTTGATATCTTTTTAATTCATTTTGTATGGATGCTATGATCATGGAAACATAGCCATTCTAGTATATTTTTATGATGTTTGATGTCAGCTATATACACCTGGCACGTGGCATGTGTTATTAAAGGGTTACGTCACAAAATCTGCCAATATTACCTAATATGGTGTGAAATTTTTACTTTACAAAATGTTGACAGATTGGTACAAAATGTTATAAAAGTAGAAAAGAGAGGGGCGCACTGTGAAGGTCCAAAATAATTTAGGGGTAATGGGGTCAGGTGGGCCACTAACCTGATGGGCTTGTGCAACCCTGCACAACCCCGGTGATAGGCCTTGTGTGCGCTGGTCCCTGCTGGTGGCTGTGCGCTCCGCTGTCCTCCACGGCCCGCCGCTCCAGCGTTTATTCCGGATGCTGTCACGTGATACGGCCGGGCCAGAAATACATCACCACAGGTCCTTCAGCACTGACGCTTGTTGCCAAGCAACGCCAGGTCCTTGTGCACGGATTACTCGTTCCTGGAGCTGCTCCTGCCTCTACGCCCTCAGCAAGGGAATGGAAGATATATATACAGATATTGTAGAAGTCTGTAGAAGCGCTTTATTGAAATTAACAGCACATATGAGTAATTGGCAAACCATTATTGGTCCCCTTTACAGCTCCACAACACGTTTCAACAGAATTGGTCTGTCTTCATCAGGTGGCACCACCTGATAAAGACAGACTAATTCTGTCGAAACGCGTTGTAGAGCTGTAAAGGGGGCCAATAAAGGTTTGCCAATTACTTATATGTGCTGTTATTATCCTAAAGTACTTCTACAGACCTCTACAATATCTGTGTATATATATATATATATGGTACAAAATGCTGACAGATTTACAACTAATCATTTCCTAAGACTCTGTTTCTAAATCTTTCCAGGTGACTATACAGAAAGTGCTTTGACCCTTATCAAATGTTTAAGTGTCTTTTCTGTCACTCTGGACATAGGTTAATAATAAGGCTTCTTACAATTATTTACTGGGAAAGTCTATCTCCTTGTGCAATATAACACAAAAGCAAATTTCTAAAACTAAGACATTTGTGTTTTGTCATTTTTCGAAATTAATTTGCTGTATCTGTCCAGAGTCATGAAAGAGAAGTAATGTAATTGTGACATCATGTGTGAGGATAAACATGTCATGGGTGAATCCACTGAATCCTCCTTGACTTTTCAATGCATAAATCACATACACTATTGTCTCTAGAGTACCATCTGATTATTGCAGGTCTTGCTCCACTATTTAATCTGTGTTAAATATAAATGAGAGAGTCCTTGCACAGACTCATGTTCAGCAGAGAAGCATACAGTCAACAGGTTTGTTGTGATGGAGCTAGGAGAAAGATCATATTGTTAATATTGATAGCTTATAATACATTGCTGCATTTCTAGGGGGCCAGTTATGAATACAGCCAGTTGGCACATGGGTGTAGGACTTCATTCACAAATCATAACATAGAAATTTAGGAGAAATAAGCAAATTTAAGATTAAATAAATTTGTCTCGAATTGTTAAAAAAAAAACAGGCTCTCTGCCAGGTAGTTTCCATTTTGAATTGTAGAGGGCCAGGAAAAAGATTTAAAAGAATAATTATTACACACACCTTTCCACTCACATGTAAAGCTGCTGCAGCCAGCCATTCAGTACTTTGTGCCAACCATTCTGTAAATCAGGGGTCTCAAACTCCGCTTGGTTGGTGGACTGCACATAGAAAAACAATTAGGTATATCTCTTGTAGGACTAAGTAATATTTTTAGTAATACCAGAATTTTTTGTTCAATGTAGTAAAGTACAAATCCTTATCCCCTTCTTGTAGTAATGTCCCATTCTGGTCCCCATCTTGGAATTATGCCCATCCTGGTCCCCATGTTGTAGTAATGTCCCCATCCTAGTCCTTATCCTTGTAGTAATGCCTCATCCTGGTCCCCATTTTGTAGTAATGTCCCCATCCTAGTCCTTATCCTTGTAGTAATGCCTCATCCTGGTCCCCATTTTGTAGTGATGTCCCCCATCTAGATCCCTTTTGTAGTGATGTCCTCATCCTGATCCCCTTTTCTAGTGATGTCCCCATTCTGATCCCCATTTCTAGTGATGTCCCCCATCCTGATCCCATTTTATAATAATGTCCTCCATCCTGATACCCTTTTGTTGTGATGTCCCCATCCTGATCCCCTTTTCTAGTGATGTCTCCCATCCTGATCACATTTTATAGTAATGTCCTCCATCCTGATCCCCTTTTGATCCCCTTTTGTAGCAATGTCCTCTATCTTGATTCCCTTTTGTAGTGATGTCCTCCATCCTGATTCCCCTTTTTAGTGATGTCCCCCATCCTGATCCCATTTTCTAGTGATGTACCCCATCCTGATCCCCTTTTCTACTGATGTCTTCCATCCTGATCTCCTTTTATAGTGATGCCTGACATTCTGATGGCCTTTTATAGTGATGTCCCCCATATTGATCCCATTTTATTGTTTTTTCCTCCATCCTAATCCCCTTTTGTAGTGATGTCCCCCATCCTGGTCCCCTTTTGTAGTGATGTCCTCCATCCTGATCTACCTTCTTTTTAAACACATACACACACTCTCTCTCTCTTTCTACCTCACACACATACACACACACACACTCACTCACACACACCCACTCACACACACTCACTCACACACACCCATTCGCAAACATACACTCACACACACACTCACACACACACATACACTTGTCTTACCTTAATGATGCATCCTCCCTACTCTATGTGCACGACACTGCGGACTGCAGCAACCGTGATAAGCTTTTATAGTGGTTGTGACTCTCACAACCACACAAGGTGAAGCCTCTAATACCTACTTAGGTAATATTTTATCTCTCAGATACTTCATCCTCCCTACTTTAATTTTCTCAGATAATAAACTTTGGGTCTTCATTGGCTGTAAGCCATAATCATCAACATTAACAAAAATAAACGCTTGAAATAGATCACTTTGTTTGTAATGACGCTATATAACATATGTTTCACTTTATGTATTGAATTACTGAAATAAATTAAATTTTTGATGATATTGTACCTCAATGAGATGCACCTGTGTGGCGCCCCACTGGTCGGTGCCCCACTATAGAGTACTGCACCCAGACCAGAGTGTACGGTATCTCTGTGGCCAGTGAAAGGGGAGGTTGATATATGGCTTTTTACCCTGCATCGACACACACTTAGCTTTAGGGGACCAATTTGTTCAACCAGTTACCTAGGTAACCGGTCCCAGGGGGTAGGTTATAAGAGTGGTAGTAGAAGGCGGGAAGTCAGAAGGGAGAGGAGAACGGGAGAGTAAGAGAGAGGAGAAGAACAGAGTATGAGAACATCAGTGAAGGACCCTTCAGGGGAAAGCACAGAAAAGGGCACCCAGAAAGAGTGGTGACACAGGCAGAAGTAGTAGACACAATGCCAGACCGTACGGTAACATGTCTGGGGGAATCCTAGTCCACAGCAGAGAATCGGCTCCGGGAGTGGTACGGGCAAGTTCAATTCCGAGCCACCAACACCGGTCGGACTCAGGAGAGTTTAGCCTCTGGGCCATCTGCAACAAAAATTACTAACGCTAAGAGCCAGGACCCGCGTAAAGCCACAGGGGTTGCAGTAACCGGAGAGGGTTCTTACCCACGTTAAGACAAGCAAAAAAGGAACAAGGACACCAGGCCAGGTTTCAAGCCAGCCAGGCTTCACCACAACAGGACACAGAAAGAGAAGTTTAGAGGTACATGCTCGTAAGCCACATAGAGACACCCCATTCATTGGTCACTACCCATGCCAGCTACCCGTGACTGTGTGACTGTTAACCTGTTATTGAACTGTGTTTATCAAGTGACCAGTAAACACCTGTGCAGAGAAAAGAAAGCCTCTCTTATTCCTGTTAAACTACAGTGCTGTTACCACAACAACTAGCACAGCAGCAACTCTGCCACGGGGGTCCCCACTCCACCTGCAGGGAGCAAGAACAACTGGCTGCAATACCATCATCTCTGGAAGTCTGACAGTGGCGCTGGTGCTATCACCAGGAACTGCAGGTGACGTCACGAACAATTCAATCCATTTTATTTCAACACTTTTCAGTGACCACCAGGGCCACAGGCTCGGGCATCGACCACCAGTGACAACTCCCTCAAATAATGTCCGAGATCTCAGTACCCCTGCTTGGGTGAGTCACCTATACATAAAGAGTTTCAGTAGTTATTAAAGAGGACATGTCACCCCCCTGCTGCATGGCAATCTAAATGCAGTACTGAATGCAGCATGTCTGCTGCATTCAGGGAAGGGGTCCCCCATGTGACTGTGTGCTGTGTACACTGAGATATAGCCTTTGTAAAACTTACAGTTAGAAGCCAGGGAGGTAATCACTGTGGCTGGAGGGAGCTTGATTGACTGTGGCCATTCCCTTCCCCTCTGCCTTTCTGTGTGCCACCTCCTGCTGTGTTGTTTATCCTTTGTCAGGGCAGGAATCTGGAGCTGACTTCTGGACAAATGATTTGCATGATGTGAGTGACAGAGAGGAGGAGGAGGGTAGAGCCTGCACAGCAGAAGCAGCACAGAGAGGCAGTGGGGGAAGGAATGTACACCGTCAATCAAGCTTCCTCCAGCCACAGTTACTGCCTCCATGGCTTCTAAATGTAAATTTTACAAAGGCTATATCTCGGGGTGCACAGCACACAGACACATGGGGGACCCTTCCCTGAATGCAGCATGTCAGCTGAGGGGTGACAGTGTGGCGCCCCGCAACGAGTGCGTCACAGGAGGGTACTGCAGCCAAGACAGTAGCAGCAATATTCTCTGATCCAGCAGTCATGTGGTTAACTTAGAGATCCATACCCTGTATGCCTTACTTAGCATAGAGGGCCAATCAAGGTCCTGGTGGGCGGAGTGTAAGGGTAGTGTGTAGGAGAAGGTAACACAATTAGTAGTAGAGTCTAGACCAAGACAGAGAGGAGACACAGACTTGAACTTGAGAGGAGAGTAACGTAGGAGGGAGGACTCCGCACCGCTGTGCAGCCCCCGGGCCGTCACCGGTCGGGTGTCAGCACCTGAGGCCTGAACAACCGGGATCGGGCGTTAAACACGGGTTCCAAAAGACTCCCGTGCCCAATTTACAGCCGGTTTGCTGGTACCGAAGCTAGCAGCGGTTCAGCTCTGCTGTGCAAACCAGAAGAGTGGAGGATCGCTTTAGAGGAGCACCCCACCACCTGCCAAATCCAGTCGTCTAACCAGCGGTGTACCCACCTAGGGACCCAAGGCTCCCCAAAGCATCCATAACGTACATTTTGGATAGGGCATTGAAGCAGCCTCCCCGTACCTGATCTGGTATTCCTGGGCGACAATGGCAACACTTAGCTAGAATGGAGGAACACCGCGGATCTCTGAGGGACACAGATCACTGCTGAGTCCACCCGGTCCACTACCCGTTAACTGTATGCCATGTACTGCTTGCTGGTTACAGTAAAGGCCCGTTACAGAGACTTACAGTGTCGGTGCTTCCTTATGATTGCATCCGTCCGCACACAAGGTAACCGCAGCTGCCGCAGAATATCTTAAGCAGCCCCAGCCTCCGGGGATCACCGCTCAGCCTGTGGGGAGCGTTCCATCTTGCTGCTATCCATCCCCCGGAGGCCCCGCAGCGTTGGTAAGACTTACCGAACTACTCATAGGTGGCGTCACGACAAGGTTAACTAACCAACTACTGTTCAGCCAACAACCCCTTTGATCTGTACCACCGGGCCCCCGCTACCGTCAGGCGCGGTCCATCCGTGACATGAAGGAGGAAGCGAACGCCTGTCTAAACCGGAGCCCATGGGCCGGCGGTGAGTCAACAGGTCCACTTTAAATGCACCAATATCACAGGGCACATCAGTCAACCTCACAATATGTTTAAGGATCCTGTTTTCAGATTATGTCAAACATAAAAACATCTGTTTTCTGATTTCATCAAACATATCCATAGGGCTTTATTTACCTGATAGAAGATGAAAGAGTGTCCTTTTGACTTCCATCAAAGTGTCATGCATTTATTTATTTTTTTGCTGCAAATGAAAGTGTAGGAGACTGCGGTATTATTATGTACTTTTGGTTCTACTGATAATGTAATCACTCAATATGTGCTGTAAAATCTTCTATTTCATATAGTTCCATGCAGAAATTTGATAGATAGAGATGGCAATTAACCTCTCTGAATATTTCATAATTATAACCAACTTCAGGAAGCTATTCATAATAAATTATACATAGATTAAAGTTATTATCCAATTTCTAACATCTTTGAACTAGTGAGGCTAATGTAATTGTGGTCAACTGCTCAACAATACATTTACAATTAAACTGATTGTAATAAATCTCTATTTAAATCAAGAGGTGACCTATCCTCCTTCCTTATGTCAGAAGTAAATCATCACATATGTCAGAGGATCACCTAAACTTAAGGCCACGTTACACACACAGATATCTGTTCAGATATTGATCACAGATCTCTGGTTGCAGTGAAATCATGGACACATTGCTCCATTTTGTGGCTGTGTACAAATGTAACAATGTGTCCATGATTTCACTGCAACCAGAGATCTGTGACCAATATATCTGTGTGTGCAACGTGGCCTTTAGTGATCTACATACTCAGCAGTCTGCGCTACATTTGGAATAAAAAATGAATGTTAGGCTGGGGTCACACACACAGATATCTGGGCAGATATTGTTCACAGATCTCTGGTTGCAGTGAAATCATGGACATATTGCTCCATTTGTACACAGCCACAAAATGGAACCATGTGTCCATGATTTCACTGCAACCAGAGATCTGTGAACAATATCTGCCCAGATATTTGTGTGTGTGACCCCAGCCTTAGAAAGCTGGGTGGGATGACTCAGGTCAAGGAGTTTTTTATAGCCTCCAATGAAGAAAAAAGAAGCTCTGGTGCTACTCACAGCAACAGGCAAAGAGTCATCGCAGACCCAGTCCACAGCATCTCTTCACGCACCAAAGACCTCGTGGGTGCCGATCGCCAATAAGCAGGTAAGGATTGCAGATAAGATGAAAATTTGCGGCACTCCAGGTCCATAAAATCCACATTTATTTAATATCCATTAAGAAATGCTTTGGGAGGGTTGCAAACTGCTGCAGTGCACGACAGCCTGTTTTGTGCTCACTAGCGATTCTTCTGGTCCTACCTGGACCAAAAGCACGAAAAACATGAAACTGGCTGTCGTGCACCACAGTAGTTTGCAACCCTCCCAAAGCATATCTTAAGCGGCCGTCACACGCTTCCATATCTTAAACGATATCGTTTAAGTGATCTGCTTTTTGATCGCTTAAGCGATATCGTTTGTACGAGGTCTTTGGTGCGTGAAGAGATGCTGTGGACTGGGTCTGCGATGACTCTTTGCCTGTTGCTGTGAGTAGCACCAGAGCTTCTTTTTTCTTCATTGGAGGCTATAAAAAACTCCTTGACCTGAGTCATCCCACCCAGCTTTCTAAGGCTGGGGTCACACACACAAATATCTGGGCAGATATTGTTCACAGATCTCTGGTTGCAGTGAAATCATGGACACATGGTTCCATTTTGTGGCTGTGTACAAATGGAGCAATATATCCATGATTTCACTGCAACCAGAGATCTGTGAACAATATCTGCCCAGATATCTGTGTGTGTGACCCCAGCCTAACATACAATGTAAAATCGCTTGATCGTGACATCGCAGATATGAGAGCAGGACCTCATATCTAGCGATGAACGATTTAACAATCTGCTTCATCGTGGTGTATGACACCACGATGAACGATCTCCCAGCGGCAGAGCCTATGCTGGGAGATGGTAACTATGGTACACGTCGGTTACTAAGCGCCGCGCGGCGCCTAGTAACCCGATGTGTACCATAGTTACCAGCGATCTCGCTGGCCAACATCGCTGGTGAGTCTGTCTGTGTGACAGCTCACCAGCGATGTGAGCGATATTGTAAGCGATCGCGCGTGCACGTGATCGCTTACAATATCGTTCAAGATATGGAAGCGTCTGACGGCCGCTTTAATGGATATTAAATAAATGTGGATTTTATGGACCTGGAGTGCTGCAGATTTTCCTCTTAACTGAAAAAAAAATCAAGGAGTTTTTTTATTTAGCTTAAAAAGCACACTTGCTGTAATCTCATCTAAAGATCTAAAGAGGTCTTTCAGTGCCTCTATAGCACTGCAGTTTGCTAAATCTTGCAGTATGTAATATGTACACTGTTAGGATTCTGCTATTTGCATATTGATGATCTGTCATGTGCTATTAAGAGAATGGAATGAGAAGCTAGTTGTTAGATGACCGCCAATTAGAGATGAGCCACCACCCTAGTGTTCGAATTTGATTCAGTTTGCCGAATTGGGCGTTTGTTCTTTGAATGTTCATCGAACACCGTCGAATCCCATTGAAAACAATGGCAGGCCAACACAAACACATAGAAACACATAGAAAACACCTTCTAAAGTGTCCAAAAGGTGACAAACTATTCAGAAGATACAACAAACATATGGAAAAGTGAAAAGTACATGTACATATAAAAGAGTGAAAAGATAAGAGATAGATGAGTAAAAGGGGGAGGAGACACAGATATAGGCATGTCATGCCCTTCCAAAATCAGTTTTTACTCCAGTAGTTGTAAGGCATCATGCACTCGATGAGTATTTGGTGAGTTCAACTTCAGTATTTGTAAGGCCATGTTCAGATAATGATTATTTGGTGAGTTTAACTTCAGTATCTGTAAGGCCACGTTCAGAAGATGATTATTTGGTGAGTTTTACTTCAGTACAGGGGTGGACTGGCCCTCCGGAGGATCGGAAGAATCCCCGGTGGGCCCCGAGATGTGTGGCCACGCCCCCAAAGCCATGCCCCCACCCCTGAGCCCCCCGGTTTGGTAATATTGCTAATCATATCAGCAGCACTACTGATATGATTAGCAATGGCTGTGCCCCCTCTGCAGCAGCAAAGCAGGGAGAGCGATCTCCCTGCTCTCCCTGCTGCCGCCGCTGTGCCGCTCTGACTCCTGCCGGCGCGTGCGCAGGAGATGAGTCTCATGGTGATGACATCATCGCCCTGAGACTGCTTCCTGTGTGCACAGCGGGAGCCGGCGCTCAGGGCGATGTAGAGAAGAGACCGCCCCAGGCAGCGGCTGCCTGCACCATGGTGAGTATGTGGAGCGGGAGGGCCCCCCAGGGTGCCTGGTTCTACCGGGCCCCCAGGGTGCCTGGTGCTGCCGGGCCTCCCAGGGTGCCTGATGGTGCCGGGCCCCCAGGGTGCTTGATGGTGCCAGGCCCCCAGGGTGCTTGATGGTGCCGGGCCCCCAGGATGCCTGGTGCTACCTGGTTCTGCTGGGCCTCCAGGGTGCCTGATGGTGCCGGGCCCCTGGTGCTGCCGGGCCCCAGGGTGCCTGATGGTGCTGGGCCCCTGGTGCTGCCAGGCCTCCAGGGTGCCTTATGGTGCCTGGTGCTGCGGGCTAATGGTAGTGCCTGGTGATACCTGGCCTCCTGGATGCCTGGTGGTGCCTGGTGCTGCCGGGCTCATAGTGGTGTTGGGCCTCCAGGGCCCCTGGTGCTGCCGGGTGCCCCTGGTGGTGCCTGGTGCTGCTGTGCCCTTGGTGGTGCCTTGTGCTGCGGGGCCCCTGGTGGAGCCTGGTGCTGCCGGGTCCCTAGTGGTGCCTGGTGCTGCCAGGCCCCTGGTGGTGCCTGGTGCTGACTGATGGTGCCGACCCCCTGGTGGTGCCAGGCCCCTGGTGGTGCCTGGTGCTGCTGCGCCCCTGGTGGTGCCTTGTGCTGTGGGGCCCCTGGTGGTGCCTGGTGATGCCGGGCACCTGGTGGTGCCTGGTGGTGCCTGGTGCTGTCGGGCCCCTGGTGGTGCCTGGTGCTGTCGGGCCCCTGGTGGTGCCTGGTGCTGCCAGACATCCTGGTGGTGCCTGGTGCTGCTGGACCCTGGGTGACTGGTGGTGCCTTGTGCTGCCGGGCCCCTGGGTGCCTTGTGGTGCTTGATGCTGCCGGAACCCTGGTGGTGCCTGGTGCTGCCGGGCCCCTGGTGGTAGCTGGTGCTGGCCTAGTGGTGCCTGGTGCTGCCAGGCCCCTGGTGGTGCCTGATGCTGCCGGGTGCCTGGTTCTGCTGGGTGCCGGAGACTGGGAGCTTCAGAGGACAAAGCTGCCGAGTACCTGGTGCCAGAGACCAGCAGCCACAGAGGAAGAAGCTGCTGAGTGCCTGGTACCGGAGACTGGCAGCCGCAAACGAAGAATCTGCCTGGTGCCGGCTGCCTGGTGCTGGAGACCGGGAGCCACAGAGGAAGAGGCTGCCTGGTGCTGGTGAGCGGGTGACTGGGAGCCACAGAGGAAGAAGCTGCCGGCATCAGGAGTGTGGAGTCGGGTAAGGTGCTGTTACAGCCGAAGATAGCAGCTGGGGGGGACAGAGTGGGATGAATGGATGAATGGATGGATGGGGGCGGCCTGGAAGAGGGGGCAGAATGGGATGGATGCATGGATGGGGCGGCCTGGAAGAGGGGGCAGAATGGGATGGATGGGGGGACGGCATGGAAAAGGGGGAGAACGGGATGGATGGATGAATGGATGGGTAGAAGGTACATGGATGGTTTGGTGGATGAGGGAAAAGGTACATGTATGGATGGGGGAATAGAGGGAAAAGGAACATGGATGGATGGGAGGAGAAGCTACATGTATTACCTATACACACACACACTGACACTATATACAGAGTTCATGCGTATAATGTCAATGGTGATCATTAAATTACCTGTACATTGACACTATATACTGAACTCCTGTGTATAATGTCACTGGTGATGACTGTATTACCTGTACACTGAAACTATACACTGAACTCCTGTGTATAATGTCACTGGTGATCACTGTATTACCTGTACACTGAGCCAATATACAGAGCTTTTTTACATTTCTATTAATTTAGTATTATATGTGGTGGCATTATGTGCTTTGGTCATGACATGACGGTATTTGTCCCTTGTATATGGTATTATTCGGTCACTATGTGGTGGTAATATGTGGTCTCATGGTGTGACAGTATTTATACCTTGTATGTGGTAGTATTTGATCACTATGTCGTGGTAGTATGTGATCTGGTCACGGTGTGGTGGTATTTCTGACTTCTATCTGGTAATATTGGTCTTGGTAGAATGGATTTTGTTCAGTCATTTGTTTTATCTGATATCAATAAGTGGAAACTATTTTATTTCCAATAGATATTAAATACTTGGATGTTTAACCCCTCCCTGTCCTGTGACACAGCAGCAGAGATGCAGAGGTTTGCCAGAGAAAGCAAGTTGAGCATTTGGTGACCTCAGTATTTATAAGACAAAACCAGGAGTGAGTGAGAAATGCATAAAAAATTACCTTTGATTGCTTTACTCCTGGTTTTGTCTTAGGCCGGCTTCACACCATGTTTTTTCCCCTGTCAGACTGTGTCCAGTGCATTGCAGGAGGCACTGGACACAGCCTGACAGGTCCGGACAAATAGAAGCAGAGGGTTAATTTGCTTCTGCTGAAGCATAGCGGAGCTCACTCTGAACTACAGCAGATGGCGTCCGGGAACCAGATGGACTCTCAGATCCGGCACGATCCAGCACCCCATAGACTCTCATGTTAGGGGGTGCCAGGTCATGTTATGGGGTGCCAGATCATGCTGGAACCGGGAGAATCCGGTAGGATCTGGTTTGCTTACATTTTTCGCCCCGGGCACAAAAATGATGCAAGCTCCATTTTTGTGTCCGGGGCAAAAATCATTTGCAGCCTGATGCTGCTGGACAGGGACGGAAAATAGCTGCCATCCGGCCCTATCCAGCACCATAGGGCTGCATTATGTCAAAATCGGGTCCGGGGCTGTCAGACTCACATTGGACAACCCCGGACCTGATCACACCGTGGTGTGAAGTCGGCCTTACAAATACTGATGTAAAAAACTCACCAAATACTCAAAGCTCCACATTCTTCTGATGGTGCGGATTCCACCAATAAATAAGTGATCCTTCCTAACCTGTGCATCGCTGATAACTTGTTTTGACCAAAAAATCCCTTTAATGCAAACTACAGTAATTGTACATCGCAGTAATGGTGAGCGAAACCACAGTAATTGCATATCATAGTAATGGTGAGCGAAACTACAGTAACTGTACATCGCAGTAATGGTAAGCGAAACTACAGTAATTGTACACCGCAGTAATGGTCAGCGAAACTACAGTAATTGCACATCGCAGTAATGGTGAGCGAAACTACAGTAAGTGCACATCGCAGTAATGGTGAGCGAAGCTACAGTAATTGTACATCGCAGTAATGGCACCTTTACACGCCGCCACAGGAAGGTAGAAACCGCCAGGCATCGTACACAATTGTTCCTTTTGCCTTGAAAAGACAGCGAAGTGGCGGCATGTAATTCAAGAAGTTCTTTCCTGTGTCTTTGGATACCTGTGTTTCAGCCGTGCTGTAAAACAAGCAGGCATAATCCCTATGGTGGCGGCGTGTAATCGGGGCACAGGCACAGTATTTGAGTTCCCTGGGGCGTGCCACAGCGTCATGTATACCACGCCCCATCAGCTATCATTGGTGGGGGCTACTGTGTACCCATTGGCTGTCCCTGCACAGGGCGGCATATTTAACGAGCTGACCAGTCACAATACACATTTACAATAGCGTCATGTATTAGCCAGCCTTCCTGTGCTGGCTGGCCAATCATGATGTTATTGCATTGTCCAATCATCGTACGAGCGTCGCGTAATACACAACTCTGGCACACCTATGTAGTTACGGCGCACAATATGTACGCCCAGATTCCCTTGTGGTGGCGGCGTGTAAATCAGGGAAGGTATTCCACAGAAGGTAACCCACGGCAGCCGTCAACACTTCGGGGGAATGAAAATACCTTCTGTGGAGCACCTTGTGGTGGCATGTATATGCGGCATCAAGGATCGTTAGGCACCGTTGAAAACGCGCGCGTGCATGTGCGGTGCCTGCCTGTTGCAGCCCTCTGTGGCAGCGTTTAAAGGTACCATAATGGTAAGTGTAACTACAGTAATTGTACATCGCAGTAATAATGATCGAAACTACAGTAATTGCACATCGCAGTAATGGTAAGCAAAACTACAGTAATTGTACATCGCAGTAATGGTGAGTGAAACTACAGTAATTACACATCGCAGTAATGGTGAGCGAAACTAAAGTAATTGCACATTGCAGTAATGGTGAGCGAAACTACAGTAATTGCACATCGCAGTAGTGGTGAGCAAAACTACAGTAATTGAACATTGCAGTAATAGTGAGTGCATAGTGATGTGCAGGAGCTGCCTGTGTTTTACAGTCCACGCTACACTATAATGGTACATTTATACGCGGCCATAGGAAGGTAGGAACAGGCAGGCATCGGACACAAATTGTGCCCGATGCCTTGAAAAGACCACGATGTGGCTGTGTGTAATTCAGGACTTTCCTTCCTTCAGGGAAGTCACCAAAATCTAAGTAGAGGCCAAAAAATCAATAGTTTGAGTAGTTCATGAATGAACTGTCACATGGATACGAAGCAAAAGTCGCAGTGGGAAGCTCACTGTGCTACAATGCGGCCTAGCGGGCCGGGCCAACCACCGTCTGGCCCATCAAGTGCATCCGCTGCCTCTTCATCCTCTGTGACTGTGGGGACAGCAGTCACACATGCTTTTGGACGCAGACCTTTCACCTCTTTACCCGCAACAGCCAGTGTGATTGGAAGGTTGTCAGTTCTTTTGGGAGTGAAAACACCTGTTGGTGTTAAGCGCTGTCAGACATCAAGAGCTCCACCTTTGGATGAAGGCAACATAATATGTCCGCCTGCACCTTCCTCACAGACAAAGAGTTTGCCGGGGACACCCTACTCAACGGTGTCTCAGCACAGCAGCCTGCCCTCGGTCGGTCAGATGTGGACAAGTAAAAGACTATTTCCTCCTAGCCATGACAAAGCTAAGAGGTTGAATTTCACCATCTGCAAGCTGTTGGCTACAGAAATGCTCTGTCTCTGCCTGTTGTACACAGAGGATTTTTGAGACCTTGTGTCCGTCGCAGTGCCCCAGTACCAGATGCCCAGTCGCCATTATTTCTCAAGAAAGCTGTGCCTGCGCTACACCGACATGTCGCACACAACATCACCGCTTCCTTGAGAAACTCTGTGTGTGACATGGTGCATTTCACCACAGACACTTGGACCAGTAAGCATGGACAGGGCATTACATGGCGGTGACTGTGCACTGGGTAACTATGAAGACAGCAGGAGAAGGGGCTGCTGTCCAAGTCTTGCCATCCCCACGAGTTTTGCATCAATCCTGTGTATGTACAAGTTCCTCCACTGCTTCTGCCTCCTCAACCTCATCTCAGTCCTGCACCTGCACCCAAAGCCTGTCTGGTAATGCCAACCGCGTTCTAACTGCGCACAGGGAATCCTGCACACTTTCTTACTATGATGGCAGCAGGGCTCAAAGGCACCAGGCGGTCTTTACCTTGAAATGTCTCGGAAATGTGAGGCACACAACTTTGTGGTCAGCTGTGGAGACCGAGTTTCATCAATGCTTGTCTCCACTGAACCTGAAGCCAGGGAAGGCCGTGTGCGACAATGCTGCAATGCTGGGTGCAATGTGACACACGTGCTTTTAGGCAAAAACTGACAGGTTTGCTAGGTGCAGTAAAAAATGACTAGAAGGAACTACACAGGCGGTGTAGCTTCTTTCACAAGTGGGCTACACCACTGTGGGACACTGCTAGTCTGCTGCTAGCCTGAACAAAGTGCCTGGACTAGCTGCAGCAAAAAAAAATGCCTAATTAAGACAGGTGGTGTAGCTTTCTTCACAGCAGTGCTACACTACCTGCCTTAATGGATTCAAAGAGCTATATTACTGTGGCCAGATGCTGTAAGAAAGACTTGCACAGCACTGGCACACACCTGACACACCCCTGCCTGACAAAAACTAATAGGGACTGCTCTAACCTAGCCCTCAAAAGGACTGCAATTAAAACTAGTCCCTGCTTCTATGAAGTAGCTTTGAAAAGGGCTGATAGACAACTAGTCCCTATCCCTAATCGCTACTCCTATGGAGCAGCCCTAAAAAGGTCAGATATTACTAAGATTTGCACCCTCCCTCCAGTCCCTACTCCCTAAACTTATCTAACTTTGTATTCACTCACTAGCTGACTGAGAGAACACAATTTAGAGTTTGCACTGTTTAGCGTGCGCACTCAGCTGCAGCGGTGCCGTCTAACACCCTGCAGCAGCTATCAGCAAAATGGTGGCGATCGCTAAAATGGCCAAGACTTATAAGGTTAGGACATGTGACAGACATAGCCAATGATGACCTTGGTTGTGGGAAAAAATGTACTTTGCAGTGTGGCACTGTGATTGGCTAGCAGCCTGAACCGCCCCACTGTACATGCTTTAGGAGATAAAAAAAAGCAACCTTATTGCTGCAGCTCTGATTCAACCCCCTGCACAATATACACGCAAACTGGATATTAACATTCATTTGCAGTATTAGGGCTAGGTTTAGGGTTAGAAAGATTAAGCTTATGTGGATCGAAGCGTTATCGAACATATACTAGAACTGTCGAATCTCAAGCAAATTGTTCTAATTCGGCGAATGACTCGAACACCGTCAAAAACAGCTCGAATTTGAGATTGGCGAACAATTCAAATCAAACACCGCTCATCTCTACCGCCAATATGCAAATCCCATGCATGCAGTAAAGTGGCAACTGCTCAAGCAAGGAACATAATGGCCTGTATATTGCACACTGTCAGGATTTGGCAAAGTGCAGTGACACGGGAACAAAATTTAGCTTTAGCCTTAAATCCTAATTACAGTGTCATATTCGAAGAGTCTTTCAAAATTGTCAAGTAGGTACTACGTTTCTTATCATTTATATAGAAAATGTTAATATCTGCTTACATAATTACCTTGTGGCATCCATTATCAACTGGATGTCCAGGAATTCCATAAATCAAAGCACGGGCAGCAGTTATATTGGCACACACAAGTGATAGGTGAGCCAATATGGTGCTCGCTTGCAGTATTGGCCCCTTGCACAATACCAGTAAAGGCTTCACGGTGAAACGACAACAACGACACCCACAATGACGCTGGAAGCCGCTGCCGCATATATTGCATATGACACCCGCCCCGTCTCACATGCCAAACCGCCTGACTGATCAGACGGGACCTGTGCTGATGTGATTAGTCACGTGCATGGGTGAAGCCTAGGTGCACGTGACCACATGACTGTGACATCACAACAAGTCCTGTACTGCACTATTGAGATGCTGTGACACAGAGAGCAGCCAACTTACCCTGCTCCTTCCACCACTCGGTCCATGGTCCCAGCTGCTTGCTCACCCATTCAGCCCACTCCTCACTCCCTGCAGCCCACTCTACCCACCACCCAGTACATGGTCCCATGGTCCACAGCAATCACAGGAGGGCAAAAAGTGACTTCTATGTGGAGGTGGATCCACCACAGGGGGGCAGAGTGACCACAGACCACAGAAGGGATGGACAAGAGACAGCACAAAAGGGGTCAGAGAGTGACAACATGAGGACCAGAGCAACCATGGGGGCAGAGAGACAACATGGGGGCAGAGACACAACACAGGGACAGAGAAACGTCACAGGAAGGTCCAGGGAGCAAACAAGGGGGAACAAGTGAAAGCATAGGTGAGGGCATAGAGCGACCATAGGGGGACCTGGAGACAACACAGAGGGGGCAGAGAGAAAGCATAGGGGCAGACAGCAAACATGGTGCAGAGAGACACCACAGGGGGACAGAGAGCAAACACAAGGGGCAGAGAGCAACCACAGGGGAGATGGCAGGGAGACAGCTTGAGGGGACAGAGACAGCATAGGGGACAGAGAGCAAACATAGGGGACAGAGAGACATCATGGGTGGGGGGCAGAGAGCAACCACAGGGGAGGTGGCAGGGAGACAGCACAAAGAGTGTAGATATTGCACCCAGGGTGAGGCAGAGATCGCACACAAGGTTGAGGTCAGTGAGGATGCAAGAGCATGCACAGGGGGAGGAAAGAACACACAGGCAGGGTAGAGAGCACACAGGGGGCTAGAAAGCATGCACAGGGAGTGGTCAGGGCTGTGCACAGAAAGGCAATGAGCATGCATGGGGGGCAAGATAGTGCACACAGGGTGGGGCCAGAGAGCGACCACAGGGCTGGCATAGAGAGCCCACAGGTGGGGGGCCAGAACACACACAGGGGGGCACAGATCAAGCATTGGGAGGCAGACACAGCACAAAGGGGAGGCAAGAGATCACATATGGGGGCAGAGAGAGTGCACAGAGTGGGCAGAGAGTGAGCACTTGGGGGCAAAGGGAGTATGCACAGTGATCAATGAGAGAGTGAAAGGGGGACAGAGAAAGTACACAGGGGGGACAGAATGTGCAATTGCAGCACAGAGAAAGTGCACAGGGAGGCAGAGAGAGTGCACAAGGGGGCAGAGAAAGTGCACAGGAAGGCAAAGAGAGCACACAGGGAGGAAGAGAGAGCACACACAGGGCTAACAGACAGAGCACAAAGGAAGGGCAGACAGTGTGCACTAGGGAAAGGCAGAGAAATCGTACAATGGCAGAGAGACCATATGCACACTCACATGCCCGCCATCTATGAACACTTGGGTATATAAAGATGGCAGCTGAGTGACACATCATACAGGCCCATTCCCACCGCAAAATTACAGTAATTACAGGATTACATGAGGGGAACTTGTTGGAACTAATAAGGTGGATAACGCGGTGTATCTATTTTGTATACAATAAAAGATTTTTGTCGGTGGAGAGTTTTTTGTTTTCTTTACTGAAAGTATTGCTAATGGTGTCCTAGTGATGGCTGACATTAACAGTAGGGCTTGATGTTAGCTGCCCAAGAAAAGCTGACATCAACCACTTTATTACCCAGTCTTCTACCGCTATATGGCAGCTGGAAGAGTGGGGTAACCGCCAGTTTCTCTCATGAAGGCACCAATTCCGTCACAACTGCTGACTGCAATTTTCAGTGCGGGGCCCAGAACACTTGGGCCTCACCACACTGAGAATTCCAGCCCCCAGCTGCCTGGGTTACCTTGGCTGGCAAACAAAAATACAGTGAAGCTCATGACATTTTTTTTTAATTATTTATTTAAATAAGTAAAAAAAAATAGGGCTGCCCTGTATTTTTCATTGCCAGCGAAGGTAACACCAGGCAGCTGGGGTTAGCAGCCAGTAGCTGCTTGGTTTATCTGAGCTGGCAATAAAAATTTACAGCAAAGCCCTACATGTTTTTTACTAGGAATTTAAACACTTTATTAATAGAAAAAAACACAGAAACAGGTTTTAAGTAAAAATACATTTATTTACATACATCAGGAGAGAGCACAGGGGGAAAAGAGACCACAGAGGAGTGAGAGATGGCTGCCACCCCCAGCACCACAGATCCTGCCCCCATAATCAAATTACTGTCAACCTGATGCGATAGCATCGGGTCTACATCTAGTGTAATTAATAAAATGTTATTGATTTTATTTGTTATAAACTGCCATATGCATCATATAGTTGTAAGAGAAAAGAGAAGGAGCGCAAATGTGAAGCACCTCAGGGTAAACCGTATTGCAGGGAGAGCGGGGTTTCCACTCACCTTGTGGAGTTGTACTGGCTGGGTACAACTCCAGTAACAGCCTCCTGTGGAGCAATGCCAGCAGGGTGTTCCCGAGATAATCCTCGTGTCAGGGAGAGAGCAGCGTCACTTCCACCGGTCACGTGATCCGAGGCGGTGACGTCAGATAGGTCCTAGTAGTCCTCCAGTCTTGGATAAACAGGTTCTTTAATAAACGATGCCTCTCTTCCAAAGCTGCTGAACCGCACGGTCCCTCAGAAGGGAGAGAAGTGCACAGAAGAAAAAAATAGTTGCGGTTCTGATAGCGCTAAGGAAGGAGGTCAAGGGGAAATTGTTGTAGTAAACAGACCTTTATTAAAAACACGGTCCCTCAAACTCCGCTACGCGTTTCGACGTTACCGTCTTCACCTGATGAAGACGGTAACGATGAAACGCATAGCGGAGTTTGAGGGACCGTGTTTTTAATAAAGGTCTGTTTACTACAACAATTTCCCCTTGACCTCCTTCCTTAGCGCTATCAGAACCGCAACTATTTTTTTCTTATATGCATCATATAGGACACACCAAGACTGCAGTATGTAAATCATGTAAGATACACTGAGATTGCTTTATATTCTGAGACACTGAAACCATTGTACAAACATCCCATAGGAGATACTTAAACTATTGTATATTCATCATATGAGATTGATGTACATACATCACATCAAATACACCAAGACTGTTGTATATATCACATAGGACACACTGCGACTGGCATAAATACATTACAAAGACTGCTGAATATAGATCACATAGGAGACACAAAGACAGTTTTATCCATCAGATAAGACACACTGAGCCTAATGTATACATCAAATAGGAAATTCAGAGCCTACTGTATATACATCAAATAGGAGACAGTAAGATTGCTGTAAATACATCATATAGGATATACTGAGACTGCTGCATACATCATATACACTGCAACTGCTTTACGATGGACAACATCTGCAAGGATTTTGTATGTTCTCCTCGTGTTTGTGTGGGTTTCCTCCGGGCACTCCGGTTTCCTCCCACATTGCAAAGACATACTGATAGGATGTTTAGATTGTGAGCCTCAATGGGGACAGCATTACTGATGTATGTAAAGTGCTATGGAATTAATAGCGCTATATAAATGAATAAATATTATTATATTATATTACATACATACATACATACATACATCACAAAAAAGGCAGACGAACTTACTTAGCAAGCCCTCATGATGACAAAGGTAGTGGCAGCACAGGTGCTAAATACTAATGAAATACCCACTTACTAACACACCAAACATCTGAGGGGTGGCTGCCTAGTATTTCAAATGCATAGAAGCTTGAATAGGATGCCATCTACACTATTATGAGAAATGCTTTTGTTTCCAGATAACAGATTATCACCAATGCCCTTTTAGATCACGTGGATACCCATGACTATAAGTACACCCCACAGGACACACACCCCACATTACCAAGGCACCACAAAAGGGCTAGGCCTGCAACTTTAATAAAAACATGCAAAAAAAGATTTATAATAATGCTGTCACACGTGCACAGTTAGTAGACACCTGGCAGCTTTAAAGTGACTACCATGGATAGGCTTGGTGAAATATATTCCATTTTGCAGAACCCAAGATTTGCCCTTTTAACCCCTGTACAGAGATCTGGAATCAAATAAAAGTCCCTGGTTAAAGGCCACAAAGTCAGCTGCTGTTCGATGGTGCAAGCTGGCAAGAAGAATAGTCAATACATTGAGTAAGATGCTGGAGGTCACGTGAGGAACAGAATCAAATGTTATGCCGAGGTCAATATACATGCATTTGGGGGGCGTGGTCGTGAGCTCTGAGAAGATGGATGCTGCCTGAGGAGCTCCCTGGCCCTTAAAACACAATCCATTCTAAATCCTGGCCCTGATGGGTCATCCAGGCATGGATTTATAACTTCATCATCTCTAACCATAAGATGTTTGAGATGGAGTTCCAGAAATCATGCTGAACCCTGAAATCTGAAGCCTAAAGCATCATCCTGCCTCTCCTCATGGTGAGGCCCTCACTGTGAAGCAGAAGACACATCAACATCAGAGAAAGGATCCCTTCTGTTTACACACAGCTTCACCACTCATCTGAGGAGAACCAGCGACATCCACACTCCTGGATCCTACCCTGTCATCTTCCAAGATCTGCCTGCCTGTGATAAGGTGAGAAGGAGATCTCCCCCCTCCACATTGCCAGTCGCCATCTTAGCTGTGCATTGAGTGGGGAGTGTGACCCCCTGCCTTCCTCTGCTCACTCCTCTTGTCTCTCTGACGCTCTCCTCAGCAAAGTGGCTGGTGAGTCATACCTTGCCTGCTGCTGTGATCCTGCCGACCAGAGAGAGACACAGCTGATGGCCCCAGGCATCAGAGATAAGACGCAGATAACAGTTTCATGTGAGGAGATCCCAGTCATTGTTTGGAGCCTCGTCACTGCACCTCCCCCGGTCTGCTCTCCCTGAGACCCCTGCAGTGTTGGAGCAGGCACAAAGTGAAGGAAGAATTCCACAATCTTAGGCTGGCTTCACACTTGCAGATGCATCTGCAGCGTTTTGCAGATGCATCTGCAAGTATCAGCATGCAGACCGCGGCCGTGGTGTGAATGCTCTCATTCATTCCTATATGTGAGCCGTAAGCAGGCGTATGCCTGCTTACAGATCACACTCTCCCGCCCGCACTATGGACGCGAGATGTTGCGTCCAAGGTGCGGGGCGGGAGTGTGTGATCTGTCAGCAGGCATACGCCTGCTTACGGCTCACATACAGGAATGAATGAGAGCATTCAGACCGCGGTGCGCCCTATTATAAACATAGGGGCCGCGGTCTGCATGCTGATACTTGCAGATGCATCTGCAAAACGCTGCAGATGCATCTGCAAGTGTGAAGGCAGCCTTAAATCTTCCCTATACAGGGAAGCACTACATCAGTGCTTTACATTAGGAGGAGACTTTATCTTTTCTTCTACTGTCTATATTGAGACCCCTCTGAACTGTTAGAAAGGAGGAAAGACTACCATTATACAGCATATACCTTTCACTATCCCAGGAATCTAATAAATACACCCATTGTTTTATTAGTAAAAAGACTTATTCATCTACAGATTCTTTAGGAACACTCCAGACAAAGATATATCTAATCTACTATAAAAAGCTGAAAAACTCTGCTCCTCTTTCATAACCTATAAATCAGATATATACCTGACTGCAAGAACTTAAGACTACAAACTCTTAAAGATTTTTTCTCCTACTTGGAACTTTATCCCCCTCTAGTGGTGCTCTCTGGAAGATCATCTCAACTGCCTTACAACTACCTGTTTCTACACGAGAAACTATATACATCCGATTTTGGTCTCATCCACAGTCATCAGACTATAATATTCTTGTCACCCTATTTGTCCAGGTTCGTTACTGAACTCATTGTGTTTGGGACAGAGTTATTGACCCAGCTTTTTTTTTTCTTGTTTTTGTTTATCCTGGATCATAAGATTTATGTACTAAATAATCTATATTAACCTGTACTACTAACCCGGCTCTAAATTCTTCCCTCCTTTTCCTACTTTTCCCATCTACCTACTATTTAACCCTCTTGTTAGAACAACTCCCCTTAGTCTACTAATAGTTTCTTCCTCGCCTCCATTTTTCTCTTACCCTATCTACCCCACACCTCTTCAACCCAATCATCTTTTTACCCCTACTTCCTAACTGACCTCCCCTCTACTCTCTCTACTCCTTATATTCCAATCTATAAAACCAAACAATTTCTACCTGATTCTAATTCCTCTTATTCCTACTACTATTAACCCCTTCTACAATACTCAAACTCTAGAATTCTTGTTGACTCTTATTGTTACTTATGCACTATTTGAACTAACTTCTTATTCATAGGCTAAATTTTGGTAATACCGTACTCTTTTGGATTGCCCCTCCACTCCTTCCCCCATAATTTATACCTCTTAGGTTTACTAACCTAAAATAAGACACACCTATTACCCCCTTCATTGTAAAATTCACAACTACCAACTAAACACGATGCCTAATCCAAAGATAAAAAATACAAAGGAAAAAATAAATACTACGCCCTCTGATCCTGGTAAAAACTCCGAAAAAACATATAGGAGAGATAGATCGAGATCCCCCAATACCCTTGAAAAATCAGACCAATGGTCAGAGGATGCTGAAAACTACATGGAAGATTCCTCATTCGCTGACAATCCTCAAGGGGGTAGAAAACGGAAAGAAATAGAGCCATATTCTTATCCCCAACATGGTCCCTCAGACCCGGGGTCACTGTCAGAGCACTTTGACTCTAAAACACCAACGGCTAGCCCAATGAGACAACGTGCACGGGCAGACTCCAACCCTGAATTAAGACAAGACCCTGATAGGGACAAACCTCCCAATAAAGACTTCTTTTTAGAAATCTTTGGTAAATTCAGATCAGACATGAATAGACGGTTTGATCTTCTAGAAGGAGCACTATCATCGATAGCGATAAGAACAGAGAAAAATGAGAACGACATCAAATCTCTCTATACCTCAGTCAAACAATGCTCCAAAGAACAGAAAGTCTCTGATGCAAAAACCTCAACACTAAGAGCAAAACTTACTGAACTAGAGGATAGAGATAGGAGAATGAATCTAAAATTCAGAGGTATATCTGAAAACATCAAATCTGAGCAGATTCAAACACATATAAAAAAAATCATCAGGTCTGCACTTCCTGATGTATCTGAATTGGATCTAACTATTGTGAGAGCCCATAGACTTATTAAACCTCCATCTATTAAAGCTGATGTTCCTAGAGACATAATAGTCAGGTTCCATTTTTACCATACCAAGGAACGCTTCCTGAATTACTTGAAAACCCACAGGAACCTCCCCAAACCTTTCGAAAAACTTAAAATTCTTATAGATCTTTCAAAAGAGACATTAAATCAAAGGAAAAATCTTGCCGAAGTCACTGAGGCCCTTCGTAAAAATGGAATCCTGTACAGATGGGGTTTCAATCCGGCTAAGGTTATCTTTACTTACAAAGATAACTCCATCTCAATCGATAATTCCAAAGAGGGTATGAATACCCTACGCCAGCTAAATATCACTATTTCATAATCCATGTCTTGAAAAAATATTTTGTGTTTTATGGCTTGATAGACCGTACCTGTAGCCCACGTAGGAGGTCTGTTGTTCTATTGAACCCTCCGTTTTGGGACGGTCCTGCTTGATACTTTCATAATTTTAGAATTTGTTAAATATTCTAACTTTCTACAAGCTATTTTTGTTATAGTTGATCAAATTAGTCTTGTATAAACTTTCTTTTATAAGGCTGTTACCGAAGTATTGTATATTTACTCATAACATTTTGTTTACCATTGTTATGTTTTCATTGAGTTTCTACTCAAACTTTCCGCTCAATAAGATGATGATTAGAAAATACATCAGATGCCATACAATTCCGAGACTCATACATACTCAAAAAGGGACAAACCATGTCACTTAAAATAATGTCATACAACGTCAATGGACTCAATTCCCCCAAACGCAGATATCTTCTATGGAAGCAGATCAAAGAATCAAACTCTGAGATAGTTTGTTTACAAGAGACAAGATTCTCTTCATCTAATTCCATCAGACTTGTCAACAAAAACTTTCAATGTTTTTACTACTCCTCCAATCCCAAGAAAAAAGCTGGTGTAGCCATTTTAATCAAGAACTCGGTTACCTTTGAAGAACTATTGTTACTCGAAGACCCTAATGGCAGATACCTAATTTTAGTCTGTAAAATTAACAATGTAGTATTCACTCTGGTCAACTTATACCTCCCGAATAAGAGTAACATCACTTTTCTAAATAGAACCATGAAACTAATAAATAAACACAAAAAAGGTGAACTTATCATAGTAGGGGACTTTAACATCGTCCCGGATCCCATATTAGACTCCTCCACCAAATCTCGCTTCTTTACTCAACCTCTCAATCCATGGTTAAAAAAAGCAGAATTATATGATGTATTTAGGTGTCACCATGCCAACTCCATCGAGTTTACTCACTTTTCAGGCAGATACAATTCGTTCGCTAGGATTGACCTAATACTTTCAAACCTCTTCTCCCTCCATAAATTTACAAGATTTCTATAGGCCCAAGGTCGTGGTCAGACCATTCTCCCCCATCTTCTTTGAGTTTTCTTCTTCCCCAACAAACTATTCGGAGAAGTTGTGGAGGAACAATAGTTTTTTATACTCTCATCCCCACTACAAAACTGAAATTGCAAATACCATTCAAAATTATTTCTCAGAAAATGATACAAAAGATATGCCCATCACCTACCTATGGTCAGCCTTCAAAGCTGTCTTAAGAGGGAAACTAATCCAACTCAATTCACGTTTAAACAAGCAAAAACGGGAAAGAACACAAAAATTACTAGATAAAATACAAACATTAGAGAAAATTCAGATTAACAATCCCAACAAACATAACCTAGAAGACCTATTTAAACTTAGATCTGAACTTAGAACTGTTTTAACCTCAGACTATGACAAAATGATTCAAAGATCTAAATCTAATTATTACCAATCCGATAATAAACCCACAAAATTTTTTGCATCTAGAATCAAAAAACTGAGATTGAAAAACAGGATTTGTCAAATCAAAGATGCATCAGGTCAGATGAAATTCCATCCCAAAGAGATAGTTAACACTTTCGCTAAATATTACGAATCCTTATATAACCTCAAAGACGACCCTAATACATATATACCATCCCTACAAGATATTAACCAATTTCTAGACCCATTAGACCTACCCAAACTTTCCGATTCGGAAATTGACGAATTGAACACACCCTACTCTCTCCTTGAAATCTCAACGCTCCTCCCGAAGTTAAAAAATGGGAAATCTCCTGGACCTGATGGACTTCAAAATGAACTATACAAGATATACTCGAATCTAATTTCCCCTTATCTAGCCCGACTGGCAAATCATACAGCAGCTCATGGCCATTTACCCTTAGAAATGCTAGAAGCTACAATAGCTGTCATTCCAAAAGGCAAGGGTGATAATTCAGACACAAAAAATTATAGACCTATTTCCTTATTGAACAGTGACACAAAAATCTTAGCTAAACTGATTGCCACCAGATTACAAAAATATATCAATAAACTTGTTAATACTGATCAAGTAGGATTCATTCCTAATAGAAATTCATCCGATGCCACTAGAAGAGTTATTAATTTAATGTCCCACACAGAACTCACAAAAGACCCGACTGTCTTCTTGGCGCTGGATGCCGAGAAGGCATTTGACAGGCTTAATTGGAATTTTCTTCTACACACTCTTAATAAATTTGGCATAAAAGGTAATATATTTAATTTTATCTCTTCCATGTACCTTAATCCATCAGCTAAGATCTATTCAAACAACACTTTATCTAGAAAGATAATACTATCCAACGGTACCAGACAGGGATGCCCCCTTTCCCCTCTCCTATTCGCACTTTCAATTGAACCCCTAGCCGCAGCAATTAGGCAAAATAAAGAAATTAGAGGTATCCACATGAAATCACAAAATCACTTTATTCGCAGACGATATCTTACTATCACTCACTACTCCACTTAAATCTCTTCACCACACCTCTTCCACCATAGAAACGTTTGCAAAAATATCCCATTATAAAATAAACTCCAAAAAATCACAAGCTCTTCACTATAATATGGACACAACCTTTTTAAAATACCTGAAAAAACTCTTTCCATTTTTATGAAGAGAAGATAAAATTTCTTATTTGGGTATCTGCCTGACAAAACCATTCTCCGACCTAATCAAAACTAACTTCACCAATTTACTCAATTCCTTTCAAGAAGATTTATCTGACCTATCTAAACTTCAGCTATCTTGGACAGGTAAAGTGGTAGCCTTTAAGATGAAAACTTTCCCTAAATTCATATACTTAACCAGAGCTATTCCCCTCCGGATTCCTAAATTCTGGTTCAATAAACTCCAAAAACTACTTAGGAAATACATCTGGAGCAATGGACGATCCAGGATCTCAGCTTTCACCTTAGAAAGACATAAGAAAAGAGGAGGCTTGGGAATACCAAACCTCTACAATTACTACCTTGCTTCAATCATAAAACTATCTCAGAGTTGGTTCAGAGATACCAGTGGCTCTATCCTATGGACATCTATTGAAAGAGACTTGTCCAACACCTCCTCACTTCCAGCCTTAATAGCGGCTTACCTTCATAAGCCAACAAAAATTTCTACTCTCCCACCAACTATCCATGCCACCATTTCTGCATGGAAATACCTAAATCAAAAAACTATTTCTACATCCACATGCTCAACGCCTAAACGTATCCCTCTCGAAACTTTAAATCTCATTATCCCTGGAATGGACATAACCCCCTGGATTGAAAGAGGAATACATTATGTTGATAACTTATGTACTGATGATAGACTGACCGATTTCAGATCTCTAGAGGAGCAATTCAAACTAACTTGGAAGGATAGAACAGTCTGGAGGTTAATAAATTCCTCCTCGTCCTTCTCACTCTCCCACTTTTCCTTATCCAAACCCATATCTGAATTATTTGATAACCCAAACAAAATTTCATTGTGGTCAACTAACTATATTTATAGACTTCTGAACGAAGACTTAGCTCTCCAAAAATTATCATATATTAATGCATGGGAGAGTGAATTAAACTCCACTATAGATCTTGATGAATTGTCTTTGGCAATTAACCTCTCGTATTCACACACTTTTTGTGCCTCAATACAAGAATCCTACTTCAAGCTCTTGGCCAGATGGTATTGGACCCCATCAAAATTGAATCGCATGGATAATACTATATCCCCGACTTGTTGGAGAGAGTGAACTCATACTGGGACACTTTCCCATATTTTTTGGAAATGTCCGAAGATTCTGGGGTTCTGGACCGAGATTCATGATTTAATATTTAAAACCACCAATATGAAGATCACACTTACCCCTCAAATGGCCCTCCTCTCATAAGGAATTTCAAACATACCTCATAACCTTAGATTTATCATCAACCAAATTTTATTAACCGCTAAGGTCCTTCTAGCTGCTAGATGGAAGACTACAACGTCTCCTACAATCCTGGAACTAATTGACCGAATGTCCTCCCACTGCACATACGAATTCAATTATGCGGTTAGAAATAATTCATATAACAAATATTTTTCAAATTGGGAGCCCTGGATCTCATCACAATCTTTAAATCATCTCACTAGGTCCATTGACGTTAACCTCACAACCTAACATCTCCACTTCATCAATTTATAGATGTCTCTCGGAAATTGCATCTGATTTTCTCCCTTTAAGTATGAATGCAGATCTAACATAACAATCCAATTTTGTGTTCAGGTTCGAATAAATCTAGCCGAACCACAGTTAATATCTTAACTGCCGTTAAATAAGAATAGCTTATATTGGTTATTTGTTTTCTTTTTTTTTGTATTTTGCTTTTGTATCGATATACTCATATACTTATATTACCCAACTGTATGACTACCCCAATGTTCCTGTATTCCTGTGCCTGTATGTCTGTAATATGTAATTTATCTCCTACATACTACCCTATATATTTCCCACCCTACCCTTTTCCTAAAGAAATTTCAATAAAAATATTGAGAAATAATATACATGCATTTCAGAACAAAATACAGGAGCACAAGAAGGAGGAATAACCAAGATAGAATTTACAGTGCTGTGCAAATTAATTGGGACAAAGGAAGTCTTTACTTGTTTTTCTTGCATTAGTTTTACTATTTCTGATAAGTGTTTTATCAGTTCTTGGTGTCGTTTTCCTTTTTCTTCCTCATTTCCCTTTTCGTTTTGGAGAAAATGATCCAGTTTCATTGTGTGTGAATTATTCTTGAAACGGTAGATTTTCCAATACCAACGGTGGAAGCGATTTCTCTTACAGTCAGACTTGTATGTTCATTAAGAGTAATAATTTTAGACCTCTTCCGTGGAGTAACATCCATTTCTACAGGCACAAATCACACTGAGAGAAAAAGTACACTAAACCACTCCTCACAGAAACAAGCTCTCAACTGACGCTGAGGGGGCAGCTAGCTGTTATTTTCTGACTAAAACCAGTCAAAACACATTTTGTTACTCAAGGTTGTACACTCACACCTGTTCAAAGCAGTTAAAACTGCACTGAATCATCGAATGGTAACCCCAACTTACGATCTTACTTAAAAAATGCTTTGTCCTAATTAATTTGCACAGCACTGTATATTGACTGGCAGTGAGAACTGGCTCTCTGGGGTTTAAATAAAACATCTCCAACCAGAGCTCATAGCAGACAGACACCAAATCAACAGATTAACCTTGTAGATACCAGACTGGGCAGAATCACAAGTCCCAGGAATAAAATAGCATAATGCTATCAAGCATCATCCGCAACAACAGTGTGACGCCATCTTTCAGTCAAAGTGGAAATAGCACAGATATTACAAGTGCATGAGAAATGCTGGCCAAAATACACAAGTTTGCTGCAAATGTCAGGGGTCCTCATTCTACATTATGCCTCAAAACTACTAGAAATTCATGTCCATATTAAAGGGAACCAACTACCTAAAAATACCTATCTAACTTATACATTTCTGTCCCTGGAGCCTAAAATTACTATTCTAACCATCCCTGACTGACTAAATCTACCTAACTAGATGCACAATAAATCACTTTTTATAGTTGCCAAATCCTTGTCTGATGGGCGTTCCTCCAGGGTCTTTGACCGATAGGCGGGTCTCCTCGCTGCGCTCGCACCCGCCTCGCTGCTGTCCATCTTCTTCCAGGAGGATTCAAATTACTCGCCCATCGCGTCCTCGCAATAAGCGGGTCACGTGCTGCAGACCTCGCGTCACTTCTGCCCGCCACGTCACTGGGTCTATGATGCGCCCAGGCCGGCTTCAGCATGCCATCTGCGCATGCTCTGAAGCCAGCCTGGGTGTACCAGTGACGCGGCAGGCGGAAGTGACGCGGGGCCTGCAGCACGTGACCCGCTCATTGCGAGGACGCGATGGGCGGGTAATTTGAATCCTCCTGGAAGAAGATGATGCCCTGGAAAGAAGATGGACAGCAGCGAGGCGGGTGCGAGCGCGGCAAGGAGACCCACCTATTGGTCAAAGACCCTGGAGGAACGCCTATCAGACAAGGATTTGGAAAGTATAAAAAGTGATTTATTGTGCATCTAGTTAGGTAGATTTAGTCAGTAATGAATGGTTAGAATAGTAATTTTAGGCTCCAGGGACAGATATTTATAGGTTAGATAGGTATTTTTAGGTGGTTGGTTCCCTTTAAACTGCCCTCCCACCACTCAACTGGCTTCTTTTTTGACCAGCTGCAATATAACTTCTGACCACATCCTTCCACTGAAACTGCACTAACTAAAGTCACCAATGACCTATTTACTGCCAAAGCCAAACAACACTACTCTGTCTTCCTCCTCTTGGACCTTTCCTCTGCTTTCGACACTGTGGACTATTCCCTCCTATGACAGATTCTCTTATATCTAGGCATCATAGTCTTGACCCTATTTTGGATCTCTTCATACCTAACTGACTATACTATCATCATCTTCCACTCCCACACCACCTTCTCATTTCGCCCCATATCTTTCATTGTCCCAGTGTTCAATACTTAGACCTCTACTCTTCTTCATCCACACTTGTGGCCTAGGATTTCTCATAGAGTCCCACGACTTTCATGGGAGCAATGTCAATAGGGTGTGAAGACGCCAGGGGTGAGTACTAGGTAGAGTCAGGGACTTTAGATTAAAGCACCACTCCAGCAATGAAAAAAAAGCAAAACACTGGAGCAGTGCTTTAAAGTGAACCTGTCACCCCCTTTGGGCATTTTTAATTGTAACCAAGCAGCTTACACATTTTAAAAATTGCAGGGTGGGTTTTACAGCCCAGAGGGGCGGCGAGGACATCATCCCCCAGGTCTAAATAATAGCCTCCCAGCTTCAATAGGAGGTCAGCACTGGGCACAATAAAAGTTATTTCCTGAGGTATGAGGGGCCAGTCTGGGTACATAGAGGAGTTACTAGAACCCCATTTACATCATGTGTAAGCTGGTAGGCACAGTTTAAAATGACCAAAGGAGGTGACAGGTTCCCTTTAAGATTCAGACATACTTGAATATGAAAGACAAAAAAATTGCAAATTGCCATCCTCTCTCTGTGCCTTAAAGTGTTACTGCCGTGTAAATTTTTAGTTCGTAATAATGTAGAGCAAGTGATTATAATTAACTTTTAAATACACTTCATAAGTGAAATCTGGAAGAAAACCTTTCGAAACCCTTCCACAAGTTGTCCCCACTAGGCTGTTTCTGAAGCAGACACATGCCCAATCTCAATGAGATCCATCTTCAAGCTCCACAGACTAAATATCGCCATATAACCATATAAAGGTGGGGGGGCACTTACACAGCGTTCTCAGCTGATCAGTGCATCAGATTACCTCAGGCAAAGGGCGCTGCAGGCTGACAGTGCAAAACTGCTGTGAAGTTATCTACTGCACTCACATTGGCTGTGTTGTGTTATCAGTGAGGAGCTGTGTGGAGGCCATCAGCTGTTAGCACAGAGCAGAGTCATCTGAATGCAAAGGAGATAAAAATCACAGAAGCTTGTGCATTGCTGACAGCCAGACAAGCTCCCTGTTTCTGAGGTTATCTGCATATAACCTGATCTCCAGTACCCAGCCATGCTGTGTAGACCCCAACCCCCCACCCTTATATGTCAGGTGTAGAAACAATATAGGAGGGACATCTTGTGGAAGGTTTTTGAAAGCTTTTCTTCCAGATTTCTCCTATGAAGTATATTTGAAAGTATATTACAATCACTTGCTCTATATTACTATTAACCCCTTCCCGACCTATGACGTAGGAGGACGTCATGGGCCGGTAAGGGATGTTTGATGTGAGCTTCAGCGCGGAGCTCACATCAAAGCCCCGACATCTCAGCTGATCTCATCAGCTGAAATGTCGGGGTAACAGCACCAATCGGATCCAGGATCCGATCGGCGCTGTTAACCCCTTGGATCCCGCCGTCAATCACTGACAGCGGGATCCAATATGGCTGCGGCAGGGAACGCGCTGTTCCTCGCCTGCTCCGGAGATCCCGAGATAGTATCACGAAATATCCGGCGCTCACATGACAGCCTGGGGTCCTCACTAGACCCCGGATGCTGTCACAGAGCAGTTTCCTGCTGCAGCTCGTTTGTATTTCCCAGAAGCGATTGGACTGTGCAGCAAGGTGCCTCTTAAAGAGGCAGTGTAAAAATAAGAATGAATGAAAAAAAAAAGGTTTTTAAAACCTGTAAAAAAAAAATATATATATATAAAAGTTGAAATCACCCCCCCCTTTACCAACAATCACAATAAAAATATATATATAAAAAAATATATATATATATATAAAAAAAATACAAATGTTTGGTATCGCCGTGTTCAGAATCGCCCGATCTATCATCCTATTAAATTCATGAATGAGAGCCGTGAACTCCGTAACGAAAAAAATGGTCCAAACACCAAAATTCTGTTTTTTTGTTGCCGCGTTATTGCTATAAAATGCAATAACGGGCGATCAAAACTGCGGAACCCCCAAAAATTGTATCATTAGAAACATTAGCTCAAGCCACAAAAATAAGCCATCACCCAGCCAAAGATCCTGAAAAATGAGAACGCTACGGGTCGCAGAACATGGCGCAAAAAGTCAGTTTTTTTTTTTTTTCAAACTTCTGAATTTTTTTTCACCACCTAAATACCAGTAAAGGTATACATGTTGGGTGTCTATGAACTCATACCGAAGCGAGGCATCACCCCGTCATGTCGTTTTTACCATATAGTGAACATGGCGACTAAAATCCCAAAAAAACAAACGTGTCATTGCACTTTTTTTGCAATTTCACTACATTTAGAATTTTTTTGCACTTTCCCTGCACACTATATGGTAAAATAAATTATTGCATATGAAAGTACAACTCGTCCCGCAAAAAACAAGCCATCATATGTCTATATTGACGGAAAATATGTCTAATATGGGATATAAAATGATATTGATATCATCTGAGAAGAGCAATTCTGATGGTACCCTACAGAACCCTACAGAAAGCAATTTCTGTTTGAACAACAACCTTAAATAGTCAGACAATTTAACCTTTTCTGTCCATCCATCAATGACAAAAAGGGTCGAGTGATCTTTGCTGTTTATGAAGGGTGTGAGAAACATATTCCAGGATGCTTCACCTGACCGAACAGTTTGTTTTGCTTCCATTTTTTTTCTTGAGAATTCCTGTCAGATGAGCTGCACTTTATGCACATGCCATTTCTAAGAGATGGTGTTATAAAAGGTCACGGAAGTAAGACTGAAAGCTATCTGCTATGCCGGAGTGCTATCAAGCTGCAGACAATTCACAAAAATGGCATTTAGTTTCTAAATTTGAGCCAAATATCTTATATAGAAAACACATAAACGTGTCTGAAATTCCCTGGCTATACATACTCTCAATGCATTTTAAAATTCACAATATTATTTATTTTTTTAAGAAAAACAGCTTTTTATAACCAATCCTGTTTTTTTTTTTGCTAAATTTAAAAAGAAAACTAGTTTGGGATTTTATTAGTGTTGCTTTCCAATAAGAATCATCTGACAAATGTAGCTGGAGCCAAAGTTCGCGCTTGTGTTATAAATCAAATTGAAAAAGTGGCCTTCAATTTGGCAAGGAAAAATTATTGTAAGCTTTACAGGGGGATTTTTCCTTTTGCAAGTACTCAAGAATGTTACTATTCTAATTAGAAATGTGCAAGTAATGAATTACCAGTGAAGCAAAGTACCCGCAAAGAATTTAAATAAGCTATTTTTACAGTTAGCTAATCCTGAACTTACAAAATAGCAATTCAGTTCCAACTGAAGAAATTCAGCTGTTTTAACTGTGTACTGTTTGGATACCCATTTGTCCCACAAAACGTTTAAATAATTAATAGATTCATAAGAATAAACTATATAAAAATAGAAGTTTAGAAGACCTAATCAAACCTCTGCCTTAAACTAACATCCCTGTTACAGAGGTTAAACCAAGTTTGGAAGTTATTCACTATCCTTAAAGCGGAACTCCAGGGAGATAAATAAATTTGGTACTGTCCCTGCCCTCCTACATGATGAAGCAGTGTTGGGCACTATAGTTCTAGGCTCTATAGATATCTTATAAATCAATAAAATCATATCTGCTCCTCAGCACTCCCCCCTCCCTTCAGGGACAGAGAAATTCATCCATGCATAGTGCTATTGTTTCAGAGTAAAGGAAGCTACCAAGTTAATATGGGGGAGGGGAGACCATGGCAGTGCTGAACCAATCAATGTAAGGCTTTGCCTCTGCTTCTAGCCTGACAATGAGAGAACACAATATGGACTTTCATATTATTGTACAGCAAAAATATCACAGCATATATTTATATCTTCTAGGGGACATGATTGCTATTTAAGGGGAGAACACCCTTGTTCTAATATTACATAGGATGGTATATTAGGGGCTGAATTGTATTGTGACCATGGGACCAGCAGTCAAGCCCCCTGCCATGCTCCCTGCCATACAAAAGTGTGTGGGGGCTGGGATATAAGATGATCCTGGAGTCCCCAGGGTCCACATCGCCTACACACCTGCTGTCACTGCTGCAGTATGAGACTGAATTTCTCTATCCCAAAAGGGAGAGATGAGTGCTGGGGAGCAGATATAATTTACAGTATAAGTGATCTATAGATCCTAGAGGCTCTGCTTCATCATGAAAGAGGGCAAGGACAGTATTTTTTTTAAATCTCCGCAGAGTTCCCCTTTAAGCTAGGGAATAACTTCCAAATCACTGAGGTTTCCATCTGACGGGACTTCACCACTCCAAAGAACTGGACAACTCCGATTGTCCCATAATGATTTAATAGAGTGGAGTCATACAACCTCGATCACTGCTCCATTGACATTAGTTCTTGGGACCAATGGTACAACCCCTTTAACTTACTCTTTTATCTTAAGTTAATACTTCAGTCAGTATATCAACTGCTTAGATCTTTTTTAACTTTTTAGTGATGCAACTTTGAGTCTCAGAAAAATAGTAAAGACGTAAATATACAGGCTGGGATGAATGTATTTCTGTAAAAAAAAATGTATATATTTTTTAATAATAAGTAAGCTCTTTCTCTTTTTTCCTTTTTACTCTTAAACTTTCTCTTTAATTTAATGTTTTTAGATAATTAATCGCACATACATAGTTTTTACATTGCTTTAAAATATTATTTTTCCCAACACTTGAGAAAGACAGAGCAACCTGTTGAAATGTCGCCATGATCCAGTAAAGATCCACTTATTCATCACTTGAATTGGAGTGCTGCCTGTTTTTTTCTAAATTTGGATATGTATATATATATATAATATTTATTGCCAGGGTTGCTGCTTTGATTTCAATTCACTGTGACTGTAGCTTGTGTGCAGTAGTGTCTTGGGATTCATTCCTTGATGACCTGGGTTGCAGGATAAAGAGCCTGCAGCTCTCATTGAAATCCCTAAATTGGTCATTATCCCCCAAAAATTTGGCAGGGAGGGCTATTACTAAGATCAACTGCACATCAGAAGATACAGACCTCAAAGTTACTGCTAGCATTTGAGGACATTGTGAAGCACTCATTGCACTACATAACCAACCATGTAACTGGGACTGTGATGATTCTATTCTCTGCTGCTCCCTGGGCAGATCCTTAACCACTTGAATAGGGTTCGTCATTTGATCACACTGTGTATGAATAGGGTAAAATTGTAATGTGATGCTAGTCACTACTCATGGGCAGACAGTGAGGCTGTGTAGTCAATAGGTGTGGGATCAGATACCAGGAGGGCTAGCAACAAACAAAATGGTGCTACAAAGAGATAATCAGGTCTTGGTCTGAAGTCAAAATTCCAGGAAGGTAGTCAATCAAGTCCAAAGGGTTAGGCAAGTGGATCATCAGAAGCAAGGTCCAAGGTTGGCTAATCAGTAGATCAGACTGAGCACAGGTTCAACCGGAACGCAGACACCACTGAGCTAAAGTTACGAGTTTCTACAACCCTAGCAAAAATTATGGAATCACCTGGCTCGGAGGATGTTCATTCAGATGTTTAATGTTGTAGAAAAAAAGCAGATCACAGATATGGCACAAAACTAAAGTCATTTCAAATGGCAACTTCATGGCTTTAAGAAACACTAAAAGAAATCAAGATAAAGAATGTGGTAGTCAGTAAGGGTACCTTTTTTCAAACCAAGCAGAGGGAAAACATTATGGTAGCACTCAATTCTGAGGAAAAAATTATGGAATCACCCTGGAAATTTTCATTCCCAAAACTAACACCTGCATCAAAATAGATCTGCTCGTTAGTCTGCATCTAAAAAGGAGTGATCACACCTTGGAGAGCGGTTGCATGAATCATGAATCATGGCTCCAACACGAGAGATGTCAATTGAGACAAAGGAGAGGATTATCAAACTCTTAAAAGAGGGTAAATCAACACGCAATGTTGCAAAAGATGTTGGTTGTTCACAGTCAGCTGTGTCTAAAATCTGGTCAAAATACAAGCAACATGGGAAGGTTGTTGAAGGGAAACATACTGGTAGACCAAGGAAGACATCAAAGCATCAAGACCAGAAACTTAAAGCAATATGTCTTCAAAACAGGAAATGCACAACAAAACAAACGAGGAATGAATGGGAGGAAACTGGAGTCAATGTCTGTGACCAAACTGTAAGAAACCGCCTAAAGGAAATGGGATTTACATACAGAAAAGCTAAACATAAGCCATCATTAACATGCCATCTTTAGCCATCATTAACATTACAATGGGCTAAGGAAAAGCAATTGTGGACTGTGGATGACTGGATGAAAGTCATATTCAATGATGAATTGCGAATCTGCATTGGGCAAGGTGATGATGCTGGAACTTTTGTTTAGTGTCATTCCAATGAGATTTATAAAGATGACTGCCTGAAGAGAACATGCAAATTTCCACAGTCATTGATGATATGGGGCTACATGTCAGGTAAAGCCACTGGCAGGGCCGGCGTTAGGGGGGGGGGGCAGACTGGGCAGTTGCCCAGGGCCCCCACTCTCTTAGGGGCCCCCAAAGGAGCTGAACTGAAAATAGCAATAAAAGAGTAAAAAAAATTAAAAATACACATATTTGGTATCGCTGCGATTGTAAGAATCTAAGCTATCAATATATGAAGTAAATTGATCCAATTGGTAAATGGCATAACGGGAAAAAAATAAAACTGCCAGAATTATGTTTTTTGGGCCACCACATTGTTAAAATACAATACAATAAAAGGTCAAAATGTTGTATCTGACTCAAAATGGTGTCAGTAACAATGTCAGCTCAGGACACATAAAGTAAGCCCTCACATAGCCCTGTATCTTCAAAAATTTAAACATCATGGGTCTCGGAAAATGGCAAATATAGCAAATATTTATTCTTATTATTATTTTTTTTTTTACAAATTTCGGGGGGGGGGGGTTTATGATTGAAATAAACAAAAATGTTCAGTATCTTCCTATTCTGACCTAGATAGTCAACTTATGGAGTCACTTTTACCATATAGTTAACATGATAAGGGATGTAGGGACAGATTGCTCTACCGGTGATTGTTCTGTATCCATCATTCTTCATCATCCTGTGTAAAAAGTCTGGAAACAAGCGCTGAATGACTTGAATATTATAGATCGCACTCATTCACCAGTCTGAATTCAGTGCTTTTACATGTAACCCAAATGTATGAGTGTGACGGTGCAATATGTGAGCATTTAGGGCCCACTTTAACCTTTTGCCCAGGGCCCCACTTTGCCTAAAACCGGCCCTGGCCACTGGGGAGGTGGCTGTCATTACATCTTCAATAAATGCCCAGGTTTGCATTGATATTTCGACACTTTTCTTATCCCATCAATTGAAAGGATGTTTGGGGATGATGAAATCATATTTCAAGATGATAATGCATCCTGCCATAGAGCAAATACTGTGAAATCATTCTTTGAAAGTTAGTCCAGATCTCAATCCAATTGAAAATCTTTGGTGGAAGTTGAAGAAAATGGTTCATGACAAGACTCCAACCTGCAAAGCTGATCTGGCAACAGCAATCAGGACAGTTGGAGCCAGATTGATGAAGAGTACTGTCTGTCACTCATTAAGTCCATGTCTCAGAGACTGCAAGCTGTTATTAAAGCCAGAGGTGGTGCAACAAAATACTAGTGATGAATTGGAGTGTTCTTTTGTGTGTTTGTTTTTCATGATTCCATAATTTTTCCTCAGAATTGAGTTATTCCATAATTTTTTCCCTCTGCTTGGTCTGAAAAAAATTACCCTTACTGACTACCACATTTCTATCTTGATTTCTTTTAGTGTTTCTTAAAGCCATGAAGTTGCCAATTGAAATGACTTTAGTTTTGTGCCATGTCTGTGATCTGCTTTTTTTCTACAACATTAAACAACTAAATGAACATCCTCCGATCCAGGTGATTCTATAGTTTTTGCCTGGGGTTTTATAATTGAAGGCAGACAGGCAACTAAATAGCAAGGCAATCACTCCAATCAGGAGAAACATAGAGGATGTCTCTCACACCCCAGCCCACATTAGTGGCAGAGCTGTCTATCACCATATTCATATTGAAAGTTCAGCATTGCCCCTGCACATGTTTCGACAGCTGAACTGTCACTCACTGCATCCAGACACACCAGTAGGAGGAATCATGTCATCTAAATTATTACATTGTATTTTTTTTGTCTATAATTGAGAAGTATTGTAATTCTTAATAATTCCTTCTGGTAAAACCCATTACAAGTTGTGTAAATTTGACAGTAACACCTTATAACACAAACACTAATTACAACTCCCAAATATACTCTTCTGCTCTTCATAAAACTTGCTTAATGACATGCAACTTGATATGTCCAAGTAGACGTCTTCTAATAAATATGCTTTAATATTGGTTTTTGGATTCATTTCTTTTACATCTTCTGAAAGCATAAATGGTAGGTGACAGACAAAACTAATCTGTGAACAGAAGAAATACAGCGATGATTAAAAAGAAACGGGAAAAAAGGATTCCCTTTGTAGTCATTATTTCACTTTTATGTATGTCAAAAACAGTAAAGGCGAGACGTGTGTAAATGTAAATGAGAATGAACTATATTTTAGAGTCTTGTGACTTAGTTGTTGAAATCTGCTGTATGAAATATCTGAAATGCTAGCAGACATTAGCAAGTAATTTAATACAATAGAAGCCATTGTGAAGCTGGAGATAGGAAGATGAACAGTGATAGATAAAGCAGAATAACTCCAACATGATAGATTAGCAGGCGACAATTGTATGCGGTGATAAATGAGCTACTGACAGAATGCCATAACAGGGATTCAGCTTAAAAATAAAAATGAGTGAGATTAAGAAAGACAACGGAAAAAATGTAAACAGATTTACCTCTTTTAATATTTTTTTCTTAAAAATTCGAGCTATGGCATTCAATAGAGAAACATATTGTCTTTTACATGCAATGCTGAGTATTATACAGTCAGTGGCATAACTACCGCGGTCGCAGCTCCCCGGGGGCTCTCTTAGCGATAGTGCTGGAAGAGGAGCGGAGGGAGAACTGGAAGTGACAGAAGTCACTTCCTGTAGCCGTGCAGCAGTGCCCGCCCCTAGATTCCTCTACAAGGCGGCAGGCAGAGCAGGTATTAGCGCCGGCCAGCACCGCTAGCACCCCCCCCGGTCCTCACCCGACCAACACCGCTAGCAAAAAAAACCTGCTCCTCAACAAAATGATTGCAATCACAAATTCTTTGGTATTATTATCTTCATTTAATTTGTCTTCAATGAAAAAACACAAAAGAGAATGAAGCAAAAAGCAAAACATTAATCATTTCACACAAAACTTCAAAAATGGGCCAGACAAAAGTATTGGCACCCTCAGCCTAATACTTGGTTGCACAACCTTTAGCCAAAATAACTGCGATCAACCACTTCCAGTAACCATTAATGAGTTTTTTACAATGCTCTGCAGGAATTTTAGACCATTCTTATTTGGCAAACTGTTCCAGGTCCCTGATATTTGAAGGTTGCCTTCTCCAAACTGCCATTTTTAGATCTCTCCACAGGTGTTCTATGGGATTCAGGTCTGGACTCATTGCTGGCCACCTTAGAAGTCCCAGTGCTTTCTCTCAAACCAATTTCTAGTGCTTTTTGAAGTGTGTTTTGGGTCATTGTCCTGCTGGAAGACCCATGACCTCTGAGGCAGACCCAGCTTTCTCACACTGGGCCCTACATTATGCTGCATAATTTGTTGGTAGTCTTCAGACTTCATTCAGACTTCATAATGCCATGCACACGGTCAAGCAGTCCAGTGCCAGAGGCAGCAAAGCAACCCCAAAACATCAGGGAACCTCCGCCATGTTTGACTGTAGGGACTGTGTTCTTTTCTTTGAATGCCTCTTTTTTTCTCCTGTAAACTCTATGTTGATGCCTTTGCCCAAAAAGAGAGAACATTCTTCCAAAACGTTTTAGGCTTTCTCAGGTAAGTTTTGGCAAACTCCAGCCTGGCTTTTTTATGTCTCGGGGTAAGAAGTGGGGTCTTCCTGGGTCTCCTACCATACAGTCCCTTTTCATTCAGACACCAACGTATAATACGGGTTGACACTGTTGTACCCTCGGACTGCAGGGCAGCTTGAACTTGTTTGGATGTTAGTCGAGGTTCTTTATCCACCATCCGCACAATCTTGCATTGAAATCTCTTGTCAATTTTCTTTTCCGTCCACATCTAGGGAGATTAGCCACAGTGCCATGGGCTTTAAACTTCTTGATGACACTGCGCATGGTAGACACAGGAACATTCAGGTCTTTGGAGATGGACTTATAGCCTTGAGATTGCTCATGCTTCCTCAAAATTTGGTTTCTCAAGTCCTCAGACAATTCTTTGGTCTTCTTTCTTTTCTCCATGCTCAATGTGGTACACACAAGGACACAGGACCGAGGTTGAGTCAACTTTAATCCAAGCCAACTGGCTGCAAGTGTGATTTAGTTATTGCCAACACTTGTTAGGTGCCACAGGTAAGTTACAGGTGCTGTTAATTACACAAAATAGAGAAGCATCACATGATTTTTCTAACAGTGCCAATACTTTTGTCAACCCCCTTTTTTATGTTTGGTATGGAATTATATCCAATTTGGCTTTAGGACAATTCTTTTTGTGTTTTTTTGATTGAAGACAAATTAAATGAAGATAATAATACCAAAGAATTTGTGATTGCAATCATTTTCAGGAAAAAACTGAGTATTATCTGACAGAATTGCAGGGGTGTCAATACTTTTGGCCAACACTGTACATCAGTACCATACACAGAATTGAGATGACCCCCAAAAAAGGCAGTAAACTGTGTTGCCCCAACATCATTACATCACAGGGAAAAGTCATGATATTTTGAGGCCTCTTCAGTGTAAACGGATCAAAGAGGCAGAGAGAAAGGCGTCAAATAAAAACAGAGAAGGAGCAAAGACTGGATTGGAGTGGGACTGCTGCACAGGTGAGAGCTAGGGCAAAGTGGGTATATGGTTTCTTAACCTACTTTTTTATGGAAAACCATTTAAAAAGGAATTAAAAAGTGGCACTAATCTGGAGAAGGTGGAAGTCTTCTTTATTGTTCACCAATTACATGTAGTGCAGAGAGGAGAGGGGAAGAAGCGGACGACGGCAAACCCTTTCACACTAGGTGGCGCTTCTACTTTTTTATGGCATAGTAGCATAGAATCTCCAAATAGGAAGTAACCGGGCACTCCGAGGAACAGGATTGTATTGCAGCCTTTCTAGTCCCTTGTGCACAGTGTTGCACGCTTTTTGACAGCAATTTAAATATCCATTGAGGTAGAAAAAAGATAGCTGCACTCACTGGTTTGATGCACGGTCCTTTATTACACCTTGCCCGGAAGGCTGGTGTGTAGCGGTGCGGGGAGAGGGAGTCAGGGACGGTGGACAATGGCAACCGTTTTGTGGTGTTCTACTGCTTCTACGGGTCCAAGTCTTCGACCCGTAGAAGCGGTAGAACACCGCAAAACAGTTGCCGTTGTCCATCGTCCCCCACTCCCTCTCCTCACACCGCTACACACCAACCTGCCCAACCAGGTGTAATAAAGGACTGTGCCTCAAACCGGTGAGTGCCGCTATCTTTTTTCTACCTGAATGGATAGTAACATAAAATCCATATAAGGCTGCTTTCACATCAGCGTTTTTGCTGAATCACGGCAGATCTACAGTTAACCACTGTTTTGTGAATTGCAGCAAATGACGGAATTTGCCAGATTGTGGCAAAAACCACACTTGCCGCACCTGCCGCAAGTCCCATGGAGAATGAATGGGGGCTTGCAGCAGACTTGCCGCAAGTCGGCTGTTACGTGGCAGATGCGGTATATCTGCCGATCTGCCACAATTCAGCAAAAATGCTGATGTGAAAGCAGCCTAAGGCTGTCTTCACATTGCGTGATTTGTGATCCGTGTCTGTCCATTTTAAAGCTAATAGCCGCAGATCAGTTTTGGCCTCTCATGTACCCCTATGGGCATGGATTGGTCCTATATAGACATCCGTGTGTGTCAGTTTTGTCACTGATCCATTTTTTTCATGCAACCAGAATCGGAGACTGTTCCGTAGCTGTCAGTGTAAAATAACATGGATGTCTATGGAACATGGATCTGTACGGATCCATCAAATAAAACAGGTCCATAAAATGGATCCATATTGCTATACTGAGCATGCTATGAAGCAAGGTACAGCTCCTCCAATCCATTTCTCTGGTAACTGATGATGGATCCATTAAAATCATGGTCTGTGGGCATCAGTTATCATCCGTTTGAACAGATCAGTGCCTGTCCTTGAAATTCAAGGATCTACATGGATGTGAAAATTATGCAGTGTGAAGGCAGCCTAATCTGAACAAAGGTTGGCATTAAATACATGCAAAAATCCACCACCAAAAATCAACTGATATGATGGATGTAAAATGGGGAGAGTGTGTTGGTGTCCATAGCATCCAATCATAGCATGTTTTTATTTTAGTTTAGCAGTATAAGAAATAAAGCTGCGCTGTGATTAGTTGTTATGGACAGTAAAGACAGTTGTTTTTGGTACATAATAGTGTGAGGGGATGTCCAAAGCAAACAATCAGCGCACAGCTTTTTATTTTTACTTTAGCAGTATAAGAACTGAAAGCTGCTCTGTGATTGGTTGCTGTGGGGAGAAAATGCAGGTTTTCTTTTTGACAGAGTTCATAAGCATGTGCTAGTGTGCTTTCCATGGTTCCTTTTGGTTGTGGTGAATTAAGCTTCTGTTTATAACAACCTTATCAAAATGGCCACAAGGGGCTGTCGTAATTCACCCGACAAATTATGCTAGATTTGCAGTTGTTTTCTAGTAAATGAATAATGAAGACACATTACAGACTTCATTAGAAACTTTATTATGCCTACTTTGGTGTAAAACTAGATGATCAAGACAAGTCGTGGGCTTCACGTCTGGTATGTCCTGTTTGTGTAGAAAATCTATGACAGTGGAGTCTAAAGACAGTCTAAAGGGAAGAAACAAAAACGTTTTTGTTCTGATGTGCTCATGATCTGGAGAGACCTGGAAACTTATAGTGATTTTTTACGTTTTGAGGTTGAATATGGATGGAATCAACTTTAAAATAAAAAGTAAATTATACACATGGACCTCCTGTCACGATTTGTCCTGTGCCTCACTGTCCAGAAATATGTGTTCCTTCACCTTCAAAGAAACTTGAAGATACACCCGATTTAGAAGATTAAAAACATGAAGTGCAGGATACTGATTAAAGGCCGTTTTACACAGTACGATATCGTAACCCAACTACGATAAAAAGTCACGTGGTTCGGGCGTTGCTGCCGATATTGTTCGTGCATTGTGTCGTGTAAATGGGCAACGCAACTAAAAAACGATGTAACTACGATATTGTTTTCGGATTGTGCATGCTCTTCAACCGTGCAATATTGACTTGACGATCTGGCAGGATCGTGCTGTGTGACAGCGCAGCTACGATTTGGAGCACAACTTCCCCTATTCACTCCCATGTTAAGTGGTCATTCCCTGGGTCGCTCGTATACAGCGCAAAGGAGGGGGCGTAGACATCGCAGTTGCGTTACCTGCCGATATCTACTTGTGTGAAAGCTCCTATGCAATCTTGGACAAGTGCCAAAAAAGTGCGCCCTCCTGTGAAATTGTATGCAATATCGGAACGATATTGCGACGTGTAAAGCGGCCTTAAGACTTTCACGAGCCACAACGTTTCTTACAGCTTGAACTAAAGCATTTAGTCAGGAACTCAGACCTTCATAGACATTCTGCAGAACATTAGGCTGTGCAAAAAACAAAGGACTTACTAGATTGTGGTACCTGTTTGTCATGGTGCAGAAGCAGAGAAAGGGAGTTTTTTCCAAAATTTTCTCAAGACGGTTCACTAGTATTGCAGTGATGTGTCTGAGCTTATAGAAAAAATTTACATTGTGTGTAATGTGAACGAGTGAAGATTTAATGATTTATCCAGAAAATGTCTTAAAACTGTACTTCTGCACAATAACAAGTATGCTTTACTGCCTGTAGGGCATTTGGTGCACTTAAAGGAAATCTGTGAGAAATTAGACTTTATTGTCAAGAAACTTAATTATGAGGATCAAGGATGGTCGATTTGTTGTAATCTGAAAGTACTCTCTTTGCTCCTTGGGCTGTAAGGAGGATATATAAAGTAATCATGCTTTTTGTATGAATGGGAAAGGTGGCATAGGAAACACTGGAGCCAAATAAGTTGGCCAATGACAACATCTTTGCAACCTGGACTTACGAATATGGTTGCAGAAAGTTTGGTTGCTCCCATTAAAGTTCTCCTGCCACCAATCCACATTAAAGGGAACCAACCAGTATGATTTAGTGCTATGCAGCAGGTGATTGATGTGTGCAGCATAACATCACTATTTGGGGTTTTCATTATTGCCATGTTAGCTCGTCTGACACGTTCAAAACAAAAATGTAAGCTATTGAGAAAGAGGCTTGGAATTATTTTTATAGAAGTTGTGAAAAAATTTATAGGTTACAACAAAGATCCAAAATTTAAGTTCATTCAAGTCCGTTATCTGATGAATTTAAACTTATATTTTTACATTCCCAAACCTTGGAGCTGTTAATGAAGAGCAAGGAGAAAGATTTGTATCAAGATATCAAAAAGACGGAATGACGATACCAATGTAGATGGCATGTGAGCATGATGGGGGACATCAGCTGAATACAACACAGAGAAGATCCACAGGTCTTCTATAAGAAAGGCCAGGGTCACACATGCCAATCCCTTTTTTTAAGCCCTTAGAAAAATGGATCCGTTTTATTTAGGGTGACAATAGTGCCCCCTGAGGTCCTTGCCGTTTTTTGGACTTAGCCATTTTTTCCCCAAAAAAAGCATGCAAAAACGCATGCGTTAACGCATGGTGCCTATATGTACCATACGTTAATGCATGTGTCTCCCATAGGGCCCCATGTTAAAAAAAGCATGCATTTTTTAATGCACCCAAAAACGCTGCTAGCAGCGTATTTTTGGATGCTGCACAAAAACGCACACACACATGCATTAACGCATATGCGTTTTTGGACTTTGAAAAAAAAATTAACAAAATGTTTCCAAAAACGGATTTAAGCCAAAAATGAATGGTAAGTGTGACCCTGGCCACAAAAGAAATCAGGAAGAGAAACTTTGAAGAATAAAGGGAAAGGCACTAGAATTAATTTCCAATAAAGTACCAGAATCAATATTCAATATATATTAATATATAATATTGTGTACATTTTTGAATACAACAAATTATTTTCTTGTTCCGCTTGTACGTAATTTCACGCGCATTTTGTGCAAAATCTATAAATGATAAATAAATAGATTTTTTTTTTAAATTAGGGCATAAGAAAACATTCGATAAAAGCAAAATTTCATACATTTTGTTATTATTGAAGCACCACTCCAACATTTTGTTTTATTTCAGCTCTTGAGTGGTGCTTCAAATGTAAATCACATGATTATACTCACTTGCCACCATATTCATCCTTTTTCAGCGCAGCTCCAGTCCCATGGTGCCAGCTTGTGCTGGAAGTCAGGTGATACATCACAATTAAGTATTCAATTTAACTATGAAAGTCAGAAGACAGGCAGAATCTGGCCCTCATAGAGTTACATTGATTTGTGCCCTCTGGTGCACTCCATGAAACACTGAAGATTTTGGCAGATCACAAATTGCCAGAAACCGATGGAAGCTGCACTGGAAAAAGCTGAAGACAGTAGCAGATGAGTATAATATGGGTAGTATAATATTGGTATTGCAGTGCATTCAGCCTATGTTGAAGATGGAAAACATTTGGAGAGCTGCACGCATTTAGCTAGTAGTACACTGTTGTGCCATTATTTTGGATTTGTAGGCAAACTTTGATGATTAACTCTGACTAATACAGTACTCCGAGAGTTTGATTAGTGCATTGTAATAGGTAGATTTAATTTTTTGCTAAATTATTCCCTTTCAGTTATATGTACTCATCAAGTCACAAAGGGTTTGTTTTATCTGAGACCACTCCTTTTATTGAATTTGGTGCAGTAAAAAGCCAATCACCATCCAGCTGTTATCAATGACAATCTAATTATTTTGGTACAGGAAATTGCAGACAGCTATGTGTGTGGTAATAAATGGCTGCCGAAGTAAAATGTGGACATCTTCAGTGTGACAACATGACCTTAAAGGGGTTGTCCGGTCTAAAGGTCTTATTTAGGGATGGGCGAGTCTACTCGCTAGGACTCGTTACTCTGCGAGTAGTAAGGGACTCGCAGGACTCGGTACTCTGCGAGTTTCCCAGCAATTACTCGCACAGTAACGAGTCCAATGCAAATCAATGGCAATCCTAGTTTTGTCAGAGACTCTGACAAAACTAGGATTGCCATTGACTTGCATTGGACTCGTTACTGTGCAAGTAATCGCAGGGAAACTCGCACAGTAACGAGTCCGGCTGTCTGCTCTGTGCCGGGCTCGGGTCCTGCAGGCTGCCGCAGCTCCAGGGTCCTAGAGCCCGCCTGCTCTCCCTGTGTACAGACATGAATGTCTGTGCACAGAGATGATGTAGCAGAGCTGAGATTGTTCTCAGTCTGCTCATTCCCTGTGCATAGACATCTATATCTATGCACAGGGATGTAGCAGAGAGGACATCGCGTTTTGGACTACGTCGGACGGAAGAGGATTTTTTTAATTAAAGATGGAGTCCCTAATGGCTTTTTTTTTTTATTTCTAATAAAAATTTTTCTCTGCGTTGTGTTTTTTTTTAACCCTTTATTGGAGATTCTTAGTGGCCGGGTCAAACGTGGCCTGACATTAAAAATCTCGGGCTTAATACCAGCTTATATAACAAAGCTGGTATTAACCCCTTTATTACCCAGCGTGCCACCGCCACCAGGGCCCCTGGAAGAGTGGGGTTCAGCGCCAGAGGATGGCGCTTCAATTAACGCGCCATCTTCTGGGGTGGCTGCGGGCTGCAATTCGCAGCGGGGGGTGCCCAGAAAGCTTGGGCCTCCCTGTTCTGTGGATTCCAGCCCCCAGCTGCTTAGCTGTACCTGGCTAGACATAGAAATTGCGCAGAGCCCCATGCATTTTTTTTTTATTATTTCATGAAATTCATGAAATAATAAAAAAAAGGGCTCCCCTATATTCTTGTGTCCGGCCAGGTACAAATAGGCACCTGGGGGTTGGGGGCAGCCCGTCGCTGCCTGCTGGATCTGGCTGGTTCCAGAAATACGGCGAAGCCCACGTCAAATTTTTTTCTGACAAATCCATAAAACAATGTAAATAAAAGGGACTGCATCTTTATTAAGCCCTGGACAATGGGCAAGGGGTTAATAAAGATGCAGTCCCTTTTTTAGGATTGTTTTATTGATTTTTCAGAAAAAAAATGACGTGGGCTTTGCCGTATTTCTGGAACCAGCCGGATCCAGCAGGCAGCGAAATAATTTAAAAAAAAATGCGTGGGGCTCCGCGCAATTTCTATGTCTAGCCAGGTACAGCTAAGCAGCTGGGGGCTTGAATCCACAGCGCAGGGATGCCCGAGCGTTCTGGGCACCCCCGCTGCAAATTGCAGCCCGCAGCCGTTCCAGAAGATGGCGCGTTCATTGAAGCGCGTTCATCCTCTGGCGCTGAACCCCGCTCTTCCAGAAGAAGTTAATACCAGCTTTGTTATACAAGCTGGTATTAAGCCAGAGATTCTTAATGTCAGGCCAGGTTTGACCCGGCCACTAAGAATCTCCAATAAAGGGTTAAAAAAAACACCACACAGAGAAAAATTATTTATTAAAAATAAAAACACAGACACCATTAGGGACTCCAACTTTATTACCACCACATATCCCTCCAAAGACCCAGGTCTTCTCTCTTCTTTCTTCTCTCTTCTGTCTTCTGTCTTCCTTCTTCTTCTTGTTGCTGCGCTGGTAAGCAGAGAGTTAACTGTGCTGTGACAGCAGGAGCCTATTAAACATGATTTAGCTATTGTAGCAGATAGAGCCTGAAGCTTCCGAGACACATCTGCGATTTGTAAATCGCACATTACTTGCTATTACTTGCTTCCCCATTCATTAACATTGGACTCGCTAGACTCGCAACGAGTAGCGAGTCCTGGGCTCGGACTCGCTAGAGTCAAGAGATTCCGAGTAATTTAGGACTCGCCCATCACTAGTCTTATTACACAGTACGATGTCCCAGCGATCTGACCAACGATGTGGATCGCTTGGACATCATTATCTGATCGCTGGTGAGCTGTCAAACAGGCAGACTCACCAGCGATCAAGACCAGCAAGAACGCTGGTATCCAGGGTAAACACCGGGTAACTAAGCAGAATGTGGCACTTAGTTACCCGCTGTTTACCCTGGTTACCAGCTCCCAGCGCTTGCTGAGCGTCGCTGGGAGATCGTTCATCGTTGGTCTCTCGCTGTCACATGCATCAATGCTGAACGCCCAGTGGAAAACCAGCAATAAATTTATGGTCCAGGTCATTTACCAACGGCCAACGATGAACGACCTCATCATTGGCCATTGGTAAATGTCACACGCAATGATGTCATTTCGTCATCGCTGCAACGTCACCAAACCGGTGACGTTGCAATGATATCGTTAATGTTGGTAGCATGTAACAGGGCCTTTAGTCTGATAATTCTGCAATCACTCTGTGTGACTGCAGACTTATTAATCTTCCCAGTGCCCGCACTATGCGCTATGAAGATTCACAGGTCTCTAAGCCAGGATCGAACCACAATAACGTGGTATGTATGTTCCCGTCATCAACAAGATGTGGCCTCGTGCTATACAAATGTATAGAGCGAGTGCGTCTGACTAATAGGATTGACCATCTAGTGGGTACAACCTTGCTCCATACATTTGTATTAAGTGAGGCCATGCCCACTAGTCAGGGGCTCTGGCCACAGTGGTTGGGAATATGCGTACTGCAGTACTGTGGTCCATTTCCGGTTTACAAAACGGCGAATCGATGTAGCGCAGTGTGACAGAGTGACTGCAGAATTATCAGTTTAGACTGGACAACCCCTTTAAACAAATGGGACCCTACAGTAAAGTTCATGGTTCTACACCTGCAAAAACCACTTGGGGTTAGTGGGCTCAAACATTATGCGTCTAAAATAAAAAAGAATCTTTGGATAGATGTAAGATTCACAACTCCAAAATAAAAGTAGTCATCCCTATTACTTTATACAATATTTGCATATATGTTGCTGATTTCAAGGTGCTACACCATTTTTTCTGCTTGCTTGTTTATGTGCTTTTGGATTGCAATTACAACTAATAATTACCTGTGCATTTAGTAAAGTTTGAAAATTGGAGCTGCTGTTGTTTTTTGGAATGTGCAACAAGTGTCACAATTTAAATTCTGTGATAAAACATAAGTCACAGCCAAATAGAAGCAAATGTTTTGGGGCATTATAGGTGGGGCTTTCAACCTTATTCAAGTAGAACTCAGCTATCTTTTATTTTTAAAGATTGCATATATTTGCTGATAGCGTTGCTCAAAGTTAGCAATAAGGAATATATTGTTAAAATATACTGAAACTATCAGAGGTTGTGCAATAGAATTTGTTTTATTATGCCCTCTTTAATACATTGCTAATACTTTGCATTGGTGTTCTTTATCTTCAGAACTCACCGTGAGGAGGTCAGGACATTGGACAGAATTCTTCTTGCCCTATGAATTAAATGCTCCTTGGTGTATTATGACTGAAGGCTATTCATAGAGCTGTTCTCATCTGATATTTGGGCATTTTACAAATGTTCTCAGATCACTAGATATTGTACATGCTGATGTCTTTTCTTCCCACTCAGCTGATTGTTCATCATGTGGTTTTCTGGCCATTTATCAGATACCCTCTACAATTGTACTTTCTAGGACTGTGTCTAAACCTGCAGTTTTTTGTTTGCCGAGTTTCAAACATTTAAATATGGAGCACTTATACCATCAATAATCATTTTAAATCTATGTATCCAGATATATAATTGCAACCAGAATTTGACATACACTATATAAAAAGACACATATGTATTTTTTTATCACTATCTGAAATGAAATCAGAATAAACTTTTTCCATTTTAGGTCAATTAGGATTAACATAATTATTAATCTTTGCCAATTACCAGAATAATGAGAGAGAGACTGTTTTAAGGCATTTTTATTACTTCCTGCAAAGTCACAAGTTTACATACATTTCATTAGTATTTGATACCTTTATCTTTAAACTGTATGACGTGGGTCAAATGTTTTGAATATCACAGGTTCCTCACAATAGTTGGTAGGAATTAGAGCCCATTCCTCTTGAGAGAACTGGTGTAGGTCGCCTTGCTCGGACCTGCCTTTACTACTTTGCCTATATATTTTCAATAGGTTTGAGATTAGGGTTTTGGCCACTTCAAAACATTGACTTTGTTATTCTTAAGCAACTTTGTAACCAGTTTGGCAGTATGCTTTGGATCATTGTCCATTTGGAAGACCAATTTCCGCCTGAGCTTTAACTTCCTGGCTGATGTCTTGAGATGTTGCTTCAGTATTGCCACATAATCTTCTTTCCTCATGATGTTGTCATCTATTTTGTGAGGTGCACCAGTCCCTCCTTTAGCAAAACAACCCCACAACATAATACTGTCACCCCCATGTTTCACAGTTGGGATGGTGTTTTAAGGCTTTCAAGCTTCTCCCTTTTTCCTCCAAATCTAACGATGTTCATTATGGCCAAACAGTTCAATTTTATTTTCGTCAGACCACAGGACATGTCTCCAAAAATGTAGGTCTTTGTTCATTTGTGCATTTGTAAAAATGTATCTGGATTTTTTTATGTTTCTCTGGGGTAATGGCTTCTTCCTGGCTGAGTGGCCTTTCAGCCCATGTTAATACAGTTCTTGTTTCACTGTGGATAACAACACAATCTTACCAGTTTCCGTCATCATCTTCCAAATGTCTTTTGCTTTTGCTCTTAGGTTGATATGGACATGTCAGAACAACATGTTCTTTTTTGGGACACAGAACCTGATTCCTTCTTGAGTGGTATGATGGCCGGATATTCCCATCTTGTTTGTACTTGCATGTAATTGTTTGCACAGATGAAGTTAGATCTATCTCTCTGGCCCAGATGTCACCTATCTCCTGTCCAGAATCCCAGAGTATCTCTCAGCCATATCCCCCTTCTTCTCCTCTTGCTTCCTAAAACTAAATGTAGACAAAACCCAACTCATCATCTTTCCTCCATCTCATACACCTTCCTTACCTGATCTATCTATAACAATAAATGACATCACACTTTGCCTTGTACCTGAAGTCCGTTGCCGGGTGGCATACGATCTTAACCAACAAAGCATCTGGGCAGATTAGAATAATAGACAATGGTTCCAACAACCACATGCATTGTGTATGTACAAAAAGGTAAACCCCCCAAAATAATCAGCCCCTTATCTATATGTTTCAATATTCCAAGTAGGAGATACCAAAGTAACTTTAAAGGAATGAGGCTAGATATCAATAGGGAGATAAAGAATCTTAAAATAAATGCATATTAGATGCAAACCCGACCATCAGAGCAACACTGGACAAGTCATACCCAGATAGCTTGTAGTGATGCCAGCCATCTGCCCAGATGCTTTGTTAGTTAAGATCGTATGCCACCTGTGTTTGTATCTCCTTTGTCTGTATTTTAACCTGTTCTTGTAATGTTCTTTTTATATGGATGAAGTCTGTTGTTTGCTGTATCAAAAATTTTGATTTATTAAATACTTTTGCACTTTGCTAGCAAACACAGAGTCTTCGCCATTTACTAGAGTACCTTTAAACACTTGGTTGCGTTTTTTGTGATGAATATTGTAGCATGTTTGTACTTATTGCGTATGAGATCCAATTTACCCCTTGCTAATTTTGTTGTTAGAATTTCAACATTGTTTGAAAGAAAAACACAAGAGTGGTGTGTTAACAGTAAAGGTACCAATCGTAAAACTGATTATTGAAGAGTGAAGAAACATCTGGAACTGGTAAATACTGTTTAGAGACTGCTGTTTATACTCTTTAAACAATTTCATAAAATTGCCACAGGTTTTATGCTGTATTAAAGAAAATGCAACAGCGTCATGTCTGAAATTAAATGATAGAATAAGAAAATAATAATAAGAACAAAAATTGCACACTACATGTCAACAGAATAATGGAAATCAGTCACTGGGTGTTGCCCATTCAGGATGATTACCTTGCTATTTAGCTGACTGATAAAAGTCAGAACACTGCCAGTTGTAGCTTTGCTTTCTTAGGCTGGCTTCACACCACGGCGCAGTCCGGTCCGGGATTGTCCGGTGTAAACCAGATATCCCCGGACCGTTTTTTGGCCCCATAGTAGCCTATAGGGCCGGATGGAGCCGGATAGCAGCTCTCTGCCATCCCGTTTCCATCTCTCCGGATGAATCCGGGAGAATTTGGATTATTCTCACCGGACACAAAAACGTTGCTTGCAACGTTTTTATGTCCGGGGAGAAAAATCTCTCCAAAAATCCGTATCCCAGATTCACCCGGATTCTTCTGGATCCTCCAAGTCCGGGACGATCCGGGAACCGGACACCGGCAGCTGCAAACCGCTGTGATTTCAGGACCGCGGCTAGCTCCCTGCGAGCTGCGGTCCAGAATCATTAGCAGCTGTAGCTGCGTCCGGCTGCACACAGGACCGGAGGGCACATTTGGCCCTCCGGTTCTGTTTGCTGATCCGGTCCGGGGCTGTCAAGTTCATGCCTGGCAGCCCCGGAACGAACTGCGCCGTGGTGTGAAGCCAGCCTAACATGTGTACCTAGTATTTATTGTTCTGCTATTCAGATCTTTGTTGCCTGACCTTGAAATTTGCCGTCTGACCATTCTTTTATTTTACCCTTTTGCCTTTGATGCTCTCCTGGTATATGACCCTGGACTCCTTGACTCTCTTATCTCACAAATTATCTGTCAGAAGTGTCTCGGCATCACATACATACTCCACAATGCATTTTCCCAGCATGTGGCCAGTTCTGTGCCGGAAGCTATAATTATATAGGTTATTCCAAATGATTCTAGGTTAATAATAATTTATTTAATAACTAAAATTTAGGTCGCTAAGTGCTAACGTAACAAAAATGTGAAAAAAAGATATGTCTTTGTGGTGACCTTGAAAACTCTATTGTTCTCACATCTTTCATTTAAATGGAATAAAACCTCCTCTAGCAAAGTAATAAGCAAAGAAATTCCTGCATACGAAATGATGTAAATAGTGGCAGTAAATTGACTTTAACAAATGTATACAATATTTCATGCTAATTAAATTTTTTTCTTTATGCTTAGAGGAAATGTGCTAACCCTCCCCCACCATTTTGTTAAATGAAGCCAATGAGTAATTTGATAAATGCAAACTATTTATGGAATGTAGATTAAAGTACCATCATCAACCAACCATTTTTTGGTTTTGACTTAATAATCATGTATCATTTGTCAATTTACAGGTAGATTAGCATATAAGGCACATACATATTCCTATCTTCCATTGCACAATGTTCTTGCGTGCCTGTAGCAAATGAAGGGCATGTTTTGTGTCTTATTACAGAGAAAGCAACACTTCTTTTCTTGATAATTCTTCCATATTAATGAGATTGATTCACTAGTCATTATAGATTGAGTTACTTTAATTTTTCTTGCTGAATTACAAACTAATTAGTAGATTTGTATTTTTTGCGCTAATGATTTCAAATATAAGAGGAGGTTCACAGGATAACATTCCTCCATGGATGACTTAGAATCTACAGCACAATGCAAAAGCTTCTAATTGTATGCAAAATACACAGCAGAATTTTATTCAACTGTTTCTTTAAAATGTGCCTTTCTTTTCACTTTAATGAAAGCATGTCTGATTGAACAAAAAGGTGGCAGCAGAAAATGTATCTAAATAAATAAAAACATAACCTATTAAACAACTTATCTCTCCAGCACTCCTCCACTACTGGAATGTAGACAAAGTTTAGTATGTCAGCATAAAAGCATTTGTGCTAGAACAGAATATTTAGTAATTAGAGATGAGCGATGTTCTATTCGAAATGTTCGACAATCTCAAATTCGAGCAGTTTGGGCGGTGTTCGAGTCATTCGATGAATGCTAACAATTAGCTTCAAATTCGGCAGTACGAGGTTATGTTCGATAACAGTTCGTTCACCAAAAGGACCCTAGAAAGAGGTCTAGGGGCAGAGGAAAAGGCTGAAATGGGGGCATGATTGTTTAAAAGCCGGCGGTAAAAAGCAGCCGGCTTTGAAACAATCATGCAGCCCGATTCTCTGCCCCCCCGCAGCCTCCCATCCCAATGCTCCGCTCCCCCCACCGCCTCCCATCCTGATCCTAAGTTAGGACCAGACGGGGAGCGGAGCACTAGGGAGCGGGGAGCGAAGGACCAGGGCGGGAAAGCGGGCGGCGGTGAGAAGACTTCACCGCCGGCTTTCCTGCTCTGCTGCACTCCCCACTCCCTGATGCTCCCTCCACGCTCCCTGGATCTGCTCCCCCACCCAGTCCTAACTTAGGATCAGGCGAGGAGGCGGCGGGGGGAACGATGAGGGGGCATTAGGGAGCGGGGAGGGCAGCACAGAGCAGGAAATCCGGCGGCGAAGTCTAACCGCTGGCTTTCACGACGGTTATTTCAAATGATCAGCTGATGCAGATCAGCTGTTCATTTGAAGAAGCCGCGGTGCGGTCAGGAAAAGGTTCATGTAAGTTCATGCAGCATGAACTCACATGAACTTTCCCACACCCGAGTACTGCACAGCTCAGATACATCTCTGGTAGAGGTTCTCTACCAGAAATGTAGCTGAGCTAAAGAAGAAAACCTGATTGGACTACGTCGGACTGAAGAACATTTTTTTAACAAAGATGGAGTCTAAATGTTGTTTTGCTATTTTGTCTAATAAAGAAATTTTTCTATGTGTTGTGTTTTTTTAAAAAAAAACTTTACTAGAAATTCATGGCGGTCACTGTCACAGTCAGTTGTTGGCCTGCTGTCACTCAGCATAGACGTGTATGTCTATGCAAAGCGATGTAGCTGTGCTGACATTGCGTTTTTGGACTATGTCGGAGGGAAGAGGAATTTTTTAACAAAGATTGAGTCTCTAAGTGTATTTTTTGTTTTATATCTAATACAAAAAATTTTTTTTTATATTTTTCCCCTTCACAACCCAGCAAGGTTCCTTTTTTGCTCTTTTGTTTTTTTTCCCTACTTCCAAGAGCAATAACTTTTTAAATTTTTCATTCAATGTAGCCGAATGAGGACATGTTTTTTGATATTGAATGAAACCATGCATTCTGCCACATAGTCTACTGCAAAATAGGAAAAAGAATTCCAAGAGTGAAATTGCAAAAAAGTGCAATTACCCATTGTTTTTGGGGGGTTTATTATTTACCATGTTCAATATATGGTAAAAAATAACCTGGCATTATGATTTCTCAGGTCAGTAAAGGTACCTTTACACGCGGCAACTTTTCTAGGAATTTCCCAGGCAACTTACTGGTTGCAGTGAAATCATGGAGACATTGTTCCATTTGTACACAGCAACATGATAGAACTATGTCTCCATGATTTCACTGCAACCAGTAAGTTGCCAGTGAAATTCCTAGAAAGGTTGCCGAATGTAAAGGTACCCTAAGAGTACATAAATACTAAACATGTATACTTTTCAAATTTAACTAGTCAAAAAAAGTTCAGAAATGTGAAAAAAACATATTTAAGTTCTGGTTCCATTTTCCAAAAATTATAATGTTTTTATTTTTTAGAATCTGGGGCTAAGTGATGGCTTATTTTTTGCAGATTTTATTTTTACTAATCCCATGTTTTGGCAGATGCACTGTTTCGTAAGATAGCCAACATGGATCGATGTATGTCTTGATTGATTTCAATAGATGAGGAATTTTACTATAATGAGGTGCTGGAGTGACTTTTTCCATAAAACTACAAATACAGCAATACTAATATATTCTTCTGTTTCATGCTCTTGCTTATTCGCAGTTTGTTTAATAGAGAGTAGTAATATTCCTCAAGATTTTATATTGTTAATTACTTTTAAACAGTTAAATAATTTAAAACTAAAAAAGTTATTGACAATTAGTTTAGGATTTTTTTCTATAAATCAACATCAATTAAACATTATGGTAAAAATGTTATTCTCTTATCAGTTGGTCACAAAAAAATAGAATCATTTGCTGCCTAATTATGTAATTTTTTTAGGTCTATGGTCATAAATATACATAGTTGGCATATCTCATCAATATTTAAAGAATCCTGGACCATCTCACCCTCCTCCTGCTGTCAAACCCCCTATACTCCTGTAGCTGCTGTTGACAAAGCCATGTAAGAGGTTAAACTGCTTTTTTAGATTTGTATTTATTTTTGGGATTTTGTTATTTGCATCAGCAGATTAAATGTAAATAGGACCCTCAAAGTCCTAGAGGAGGATATCTTAGTAGGGTTAAGCACCTACGAACAAGGGATATTGCCATCGCATTACAGCCAGCTGCCACACCATGCCTGCCAAAGCCCTTGACTTAGAGCTTGAGGCTGAAAGGACAGATAAAGTTTATTTTCTCCAGGCAGGTGTGCTTTCAGTACAGTTTCTATACAGCTTCAAAAAGCTATTAAGCCCATATCTGCAGGTTAAACCTATAGCAACAGCCTTACGACTTCAGATGACTTTAGGGCACTTATGCATTCCTGACGACTTTCGATGGCCGTGGATTGGAATTTACATAATCCTGTGCCCACTGAGCTTGTTTTCTCTGCAGCGGTAACTGAACCATGGGGCAGCTTTCGAAGCCGATAATTGACCGCAGCATGTCCATTTAGAGCTGCGGAGTCAGAGACAATCTTGGTGGGTGAATGTAGGGAAAAGTTGCTGTTGGCATAGTTAGCTGCATTTATCCTCAGAGATCCCCGGCATCACTGCAGGAGAAGAAACACTGCATCTAGGATACAGTGTCTCCGGATTGTGTGCACATACCCTAAAAGTGAGAAATTTTGTATGAAAAAAAGAAAATGTTCAATATGATGACCTATTATTATCAGATTCTATGAAGTACCTGTGAGTTCCAAATGCTCACTATACCCTTAGATAAAATCCTTGATGGGTCTAGTTTCCAAAATGGAGTCATTTGTGGGGGGTTTCTGTTGTTAGGCCCCCTAGCAATCCTGAAAATGTGATATGATGCCCGCAATTTGTTTCAGCTTTTCCAAAATTCAAATATTGCTCCTTCCTTTCTAAGCCCTTCCATTTGTCTAAACATACCTTTTTGTCTACATGTGGGGTATTATTGCCATCAAAAGAAAGTGAGTAATAAACTGTGTGGTCCAGTTTTCGGCGTTACCTCTTGTAAGAGTGAAAAATTTAGTACTAAAGCAACAATTTTCTGAAAAAAAGAAAATGTTCAATATGCTGATCCATTGTTATCAAACTCTGTGAAGTACCTGTGGGTTCAAAATGCTCAATATACCCCTAGATATAATCCTTTAGGGGTCTAGTTTACAAACTGGTGTCTCTTGTAGGGGGGTTTCTTCTTTTTAGGTATCTTAGGGGTTCAGGATATGCAAGATGGTGCTCATGATCTATTTCAGCCAAATTTGCTTTCCAAACTTCAAATTTTGCTCTGTCCGTTTGTCCAAACAGAACTTTTTGACTACATGAATGGTATCGCCACACTCATAAGAATGTGGCTAACAATGTTTGAGTCTACATTTGGTGTTACTTCTTGTAAAAGTAAAAAACATGGTGCTAAGGCAACACTTTTATGAAAAAAAAAAAAATCAATATGATGACCTTTTGCGATCAAATTCTGTGGAGTACTTGTGGGACCAAAATGCTCACTGTACCCCTAGATATAATCTTTGAGGGGTCTATTTTCCAAAATGGAGTCACTTGTGAGGAGATTTCTGCAGTTTTGGTACCTTAGGGTCCTGGGAATTGCAAGATGATGTCCTTTATTTATTTTAGACAAATTTGCTTTCCAAAACTCAAATAGTTCTCCTTCCCTTCTGAGCCCTCTCGTTTGTTCAAACAGCGGTTTCTGACCACATATGGGGTATTGGAGCTTTCAGAAGAAACTGGATAACATATTTTGTCGTCCAATTTGTCAAGCTATCTCTTGTAAAAGTGAATAAATTGAGGCTAAAGCAACATTTTTAGGTAAAATATTAACGTATTAATTTTTCCTTCCACTTTGAATTCATTTTTGTGAAGCAACTGAAGGGTCAAATAATCTTCTTGAATGTGGTTTTGAGCAGTCTGAGGGGTGACCTTTTTGGAATGGTGCCACTTTTGGGTATTTTCTGTTATATAGGCTCCTCAAAGTCACTTGAAATGTGATGTGGACCCTAAAATAATGGTTTTGTACAATTTAATGTAAAAATGAGAAATTGCTGAATGACTCAATTTAAGAATTTTTAAAGTCTCCTCATCCCTTTCTATTTATTCCAACAAGCGGTTATTGATAGCGCACCACTTGACCGTATGGATTTTGGCGGATGGAAGAACCTACTGTATTAGAACATAGAAGTTTAAAGAGGCAAATGAAGGATCACAGATCAAAAAGACACGGGGAGTTCCAAATAGAGGTCAGGCTAAATATTTTTAAAGGGATCCTGTCACCTCCAAAACACCTCCTAAGCTATCAAAACATATCCCTGCCGCATCCCATCACTAATCTCACACTCCTTTTGTCTCCTAAATGCATCCTGTGAAAATGCATAAAAACATTTTAATACTTACTCATTAGTGATTATAATTAGCAGTGGCTATATTCTTTAGTCACCAGGACGGGCTGTTTTGCAGATCGAGGATCCACCCTCTCTCTGTTTGTGCTGCTGTGATGTGCAGCTGAAGGCAGGACTAATGATTTGCATTCTGTGAGTGATAGAGAAGGGGGAGGGTAAAGCCTGCACAAGCAGAGCACACAGACAGAGAGAGGGTGGATCCATGAGCCTGCAAAAGATCCCACCCTGGTGACTAAAGAATATAGTCCCTGCTAATTATAATCACTAATGTGTGAGTATTAAAACGTTTTTCTCCACTTTCACAGGATGCTTTTAGGAGACAAAAGGAGTGTCAGATTAGTGATAGGATGGAGCAGGGACATGTTTTGGTAGTTTAGGAGGCGTTCTGGAGGTGACAGCATCCCTTTAAGCTTTTCCCAGGCAGCCACCAATTTGTAAAAAAAATCAAATTCATGTAATTCTGAATTTTTTGTAAACTATGAGGCAAATTTGACTCATTTATTTCTAGTCACGATAATTATTGATTGAGTCAAAATGCAAAACCTCATTAGTAAAATTTCATGACAGCAATAAAACGTGTTTAACAGAATAGAAAAATCTAACACAAACTTCCAGAGATTGTTGAGTTACAAATCGAAATGTGAAGAAAGATTTTTTCCACCTTTACAGCAGCAGATATTTACTAGCGTAATCACAAACAACAAGTTTGATGAATCTGGAGCTATTTTGATAGTATTGACCTTCCTGTTGCCCTAAGCAGTAAGAATTCATTTTTTTCTTTATAAAGATAAAACCTTTTTCTATATAGATATAGACAAGTGTGACGAAATGGACCCTTTAATATATAATGTAGGAGGATTTCTTATTCACCCAGACATATCATATTGTATATTGTATATTGTATATTGGCTTGTATAGGAGAATTTCCTACAGTATGTTCATAGAAGACTGGTGTAAGTTTAGCTTGGTAATGTAATTATCTAACTTGTTTGTCATAGCAGGCCAGAGAACTTAATTATGCTAATCGTCCATTGTCTATTACCCTGTGAATGTGGATTGAGGCCCAGCCACTATTGTGTTAATGTCTTGGTTTGCAGACTGATTGTCTCAGACTAACATTCCATTGTAAGGTGCTATATCAATCAGCATTTGGATTGCAATAGTACCTAAAATATGTTAAACGAGGATTGGAGTTCAGCGAATGAAAAGACTGTGTTATTGCACCAATCATGACGTCCCCAATATCCTACAATGAGGGCTGAGGGCATATAAGGAGGACTGTTCACTTTGACCAGCAGTTTTAGGAGATTGGAGTTAGATTCTGTCTAGTGGCCTGAGTCTAGGGATTTTCGGTCCCGGCTCGAGGTCACTGGATTGGATACAGGCAGTTAATCTAGGGTCTTCGGATCCGATTAGCTAGCCATAACCCCAGGCCTAGGCATTTCGGTGCCGACCAAGGGGATCAGAACACGGACTAAGGAACCACAAGGACTTCAGCATCGCATTCGGCTGTGATAGACTGCTTAAGGACACGGAAGCAACCCAGGTTGGGACGATACAGTCACCTGGCTACAGACTTTGCCGTGCTACATTCTAATCCCTGGTGAGCCAGCGGAAGGGTGAGACTCTGTCGCCTGTTACATGTTGTGTTTTGCTTGGTTATGCGTTATATGCTGTTAACTGTTTGGGGATCCAATAAAGCCTTGATATTGTGATCCCCTCACCCTGTGTTGTCTGAGTAGTGTTCCGCCCACGGTTAAGGAGCTCGGGCGTTCAGCTGGGGATGAGCCCTGGTTCACGCTGTCTTTGTAAAGGCGGCTGGGCCTGCGGACGAGAGCGCCCCCTGACCCCCGGGTCTCCACAATTGGTGGCAGCGGTGGGATACTACTCAGCCTGGTTTATCCAGGGGAGCTGCAGGGGACTGGTGTTCGTGGACACCGTCCAAGGGCTCAACAACCAGGGGGCATATAAGCATACCCAGCAGGCCATAGGTGAGGCATTCAGGTTTCGGACGTTGCCATGTCCAACCCCACCAGCTCAGCCATGGGACAAGGGCCGGAGAGGAGATACGGCAGCAGCAGTAAATGGATGCTACAGGATCTGTGCCAGAGGAGAAATATTGAATACAGAAACGCTGACACTCGGTCGGCTTTGATTCAGAAATTGGTCCATTGGGACACCCAGAATGATGGTGAGGATGATGAGGACCCCGCCGACGTGGTACCAGAGGATGTAAGTTGTGCACCACATCATGGATCCAGTGAATATCGTGAAATCACCAGGTCCACAGTAGTCCAAATCAAGGAGTGCTTGGCTGCATTGGGGCCCAAAGCCTCAAGAGAAGAGAGGGCTTGGGTTCTGGGAAATATTTTAGGAATTCCAGCTCACCAACTGCTACCACCAGCCGCTCGAGTAGGATTATTCCGCTACCCATTAGAAGCCCCACCAGGACAAAGGTATGCAGACAGGATACGTGACTTGCCCAAACCACGGCACTGTTATAACTGTGGACGTCTTGGACATATGGATATAGATTGTCGCGAACGCCGGGGCCCCATGCCTGGAGCTCATCGGCCAGCACAGCCAGTCCAGGTCAGTGACGTCCAAGCCCCGGGACAACAAGAAATTGATTCTGTCTACACCCTGGTAAGCCCAGCTATTGTTTCTCCAGACCCTGTACCCTGTTCCCAATTAACCATTTCCCTGGTTGAGGGTCAGTGCTCAGACATCCCTTCGGAAGGTGTGCAGCTAGCCGAGGCGAACGACCAGGGAGAGGACAAGTTGGAGCTTACAGACAGTGACCCTACACCTGTTATTTTGGAGCCTGAGCAGGGAGAGGACAAGTTGGAGTTTACGGACAACGTCCCTATCCCTGTTGCTTTGGGAACTGACCAGGAAGAGGTCGATGTGGAGCTTATAGACTGTGACCCTACACCTGCTATTGTGGAAACTGACCCGGAAGAGGTTGATGTGGAGCTTACAGACAGCGTCCCCATGCCTGCTATTGTAGAGACTGACCAGGAAGAGGTTGATGTGGGATTTGTGAGCAGCTTTCCCACACCTGTTGATTCAGGGGCTGACCAGGAGGAGGTTGAAGCTCATGGGCTCATTGATGGCCCCCCCGCATCTATTGTTTTGCAAGCTGACCAGGACAAGGACTATCCAGCCAGTTTGTCACAGCCATCACCAATATCCAGGAAGCCAAGCAGCACCCTGATGTGGATCTTGCTACCCCACCTTCAGATTATAATCCATGTTCCCAGACCCCATCATTCTCCTCGGAGCCATCAACAGTGAGTACACCTAGCCAGACTGTGGTCATTGACTGGGGGGAATTGATAACCAGAAATTCATGGGAGCTCAACTCCTGAATCCCATTTTACTGCTTGTCCACAATATGTCTGCCCATCCTGGGGGAGGTAATCTGGGGGAGGTGTATAGATGGAAGCCTCGATTGCTGTTTTCTCCATTAAAAAAGACAATGCCGCCAAGAGGAGAAGGATAACCAGAGACTGATCATATCTGACTGCTCTGTCTGGCTAAATAAGAAGGGGGAGGTATGTGACGAAATGGACCCTTTAATATATAATGTAGGAGGATTTCTTATTCACCCAGACATATCATATTGTATATTGTATATTGTATATTGGCTTGTATAGGAGAATTTCCTACAGTATGTTCATAGAAGACTGGTGTAAGTTTAGCTTGGTAATGTAATTATCTAACTTGTTTGTCATAGCAGGCCAGAGAACTTAATTATGCTAATCGTCCATTGTCTATTACCCTGTGAATGTGGATTGAGGCCCAGCCACTATTGTGTTAATGTCTTGGTTTGCAGACTGATTGTCTCAGACTAACATTCCATTGTAAGGTGCTATATCAATCAGCATTTGGATTGCAATAGTACCTAAAATATGTTAAACGAGGATTGGAGTTCAGCGAATGAAAAGACTGTGTTATTGCACCAATCATGACGTCCCCAATATCCTACAATGAGGGCTGAGGGCATATAAGGAGGACTGTTCACTTTGACCAGCAGTTTTAGGAGATTGGAGTTAGATTCTGTCTAGTGGCCTGAGTCTAGGGATTTTCGGTCCCGGCTCGAGGTCACTGGATTGGATACAGGCAGTTAATCTAGGGTCTTCGGATCCGATTAGCTAGCCATAACCCAGGCCTAGGCATTTCGGTGCCGACCAAGGGGATCAGAACACGGACTAAGGAACCACAAGGACTTCAGCATCGCATTCGGCTGTGATAGACTGCTTAAGGACACGGAAGCAACCCAGGTTGGGACGATACAGTCACCTGGCTACAGACTTTGCCGTGCTACATTCTAATCCCTGGTGAGCCAGCGGAAGGGTGAGACTCTGTCGCCTGTTACATGTTGTGTTTTGCTTGGTTATGCGTTATATGCTGTTAACTGTTTGGGGATCCAATAAAGCCTTGATATTGTGATTCCCTCACCCTGTGTTGTCTGAGTAGTGTTCCGCCCACGGTTAAGGAGCTCGGGCGTTCAGCTGGGGATGAGCCCTGGTCCACGCTGTCTTTGTAAAGGCGGCTGGGCCTGCGGACGAGAGCGCCCCCTGACCCCGGGTCTCCACAACAAGTATATTACATGCAATACAATAGCGGTTTTGAAATACGGACCTTTTACAAAGGAACTTAGCAGACCAGGATGCTTTTTTCCTTCTGTGTAGTAAATATTAAACCTATGTTATGTAATATGTTGATTTGCTAATTTATAAAAGATTATTTAAATTTATGTTTTCATTCTTCAATCCCCTCTGTGGCTTACCCAGAAACAATGACTAATTGCAGGCTTAATTTCACATAATGGAAATTAGTATAAATGCTCATCATTTCTATTACCTGTTGACAATTTCTGCTCTAGATTTTATTTTAATATCAAGGTAAAATGAACTTGGCATTCAGATACTTCTGTCATAAAAGAACAGAATTTGCCTCTTCTGGAAACAATCAGTTTAAATAAATATAAATGCGCTCTGGGCTTTCACACATTTATAGGGCTCATTCACCTAACAAAACTTCTAAGGAATTTTGGTAGAATTTGTTGATCATCTAGTGTGTATTGAACATCTAGTGTGTATGTCCTAGTTTGCCTCCCTGTTTTAGTGTGGGCTCACTCGCTCCTCATCTTGGCTTATCTGATCAGCCAATATGTGCCTCTAGCAGTGGCTGGTGAACTGGAAGTCCACCTATCGCTGTTAACTATTTAAAACGTGCTATCAATCTCTGATAGATGGATTTAACATGTATCGGCACACCATTCACCGCACCCTTTCGTGGTGCTGTGATGTGATCGCGGGGTGCCGATAGGTTGTCATTACAGCTGGAGATCATCTGATGATCCCTGTGTCTGTGGCCTAGTTCACATCAATGCGTCTTCTGCACTTGGCTGCTATTTCCTGCCCTGCGCTTGCGCAAATGCAAGCGTAGGTGCATTTAGGGGCAGCTGCAGCCAAGCACATAGGCGCATGAATGCACTGCTCCTGCGCTCGGTTGTGTTTGGTACCCCATTACCTTCTATAGCACAGCCAAGCGCAGGAGCCGACATCCCGGAAACTCAAGTGCGACGCGCCTGACGTCATCGCGCATGCACTTAGTCAGACACACCTGGAAACATTGCATTACACGTTTACGGGTGCGTCTCATTAAGCACATGCGTGATGACATCAGGCACTTCGCACTTGCGCTTCCGGGCTTTTGTCTCTTGCGCTCAGCTGCGCTCATCCATAGCAGGTAATGGGGGCACCAAGCCAGGTGAGCGCAAAAGCAGTGCATCCATGCACCTATGTGCTTGCCTGCACTTGCCTCTAAATGCACCTGCACTTGCATTTGCGCTAGCGCAGGTCAGACAGGGCAGCCAAGTGCAGAGGTAGCATAAATGTGAAAAGGGCCTACGATTTCATAATTCCTGAGAACGCTGACTGAGTGTCAGTGTTCACATGAGATGATGATAATTTGTGCTGTAAAGCATAGTGCTGATAGAGACTAGTATATAGAGTAAAAAGTGGAAAGTTTAAAAAATATGAAAAAAATGAAAAAACACAAAAGTTTTATTCACCACTCCCTTTTGGCCCATTAAAAATAAAAGAATAATTAAAAAAATACACATATTTATTATCACCACATTTATAAATGTCTGATCTATCAAAATCTAAACTAAATTAATCCTATCAGTAAACAGTGTAACAGAAAAAACAAATAAAACGTCAGAATTGTTTTTTGACCACCACAACATTGCTTTAAAATGCAACAAGAGGAGATCAAAAGATCATATCTATCCAAAAATGGAATCTCTAAAAATGTCAGCTCAGGGCGCAAAAAGTGAGTCATCAGTTTGCCCTAGATGAAGAAAAATGAGAAAATTACATTTCTCAAAAAAATGCTACAACTGTGCCATTTTTGGGGAAAAATATTTAAATTTTTTTCCCTCCAATTAACCAAAACAGAATCATGGATATATCTATGTCTTGAGAGGGCAGGACTTCCCTATTAAGAACATATAGGTACGTCATTTTGATTGCATTAGCACAGGAGCTGTGCCCACGAGATCGATACCGGGTCTCTGGCTAATGTCACACTCCCAGCACTCACAGCTAAGGAGAATTGTCTATTATTCTACCTGCAGTTTATCCCCCTAAATTTTGCAATCAATAGCGATCGCAACATTTAGGTGGCTTGGAGAGGATCGTGCTTCAGCGTATGGGAGCCTCATGACATGATCACAGGGACTTGATCGATGCCACGGTAACCCAGGGTCATTGTCATAATGACTCCCAGGTCACATAGCTACGGACAGCCTTGCACTCCTTGCCAGATGCATGGTGTACATGGCAACGCATCAGTGCTGTGAGTGCAGCACTGACATATAATCCATTGCAATGCTGGTTCATTGCAATAGATTATATGAGCAATCAAGCTAATAAATGGTGATGTCCCACAAAGAGACTCAGTAAAAAATTTTAAAAAGTTTTAAAAAATGTAAACATTAAAAAAAAAACTTAAATGAAGAGCAAAGAAAATGATAAATATAATACCAATAAATATTTATATTTATTTATATTTATGTAAAAAAATAATTAACCAAAAAAAGTACACATATTTGCCATCGTCATGGCAACGTCTGGAACGACCCACTCTATAAAGCTATTAAACTACTTAAAGGGACTCTGTCAGGTCATTTTTCAGTATGACATCTGAGTGCCGCACTATTTACACTGAGGCCGGCAATACAGGAGATGGGAAATTAATCCCATAGAATTGCCATAGAATGGGATCACAGCAGACGACACTTGGTGATGCTCGCAGCAGAGGATAAGCCGAGGGTCATATCGCATTTGGTGGTCTCGCATGAGAGAAACTTTTGAAACCTAGGTCAGTGTGACTCTGGCCTTACTGTCAGATGTTAAAAGGTTACAACACTGTTGGGACATCAGCCATGTTATGGATTGCAGATGACAAAGATGAGCAGCATCGGGCCTGAAGCTTTTTCAAATGTTATTGAAAACACTGGGGGCAGAATTAGGGCTCTTTCAGGTGTTCATAATAATTGGTCCGATGTCGGATCCTAGTATATGGGCCGGCAGCATGTGTGGCATGAGTATGAAAGCTGCATATATTTCTATGAGGATGTCACACTGGGGTCAGATGTGCAGCCGTTACAATTATCATAAACACCTTAAAGAGCAGGACTGCAGCCATTGTGTCTCTATACACAGACATTTTCATACACAATTACATATATACAAGTGTACAATATGGCATAATACAATCAAATATGTAACCCCACACATGTACACAGCGCACAGAGACACGTACGCAACACAAACGTACACAGACAAGTGTGAACAGATACGCATACATAGCGCAAAAACACATATGCTGTGCACAGACACGCGTGCGCTGTGCACAGACATGCCTACACAGCACACACACATACTCAGCGTACAGACGTGGTCACAGTGCACAAACACATATACACTACATTCACACCTACACCACAGACACATGTACAAAGACACATACACACGCATGTACACAGACACAAATATAAATAGCACATGCACTTATATACAGAACACACACTGCACAGCAAATGCTCAGCAGATAAACATATTACATGTATGCATAAAAACAAATGTTCTTATAAACACATGAACATATCTCAGAATGCATACACTAAGCATATAGATACACAGAACAGAAATGGGTTTCTAAAAAGATGCTAGTAGGTGTGTTATCTAGATATTACACTATCTGAATGAAATGCAAAAGCAGTTTATTAGAGAAGTTTTGGTGAACAAATAGTACACCAGCATGTAAAACATACCAATAGAGGTAGAAGGAGTCAAGGATAAGGTGCAGAGGAAAGCAGAAAGATGTCTCCCAAGACAGAGAACAGTACAATGTGTCAACAGAGGGCGGTCCAAAAAAGGATAGTGTCAGTAAATAGTCAGTAATAAGTCACAGCAGTAACATGACATTCTCAAAGGTAGAGCAATAACTCATGATCGAGGGCAAATAGTGCAAATATAATGAAAAAAGCCACTGTAATAAGTCACGTATCAATAGAAAGACACAGTATCCATAGAAACTAGAACCCATGTTCTATAGATGCGCCGAAAAACTGGGGGAGATAATCACCACATCTGTTTCGCTAAAGTGCCTTAAAGTAAGGGGGCTGCAAAACTTCTATAATAAACTGTTTTTGGATTTCATTTTGATTATGGAGTTTTGTGTAATTTAAACTCTGGACAGCACCCCTACTAGTATCTTTGTGGAAAGCCATTTGTATGTATTTGTCTTTGGAAGTTACTACTTCTAAATGACTATGATTATGGATTCAACTGGGCCTGTATTATTATTATTTATACACTACATATATGCCCCAGATACACACATTGACACTGCTTCATGTTGGAGGGAAAAGATGTTAGAGCTGCAACTGCTCGGTCAGCTTCGTCTCAGAGCATACATCTCCCCCTCTTTTGCAGTGAGTTCAGACAAGACAGGATCCGCTTGGGAGAGCATCACAGACAGGAGGATACAGACTCCCCCATGTGAGTGATTTCCACTAAACTTTCCTTGTGTGCTTTTACAGGAGGGCAGTGCATAATGTGTGGCAGTGATGTCACTACATGAATATTCATTCCCTGGGGAGTGGGCGGCAGAAAAGTAAGTGATCACTCACTTTGATTGACAAATGGAATAAATCTCTTTTTTTGCAGTTTACAGATGATAGGAGTGAGTATAAATAAAAGAAATACATGAGAAGAAAGAGCTTCCCTAGAGGAATTAAAAACTGATATTAGTTACACATGGATTTTTGACCTGACAGATTGCATTTAACCCCTTATACAAAAGATGAAAGAGCACATCCATCTAGAAACATGATTATTTCAAAGTCCTTGTTTATTGATATTCCATTAAAGTAGAAAGATATGAAATTCCATAGAAAGATACTAAAATCCCGCTTTTATTATGTTTTTCAGGGATCAAACCTCCTTACTCATGGAAAGCTTCCAAATACACACATGTTTATTTAAAGCAAAAAGGACCAATCATAGAATATAACATGTACTGCCAATAGAATCACATAATACATACAGTATGAGCAAATTGCAACGTACACACCATAACACTGTACACAAAATATATACAGAAAAGAAAGCATTAAAAAATTAACATAATGAATTGCACAAAATACTTTGTAAATATAAAAAGATCATTCTTAGAATTTATACCAATTACCGTATATACTCGCATATAAGCCGAGTTTTCAGCCCAAAAATTGGGCTGAAAAGTCCCCCCCTCGGCTTATACGCGAGTCACTGTATACTGTATACACTGTATACAGTGTATACAGTATACAGGCCCGCCCCCATCAGTATACAAGCCCCCCCTTGCAGCACAAACCTGTAAAGGAAGAGATTAGTATACTTATCAGTGTCCCGCTGCTGCTGTCCCGCCGCCGTCATCGCGCTCCTCCGTCTTCATCCGTCTTCTTCCGGCTTCCTCCGGTCGGCGCAGGCAATGACGTCATTGTCTGCGCGACTGAGGAGGAAACCGGAAGAAGATGGAGGAGTGCGATGGCGACGCCGGGACAGCGGCAGCGGGACAGTGATAAGTATACTAATCTCTTCCTTTACAGGATTGTGCACAAGGCGGGGGGGCCTGTATACTGATGGGGGGCTGTACACTACCTCTGGGGCTGCTGTATACTACCACTGGGGCTGTATATACCACTGGGGCTGTGTGTATACTACCACTGGGGCTGTATACTACCACTGGGGCTGCTGTATACTACCACTGGGGCTGTATATACCACTGGGGCTGCTGTAAACTACCACTGGGGCTGTATATACCACTGGGGCTGCTGTATACTACCACTGGGGCTGTATATACCTCTGGTGCTGCTGTATACTACCATTGGGGCTGTATATACCACTGGGGCTGCGTGTATACTACCACTGGGGCTGTATATACCACTGAGGCTGTGTGTATACTACCACTGGGGCTGTATATACCTCTGGGGCTGCTGTATACTACCACTGGGGCTGTATATACCACTGGGGCTGCTGTATACTACCACTGGGGCTGTATATACCACTGGGGCTGCTGTATACTACCACTGGGGCTGTATATACCTCTGGGGCTGCTGTATACTACCACTGGGTCTGCTGTATATACCTCTGGGGCTGTTGTATACTACCACTGGGGCTGTATATACCTCTGGGGCTGCTGTATACTACCACTGGGGCTGTATATACCACTGGGGCTGCTGTATACTACCACTGGGGCTGTATATACCTCTGGGGCTGCTGTATACTACCAATGGGGCTGTATATACCTCTGGGGCTGCTGTACACTACCACTGGGGCTGTATATACCACTGGGGCTGCTGTATACTACCACTGGGGCTGCTGTATACTACCACTGGGGCTGTATATACCTCTGGGGCTGCTGTATACTACCACTGGGGCTGCTGTATACACCTCTGGGGCTGCTGTATACTACCACTGGGGCTGCTGTATACTACCACTAAGTCTGCTGTATATACCTCTGGGGCTGCTGTATACTAACTACTGAAGCTGCTGCTGTATATACCACTGGGGCTGCTGCTGTATATACCACTGGGGCTGCTGTTGTATACTACCACTGGGGCTGCTGTATATACCTCTGGGGCTGCTGTATACCACACTGCTGGGGGCTGTATACCTGTGCTGGGGTCCACCCTCGGCTTATACACGAGTCAATAGGTTTTCCCAGGTTTTGGGGGCAAAAGTAGCGGGGTCGGCTTATACACGGGTCGGCTTATACATGAGTATATACGGTAGATACCTGCAATCTAAAAATCCAATACGCTTTCTTTGCAAAGATAATTATGTGCCTGTCTCTGTCTCCTTTTGGATTTTAAACCTTTAACAAGCCAGTCTCTACTTTGTGGCATGGAAAAGGAACTTTGTTTTATGAATTGTGAGATTGCAGGCATTGCACAGAGAGCCTCCACGCTCAATAAAGTCTGTTAGGGAAAGCCAGTTGGAATTTTTCCTGGGGGTGTTAAGAAGACTTGGGGAAAGCATATTGCCTAATGAGAGGTCTCTTCTTGGGATAAATCTGCAACCTTAATACAATTTAGTTTTTATGATGATATCTTGATTGATGACAGGTAGATACTGTATTCCTGACTATTTTTATTATTAATTATATTGTAGGCTGTATGGTGTTGAGAAGTTAATGGGTGTAGAGTCTATATTTGTTGAACAAACATCCTGATTTTTATTATACTGTCTCTGGGGCTCTTAGGGCCCTTTCACATCAGCGGTATTTTCAAATCGCGGCAGATGCGGTGAAAAAAACGCATCTGCCGCGATTACCACATAACCGCTACACTTGCGGCACACTTGCGGCAAGCCCCATGCAATGTCTATGGGGCTTGCAGTAAGGGTGCGGCAGGTGCGGCCACGAAAAAAAACGCTGCTTGCAGTGTTTTTTTTCGCGGCCGCACCTGCCGCAATTGCCGAAACCACACTTGCCGCACCTGCCGCACCCTTACCGCAAAACCCATAGACATTGCATGGGGCTTGCCGCAAGTGTGCCGCAAGTGTAGTGGTTATGTGGTAATCGCGGCAGATGCGTTTTTTTCACCACATCTGCCGCGATTTGAAAATACCGCTGATGTGAAAGGGCCCTGACATACCTTGCTTAAAGCTGCAAAAATGACTGCTTTTCAGTATCATCTAGTTAAAAGCCTACTGTAAATGGTTGAACATTCCTTATTAAAATTAATTTCATCAGGATAGGCTCTGTGGGCACATACAAATTCACCATATGAAATGGACTTAGTGGTATGGTGAGGGTGACAGTTGAAGCCGTTAATGTTACATTACCAGCAAATTCCTTTCTGTAGGGATATTCTTGACACTTCCAATCTCACTGTTCCCCTTCAAAAATAAATTCAAAAAGGTGTAGCATTCCCAGTGGGGTTAAATGTAACCTCGGTAGAATGTAAGCCCGCAATGGCTAGGTCCTTTCTCTCCCCTCTGTACTGGTCTGTCACTGTTAGTTTGTTCATTGTATTTTTAACTTGTATGTATGTATCCCTTTCTCATGTACAGCGCCATGGAATCAATGGTGCTCTATAAATAAATAATAATAATAATAATAATAATGTAAACTGTAATTTTAAATCATTACAGTTGATGTAAGAAATTAAATCTGGTACATCAGATATATGAGCTCCTCATACCAAGACGAGGTCATCCACATATCTACCACTCCATGTGCTAAATGAAAATAAGCACCCCATGCCACCATGCCATAAACAGAATGGCAAGAGAATGTAACCATTTAGACCCCATCGGGGCTCCCTTCTTCTGGAGAAAAAATTGATATTGTTAAAGGAAAAAATATTGTTTCCCAAAAGATATTCTAGAGCAATAATAATGATAATTGATAATGATTGCTTTCATTTTATGCTAGACACACTGTCTGCCTGTCTAGATGAAACTGTATTGCAGGAATGGTAAGATGGTGAGGGATGCAAGAATATAAATTTACAACATAACAAGTCAAAAAAGAGAAAATGACTCTGCCAAACAAACTTGTCAAAAATCCAGATGACCACAGAAGTGTCCTGTAAATATCCTGGAATTCTCAAGACAAGAGGTTGCAGATAATCATCTAGGAATTCACAATTTTTTTTCATTAAACGAACCAATACCCCCAATAATTGTGCAAAGTGGTGGGGGAAAAGTATCCTTTTGTAGTTTTGAAAGCCAGTTAAAAGTTTACATAATAGGATAATCAGGCAAAATATATTTTTTCTTTTTATCATTAAGAACTCCCAGACTAAATCTCTCATCCAAACATTAAGACAATTTAAAACTATAGATGGATCAGATGTTAAAGTTTGGTATGTATGAGTGTCAGACAAAATAACCTGTACCTGTTTGATGTGTAATCCTCTGACAAGCCCACTGACACGGATTGTCTGATTATAACATTATTTTTTCTTGTTTTTCTTTAAATAGATTTCATTTTGATGCTTTTGCTACTGCAAGAGTAAACCTTGTTCTCATTGTAGTCCTTTGTGTCCTGATAAAATTTATTAGACTTTATTTTAATAATAGTGTCTTGCAATTTTTTTTAGATTTTCCTGCATTTTATTTTGGAGGTTTACAAAATCAGTCTTTATGTTCGAACAATGATTAGCATCATCCAATTCCTTCTTGAATCTCTTTTGTTCCTGATCAATAATTAGTTCCATCTAAGGAACATTTAGTCAGAACTGAGTTTCACAAAGATAAGAAATCCTCAAAAAAATATAAAGGTAGGTATTTTCTTTAATCGCAATCCTCATGGGATCATGCTGCGATCATAGTATTTTTTTAATATGTTGAAGTCCCACCAAGCTTTGAGTTCCTAAATTGATAGATTTTTATAGTGCTACAAAAAACCTTCATATCAGGTGAATCGAACAATAAACATGAAGGATTATTGAATACCTGCGCTAGTTCACACTGTGACATGTAAATAATGCAGGAAAAAATAAAATTTACAAACCATACTTGTAAATTGTACTCAAAAGGTCTGTCCCAGGTTGCCAGTGAACAACTGTGTTGCTCATGTGCCCAAACAAATTCTGTTGTATTATTGACGGCAATATAAAGCACTATAATGAGCTATTTTGATCATCCCAAAAAATTATAGTTCATTGAAGACATGAGGATATATAGAGCAGGTGGAAATTCAAAAGGCAACAACAAGCAGGATAGATATAATGCTCAACAATATGTGCGAGTTTCAGAAGCCGCTGAATATATCCATTTCCAATGGGTGTTGACACAGCTGGAGGAGCTCAGATCAAACAGAACATTCATCCGGAAACAGGATTATTTAAAAGTCTTTCTTTATTGATATTACATGAAAATAGCAAGATATGAAATTCCATAGCAAGGTACCAAAATCAGATTCTCTCTGACTAATGATGGGCAAACCCAAACTGTAAAGTTCAGGATCTGCGCCGAAGACATAGTGTTCGTGCACAAGATCCCAAGCACAAGTTTACCTGAGAAACCCGTGTTACAGTTCAGGTCAGGGGGCTGTAAAAAAAAGCACATTATTAATTAACATTATGATAATACTTACCTGCTTCCAGGGCCGCTCATTAACTTCTGGTGATATGCACTACACTTCTCGGCACTCTGCAATTTTCGGCTGTGTCGGCAGTGTTTGTGGTGACATCAGGGTTCACCCGAGTTCATGGCTCAGCTATGAACTTGATTAAACTCTGTCACTGTCAGTGTCAGTCTGCTTGTCACTTTGTACAGACACTTATCTGTACAGAGCAATGAAGCATAGCTGACATTGCTCTCCGTGTAGACTACGTCGGACTGAGGTTTTTACTCTAATGAAAATGAAGTCTCTAAATGTGTTTTTTGTTTTATTTTTACTAAAAAAAATTTCTCTGTGCTGTGTTTTTTTACTGTTTGCTATAAATTCATGGTGGCCATGTCTAATTTGGCATGACACCATGAATTGCAGGCTTAGTACCAGCTGAGAATACAAAGCTGGTATTAACTCCATTATTACACAGCATGCCACCCCCCACCAGGGCCTCTAGAAGAGCTGGGTACAGCACCTGGAAATGGTGCTATGATAAATGCGCCATTTCCAAGGGTGGCTGCGGTTTTTAGCATGGGGGACCCAGAACACTTGGGCCTTACCATTGTGAGAATCCCAGCTCTTAGCTGCCTCGTTTTACCTGGATGGCAATCAAAATATGGGGGAGCCCACAAATTTTTGTAAATTATATTTTTTAAATAGTTAAAAAAATAATGGGCTTCCCAGTATTTTGATTGCCAGCAAAGGTAAAGCCAGGCAGCTGGGGGTGGCAGCCCATAGCAGTTTGCTTTAACTGTGCTGAGAAGCAAAAATACGGTGGAGCATCATTTTTTAAATTATTTTTACACTACTATATGTGTGAGGGACCCAACAGCCAATTACAGATGCTGTCACCGAGAAAGGGCATCTGTTTTTGGCTGTTGGAGTAACTTGGAATCTGCCCATACATCATAGATGCTAGAAGAGTATGGGCTGTTTTCAGGTTACTAGCAGTCAATCACAGATGCCCACTCTGTGAAAGCATCTCTGATCGGCTGTTGAGCCCTTCACAGATACATTAACATCACAGTAATTTAAAAATAAATAAATAATTTTAAAAATGATGTAGCGCTCCGCTGTATTTTTGATTCTTAGCACAGATGAAGAGGACAGCTATGGCCTGACACCCCAGCTGCCTGGATTTACCTTGGCTGGCAATTAAAGTTTAGTGAAGCCTATTAATTTTTTTAAATTATGTAAAAAACTAATAAACAAAAATGTGTGGGCTCTCACCGTATTTGGATTGCCAATCAGGTAAAACGAGGCAACTGAGGGCTTGGATTCTCAGCGTGTTAAGGCCCAAGCATTCTGGGCCCCTCACGCTAAAAACTGCAGCCCACAGCTGCCCCTGGAAATGGCGCATTCATTGTAAGTGCCATTTCCAGGCACTTTACCCTGCTCTTCCAGTGGCCCTGGTTGGGGGGGTGCATGCTGGGTAATAATGGGGTTAACCCATTTCTTGCCAACTTAGCAATTTGCCTTTTTGAAAATTGGTGTATGAAAGCTCTCTGGGTGGAAAAATATTCAATTAAAAATGACAATGACATGATTTCCTGTTTTGAAAACATTCATTTTACAAACACAACACAAAAAATTGGACCTAATTATAAAATCTTAGTTGCTAGAAGCAAATGATTAGGCGTCCCAAAAAAAGGACATTGGTAGATAATGGCTTAATATCAGCTTCGTATTCTCAGCTGGTACTAAGCCCAAAATACATGGTATCATGCCAAATTAGACATGGCCACCATGAGATTAAAGTAACAGTAAAAAAAAAAACAACACTGAAATTTTGTTTATCTAATATATAAAGCTGAATGTGTGTGTGTATGTATGTGTGTATGTATATCCGGGATTGGCATCTACAACACATGTGCCATATAGGGAATTTAGGCAGATGTCAGTCACATGAGCTGTCTATTATGTGTATGTGTGAGGTAACATATACTGCCCGGCCAGGGGGAGGGTTTACTGTTGGCTGGAGATTTATTAAGCTGCCTATAGCAATCAATCACAGCTCAGCTTCTATTTTCCTACAGGTCATTAATATGACATATTCAAATTCTATTTTGTTATAGCTAACAGCAGTTATTTATTAACCCAGGCGTAGCCGGGTACTACAGCTAGTTAGAAAGGATCTGATGAAGAGTAAGCACTACTCAAAACGGGCTCCGTCATCCCTGCACCTCCCTCCCCGCACCCTCCACCTGATGTAATACTGCGACTGGAATAAAGAAACCTGTCTTCACCGGTCCAATGAGTGCCGCCTTCTTTTTTCTTTTTGGATAAAAATTTATTATTAACTATATTCTTTCTTTTACAGCCCCTTCCACCCCATCCCATAACTGTAAAGTCCAAGCCTGGGGTTCAGATGCAAGTTCGATTACATCCGGCCCGAACTCAGAGTTTACAACAAAAAGTCCAGGTGGACCCCCCGATCTCGAGCATCGGGTGTTTGCCCATCACTATCTCTGATGCGTTTCCAGGACCAAGCCCCCTTAGACATAGAATACCTTCTAATTACACATGTCTAGTTAAAATAAAAAGGACAAATCAAAGAATGTGACTAGTGAAGGGTGAAAGAGAACACACAGTAGGAGAGCGTACAAGGATGGGAGACAAACTGGTCCTTTTTGCCGGAACCGGACTTGACCCCAAATTGAGTTAGAGCCCCAAATCAAAACTTCCCAAAGAGCATTTTTTTAAGTGGTTACCACTAAAAAAATTACTTGTTTGTGACTTTCTAATAAGAAAAACTCTGGGTCTACATTCTCTCACAGATTTTTTTTTTCAATTTTCTCATTTTAGAAGGAAATTATTTATTTTTATTTGAATAAAAGATTATATATATTCTAGAATTATATTCTTCATGATTGTAAAATGTGAAATAAAGTAAACTTTGGTAAGTTGTATTGCACTGCAGCACTAGGCCCTATATACACATTATTCTATATTACGCTTTTTCAGCCATAGGTAGGAACATAGGACATTTACTTAAATGCAGTTAATTTGTATGCTAATTGCTAATTAATCAGCTCAACAGTCTGAGCCAAAATCGGATTGCTAATAGATTAAGGATGTGGTTGTTGCAAACACAAGTAATTGGTTAATGAGTTTTACCAACTATTTAAATGAATAGGGATTAGGTTTTCAGAAAGAACTGACATTACAGTGGATATGCTTTTTCATGGGATAAAGTCAGCTGAGCTCCTTTTTAAATAGCAACATACAGTACTTCGCTCACATTGAATAGGCTTTACAGTGCATTGTTTAACATGTAAGGCTGCCTTTGAAATGGAACACAATAGGAAGCATGTGTGCATGGGTGACATACTTAATTAAGGCTGTACAGTTTAAAAGAAAAATAATTTGTATTATCGTTCTGCATTGAAAAATAAAAACTTTAAAGATTTATTAACTAAGCTGTCTTGCATTGATTCAGAATTTTTTCTTAAATAATAATCCAGAGCTGTGTTCACAAATTTTTAGAGGGACTGTAGCTTTCAGACAACCAGCTCTTTGACTGTTTTTAAAAGCAATAGAATAATGAATGCAGCTCTGTATTTAAAGCTTTTTTATGGATTTGATAAAACATAGAGCAGGGAGTGTAATTAAAGATCCAATACTAAAATTCCTAGCACTCTCTTGTGGTTATAGAGTGGTGAAATCCTGGCAATCATTCTCATGACCGCTGCAGCTAATCATTGAGCATTAAGGAATTAAGGACCTGTTTTATCTAATTACATAAATGTTTGTCATCCTCTTCCATCCCAATGTCCTCCGATCATGCTTGATGGCAGTAATATTGGTATACCCAAGTGATGGGTGCGCAAATATGGCACCCGCTGACAGTAATGGCACATTGTGCAGTACCGCATGATGTACTGAAGCCCCCTACCCTTACATACCCGCTCAGCAAATTTGGCTGACGAGTGTCAGTGAGGAGAGATACTTCCAGGTGCTGGAGGTATATCTCCTCACTGACACTCCTCAGCCGAATTTTCTCCAGTTCTGGTTCATGCCCCATTGTGATGTTAGCCATTGTGCATGGAAGCAGCTAGCAGGCAAATTCGAGGCTCTGCAGCCTATGCACCCTAGAGAGGCAGGAGGATATGGGAAGCGGGCACCCTCTGGTGGCTACAAAAAGTAATGGCAGAAGCAGTGGGAGAGCTCAGCACTGACCAGAGGGGAAAGACAGAGAAATAAACACAAATATATATAGAACATACCCACACACACAAACATACACACATTGTAACACATCTACTTACATAATCTTCCTGTCCCGTCCATTATCAACTTCCATCCGGTTGTCCAACTATCATGCACCAGTGGCAGCAATATTTCAACACCCAAATTATGGGTGTGTAAATATGGTGTCCACTGGTGGTACTAGCACATTGCACAGAATTGCAGTACCTCCAGCAGGGCTGCAGATGTCTGCAACCGCCAACACCCAAAACCAATGCCAGGAACCACCGCTTGCATTCACGACCACTGACACTGATAATCTCCACCTGAGTAAGTGCGCATGCACATATGCACACTTACTCAAATGGCAACCATCTTTGCATATCCAAGTATCCAAAGATGGCAGCTGCATGAGTAATTGTACTTGCGCATCAGTGGGGAAGAGAGAGTGTACAAAGGGGAGAAAGACAACACAAAGCGGGGTGAGCGTACAAGAATGAGAGACAAAGCACAGAGGGGAAAAAAGACAGCATATATGGGGGAGAGTTCACAGGGAGAGACAGCTCAAAGAAGAGCACAGAGGTGGACAAAACAGCACAGAGGGAACAAAACAGTAGAGAGACTGCACAGAGAGGGGAAAGTGCACAGGAGGAGACAGCTTAAAGGAGAGCACAGAAGGAACAAGACAGTATAGGGGGAGAAAGACTGCACACAGGCAGAAGAGCGCACACTGAAGATAGCTCAAAAGAGAGATCACATGAGGGGAGAAGACAGCACATAGGGGGAGAAGACAGCATATGGGTAGAGAGACAGCGCATAGGGGGGAGACAGGTCAAAGGAGAGAGCACAGAGAGGAGAAGACACCATAAGGGGAGAGAGATCACACACAGGGGAAGAGAGTGAGCGGACAGGGGGAAAACGCAGAAGGGACAAGAGACAGCAGCCAGGGCCACATAGCCTGCCCTCATCATAACGTCACCACCCTCCTGATTCAACAGCAAATAATAAGTAGTTGGGAAAGTGATCTTAAATGTTTGACCACGTCATGATGCACCAAGCACCTGTACATGGTTTGAACAGCCATTCTGTGATGACAGAGTAACTTTAAGAAGAGTGGAATTAAGAACAATTTATCAGATTAACCCTCTAATAGTGTTAGACCGCGTGGAATTAATTCAAACATCTGTTTTCTTCCAGTGTTTATATTTTAGACATGAAAAGAGGCAGAATTAACATATAAGTGTAAAATCCCAAAGGGCGGTTATGGCATACTTGTACCACTGTTGACCATCTACTCTAATTTTTAGAAACGTTGGCAGACTTTGGATAGAGAGCATCATGACCAAGCACATTTAACTTATTCATTATAATTTAGGCTAATTAAGTGGCCTAAATTATACGAGAAATTGTCTATGACTACAGTAACATTTCTGGTGGTGTCATATGACAGTTGAATGTTTCGCCATAAGGTTTAATGAATTTGCTCTATTTTTCTGTGGCACATCGTTCATCAGGATTGGGGTGCATCCTGCATTCAGTTTGAATCAATGTAGCACTGTTTGGTGAAAAAGGTATGACTGTAATATTGTTAATTATTGATAGCACATTGCAGCAAGTGCATGTGGTCATTGGGGATTTTATGATGAGTCTCTGGGATTCAAGACCAAAAATAACAAGTTGTTAAGCATTAATTTTGGGTAGTAATTGGTATGTTTGACCATTTCTAGTAAAGTTTTACGGTTGATAAAAAAATGGTATTTCACCACATTAAAAAATAATCTGCAAATGATATACAGTATGCCAAAATCATCTGTTCTATTACAAAGCAATATACTGTAAGGAATAATTTAATGAAGCGTATATTGTATACTCAGCCAAAAATGGTTAGAAAAAAAGACTTATACAAATAATCTTTGGTATAAGAAGAGACAGATCAAATGAAACACAAATCTTCTCTTGTACTTGAGATGAAATGTTGATAAAAGTGCTCCAGTATATAGACTTGATCTCTTGTAACACTTGACCTTGCTACAACGCAGGAATATTACTGAATCCCTACGTACAAACTTGGATTACACTTCTGTGGCACAAAATTCAAAAGTGTCAAACATGTCAAACCACAGAAATGATGTGAAATATTTTTTATTTGTGTTATTCACTCTGGAAAATATAGAGTTATTGTTTTAACATCTATGGCAAGATTGAAAATGGTATCAGAAATCATAAATGTTTGCTACCTGAACTGCATGTAAAATACATTACTTGAATTAAATTATTACTTCTTGTGGCTTATGGTTATGTAAAGTTAAAGGGTTAGTCCAAGACCAGCAACCTTTCTCCTAACCTCTTATCTAATTTATCCCTATAATCTAAGATATTTAGTAATATACGTACCTTATTAATCCCCTACAGTTCTATTTCTATACTATCAAACATCTATTGATTTTTTTTTTCATTACCTGCTTGATGATGCTCCGTGTGACTGCCCAGTGCATGCTGGGATACTCACTCAGTACATCATCGATCAGGGTGAAAGACAGCTTATCCCCTCCATAAAACAAAGCATCAGTGTGACATTGGTTTTTTGAGCAGGGCTGTCAATTTTGTGTTTACAGAGCTCTCCAGCCTCTCTCGCCCCCTTCCTTGCAGTATTCTGTCTCAGCCCCATTTTTATTCCCCTTCCCGGCAGTGTGCTGTCTCAGCCCTGCCCTTCTTCCACCCTCCCCGCAGTACGCTTTCTCAGCCCTGCTCTTCTTCCACCCTCCCCAGAGTACGCTTTCTCAGCCCTGCTTTTCTTCTTTCTTCCTGACAATTTGCTGTCACATCTTCCTTATGCCTTATTTGTCCCTCTGTGTGATGAAATGTTAGACCACCGATACTGGAGACTTTCAGAGCAGAACAACATAAGCACAGCCCAAAGTGACATCATTGGTCTATCAGCTTATGCATGCTGATGAGCGGTGAACTTCCATTGACATCACTTGCAAGCGGTGCTTAGGTCCTCAAGCACCGCAGATCTGCTCTGCACCTGGAACACTGACATTTCAGTGGACTCATCGCACAGGAAGGAAATTGAGGCATAGGAGAAGATGAAACAGTGCACTGAAATGTCAGTATTCTGGGCACGGTGCAGATCAGTGATGCCAGAGGACCTAAGCACGTCCCACAAGTGATGCAGGTGGAAGCTCCCTGGTTATTAGTATGCATTACCTGATAGACCATTGACCTCACTTGTGGATGCTGCCTAGGTAGTCCTGCACTACTGGTTTCCTGTATCACTGGTCTGACACTTCAGTACAGCGGGACAGACAAGGCATAAGGAAGATGAGACACCACATTGTGGGGATGGGGAAGAAGAGCTGGGCTGAGACAATGCAGTTTGGGGAGTGGGGAGGTAGAGGGGGGTTGAGACACAGCACTGGAGAGGGGTGAGGAGGGACTGGAAACCTAGTGAAGTAATTGAAAGCCCCGCCCCTGAAATCAGTGTCACAGTGAAGCTTTGCTTAAGGGCTGAGCAAGTGTCTGATGCCTGTCACCCTGCTCAATGACAATTTGTTTGTGTATCCCAGATTGCACTGGGGCACTCACATGGAATGTAATCAAGCAGGAAATAGGGGAAAAAAATAGCTGTTAGGTAGTGTAGAATGCGAACCGTAGGGAATTAATAAAGCAGGTATGTTTGAAAAAAAGCTTAGATTATAGGGATAAATTAGATAGGAAGTTAGGAGAAATGTTGCTGGTCTTGGACTAACCCTTTAAAGTTAAAAATACTTATAGGTTAAATGAGTTATCAGCCCAAATTATGGCACAAAATCAAGTACAAGGAGTAGAGCATAAGGAAGGCAGAACAATGTCCTGATTCCTATGAAAGTCAGAGATCACATTGGGAAACAATGTAGGGTCGAGCAGGAGCACAATACTATCATTCAAGATTCTCAGATAGGGTTCCCTAATTGAGAGGGCCTGAAGTTCACCTGCCCTTCTGACAAAGCCCTAGACTCCTCTAAGTCTTCTAAAGCCTCAGGGCCTGATTAAACAACCTCACATGACTCAGAGGTAGGGTCCTCAAGGGCTATCTTCCTCTTTTTAGCATGAGGAGTTTTAATCAGGGGTGTCATATGATACATACCCGACATGGAGGACTGGACCTCCTGTCTAATAAGGGTCTTGATACTGTCTATCAGGGACGGTTGTTCAGCACATCGGATGTCATCAGTGCAGGGTTGGCACAGTTTCTTTTTGTGCAAAGCGGGCAATTTGACTTAGCAGACACCACATTTGCATGTAGAGGTCTTCTCCTCATCTTTCTTGGGGCCAGAAGCTTTATCTCCCTAAAACTTAGAGAGACATTGACAAGAAAGGACCCTGTAAGCCACCAGAAATCCCATACCAAGGAGGAAATGATGGGGGATCCATTCTGCTACTCACAGTAGGGGGATGAGCGCTGGGCTCTGCAGATGCAGGCACAGGGTTTTTGGCACTGTTCATGTCACACAGACAGACACAGATTAATCCTACAAAGAGATGAAAAATCCAGACCAGGCTTTTATGTTCCGGTGCCCTTAGCACTGGATAATGTGGCTCCTTCTCTGGGACCAGAAAGGGGGCGACTGCTTCTCAGCAGCCATAGGGCCTCCAGAATGGCCGCAGGGGAATGCCAATATGCTGGTCATGGGTGTGCTTCCAGGAGAACGCAAACCAGAAGTGACGCGGTAACCTCTGTGACGTCACTTCTAGTGCAAGCGCAGCAGCCGGTGTCCAGTGGGGAGGAGAATGCCAGGGAACCTCCGGTCTGCTGTCGTAGAAGGTGACTAAAGAAAATACTGTTTTCTATGGCATGCTAAGCCACAGGCATGCTCTAATAATATGGCATATGGGTAGAAAATTCCCAGGTCCTCCCTCTGAGAAAAGGAGATTTGAACTATTTGATCATGCTTTACTCAATAATACCTGTCTGTAAGTGGGTTTATGCCCAGAAATGTATTTTTTTTCTTTCATTGTGGACATGGTAGTGAAGCTGTTTATCATAAATGCTCTCCTGCATGAACAAGACATAGATTAGAATTAGAGATGAGCAGATTGTGGAAGTTCGGGTTCTGACCGTTCAGCTGCACTTTTTATAAAGTTCTGTTCTAGACCCAAACTTTACCCAAACCTCCTTGGAGGTCACTGATTTGGCAGCTTGGTTTTCTGCCCATATACAGCCAACTATAAACAAAGCACTTCTGGGGAAGGGAGGGTTTTGTCATTTTCTTTTTTGGTACACACTACATGCGATAATGCTGATTTTAATCCCAGTGTAAGTCATTCAAACATTGCAAGCACCGAGTGTACCCAAGCAAAGCGATGCTCGCTCCAGTGATTGGCATACGTAAAGCACCCGAACTGTGAACCTAAACAATGAACATTTTTATAAAGTCTGTGTTCGGTGTGAAATTTGAACTTTACTTCTTTACTTGACTGCATCTTATAAGCCACATCTTTACTTAAACAAACCAATCCTTTTTCTTTATTCCTTCACTCCAATGCGTTTCGGTGCCCCACATGGCACCTTCCTCAGGGATATCCCTGAGGAAGGTGCCAGATGGGGCACCTAAATGCGTTGGCGTGAAGGAATAAAGAAAAAGGATTGGTTTGTGAAACCCTGACTCCCATGTGAGTTTTTTCTTTGGACCCAGCAGCGCGGACCGTGGTACACCTCTTTCCCAACATTTCTGGTCAGCACCATGTGTGAGTGGTTGGTGGAGGTCCTGCAGCAGCTGGAGTACTGATGCTCTTTATACCAGTTGTGGGTTCCAAAACTGAATCAGGTGAGTGGTTCCATAGCACCACCTTTATAGCCTAAAGTGTCTCTAGTGATAGGGCACTATTGCGCCTCTTGTCCCCCACCCCTCTTGTATTTGTACATCTTTACTTACTCCCTTCTCTTCTGTTACACTTCTTTTATCTCACATTTTATGTGTTAAGTTTAACTCTCAGTCACATTCTGATCCTGATTGAATTAATGCACAGAAATTAGGTAATTTTTTTTTACTGAAGTAAGAACACCCATATTTACCTCATTTCCGGAATACCAGTTAAAATACTGTAAATAAATGCAATTTCTAAATAGAGGCTTTAAGTTTTAGAATTACGTCCTGAGTCACAGTGGTTATTCAAGCTTTGACATCTAAGTGGAAATATGATTGAAGTGGCTATTTTCTTTATTGAATGGAATGTAAGTTGGCAAAAACATTTACCATGAAAAAAATATAGACTGTAGGCATATTAGATAGAAATGAAAATATCCTTTATGCCGTGAAATACCACAGAAAAAACGTTCAATCTTGTGACTCCAGACTTAATTACTTTATTACAACTCTTCTCCTTCTGTCCTATGTAGTTTTGCCATAAAAGGAAATAACCAACTACTGAGTCAAACAACCGTCTGGAGGATTTGTATCACTGACAGTTTCACAGTTGGAATAGAATTTGTGCGCGGAGCCAAAATATTGGGAACTCTAAATGGAGACCAGGCTAGGCATAAAAAGTCACATTTTTATCATTGCCATTATTACATTTTCTTTTTTCTTTTGCAGTTTAATTTTTTTTCCTTTATATATGTTTTTTTTTATTTATGAAGGGCTGTTAAATGTATAACAGCAAGGAATGCAGGTGAATATAACTGATACAGAAGCCTGATGTTTTATGGTAGGTCAGCCATGGGATAATAGAAATGGATGAAATTGAGCATTATTAGAGATTGAGAGAAATTATACACTGAAACAAATAGCTTTCTATAGAAGTACATCACTATTGAGTATCTTCATTTTTTTCTCAATTCAACTTTTTTTTATTTCTTAAATTTTAAGGTGCTTTAGGTGAATGCTTAAAATGTTATATTTTTATATCTTTTTACAAGGTTTAAAACCCTATATTTTTTAAACTTTATTTTGTTTTCAGTCCCATTTTGATATTTGAAAGTGTATTTTTTTGACCTCTTGTTCAATATATGGCAATATGAAAGTATTGAAGAAAGTCCTAAAGTGCCAAGTGCTGGTTCTAGTTTTGGACTTTCTTTATCTTGACCTTTTAGCACCATGCTCTTTTCAGGTGAGCTGAACACTTCTCTTTGTTTATATGAAAGCATTGCAGAATTGGGAAACTTAGCAACGTCTGCAAAACCCAGTCTGTTAGAGCACCTGGTTAAATGGCAGCCCATTGGCAACTCATGACTGTGTCGCTGGGGAGCTGAAGAGTGCAAGAAACATTGGCACATTTATGAGTATTGCAATTACAATATTGCTATATACATTAAAAATATGAGGTTCTCAGTTAATATTTTTTATCTTAAAGCTCAAAAGCCATTCAACAACCACAAGCTATACATTAATATTGATGGTACCTGTAACGCTTCCGGGGGAAGGCGCCCAAGAGTGGACCCACTGGGCCGTGGCACCGATCTCCCCTTGGTGAGCTGGTCCTAGTTTAACCAACCCCTACACAGGGATTGTCAGGGGCAAGCCCAGGGGGTCCAAATACCACAGCTGTTAGTACCAGGGGGGCTGCTCGTAGGTTTAGCCTATACTATGGTATAGCTAAGGAGGATTCAAGGGATCAGAGCCCGAGGCTAGGAGAGCAGGAATGGGTCTAACCGAGGAGAGCACAAGGAGGGCCTGACTAACAGCTAGAGAAGCAGAAGCTTACTAACTCAATAATCAGGCACCTCCCATCAGTGGAGGTGGCCTGATATGCCGAAGGATGGACAGCTATTGGTCAAGGGGAGTGTCAGGTTGAACCGTGCCGGCCCCTACATTCACAGGGGAGGAGCGTGACCGCGCCTAGTGCACCGCTGATTAGGTTCATGACTTCGACCATTGTAATGTGCTGATGTGTAAGCCCGGTGGTCAGCAGACAGGAAGGGGACCCAGCGATTGCTCCGAGACACAGCACACCTGGACGCCGGATGTCCGATTGGTAGAGGAGCAGAGGATACAGACCCAGGAGAGTTGAACTGGGGAGCAGTAACAGGGGACCTAACAGTACCCCCTCCCTCACGCCCCCTCCTCCGAAGGCATGCTAAAAACCTCGCCAGAATGAGTGGTGCATCAATGTTCTCCCGTGGCTCCGAGGTCCTCTCCTCAGGACCGAAGCCAACCCAGTCAATTAGGAAGAGGGTTTTGCCTCTACTTTTCTTCATGGCAAGGATGTCCCTGATGTCATAGAAATTCTCGGAGCTGAGAGGCCATGGCGCAGTGCTGGAGGATGGATGAAAGTGATTAAGCACCACTGGTTTCAACAATGAGACATGAAAAGAGCTAGGGATGCGAAATGAGGCAGACAGTCTCAGCTTGAAGGCAACGTCATTGATGCATCCCTGGACTTCAAAGGGACCGATATAACACGGCCCTAACTTGTAGGATGGCACTTTCAGCCATACATATCTGGATGAAAGCCACACTTTATTGCCTGGGAGGAAAGATGGCGAACTCAGATGTCTCTTATCGGCATGTCTCTTCATCCTGCCGGAGGCTTGTGTTAGAGCGTCTCTGGTCTCTCTCCAGATCTTGGAGACGTCCACAAACAGTGCATCAGCCGCCGGGTTGCTGGACGCTGAGAAGATTGGAAGAGGCAAACCAGGATGCTGCCCGAATACCATGACAAAAGGAGATTTAGCTGATGACTCAAAAGAGTGATTGGTGTGGAGGAATTCCACCCAAGGGAAGAGACTGGTCTAGTTATCGTGATGAGAGTTGGCAAAGTGCCGAAGATAGGTGGTGAGGACATGGTTAATGTGCTCCACCTACCTTTTGGACTGAGGATGATAGGCAGAGGAGCAGTCCAACGTGATGTCCATATGCTTGTACAGTGCCCTCCAGAACCGGGAAGTGAACTGGACTCCCCTACAGAGCACGATAAAATGAGGAAATCTGTGGAACCGGAAGATGTGTTCGATGAATATCTTGGCCAACTCAGGAGCGGATGATAGACCAGGCAAACGAACGAAATGGGCCATTTTAGAGAAGCAATCCACAACTACCCATATGACCGTACAGCCGGAGGAGCAGGGAAGATCCATAATGAAATCCATGGCTATGTGTTGCCACAGAGCCGATGGAACTGAGAGAGGCAGTAGACGTCCAGCCGGCAACTTCCTGGACACCTTATTTCTAGCACAAGACGGTCATGAAGCAACAAAATCGTGGACATCTTGATGGATAGTAGGCCACCAATAATGACGAGAGATTAAAAAGAGAGACTTTTTAACTCCAACATGGCCAGCAACTCTTGACGAGTGTCCCCATGACAGGACCGTTCTTCCTCTTATCCTGTGCCACAAAGTTCTTACCCGGCGGAAGTCCAGTTATACGTAAGGGAGCCACAGTGATTATCTTGGTGGGGTCAATGATATGGAAGGACTCCTCCTCCACATCCGACAGCTGGGAGGATCTTGACAGGGCATCATGCAGGCCCGGACTGGCCATAGGGCATATCGGGAGTTTTCCCAGTGGGCTGAAGGGGTATTGGGCCATTGCAGCCGCTCTTTACCTTTAAGAGGTTCGACTGCGGCCCCTTTCTGTCTCTCTGTGGCCGCCGGCCGGGCACAGCCAGGGAGCTGCACAGTAGCCAGCGCCACAGTCGCAGAGGTGTTTCCAGTGTGGAGCTTCCGGTTGTGTTCCTGCAACCGCTTCTTGGAGGAGGAGGAGTAGGAGTATGACTGCTCCTCCACTCCTCAGCGGCTCCAGCTGATGGATGCCTCCCTGAAGCTGCTATACACCCTGCTGACCGGGGGCCTGGGGCTATGCAGCACCTGCATTGTTGACTGGTACCAGGCACCTTCCTCCAGCTTCATCTCCTGCGTGGGCTGAGCTCCTTCATCCTGGGCGGTAAGAAGGAGTATTATGCCTCCGGCCTGGAGGTTTCTGCAGTGAGATGTCTGGATGCTGTCTGGTGGCTGCCATCTGAGGCACAGGGGATTTATTTGTTTGAACTTTCACTGTGAAGCCTCCCAAACCCCCACTCATCTGTGACCTGTCAAACATCTGCCATCAATCCCACAGACAGAGCGACCGACCGGAGAGTCGACCTGTCCTGGATGGTAATTGTGACCCAGGCAGCAGAGCAGCACTGTAAGACCATGTATATCCCTCCCTCTCCATGTGTATGTGTGTGTACTGTAATTGTGTGTATGTACTGTATATGTGGGTGTACTGTATGATTGTGTACATATGGATGTGTGTGAACATATGGATGTGTGTGTGTACATATGGATGTGTGTACATATGGATGTGTGTGTACATATGGATGTGTGTATACATGGATGTGTGTGTATATATGGATGTGTGTGTGTGTGTACATATGGATGTGTGTGTATATATGGATGTGTGTGTGTATACATGGATATGTGTGTATATATGGATGTGTGTGTGTGTGTACATATGGATGTGTGTGTGTGTACATATGGATGTGTGTACATATGGATGTGTGTATATATGGATGTGTGTGTACATTTGGATGTGTGTGTACATATGGATGTGTGTGTGTACATATGGATGTGTGTACATATGGATGTGTGTACATATGGATGTGTGTGTACATGGATGTGTGTGTATATATGGATGTGTGTGTGTGTACATGGATGTGTGTGTATATATGGATGTGTGTGTATACATGGATATGTGTGTATATATGGATGTGTGTGTGTGTACATATGGATGTGTGTGTGTACATATGGATGTGTGTACATATGGATGTGTGTACATATGGATGTGTGTGTACATATGGATGTGTGTATACATGGATGTGTGTGTATATATGGGTGTGTGTGTACATATGGATGTGTGTGTACATGGATGTGTGTGTATATATGGATATGTATGTATATATGGATGTGTGTGTACATATGGATGTGTGTGTGTATACATGGATTTGTGTGTATATATGGATGTGTGCGTACATATGGATGGGTGTGTGTACATCTGGGTGCGTCTGTGTGTACATATGGGTGTGTGTGTGTACATGGACGTGTGTGTGTACATGGATGTGTGTGTACATATGGATGTGTGTATCTATGTATGTATATATATATATATATATATATATATATATATATTGTATATGTGTGTACAAATGTATGTGTCAGCAGATATACATACATATAATGTGGATATATACTGTGTGTGTATATATAATGTATGTCAGGTATGTGTGTACATATGGATGAGTATGTTTGTACATATGGATGTATGTGCATATATATATATATATATATATATATATAGGCCCAGGTCACATCTGCGTTTTGGCTGTGTTTGGCTTCATTTAATACAAAACTCATGTGTTTTTGCAAATGCAGCCCATAGCGTTGCAGCCCACGTTTTTGGCTGCGCTTGCAAAAGCACATGTGTGTTACATTGCTTTTGCATTAAACCCTATGGGTGCATTTTGGAATGTATTTTTAGAGGTAAAAATGCATACAAACGCAAATGAAGGCAAACACAGCCAAAACGCAGATGTGTAAAGGCCAATACTGTATGTGTGTACATATGGATGTGTGTGGTGGACACTGCACAGTATCACTACTCCTGTCCTGTAAACTGGGTGTAATCCTCAGTATATTTATTATTCTGTATATGTACACTGCACAGTAAGGGCCGCTTCACACTGCGGCATGATCTGGTCCGGTTCTGTCCGGGATGACCCAGACAGCTGCGGACGGGATCATCACACAGGACTGGGGGGCTATTATGCCCTCCTGTCCGGTGTGCAGCGCACGCAGTTCCCGCTGCTGATAAGTCAGGACCACGGGAGCGCCGCCGTCCTGACCTGTCAGCGGCTGCAGCTGCGTGCGCTGCACACAGGACCGGAGGGCATAATAGCCCCCCAGTCCTGTGTGATGATCCGGTCCGCAGCTGTCTGGGTCATCCCGGACAGAACCGGACCGGATCACGCCGCAGTGTGAAGCGGCCCTGACACTTGTCTTGTATACTGGGTGTAATCCTCAGTATCTGTATTATTCTGTATATATACACTGCACAGTACTACTTCTTCTGTCCTGTATACTGGGTGTAATCCTCAGTATCTGTATATATACACTGCACAGTAACACTTCTCCTGTCCTGTATACTGGGTGTAATCCTCAGTATATGTATTATTCTGTATATATACACTGCACAGTACCACTTCTCCTGTCCTATATACTGGGTGTAATCCTCAGGATCTGTATTATTCTGTATATATACACTGCACAGTACCACTTCTCATGTCCTGTATACTGTGTGTAATCCTCAGTATCTGTATTATTCTATATATGTACACTGCACAGTACCACTTCTCCTGTCTTGTTGTCAGAGAGGAGGTATTGGACTTTGTGATTTTCAGCATTTAAATGTTGTTTAAATTGATTATCCCCAATATGGAAGTCATCATTTCTCTTCTGTAAAGGTGATGACTTTCCCTTCGCTCTAGATTGGACCGCAGGGACCCCACAATCTCGAGAAACGTGGCTTTGTAGATCACCATGTAAATGGAGCTGTGGTTGATTTGCCTCTGCTGCACCATTCACATATGGCTCTTCAGATAACTCCTTTGAGAAAGTGATGAGGCCACGACAACGTAAAAGCAAATTTCACTGATCGGGGCTGATGGGTGTTATAGTGTGTGGGCTGCTGGGGCTTGTTTTCCAGGGCTGCTTTTTGGTCCCAGTCCGGCCCTGGCATCATGCTTGACGTTTTTGCTGCCAGGCCGGAAGTGCAGCTCAAAATTAAAATTGGCAACGAACAGGGAGCACCAGAACTGCCGGGGGTTGATCCTTCGGGCAGACTGGAGATAAGCCAGGTTTTTATGGTCGGTGAAGATAATGGGTGAAGATAATGAATGGATGAATGGCACCCACAAGGAGGTGTCGCCAATCCTCTAATGCCAATTTGATGGCCAGCAATTCATGATCCCCAATAGAATAGTTGCGCTCCAATGCGGTAAATGCTTTGGAGAGAAACCCGAAGGTGTCTAACCGACCCGAAGAGGATTTCTGGGAGAGGACAGCTCTTGCTTCTATGAAGGAGGTGTCTGCCTCTACAATGAACTGTCTGATTACCTCTGGTCGGTACAAGGTAGGAGCCTCGGAAAAGGAGCGCTTTAAGGTGGAAAAGGCTTCTTCGGTCTCCGGGGTCTAGTTGCAGGACTTTGCTCCCTTACAGATGAGAGCATAATGGGTTTGATAAAGAAAGAGAAATGGGGAATGAATTGCCTATAATAATTTGCAAAGCAAATGAGCCGCTGGGTAGCCTTAGTCCCCACTGGATGGGGCCACTTCAGTACGGCGGAGAGCTTCTCAGGGTCCTTCCATAGTCCAGAATCAGAGATGATGTACCCGAGAAAGAGTAAAGAGGTCTGCTCAAAGACCTTCTCCATCTTGGCATACAATCGATTCCGCCTCAGTCGCAGGAGGACTTGCCGTATGTGCCATCTATGAGAGGATATATCCGGGGAGAAGATGAGGATGTCACCAAATACACCACTACACATATGTACAACAGGTCGCGGAAGATGTCATTGACAAACTCTTGGAACACAGTGGGGGCGTTACACAACCCGTGTTGCAAGACCAAATACTCATAATGGCCATCCCTGGTGTTGAAAGCCGTCTTCCATTCATCCCTGGCACGTATGCGAACCAGGTTGTAGGCTCCTCGGAAGTCTAATTTAGTGAAGATGCGAGCCCCTTTGAGCCTGTCAAAGAGCTCCGGAATCAGCGGCAGTGGGTATTTGTTCTTGACGGTGATCACATTCAAGCCCCTGTAATCTATACAGGGTCAAAGGGTGCCCTCCTTTTTCTTCTTCACAAAGAAAAACCCTGCACCAGCAAGGAATGTGGCCTTTCGAATGAAGCCCCTAGCCAAAATGTCCGTGATATACTCAGACATGGCTTGCGACTCGGCTGGGGACAACAGGTAGATTCATCCCCTGGGGGATGTAGCACCGGGAACCAGGTCTATAAGGCAATCATACGGCCAATGAGGCGGGAGAATTTCTGCGTCTGTCTTGTAGAAGATGTCCATATACTGCCAATAGGCAGCCAGTAAACAAGGAAGAATAGAAGCCGGTTGCAGGGAACAAGGTGGCAGAACTCTTGGCAGAGAGGACCCCACCGCAAGATATCCTCAGAGCGCCAGTCTAGGGCAGGTTCGTGAGTCCAGAGCCAGGGAAGCCTGAGGAGCAGGGCGTGGGAGAGACAGGGCAGGATAAAGAAGGCAATTTTTTTATGATGTAAAGCCCCGATTTGCATTTCCACCTCTTCTGTCACCTCAGTGACGATCTCCTGCAGCGATCTGCCATCCACTGACGCGGGTGGGACACCACAAAGGCCACCTTGGCATGATCGGCGGGATATTGCTGTGGCAGCAGTTCAAAGTGTAGATAACACTGGTTGAGGAAGCTGTGGCACATCTTAGGGTCACTGCTGTATCTAGGCGGTTTTCCAAAGTGAGGCGGAAGATTTGGGACGCCTCGTGGAGACCGGTCATAGGCTGCAGATTGAGCCAAGACCGTGGTTGCAGACTGCAGGTAGACCAGATGATCGTTCACCGAGGACATATAAGACAGCATGCGAGACTGCGTGTCTCATTGCTCGGACAGCTCCTGCTGTAGGCTCGCCAGCTGGGTGGCGAACACAGGGTCGGAAGTCTGAAGGGAGGCTAACCGGGTATCCATGGACTGAAGGAAAGCCATGATACGGTTCTGATTTTCCCGAAGATAAGCCAGCTACTTTTGTGCTGAGAACGAGGTACCAGCGAGGTCCATGGCCTGATTATTCTGTCACGCTTCTGGGTGAAGGCGCTCAAGAATTGACCCACTGGTCCGTGGTACTGAACTCCCCTTGGTGAGCTGGTCCTCGTTTAACCAACAGGGATTGTTAGGGGCAAACCCAGGGGGTCTAAATACCACAGCTGCTAGTAGCAGGGGATGGCTCGTAGGGTTAGCCTATACTATGGTATAGCTAAGAAGGATTCGAGGGATCAGAGCCAGAGGCTTGGAGAGCAGGAATGGGTCTACCGGAGGAGAGCACAAGGAGGGCCTGACTAACAGCCAGAGAAGCAGAAGCTTACTAACTTAATAATCAGGCACCTCCCATCAGTGGAGGTGACCTGATATACCAAAGGATGGACAGCTATTGGTGAAGGGGAGTGTCAGGTTGAGCCATGCCGGCCCCTACATCCACAGGGGAGGAGCACGATCGCGCCTAGTGCACCGCTGATTAGGTTCCAAGACACAGCACACCTGGATGCTGGATGCCCAATCGGTAGAGGAGCAGAGGATACAGACCCAGGAGAGGTGAGCTGAGGAGCGGTGCTAGGGGACCTAACAGTACCTAATGACTCACCCCTCTATGTGCCCAAATAGTAATTAAATGAAATGAAGAAGAGATAAAAGAATGACTTAGCACATAATTACACTATTTTGCAAACGATGGGTAGATAAGGGTGCATAGCCCAGAACGGGGCCACTCACCCCACTGCAGACCACAAAAAAAGTACTAACACAGCAGGAGATCAGGGAAGTTAAAAAATGGCTCATAAATTGGTTAGGAATTCTTGAAGAACCAGGATGACTTCTTCAGTTGACTACAGACTCTATGGTAGGGATGGGCTACACTTTAATGTGGAGAGTGCAGTTGAGCTGGGTGAAAGAATGGCTAGAAGGTTAGACAAGTGTTGGATCTAGCAAATAGGGTGGGTGGAAATATTACTGTATATAATTAGGCATGAAGTAAACCAGTCAATACAGAAAGGAGGAATAGAGATACCAACAAGATTTATGAATTAGAAATTATATTGTTGGAAGAAAATGATGATATTGTGAGCATAATCATCGTGCTGACTTTCCATGGCCAAGCTTCACCTCAGTAGAGTTTGCTGTCCAAATTCATTTTGCTCTACATATGACCAGCATTCTTTGCACCTTCTTCACAATGTTCCTATACTAGAGCAGCAAAATTGGTGTCCTCCAGTGCATCTGAAAGCAGCAGTAATAGTAAAACCATCCATTAGTACCACAGAAAGTATGAGTCCCACGCAACAATGATGCCTCCTCACAGTGGCAAAGAAAGATAAGTCTGAGTCTTATACAGCAGTGATAATTACAGGACTTCAAGAGCAGAGTATTGTATGCAAGATCAAAAGACTGATCGGGGACAATAAACTCCAAAAGTTTCAACTAAGAGGTTATAAGTAGAGATGGGCGAATCCTAAATTACTCGGACTCGCTAGACTTTAACGAGTCTGAGTCCAGGACTCGCTACTCGTTGCGAGTCTAGCAAGTCCAATGTTAATGAATGGGGAACGAGTATTGTAGCGATTCCTCTGCTGCCGGACCCTATAAGGGGTCTGGGGCAGCAGAGGAAAAACCTGCCATTCCCCACATTATTCTTTTAAAGCCAGCGGGACAGGTGACGGCAGGTCCTGTCAGCAGACAGCTGACGACGCCAGGAGGATGGCGGGACCCTGCGGGAGCCTGCCTGCCTCCCTGAACTTAATTTATTCACTGCTCTGCCGGCACTCCCGCCGGCAGCGGCAGAGTCCGGCTTTCACTGCAGGGTTCACCTGAGGTGAACCCTGAAAGTGAAAGTCATTTGCAGCCTGCTCACTCCCTGTGCATAGACATGTATGTCTATGCACATGAATGTGGCAGTGAAGATGTTGTTTTTGGACTACGTCGTACGGAAAAGGATTTTTGGAATAAAGATGGAGTCCCTAATGTCTTTTTTGATTTATTTTTAATAAAAAAAATTTCTCTGTGTTGTGTTTTTTTTTATATTGATTACTGGAAATTCATGGCGGTCATATCTAATATTGGCGTGACCGCCATAAATTTCGGGCTTAGGGCCAGCTGATAATACAAAGCTGGCCCTAACCCCTTTATTACCCAGTGAGCCACCGCACCAGGGCCACTGGAAGAGCGGGGTTCAGCGCCATCTTGTGGGGCGGCTGCCGGCTGCAATTTGCAGCTGGGGGTGCCCAGAAAGCTTGGGCCTCCCTGCGCTGTGGATTCCAGGCTTAGCTGTACCTGGCTAGACATAGAAATTTCGCGGAGCCCCACGCATTTTTTTTTATTATTTCATGAAATTCATGAAATAATAAAAAAAAAGGGGGCTCACCTGTATTCTTGTGTCTGGCCAGGTACAAATAGGCACCTGGGGGTTGGGGGCAGCCCGTCGCTGCCTGCTGGATCCGGCTGGTTACAAAAATACGGCTAATGAACAGTTGGGTCTATGTACTCATATATGTTGATGACATTTTAGTTTGTTTTGAAAAAGAAAGGGATAAAGAGGACATACTAAAAATCCTGAATCAACATTTCGAGATCAAAGACTTGGGAAATGTGAAGCAGTACCTAGGAATACAGATAGAAAGAGAAGATGGAAGTTTCCTACTTAATCAAAATCACATGATTCAAGACATAGCCGAAACATTTGGATTGAAGGATGCAAAAACAGCAAAATCTCCAATGGAAACTAATTATCTTAAAGAGATAAATAGTGAGAAAATGTTACCAAATAATGAAAAGTACAGAGTGGCAATAGGAAAATTACTGTATCTAGCACCTGTTGCAAGGCCAGATATCACAGCAGCAAAAGGAATTCTGAGTAGAAAAGTGTCCAAGCCAAATAAAGCGGATTGGAATGGCATGAAGAGAGTAACACGTTATTTGAAAAGAACTAGCAATGTTAAACTGAAACTGCCTACAAGTGATAAATGCATTTTAACTGGATACGTTGATGCAGAATGGGCTGAAGCTCCAAATGACAGAAAATCTACCAGTGGCTATCTTTTCTTTCTCTCAGGTGGACCAATTAGTTGGACTAGTAAAAAACAATCAATAGTAACGTTGTCGCCAACAGAAGCAGAATATGTCGTATAAGCACATGCGAGTCAAGAAGTTCTATGGTTGCTAACAGACCTAGGACAACCACAGTTGGAACCAGCAAAATTAATTGAGGACAATCAGGGATGTCTTATTCTTGTTTAGATGGAAAGAGTTAACCCAAGAACCAAGCACATTGATGTGAAGTATCATTTCTTGAGGGATCATCAGGAACAAGGAATCCTGAAATTAGAATTTTGTCCAACTGAAGATATGACAGCAGATATTTTCACAAAGGCATCGAATGCTGAAAAATATCAGAGACTAATGAAGAAATTTGGTTTGACGATGTTATGTAAAGTTTTCCTTGTTTACTGTATTGTAAAAGAAAAAGTCTCTATTGTACCTTTCAGTTTGTTACTTCTTCCTGGTGCAGTACTGAGTGACTGTGCATTTTTCCTTTACCTCATGTTCTGAGAAGTAAAATCTTGTTATCCCATCTAATCTGCTCTGTGAAGTTTCTACTGCAACTGTGGGTATTCAGAAGCTGTGCAACAGACAGAGATTGAAAATGCTGTGGCTTAACAGAGAAGGAAATTGAGCACACAGTATAAGGTCAGTGGTTCAGCATCGAGATCGGGCGATAGTTCTCAGGTATCTCCGGGTCTTTACCAGGCTTCAATATCGTTACTACTGTCGCCTCAAGAGCGTCGGGATAGATCCCCTGGTTTTCCACTCATTAAATAATCTGAGCAATAATGGGGAGAGGGACTTGTCAAAGCACTTATAATAGTCATTAATAAAGCCGTCAGGCCCCGGGGCCTTACCTGACTTCAATGTCGATATGACTTTTAGTATTTCTGGCTGGGAGAATGGGCGATTGAGAGACTCGAGGACACCAGGGGGACTCTGGAAGCTGTATTTCATTCAAAAAATCCTCTATCGATGCCTCCGTGGGTTGTGGAGTACCGGGGTCCGACCCCAAATTGTACAAGGACGAGTAATAAGAGGCGAAAACCTCCACTATATATCTTGGGTCCCTGACCTGCCGACCCTCAGAGTCCAGCATTGCTGTTATAGTCGATCTGAGTTCACGTTTTTTTAGCCATCTAGCAAGTAATTTACCTGCCCTATCCCCCATGGCGTAATAAGAAGTCCTCAGTTTATGGAGACCCACCTCATATTGTCTTAACAGAAGGGACCTTAGTTGGGTCCGAAGGGAAGTGATCTGTGTCAATAGGGACGCAGATGGGGATGTTTTATTTGTCGTTTCAAGGGCTTGGATTTGGTCTACCCACTCCCGTCTCTGTGCATCCCTGACTCTCTTGCGTCGTGCCGCCATCTGGAGTAATTGTCCCCTCAGGACTGCCTTATGGGAGGCCCAAAGGATCTCATCCGAGACCTCACCGTTGTCATTAACACCGAAGAAGGACTCAATGTTTCCTCCAGTTGTCTCCACCACATTGTGATCCAGAAGAAGGTCCGGGCCCAGGCGCCACATCCTCGGTCTCTCCCCCCCCCCAATAGCCACCTCCAATGACACCGGGGCATGGTCAGACCACGTTATCACACCCACCTCCGCCTTCCGGCACACTTCCAAGGACCCATCCCCAACCAGGAAAAAATCAATCCTGGAGTAGGATCCATGGGGGCCATAATGGAAGATGTAATCTCGCTCCCCCGCGTGGAGGTAGCGCCAGATGTCATGGAGGCGGAACTCCCGGGAGAGAGGGAGGAGGTCCCTCCTTGGGCGGGCTAGTGGGGCAGAAGAATCGAGGCGAGCTTCCATCACTGTGTTAAAATCACCATAGAGTATTTATTCCCGACTTCAAGACTTCTCTCGAGCTGCACCAAAACTCTGGAATGCTCTACCCCAAGAAATTAGGACCATCCACAACTTGCATAGCTTCAGACGCTCCCTAAAAACACACCTCTTCAGGGCGGCCTATCCTTCTCCCTAACAGTAGTCACTTAGACGTAAGATATTCATTGTTATAAGCCCCTGTACTTTGTGTTCCCATCCCGTCTTAGATTGTAAGCTCCTTCGAGCAGGGTCACCTTCATTTTCTGCCTTTCTTATTGTATTTCCTAAGTTGATTCTATGTTTTTGGTATGTAACTACGGTTCTGCATTACGTTTCTGTACCGTATATTTTTCTTATATGTACCGTTGTACTGTAAAGCGCTGCGGAATATGTTGGCGCTATACAAATAAAGTTTTATTATATTAAATGGCCTTCTGCCTCCTCCCGCAGCCTGGAAAAGAGTGACCTCAAAAACTTTATCTGGGCCAAATTGGGGGCGTAGGCCGTCGCAAGTGTGAACGGGACCCCAGATATAGCACAAATCAGGATGAGATATCGCCCAGCTGGAATCCCTACCACCCTTTTAAATTCAAATTGCATAGTGGAGCTAACCATCAGACACACCCCCGCTTTCTTCGCCTCATTGTTGGAAAAGTAGATATTAGGGTATTTGGGATGTGACAGCCGTCTATTATCTCCTTGCAGGAGGTGCGTTTCCTGCACGCACAGAATATTAGCTCTAGATCGAGCAGCCTCCCTCCAGAGGAAGGATCGCTTGGCCGGTGAATTGAGGCCCCTGGCATTTAACGACACAATCCTAAATCTCATGACACTTCCCACTCTCCACTTACAAGGTTTAGCCTAGTCTGTTGGTATGCAGGCAAGGAACAACGGGTATAAAGAAGAGTGAGAGGAAAGAGCAGAGCAAAGCAAGAATCAGAGGAAAAGATGAAAATAGTAAGAGCAAGAGAGAGAGAGGAGTAAAGCAGATAGAAGAGACCCCGCTAAGGGGGGGAGAAGAGAGAGCAAGTAAGAGGAGGTGGGGGAAGGAAGGGGTTTAACCGGGAGGGGAAACAGAGGTATACACAGAGAGCCAACAGAAATGTAAACTTCTGAGCGCTCACAACTGGTGAGCTGGGGACCGTACACAAAAAAGACCTAACCCCTTCGCCACTCCCTGATAGATACAGGGGACGGGGTAGGTCAGGAGGTGTATGTCTAAATTAGCCCACACACCAAGGGAGTCACCCAAGGTATACGGGCAGTTTCAATATCCTAAAAAGGAATCTTCCACAAGAGGAGGGCCCGCGTCAGTACCAGTGCAGGTGTCGCGGGATCAGCGGTTAGAGTCCACTTTCGAGTTTCGGTACACCGGAGAGGAGGAGGAGCCTTTAGGCGGGCATCCCCGTTTGTCCATCAGGCCCCAGTCCACTAATGCACCTCGCATCTTAGACGCCGAAGTAAAGCAATGGCGTGCGCCCTTGTCCCGAAAGGAGACATTAACTGGGGACTCCCAGGCGTAGAGAATGTTCTTTCGCCGTAGTACAGCACAATACGGAGCGAACTCTCTCCTTCTAGCAAGAGTGCCAGGGGAAAGATCCTGCAGAAGAGACCATGTATTGAAAGGCTCCTCTGCAATTGGTTTCTTGCGCAGGGCGAATATAAGGGCATCTCTCATCTTTGGTATTATGAAATGTACCATAATGTCCCGAGGAACATAATTTCCGATGCGGTTAGATCGCGGGAGGCGATATATTTTTTCAACGCCAAAATCTGTTGGTGACACGTCAGGAAGTATGCGGCGGAAGGACGGTAAAACAGTCTCTAGTGCGACGTCTTCTCCCTCCGCCTCCGTGACCCCTCTGACTTTCAAGTTACCACGGCGAAGCTTATCCTCCATGGCACACATGGAGGCCTTCATATCATTTACGTCCAATTCTAGATCATGGACCCCGTCGGAAAGTTCATTATGTGCCACTGCGAACTCCTCCATTTTTGTCTCGATATGGCCTGTACGCTCCACAACTGCGGCAATGTCGGCCCGCATTTCTCCCACAATGCTCCGTATATCATCTCTCATGGATCGGCGCAGCCCCTCCAGGAGTTCCTGTATAGAGTCATGCGTGACCGGGGGGGTAAAGGCGCCTGAGTCCTGCCGAGACCGCTCAGCCTGCTCGCGGGGGGAGCGAGGGGTCTGTGGAGAGCGAGAGGTTTTGTCCTTCTCAGGCGCCATTTTACCTGCAGGTAACTGCTCTGGGCGCCCCGCTGCAAAGTAGCTTGTGAGCTTCTGAGATGACGCCCGGGAGCGAGAACCGTTTCTGGGCATCTCGATCGGGTAGGAAACACTTTATTACCGATTAGGTGTCAATGCGGGGCACGGGAAGCCAGTAAACAGCGTGTAAAGGGCCCCCCTCCTGCAGAGCTCCGGGATTAAGCGTCCATCATGCTCTGAAGCAGGACACGTCCCCCCAAACTGATTTTAATAGTCGGTCTGAGTCGCAGGGATCCCCCTCTCAGGGTGTACAGGGACTCTTCTCTTAATCCCCACAGACAGCTAGTTAATCTTCAGCCTTTCCCCCCCCCCGTGCCTCCGGTGCCCATTCACCCGGCCTTGCGGGTTGCAGCAGTCCTCCTATGCAGTCTCCGTTTGCCTGGGGATTGCGATGCTTCCCGGTGGCTCGCTCCCGCTCTCTCCCCGGCCCGTACACTACAGCACGCTCCTCACCTCACTGCATTCCCAGGCGGGCCCTCTCCGGCGCCTTCCTCCTCTCCAGTCGGCTATGGGCCGTCAGATGTTGTGTAGAGGTCCGCCTGTGAGCGGGGAGCTTGTCGCCGCTAGGCAGGCGCCGGGTGTCTCCGGTGTGCGTGACCGCCGGGGCCAAGCGCCAGCCAGGGAGGAGCGGCCCCTCTCTCTAATGGCGGCCGGCCGGAAGTAGTTCCACTCCCGCTGCCGCACGGCTCCCGTTCCAGCGGCACCTCTCTCTCCCTCTCCAGGGGCGCGCCAGGCTCTGAAGTTGTGTCCTCCACGTGTTTTGTTCTCGTCCGCCAGGGACCAGAAGGGGACTCCAGGCATGGAGCGTGGCCCACTCTGATGCGTGGGGAAAGGGGGGGGGGACCAGGCAGAATCCACCTGAGCGGCACGTGTAGGGCTCAAGGTGCCATAATAGTGGGTCTGTGGAAGTCCTTAGTGTCAGGGGATGGGTGTGGAAGCCCGTCAGAGTCTCTGTAGCGTCCCATTGAGGGTGGATGGCACACATTGAAGATGGTGTTGAGGAGCTCTGTTATATGCGTCCTCTCCTGACGGCGGCCATCTTGATCCCCACAATAATCACTTTTAATAATGACATTAAGTAAACTTGGTTTCCTCCCGTCTGGAAGGCGCATTTCTTGTACAGTTGCAAACAGTTCTCGTGACAATCTATGAACTTACGGCAATCATATGCACACATTTTCAACAATTTACAAAACCAGGGTATCGCAGATTAATCATCACATTTATGTACCCACAGGGTGTACCATCTGCGGGGCCCTACATGTCTCCCATAGCTCATACAGTCATTGCGATAGAAGTCCCGGTCTGAGAGCTCCGGAGCTGGTGCACGGTTCGGCTCACCTGCAATTGCGGCTACACCGACCTGTCTATCCGGTCTGTGTGGTTGATGCTCCTTCTGCATCGTGCAGGACCCGGATGACCCTGAATTCCTTGATGTCGCCCTTCCGGTCATCCTCCTAGGTGCTTGGCTCGCTGGACGGCTGCTCAGCTTTCTTGGGCTCTGATCTCGCTGCCGCTGTCATCAGGTAGGGCCTCAGGGTCATCTCGCTCTTCCCTGATTTCTGCACTGGTGACGATGGGCTGCATCTCAGCTGGCGGGTCCTCACTTGTTACCGGGTGCTCAACTGTGGACTGGTCTCTTGCTCCAGCTCCTGGCTGCTGGACCTCCGTTGCATAGCTCTGTCCCTGCCACCATTTTTAGTTTACAGCAGGGGGAGTTTAGTCTTTGGCCTGCCCCATTGGTTGTTTAATGGCAATCGGGGCGGGCAAAAGTTTTGCACCTCTGGTATAGCCCTCCCATGGTAAGGGGCCGAGGCATGCCCCTGGACCAGCACATTGTCCTTTATATCTTTAACCCGCCATTTTGGGATTCCCGATAAAATGGCGGGAAACAGTTCTCCAGTGCCATGTGTATTGACTATTGAAATTTCTTTTCAGGCCGAGTTTAGAAGGTTTGTAAGGCACACAGTACCCGTTAAGCACGGGCTGGTTCAATCCTTTTCGTGACATGCCAGAAAGCTGATTCACCCAAGGGCCTATGGGGACTCGGTACCTGGGAGTAGAGTCACAGGGATGTCACCGGTGGTCCGCCCGGACCCATGGTCCTAGTGAACAGCCTAAAAATTGGGGGAGTTGTGGACAGGAATAAAGTTTAAAGTTTGTCGTGACGCCACCTGCAGATTCTGGTGATGTTCATCAGCACCGCTGTCAGTTCGTCAAGGATGGTGGTATTGCACCTTGATGGATTAGCTCCCTGCAGGCAGAGCAGGTCCCCGGGGAAGTGATGAGATGAAGACAGAATCAAGACACTGGAGGCTTATGGACTCTGTACGGGTGTTTACTTGTAAAAGTACACGGATCAGGTTCACAGTTACAGTCTTTCCGGGTAGCTAGCCGGGTAGTCACTGAGGAGAATAACGTCTCTTTGAGGCTCCTAGAGAGTACCTTCTGCTTTCTTTCTCTGTCCCGTTCCTTCCTTGCACCTCCTTACGTCCTTTTGCTGCCCTGCACAGCCCTCTTGTCTACCAGGCTCATTAGGTGCTATGACGTACCCTTCTTCTCTTCTAAGTGGCTCAACCCTGTCTAGTGATCCTGGTGGGGCTGCATGTTCTGGAAGGGGGAGTCTGGGCTATTAGATAGTCCCATGACCTACCGGTGTAGATGGCTCAGGGATAAACACCTGCACTTGGAGCTGGTTCTCCGTTATGGATTAGGATTCCTCTGGACTGTAGCAGGTCCAGCACTGGGTCTCCTCCTTCTGTCTAGGTCGCTGCTCCTTCTGGGCGCCCTCCCTGTGGTGTCCCCTGAAGAGTCCTTCTCTGTCTCTCTCCTCAGGCGTTCTGCCTCTCTGCTTCCCGTACTCACACTGCTCTAGCCTGAAACTGGGTCTATCAGCAAAGGATTTAACCCTGTAGTCCCCTGCTCTAGAATTTGTGAATGCAAGATAAGAGCCTCAGGTTGACACTACACTCCCCAATGACAGGAGTACTGCACACTCATGGGTGCAGTACCCCTACTGTGGCGCACTGACCAGTGGGGCGCCACAGTAGCAGGAAGGCAGAGATGGGCTAAGGAAATCAGGGAAACTATTCTGACGCTGTAGATTGGGGTTCCTACTCCACTGTACAGGATCAAACCATGCTCCGTGCATGGTCAGACACGGCCATTACACAATACATAGTAGGGACTCATTTATAAGATTATCTCAGCACAGGAAAAAAATTTTAATCACATCCAATTATGGAACTTTTTATTATTTTAAGATCTATTCTATTCTATTCTATTCTATTCCAAGATCTTTGTTTGTGGGAAAACCCCTTAAACATACATTTTAACTTGTATATCTACATCATTGGAAATATTGTTTCCACTTTCTGAGCAGTACTGGCAATAAATAAACCTTGAAATGCACTCCATTGTTACAGTTAATTTGAGTACTAGTTGCAATGTCAAGTAAGTCATACAGCTCACAAGTGCAGTCCATCCTATTATGCATACACTGAATACTGCTGTTTGATGTGTGAAATAGAGGTAAGCCTAATACAGCCTCCGTCCAATCAGTCTTCTTTGCTATAGATCCATATGCATGCATGCTTCCTGCCCTGTGATTCCTGTTGGGTTGTTGTATCTTGATTGGCACTGTCAGATCACATGACAACCCACGTGTCTAAGGTGACGCGCATCCATAATGTGGCTGCCGACGGACTGCACTCGCATGAGAAATAATTGAGAAGAAAGAAGTTAAGTTCTCCATATTCTCCACACCTTTCAAACAATTTTCACATATGAGAGCATGAGATCACAGTAATTGGCACTCAGCTCATGCATATTTACTGGAATTACTCAAATAGGCTTTCAGCAAATAATAGCATGCATACTTCTTGTACATTTATTTTGCATTAAGGAGAGGATCATCCTTAGCTTTAGTTACAGACAGCGTATTAAAATGGTACTGTTTGCAATTCATGAGTAATAGAGCACTGCTAGAAAGCTCCCTGGCTCTGACTCTGATCTACAAGATATCCTGTCCTCCTTTATGGTTGGAATAAGACCTCTCTATACAGTCAGAACCAATTTTACACCTTGTCCTTTTAGTTGCCCAGAGGAACTACACCTCCCTCAGCTCTATTTATACTCACCGAAGATGACAGGCCATCTATGTAGTCAGTTTGTTCTGGAACTTTTCTTAAGCCTTTGGTGTTTCTGTCACTAACACTCTCTTTACTTGTAGACCTTGCTCACCTGCAATACTTCTTTCTCCTTCACAGCCTAAATTTTATATCCCTAACAAACAAGAACTAGTTTCTTGCATGTGCCCAAGTAATTCTTATACCACCAAGACTGCATCTAACAGTTAACTCTGTCCTATCAGGCTAACTACATATGTAAAACCACATATCAACAACTAAAAGCATCTAATTAAGATACAGTACAGACCAAAAGATTGGACACACTTTTTCATTCAAAGAGTTATCTTTATTTTCATTACTCTGAAAATTGTAGATTCACACTGAAGACATCAAAACTATGAATTAACATATATGGAATCATATACTTAACAAAAAAGTGTGAAACAACTGAAACTATGTCTTATATTTTAGGTTCTTCAAAAGTACCCACCTTTTGCTTTGATTACTGCTTTACACACTCTTGGCATTTTCTTGATGAGCTTCAAGAGGTAGTCACCGGAAATGGTCTTCCAACAGTCTTGATGGAATTCCCAGAGATGCTTAGCACTTGTTGGGCCTTTTGCCTTCACTCTGCTGTTCAGCTCACTCCAAACCATCTCGATTGGGTTCAGGTCTGGTGACTGTGGAGGCCAGGTCATCTGGCGTAGCACCCCATCACTCTCCTCCTTGGTCATATAGCCCTTACACAGCCTGGACGTGTGTTTGGGCTCATTGTCCTGTTGAAAAATAAATGATGGTCCAACTAAACGCAATCTGGATGGAATAGCATACCGCTGCAAGATGCCGTGGTAGCGGTGCTGGTTCAGTATGCCTTCAATTTTGAATAAATCCCTAACAGTGTCACTATCAAAGCACCTCCACACGATCACACCTCCTCCTCCATGCTTCATGGTGGGAACCAGGCATGTTAAGTCCATCCATTCACCTTTTCTGCGTCGCATGAAGACACGGTGGTTGGAACCAAAGATCTCAAATTTGGACTCATCAGACCAAAGCACAGAATTCCACTGGTCTAATGTCCATTCCTTGTGTTCTTTAGCCCAAACAAGTCTCTTGTGCTTGTTGCCTGTCCTTAGCAGTGGTTTCCTATCAGTTATTTTACTATGAAGGACTGCTGCACAAAGTCTCCTCTTAACAGTTGTTGGAGAGAGATGTGTCTGCTGCTAGAACTCTGTGTGGCATTGACCTGGTCTCTAATCTGAGCTGCTGTTAACCTGCGATTTCTGAGGCTGGTGACTCAGATGAACTTATCCTCCGCAGCAGAGGTGACTCTTGGTCTTAATTTCCTGGAGTGGTCCTCATGTGAGCCAGTTTCTTTGTAGCGCTTGATGGTTTTTGCAACTGCATTTGGGGACACTTTCCAAGTTTTCCCAACTTTTCGGACTGACTGACCTTCATTTCTTAAAATAATGATGGCCACTCGTTTTTCTTTACTTAGCTGCTTTTTTCTTGCCATAATACATATTTTTTCTTGCCATAATACAAATTTTAACAGTCTATTCAGTAGGACTATCAGCTGTGTATCCACCAGATGACTGCACAACACAACTGATGGACCCAACCCTATTTATAAGGTAATAAATCCCACTTATTAAACCTGACAGGGCACACCTGTGAAATGAAAACCATTTCCGGTGACTACCTCTTGAAGCTCAGAGAACGCCAAGAGTGTGCAAAGCAGTAATCAATGCAAAAGGTGGTTACTTTGAAGAACCTAGAATATAAGACATATTTTCAGTTGATTCACAGTTTTTTGTTAAATATATTATACCACATGTATTAATTCATACTTTTGATGCCTTCAGTGCGAATCTACAATTTTCATAGTCATGAAAATACAGAAAACTCTTTGAATGAGAAGGTGTGTCCAAACGTTTGGTCTGTACTGTACATGATATTATCACTTCTTCAAATGGGGTTCCAAACAGCTGTTCCACTATTTTACAAAAGGACTGTCCTGCTCATTAGAGCTTATATACATTTTTTCACACCAAGTTCATCTAATCATGCCTTTATGGACCTTAATTTGTGCACTGGGGAAAACCTGAAACAGAAAGGTCTGTCGTTAAACTTTACCTACAAAGAAGGAAGTATACAATTGTCCAAAATGTCTTTCTGAATCATTAGGATTTTCCTTTCACTGGAACTAAGACTAACCCTTGAAAAATATTTACCGTATATACTCAAAAATTGGGCTGAAAAGTCCCCCCCTCGGCTTATACAAGAGTCACTACAGTATACAGCAGCCCCACCCCCATATTAGTATACAGCCCCCCTTGTGCAGCAATCCTGTAATGGAATACATTAGTTTACTTATCCCTGCCGCTGTCCCGCTACCGCTGTCCCGCCGCCGCTATCGCGCTCCTCCAGCTTCATCCAACTTCTTCCGGCTTCCTCCGGTGGGCGCAGGCAATGACGTCATTGTCTGCGCGCCAGAGGAGGAAGCCGGAAGACGCTGGATGAAGCCGGAGGAGCGCGATGGCGGCGGCGGGACAGCGACAGCGGGACAGCGGCAGTGATAAGTATACTAATGTATTCCTTTACAGGATTGCTGCACAGGGGGGGGGCCTGTATACTGATATGGGGGGGGGGGCTGCTGTATATACCTCCGGGGCTGCTGTATACTACCTCTGGCGCTGCTGTATACCACCACTGGGGCTGCTGTATACTACCTCTGGGGCTGCTGTATACTATCACTGGGGCTGCTGTATATACCTCTGGGGCTGCTGTATACTACCTCTGGGGCTGCTGTATACTACCTCTAGGGCTGCTGTATACTACCTCTGGGGCTGCTGTATACTACCTCTGGGGCTGCTGTATGCTACCTCTGGGGCTGCTGTATACTACCTCTGGGGCTGCTGTATACTACCTCTGGGACTGCTGTATACTACCACTGGGGCTGCTGTATACTACCACTGGGGCTGCTGCTGTATATACCACTGGGGCTGCTGCTGTATACTACCACTGGGGCTGCTGTATTCTACCACTGGGGCTGCTGTATACTACCACTGGGGCTGCTGCTGTATATACCACTGGGGCTGCTGCTGTATACTACCACTGGGACTGCTGTATATACCTCTAGGGCTGTTGTATACTACCACTGGGGCTGCTGCTGTATACTACCACTGGGGCTGCTATATATACCTCTGGGGCTGCTGTATACTACCTCTGGGGCTGCTGTATAGTACCTCTGGGGCTGCTGTATACTACCTCTGGGGCCGCTGTATACTACCTCTGGTGCTGCTGTATACTACCTCTGGGGCTGCTGTATACTACCACTGGGGCTGCTGCGGTATATACCACTGGGGCTGCTGCTGTATACTACCACTGGGTCTGCTGTATACTACCACTGGGGCTGCTGTATACTACCACTGGGGCTGCTGCTGTATATACCACTGGGGCTGCTGCTGTATACTACCACTGGGACTGCTGCTGTATACTACCACTGGGGCTGCTGTATATATCTCTGGGGCTGCTGTATACTACCACTGGGGCTGCTGCTGTATACTACCCCTGGGGCTGCTGTATATGCCTCTGGGGCTGCTGTATACTACCACTGGGGCTGCTGCTGTATATACCACTTGGGCTGCTGCAGTATACTACCACTGGGGCTGCTATATATACCTCTGGGGATGCTGTATACTACCACTGGGGCTGCTGCTGTATACTACCACTGGGGCTGCTGTATATACCTCTGGGGCTGCTGCTGTATACTACCACTGGGGAGGCTGCTGTATACCACTCTGCTGGGGGCTGTATACCTGTGCTGGGGTCCACCCTCGGCTTATACACGAGTCAATAGGTTTTCCCAGGTTTTGGGGGCAAAAGTAGGGGGGTCGGCTTATACACGGGTCGGCTTATACACGAGTATATACGGTAATTATTTATCTACCACTAAATTAACAGTTGGCACATTGTAGTCAGGAAAGTAATATTCTCTTGGCATTTGACACTCAAAATTGTCCATCAGACTGATAGAGAAATTATTTTTATCACTACACAGAACACATTTCTACAGTTCCAGAGTGTAGTGATAATGTGCTTTACGCCACTGCATTTGACATTGTCATTGTACTTGGGGATGCTAAGCTTGTATGCAGCTGCCCATAAAAATGAATGCCTTGATGCTCCAGCTGCAAAGGTTTTGTGCTTATTAATGCCATCGGAGGTTTGGAGCTCTGAGTTGGAAGATATTTGGTGACTTCTATCCATCAAAGCACTCTGGGACACCAGTGTGTAAATGTCTCAATTTCACTTTCAATAATGGCCTACAATAACACTACCAGGCTCAAATTAAGCGATCGCTTTAGAATGTACTATTCTTAAGAACCTGACACCTTTTAACAATCTAGGTTTTCTAGAGATACCCTTTCACACCAATAAGAACTCAACTAATAGAATACTGCCCTATATAGATACATCATGGTGAAGTTAGTAACGTCGAATGTCAAGGGCCTAAACTTGGCAGTGAAATGTGTGAATCTAGGGCCGAGATTGTCTTCCTGCAGGAAACACATGACAAGCACATTTAAATTTGCACAGAACTGGTTTCCCCAGGCCTTTATGGCTTCATCTGCAAATAAGAAAGCTGGAATGGCCATATTGATATCCCATCTCTGCAGGCTACTAGTCATTGTAGTTGAGTCACACCCCTTAGACCACTTTATAATAGTTCAGGGTAAACTAGAGGGGGCTACGGTTCTTCTCTGCAATATATACATCCCAAATACAGATCAGATCCATTTTCTAACTTCTGTCCCATCCCGACTGAGCTCGTGTCATGGTCAAGCACAAATAATTGGAGGCGATTTTAACCTGGCCTTCTCTTACCACACAGACAGACTACACGTAAAACCCACACCTCCCAAACTTTCTGTGGGTTCCTGTGAATCAGCAGGGTTTCGCAAACTGGCTCGTAAATACGGACTGTATGACTTATGGAGAGTGGGCAAGACAATACACCTATTACTCTCACGCCACCAATTACACAGTCAAATTGACTACTTCTTTGGCAATCCCTTTGCCTTGCAGGCACAGAGGGTATTATATGGTCTGACCACGCTCCCTTGCGGGTAGAGCTTGAGACCTCAATTGCCTCACGTAGAAAAATGCATTGGAGGCTCAATGAAACTTTATTGACCAACATAGACATGCATGAGAAATTACTCTTTCCAATTTCTTTGCTAAAAATGCCCCATCAGCCTCGATCCTGTGGGAAGCGCACAAGGCCGTATTTTGAGGAGAGTGCGTTGTGCTCTCTTTGGACATGAAAAGAGATGCTAAATTGCAGTACAATGAGTATGAGAAAAAATTGAAATAGGCAGAGGCTAGACTACTTGTGCACCCCACTAGGAGGGGTCTAAGGGAGGTAATTAATCTTAGAGCCCATCTTAAGAATAATTCACTGAATAAAGTGGAAAAGCTAATGCGCTACTCTAGGCAGAGATTTTATGAATATGGCAATAGAACTCATTTGATGCTGGCTAGCAAACTAAGAGATAGGACATGTACTAGTACCCCATATAGCATCAGAGACTCAACAAGCACTGTCCGCTATGAACTGGAGGGGATGGTGCGGGCCTTCTATGAGTAGTATTTCTCCCTGTATTCTCTCCCTTCCACTCTACCAGCCTCCTCAGTTGAGATGGTTTTGGTTGATTATCCAACATTGTGTCATCTTCCGAAGTTCCCTAGGCGTGGCAATCGATGATTTGAAACAAAAGATCATGGCTGAAGAAGTGGGGAAGATAATAAAAAATCTACTGGGCCACAAGTCTCTGGGCCCAGAAGGCTTACCCTATTTATATTATAAAACGTATGGGGACATGCTCTCTCAGTTCATGGTCCCTATGTTCAATCTTTTTATGGAGGGGGAAGAGATACCCATCTGTCTGCTTCATTCGTATATTACTGTAATCCATAAGGATGGCAAGGATCCCATGGACTGTGCGTGGTATTGCCTTATAAGCTTACTAAATTCGGATCTCAAAAACTATACCAAATTGCTTGCTGAGCGATTGAGCAATTGGTTTCCACAATTGATTAATAAGGATCAGGTGGGTTTCGTGTGGTTCAGGTAAGGAGGAGACAATACTAGACCTAACCTAGACCTAGTTGAGGTGGCCAATAGAGAATGGAATGAGGCGGTCCTCTTCAGGCTTGATGCAGAGAAGGCCTTCAACAGGCTAGATTAGACGTTTATGCCCTGCACTTTGTGACACTTTGGCCTGTCAGGGCCCTTTGTCTCAGCATTGAGAGGTCTCTACTCCAGACGAACAGTGACAATATGACTGTCACATGCCCACTCAGAGAGCCTTTCTATAAGGAATGGCACCTGACAGGGTTGTCCACTCTCACCATTACTGTATATCTTGAGCATTGAGCCCCTGGTGGCCTAGATACATAACAAACCCGACATCACTGAAATCCAAATTAGGAGTAAAACTTTTAAAGTAGCTTTATTTGCGAATGACGTCATGCTATCCCTAACCAATCCTATTGTCTCCCTTCCTAACCTACACAACATTCTAAACACATGTGGTGCATGACCTCCATAAAATATATAGGAAGTCACATTACTCCGAGTTAGAAAACTATATATAGGGCAAATTCCCGCCCCAGATCCAGGAAACAGAAGCGCGGATCCGGAAATGGTCCTCCATGCAAATTTCACTGTTAGTTAGAATAGCAGCGATTAAGATGTTGATTTTCCATACATTCCTTTATTTGTTTGAGACTATACCAGCTAAGGTCCCGATGAAAGTGCTAAAAAAAAATCCAGTCACTGATTTTAAAATTCATATGGCACTCGGAACGACTTTGCATACCCAGCTCAATCCTTTGCGCCCCCAGGTCGCAGGGAGATCTGGCTTGCCTGGACATTACTAAATATTATTATGCAGCCCACCTATGCTGAATCCCATCATGGACAATGCTCCTGGTGCATAATAAGTGGACAGAAATAGAATAGAAAAGCTCTGGATGGTCATTACCATCCCAGCTCTTTAACCTGGGGATGACCATATGATGTATCTCCTAATACGCTCTTAGGGCCTATGGCATTCACTGGAGAGCTTTGGTGTAGGCTTAGAATGCAGTTTTAATTGGCCTCGCATGCTTCCTTTTTTATGCCTTTCTTATACACCCCACAGCTGAAGAAGACGATGAATGCTACTGTGACTTGTCTGTGGGCAGAGGCGGGACACTTTGCCTTCAGGGACCTGGTGGACCCTTTCACCAGGACACCCAGAACATTCAGAGATCTCTCTGAGAGACGCAGACTGCCACCTACACTATTCTTCTCATACCAGCAAATAATATCTTATTTTAGGGCTGTATTGGGTTCCTTTAGAATCCCTCCACTTATAACTTTAAATATATTTGCTTTAGGGGCACTTCAACTATGGGTCTCATGTCTGACATATATATAAACTTCTACATACACCTGATAACAGGATACACATCTTTACCTGCGGAGGTGGGAGCAATGGGTTGGTCAGAAACTTTACCCCCAAAAATGGCAGATAATATGGTCCGAAGCCTACAGATCTTCCATATGTAGAATCTATAGAGAAAACCAACTGAAACTACTCATGATTTGATATCATATGCCCGAACTGCTACACAAATTTAATCATGCTATTCCAGACATATGCTTCTCTTTACCATATTTTCTGGACCTGCTCTGGAATATAGGCTTTTTGGAGGGAAGTAGAGGGCCTGGTAGGGAAGGTCCTTTCCAGGAGTTCACTCCTGGACCTGCTGGCTTACCTGCTAAATTTGCTCCCTCTGGGAATAGAAAAACCGGGAATACAATTATTAATGCATTTGTTGACTGCTGCTAAATGTCTGATCTTCCTCTATTGGAAGAGGACTTCAACTCCCGCTCTGTCAGACTTATATGCTAGAATAAAAGATGGAGCGTTGTATATCTTATGGAGCGGATGACTGCTATATTGCATAACAGTATGGACTCAATTAACAAAATATGAACTTCATGGATAGTGTTCACTGAAAATACACAATTCTAGGACTACGTGAGTATGCTAAGCTGACCTGGAGCCAGGGCCGCCGACAAGGCTTGCCTACCGTTACAGCTGTCAGGGGTCCGGCAATGATTCATAGGAGAGGGGGCCTGCAGGAGAAGTGAGGGGGCGGGCCTGATCTCCTCTGGGCCTCACCCCCTCACCACTTCTATGGGCCCCTTCTCCTATGAATCTCTTCTGAACCCCACCCAGAGCCAGCCTTACAGCTCGGTACAGGGGGTATCAGAGCCATTTGAGGAAGGAGTGAGGAGGAGCCCTGAAACAGTGCAGCCAATGGGAGCTGCAGGAGGGAGGGACTTTCTTATCTAATCTTCGCTGAGCCTGCACTGCTGCTGCCATTTCCAGTCATCAGTCATCACCAGCAGGAGTAGTGAGGGTGAGTCTGATACAGGACAAGCCACTGTGAGTGTGAGCCTGCACCAGTGATGTGTTCTCCTGTCCCTCCACAACTGCAGCGGTACCTCAATGATCAGGGCTGAGCTGTGACTGCACTATCAGCTCTCTGTCATCACTGAGGAGTCTCTGTCCTTAACACTGAGCCTACTCTATCAGCTATAAATTCTGCTAAGCTCTGAAAGTGATCTCTGCTTGTGCTGGTGACTCCCTTCCTCACCTCCTGCTGAGAAGGAGCAGGACAAGACACTACAGCTCCATTCTCAAGATTCCCAGAGCTGACAATTACTCCAAACTGCTCTGGAAAACTGGAATCTTGAACAGAGCTGCAGTGTGCTGTCACGGGTCAGATTGGGCACATACAGCCCTGTCCTCAGCAGGAGGTGGAGGGGTCACCAGCACAAACAACTCCTGGATTTATAGCTGACAAATACATTCACTTCCCAGATATGTCATTAAACACACATCTATTATCTGTATTATTTATTTAATCTATAATATATCTATCATCTATCTATATATCTAATTTATCAGCTATCTATCATCTATTGTCAATCTATTTCTATCTTATCTATCATCTATTTCTATCTTTTATCTATCATCTATGTATCTTTTTCTATATCTATATGTCTCTACACAGCACTATACTCTATATACAGGTGCACACTACATCCTATATTACAGTGTGTCTGTATATACTGTATGAATATAGTGTGGACTTGTATATACAGTATAGTGCTGTGTATACAAGATAAAATACCACAAATCTTTAATGTGTACACACACATCAGTCTCTAATGTGTACACAGATGTCAATCTCTAATGTGTATACAGCCAGCAGTCTCTAATTTGCATAGGGTTAGTAGTCTCTAATGTGCATAAAGCTAGCAGTCTCTAATATGAATACGGCCGGCAATTTCTGTGTAAAAAGGTGGCAGTCTCTAATGTGTATCCTTCTGGCAGTCTCAGTGTATACAGCCAGCAGTTTCTATTGTGCATACAGCCAGCAGACATCTATTGTATATATGGCCCGCAGCCATCTCCATTGTATATGTGACCCGCAGCCGTCTCCATTGCATATATGGCCTACAGCTCTTTCCATTGTGTATATGGCCGACAGCCATCTCCATTGCTTATATGGCCTGCAGGAGTCTCCATTGCATATATGTTCAGCAGCTGTCTTCATTGTGTATACAGCCCGCAGCCGTCTCCATTACGTATATGGCCCACAGCAGTCTCCATTGTGGATACGGCCAGCAATCTCTATTGTGTATTCTCTATTGTATGTATAGCCAGCAGCAGTCCCTATTGTTTATATGGCCAGCAGAAGTCTCCATTGTGTATACTGCCTATAGAAGTCTCTATTCTGTATAACAGCCAGTAGCAGTCTCTATTGTGCATTCTCTTTTGTGTTTACAGCCAGCAGCAGTCTTTATTGTGTAAGCAGCCCAAAGCAGTCTCAATTGTGTATGTGTAAATATATGTATTTTATGTGTTGGGGTGGAGGCGGAGCAAGGTGGGGGCGGTGCCTGGGTGGAGACTGGGCAGAGTCTCAGGGGGCCCCGAAATTTTGCCAGTGGGGGGCCCTGAAATTCCTAGTGGCCGCCCTGCCTGGAGCTATTTGCCCCCCTCCTTTTAAACACCTGATTCACTAGATCTCTATCCATTTACGTTTTTGGGATCTCAGAAATGACTAAATAGGAACTGTACACGGACTTAGATAATAGAATTAATCACGACTTGTAAGGTTGATTGACATTAAGATGTTTGACAACACTTTTGTATTGTATAACAGACTTGTTAATGTATGTTTTGAAAAAAAATCTAAATAAAAATAAAGTTGAATCAAAAGAATGGACTTTTCTTTCACAAGGAATTCGGAAAAGTTGTATGTAAACATTTTCATTGCAAACTTTACATGCACAGAACAAAAAGGTAGTATCTTTATATTTTTACTCTACTTTAGAGGAAACCAAAACAATTGAATGACTAAATAACTGATATGCAGAAAACTGTAAAAGTAATTTAGCTCAGCCTTCAAATATCCGGACCAACATGATGATTTAGTACATGGGAAGACAAATAATTACTCTTCAAAGGATGCAAAGATACAAATCTTGGTCAACTATCTTATTTAATGTTTTATATGCTTAAAGCAACAATTTAGCTTTAAATCCAAAAAAGCAATATTTATTATGACATTTAATCTGATGGTACTTATCTATGGTATCCTAGATGATGTGCATTGGTGAATACTGTAGATGCTTGAAATCTCCCCACTGCCGTTTCATACTGATTTATGAGCCTTATTCTTCCAAACCTGTAAATTATTTGTAAGTTTGTAGCATTTTGCCTATGAACCAATTTGTCCCTAGAATAAATTGTAAATCAACTTTTCCTTTGATAATATAGGTTCATTGCTTATCAAAGTGGATCTATGTAAAGTCAATGAAGTTTGTGTAAGAAAGGTCTACTTTTGCTGGAGGCACATGTTGCCCTTGACTCTACACACGTTATGAGCTGTGAACAGTTGATCACTGGGTGTATTTTTCTATTCAACCGCCCTAAACATCTCTTCTATCCATAAGGCTAGGGTAAGACTTAAAAGGCACAATCTGGTAACTGCATCCATTACCGGATTTGGTTTTACCGTGTGCCTTCATACTATCATTTTTTAGTAAAATTGCAACCCTCATTCCGGATCTGGATGCATTAATGCATCCGGTATTGTAATGTGGGTTTTTGCAATTTTAAAAACTGCATCCGGATCTGGTACCCCAAGATACATTTATATACCTTGCGGTACCGGATCCGGTTCCCATAGACTCCCATTATAACAAAATTGGAACTGGTTTTGGAACCGGTGCGATAGACGTAGCCTGAATGATTTTTCCTGCAGGCTCTAAAACCGGATCCGTAAACCGGATTGCAGGCATCAGATAGGTGAGTATGATATTTTTTTATTTTTAAAAATATACATAATTGTTCAGAAATGCCCGATTCTTTTCATTGAAGAAAAGAAAAACACAATACTACACTGGTTATTAATGATGGATCACATAGCAGCTAAGATAATGCTTTCTTTTCTGCCATACGACTTATTTTCTCAACTTTTTCTGTGCTTTTTTAAAAACTACATTCTATAGCTATTTGGGCATGGGAAGCAGCTGATAGGAAGCAGTGCAATGTGACAGCAGAGTAGGAGTTAACAGAGATGGAGACTGAACTGTGTGGAGCCAGATGACAGATGAGAAAAGCTTGTACCAACGAAAGAGGATTTTGCAGTGATCCTGACATTCTGACATTGCTCAGCACTGTGCTGTAGCCTGAAGTAATCTGGCACATTGTCACCTCATCAGCTGCAGTCAGCAGTGTAGGCCCTTCCCTTTTTACCCTTATATGGTTATATGCCCGTATTCAGTGTGAGAAGCTTGAAGATGGATCTCACCGAGAATGAACATATGTCTGGTTCAGACACAGTCTAGTAGGGACACCTAGTGGAAGGTATATGAATGGTTTTCAACCAGAATTCTCCTATAAAGTATATTTGAAAGTTTATTAAAATCACTTGATGTACATTATTATTAAATAAAAACTTAAACGGCAGTTATGATTTGAGGAATCTTTTTTCAATTGTCCACTAATTATGTTTACTAAACAACCAAAAACTCAAACAATAAGAGTGAAAAGGAAGTCCTTCCTTCTCTTTGTGCTCCAGCAATATATTACCACCGGTTACAGAAAAGAGAATAGCTTCCTACCTGCACACAATTCGAATATGGATCCTGCTTCACTTTATGCAACCAAGGTGTATACAATCAGGAAATTTTAAGATACAATCACGATATGATGTTTAAATGTAAATTACCAATTTTATTCTTTACAATTTTAGAACATATAAAGATTTTACTATGCTATATCTGTTATATTATTATGTTATAATCTCATTAAAAAATCTTATTAAGTACCACAGATTAACATTAAATGATGACAGCAGGTTAGTTGTTATGTACTATTATTTCCAGCCCTCTAAAGATGTTTTAGCGGTAATACATTTAAACATTCTCTATTACACATTTTTTAATCACATTAGGGTCAAAGATGACTTTTTAACAACATTAAACATTAATATAGAATGAATTAAGCAGAACAGTAGGCATGGCATTGTTCCAGTCAGATACTCTGTAAACTGTTCTTGTGCTGAAATCACCTGCAAACTTACCCAAAGGGGTCATAAATCAATGTTTTGTGCTTAATAATTGATTATCTCAACGGAGAAAGACAGCGGCACCTGCAGAATGCACAACTGCCAGAAAAAGCCAGATCACAGGCAAGCCATGGCATTTTATGTAAAACTCAGGAAGCCTGAACAGGCAATAAAGACAATTGCTTTTCTGTTTGCCTTCACAATTAAATGCTGTTGTCACGTTACTTATTTATATATTCAGACACAATTTAATTATTTTATACTCTTACATAGCCCCATTAATTCCACAACTCGTTACAGACATTAACATCACTGTCCCTGCCGGGAACAACAATCTAAATTCCCTACCGGCATGTCTTTGGAATGTGGGAGGAAACTTGAATATTTGGAGAAAACCCATGCAAAGACAATAAGAAAACACAAACTCCTTGTCCATACTGTCATTGGTGGAATTTGAACCCGAGACACCAGCACTATAAATTGGCATATCTGACCACGGAGCCACCGTTCCACCCACTTCAATGCTGATATGTTTTAAAGATCATATTTGGTAAAAATTCAAAACATCCTACAACAATGTTGAGTGCCCTTCATGGGTGTATCATTGTCATGATGAAATGTGATAGCTGCCTAAAAGAGTGGTAGACTTCGGTCTAAAAATTATAATCCAGCAAACATTCTGGTAATATAAATGTCATTTTTATACAAACAACTGATAATGTATATTCACATGAACATATGTCTGCCTCAGTATAGCCTTTTAAATGAAAACTATTCATTTAAAGGGAATCTGTCACCAGGTTGTTGCCATCAAATCTTAGAGCAGCATAATACAGAGACAAAGACCCTGATTCCAGCAATGTGTCACTTTCTAGGGTGTTTGCTGTAGTTTTAATAAAATAACTGTTTTATCAGCAGGAGATAAGCAGAGGTTGGTAACTCTGCTACCATGTAGTCGTCCACATTCATGACCTCTATACACCCCTCTATAGCATGGAACAGGGCGTTAGTCGTGGGTGAGGTAGTTGTCTTCAACACCCCGCCACACTACATTTAACCCCTTCTCGACCAATGACGTTGTACAACATCATGGAAATCGGTGCCTTCCCGACCTATGACGTTGCCACAGTAACCGCCATCGGGCCCCGATGCTCTGTGATTCCTATCACAGAGCACCGGGGCTTGAGGTCAGGGGATGTGGATTCCCCACCCCACCCCCAGGATCACGGTGATTGGCTGTTTGAACAGTCAATCACCGTGATCCTCTGCCAGCTATCCAAGGGGCTGTGGAGCGGCTCTGATGGGGGTGATCATCTGATCAGATTGCTTCCATTGGATGGAAGCGATCTGATGGGATGATCACCCTCATCAGAGCCGCTCCACAGCCGCCCTGCATCCACCGCCCCCGCCGGTAATCTTTTGCCCGGCCATCTTTTCCTCCTGGCCTCCCCTCATCCGCTCCTCCCCCTCGTTTTCCTGCCCTTCCTCTGAGCCCCCCTCCATGACCTGTGCTCCCCCTCCGTGACCCGCGCTCCCCCTCCGTGACCCCCGCTCCCCCCTCCATGACCCGTGCTCCCCCCTCCGTGACCTGCGCTCCCCCCGTCACCTCTGCTCCCCGCCAGCCACCAGCTGCCATCTCTCCTGCGCTCCTCTGTTGATGATAGCTGAGGAGCTGCAGGACAACGGGCACTGTGCTGCCAGGAGGATCTCTGCTGTTAGGTAAGTATGGGATAGATGGGATGGATGGATGGGATGGATGGATAGATGTGAGCATGCATGGATGTGAGCGTGCATGGATGTTTGTGTGCGTGGATGTATGCATGTGTAGATGTGTACGTGCGTGGATGTGTGCATGCATGGATGTGTGCGTGTGTGGATATGAGCATGCATGGATGTGTTCATGCGTGGATAGATGTGAGCATGCGTGGATGTGTGCATGCGTGGATGTGTTTGTGCATGGATGTGAGCGTGTGTGGATGTGAGCGTTCGTGGATGTGTGCATGCGTGGCTGTGCGCGTGCATGCATGGATGTGAGCGTGCGTGGATGTGTGCATGCGTGGATAGATGAGAGCATGTGTGGATGTGTGCGTGGATGTGTGCGTGCGTGGATGTGTGCATGCGTGCATAGATGTGTGCGTGTGTGGATGCGTGCTTGGATGTGAGCGTGCGTGGATGTATGCGTGCGTAGATGTGTACGTGCGTGGATGCGTGCGTGGATGTGTGCGTGCGTGGATGTGTGCGTGCATGCATGGATGTGTGCATGCGTGGATAGATGAGAGTGTGCGTGGATGTGAGCATGTGTTGATGTGAGCGTGCGTGGATGTGTGCGTGCGTGGATGTGTGCGTGCATGCATGGATGTGTGCATGCGTGGATAGATGAGAGTGTGCGTGGATGTGTGCATGCATGGATGTGAGCGTGCGTGTGTGGATGTGTGCGTATGTGGATGTGTGCATGCGTGGATGTGTCCGTGCATGGATGTGTGCGTGCGTGGATGTGAGCGTGCGTGCATGTGAGCATGCATGGATGTGAGTGTGCATGGATGCGTGCATGGATGATAGGTGGATGGATGGGTGCAACAAGGGATCAAGTGTCCTCTTGTAGTCTTTGGGATCATAGTCATGGTGCACTATATAACAGATTCTAGCCATACAGTGCACCATAACTCTGACCCCAGAGACTGTAGAAAGAGGACACTTGATCCCTTGCTGCTGTCTCTGGATTGAGCAGAGGCGATCAAGTATCGTGGGACCTTCGTTGTGGACTACGTCGGAGGTGATGAAGTGTCGTGGGACCTTCGTTGTGGACTACGTCGGATCTTTATTATAAAGATGGAGTCCAAATTTTGTTTGTGTTTTTTTTTCAAATAAAAAGATTTTTCTCTGTGTGTATTTTTTTTCACTATTTACTAGAGATTCCTAATGGCCGGGTCTAACATTGGCCCGACATTATGAATCTCGGGCTTAGTGCCAGCTGCCAATAAAAAGCTGGCATTTAACCCCTTTATTACCCAGTTTGCCATCGACACCAGGACAACTGCAAGAGCCTGGGTACAGCGCCAGAAAATGGCGCTTCAATGAATGCGCCATTTTCTGGGGCAGCTGCGGGCTGCAATTCACAGCATGGGGGGCCCAAAACGCTTGGGCCTCTCCATGCTGAGGATTCCAGCCCCCAGCTGGTTAGTTGTACCTGGCTGGGCCAAAAATATGGCGGAGCCCCGTGTCATTTTTTTTTCTAGAATTAGTTCTAGAAATAAAAAGAAAATGGGCTTCGCTGTATTTTTGGTTACCAGCCAGGTACAACGAGGCAGCTGGGGGTTGCTGGCAGTCCGTAGCTGCCAAGTTGTACCTGGCTGGACCAAAAATATGGCGGAGCCCCATGTCATTTTTTTTTCTAGAATTAGTTCTTGAAATACAAAAAATGGGCTTCGCTGTATTTTTGGTTACCAGCCAGGTACAACGAGGCAGCTGGGGGTTACTGGCAGTCCGTAGCTGCCAAGTTGTACCTGGCTGGACCAAAAATATGGCGGAGCCCCATGTCATTTTTGTTTTCTAGAATTAGTTCTTGAAATACAAAAAATGGGCTTTGCTGTATTTTTGGTTACCAGCCAGGTACAACGAGGCAGCTGGGGGTGGCTGGCAGTCTGTAGCTGCCAAGTTGTACCTGGCTGGACCAAAAATATGGCGGAGCCCCATGTCATTTTTGTTTTCTAGAATTAGTTCTTGAAATACAAAAAATGGGCTTCGCTGTATTTTTGGTTACCAGCCAGGTACAACGAGGCAGCTGGGGGTTGCTGGCAGTCCGTAGCTGCCAAGTTGTACCTGGCTGGACCAAAAATATGGCGGAGCCCCATGTCATTTTTTTTTCTAGAATTAGTTCTTGAAATACAAAAAATGGGCTTCGCTGTATTTTTGGTTACCAGCCAGGTACAACGAGGCAGCTGGGGGTTACTGGCAATCCGTAGCTGCCAAGTTGTACCTGGCTGGACCAAAAATATGGCGGAGCCCCATGTCATTTTTGTTTTCTAGAATTAGTTCTTGAAATACAAAAAATGGGCTTTGCTGTATTTTTGGTTACCAGCCAGGTACAACGAGGCAGCTGGGGGTGGCTGGCAGTCTGTAGCTGCCAAGTTGTACCTGGCTGGACCAAAAATATGGCGGAGCCCCATGTCATTTTTGTTTTCTAGAATTAGTTCTTGAAATACAAAAAATGGGCTTCGCTGTATTTTTGGTTACCAGCCAGGTACAACGAGGCAGCTGGGGGTTGCTGGCAGTCCGTAGCTGCCAAGTTGTACCTGGCTGGACCAAAAATATGGCGGAGCCCCATGTCATTTTTTTTTCTAGAATTAGTTCTTGAAATACAAAAAATGGGCTTCGCTGTATTTTTGGTTACCAGCCAGGTACAACGAGGCAGCTGGGGGTTACTGGCAGTCTGTAGCTGCCAAGTTGTACCTGGCTGGACCAAAAATATGGCGGAGCCCCATGTCATTTTTGTTTTCTAGAATTAGTTCTTGAAATACAAAAAATGGGCTTCGCTGTATTTTTGGTTACCAGCCAGGTACAACGAGGCAGCTGGGGGTTGCTGGCAGTCCGTAGCTGCCAAATTGTACCTGGCTGGAGCATAAATATGGCGGAGCCCCATGTCATTTTTTTTTTTCTAGAATTAGTTCTTGAAATACTAAAAATTGGCTTCGCTGCATTTTTTGGTTGCCAGCCAGGTACAGCTGGGGGGCTGGAATCCTCAGCATGGAGAGACCCAAATGTGGGCTCCCATGCTGCAAAATGCAACCCATAGCCACCCCAGAAAATAGCGCATTCATTAGAGGCGCCATTTTCTGATGCTGCACCCCAACTCTACCAGTTGCCCTTGTGCTGGTTGCACACGGCTTCTCCATACACGACATGGTGTCCGCTAACAATGTGAATGGAAAATTAGCTCAAATTGTTTGCGGACACCATATCGCGTTTGGAGAGCCCCTGTGTGCCTGAACATTGGAGCTCCTCCACAAGTGACCCCTTTTTGGAAACTAGAATCCCCAAGGAACATATCTAGATACATAGTGAGCATTTTGAACCCCCAGGTGCTTTACAAATTGATCCGTAATAAGGAAAAAGTACTTTTTTATTTCACACAAATTTTCTTTTTTAATTTTTACTGATCAATTTGTGAAGCACCTGGGGATCCAAAGTGCTCACTATGCATCCAGATAAGTTCCTTGGGGGGTCTAGTTTCCAAAATGGGGTCACTTGTGGGGGAGCTCCAATGTTTAGGCACATAGGAGCTCCTCATACGCGACATGGTGTCCACTAGCAATTAGAATTGTTAGCGGACACCATGACGCATATGGAGAGCCCCTGTGTGCCTAAACAGTGGAGCTCCCCCACAAGTGACCCCATTTTGGAAACTAGACCTCCCACGGAATTTACCTAGATGGGTGGTGAGCACTTTGAACTCCCAGGTGCTTCACAAATTAATCTGTAAAAATGAAAAAAGAAAATTTTTGTGGAAAAAAAAAGTACTTTTTCATTTTTACGGATCAATTTGTGAAGCACCTGGGGGTTCAAAGTGCTCACTATGCATCTAGAGAAGTTCCTTGGCGGGGTCTAGTTTCCAAAATGTGGTCACTTGTGGGGGAGCTCCAATGTTTAGGCACATAGGGGCTCTCCAAGCACGACATGGTGTCCGCTAACAATTTGAGCTAATTTTCCATTCAAATTGTTAGCGGACACCATGTAGTCTTGGAGAGCCCCTGTGTGCCTAAACATTGGAGCTCTCCCACACGTGACCCCGTTTTGGAAACTAGACCCCCCAGGGAACTTATCTATATGGGTGGTGAGCATTTTGAACCCTCAGCTGCTACACAAATTAATCTGTAAAAATGAAAAAAGAAAACTATTGTGGGAAAAAAAAAAAAAAAATTTTCATTATTACGTATCAATTTGTGAAACATCTGTGGGTTCAAAGTGCTCACCACCCATGTAGATAAGTTCCTTGGGGTGTCTAGTTTCCAAAATGGGGTCACTTGTGTGGAAGCTCCATTGTTTAGGCACATAGGGGCTCTCTAAATGCAACATGGTGTCGGCTAACAATTTGAGCTAATTTTCCATTCAAATTGTTAGCGGACACCATGTCGCCTTTGGAGAGCCCTTGTGTGCCTAAACATTGGAGCTCCCCCACAAATGACCCCATTTTGGAAACTAGACCCCCCCAGGGAATATATCTATATGGGTGGCGAGCACTTGGACCCCCAGATGTTTCACAATTTGATCTGTAATAATGAAAAAGTACTTTTTTTTCCCCAAACATTTTCTTTTTTCATTTTCACAGATTAATTTGTGAAGCACCTGGGAATTCAAAATGCTCACCATCCATCTAGATAAGTTCCCTGGGGGGTCTAGTTTCCAAAATGGGGTCACTTGTGTGGGAGCTCCATTGTTTAGGCACATAGGGGCTCTCAAAACGCGACATGGTGTCCGCTAACAATTTGAGCTAATTTTCCATTCAAATTGTTAGCGGACACCATGCGGCCTTTGGAGAGCACCTGTGTGCCTAAACATTGGAGCTCCCCCACAAATGACCCCATTTTGGAAACTAGACCCCCCCAGGGAATATATCTAGATGGGTGGTGAGCACTTTGAACCCCCAGGTGCTTCACAAATTAATCTGTAAAAAATGAAAAAAGAAACTTTTTGTGGAAAAAAAAATACTTTTTCATTATTACAGATCAATTTGTAAAACATCTGGGGGTTGAAAGTGCTCACCACTCATGTAGATAAGTTCCCTGGCGGGTCTAGTTTCCAAAATGGGGTCACTTGTGTGGGAGCTCCATTGTTTAGGCACATAGGGGCTCTCCAAACGCGACATGGTGTCCGCTAACAATTTGAGCTAATTTTCCATTCAAATTGTTAACAGTCACCATGTCGCATTTGGAGAGCCCCTGTGTGCCTAAACATGGGAGCTCCCACACATGTGACCCCATTTTGGAAACTAGACCCCCCCAGGGAACTTATCTAGATGGGTGTTGAGCACTTTGAACCCCCAGATGTTTCACAAATTGATCCGTAATAATGAAAAACTACTTTTTTTTCACAAAAATATTTTTTAGCCTTTCTTTTTTCATTTTCACATAGGCAAAAGGATAATATGCATCCTAAAATTTGTTGCGCAATTTCTCCTGAGAACATCGATACCTCATATGTGGTCATTAACCACTGTTTGGGCGCACAGCAGGGCTCAGAAATGAAGGAGCGCCATTTCACTTTTTGAATGGAAAATTAGCTCAAAAAGTCAAATTGCACTCCTTCACTTCTGAGCCCTGCTGTGCCCCCAAACAGTGATTTATGACCACATATGAGTTATCGGTGTTCTCAGGAGAAATTGCCCAACACATTTTAGGATCCATTTTATCCTATTGCCCATGTGAACATGAAAGAATTGAGGCTAGAAAACATTTTTGTTAAAAAAATTAAAATGTCAATTTTTTCCTTCCATGTTGCTTTAGCTCCTGTGTCACTTTTGGGTGTTTTCTGTCATGTACACCCCTCAAAGGGACTTCATATGTGATGTGGTCACTAAAAAAAAGGTTTTATAAATTTTGCTGGAAAAATGAGAAATTACTGATGAACTTTGAACCCTTATAACTTCCCACCCCAAAAAAAAATATTTTTTCCAAAATTGTGCTGATGTAAAGTAGACATTTGGGAAATGTTATTTATTAACTCTCTGGTTTAGCAGAATAAAAATTCAAAATTTTAAAATTACAAAATTTCCAAAATTTTGCCAAATGTTTGATTTTTTCACAAATAAACGCAAAAATTATCGACCTAAATTTACTACTAACATGAAGCCCAATATGTCACGAAAAAACTATCTCAGAATTGCTAGGATCCATTGAAGCGTCCCAGAGTTATTACCTCATAAGGGACACTGGTCAGAATTGACAAAAATGCCAAGGCCTTTAGGGTCAAAATAGGCTGGGTCATGAAGGGGTTAAAGGGGATATCAGGGATTTTGCATCCCCAAAAAAATGTGCCTAAGCATGAACAGGCAGGTAGCTGACATCTACCTGCCTATTGTGCCCAATGCCTGTCACTACTGTTCAAGGCTGACATGAAGCGGGCACAGACCTTTTGGCAATTTTTCATCTTACGATGATGTCACATCAGCAGAGGGGTGGCTTCTCCCATCTGTCAACAGCCATCAGAGTCGAGGTTACGCAGATTGACAGCTGGCTCCCCCAATCAGGTAGGGAAAGCCGGCTGTCAATCAGCAGGGGACCAGCTGTCCTGCCCCTTCCATACATCAGAGAAGAAAAGCCTGCTCCACTCTATTTACCCTGCTATTTTGTCCCTGGCAGGAGGGGGGTTGAAAGGCGGGGATTGGTACCGGGCACAACAGACAGGTGGGTGGCAGAAACCTGCCTGTTAGTGATTAGGCATATTTTTATTTATAAAAATCATGGATAAGCCCTTTAAGAGGAGATCCTGGCTGGGTGTGTGGATTTGCATTGTCCTTTGCAGGCTGAATGATGCCGATGGCTTTGGCTGGCCAAGACCAGATATTAACCAGTTCATCAAGGGAGACCACAAATTCTTTAAAAACAGTTCTTGTTAAACCCTTTAATACATATGTAAAAGTCAGAGCTTGGTTTTGGACTTACTAGCTTTGTACTGCCCCAATAGAAGCATGTATACAGACAATAAATATGCTTCCAGAGATATGGCATGCAGCCACATGTTTTCCATGGTCACTAGTCTACAGTATAAGGGCACTAAAATAAATTCCCTTTTAAAAGTAGTCACTCCAATGACATATAACTCAACAAAAAAGGAGAGAAATCCCCTTTCTTTTTAGGAATGATTAATAAAATTAAGTCAAAATACAAATAAATTCCAATTCTTTATTTATATTTCATATCAAAACTATTAAAATTATTGCACAGAGCATTCCCTCATATGGGACCAATCATATTACAGCCTAAACAGTATATATTACATAGTACATTTTATACTCAACAATTCATTCTATCACTGTAGTGTAGTATATATTTCACGTTGTATCCACTACTGGCAAGATCTAATGGACTTCCAGATACATAGGCCAAACCTTTTCAATCTTAAGTAGCTACCCACAAACTATCAATCCCTATTGGGTAAGGTCTATGTTGTTGTAGAGTAGCAACTATTGTGAGCTAAGGCCCGATCACTCGTCCAACCTTATTAGATAGTTATTAGTTAGAGCATATACCTGATAGAAACTGCTGTGCTGCAATGATGTCCCCTCTCCCCTACGTCCGTTTCGCACCTCGCTTCTTCCGGGGAAGCGAGGTGCGAAACGGACGTAGGGGAGAGGGGACATCATTGCAGCACAGCAGTTTCTATCAGGTATATGCTCTAACTAATAACTATCTAATAAGGTTGGACGAGTGATCGGGCCTTAGCTCACAATAGTTGCTACTCTACAACAACATAGACCTTACCCAATAGGGATTGATAGTTTGTGGGTAGCTACTTAAGATTGAAAAGGTTTGGCCTATGTATCTGGAAGTCCATTAGATCTTGCCAGTAGTGGATACAACGTGAAATATATACTACACTACAGTGATAGAATGAATTGTTGAGTATAAAATGTACTATGTAATATATACTGTTTAGGCTGTAATATGATTGGTCCCATATGAGGGAATGCTCTGTGCAATAATTTTAATAGTTTTGATATGAAATATAAATAAAGAATTGGAATTTATTTGTATTTTGACTTAATTTTATTAATCATTCCTAAAAAGAAAGGGGATTTCTCTCCTTTTTTGTTGAGTTAGTATAAGGGCACTGCATAATGATAGCATAAGATGACAGATCTCTTCCACTCCTTACTGGATTAACCTTTAGGGCCATCAGAAATATCAAACTGCATGACCCAATGTTGTCAATACATGGCCGGATATTAAAAGTCAGACTGGTAAGGTCTCCATACCTGACATTAATCGATGCAGCCCCAACTCCAACATAGCATTTCTTGCTATTACAATTGAGGGTAAATATTCATGGATGTTTAAATTGGGTCTTTGATCAGCAATTCAAGTTAAGATGTCACATATATAGCTCAGGTGTGTAATGTGTAAAGCACTATGCATTCATGTAAGATAAAGATGATTTACATATTTTTACATTACCTAAGCAGAGCAAACTCAAAAGAACAAAAAAAAATCCATTCTACATTATTGAAAATATACACAGAAAATAATGAAAAGCACTAACCTTCATGTGCATTAATATACAATTCTACCTAACTGATCAAATGCCTCTGAGCAATTCAACAAAGAATCTTTCCAACCCTTACTCTATGTACTGTAAGACACAAAATAAATGTCTTTAAATAGAGAAAAGATTTTCCAAAGAAAGAATTTAACGTTATGTACAGAAAACCTAGCATTAGTAATATTGGTACAATGCATTCTAGGCTGTCTATGTGATGAGCCTAATATAATGTATGGACAGTTCTTGTATGAGCAGACAGCAATCACAATATAAAAAATATGACTTAAAAAAATGGGTATTGCTTAATTTTTGTGATATCCTAAAGGCAAGAATCGGTACTTCAGTGCATAGAATCTAAGAGGACATTGATAGAATTTCAGTCATCTGCCGTGGAAATACTGCAACATCCCTCATTAATTTACAAGACAAAACCGCATTGTGTGTGTCAATATTCTGGACATCCTGATGATCATTTAACAACATACCTGCAAAGTATATTTATAGGATCCAAAGTATTGAATTATATATATATCCAAAAAGCAGTAGAAAACTGGGCACCGACAGGTTAATGTGCTTTCTGTGTGGTGCACCTATATTCACGCTTCAAGATCAAACAATAATATCCATGTGTAATTAGAAAGGGAAGCGGCACTCACCATTAGCTGTTAATGTCCTTTATTTCATTTCAATACATCGACAAAGATGAATGTAGCGGGGAGAGGGAGTGGAGGTCGGCAAGCTGTCGTCCGCCGACCCCCACTCCCTCTCCCCACTACATTCATCTTTGTCGATGTATTGAGATGAAATAAAGGACATCAACAGCTAATGGTGAGTGCCGCTTCCCTTTCTAATTACACATGGACATATATATATATATATATATATATAAACAGAAAAAAAACTGCACAGCACTCGAGATATAATGTGGACTGGTGCAAGCAGAGATGCTGAACCTAAACAGACAAGAGAGAATTCACTGCAGCACTCAGCTACTACCAATTATGTATATGCTAAAAAGCAGTCTATATTTGAGAAAAATTTTAAAAACTTACCGTATATACTCGTGTATAAGGCAACCCGTGTACAAGCCAACCCCCCTACTTTTGCCCCCAAAACCTGGGAAAACCTATTGACTCGTGTATAAGCCGAGGGTGGACCCCAGCACAGGTATACAGCCCCCAGCAATGTGGTATATAGGCCCCCCAGTGGTAGTATACAGCAGCCTCCCCAGTGGTATGCAGGCCCCAGTAGTATATACAGCAGCCCCAGGGGTATACACAGCAGCCCCAGGGGTATACACAGCAGCCCCAGGGGTATACACAGCAGCCTCAGGGGTATACACAGCAGCCCCAGGGGTAGTATACAGCAGCCCCAGGGGTAGTATACAGCAGCCCTTAGGTAGTACACAGCAGCCCCAGAGGTATATACAGCCCCAGTGGTATACAGCAGCTTTCCCAGTGGTATATACAGACCCCAGCATTATTACAGCAGCCGCCCCAGAGGTATACACAGCAGCCCCAGGGGTATACACAGCAGCCCCAGGGGTATACACAGCAGCCCCAGGGATGTACACAGCAGCCCCAGGGGTGTACACAGCAGCCCCAGGGGTGTACACAGCAGCCCCAGGGGTGTACACAGCAGCCCCAGGGGTGTACACAGCAGCCCCAGGGGTAGTACACAGCAGCCCCAGGGGTAGTACACAGCAGCCCCAGGGGTAGTACACAGCAGCCCCAGGGGTGTACACAGCAGCCCCAGGGGTAGTACACAGCAGCCCCAGGGGTGTACACAGCAGCCCCAGGGGTGTACACAGCAGCCCCAGGGGTAGTACACAGCAGCCCCAGGGGTAGTACACAGCAGCCCCAGGGGTGTACACAGCAGCCCCAGGGGTAGTACACAGCAGCCCCAAGGGTGTACACAGCAGCCCCAGGGGTAGTACACAGCAGCCCCAGGGGTAGTACACAGCAGCCCCAGGGGTGTACACAGCAGCCCCAGGGGTAGTACACAGCAGCCCCAGGGGTGTACACAGCAGCCCCAGGGGTGTACACAGCAGCCCCAGGGGTAGTACACAGCAGCCCCAGGGGTGTACACAGCAGCCCCAGGGGTGTACATAGCAGCCCCAGGGGTAGTACACAGCAGCCCCAGGGGTAGTACACAGCAGCCCCAGGGGTAGTACACAGCAGCCCCAGGGGTAGTACACAGCAGCCCCAGGGGTAGTACACAGCAGCCCCAGGGGTATATACAGCAGCCCCAGGGGTATTACACAGCAGCCCCAGAGGTATATACAGCAGCCCCAGGGGTATATACAGCAGCCCCAGGGGTGTACACAGCAGCCCCAGGGGTAGTACACAGCAGCCCCAGGGGTAGTACACAGCAGCCCCAGGTGTAGTACACTGGCCCCCCTCACTGTTTGGTGCCCCCACCTCAGGATGGCCCCCCCCGCATGCAGCGCTGCGAATATACATTACCAGCCTATCAGCTGTCACCCTTCGGTGGTGGATCGCGGCTCCCGGCTCCGACTTCCATCTTCATCTGTGTCTTCCTGCTTTGTGGCCGGGGCTCATCGCGATGACGTCATCGCGACGCCGGCCGGTCATGTGACATGCAGGAAGACACAGATGAAGATGGAAGCTGGAGCCGGGAGCCGCGATCCGCCACCGGAGGGTGACAGCTGATAGGCTGGTAATGTATATGTGCAGCGCTGCATGCGAGGGGGGCCATCCTGAGGTGGGGGCGCCAAACAGTGAGGGGGGTCCCGTATATACTCGCGTATAAGCCGAGGGGAGACTTTTCAGCCCAATTTTTGGGCTGAAAAACTCGGCTTATACGCGAGTATATACGGCAAGTTTTTTCAAAAAACTCAATATATATATATATATATATATATATATATATATATATTTATTTATTTACTTTATAAAATTTACTTTACATTATATTTAACAGCACTTTACAGACATCATCATCACTTTCCTTAGTGGGGATTACAATCTAAATTCCCCATCAATATGTATTTAAATATTGAGAGGGATCCAGAGTAGCAGGAGGAAAGTTATGCAAATAAGAGAAGAACATACTGGTATGTTTGTGTAATCAACTCATAAGACTGAAATGGGTAGAACACTCAAAACTGCAACTGGCCCAGCCGGTTCCTGTACAGACTAAATACTCGGAGATTTGTGTTTAACCTATTTTTTTACTTTTTACAAGAGTCATTACATAGTATAATTTCATAATATATAGTAAGTCACGTGAAAAATTCAAGCTGACAATAATGAGTCGGTCGACAGGGTAGGGATACTCGGATTCTGGGATAGGTTGTTATTTCGGTGGGGGGGGATCATGGCTTGTCGGTTCCCGGTTCCGTGCCCTGGACCCTCAATGACGGGGATGGTGGGGGATGATGATGGATGGGGGAATGGTAATGTGACGCCACCTGTGGTACCTGGTAACGTGGATGCCAGTGCTGCGGCCGCCCGCTGAGGTGATGGAGGTACAGCTCAGAGAAGTACAGCTCACCACAGGTGGAGCTTTACCTCAGGGCAGTGGGGTGGATGAGGGGAGTAGTAGTTCTCACCGATTTGATGCTGTAGGAGCCCTCTCGGCAGCGGAGAAAATTAGAACAGACACCATATCAGCTCAAGAAGTCCTTTACTTGAACCGGATGAAAACAGGTACACAGTACAGTCAGGTTTAATGGGGTAGCAGCCACAGATTTTGAGGAGTCTCTGCAGAGTCTGTCGGTGGTATCTTTGCAGTAGCTTTCTGTGTCTGGGTTCCTCTTTAACTCTCATTAACCACACTAAAGAGCCCTTTCATCGGTCCCCTGGTCTGTTACTGTTAGGTACAGTCGGTTCCTTACCGGTATGGATGGGAGCAACAGCAAGATAATCCTCCCACCACCGGAATTCGGTCCTTTCCCTAAAGTGTACTGGAGAGGTAGGGATTCAGTCTGTGGCGCTATGGCTTCCTTATGTCGGTCCCACAGCTTGTCGGTTTGCAGTCAGGGAAAGACCAACTGACTACCTCGGCTCCGGTATGCCGGTGACGACCCGGACTTCCCAGCCGGCTCCAACCGGTCCTGGTTTGTCCCCTCCGGTGTCTAGGTCACCCCTCTCCAAAGAGGTGCCCTCCTGTCACGGACGCAGTCTCCTGATGTCTGCCTTGGCTGCTTCCTCAGCACCGTCCTTGTGACTCACACGCTGACTGAAACTAACCGTCACTCACTGTCACTCAAGTCTCCCACTCTACTCTAGGCTCCACCCCCTGGGACTTACTGAATATACGGTCCCCTATCCTAAGGTAGCCTAGTGTATGTGTGTATGTTATGACAGACTCTGTAAGAACCCCCGTATCCATGACTACGGAGGCACTACACCTTCTGTTTGGGGTGCAGTACCTCCCTGTGGCGCCTTCCCATAGGGGCGCCACAATAACATGTTACCAAACATTTGGTACAATTGAATACACAACTAAGAACTATGTACATTGACATGGAATAACAATTCTAATTACAAATAGAATTTAATGAATACAGAAACCCCTATATTATACGATAGTGCGCAATGAGATTATACGAATCACTCTCCAAACCAGTACAAAACCGGTTAGGCTAGGGTCACACTTCCGTAGTGACCCTAGCACGACTGAACCATTAAAAACGTAAAAATTTCCGCTGCAGCGCATAGCATTGATGCTGTGCGCTGCCAGGCAACAGAGCCCCATAGTAACCCGCTGTTTACCTTAGCAGCTGGCCACACACAAAGCTGCAGGATGTGCGCTTTACAACAGCGCTCAGGAAAACAACTCAGGACACGTTTCCTGTGCTCTGTTGTAAAGCGCACATCCTAGGGCTTTGTGTGGCCGACTGCTGCGGTAAACAGCGGGTTACTATGGGGCTCCATTACCTGGCAGCGCATAGCGTTTCTACCTTTTTAGCACTTGAGTCAGGCTAGGGTCATAAAGCAAATGTGACCCTAGTCTTACATAATGATAGTCAATGAACATCCCACAGTAAAATATCCAACACGTCAACATTGGTCAAAATTCAAATTAGGTGCAAATTTCACTACCCAATCCAACCATTTTACTTGATATTTTTTCTGCCACTTGTTTCGTAAAGCTTAAATAAATTCATATAGATTTTTAGATGCCAGCTTCTCCATGAGATCTCCAATAGTAGGGACCTCAGTGTTCTTCCACATAGAGCCTATGATGGCCTTTGCTGCCATTAAAATGTGCAGCACTAAGGCTCTTTTGTCTTTCGGGAGATCATGGATCCCTATTACACTTAGTGTCATTTCAGCAGTAAGACATAAATCTAGACCCGGTACAGTTTTATTTAGAGTTTGAACGTCTGATCAAAACGATTCTAGTTTTGGGTATGACCAAAATATGTGTTTCAAGGTACCAATATATCCACAATCTCTCTAACAGGACTCAGAATTTTGCATATCTATCATGTTTAATTCAAAGGCGTGTAATACTATTTTGTAAGCACTTTATATTGACTGTCTATCAAGGAAGCACAAGGTATATAAGTGGGTATAACGTCTAAGGTTTCAGAAAAATATTGACAATCCAGCTCTTTTTCCAATCTCAAATCTTTCTCCCAATTTAGTATATACCTAATCAGTCTCCAATTTTTTTTCTCAGAGCCAGGTAAATTGTATTTAGTACCGAGAGGAATGAAAGGTATCAATTTCCCTCCGTCCAGGATATCAGACATTACAAGAACTCCCCTTTCCTTTCACAAGTTAAGCTTATCCTTTGAGGAATTAGCATTGAATATATCAATTAGAATCCAGGAGTGATCAACCGACTGAAACACATGTCTAGATTTCTGTCCTTATACCTTCCATGCCAGAATTCGGAGATTTGGACCCCGCAGTCCCTCCGTTGGTTAGAATGGCCACAACCCAAGACTAAACATTCGCAGCTCGGACATTTGCTGCCTGAAAGACAGTGCTTTACGAGCCTTCTAAGGAACCGGAGGGCAGAGAAGATTTACTTACAGAAAAAATGGTGTGCTTAGATAGGATGAGATCCCAGAGTTAGTAACACAAACCAAGTAAAGCGGCAAATGGCCATGAAAGTACTGCTAGATAGTATGTCACATAGTTCCTTGCTTTAACCTTTGTCAGGCTGCATAATTTTACAACCTTAACAGGCTGCATAGGTACAATTGTACCTTCATATATACCTCCACTGTGGGAAGACTTTACTTGGTTTCAGAAACTAAAGTTCATTCAGCTACAAATGTTATGCTGATATCTATTGGCCAGTGTTGTTACTGGTCACTTATGTTGCTGTCAATTAAGTTTTTTAAGAAGATTCAGACATTGAACAAGAAATGGTCATAGAGCAGGAAAAAGAATACGACTCAGACGAAAGTGTTGAGGATGATTCTGTGCCTCAAAGTGCAGGCGACATTTGGACTGCTAAGGATAAAACTCAATGGTGTAGTGATCCACTGACAAATGCACAAACAAAATCTCGTAATGTCCTACGACAAAGAGATGGCCCTGCAGCAATCAGCAACCTGTATACAGCAAAAGAGCTATTCAAGTCAATCATGACTCCCGAGATGTATGACATCATATTACGGGAAACGAATCGAAAGGCCAAGAGAGTTTGTGATGCTTACAACAACGAACTTGTACAATGTTTTCCTGATTCTTCTGAACGGCCACCACAAAAAACATTCAAGCAATTTACTGAAACTGAACTTCATGCATTTTTGGGCATACTGATTGCTGCTGGTGTGCACAGAGCCAACAAAGAGAATCTGGAGGAAATGTGGAATGTTGCTGCTCTGCCTCTTATACGTGCAGCCATGTCTCGTGACCGCTTCAAGATGATACTCAGATTTATCAGATTTGACTACGAAAATACACGTGCAGAACGTGTGCAAACAGATAAAGCTGCACCAATACGGGACGTCTGGACAATGCTGAACAGTAATCTGGAGAGAGCCTACAAGCCATATCATTGTATCACCGTCGACGAGCAATTATTTCCATTTAGAGGCCATACTAAATTTACCCAGTATATACCTTCAAAACCAGCTAAATATGGCATAAAGATTTTCTGGGCTTGTGACTCATCAAATGCCTACCCATTACAAGGTCAGCTCTACACTGGGAAACCAACTGATGGTCCTCGACAAGTAAACATTGGAGAACGAACAGTATTGGAACTAGTGAGCTCGTATAAAGGCTCTGGAAGAAATGTCACCACCGATAACTTCTTTACAACCATGGAACTAGCTAAGGTATTGAACTCCTGGAACATGACACTAGTTGGTACAGTGAGAAAAAACAAAAGGTTCCTACCTAGCAACATGCAGTCTGCCAAAGAAAGGTCTGTAAACTCGACAAATTTTGCCTACAGTCATGATGCAACAGTCTGTTCATATGTACCAAAGAAGAACAAATCAGTTGTGCTTCTATCATCTATGCACATGACGGGAGAAGTTGAAGAGACACTAGCAGCCAAGCCAGAGATAATAAAATACTACAACAAAACAAAAGGTGGCGTTGATGTTATGGATAAAATGTTGGGAGAGTACACTGTGAAACGACGAACATCACGTTGGACTTTGGCATTTTTCTACAATATGATTGACGTCACTGGGTTAGCATCCTACATCATCTACAGAGAACACAATCCAAGCTTCAGGACAAAGGATCAGTGAAGAAAGTTCCTGAAAGATCTCACAAATCAGCTGTGTATGCCTGCAATTGAAGATCGTAGTACAAACCGAATGATAATGAGAAACCATTTTCTTCTAGGTGCAGTAGAAATGGTGCTTGGACGATGCATTCTGGTAGCATCGCAAGCAGCAACTGACCCTCAAATACCTCATGGTAGTCGTGGACCCTCCCCTGCTGTTGGTAGTTGCTATGTCTGCCGAGACCTGAAGTGAAAACAACGTAAGACTAGAAAGTCTTGTGTGGTTTGTGTGAAACCCATTTGCGATGAACACTCGGTAGCAAAGCCAACATGCATTACTTGCAAAGAAAATCAATAAAAAAAGTTTCTTACATTTTCTTTTATAATGTAAATGAACAGTTTTTTTACTTGTTTATAATAGTTAAATAGCATTATCATTAAAAAAAATTTATGCTTTTTTCCTTGCATTATCTTCATTCAAAATATATGAGGTACATTTGTACCTATGCAGCTTGTTATGGATGCAAAAAGATCTCGACCCCTTATCTCGGAAGCGGGTGGAGATATTTTATTGAAATTTGGCCAATATATTCTGGACCAAAAATGTAGAGATGTCATGAAATTTCAGCCCTCTACGTCTTTTCGAAAAAAAGTTATTGCAATTTTAAAACGGAATAGTTACAATTGTACCTATTCAGCCGGATAAGGGTTAAACATAAGATGGGTGAAGCGTGAAGAGCAAAAACAGAAGACAGCTAGTTTTACATGGACTCGTATATACAAAGGTAATATGGCTGGACATCAAAATGAGAATATCACAAACAGGAACAATTACCAAAGAAAAGGTATTTATAGCCACACCTAAAAGATGATTTGACAGACAAATGGATAAATAAAACTACCTGTTAACCTAACAACATTAAAGCAAGGATAATAAACACTCAGAAAAAAGGTATACCTACTGTGGTTCAGTAGATAACCAAATTGGCCACGAAGAACAGGTTCATGGGTTTAAACCCTGACACATGACACATATAAATCACTGCAGATGCCATCCTTGGCAGAATTTGAACTCTGGACTCTAGGGCTTCAAAGCAACAGTGCTATTCATTGAATCACCATACTGACCAAAATAATACTCCTCTTTCTCTGCTAAAAAATAAAATGCCTTTAGCCAAGTTTCAGATTACAGTTTATTACAAGGGTCATTTTGTGACCATCTGACAAAAGGAATTGTAAATGGAAAAGTCTTTAAAACATAAACTTTCTACTGTTTGTTGAACAAGTGTTGAGTGCAAAGACAATGTTGGGGGGGAATATGGACAATTGTATGTGGAGCCCCAGCAGCTAAAAGTGGAGTTAAACTGATTTTAACTTTTCCTGTAGCTTCCGAAGTGGAGACTGCTTGATGGTAACAGGTCCTAGACTCTGCAAGAGTCGTAAGAGCTGAGGAGGAGATGGACTGGTGGGATGTCCTCTATTGTATGCGTATGTATGTGTGTGTAAGTGAATGGGATTTTTGAAAGGAATCTTTTGTCACATATTGATCTTTTGTGGTGATTGGAGCAGCCGAAGCAGTATACCACATCCTAGACACCAAGTGAGATAGCAATCATTCTACATTTATATCTGCTGTGAAATGTTGCTGCACCCTATAGCAAAATCTATACTTTGTGCCATGGTATGATGGTTTCACACCATGTAGTATCTATATGAATTATACTGTACTCTTTAAAGGAATAATATCTGCAGAGTAATCTCTTTTTTTTTACATACAGCCCGGAAGAAACCAGCTGACTACAGTAAGTCCAACCAGCAGCACATTTTCTCTTAATTGGACCTTGTGGGAAAAAGTAGACATATGTTGAGCATGGCCACTATTCATACATCATCAGCTGTCAAAACAGGACCGAAAAAAAGCCGAGGTCTGATATCAATTATACTTGATAGGACACAACAGGCCCCAATGATAAAGGCAACGCCTCGTATACCAGGATAATGACCATATATACCAAGATGGGGGACATATTATGTACCAGGTTGGGGACATGTATCAGGATTGGGACAATTTTACAACAGAAAAAGAAGCAGTAATTGCGCATAACACATTGTCAATATGTGAATTAAAGATATATTTTGTTAAACATATATACATGACAAATATTAAAAACATAAGCAACAAATCCAGACATATACAGGAAGTGTCACAACAAGGTTTCTGGGTAGGTATTATATAAAATTAAAACAATAATATTATTCACTCACTTTACAAAGCTAAATTGCATACAATTTTAGCTCAAAAAGGTGGTGTGTGTAGGTATTGGAAAAAACACATACTTTATACTGCATATACTTAACCCTAGAACGCATACCCATAGAAATCTACACATTCACGCACCTGGGGCCTTTTAGACCTGTTTACAATTATCATGGAATAACTAAAAAAAATACTTTTCAAAGTTTATTGCAAAGTAAGGATGCATTCCCACTAGCGCTGGGGTCCGCAAGGACGGGATTCCGTAATGAATCTGACCTCCTGGTGACCCCAGCTAAGGGAATGGTAAAGCTTTGTACAGTTCTTGATGAAAAGATTCCAGATATAGCTAATATGGGCTAATTTATCGGTTGCCAACCTCACAGGGCGAGTTCTCTATTTAATCATAACGAATGCATCTCCGAATACACTCAAATCTATTGATGGACATAGTAGCTTTGTAGTGTGGATCTGCAAATGGGTTCTGAAATAACTCTCTGATTGGAACATCATATGATTTTGTCGACCCTGCCAGAAGAGTAAGGCCAATATAAGCATATAGTTCCTCTTTAGTTATATTTTTCCATGTTTTTTTTCTTCCTGACGCGATACGTTTTCCTTCTACGTTAGTACACAAAACTACCTCATCTGTAATATCATCCGAAACAAATTTACAGAAAACATCTCTTTTGGACATGAATTGGGGAATTCCGACAGCTCCTTGAGCAACTCTAATAATGTTATGTGATGGGGTGCGTGCAGGAGCCGCAGCAGTACTGTTCCAAAAAATATTTATTTTAGATGTTCTATTTGAATGTTCTGCTGGATCCACTACTTCTTCATCATCTGAAGAATCGCTGGACGGTGAAGTTGATACATTAGCTGGTGGCATGTACTCTTCATCAGACAAAGAAATTTCACTTTCATCATCACTATCAAAAATGATTGCCTCGATTTCATGGTCAGTCAATCCCCTGGAAGTAGACTGTGCCATTGTAATTTTAGATGTCAGTAAACTAAAAAGAAAAAAAAAAAAAAAAGATTACAATCAGGCTTGTGCACTGTAAACAGTATGTAATAAGTCTCTTTGTTAGGGTCCCAGCACACCAAGCGATATAAAGCAGGTAAAGTGCAGCCCCCCTCCTCTTACCTCCAACAGATCACTTTCTTGTAGTGCAGTAGAAGCCTCTGGTTTTGAAGCTCAGAAAGTTACTATTTCCAAACAAAAGAAAGCTGACTTCTTCCTCCAAAGTCTCTCCAGCAATTAGGACAAAAAGACCTGCGATGAGGTCAGAGACACATGACTTTGTGAGGGAGCCTCCCTTCCAAGATCACATGACCATGTTGTCATGCAGAATCCACACTCTTCCCAGCAATAGCAGAGTTATAAAAGTTCTTCCTCAGCAACAATACAGACAAAAAGACTGAGTATCACATGTAAACCTAGTACAGGCCTAAAAGGCCCCAGGTGCGTGATTATGGGGTAGTCCCAAAAAAAGGTTGTTATACCGAAATGTCTGTAACATAAAAATATATGAATAACTGGAAATTACTAACAACTATATACCTGAGGAATACCTAGATTTTCAAAATTCAAACTAAAGTACTTTTACAGAAAATAGAAAACAAGTAACCTGGCAGGCCTGCGAGGCCCCAGGTATGCGTTCTAGGGATAACTTAATGTTTCAGAGTAATAAATTAGTACAAAAAGTGTGTCTTTAATTAATTAAGGTGTCCAATGCAGCAGCCATACATATCATGTGCATGTACCTGGCACTATCAAATATATCCAATGCGGGAACAAGTATACCAAGATGTGCAATTAACAATAGCAGCAAAACATGGACAGAGATACGTACATGAGTGTCCATGTAATAATGTGCACATCCATTGATATGTCCCTCTTACATCAACACTAGCCTTTTTCATGTCTATATATGTTTAATAAAATGTATCTCTACTTCACACATTGACAATATGTTATGTACAATTACTCCTTTTTCTGTTGTGGCGGAGTTAACATGTAACCATGTAATGCTTTAACAATCTATTCTGGAATATATATATAACAGGATTGGGGCATATATACCAGGTTGGGGGAATATTTATACATAATGAAGGTGGACTAGGAGCAATTTATAAGTTTTTATAGAATTTAGAATGCTACATGGGGCCCATACGTCTGTCCAACATGGGTGAGGGGGCAACGTGTGCGTGTGGGTGGGGGGGGGTAAGTCCAAATTTCTGGAGCACCGAGACCTATAGGACTCTAGATGTGCCATGGGTATTGGGTATATAAATTGGGGTATTGAGTACATTTTAGTGAGGACAGCAGAATGCATGGTCTCTTGGTGGTATATATTAATTATGAAAAATGACAACACACTGTTTCCCGCAATCGCTATTTTATATGGAAAAATTGCAGTTGTTCCAACCACTGCTTTTTTACTCCGCAGCTTTAACTGAGGGGCAGGGCGGCTTTCCACCCTGCCATTTCTCTGCAGTATGTTAATTTATTGCTGCAGAATCTGGAGCGATCTCCAGCAACTTAATGCAGGGAAAAGCCACCTTGCACAGATCATGGACACAGGGTGGCTGCATTCTCCCTGCATTCACTCATGGCTTCCTGAAGTTCGGAGGCACTGTGTCCACCACGCAGTGCCTCCTGACCATGTGCACATACCCATGAACACAGGATCTTCATCAGAGACGTTGTTCATATATTGAGAGAATCTGCACCTGTAATGGACGTTTTAGGATCCTCCATTGCTCAAGCACACAATCCTTCAACTGTTCGTTCCTTATAACGATATCACAAGGCCACCTTCACCAAGCCTATGTAACGGTATTTAATTTACATAAGACAGTTATAATATTTAATTAGTTATACTTACTTTTTGCATAACATACATTATCAAATTATTTATTGGTCCACATATGCCCTACAATAAAAATGTTCTACTAATTGATTTTGTTACAAGTACAGTAAGAGAAACAAAATATTTTTCTTCATTCATCCCTTGAGGTTACCATATCTAGGGAGAAAATTCTCTATGCTTTCTTTTGTAACAATTTTTATTATCTGTTTTGTATTGTACATTACAATTTCTTCCAAAATCATCCACTTTAATTCTGATACTCTATGCCTATAATCCCAAAAATGTCTAGCGACCATAGGTTCGCAAAATTTCTTTTCCGACGTACTTTCATTATTCTTTTTAATATCCCTATTCCACAATATTTTTTCATCCTTTTCCTTAACCTCACAGCTGAACAATATTCTATAAGACACACTTTTATCGTACTTGAAGGTATAACAGGTCTCCGTCACTGCAGTACATGAGTTCTCAAATGCATGAGACCAGCGATCAAAGTAAAAAAATATTCATAGCTCACATTAGGACTGAAAGCCACTTTACACACACACAGATATCTGTGTCCAACTTCTGAACAGATCTCTGGTTGCAGTGAAATCATGGACACATTGGTCCATTTTGTGGCTGTGTACAAATGTAACAATGTGTCCATGATTTCACTGCAACCAGAGATCTGTTCAGACGTTGGACACATATCTGTGTGTGTAAAGCGGCCTTTAGTGAAAAAGTGAAAAACAAATCAAATAAAATTCACAAAAAAATGTTGCCACTAAAAATACAGCATTTGTGTTAAAACAAAAATAAACAATGTACACACAATTGGTACTGCTCTGCCTCGAACAACTCAAACTATAAAACTGTCATTTTATATAGTGCGTATGGAGAAGTCATATGTACATAAAATGGTATAACTGAAAATACACCATCCCACAACAAAACAAAACATGTCTCATTCAGCAAAAAAAATAAAAAAAGTTTCGAGCTCTCAGAATATGACAATGCAAAAACAAATTCATTTTTGTAAAATATTAATAATTATAATCTTGTTTTTCGTGTATAAAAATAGCAAAACATAGAAAAAAATATACAAATCTGGTATTGCTATAATTATTCTGACCCATTGAATAAATTGGCATTATCAATCTTACTGCACTGTAAATCGCACAAAAGAAATATTATAAAAACAAAAAACTATTTTTTTTCATTGTGTCAGGAAATTGTGAATAAAAATCAATTATGTAACGTCATGAAAAAATCTTCAACTCGTCGCACAAAAAATAGGCTTTCATACAGTTCTATTCACCAAAGAATAAAAAAAGTTACAGCTCTCAGAATATAAAACTGAGATAAAGAAGGAGCTTTTTGGCCCTGTTTTACCAAACTGGCATCACAATAACCCATACTGTAAATGATTTAACTCCAAATGTTATTCATGTTTCATCAAAAACAAAAATTAATTTCATTTACAGTTATATATAAAGATACCAATTATTACATTTTTTTACAAGTTTCTTCAGGTGACCAGTTATCAGTGTGAGTGTGACAGTAGAAATCCCAAAAGAACACAGAGATGAAGATCCTCTGTTTTTTTTTAATTCAAAGGGGGAGTTTTATTTTAGGCTGAGGGGTCAATCTCACTCTTATTTAGTTGTTAAGCCAGGGTAAATCTCAGTCCATCTAGTTATTATGGAACAAGGTTTTCTGCTTGGTCTGGCCCTGAGAGACGTGGGAAGTGGGGCTATAAAGCTTCCATCACCTCCCTGTCGTCTACCCAGGTCGAAACCAAGCAGATCTTAATCCTTCTATTGCCCTTTTGTAGAGAGTCCCTCCCGCAGCTATAAGGTTTATCGTAGTCCGCCCGTAAGGTGCCTGTGCACTCACTGCATTAAGGATCCAAGGATGGCGGATCCCCCTCCCCTATAAAGGGCAACCTAACACAGGTAGATAAAGTTAAAAAGCAATCTGCCCGTAAAGTGCCTGTGCTATGTGCCGCTGCAGGGATTAACCTATGATGATCCCACCTTACAAACCCGCGATTAACAGCCCATAAACTCACGCAGGGGATCAAAGGTCCGGGTGCCCCCAAACGTGTTTCGCCTAAGCTTTATCAATGGGGTCCCTGCCTAAGCTTTATCAATGGGGTTGTAAATATAACTTGTAAATTAAATGAATTTTTGTTTTTGATGAAACATCATTGTTATTGTGATGCAAATTTGGTAAAACAGGGCCAAAAACCTCCTTCTTTATCTCAGTTTTATAGGTCTATTTATAGGAGGGGCCCCCTCTGGCCACTGGCCACAATTGATAAAAACATTCTAAGGGTAGTAATTTTGTTGTTATTAGCTTTCAGAATATGGTGAAAAAATAACAATTTTTTATTAAAAGAAACATTTATACTGTGTGATTTTAGCAAAATAGGAAAAATAATATAAATCTGGTAATGCTATAATTGCAGCGACACGAAAAATAAAGTCATCTTGTCACAAACACCACATTGTGAACTGCATAAAATTAAAATAAGAATTATTGTTACACTGCAGCGTTTTTTGGGTGCTGGAAAAAAACGCAGGGGTGTTTTTCCAAAAACGCATGCGTTTTTTTAACATGGGGCCCTATGGGAAACGCATGCGTTAACACAAGACACCTATAGGCACCTGTGTTAACGCATGCGTTAATGCTAGCATTTTTAAAGTGCTCGCTAGCGTTTTTGCCTGCGTTTTTGGCCAAAAAATGACTAAGTCCAAAAAAGTGTCAAATCCTTTCCGACACTAAAGGGACACTTTTTGGCACTTTTAGAAAAACGCAGGTGGTTTTTTTTCCTGCTAAAAAAACGCAAATTGAGTGTGAACAATGCCATATTTGTGCTCCCAAATCCCCCCTCTTTCTGAGCTCTGTTTCCTGCTCCCAGGGTCTGCAAACACCAAACAGGTCTCCCAATAGTATGCTTAGACATGTGTGCAACACTCTCACTTCTCTTAAAGGGCCAGTGTGCTCTATCCAGAAGTGATTTGATGACTGTGTGTAAGAAGCACTTGACAAAAACAAGGGTAAGAGTTGGAAGGAGAGGAGCATAAATAGGGTCTTACTTGTGTATTGGTGGAGAATGGATAGTAGTGAAGGTACCAACCTGATATGGTTGTGCAAGTCACAACCAACATATAAAGCACATCAGCTGCTGCAAGGAACCCGCAAGGTCAGCATAAAACAAGGGAGATGGGGGAATGGGTTATATATTCATGCTGTTAATATTGATCCAGAAGGGCAAATAGGATACAGAGAATTGTATCAAAAGATCTTTAATGTCTACGCGTTTCATGGGCATCAGCCCACTTCTTCACGACAAAAATCTTTAAAGGAAAACTGTCAGGTCAAAAATATATATATAACTGCTGTCATTTTCTAATTCCCCCTCCAAGCTCTCTCTATTCATGTATTTCTTTTATTTATATGCCCCTCCTATCTTCTGTAAACTTCAAGTAAAGAGAGTCCCTCCATTTGTCACTCACAGTGAATGATCCACTTAGTTCTCTGCTGTTCACTCCTCATAAGATGAATATGCATGTCACATCATAGAACTGGAGATCAGTGGGGCGGGCTGTATCCTCCTTTCTACTCTCTTTGCAGCACAACCAAGAGATCATATAAACACAAGATCTCTCACAGCACAGCAGGGATTCCTTTTTACAGAAACAAATGATGTCTAGATAAGAAAAGGCAGACCTGTAGCTTTTTCCCTCCTGTCCTGAACAGAACAGTAGCACCAGAAAGTTAAAGAGGACCTGTCACCAACCACACACGGTGATCTGTACCCCGAGATAATTGAGTTTGAAAACTTACATTGTGGAGCCAAATAGGAGGTGGCTTGTGGCTGGAGCCAAAGGGCAGTTTCACAACCCCTGTATGTTTAATCTGCCCACCGCTTCCTCCCTGATGCCAATCATTGTCTCCCTCACCTGCAGCATAACACAGAGTTTATTGCAGTGATGGTCCCTTTGCCCCACCCCCTGCGGTGATGTCACCGCTTATATATACCCGCCATGCTCCATGGTTAACATGGAGCAGGGCGGGTATAAGCGGTGATGTCACTGCAGGAGGCGGGGTGGCAGGCCTCCTGCTCTGACATCACCACCTTTCCCTGCCCTGCTCCATGGTTAACATGGAGCAGGGCGGGTATAAGCGGTAACATCATTGCAGGAGGCGGGGAAATGTGGCCAGCACCGCAACAAGCGATCTCTCGCTGTGTGGCATGAAGCAGGCAAGGGAGGGAGAGAATGAGTGGCATGAGGGAGGTGGCGGCGCGCGGATAGCAGATAAAGGGGGCGTGAAACTTCCCTGTGAGGGAAGTGGCTCCAGCCACAAGACCCCTCCTATCTGACTCCAGTATGTAAGTTTTCAAACTCAATTATCTCCGGGTACAGGGGGACTCAAGGGATGGGGGACCCCTTGCCTGAATGCAACAGACATGCTGCATTCAGTGCTGCAATTAGATCAGCATGAATGTTTGGTGTCAAGTCCTCTTTAAGGTTGTTGCTAGTTGTATCTATTGCCAGTAAGGCAGAGTAGAGAAGTGTAGTGGCTATACCATATACATGATAAGTTTCTCTGACAGGCATATGATTTGTCTGTACAACCTATATCTTATGATGACTGTGAAACTGCCGTATAAGACTTAGTGAAATTGGTCTTTGACACATAGCGAATTGCCTGTTTTGCATTATGCTAGATTTTCCAACTTGTATAAGCGGTCACGTGATCAAGGGAGATTCTCTGTCCATGCAATTGTATCGACTCTTATACAAACCACCTTGTAAACCTTCTTGTATCCGTAACATTTTTTACTCCTTTTTAAGTCTGTAAACATGTTAAATAAAATGTGTTACCCCTGTTTGCAAAATAAACTAATGTCCTCCTATTTTTAATATATTGCTTATATAGTTGTGCAATTTGATCTCTATAATGATCTTCCTAAACTGGAAAATTAATTTGTTAATCTTCATGACCTTGCCTATGTAATCACACAAGATTCGAAGAATGATACATAGTGATCCATCCTATACTGCAACTGAAATTACCTGTCACATAACAAGTCTAAGGGCCCTTTCACATCAACGTTTTTTTCAAATCGCGGCAGATGCGGTGAAAAAAACGCATCTGCCGCGATTACCGCATACCGGCTGCACTTGAGGCACGGTTGCAGCGCGGTTGCGGTAAACGCCATACAAGGTATAGGCGGACTTGCGGCAGGTGCGGCAAGTGCGGTTTTGGCACTTGCGGCAGGTGTGGGCGCGAAAAAAAATGCTGTCAGCCGCGGTTTTTTTCGCGGCCGCACCTGCCGCAAGTGCCAAAACCGCACTTGACGCACCTGCCGCAAGTCCGCCTATACCTTGTATGGCGTTTACCACAACCGCGCTGCAACCGTGCCGCAAGTGCAGCCGGTATGCGGTAATCGCGGCAGATGCGGTTTCTTCGCCGCATCTGCCGCAATTTGAAAAAAACGCTGATGTGAAAGGGCCCTAAGGTGTCAAACAATATTTACAGCAAAAGTGAGAATGCATTTGCACAACATCGGGCTATAAACCGGACAACCAGGATTAGGTGATACATTGACATTACAGTACAGCTCTCAAAAGGCTATCATAGAGCAAGATAGCTATGGAGGCTAAAGTTAAGGGTTAATTCACATTTGTACATAACTCGAACAAGTGCTATTCAACATTTTATCAGATCACAATCACTCCAATGTTATACTATGAAGCAGTCCCGACTAGTGTTTTTTTCTCATGCCGATTCAGTAAAGTGCTCTGTATCCCAAGAGCTGGGCTCTGCACGAGATCCTGTTGAATTTAACAAAGTTGTGCCTGGAGCTGAAAAGAAAGTTGAGAATAGCATGTAACTATATCTCGAAAACCCAAAGAGTTTTCAATACTGCTCCTTTAAAGATGTGGCTCTGTAGAGCCTCATTAATGTGATCACTTTGATAGGGGTTATCTTTGAATAGAACATAACTTTCAATTTTAGCTATACCCCTTTATTTAAGGATGATTTCATGTATGTGGTTTTGATGTGGTTTTGAAGCTAAAGCCAAGAATTGATAGAGGAGGGAAAGAAATTGTGAAGAAAAGATTGCTCTTCTCTTCTATTTTTTAAGGCACTTTCAGCTATTGCTTTAAAGGGAACCTGTCATGTCATTATTCAATGGAAAACTGACTACAATATTTTGATAGTGATGCAATGTGAATCACTAACATGTTGTTCTCAAGCTAAACATCTCAGTATTCATGTCAAAATAGCCCTTTTTTCAGTAGACAATTGTGTGATGTCGGGCAGTCAGGGCATCAAGCAGAGTACTATGAAGAGGACCATGACTGAATTCATCAAAAGAGCCACCTATATATCCCTGAAACGCAGCATCTGCAGATTGGGGCTTTGATCCGGCACAAATCCTAAACCATATTACGAGGCTTGTTAAAGAGTCAATTATGATTTTTACCATTGCTAGCTTTAATGGGTGGCACTAGAGTTTGTCTGCTTCCTCACTGAAGTGACAATTTGCATATTTCCCAGAGGAGCATTGTGGCTAGAATGATCTCCATAAGGAGAATAGCTATTTCAACAGTCCTCATCTTAGTCTCTCATACAGCCAGATCACAATCCATACATTGTACTGATAAGGGGCAATCACCCCGAAACACTGTGTCTGCATATTGGAGCTCTGATCTGGCATAAATCCTAAGACTTTTTAAAGAGTCAATTATGACTTTTAGGATTACGACCTTCAATAGGTGGCACTGGAGTTTGTCTACTTCCTCACTGAAGGGAAAATACCCATATAACTGAAAGACTAGGTGTGCTATTCAATTGCCTACTGATAAAAAGTGCTTTTATACATAAATACCAGGATGTTTTGCTTGAGAACAGCAAGTTAGTGACACACATTGACTCACTATCAAGACATTGGGGGCAGTTTACTCTTGAAACATTTTTGATAGGTTCCCTCTAAATCTTCTACCTAGAAAATGAACATATTAAGTGACACTTCACATTATGTTGTTGCTAAGTTATTGAAGTTTGGTAATCCAATGATGTAGAATGTTAAAGATCTTCAGATATGAGAAAGAAATTACAGTATAAATTACGAACATCCAATACTCAGCTAAAGAACGAAAAATAAATAGAAACCTAGAAATCAGCGAGTTTATTTAATTATGCCTTTAAGACTATAAAGTAATATTAATCTCTTAGTCTCTTAGAATTTCATCAAATCTATTTAGGAAGATTTATTAATATATTAATTGAGCCACATTTATTAGCATTGTTTCTAAGATTTTGATACTAGCAACTGTAAATCACTTTTCAGTGCTTACAATGTGAGGCCTAAATGAGAAGCTTTATTCCTATTTAAAATATGCCTATTAAACTGTCTGAAGAACTCACTCTTAATTGTATTTCTTTTCACCACTGTAAAATATAAGTCAAATGATTCTTCATGGTTTAGTATTAGGGATGATTGAGTAGTGAAATATTCGGACTCGCTATACTTGTAATGAGTAGGTCCTAATACTCGGGTACTCGTTACTAGTAGCGCGACCAATGTAAGACAATGGGAAATGCGAGTACTTTTGCAGTGTATCTATATACACTGCGAAATAAAAGGTGTTAAAAATAAGAAAATAACACCTATCCGACGGCTATCCCTGGACCCAAAAAGAACACATCCAATGGGCTACCAGGACCTTAAGTCTGATAGCCAATCAGGTGTCCTCTAGCGATCAGGTGGTGTATGACATCACTCACCACCTGAACGCTATTGGCCATCTGACTGGTCTTCAGACTTAAGGTCTTGGCAAGCCATCGATGTTCTAACACATCAATGACCTGCCAGGACCTTAAGTCTGATAGCCAATCAGATGGCCGGTAGCGATCAGGTACTGTATGACATCACGCACCATCTGATTGCTATTGGTCATCTGATTGGCCATTAGACTTAAGGTCCTGGCTGCCCATCCTTTTATTAACTTTTATTTCACTTTCGCAGTGTATATAGATACACTGCAAAAGTGAATGTACTACTCGCTACTCCTAACGAGTAATCACAAGGAAACTTGTGGAGTAGCGAGTAGCCTAAATACCGTACTATTCGGCGAGTACTAAATACGCGTATACTCGCTCATCCCTATTCAGTATATATCACTTGCAATCTTTGTTATTATTTTAAAAAAACTTAAAAATTTAATTATTCTTCTTAAGAGCTATTTGAAAACTGTTTAAACTTTTTGTGAAGTTTTCCCATTGCCTGATATAATTTAGTATTTATTATAAAACTACTGTATTTACATATTAATTTATCCAATAATACATTTGCTGACATACAATTTAACTAAATACTACAAATGCCTTACAAAAAGCCACCAAGTACTCAGCATGTGCACGTGGCCTTAAGTTTTTGTCAGTCACCACTCTGTGTCTGGAGAATGGCGGCTGTAACTAGAGATGAGCAAACTTTTTCTAAACATGGTCGCCAATGTTAAAATCAGCATGAGCATTGCAGATTTGGTTCATAATTGGAAACTCAAACAATTTTCTAAAGAAATTGGTGAACGTGGCTTTGTTTGGTAACTGCACAAATGAAAAAAATCATTACTGCACATAAGTGATGCTTTTCTTCTATATTCTTATTGTTTAGCATAGTATATGGGACAGGTTTTATGAGGGGAGGGGGTGGGGAGAGGTCAGAGAAGTGTCGTACTCCATTTTTTTCTCAGCACTTTCTGGGTGAATATTTCAGGCCGGCTGCCAATCAGAGCGCATAAATAGGGATGAGCGAGTCTACTCGCTAGGACTCGTTACTCGGCGATTCTTAAGGGACTCGCTGGACTCGGTAATCGGCGAGTCTTTTAGCGAATACTCGCTCAGTAACGAGTCCAATGCAAGTCAATGGCAATCTTAGTTTTGTCAGAGTTTACTTTATCTCACTCGCTAGACTCGCTAGACTCGCTCTATCACATCGCTATATAGCTTGAATCTCCCCAAACAGCAGCGAGTCTGAGCGAGTCTACGAGTCCGAATCCTAGCGAGTCTGCGATTCCGAGTCCTGTATTCTCTATTCGGGACTCGCGAATCTAGAATCTTTTATGTTACTAGTCAGCATTGCGTGTTAGGTCAGAAAACTTGTGAAGAAGGACAAGCATCTTAGCCAATCATAGTCAGTAATGCCATAGCAGCTTTGGTTGTGTCAGGACTATGATTGGCTGCTGTCCATCGTGATGCCTATGTCATCTATGACAGGCAAGGCAGTATATAAGGCTTGCCCCCGCCATTTTGGGCACATTCCTGAGAAGAGCTGACCTAGTGCAGGGAGACTTGGAGCAGATCTAGGGACAGTTAGGCAGTGTAGGAGTCACATATAACCCAAAAGTTCTTTTCAGAACTAACAGGACGGAGTGTAGGAGTCAAGATTCCTCACACATAACCCAAAAGTTCTTTTCAGAACTACCAGGACGGAGGATTTCTGTACAGGACTGTAAGGAAGGGGAGATAGGAGCAGCCTTACAGTGAATCCAGCACCATCCTCAGAGCTTAGTTCACCCAGCTTTCCGCAGAGCTGTAATCCTAAGCTTTTTCTTATTTTTGGCACTAGTCTACCAAATAATTTTGGTGCCATTTTTCCACAAAACATTTCCTGTGCCAGTGCGTTGCTGTACGGTGTCCTGCCTGCAGCTCGCACGGTACTTGTAAACTTGCACGCAGCTAGCACCGCAGCCTAACAGTGCCTGGTTCTGCGTACTAAACAATTTTTTCCTGTGCCAGTGCGTTGCTGTACGGTGTCCTGCCTGCAGCTCGCACGGTACTTGTAAACTTGCACGCAGCCAGCACCGCAGCCTAAGGCTACCTTCACATTTGCGTTTGTGTCTGCATGCTGATGGCATGCAGACACAAACGCTGTCAAAAGCATGGTCTTTTGATGTGTCCGCAGCGGATAATGTCCGCCTGCGGACACATCACTAGGGAGCCCGGCCAGCCAATCGGCTTTGTCCGGGGGCGGTCCGGGGCGGAGATCAGCGCCGGAGATCTCCGCCCCCGGCCGCCGGTAAGCTCCGGGACTGTCGGCAGGGAGAACAGCTGATTTGACAGCTGTTTGAATCTTCCCGCGCCGACACCGAGAGGAGATGTCGGCGCGGGAAGATTCAAACAGCTGTCAAATCAGCTGTTCTCCCCGCCGACATCGCTAGGAGATTACCGCCGGCGGGGAAGAAGACAAGAAGAAGGGAAGAAGAAGAGAAGAAGCAGAGGCTGAGCTGATCTCCCGGTGGCCGTCGGTGAGCTCCTGTGACATCACCGGCGGCCACCGGGAGATTTTTCAATGGGTCCGCAGCGTTCTCCTGCGCTGTCAAGCGCAGAACACTGCGGACCCATTGAAGACAATGCAGGTTTTGTGCGCTTGGGGACGCTTGCTGATCTTCCAAGGTCCCCGAGCGCCCAAAAAATGCAACATGCTGCGTCCCGGGTGCGGACGCTGGACCCTGAAGAGAGCAGATATCGTCCGCATCTGCACCCGAACGCAGCAAACGCTGCCAAACGCAGGCACTATGCGTTCCTATGTTAAACATAGGAACGCAGTGCGCATGCGTTTGGATGCGTATGGGAACGCAGCATACGCTGCGTTACCATACGCAAATGTGAAGGAGCCCTAACAGTGCCTGGTTCTGCGTACTAAACAATTTTTTCCTGTGCCAGTGCGTTGCTGTACGGTGTCCTGCCTGCAGCTCGGCTCCAAATAAGAGAAAAACCTGCGAGTTTGGACTCGCACACTTTCAGAGACACATCAGCGATTTGGAAATAGCATTATTCGTTATTACTCGGTTCCCTATTCATTAACATTGGACTCGCTAGACTCGCAACGAGTAGCGAGTCCTGGGCTCGGACTCGTGCGGGTCTAGCGATTCCGAGTAATTTAGGACTCGCTCATCCCTACGCATAAACCATCACCAAGTTGTAGACACAGAGGGTTGTCTCATTGGCAGGCTTGCATCATTGGTTGCCTAAGTCACATGTCCCTCAGAATATAAGAAGTGGCCATTTGCCGTTGTCACCATTTTCAGAGTGTTACTTCTAAGGACAGTTCTGTTGCCGCTCTGTGCTGCTCCATCCTACGGAAACCCTGCTACACCAAAAGATAGTTAGCTACTTGATCATTTTTTAGATAGAATAGGAGGGCGAAAGGGTCCATCCAGACATAAACATTTTTTGCTGCGAACAAGTGTGATTACTAAATTTGTGTGCACTACCAAAGCTGTTTTTTTGCATACAAGTGATTGCAAAATCTTTTTGTTTCTCCTAAAAATGCATTTTTTAGGCCTCAAACGAGTGATTGCCAAACCCTTAAGTTTCACCTAAAAAGGCTTTTTTTGACCTCAAACCAGTGATCACCAAATCCTTCAGTGTTGCCGAAAAAGGCTGTGTTTGGCCTCAAACAAGTGATTGCCAAATCCTTCATTTCCCCTAAAAAGAATGTGTTTGGCCTCAAACCAGTCATTGCCAAATCCTTCAGTTTCCGCTAGAAAGGCTGTTTGCCTCAAATAACTGATGACCAAATCCTTCATTATTCCCATAAAAGGTTTTTTTTGGCCTCAAACAAGTGATTGCCAAATACTTCAGTTTCCCAGTAAATGCTTTTTTAGGTCTCAAACCAGTGATGGTCAAATTCTTCAGTTTACCCTACAAAGGGAATTTTGGGCCTCAAACCAGGGATTGCTAAACCCTTCAATTTCCCCCAAAAAGGAATTTTTTGACTTCAAACAAGTGATTGCTAAATTCTTCATTTCCCCTCAAAGGCCTTTTTTGGCCTCAAACAAGTGATTGCCAAATCCTTCATTTCCCCCTAAAAATGCTGTTTTTGGCCTCAAACAACTGATTGCCAAATCCTTCAGTTTCCCCCAAAAAGCTGTGTTTGTCCTCAAACCAGTGATTGCCAAATCCTTCAGTTCCCCTAAAAAGCTATCTTCAGCCTCAAAGATGTAATTGCCAAATTCTTCACTTTCCCCTAAAAAGGCTTTGTTTGCCCTCAAACAACTGATTACCAAATCTTTCTGTTTCCCCTAAAAGGCTTTTATTGGGCCTCAAGTGCTTTCCAAATCTGTGTCCATTACACATGAGAGGGATGGGCAATGGCTCACCTACTGTGTTGGCTCCTCAGGTCCTTTTCTGTCAGCGCTGGATACTGACCTAGCTGCATATGACACCCAATGCAGGTAACGTGATGGAGCTCTGACATATGTGTCCTGTGGTTCCTGTTCCGTTTAAAGGGAAACTGTCACCCGATTCTAAGTCCCTACACTATCACTAGCTGTCCCTACACCTTCCTGGCTGCTCCCTATCTATCCCTTTCTCATCTAAAGTGTCCCTATGAAACATCTCAAAAATAAGTTTAAACTTACTGCAGTACTCGAGTTTGGGGGGCTGGGAAGGCGTGGCCAGGCTCCATTCACCACTTCTCCGTGGTGTAGTGCACGCCCCGCTGGGTGGCGTTATTCTTTGTCCTCTCTGCCCCCAGTATTTGGAATCTCCCGCCCTCTGTATCATTGTATACACCGGCCGGACGTCACATCCGGCGCAGTGCATTATGGGGCCGGTCGCGTGATCGGCCCCAGTGCATTATGGGCTTGATAACGTGATTGGCCCGGCTTCGCGCATGCGCAATGCGCTTATTGAAGCCGGGCCAATCACGTGATCAAGCCATAATGCACTGGGGCCGATCACGCGACTGGCCCCATAATGCACCGCGCCATTTTAAATTTTAAACATTTTTCCTGAACAAAACTGCATTTGGTGATTTTTTTTTTGTAAATTACTCGGGTTTCTGAACGTGAACAGAATCTGCAATGTTCGTGCTGAATTTGAAATTCGTGAACATGTTCAGTGAAAGTTCGCTCATCTCTAATCACCACTTCCCAAAGCCAAGGGCTACCCAATGTGAGTGTGTCCAGAAGCTGCAGTAAGTGTTTGTGTTTTACTTCACTGCAGTTTCTAGATGTAGCAGAGGCAGGTTTGTTACAGGACATAATGTTGTGAATTATATTGTAAGAGTAGTTACAGCAGAGGGCACCACGGTCCTTGCCTTAAGGCATCTCCATTCCACACCTCTGTAAATTGAACAGCAAAAAAGAGGTGGGAAAGCGTTGAATATAAATAAATGGGATCACCCAAAATTTTTGAAAAATCAATAAACAATTTTTACTTGTACAGGACACAGCAAGCAACAAAGATATTAAAAACAAAATTGCATAAAGTTCAATAATATGCAAGCACACCTTGGGGTGTCCTTGCATATTATTGTACTTTATGCATTTTAATTGGTTTTAATATCTTTGTTGCTTGCTGTGTCCTGTACAAATAAAAATTGTTTATTGATTTTTCACAAATTGTGGGTGATCCCATTAATTTATATACACAGTTTTGTTGCTATGGATTACAGTGTACCTGCAGTGTGGGTGTTTTGTATTTCAAATAAAGGATTTTTTGATGTTTGTATTATCTTCTTTTGACTTACAGGTTAGTAATGGGGGGGTCTTATAGTCACTACCCATTACTGACCTAGGTATTGATTGCAGCTGTGATTTTTGACTAATCACAGCTGTCATTAACCCCTTACATTACATCGATTGCCACCAGACCAGGGCAATCGGGATGAGCCGGGTAAGCACCATAATTGGCGCATCTAATTGTGCCAATTGTGGAATGGCTACGGGCTGATATTTTTAGCTTAAGGAGGGCCCAATAACCATGAGCTTACCCAGGCTGAGAAGATGAAGCCCCCAGCTATGTGCTTCATCTTGGCTGGGTATCAAAATTGGGGGGTACCAATTGCCATATTTTTAAATTAGTTCTGTAAATAATTAAAGAAGATAAAAACAACATGGGTCCCCCGTATTTTGAAATCAAACAAAGATAAAGTCCACTGCTGTGGGCTGCATGCCACAGCAGGGGAATATATTGCTAAGTTTTAATGAGCGGACCCAGAATCAGTGTGACAGCAGTAGGGAAACTCGATCAGTAAGTATAATCATCTTGCTTTAATTCCTAATTTGCACTTGTAAAGCTTGCTGATTGGCTGCATGGTAGCATTTCAACAGGCTTTCTTCTCATGGCCGAAATCACACACTAACATGGATATCCGTGAGAAGCCCTTACTCAACGGGTTTCAAAAGATCAATTTCCAGCAAACGCCTGGTAGAGTTTTGGGGAGCAATGTTCGATTCTAGTTGATCCCACCTATGATAACTATTATTTGCCCACCAGTCATTTACAGCTTCAAGTATTCATGCTCTATGGTATAAAAGTAAGTTTAGGATCCTCATTCCACCATGCATATACTGGAAGTGTAAGGTTCTCATGGCGACCTTGGGTTATTTTTCCAGATTAATTTTCTCAGGATAGATTGTAAGCATGCTATCCATTAAGTGGGAAATTTTAGAGGGAGGCAATGAAAAACCTATGTTATTTTAGGTAGCAGAATCATTTTGACAGCTTGGATCCTTGCCAGCCAAGATGAGTGGAACAGAGTTTGTCTATCTAAATCCTGACAAATTTCTTGAATAATGGCCTCGCAATTAAGCTTTACTAAGGTGGACATTTTAGAGATCTTGATTCCTAAATAAGTAAAATGAAACGTTTCCCAAGAAAAAAAATGTTTCCTTTAAATTCAATGTCATCTTTACTTTGGCACTGCAATAAGATGGATAGAGATCTCTTACGTTCTTTTTATAGATATATATATCAGTATATATATCAGTTTCAGCAATTGAAGCACATATCCCAGGGTTGACATTAGACAGATGGGTTAGGGCGGGAGTTGTATCTTTGGGGGATCTGTTTGATGGTCACGTATTTGTGCCTGTTGCGGATCTTTCCCAGAGATTTCAAATCCATAAATCCTTTTTTTTCAGTATTTGCAAATCCAACATTTTATTCAATCTTGCAGTTTCCCAGAGTGGTGGTTGCTGAGCCCGTTTGATCCACTACAGAAATATTTTAAAATAGAATATCAGAATAATCATGGATTATCCCTGTTTTATGGAACATTGAATTCCCCTGAATCGTCTAATAAATCACCCTAAATGAAACAATGGGAGAATAGTCTCTCATTCACCCCAAGGACTGGTGGCTGGTGGCTAGGGTTACCAAAAAATTCTCCTCATGTATCAACTACCAGGAGCAGTTGAAAAAGATTCATATGCATCGGTATTTAACACTGGATAGACTCTCTAAATTTGGTGGTTCTTCCTCGGGGCTGTGTTGGAAAGGTTGTGGTATGTTAGGAGAAATGGTTCATGTCTGGTGGGCGTGTCCTAAAGTGCAAGGTTTTTGGTCACATGTCGGAGATCTTATGTAGAAGATATCTGGAGTGAACATCATTCTGGATGGCCCATTGGCAGTGTTGAACATTGGATTTGACTCAAGGGTTAGCCCCGATTCTATCTATCTGCTGTCCAGCAATGCCTGGCAAAGTGCTGGAGATTACATTCACTGCCTACTCAACAGGAGCTAATTTGCATTATCAGCATGAATGGTTTCTGTAGTCCTCTCTCAAACAAAAATAATGTATTGGTAACCAATGAAACCTATGGGTATCTTCTGAATTTGCACTATTAATATCTTAAGTCTCTGTGTTATTTTTTAACTTGTGTTATGACTATTTTATAGATGCTCCCAAGGATCTCTCCTCTCCCACTCTTTCCTCTTGTGTATCCCTGCCTCCCCCTCCCTCCCCTGCAATGATCCCTCTGATATTTCCATATGTGTGCTCCCCTTGTGTCCTAACACTTGTTAAATGCAGTACTTTTGAATTGTTTGTAATCTTTATTGCATCTGAAGTTTTCAATAAAAAAATGAATGGTTAAAAAAGAAGTTCTTGCTCAGCATGGACATGGACATGGACATATCTGTTAAAGACCCTGAACTTTACAGTTCTGGATGGCCCATCACTAGTGTTCACACTTGACAGGTTAAATGTAATTGGAGATAAACTAATGCTATCCTGAAGTACAGCCCAGGATCATAGTGTTGCTGTTCTCAGTTTGGTGACATCACTAGAAAGGGTTAGTCTGGATGTGAAAACATCACTCAAACATTCTATTTAATTGTCTTATTTTTTAGTGTTAATAGCTTGCTTGACATGTTCTTTTAGGTACTATCTTTGTTATTTTAATAACAGTATTATACTTATTTGAATGTTTGGTAATGGTTATTGAACTGGGTAAATGTATACAAGTTCATAGATATTTGTGCATTGACTTGCCAAGAATTGAATTTGAGTCAATTTTCCTGAAATCTGATATTTCACATTAATTTGAACAATCTGTAACACTATCCATTTTGCAACTAAAAGAAAATTCCCAGCACCATTTTAGTCTATCAGTAGGGAAGGGCTTTCTGAAGCAGTGTATAACATTGTGGTTGCCATTTTATAGCTGTAAATAGAAATTCAAGAAGCGGTGATATGCAGTACAATGAAGTAATGTAGCAGTCTCATCAAAATCACTTACACAATGTGTAACAGCAAATTACTACATTATTGATACACAGCAGCAACAGTCCCTTAAAAGCTGTTTTTTATTGCTTTTCACGAACTGACAGCAAGCAACGGTAATACTAAACCTCTCATAGCAGATTTTGCCAATAAATCGAAATTCAAAGATTGTTTCTGTTTGTAAGGCATTTGATGCATGAGCATCAGATATCCTAATGACACTTTGCTACGGCTCTGCTCATGAAGCTGTGATCTGTCTCTGCGATCGGATCGTAGCTGCGCAGGAGAGGGAGAGATTAATCTCCCTATCTCCTCCAGAGTCGGCCTTGTCCTGACAATCCATTGACTCTCTGCGGTCATGTCACGGGGCTACCAATGGCAGCAAGGAATGATGTGCTCCCTGCTGGCCCATGTTAAATCCTGCTGTCAAAGATTGACAGCTGGATTAAACTAATTAACATCTTTGGGAAGATCTCCATTCCACCCACACCTGTTAGAGACACACATTGGCTGATCACATCAGCCAACAAGTGCAGGAAAAAATGTAGGCTCAGCACGTGAGTCTGTATCAAAGGCCGGGCCATGAACTAACATGTACCAGCAAGTTCTGAGTTCGCAAGGGGTTAAAATAATGTTTAAGTCTGCTTTGTTACTCTAATTAACTAATATTAGATGTATTATAATGCCAACACAGTGGCCAGTTATGTATGCTAGTTATTGGATGATGATTCTACCTATCCTCATCCCATTCTATGTGGTAGATGCATGTGGATTTTCTCTAAGAGAAAAATAGCTACATAATGTTGAAACTTAAAAACTTACTAAAGTTTGTACTTTTTTTTAAACAATTTGTTGAGTCACGTGAGTGCAGCAGTCAATTGCTTTCAAGTGCCTGTGGCAAGTAGTTCTACCTACATTTTCTGATCTTATCAACTTTTATAAAGATATATAGAATTTTTATCTCTTCAACCTTAACATAAAAGGTCTCTTTATTTTGAAATAAATGACTTATTGTCTACTCTAGATACCCCATGGCCATACTTGCGGTGGTATCATAAATTTGTTACCTATTTTGAACCCAGGTGTTGCAATTTGGCAACCAAGTTTGCCATAAATTACTATTAATTTTGGTTTAAGAATAATACAACTAAAAAAAAACAAAAACACAGCAAGAGGTAAAGGTTTTTACAACTGTTTTACTATTCCCCACTTATAGGCACCACAATATTACTACAGGCATATATTCCCATTCGTGCACTAATGTAGTGACATCTTTATTTAGTGTTAGAGTGTAATTGCTGTTTACATTTTTATCTGATAATAATGTGTATAAAGTATACCTTTCCATATGTGGATGGGGAAAGAAAGGAGAGTGTGCGGGCGCAGATCTTAGTGTAGACGTTTGGATCCATCAGCAATTAAATAAGGGTAATGGTTTTGCTCACCTTTTTGAAGCTTTTCTCATATAGCACATAGATATCACTCGTCAGTGCTTTTATATGTCTGGCCTGCAGCTTAGCTCCGGGAGGATCAGACACCAGATAGGGTGGGTCTGTCATGAGCAATTGATTCCATGGGAGAGATCTGGTATGATCACCTAACGCTTCCAGAAACAGATCTTTATACTCGTTTTTATTCCAAAAACTTATTAAAATTAAATGTAGGTATAGTAGTAGATAATCAACAATAGGTATAAATAGATATACAATGCGTTTCGGCTACAATATTAGACTGATAGCCTTCCTCAGGTAGAAATGTGAACATGGCTAAGACAGCTTTTTTATAGATCATCAGAGAACCTTTCTGGGTTTCCCTGTTAATTAATTAGATTGATCCACCCCGAGGGTTAATTAGATCTTTGTGTTCGGAGCAGGCTTTTATTTTCTTTTTGTTTTTCTTGGTACCATTCTTTTTTGCTCATTTTTTTCTTTGTCATATGGTTTTAGGTGTTCTATTGTAAAAGTCTGCCATTGTTACTTGTATTATTTGTATCATAATAGTTTCTATTAATACAAATATTTAGCATTGCTATCCCCATTAATGAACAAATAATATTCCAAATGCAGGATTATATCTGAAGGAAGTAATTAAAAAGTATATAATCACAAAGTTGATATATTAAAAGTGTGTTGATTAAAATCAATTGACAATAAAAATTAAAATAAGATTACCGTATGTGAAATTTATTTTTTGTGTCCCTTTATCCGATATCTATTTCTAATAACAATTAAAAATGTCCTTTATTAAAAATTATAATGAACCTCTGCGAAGACTTTAACCTATCTTAGTTTTTCCTATATTGGTTCCTAAGTCATGGACATTTCCATTGTGCCAACTCTATCATGCGTTGTTGAATCATCATTCTTTATTTCCTATGTTCCAGACTATCAACATTGTTAAACGAGTTTCTCATAGCGCTGTATATATGGCATTTCTCTGCATTCACTAGTGCCGCATTCTCTAATTTTCCTGCACTAGGGGGAGATCTTAATATTGAATTTAATCAACTGAATGTTTGTCCGAGAGGAGTCTGGAGGAACCTTATCTCATCTACATCAAATATTCTTCATTTTATTCTTTAAGCCATCTAGATGTAAGCATAGGAGCTTATACATCCAGAATGCTTCTTTCCTATTTAACAAATGTACGCGGTTTAGGATGTCTACTGGAATATGTTCCACCGGTGTAAGGTGAACATCAAATTTCTTCCCATGGTTGATGAGAAGGTGGTATGAGAGACTATGTGTGAGAAGCCCATTTTTAGCATCATATCTATGGCCACTCAGGCGTATTCAGACCATTTGTGTGGTGCTGCCCACGTATTGGAGACCAGTACAAGTAATTACATAGATGACAAAATCAGTTTTGCATGTCAGATGGTCATTAATAGGTATCACTTCCCCTGTACTAGTAGATTTGATTGATTTTTGCCCTTGTGGTGACATCTTGCAACACTGGCATTTTCTTTGACCACATCTGTAAACTCCTGTATGCGTATTTCCTATAGTTGTCATGCTCTTTATATGTTCATTGTTAGAAGAGGGGAATTTTTTAAAGCGGCTTGGTGCAACCAAATTCCGGATTGTTTTTCCTCTTCTAAAGGTAATTTTTGGTGTTTCAGATTTGATAATAATGTAGAGCAAGTGATTTAAATAAACTTTCAAATATAGTTCATAAATGAAATCTGGAATCCCCAAAAACCTTCTAGAAGATGTCCCCACTAGACTGTGTCTATACCTGACATATGCTGGTTGTCAGGGAAATCTGTTTCAGTCCCACACAGAATACAGCCATATGGGGGAGGGGGTGCACAGCATTCACAGTACAGCTGATCAGATTCTCAGGTTGTCTCAGGCAGGGACAGTGCTGAGCACGGGTTGTCAGCACACAGCTCCTGTGATCTTATCTGACTCCTCTCCATTCACATCGCTCTGCTCTGTGCAATCAGCTGATGGCCTCCACACAGCTCTTCAGCTGATTGCACAGCGACTTGCGCACAATTATCAGATCCAATTGCAGCACCTTGCAACTTTTTTCTCATCCAGGATCTGGATGAGAAAAAGGCTGACAGAAATGTTAATCTGCTTTCACTTGTTCTTTTTAACAATCGTCAGAGTGCAATGCAAGATTTTCTCTCATTGCACTCATCTGATTTAAACGCCTGTGTGTCTGAGCCTTTACTAGTATTGGAAAATAATAAAGAATCAAAATATTTTTATCTTGTACACATTTCTGATTTTTTTTACTACTTACCGTATATACTCGCATATAAGCCGAGTTTTTCATCAGTATACAGGCCCCCCCCTTACTGCCGCAATCCTGTAAAAGAATACATTATTATACTTATCCCTGCCGCTGTCCCGCTGCTGCTGTCCCGCCACCGCCATCGCGCTTCTCCGTCTTCATCCGGCTTCTTCCGGCCTCCTCCGGTGGGCGCAGGCAATGATGTCATTGTCTGCGCGCCAGAGGAGGAAGCCGGAAGACGCTGGATGAAGACGGAGGAGCGCGATGGCGGCGGCGGGACAGCAGCAGCGGGACAGCGGCAGGGATAAGTATAATGATAATCTATTCCTTTACAGGATTGCGGCAGTAAGGGGGGGCCCTGTATACTGATGGGGGGGCCTGTATATACCTCTGGGGCTGCTGTGTACTACCACTGGGGCTGCTGCTGTATATACCACAGGGGCTGCTGCTGTATACTACCACTGGGGCTGCTGTATATACCTCTGGGGCTGCTGTATACTACCACTGGGGCTGCTGCTGTATATACCACTGGGGCTGCTGCTGTATACTACCACTGGGGAGGCTGCTGTATACCACACTGCTGGGGGCTGTATACTTGTGCTGGGGTCCACCCTCGGCTTATACACGAGTCAATAGGTTTTCCAGGTTTTGGGCGCAAAAGTAGGGGGGTCGGCTTATACACGGGTCGGCTTATACACGAGTATATACTGTAAATTTAAAAAAATAATGCTTGTTTGGAATCACTAAATTAATCATATCCTGGGTAGGTTTTACCATATTGTGAATAATGTAAATAAAACCAACAAAGAACAATTTTGGAGTAACTTTAATAAAAGAGCGCCTCTTAGAACACCTTCAAAAGATATTTCATCTATTTCTTTATGAACAATTTACACATTTCTATAAGATATTTTTCATTACATTGGTTGCACTTACTTGGCACCTTAGATTTTAATCAACATATCAATTTCACTTTTTAATCACAATTGGAGGAAGAGATGACAAAGTAATGAAATTACTGGCGACTGAGCAAACGAGCAAGAAATACATTTCAATGTGCTAATATATAGCAGACTAGTTTTCAGACATATTGAACTGCTAAAATGTACCAGACAAGCTTCATTTTTTTGTATACTGCTCATTATAAAGGGGATTGAATCAAAGTACATCTGAGTTAAATTATGTCTACTTAGAATTGTGCTTATTTCCATTTATTCTATTATAAATAGTTTAAATGTAATATATTCTCTAAAGAATTGCAATGCTGGATTTAATTTTCATCTGCCATTAGAGCCATCTAATCCATAAATATCTATGTTTTTAATAATATTACACTTTTGAATATGTAGTTTTCTTTTCTAATATAGTTTTGAAGCTACAATTGAATTATATATATTTTTTTAAAGTGTGAATTTAAGATTGTTAATGCATAAATGCTTTTTTTCAAGTTACTCCAATAGCTCCTTATAGATTAAAAGCACAGGTGCAAAAACAATACTGATAGAGCCTCCTTTAGATATCCACTTTCCATGTACCGGTATCCATTTTTTTAAGACACACATAATAACCTATGGGAAGCTCACATGTCCGTGTATTTTAACAGACTGTGAGTCCATGCAAAACACAGAGGCATCTATATATTCCAAGTAATATGGATGACAAAGGTCAATACAAGGCTATGGATCTGGAAAAACACATACAGTACACGGATTACATCTATTTGCTGTTCATATTTAATACTGCAAAGTATAGGAGAAGTTTTGTAATTTATTTATCAATTCGTAATAAACTCTGATGACAACTGATGGTAAAATTGGACTTACAGATGACACAATGATGCCAAACACTGATGATACCTGTATCTTTTTTTCACATACGTGCTTTAATACAGACGTATGAATGAAACCTAAAATGACCCACACTGGCAAAACTATTATAAAAACCAATACCTAGGGTTAATCTGCCTTTTAAGGTTTACAGAAATAGAGTTGACACCCACTATAAGTTCTATAATGGTCACTATTATAAGTTGGAAACAGGATGAAGTGCTGGTGATCTGCGCTGATGGAAGGAAAAACCAGGACCCAAGCAGTCTGGTGGAATGGTGTAGATTTATTCTGACGCGTTTCAGAGCAGCCTCTGTGCCTTCCTCAGGGATTATATAAAAGAAGCAGAGACTGCTATGAAACGTGTCAGAATAAATCTACACCATTACACCAGACTTCTTGGGTCCTGTTTTTTTCTTCCAGTAGCGTGGATCATCGGTACATCGTCCTGTTTCCAGTTGTTAGCCATGTTGCATGTGGAGGTGTGGATACAGCGGCAGCTGTATGAGCACTAATACTGGTTGTGGGATTACACAACCAGACCAGGTGAGCACATTTCATCATGCGATAGCCCCACTGATAAGACCCTATGCGCATTTTGTCTCACATTTATTAACTATTATAAGTTGTCAATTACTGCCCCAGCTAATTCTCCCCTCCATCACTGACCATTCTGTATTCTGCTTCACATCACTTGCCTTATGTACCGAATTATCCAATCCCTTTTCTGTATAAATATGTGACTTCAGATTTTGTGTTTATTGTAAGCCTGATGAAGATGCCTTTGAGTCTCAAAAGCTGCCATTTCTTACCATCTTTTCAGTTAACTATTACAAGGTATCAACCACTGAGGACTCTCAGATTTTGTGTTACTATGAGCCTGCTAAAGGGTCCTGAGTTGTGTATATATAACTATCTTTTCAGTTAGCCATTATAAGGTATCAACCACTGAGGACTACTATTACTTTCAGCCTTAAAGTTTTTCATTTAATAGGAACTGTTCTTAGTTAAATCATAAGGAACATTTCTTTATTTTTTTTATTGGGAAAAAAGGTGATTTTTGTGTCACAATGTATTTTCTTATAAGGCTTTGGATTTGTTTGATTTATAGGTTTTGTACCATGAAGACAAAATTGACCACACTATTGGATAACACGTTACTTAGTGAACTTGATGAGCTGTAACAAGAAAGAAAACCCAGTAGGGCATTGCCCTGATAGATAGCAAAATTAGTAAGGGTATATGGCCACCTTAAAAATAATTATTTATTTCATTTTCATTAAGTATCCAGGTAAGTTCACATAGTAAAATTCACATACTGAAAACATTTTGAGGCACCACAGCCCCTTAGTCATAACATTATTAGTAAGGGGATATGGACCCTAAAATACATCAACATGTTTTTCAGTATGTGAATTTTACCTTGTAAACTTAGCTGGATATGTGTTCCAATCTAGAATTTTTTTAATGGACTTTAAATAAAGAATTATTTTCATAGTGCTGAATGACATTTTTTATTTGTATTGGACTTATTGGATTTACATCCACGTACTAAGGGATGGAGGAGAACTGAATATTGTATTTTTGTTTGCATTGTATGTTCACCTCAGAGCAGATGAAAAAGAGCATAAAAGTATGTCTACTACTGCAATGACTGATGAAGCTGACAGATGCTGCGCAGGAATGAATGTGGTGTTCATCTTGCGCTGTTGAATGGACAATCATTCAGATAATGCGGTATTATTGAAAAAAATAAATGATCTTTATTTTATCGATGTATTTCAAAGTCCACTTACTTATTTCTCAAGATCTCAGACACCTGTCAGTTAAGAACTGTTTCTTTAAACCCTATGTTTTATTTAGTATATAGGAAATATTCTTAATGAAATCTTAGGAAACATATTTTTGTTTTTTTATTGAGAGGAAAAAAATGCTTTTGTTTCTGCATGTCATTTCTTAGGCTGCTTTCACATCAGTATTTTGCTGATGTTTGCGGCCGATCCGGCAGATGGCACCACATCTGTTGGATAAACCGCCCAACGGCCAACTAGCAGCCCGAATCCGGCAGGCCCCGTGCATTGTCTAAGGGGCTTGCAGTCGGGTCCGGCAGATCCAGCACTTGCGGCGTAAAAAGAAAACGCAGCTAACAGCATTTTTTTGTCACTGCCCCAAGTGCTGGATCTGCTGATCTGGATCCGGCAGAACCGCACTTGCCGCACCTGACCGCAAACCCCATAGACATTGCACGGGGCCTGCCGGATTCAGGCTGCAAGTCAGCCGTTAGGCCTTCCATCCAGCAGATGCGGCGCCATCTGCCGGATTGGCAACAAACATCAGCAAAACACTGATGTGAAAGGAGCCTTAGACAGTTATGGATTTGTTTGATTTATAGATTGTGTACCGTGAATACAACATTGACCACACTATTGTGATAACATGTTACCTAGTGATAAAATTATGTTTATAAACAACTTAAACTTTGGGAGGAACTTATAAAGGCTGATCAGTCTTGATTACCACATTTTTGGGACCATAAGATGTACTTTTTCTCCCCAAAATATTGGGGAAAGTGGGGGTGCATCTTATGGTCCATATATACGGGGCTGTGTGACTGTAGGGCTTTGGTGGTGGGGAGCAGTGGGAGCAGTGGCTCTGGAGCAGCTGGAGAAGGCTGGAGCAGGCTTTAGAGGCAGCTCATGTTCACGTGGGCTTGCTCATTAGGCTCATGTATTATTCACTGTATTCCCCTGTCCAACACCTTTCAGCATTGAGAGGCAGGCGGGGGAGTGGTGCATATTATATTAGCCTATGTACACCCCCCACCTTAGCGAACACACAAAAATAATAAAACGGCCAAACATCTCATTGCCTGCCCAACCTAGCTCTAAGTTGTGCTACTTCTGCCTCAGACACTGCACTGCTACATTAGCCACAACTCCTAGCTGACCACAGTGTTTTACAGTGCTTAACTGTACTGCTAATGCTGGGGAATGTACTTTTACATCTTTGTACTCTTTTTAAATAGCTGTGAAAATTAAGCTAAAGTTTTTAAAAACGAGTAGATGACAGAAGTCAGAACTTCTTTACATTCATAACATTGCCACTAGTTTTTCACCAGAAAAAAGGGGATAAGTTTTAGACAGCTAAATAAAGAATCTTTGTAATTGCTTTATTATTTTGCAGTTAGCAAACCAACTGTGGACCATAACGTTCGAATAACATTGGGGAACAATTTCAAAAAAATTTTCTGTTGAGTTAGGTTTTTGAGCTGATTTATACTAAAATTGGCATGCTGATTCCGAAAATGTAGTCAGTTTTTTTCTAGCACGTCAAGTTTTTTCTCCACAACTTACCTGCCAGAGAAGCACAATTGCACTGATATCTGTAATAAGACTTGTTATCTGATTACAAATTATATATATATATTCCTTTGTAAAAAACATGATAGTGTTAAAAAACATATTTGTCATGCCTATTTCTTATATATTTCATTTTTTGTTCATATTTGTACTATTTAAAAAAAAAAAAACACTTTTTAGGTACAGAAGTTTACATATTTTTGAGAAGACAAAAATCCTATAGTTCAAAAACTTGACGTGATAGAGAAAAACTGAGATCATTTCTGGATTCAGCATCCAAAAATTAATTAAGGACAGTTGTCTGACCTAACTCCTAAAAAATTGTGTTCCCCAGTGTAATTAGTCACTCCTGGCTGAGGTGCCATTCATTCTTCTCACTCCAAACAGTACAGTACACAAATTTTCTCTCCCTATTTAAGGGATCATTTTTTAATAACTTATAACAAGGCTTTTGCTTTGTCTTATTTCAAAGTGAAAAGGTCTTTATACCCCAAACATTGTATAATTATCACCCTCATTTGTGTCAAATTGGTATGACTTCTTTCATTTGCACTGTCTATAGACAACAGCAATGAATGCACCTGGCCACACAAAAGGGATACTTTTTAGACTGTTTATAAAATTTAGGAAACCTAAAAGGTCTAATGCAGCAGAGTGTTCTTAAATACACAGTTGATTACCTCTAGTTACTGTTTTTCCCTAGCCAGATAGGTGGAATTTGTGTAGTTATTAAAATGGCTGTGTTTTTATTACAGAATTTAACACATCTTCAAATGACCTTTAAGAAGAACTGACAGTGCTTTCCACATATTTTGTAGCCAACTATAGGCTTTTTGTAATTTAGCAGATTTATATTTTTAAAACAATTGTTATGTAGAGGTACCGGGCACCTTCCGCTGAGCTGGAGCAACTCAAGTAATCGCTATCTGCTGCAGTGAACATAAGCCCCTCAGTGACAGGTGTTGCACGCCTTCCAGATACAAGACAAAAGTCAATATAGAATAAAAAGCTTGGCGGAACTCACCATAATTCAATGATCCTTTATTCAAACGTCATGTGGAGACGATAGATTCAGCGGGGAGAGGGAGTGAGGATCAGCGGACTACTGATCCTCTTCACCCCTCTCCCCGCTAACTCTATCGTCTCCACATGATGTTTGAATAAAGGATCATTGAATTATGGTGAGTTCCGCCAAGCTTTTTATTCTATATAGATTTATATTTTTGCTGAAAATCACATTTTGGAGGAAAAGTTTGCAAAGTCAGCAAAATCAGATTTCAAAAGATCCACTCATTTCTGCTCTTGACAGATTCCCTTTAAGTCTATGCAGACTATTTACAGCACTACAGAGCCTTTTCACTGTACTATTAAAATACAGAAGCAATCACAGGAGAGACCCTAAAATCAGCACTATTAATTTAAAGTGAATCTGTCATCAGGTTTTTGCTACCTCATCTGACAGCAACAAAATGTAGGCAAAGAAATCCTGAATCCAATAATGTATTGCATAGATTACTGGCTGCAGTCATTCTGTCACAATGGAATGGCGTTTTGGACTGCCATGCACTGAGTTTCTAGTTCTGTAATGCTAATCACCGAGTAATAAACCCTTTAGAATACATAAACAATAGCACATACACAGATAAGAGAAGCACAGTTGCTTTTTAACTCTTACATCATGCTGTCCTCATTTTACATAGCAGAATCTTCCTGACTATTCCCTTTAATCCCCTAGATATTTGGGGAAAAAACATTAAAAAAAATATAGTTAGAGATAATGGTTTTCATCTGTGGTCTCATCTATGATAGCATCATGTGATCAGTTAGACAACAGTTTTTTTTCATTTACCCCTTTTTAGATTTGGAGATTAATGTGATCCCAATTTATTTTCATTGTTACATTACAGTGTGTTGAATGTTTTGCAAAGGAAAAAATGGTTGAGCACAATTTGATCATGAGTGTAATCATTGCCTATCATTTCTTCATATGTTTGGTTATTTTAAGGTCTCATTACACGCTATAAGTCAGAGCGAGACTAGTTAATGGCTAATTACATCTGACATCTCCTGCCATTATTATTTATAAGCCAGTTTGTATTTACAGTTAATAGAAATGATGCTAAGGGCAGGTTAGTCAGGAATATAAAATCGTCACTTCTCCTATACCTCTTAGCAATACCGAATATTTATGTCTTTCGACAGAATGATACAAAGTAGCTTTGAAATGTGACCTGACCTAGATTAATCCATGTCTTTATCATCTTTTTTTTGTCAGTTCTAATACACTTAAAAGAGAATTAAAATATAAATTATTGGACTGCTTTCTTTTACTTTTGCTTGATAGTGTTTAAATTCCCATTTTAACTCAATACGTAACAGCCCAGCACAACCAAAAGCAATATATTTAGCATTCAGCTGATGCAAAGTAATATTCCACAATTAGTGTCAAGGGCATTACTGATATGCTTAGGATTTCCAGTCTTATCCATTACTGTAATTAAATGTTAAGCAGAAGGGTGTGTAACAAAATAGAGGCTGGAATTATTCTTTATAAAAGCCTAAACTTTTTACTTAGTGGTACGACAATTGAGAAATAGCGATATCACTGAGATGAAAACATGTATTCCCTATGGGCCAGTTACAAGTCGACCACTTTCAACTCGCTGATTAAAACATTCTACTTCCATTGCACTTGGGAGCGGTAAGAAAATTAGAGTTTAAAAAATGTGTTTATTAATGACCTCTGAAAGGTCACATTTCAACATATTAAACGCGCATTGCTCGGATCCTTGCTTTGGATGTGATACAGGCAGATTTATTTTTAGCTTGTATGTGGAGTAATAATATATATTTTTTTCTATTGTTTTGTTGTATGAAAAAAAATTCTATACGTAACAATAGTATTACAATTTTTTGGTAAATTTTAAAAGAGAAAATAAAAACAATATACATTACTTATGTATATTACAGATAAATTCACCTTCACATTTAATTTATCATTGTTACAATGCATTTTTAATGAAAAATGTGCTGCTACTTTGAAAATATTGTTTATTACCAAGTCCTATGGTTTTGAAGATCTTTATGCTTCAGAGGTAACAGACCTCGAGCAACCCTGTGTAGTCTGATACTGCTGTACAGTAAATAAGTAGACAGCACATGAAAGAGAATATGAGTGTTGGATAGACCATAAAGATACAGAGTTGTGCCAAAAGTGTTGGTAGCCTTGAAATTGTTTCAGAAAATTAGGTATTTCTCCCAAGAAAATGATATGACGTTCCGGCTGTTGCTTTACAGTATAAAAGGAGGCTGGAACTTTCAAATAGAGGAAAAGAAGTAGGAATGATGATGTCCAATGGGACATGCAGAGAGCAGGTGAGGAGGGGAGAATGGAGCCACAGAGCCCACCCATCGCTGTCTACAGATGCAGTCTACATCTAAGTGTATAAGTAATTTTTCTTAAAGGGAACCTGACCCATAAAAATCAGCCCCCAGACCATTTATACCTGTCCCTGCACCTCCAGGAATGCATTGTAGGCATCCCTTTGTGTAAAAAAAGGGTATTTGTAAAGTATCTAAAAGTGCTTTTATTACATTGCTTTCTGCGGCTTCTCAGTGCTTGAGACGTCGAACAGGGCATTCTCTGTGGCTTCTCAGTGCCGCATGCAGATCAATTATTTATGCCCAGATGGGCGTGCTAAGGCATTGTGAGCTCCCTCGTCTCCCTCCATGGGCGGTATAGCCTGTATGACGCAAATCGCATCATATCCATATCATGGGATTTCGCACTGTGCATTGCGCATGCACGAGTTTGCTCTACAGCAGCTAGTCTGGCATCCTCAACCTACCCCGAAGGAGTCTGTACCTACAGTCCACCTGTAACGCTTATCACCGGGACCTTGCTCGACATAATAGTCAGTCCCACGTTACATAGCGTCACTCGCCGAATAGTAGCGGTATTCAGGTACTCGCTACTCACAGAGTATCTTATGATTACTTGGGAGTAGCGAGTAGTCTGATCACTTTCGCAGTGTATCTATTGATACACTGCGAAAGTACCCTAAAAGTGAATAAAAGTTGTTAAAAATAATAAAATTACATACTCACCTGTCCGACACCTGCAACGGGATCGGCAAAGAAGACCCCGGGACCGTCCCAGAAGACTTGCGATCACCGAACAAGGACCTGTGACTTCCAGCCAATCAGATGGCCGGTAGCGATGTGGCCAATCAGATGGCGACACGTCACAACCACATGATCACTAGCGGCCACCTGATTGGCCAGATTGCAAGGTCCTAGGTGTACTCGGACTCGCTATACTTGCAATGAGTACCGAGTACCGGGACCTACTCGTTGCGAGTATAGCGAGTCCGAATATTGCGGTTCTCGCTCATCTCTACTCATGCCTGGCCCTTTCTGCCTCAGCCATCATGAGGATCCCTATAATTGGATGGGGAATGATCCCTGACAGACGGGTAGGCGGCCGAACCTGCCACTGAGACTGACTAGGTAGTCGTGATATGGTCCCATTGAATAGGTTGTTCTAAAATGATATAGTGTATTATGTAATGGTAAATGTCTTGTAAGGTAAATGTAAAATATGTTCTATCGTATATGTAATGGTGGTTTATGTGTTATTGAAACAAAGAGTGCTTATGTGCAATGTTTATGTTCTACCCGGTTTATGATTTATGAGTGTGTTACCAAATAAACAGGTGGTCATTTATTCCATTTAAGCACGTGTCCGTGTCAGTTTCCGCTGCCAAGCGCGTTCCCCAGGGGCGCTACTTCACAATATATATATATATATATATGTATGTATATATATACAGATACTAATACATACAGGCAGATGTTATCAGCCAGAAAACCAACATCTACTGCCATAAGATATCATGTCAGTATATCATATATCCTGTATAGGAACCATTGAAGTGCTAATGTGCGAAACAGTGAAACTGTAGTCTGCCTCTGCATACCCCTCCCTGCAAATGATGTAACCCTCTTTTGTGGAATTAAAGTCTGCACTGCATACGAAGACCGGTGAGTGCTATCCGTAATTTCCTTTGGCTTAAGTTGATTATCTTTCTGGAACCTTTATTTGGTTCCAGTTGTCTGTAGTCCCTTTGGCTGTAAAGGGATAAAGAAGAAAATTGTCCAAGTAAATAACTAATACAGAGTTAAGTACTAGTGATGAGCGAGCAGTAAAATGCTTGGGTAGTCGATGCTCAGGTTGAGCATATCGAGATGCTTGGGGACTTGAGCACCGAACCCAATGTTAACATATGGGAAACCTGTCCATTTTTTCAGCGGCACCCGCGACAGCCTGGATAAACCCTAAAAAAGTCACAAATGTATAAGAACAGTGCTCAAGTGACATGGGAACAGCATGGGGAAGACCTCTTTAAGCATTTCTGACTCCCAGCTCACTGCTGTGAACAAGATTGTCTGAGTATTACACCACTTTTACGGACTCACAATAAAACGTCAAAAACAAAAACAAAATGGACTTTCCTGGGGAAGATGTTAAGGGCTCATACTCACTTGAGAGACAGTGTTGGTGTATTATATTTTTTTTTATTACATTAGAGATTTTTTTTTTAAAATTTGGAGGCACCCCGATGTCCCTTTTAAGAGAGGTGGAGGAGGGCCTCATTAAATATTGTATGTTCCCATTATTAGGAAGTGGGTCTTCCATAGTGTTGCCCTATGCATGCTGCCAAAAATTGGGAGGCACTCCTATGGCCTTTTGAAGACACGTGGAGGAGGGCCTCGTTAATAATGATCCCATTATTAGGAAGTGGTAAAATATTAAAGGAGACGAGTTCTTTCTCCGCGCTGACCACGAGAGACACCAAGGTTAATGCAATTCCTTTATTCCACTCCATCACCACTAAAATGTCAACGTGTTTCGTAGTCTCTGACTACTTCATCAGGGCTCATTACTTCCGTTAACCTTTAATATTGTTCATCTGATCTTCCATGGGTTCTGCAGTGGCCAGTTGTTTTTGTGCATCAGAGGGTTGTGACTTGCACAACCGCACAAGGTGAGTGTGTAAGACTATGCACCCCTCTGTTTTATTGGATTTACGGCCCTATGTGCGCTTTCTCTCGTCTTTTGCTCCATTATTAGGATGTTGGTCATACTCACTTGTAAGACAGAGTTAGTGTATTATATATTTTTAATAACATTAAAGATTTTTTTTTTTTTAAATTGGGAGGAACTCTGATGCCCCTTTGAAGAGACATAGAGGAGGGCCTCATTAAATATTGTATGTTCCCATTATTAGGAAGTGGGACTCCCATAGCCTTGCCCTATGCAGGGCTGCTGCCAAAAATTGAGAGGGAATCTGATGCCCCTTTGAAGAGACATGGAGGAGGGAGTTTTAAAATATTGTAAGTTTCCATTATTAGGAAGTGGGTCTCCCATAGTGTTTCATCCATCCTTCCTCCCACCATGCTGAGTGCCCGGACAAAACTGATCCCACACTTGGACACTCTGAAAAGCTGTTCACTTTTCCACTTATAGATTAGGGCCTCTCGCCTGCTCCACTTGAAGTGGGGCAAAAGGAGATTGTATGTAGCAATGCCCCAATATTTGAGCAGCCACGGTCGAACAGAAGTGACGGTGGGAAAGTGTCACAAGAGGTGGACGATGATGACACACAATTGCCAGAAAGTCAAGAGAAGGACCAGGGTGCGGAAGTGGAAGACAACGTGGTGGATAATATAGTAACTGACCCAACCTGGCAGGAGGACATGCAGAGCAAGGACAGCTGCGCACAGGGGGAGGAGTAGCACCCAAACAGGCAGGAAGAAGCAGTGTGGTGGCTGCAGACAGAAGGTGGGCAACCGTTCCCCGTAACACCAATACGACGGAAGTTGCCAGTACAACTGTTAAGTCTTCCTGAGTCTAGCTGTTTTTTAAGGACTCTGCTGATAATTCCAAAAAGGCAATTTGCACCACCTACCATACCAGCATGATCAGGCACATCGCAGCAAAGCCCCCAACTATGTGGGCTGAAACCAGGGTCCAGAGGTAGTGTCTGCTAGTCACACCACTGCTTCTTCCACTGTTGTGCATGCAAGGCAATCCCCTGTCCTTAATGCATGTAAAAATGCCTCCTGTCCTGCACCTGTCATTGCACAATCAGAAATACTACCATCAGCAACCACGTCCACGTCCTTGTGCCAGCACAGCATTCAGTTGTCCATACTCCAGTCCTTGGAACGCAAGCGCAAATACACAGCCAGCGCCCCACAGGCCACACTACTCAATTTGTACATTTCGCAACTACTTGCACTTGAAATGTTGCCTTTTAGGCTAGTGGAGACAGAAGCATTCCGCAACCTGATAGCGAAGGCCGTCCCTTGTTACTTGGTCCCCAGCCGCCACTATTTCTCCCGGTGTGCCATCCCTGCATTACACAAGCACGTGTCCCAAAACATTAGCCATGCCCTTAATAACGCAGTTCCCGGGAAAGTTCACCTAACCACGGACACGTGGACAAGTGCTTGTGGGCAGGGACATCTCACTGACTGAGTACATCTCACTGACGGCACATTGGGTTAACATAGTGAAAGCTGGGACCCAGTCTTTCGCCATCCTCCCGAAGCCAAGGATTGCGGGCCCTATCTCATACAGGTTTGCCCCCAAAGTCTACAGCTCCTGCACATCATCCTCCTCTGCCTCCTCCTCCTCTTCACCCTCCACATCAATCAGAAGCTGGAAGACTGCAGCACTGCCTCGGCCAAGCGGCAACAGACTGTGCTGAAGCTAATATGCGTAAGTGACAAACCGCACAATGCTGAAGAGTTGTGGACAGCGCTGAAAGAGAAGGAAGATCTGTCGCTCACACTGCTGAACCTACAGCCAGGCATGGTTGTGTGTGTTACAATGGCCCGAACCTGGTGGTGGTTCTGAGGCAAGGCGAGCTCACACATGTCCCATGCCTGGCCTGTGTGCTCAACCTCATGGTTTACGGGTTTCTTAAATCCTACCCAGAGCTTTCGGATCTGCTCGTCAAAGTATGCCGCCTGTGTGCCCATTTTAGAAAGTCACCTGCTGTTTCGGCCACCCTTGACAGGTTTCAGCAGCGTGTGCAGCTTCCAGCTCACAGACTGGTGTGTGATGTCCCCACGTGTTGGAATTCGACACTGCAGATGTTGGTCAGGATTTGTGAGCAGAAGAGGGCAGTTCCCATCGCCTGTCAGGTCGCTGGCGGCCGTTTACATGGGACGATGTGGATCACTGATGTGAAACCAGGCGAGCACTCAGAAGCACCGATATCGCCCCTTTACATTAAGCGGCGCAGGGGCGATATCGGCACCGATAGTCCACGCCCCTACATCGCCTAATACATCGGCTGTGCCTTCACCAGGTTTGACGGCACCCTTAGCCAGATAGATTGAGGTCACTTGCACATTAAAAGTGTTGAGTTTATGATATAGAGCTCAAATCTGGTTCAGTACACCTGAGATATCGTAAAGTGTTGTATACATATTTCTGGGGCAATTAGATGCTTTTCAGAATTGCAAATTGTAGCAAATTTATTCTCTGCAAATCAAATTTGTTGGTAAAATTCTACAAAGGTTGTGAATTGTAATGTTTATTAATTCACCAATCTCTATCAATAGCTTACGTAAGTTAAAAAAACATAAGAAAAATAAAACGTCATAATGTAATGGACAATATAGATGTTCAGGTAGCTAGCCGAGTACCTTAATGTGTACTATCTATGGAATACTACCTAAACCTCTAACTTAGGTTGGGAGTTACCGTAAGTAAACCAGATGCTAAGGACCAGTTTTATGATACAAAACTTGAAAATATCATGTTGTTTTTAACAAACATATCATTTATTCTAGATCGGTATACGAAATGCAGAGGCAATGTCAAAATATGCCTGCCAATTTAGGCAATTAGTGGAGTCATGCAACGAGGCAAATATTATAGCTGGGAACAGTAAATCAGAAGTCCAAAATTTTTACATGAGCGGTCAGGGCAATGACACACGTGAAATTGGCATATAATTATTACAATTGCCCAGAGATAGGAATTTAATATATTAGAATATCATATCTCATCATCTCAATTTTGAATGCAGAGTAAACAGTCTTGCATTAATGTATGAGGCATAACACCCAGTTGGCCATTAGATAACCAATAGTCATACCTTCATAGAGATGGTTAAATTCTAGTGGTAGAAGATAATGTTTGACATGTGATACTGTGTGTATTTGAGTTACTTAACTCATGCACATTGAGCATAGACAACAGTCTATATATAGTCTTAACACCCTTGAAGTTGTTCCAGTAAATGAAGTATTTCCATCAGATAATTATTAATTATTATTAATTATAAAATTTCACATTTATTTACACTCATGTTTATCTTGTTTGTGTGTATTAGAATAGCTAAAATAAAACTGAAAAAAGGCAAATTGGACAAAATTTCACACAAAACTCCACAAGTGAGATAAAATTGTTTGGCACCTTTCCAAAATTGGGGGTATACAACTTTGTTTCAAGCACGTTCATTCAAACTCACCTATGGCAAGTATGGCATGTGTGGACAATATGGAAATCACACCTAACACTAAAAAGGGAAGAAGTTGACTTAATCAGCATTGGCCATGACGTTCGTCCACAACTAGGCCACAGGTGTCACTGCGCATCGTTACATTGTGACATGCACCATGACCATACAACATTCAATGATCCCAGAGTAGAATAATGATTATTTAATTTGTGTCAAGTTTATTCATTGCAAATCAATTTTTTTTTATATAAAATTTGGCAATGATTGCATATTTGAATCTCAAACATGACATTAATTATTACAAACAAAGAACAATATATGTTTTCAGACAATCTGACTTATATAGGATAAAGGTCAATTAAAAAAGAAAAATTGCAAAGGAGGAAAGAAATTTTTGCAACTAAACAAAAATATGCCAAAAATGTAACTACATTTTTTAAACATAAAAAAAATTTCCCCATGCAAAAAAGGATATACAGCTAGTGTGAAAAAAAGAGTATACATGGTGAATAACAATCAATGTTATATAAAAATTGGCACTGTGACTTTTCGATGGCCCTGCGAGTCAACTATTACATCTACTGAATCTTGACTGGTTTTAGAGATTTCTATTATATTTTTTGGTATTGTATTTTTTAGACACAAAAATTATCAGAAAGCTCTTTATTTATGTTTTTTTCCCTCTTTTTCCTCTGAACGTGATGTTTCTCATTTCATTTATTTGTACATATTTATTTATATGAATAAATAAAATTATTTTATTCAAACTATGAAGTATCTTGAGTAGCTGTGTATGTGATCAACTCCTAAAGGCCACAGGCAATTTTTACTTTTTTGCATTTAAAGTTTTTACTGCTCTTCTTCCAAGATAAATATGCTTTTATGTTTCTATCAGAATTGCCATATGAGTACTTTTTTATTTCTGTTAGACTTGTAGTTTTGAATTAAACAATTCATTATAATCACACAATGAATTGGAAACAAAAGGAAAATACTTTACAAGTTGGTTTAAATGGCGATCAGGCAATCAAATAATCACAAGTTCAAGTTCTCTATGGTTCATCACGTCTACTTTAAAAATGGTTCCACTAAAAACAACAGCTAAGAACAGAAAAACAAGCTCATCGATATAACGATAATAGGATTTATGGGTCTCGGAAAATGGCAACACAAATGAATGAATTTTTTATATAGTCTATATACAAATAAAGTCAAAGTGCAAGCTCACCCGGTTTCTCTAGTCATGGATCTTTGGGCAGTCTGCTGCTGTTCCCGCACGGATTCAGGCGGAGACTCGCCTACACTAGTAACTCAATCGCAGAAACTGGAATCCAGCCTAACAAAAAGACCTGTCCATGCAGCTTTAGTCCTTAAAAGTTTAATCCTTTTATTGCATACAAATAATTAAAATCCATCTGTGACATTGTTAGGCACAAACATAAGACAGTCTGTGACTCCTAAGCGACTACGCGATTCAGCATTACGCCTTCATCCTGGTCATCCATGGAATCCAGAGGAATTTGGTGGTTATTATTATTGCATAATTAATGTTGTAAAATGAAACCAAACAGAAAAAGGCAGAATTGAATTTTTTTACCAGTTCCTCCCATTTGGATTTTATTTCCTACTTCTCAGTACATTGGAAATTAAATGGTGTCATTCCAAAGTACAACTAGTCTGACAAAAACAAGTCTTTATACAGATATGGTGATGGAAAAATAAAATATGTTGACCCTTTTAATAATGGGAGGAATAAAACTAGCCAGCAACAATGAAAAATAGAGTGAATGGAAGAAATCAATGGATACATTTTAGTGCATTTGAATTTTATCCAAACTTCACAAAAATTCTGATTCACTAAAATGCTATTTTTTTGTACTTGCTTTAGTGCGGATTCAGCAAAATAGTTCAGCTAGTTGCCTTATTTCATCCTGAATAGTGATGAGCGAGCACTAAAATGCTCGGGTGCTCGATGCTCGGGTCGAGCATCTCGAGATGCTCGGGTGCTCGACCGAGCACCGAGCCCAATGCAAGTCAATTAGTGACAGGCTCCACCCACAGACTTCCAGCTATAAAACGAGTGTTTCTGGGAGAGGGCGGGAGGGGGGGATTTTTCAAATCGTCGCAGCATACAACCCCTTGCTGGGCTCCCCAGAGGGACCCTAACAATCAATCTGCTCTCTGTGAGGTGCCAGATCACTGTATGCACTGAAGGGAGCTGTGTATTTTTGTCAGAGCGATAATTATTAGTGAAGAGTCCGAGCATCTCGGCGGTAATCGGTGCTCACCAAGCATCCCGAGTACCGTGATACTTGTTCGAGTAACGAGTAGCGCCGAGCATGCTCGCTCATCACTACTCCTGAACCATAAAACTGCATCAAAATATCAAAAAATGTAAATAAATATCTCCCCTGTCCGGCTCTTCAACCCATTCTGTCCAGACCTCAGAGCATAATGACCCTAATACTCTATGTAACAAATGTATAAAAATCTTAATACTCACCTCACTGCTCACTTCCAACCCCTCCACTCTTCACTACCACTTGTGTGGTCACTATTGAATCAGCATCAATGAAATCACCAAGGCCTCAATTGCGAGCAACCAAGGCAATAGGGATTTCAACACTGCTGATGCCTATCTGAAAATGCAACAAGGACTGGACAAGTAGCAGTGAAGATTGGAGGGGCCAGAGGTGAATATTGATGGGAAAATACAAACTTACATTATTTTTTGCATATTTTGATCATTATGCCCTGAGGTATGCATTTGCCTCAAATCCTAAAAAAGGACATTAAATTCACGGAGTATAACTTTTCCACGAAGTTAAATTTCCAAGGCAACGTGCAAACAGGCATATTTAAATTTTGCCTTTTCTGCTCATGCAAAGTGATGTGATTAATGAATATTGTTGCCTACCCCAAAATTATTAATGCTAGACTCCACAGGCACCTTTTTCTTTAAAAAAAAAAATATTTTGATTGAAATTAATTGATTTGACAGTAGCCCTATATAGACATAGAGGGCAAAAAAATTTAATAATCCATCATCAGAAAATTCTCGAAGACCTCGCAGTGCCATGTTGGAATAAGAAACATTTTGGACTAGTATATGTGTAGTGAAGTAATTTATACTGCTGGCTAAATGCTGAGCTCATAGAGACCCAACGACTCTGATGAGAGTTGTCACTACCTGGAGCCTGTGAATAGCTGTACTTTATTGCTATTCACAGAGTCACCAGAGTTGCTTTTGTGGAACATGGACTATGATGGAAGAGCTTTTAGGAACATTTTTGATAATAAATTAGTGGACAAAGGATAGTGGTGGGGAGTCTTTATTCCAATAAACTAGTTTTTATTTTTTGTGTTTTTTCATTATTGGGTTAGTAATGGGGGTGTCAGCTATCTGAATATTCAAAACACAGACTGCACATTCTCTCTTTGCAGCAGCAGTTATACTATACCTCCACTACCAGCACCAACAGCACGACTATGTCTCCTATTTGATGCTCTCCACATTATTTTACCCCAATAAAGTGCAGTGTATTAGACGGCCTGCATACAGGGAGTGCACAGCACATTATTATACTGCCTGTTTTCAGTTTCCCCACAGAACCAAAATTTCAGCTCTGGCAGCATACACTACAGCTGCTGCAGTAAAAAAGCTTGTTGTTGGATTTGTAAACAAGCTGGCAGTTTGCCGTGAGGCTTAGAAGAGTTTTCCACTGAGCCAAAATTTTAACAAATTTTGCCATTAGAGAACCTCTTTTCAGAGTTCACCTGCACAGCCAAAGTTGTCAGAGTTTCCCCAGAGAGCAAACTACTTAAAATATGTCTTCAACTAGGAGAAAGAGGTCCAAGTAGAGGAGGAGGTTATGGAAAAGGTGGATGTGACGGTATTAGTGGAGGAGGCAGATGAGTAGCCAGAAGCTATTAAGGTGGCCAACCTTTTTTTTATTTTTATTATTTGGTTAGGCCACCAAAAATTTGGAATCAAACATAGAGGATAGCAACAGCTGGGTGCAGCTGTTGCAATTGTCTAGTTACCCAAAGTTGCAGACAAATAGTTTGTGTTTATGCCTTTTTAATTGTAATGAATGTATGCTTACCCATGCTGCCAAAATTGCCAGAGAGTAATTATGAAGCAAAAATTACAAAAAAAGCCAATCGCGCCTGTTTCATTGTTGACTCACACAGCCTATACTTGTACAGTTCCCCGCAGAGTAACAGAGTAACCCCGCCAGAGCCTTTTCCAACAGTTTACCCACACACATTATATTTGTGGAGTTCCCTTTCAGAGCAATAATTTTGTTTTGTGTTTAAGGTTGATCAGCACAGCCTATATTGTACCAGCTTAGCAGTAGAAAAAAAATCCAAATGGTCCCAACAGACCCTATTTTCAGAGTTGACACAGGCATGCCCATATTGACATAGTTCCCCTAAAAGTACCTTTACACTCCGCAACTGCGGTGAGGAATATTGATGGCAATATGTCGCCCTGAAACAATCGCCTTCAAATTGCCTCCCAATTGCGGTGTGTAATTGGGGAATTTGGCGGCGATCAATCGCCTCGTGACGGTCGCCTGATTTCAGAGTACTGCTCTGAAATCAGGCGACCATCGCAAGGTGATTGATCGCTGCCAAATTCACCAATTATTTGTCGCAATTGGGAGGCAATTTGACGGCGATTGTTTCAGGGCGACATATCACCATCAATATTCCTCGCCGCAGTTGCGGCGTGTAAAGGTGCCTTAAGAGTAAACTTTTTTGAGAAAAGGGAGCTTAAAGGGGTTGTCCACTACTAGGACAAACTTTACCACTTGTTTCCCCCAAGTAAAAAAAAATACCCAGTACTCACCTCCCATTATGACACCATTCCAGCACTGATGGCAATCACGATAAGGGGCTCCCATAACATTGTGATGTTATGATCGCTCCAAATTCAATCACTGCCAACCTCTTTTGCCACATCTTGGGACCAAGTGAACAAATAACAGGAAGCGCTCGGCAGCTACCGTATCACTTCCTGTTGATTAACTTATTTAGTAAGAAGATGGGTAAACCTGTAGCAATTGGACGCGGGACTCGTGTGATGTCACAATGTCATTAGAGCACCAAATCATGATTCCTGACTGCACTAGAACGGCACCAGAAGGGATGGTGAGTACAGGATCTTTTTACTGGGGGAAACAAGTGGAATAAGAAGAGGTTGCTTGAAGTGCTTGTTTTCCCTGTTGACCATTACGCCAAGATTGGCAAAGAACCATCACAGTGCAACAGATTTAAAAAAAGTCCTTTACAGAGCCTGTTTTCCCTGTTGAACCTCACAGTCAAGATTGGCAGAGATCCACCACAGAGCACCAATGTTATATTTAATAAGCCATAGAACCCCAGCCAGCGGAGTGATTGGTGCTCACACTGCTTTGCTGATTTGCAAGGGCGTGATTATGAAGAAAGCTGCCCATGGTCTTCAGGTGCCAACTTGGTGCTTTAAGCAGGGGACTGATTATTTTACTGCCTGATTTACCAGTTCCCCACAGGACCAAAATTTCACCTCCAGTACTCCACTATAGATGCTGTATTTAAAAATCTCTGAATTTGTGAATGAGATGGCCAATCATCGAAAGTCAGCAGCACTGGCCATGGAGACTCCAAGCAGCGCAAGATGGCACATATGTCTCCACTGCCTATATTGACAGATTTACCTCATAGAGCACCAATATTCCAAAAGGTTCTTACAGAAACACTGCACCAATTTTCATGTAATTTCAACAATTTGCGATGAACCCCCTGCCATGCTAAACACACATTCAGACAATACACTTACAAGATAGGAGACCAGCACCTACAAGGCGTAAAGGGAAAGCTCAGGCCATTTTACAGATAGTCCAATTTTGTAGGCTATAATACATTTTACAGATAGATTTATTGTTTTTAACCTTTCAGGGCTCAGATTTTGCGGCACGGTGGCTACATATCCAATTTTTTTTAAACTAAGCAAACAGATTCTGATGCTAAGGGGCTACAGATTAATATTTTGTTTAAACTTAGCCCACTGACCCTGCTACATAGTGGCTATAAAGTACATTTTATTAAACAAAACTAAGCCTATAGATCCTGATGCACAGTAGCTACAGATTAAATTAAAAAAAACTAAGCCTACGGATCCTGGTGCTAAGGGGCTAGAGACTCAATTTAAAAAAAAGAAAAGTAAGCTCACATAACCTGATGCACAGTGGCAACAGATTAATTTAAAAAATAAAGGAGTAAATAAACCAAGTCCTGGTGCAAAGCATTACAGGATTACAGCGGCTACAGATTTTTTTTAACTAAACCCACAGACCCTGCTGCACAGTGGCTACAGGTTTATTATTATTATTATTATTATTATTATTATTATTTTAAGATTAAACCCATAGATCCTTGTGCAGTGGCCAAACAGACCTTTTTTCAAGATTCACCCCCGAAAGCCTAATTCCCAGTGGCCACACAGAACATTCTTCAAGATTACATACCCAGAGCATGGTGCAGAACCACCCCACACAGGATTTTTTAAGACTACCCTCCCCTTTCACCGAAGAGTGTCCATCACTCCAATAGCATCCAATCCCTGCAGTCTTCACAGCAAAATGGCAGCGCAACCCATGATAATACTTGGTATGGCGGTGATGCCTCTGAAGCGCTCACAGTTTTATTCGAATGGCAAACCTGAACAGGAACATAAAAGTAATCCTTGTTCAGCGTTTAGTATCGGACACTTACAGTTCAGGTTAGTTCATCCCTAAAGATGCCACTTTTTGTGATTCAAAGTCTCATAGTTTTTATGGTTCAACCTATACCCTAACATGTTGATTCAAAAGAAAGCAAAACCACATGTAGCAGATGCTGATTGCCAATATAGGGGGAAAATGTCCTTCTTGTCTCCACACTAGTTTCCTGGATTAATGTCATATCGCAAAATCTAGTACTCATAAATTGCGATATAATATTTTTCCAGAAAGACATTGAGGGCCTCCTTTAATATTTTTAGAGAATCAACCATTGTGTTATGTTGATATGTCATAGCTAGAGCCCAGTGTCCTGAACTCAGAATATGGAAGTACCTGAATGGCTTGAGATTTGTAAGGTGAGTATTACTCAATTAGATATTCGATAATTTGTAAAAGTGCCCATACACCTTAAATCACAAGGCCAACAGATATCTGTCATGAACATATAAGACTTATACACAAGGGTAAGGTAAAGGGGAAGATTAGGCCGGTCCTAAATGGTCCCTGTACAGACTATACGACCAAAGCCACCAAACTGACAGCAACAACTTGGACCTGACTTCCTAAAAGGACATAGAAGGGTTTCTTGTGACACCTGAGAGATCATAGAGAAATCCACAAACACTGCCTGCAAAAATGGAGGAAGGTGTGCAGAAACAAACAGAGACCCAGTAGTAGGTAAAGTGAAAATAAGTTCAAATAAGTTGCAAAGGTAAAGGGCTGGGAAGAGAAACACTCACAGCATACACTTTACTGATGTTTTCTGCAGAGTTTCACCTCTAAGATGAAGGGTATCCCAGAAGATAGAATTATAACCAGCATGAAAATATAGAGAAGGAGAAATATATATCACCTCCCAGGGTGTGAAGGTGCAATGCAAAAGAAGACAATGGAAAAGGATAAAGCCAAGAAGGACAAGGAAAGAATGGAAATGGTTATCATAATCATTTGAACCATAAATAAAAGGATCATAGCTCAGCAGAGAGAGGAACCAATTACAGAGCAAGATGTCACCGGATCAATCCTCAAATTGAGCCATGATAATACCTCTTCAGAATGCCCCATTCAGACAAACAACCCAACACCTTGATAAGTGGCTTACATTGTGGGAGAAAGCATTCATAGTGCCTCATCCTTCTCTTTCCTGACACCATTTGACAGAGTAGGATTTGGCAAACGTCTTACATATTATTTAGTTGACACGTCCCATCAAAATCAGTGGGTTCAATAAGTATGCAGACGTTGAATCCCCACTCCAACATTTCATTTTTCAGTGCTGGAGTGTCGCTTTAGATCTAAGCCCCCTGCCTCCTGCCAAATACTCACTGTCTGATGGCTTCACCATTTACCAACATCGTTCCAGTCCCATGACGCCATCATGGGATTCTAACTTCTGACTGGCCAGAAGCTAAAAGTTCCGTCATAAGCTTCCAGTGCATCTCTATGGGAGCCAGAAAGAGACTCTCATAAAGATGTATTGAGTTTTGATACTGGAGAGCATCGGCACATCACAAATTGTCAAAGACCTCCCAGAGCGCCAGCGACAGAAGATCGCAATTGTAAGACTAGGAGCAGGACACTTACACTCAAAGCACCACTCCAGCAATGATATTAAAAAAATGCTGGCGTGGTGCTTTAAAGTTTTGGTGCAGAAACTGGGCAACCTTTTAATTTTAATATGTATTAACTACTTACTGATGAGTAGTTAGTGGTTTTTGATCACACTTGGCATTAACCTTCACTTTGCTTTTACTTTTGGTTGATAACCAATTCATTTAACATCTAAATTCTAAACTCTAATTTTTAGAATAAGGAAAGACCTCCAACAGTAAATGCAGTTTCAGCATCTATTTGGCATAGAACGTGTTGTGGGATTTGGCAATTTGTGCTTAGAATCCCATCGTATTCTCAATTCACAGAGCTGCATTAATTATGGAAAAGACGGAGAGCGCCATTCAGCTCATAGTATGTTTATTTGTTAGCCTTCATTCTTAAAAAACAATTTGCTTTGCCTCTTCTAACTAATGTGCCAAGCCTCTTGCTGTACCGTGGGTGCTGCTGATTTTCAAAGTAGGACATGAAGAGATTAAACAAAATATGCAAACACCAGAGAGAGAATTAAGCATAAGAGAGTATTTTCCATTTTGCCATGAAAAATAACACTTTATACTTCAAAATATTTGAATCCTAGAAAAAGCTGCAAGACAAAGATAACATGAAAGAAGAGCTTTCCATACTCAAGGGGAAATCACTAGTAGAGCAGATAATATAAGTATTGAAAACATATACTAAAATGATTCTTTGATGACCAATGGGAATATACTTTAAGGCAGGGTATGTCTCCAAATCTGTTTTATATACACTGGCGATCTAAATTAGAGAACACACAATTTCCTTAATGTTAAGGTCATTGTGTTGTCCTATGTGAAAATATCCTAACATGACTAAAATAGCAGTATTTTAAGCCTATTTCATAAATTGAATAAACTCTAAAGCACAGACATAAAATATAAATGAGATAAATGAAAAACAACTGATGAAAATTAGAGAACACCTTCAGACACCTGCAAGTTATTGGTGATAATCTGGCACCTGGTGCTAATTTTCTTAATTATCTAACAAAACCTATTTAAATGGCAGCCTAACTTTCTAGTTTGCACTCACTTTGCAAAAATAATTTGCTATTCCAAAGTGACTGAAACTCTCAGGCAGCAGGTTACCCAGATAATTTACTGCTTATTAAAAAAATCAGTGATTACATTCACCCCTGCGCAGTGGTGCGGGTCACTGTGCTCTATGGAAACTGCACAAAGTCTCATGAGACTTCTCAGTAGACTTTGGTCACTGCGGTTTCAATAGAGCACAGTGACCCACACCACTGCACAGGCACCAATGCAGTCACTGATTCACATACATACATAGGAGGGGCAGCATATTACAGGTGGCGGGGTGGGTTTTACAGGTGGCGAGGTGGCTCGGACTTAAGTGAGCCTCATCCCACAAGACCATGTAGAGCTCATTAACATATGGCGCGGGACATATTCAAAGTTAATTTCTGAGGTAATCAGTGGCCAGTCTGGGGGTATAAAGGGGTTACTGGAACTCCAATTACTCTACATTTAAGTAACAGGTTCACTTTAAGGCTGCGTTCACACAACGTGCATTTTCTGTGCTTTTGGGGAGCGCATTTTTTGCCACGATTTGCGGCCGCGCTATTTAGCGCAGCTAAAAAAATGCATTTCTCCCCTAAAAGCACAGGAGGGGAAGTGACGTCACACAGGGGAGGAAGAATCCTGTGTTCCTCCCCTGTGTGACATGTATTTTGGCTTTCAGTGTATATACACTGCAAAAGCTAAATAAAAGTTATCAAAAGGTATTAAAAATAAAAAAATAGAATAATCACCCATCCGCTGGCTGTTCCCGGGTCCAGAGGCATCCATGTCTGATATGCGGCCAGGACCTTAGATCTGTGATTGGCCGGTAGCGATCATGTGATATGTCACGAGATGTATCAGCTGATCACTACTGGCCAATCACATTTTAAGTTGGCAGCAGATCAGACGCGGATGCCTCGGTTCCCTGGAACAGCCGGCGGTTGGGTATGTATTCTATTTTTATATTTTTAATACCCTTTGATAATTTTTAATTAGCTTTCGCAGTGTATATAGGTACACTGTGAAAGCCAAAATGCATGTCACACATGTCACCTGTGGGAGGAACAGAGAATTCTTCCTCCCCGTGTGACATCACTTCCCCTCTGCGCTCACGTTACAGGGATTGGAATAGGCATTGTCTGAACAGTGATGCATATTCCTCCTTACTATGGCGCCTATGGGAGGAAGTGCGCACAAAAATGTGTGAACATTTAACATGTTCATTTCTTTTCTTTTCAATGTGTGAACGCAACATAAGATCCTTTCATACCACATTTTGCAAAGTATATGCTATTAAAGGGAGCCTGTCACCCCCCAGGGCCTATTAAAGGGATCCTGTCACTTCCAGAATGCCTCCTAAGCTAGCAAAACATGTCCCTGCAGCATCCCATCACTAATCTCACACTCCTTTTGTCTCCTAAAAGCATCCTGTGAAAGTGCATAAAAACATTTTAATACTTACTCATTAGTGATTATAATTAGCAGGGGCTATATTCTTTAGCCCCTAGGGCGTGTTTTGCAGCCTGAATGATCCACCCTCTCTCTGTCTGTGCTGCTGTATTGTGCAGCTGAAGGCAGGACTAATGATTTGCATTCTGTGAGTGACAGAGAGGGGGGAGGGTAAAGCCTGCACAAGCAGAGCACACAGACAGAGAGAGGGTGGATCCTGGAGCCTGCAAAACAGCCCGCCCTGGTGACTAAAGAATATAGTCCCTGCTAATTATAATCACTAATGAGTAAGTATTAAAACATTTTTATGCACTTTCACCGGATGCTTTTAGGAGACAAAAGGAGTGTGAGGTTAGTGATGGGATGCTGCAGGGACATGTTTTGCTAGCTTAGGAGGCATTCTGGAGGTGACAGGATCCCTTTAAGCTAAAAGAGTCACCTTCAGCAGCACCTATTCTGCATTTTGTGAAGCTGGCTCATATCTCCCTAACACCAAAATAAAAACGTTATAAGATATTAGCTTAGGCCCGGAAGGTATACTCTTCTCCCAGGACCTAAACGCTTGGCTGCTGCTACCCCCCCCATCCTGTGTTGTCCTGGTCCCTCCTTCTCTCATCATGCGGAGCTGCGTCGGCACGTTTTCTCAGCTTTCGGGCATCTCCGTGAGGTCTGGCAGAACGCTGTGCTCACATGGTATTAGGCAGCATTAGATCCTGCCCTGTGTGGTCTTACGCTTTAGGCAGACTGCGGGGCTAGGAATCTGGCAAGGGGAAACTCCTCTTCAGATTACCGGCCCCGCAGCCTCCATAAAGCATAAGACCAAACAGGGTGGGATCTGATGCTGTGTAATACCATGTGATTTCAACTCTTGGCAGAAGCTCACGGAGATGCCCAAGTGCTGAGAGAATGTGTCGACACCGCTCCGAATGATGAGAGAAGGAGGGACCCGGACAACACTGGAGGAGGGGTAAAAGCAGCCAGGTGTTTCGGTCCTGGACCTAAATTGATATCTTATAAAGTGTCTATTTTGGGAGCCCAGGGGTAGGGGGATAAGAGACACTTTTCCAAAATGTAGCATAGGTGCTGCTGAAGGTGGCTCTTTTAGCTTAATATGCCTTGGAGAGGGGGTTTCTGGAGGCGACAGGTTTCCTTTAAGGTGAAAAAGCAAACAAAATTGTTCTCTATGAATAAAGGTGAGTGAAGACCACCTCATGTGAAAAAATTCTTCTTTATACTTAGCATGAATGGCAAGCAATGAACTCATTTTTCATAATCTATATATGTTTCACATTTTGTGTTGCTATTTAGGTTTAATATATTTTCTAGCATTTGTAGCTTTTAATTTCCATTGATATTGATTTTAAGGCTAACTTGTAATCTCCAGAATTGTTAACTGCAGATATTAATCTGCAGGTAAATAAGCTGTTTTACTGGATCATAGGCTACAGGGATAAAATGTGTTTATTTCCTCTCTGTAACCACTAGCTTCTAGTAATCATGGTGGTGCAGAAGCAAGTTTAGTCACCTCTCAATATACTTGGAGCTCAGCTGTAATGACTCCCTGACATTTTAATTGATAACCTGCTCCGCGCAAAAATTCTACATATCAGGCTGTCAATCATAATGTAAAGACATGATTACAGCCAGGTATACAGTAAACTTAATGGTGGCTTTAACTGCTCCCTGAACCACCCTTATAAGTGGAAGCAATCAGCTGCAGGGAGGATATGATTTCCTTTTATTAATTGGAGCCACTGCTCAGTAATGCAGCTCAACATAGCTTTTAATTCTATTTACCAGCAGATTGACATTACAGAGTTTCTCAGAGTTTATAATAGCAGCTCAAATATATTCACTTTGAAGCTCCACCTCCTAATTGACAACACTGCGCTCTTATCTAAACTATAGTTCAAGATGGAGAAACATGCGACCATATCTGTCTAACAGTGTAAGTCACTGAAGGCCCTAACAACTGCATCTGGGCACCACTTAGGCCCCTTTCACATCAGCGTTTTTGCTGATTTGTGGCAGATCTGGCAGATTTACCACATCTGCCGCGCAACGGCTGCACTTGTGGCACCCTTGCAGCAAGCCCCATTCATTCTCTATGGGGCTTGCGGTTAGTTGCGGCAAGTGCAGTTTGCCACTATCTGGCAGTTGCGGCAGGTAAAAAAAATGCAGCTAGCAGCAGTTTTTTTCACGTGTCGCAAGTGCCGGACCCGGCAAACTGCACTTTCTGCACCTGACCGCAAGCCCCATAGAGAATGAATGGAGCTTGCCGCAAGTGCAGCCATTACGCGTCAGATGCAGCAAATCTGCCGGATCTGCTGCAAATTTTAAAAAACGCTGATGTGAAAGGGGCCTTACAGTAATTTGCTAGCACACATATATATATATTTTTTTTAAATGTGAGTATTAAAGATGAGCAAAAGGATTTGCAAGACTTTAGACCTGGATCACATCCCGGAAAACCTCATCCAACCTGCCGGCATCATCTACATTTCTTCTGAGTAAACTTAAAGAAAAGCAGTATACAAAACGTGCAAAAATGCCCTGGCATGAATAAATATGTAATAAGCAAATGCTAGTAAAAAAACTGGATTTTTAATATATACATATTTGCAAAAAAAATCTTCTGATTAAAAGACCTGGCGCAGTATCATTATTGTGGTATGATGCAAGCATGACATTGTGCTGGACCTACTAATCAGGGTCCTGGTCCTCTGGCCATAAACTACCAACATGGCTGATTTACTCTATTAAACTTTGGATTTAGAAAAGAGCCCTACACTTGGGACATCACATGGTTATGTGGGGACTAAGACCTCTTTGTAAAATTGCAATTCCAAAACTGTTGGGATAATACATAGAATGGAAAGAAAACAAGAATACAATGAATTAGAAAACTTTTATTGTCATATCTTATTTACAACAGAACGTTGAACACAGATCAGAGGGTGAATATTAGATATTTTTTCCATTTCATTTAAAGAAATTAACCTATTGAGAAATTGATGGCTAGAACACACACTGAAACAACTTTAATTTTCTGATCTGTATTTCATGTTCTTTAATTAATAAAATATCAGATATCCAAATTATTACAATCCTGCTTTCTTTTTACTTTATGAAGCGTCTCAACTATTTTTTTTTCATTCTATTTTTTTGAAATTTTAAACATATACATCAATGAAGACATTTTAACATTAATACCAATCAAATCAAATAAAGGGGGAATGGGTGGAGGGGCTGGAAGAAGGAGGGGGAAAAGAGCATAGAGGGGAAGAGGGGAAAATGTCCTACAAATGCAAACTGTCATACCTATGAGCACAATGATATATGTGAGCGGTCCCTCTCACCTCTGTGGAATAGGAGAGGCAAGGGGGTGACCCGTCCAAATTTTCCAGCTCTCTTGTGATGAGTGTCTACGACTCAGGTCCAACGCTAAATAATATTCATGTTGAAAAATGGAATTGACCTTAGCTACCACATCACTCAAGTTGGGGGTAGCTGGATTTCCACCCCGTCGCCACACACAACCTAGTCGCTATAAGTATGTATGAGACCACCCCTCTCAGTTCCCTGGGGGCCTGACCTATACCATGCTTAAAAGGGTCAACTGAAATTGTAGGGTTTGTCAGATCCCTGTAACCGAGCCAGGATTACTTTATACTAACACCCAATACCCAGCGATTTTAGGACAGGTCCACCACATGTGAGAAAGCATACCCTTACTCCCACACTGTCGCCAACACATCTGGGAAGCATCCGAATTAACTTTAGCAAGCTGTGCCAGTGAGAGGTGCCATCTAAGGTGTGTTTTCCTTAAGTTTTCAAGGTGTTTAACCTTAGAGATGAGCGATGTTCGATTCGAAATGTTTGCCAATCTCAAATTCGAGCTGTTTTTGGCGGTGTTCGAGTCATTTGACGAATGCAAAAATTTGCTTCAAATTCGTCAGTTCGATGTTATGTTCGATAAAGCTTCGATCACCAAAAGCTTAACCCTAACCCTAATACTGTTAATGAATGTTAATATCAAGTTTCTGTGTATAGCGTGCGGGGGGGGGGGGGGGGGTTTAGATCAGTGCTGCTGAAATAATGCCGATATCCATTTTTTTTCCTATCTGCATATAAAGTGGGGCAGTGCAGGCTGTCAGCCAATCACACACACACACACAGTAAAGTGCATTTTTTGCACACAAGCAAGGGCATGCGTCATTGGCTGTGTATGTCACATGTCCTTGCCCTATAGGACCCGGCCATTTTCCCCATTGCCACCATTTCCTCAGTGCTGCAGTTGTGTGTCAGTCAGGCATTGCTACTGATGCTGTGGGCGCTATAAAGTCTTAGTTAGATAGAAAGTGGGTGAATCTCAAGTTAGATAGACAGATAGGTTTAGGGAGCAGGGACTAGTTAGAATCTCAGCCCTTTTGAGGGCTATGTTAGAGCAGTTCCTATTAGTTATTGCCAGGCAGGTGTGTGCCAGTGCTGTGCAAGTGTTTTTCACAGCATCTGGCCAAATCTAGCTCAGGCTACACTACCTTCCTTTAGGGCAGGCAGTGTAGCACTGCTGTGAAGCAAGGTACACCACCTGTCTTCAGTAGCCAATTTTTTACTGCAGCTAGTCCAGGCAATTTTTTTGGGCTAGTAGCAGTGTCTGACAGTCAGCGGTGTAGCCCAGCTGTAAAGTAAGCTACACCGCCTGTCTATCCAGTAGTCAATTTTTTACTGCAGCTAGTCCAGTCAATTTTTTTTGGCTAGTAGCAGTGTCAGTTAGACAGTGGTGTGTAGCCCACTTGTTGTGAACCAAGCTACACTGCCTGTCTAGTTCAGACTAATTTTTAACTGCACCTAGCTCAGGTAATAGTTTGGGCCTAGTAGCAGTGTCATTTAGACAGTGGTGTGCAGCCCACTTGTGAAACACACTACACCGCCTGTCTAGTTCAGACTAATTTTTAACTGCACCTAGCCCAGGTAATAGTTTGGGCCTAGTAGCAGTGTTATTAAGACAGTGGTATGTAGCCACTTGTGAAACACACTACACTGCCTGTCTAGTTCAGACTAATTTTTAACTGCACCTAGCCCAGGTTATAGTTTTGGCCTAGTAGCAGTGTCATTCAGACATTGGTGTGTAGCCCAGTTGTGAAAATACACTACTCCGCCTGTCTAGTTCAGACTAATTTTTAACTGCACCTAGCCCAGGTAATAGTTTGGGCCCAGTAGCAGTGTTATTAAGACAGTTTTGTGTAGCCACTTGTGAAACACACTACACCGCCTGTCTAGTTCAGACTAATTTTTAACTGCTGCTGGTGGAAAGGGGAATAGGCGTGGTGGAAAGGGAAAAAAAAAGTTTGTGTCTGTGGGGTAGGTGGTAAAGCAACAGTAACATCTGCTGAAGAAAGACCATCTTCCAACCAAAGTAAGATGTCTACTTCTTTCCGTGGACAATCTGATATGATCCCTTTCATATGGACACGAGTCACACGACGATCGCTACCAATTGTAGATGAGGCATAAAAAGAGCAGGCGCTTGAATGGATAGCAAGCGCTTCATCAAGTGGGTGCTCCTCCACCTCAACTTTAACATCACAAATACACCAGTCCTCAGAGGTGTCACCCCAATCGCACTTGCTTCTTCACAGCTCCCAAGTCTCCAGCCACCCATCTGAGTATGAGGTAAGACAGGGTTGAGAAAGCAGAGCTGTTCACTCATACTATAGCCTGGGAATCAGAGGTCTGCTCCAAAGCTTCTGTGAGTCCAGACGAGGAAATGATCTGCACTGATGCCCAGAAGCTTTATGTGTCAGATCCAGGCCCAGATGAAGAAGGTTCTGAGCAAGCCTAATGTAGACCCTCATTCCCAAACTGTAAGTCCTGTAAGTACTGTAAGTTGGTGGAGACAATGAGGAAGATGGTGATGAGACTGAAATACCTGATTGGAACAACATATTGACTTTTCGGTCAGGGCAGGAAGAGGTTGGCTCTGGAGATGACGGGTGAGAGAGCACACAGGGTGATGATGAGTTTGGAGATCCCACTTACTGTTAACCCACAAGTCAGCCAGTCGATAAGGGGCAGCAGAGGAGGTGAAGGAGGATGCTAGTGATGACGAGGTTAGGTTACGCCTTCCTGAATAGAGACGGAGTACTGGAAGGAAGTGAACAACTGCATTCTCAACCACAACTCTGCTTCCCAGCAGAAGTCGTCGTGGCTCTTCAGGTCACATGGGCTGTAAGCCTTGCCTAGCCTGGGCCTTTTTTTAGATCGCAAAGGATGAGCAACTCAGTATGACACAGGGGTAGAAAAGTCCATGCAGATCCATGACGTATTCATCTTGATGAACATTAGTCTGTCTACATTGTCTCTGGACACAGCCGCCTGCGCCCATCTTTCAGCACATGACTAGCCAAGGGTAGGGGGACTTAGGTATCTGGGCCCTCTGCTGTGGTAGGGATGTCACTGGTGGCCTGCCCAGACTCGTGGCCCTGGTGGTCAACTAACAAGGGGTAATTGGAATGGGAATAAAAGTTTATAAGTTTATCGTGACACCACCCACAGATTCTAGTGGTGTAGCACCAGCGCCGCTTCAGACCTCCGGAAGACGATGGTACAGTAGCCGAGTTGGTACAGCTCCCTGTAGGTAGAGCTGGCCCTCTGTGGCAAGGATGCACCTGTAGTGATGGAAGTGCTGATGATGGAGAAAGACAAGTGCAGTGGTGAAATAAGTACTCGGAGACTCTGTTACTCTACCCAGGTACTTTACTGGAACAATGCTGATGGTAGTACAGTTCACTGAAAACAGCCGTTGTTAAGTAAGGATAGCCGGCTGGATAGTACAGTAGGCTGCAGGATCTCCTGCAGTTTCCCGTGGTATGCCGTCCTTGTTTCTAACCCATGTCCTGCTGCTATTGTCCATCTGGGAACAACCTGCTTAGTACCAGGCCCGATTGGGGTGCTCCCTGAGCATCCCAGCTTCCCGCTCTCTTCTCTCTCCTGCACTGGATCTCGATCCTGGTAGGTTATCCTGGTGTGTCTGGTTTCCTTTCTGACAGGGTGTCTGGGCCAGTAGACGGACCCACGACATCCGGTGTTACGGCTCAGGGGCTGAGCTTCATTTGTGCCGCGCCTTCGGAGCCAGCGCTCCGGTGTATGAACCAGGGGTCCCTCCCTGAGTATGGATGCTTGGGGGGTCCCCTCTTTCAGTTTGGGCTGCCTGTTTTCTCTCTCTCCAGGCCCCCTCTCTGGAAGTCTCCTTTCTCTCTCTCAGAGGCTCTTCATGCTCTGTCTTTCCTCAGTGCCGACTAAAACTCAATGTGTGTTCTCCCTCCTCCCCTAACTCCCCCTCCAGGTTACGGGCCCAAAACCATCTTTTCTAGGTGGGTGTGTGGGAGTGCTAGGATGGGATCCTGCTATAAATCCTACATTCCACTGTGACAAGGGTAACCACACACTCATTTATGGGTGCAGTACCCCAACAGTGATGCCAGACTAGTGGGGCCCCACCCACCAGCAGCGCTGAATACACATTAAGAGAGAACGCTGACTGCGGGGTACGACAAGATCTCCAAGGCGTGAATGGCGAGCTCAGGCCATTTTTCCAGATTGGAAGCCCAAAATGAACAAGGGTCCAGTTCCACAGTCATGGTATCGATGTTCACTTGGAGATACTCCTGTACCATCCTCTATAGGCGTTGACTATGTATCAGAATTCTTGTCTCCTCTGGCCTTGCAAAGGATGGTCTAAAAAATTGGTGAAAAGATTCCACAAAATTGCTGTTACCACCAGATATGGTGTTACTGTTACAGTTTGAATGATGACTCGACAGTCCCACAGTTGGCAAGTTAGAACTGTGAATATCACTATGTGCACCACTGGTGTTTTGGGGAAAAGCAGGTCTAAGATTCTGTAACAGCTTCTGCTGATACTCCTGCATGTGTGAATCCCTTGCTATGGCAGGAATTATTTAGCCAAATTTACTCTTGCATCGGGGATCTAAGAGTGTGGCAAACCGGTAGTTGGCATTACTTCGAATTCTGACAATCTGAGGGTCATGTTGCAGGTAGTGCAGCAAGAAGGCACTCATGTGTCTTGCGCATCCAGGAGGCCCAAGTCCTTGTTGTGTTGGTGGTGGCAAGGTAAGATTCATGCTTCCTTCCTCTGCCCTCTCCTCCCACCTGGCAAAACAGAAATGTGATCAAGGTCTCCCTCATCTGATGAGTCTTCCATGCCCATCACCAGTTCGTCCTCCATTTGTTCCCACCCTCCCATTCCTTCTGCCTTGGTGCTGCTGACCGTCTGGACCTTGGTGATCTTTTTATCGCTTCCGCATACGACTCCTCCTATACTTCCTCCCCTGCTCTTGTCCCACCAACTGACTCCAAATACTGTTTAAAGTGTCCTGCAGCATGAAAATGACTGGAATAGTCATGCTGATAATGGCATCGTCAGCACTAAACATCTTCGTCGCCATTTCAAAACTGTGCAAAAGGGTGCATAGGTCCTTGATCTGGGACCACTCCAGCAGCGTGATTTGCCCCACCTCTGGATCTCGTTGGCCCTGGTTATACATCATAACATATTGCACCAGGGCTAGTCGGTGCTGCCACAGGCGCTGCAACATATGCAGAGTGGAATTCCATCGTGTCGGCACATCACATTTTAGCCAGGAAACTGGCAGGCCGAATGACCTCTGTAGAGATGCAAGTCATTGAGCTGCGGGGTGCGAATGGCGGAAGTGAGCACACAGCGACTGTGCCCTCTGCAGAAGTCCATCTAGCCCTGGATAGTGGGCTAACAATTGCTGGACAACCAGGTTCAAGTCGTGAGCCATACAAGGCACGTGTGTCACCTTCCCCCGGTGAAGGGCCACACCCAGCATTGCAGCATTGTCGCACACGGCCTTCCCTGGCTGCAGGTTCAGTGAATACAACCATTGATGAAACTCGTTCTCCACAGCTGACCACAACTCCTCAGCTGTGTGACTCACATTTCCCAGACATTTCAACATAAACACCGCCTGATGCCATTGAGCCCTGTTTCCAGCATAGTAAGGAGGTGTACAGGATTCCTTCTGCACAGTTAGAACGCGGGTGGCATTCCCAGACAGGCTTTGGGTGCAGGTGGAAGACCAAGATGAGGTTGAGGAGGCAGAAGCAGTGGAGGTACTTCTATATACAGAGGATTGACGCACAACTCGTGGGGACTTGGATAGCAGCCCCTTCTCATGCTGTCACCATAGTTAACCAGTGCCCAGTCACCGACATGTAACGCCCCTGTCCATGCTTACTCATCCAAGTGTCTGTGGTGAAATGCACCCTATCACACACAGAGTTTCTCAAGGAAGCGGTGATGTTGTGTGTGACATGCTGGTGTAGCACAGGCACAACTTTCTTTGAGAAGTAGTGGCAACTTGGCATCTAGTACTGGGGCACTGCGACGGACATAAGGTCTCGAAAATCCTCTGTGTCCACCAGGCAGAAAGGCAACATTTCTGTAGTCAACAGCTTGCAGATGGTGAAATTCAACCTCTTAGCTTCATCATGGCTAGGAGTAAATGGTCCTTTACTTGTCCACATCTGAGGTACTGAGGGTTGGCAGCTGTGCTGAGAAAGGGTTGAGTAGGGTGTCTCCAGTAACTGCTGATCTGTGAGGAACGTGCAGGCGGAGATATTATGTTGTCTTCATCCAAAGGTGGTGCTCTCGATGTCTGACAGTGCTCAACACCAGCAGGTGTTTCCACTTCCAAAAGAACTGACAACCTGCCAATCACACTGGCTGTTGCGGGTAAAGAGGTGGAAGGTCTGCATCCAAAAGCATGTGTGACTGCTGTCCCCACAGTCACAGAGGATGAAGAGGTCGCGGATGCACTTGATGGGGCAGACGGTGGTTGGCCCGCCCCGCTAGGCCGCATTGTAGCACAGTGAGCTTCCAACTGCAACTTTTCTTTCATATCCATGTGACGGTTCATGCATGAAGCACTCAAACTATTGATTTTTTGGCCTCTACTTAGATTTTGGTGACAAATCTTACAGATAACATGGGGGGACTAAAGGCTTGTGTATTTTGGAATGTCCTGCATGAAAGTCACCTCACCAACCATTTTAAGCTTGCAACTCTGGGGCAATTGATGCCACTTAAGTGGTGTCTGTGACAAAATTTTGGGAAAAAATGGAGACTCTTGTTGGAGTCACCTTGCTGTGTTTTACATGATTTTAGAAGGGCATGACATGCCTATATCTGTGTCTCCTCCTCCTTTTACTCATCCAGCTCTTTTCTTTTCACATTTTTATATGTACTTGTCTCTTTTCCATGTGTTTGTTGTGTCTTCTGAATAGTTTGTCGCCTTTTGGACATCTTAGAAGGTGTTTTCTATGTGTTTTCTATGTGTTCGTATGTTTTTGCCTGCCATTGTTTTTCAATGGTATTCGACGGTGTTCGTCGAGCATTCGACGAACATTCAACGAACACCCCCCCAATTCGACGAATCAAATCGAATTTGAACACTAGGGTCGTGGCTCATCTCTAGATGACACATCTAGTTGCCCTCTGAACTCCCACCATAGCAGCGCACCAGTCCTCCTATGTAGCCGAGAATCCCAAGTCGACCTCCCAGTTAGTCATATAACTGAGCTTTGAAACTGCAGAGGTAAGGGTCAGGTCTTTTTATAATGAGGAAAGTGCTTTTTTACGTCTGGGATCAGACTGGGATAAAAGTCTGAAATTGCAAGTGAATATCTTGGGGAGCCCCCAACCCACTGAGGTAGTGAAGCAGTGTTTCATCTGTAGGTATTGGTAGAACATATTGGCAGTCAGAGGACATTTCGAACTGAGGACTTCAAAGGGTAGGAACTCCCCTCAGTGGAGAAGGTCGTCAGGAAAGCACACCCCTGCCGCCTCCCATCCTCACAAATTTAAGTAGAGGATGAAGGTGCAAAGGGCTCTAATGTGAATTTCACTCGGGAGAAAGTGGATCCACTGCTCAGCCACCTCCCTTCAGTGAGAGAGCATGGCTCGTATAGAAGCGAAGGGAGGGGAGGCGCTCCCTAGACACAACAAGTTGGAGGTGAGTAATCCCCTTAAGGAACCATCTGGGGCAAAACATGATTCTATCTGAGACCATCCAAACTTTGGAGAGTCCTCCCACCACATTTTGGCTTCCTCTAAAATAATGGTATTGTGGTAAGGGGCTAAATCTGGGACACATATGCCGCCTTCCTTATATGAAAGGAACATGACCTTACATGCCACTCGGGGGTGTCTCTTTGCCCACACATAGGAATAGACTATCCTTTGGGGACATATATATCGGGAAACATCTAAAGCAGTATATAGTTTTTGGCAAAAAGATCATCTTGAACGCAAGTACTCTCGCAATCCACAAGAGACTATTTATGGGGTGGGTGTCTATGTCCTTCAAAATGGACTTTATAAGGGCTTCCATATTACGGGTTGTGGCAACACGAGATGGTGTCAGAAGAATGCCCAAATAAGCGGTACCCTCAGAAGCCAAGGTGAAAGGGAACTTATGCTGTAAACATACCAACAGAGTTTGGGGGACCAATAGAGGGAAATCACTGATTTTGAAGCGTTAAGCTTTTAATATAAGATACATGCAAGGTCAGATAGGGTAGCCTTTACATTCTGAAGGGACAACTCTATATCAGTGCATGTTATGATGATATCATCGGCATGCAGGCCAATCACGTGGTTCACTGGGCCTACATGAATACCCATGATCCCCGGATTGGACCGAATTGCAAGGGGCTCCACAACCAGGGAAAGAATGGTGGGCAAGAGCGGGCATCCCTGACGGGTGCCATTAGTGATGAGGAAACTGGGAGAAAGGTAACCCGTCGAAAGCACTCCAGCATTCGGGTTAGAGTAAAGCAACAAGAAAGCTGACAAAAAAGGCCCAGATAACCCAAATGTAACTAGGACACATTTCAGGAACCCCAAGTGTACCATGTGAAATGCCTTCTCAGCGCCAAGAGACAGGAATACACCGGAGGATCCCCTAGTTTCGGCTATCCCAATCAAGGCCACTATTATCCTATTTCCATCTTTCTCTTGTCGCCTGCCACAAAGCCCACCTGATCAGGAGCCACCAAGGCAGGCAAAACTTCTTGATGTCGCAGGGCCAATTGTTTGGTGAAAATTTTGACATCGCAATTGAGCAACAATATAGGTCTGTAAGTACCGGGCGAATCAGGCAATTTTCCCGGCTTGGGGATGGTCATAAGTGTAGCTTCCAAATGCAGAGGAGGAATAAATTCTGCTTTTTGCCAAACCTGGAAGTTTTTAACAAGATAAGGAGCAAGGGTGTGTGGGAATGCCCGATATTAGTCATTCGGGAGGCCATTTGGGCTGGGTGCAGAGTGGAGTTTAGTCGACCTAATCACCTTAACTACTTAATCATTCATAAAAGGGGCATTGAGAGACTCCCATTGGGCATCTGTCAGTTGTGGAAGGTCTGATTTTGCCAGGAAGAGGTCTATCTCCTCCTCAGTAGCCTGGGGCACTGAAGAGTCATCTCGAAGGTTGTAAAGCGAGGAATAGTATTGAGCAAATACTTTAGCAATATCACATTTCTAACCATCTTCCCTTCTGCATCCATCTTAACTTTTATCAAATGTTTGGCATCTCTTTTTTTAATGCGTCTGGCGAGCATCGCACCCACCCTATCTACAGCAGGATAAAAAGAGGTTTTAAGACCCCTAAGAGAATGTTCGTGAAGGGCCAGGAGGTGAGCTCGTACTTGAAAATGGATCTGCATAATCTGTCTGGAACCCTGCGGCGGTCGGATCCATATTATTTACTCTCCTCAGGTGATGGAGTTGGGAGAGGAGGGAGGACCTCAGTCGGTTGTTAGTTTCTTTTAGTTGTGAAGATTTTTGGAGAAAAATTCCTCTGATAAAGGCTTTGTGGGAAGCCCACAAGGCGTCATCAGCTACTTCACTGTTGGCATTAAGTTTAAAAAATGCGGCTAGACTTCTCCCCACCTCATCCACCACACCCTCAGCTGATAGAAGGTGAGTGTTCTGTCTCCAGCTTCGTGGGTGCGTGGTCAGGCCAAGTAATAAGTCCAACTTCTGCAGAGACACAGGCCGGGAGGGTATTGTCATCCAACAGAAAATAATTTATTCTGGAGTACGATCTGTGTCTGTGCAAGAAGAAGCAGAAATCGCTTTCTTGCAAATGTAGATAGCACCACACATCATGCAGCCTCATCAACCGGCATAAAGGACCAAGTTCCCGTCTACTCCACGAAGGCCCAGGCGAGCAGTCTAACTCACGGAACATAATGGAATTCAAATCCCCACAGATTATTTTCATACCTCGGGACACCTCCATAACCGTTTTGAAGGAAATTTTAAGATATTTTACCTGAGAACAATTTGGCACATAAACATTTGCAATAGTCACTTCCATCCCAGATATTAAGAGAAGTCCACAACCGAATGCGTTAACGTGAAAGCAACTGAGTTTTTAATTAGGATACAAACACCTGCCTTTTTAGAGGAACAATTGGAGAAGAAGGCTGTGGAAAAATGCTTATGACGGAGTTTGTGATTGTCCTCTTGTAACAAGTGTGTCTCCTGGACACATAATATGTCCGCCTTGGATTTGCATGGCTCACTCCAGAATAGGGTCTGTTTCGCTGTGGAGTTCAATCCGCGTGCATTAAAGGAAAGAATTTTCACACTCATCATGAATGTACAGCAAATAATAAAACATTTCCATAAAAGGATGCATTGCAGGACTGACAAGGGAGGTAAAGGGGGAGAAAAAGGGAGAAAAGATGGAGAGGGCGAAATCAACATTCAACAGAAAGACATATAAAAAGACATATGTAAACCAGAAAAAAAGGATGAAAAATTGCCAGCGGGGGCAAACAAAAATCGTGTATTGAGTCGCAGTAGTCATGCCTGAACATAGGGTCCAGATGTTAAAGCGTGACCAAAAAATGGGGACCCACGGAAAAATTCCTGTCACTAGTAAGAGTCCGACCATGGCTGACAAAAATGTTCAGGGAGGGATAAAAAAAATCATCCCAGGAACTTCACTGATGAGGAGGGGCCGTCACCCGGTGGGGACAATCAGCCCACGTTCTCTAAACACCTGGGCGATCTTGGTGTTGCGTCAAGCCGAGTGAGGTGAGGTCTTCCATGAGTCAGGAAGCATGTTCCACGATTTCAAAGCTTTTTTCAGTAGCTTGGGGGATTGAAAGGATTGATTAGCACATTTGTACCAGAATCTCACCCTGACTGGGGAGCCCCAGCTTTAAAGAATCCCTTTCTCTCTAAGGATTCTGCAGAGTAATTCTTTCCGCTTGGCCAAAGTGCCTACACAGAAGTCTGTGGAGAGAAGAGAGGAGAGAGGCGCTCATGAGAGGGACCCGCTGCCTTTAGGGGGAAGGGGAGAGAGGTCACTCCAGATGGTCTCTCACCTTGGGAGGTTGTGCTGACCCCGCACAACCTCGGTGTTGCATAGATGGAGGGGCCGCAGTGTAAGTGGTGATTCAGAGGAATGCGCCCGCCCTCCGGTCACGTGGTGGCAGTCAGCTGGCCAGGCTCTGACGTAGGGACAGGTCCTGGTGTGCAGATAGCACAGAAGTCTGGATAGACTGAAAAAGCAGCATAGGGCTCAGCGAGGGAAGGTTGTTTCCTCATGGCTTGGAGGATGGCTTAATTGGTCTTAAAGTTAAGGATACACACCACAACATCCCTTGGGAGAGACTGTTTGATATGAGAAGGTTTAGGCAGATTATATATAGCCTCTCTATCCCTAATTCACTCACTGGTGTGTCTGGCAGAACTTGCTGAAAGAAAGCTGCAATGTTAGTAGGCAGATCTATATCAGCTACTGCTTCATGCAAGCCTCTCACTCTGATGTTACACCTCCTCATTTTGTCCTCCAAGTCCCATACCTTAAAGTTAAGTTGTTCCGTAGTGCTGTCCATCACTGCAAAATCATCTGCAAGATTATTGTGAGCAGAGGCATATTCCACCAACTTTTCCTCCATGTGTGAGGTAAATTCACCCAGGTACAGCATCTCAGCTCCCAGTTCCCCTACCATACCTTGCAAATCCTCCTGCAGAGATCGTCTCAGCTGCGCAGTATGCTTTGTGATGGGGCGTCTTCATTCCCCCGCTTCGTGCTCCCTGCTGGGCTGTGTGAGGCATGAGAGGAGGTTCCAGGAGACTGTGGAGCCAGGTCCATTTGCTGTGGTAGCTCGTAGTGTCGCTCCACTGTAAAGAAGTTTGTCACTTTCTTGGCCTCTGTGCGCCACTTCGGTGGGCACCTTGGCATGATCCGGGTGCCGCTGGTGTCTCAGCACTTCAAAGAGAGATTTTGTGGTCGGGAATAGCTGCTAATAGACAGTAAGCAGGATTGCCTTAGGGAGCTTCTGGCTTATGCAGCCAAGACTATTAGCTTCCAGGCCACTCCCCCCATCTCAACTATTTTGTAATTGAGTTGTACAGTAAATATTATTTCAATGTCTACTCCATGTTGTAACTTAAGGTGTAACAGCTGTAGAACAAGTGATTATAATCAACTTTCAAACATACTTTAATAATGAAATCTTGAAGGAAACCATTCATAAACCTTCCACAAGGTGTCCCCACTTGACTGTGTCTGAAGCTCATTCTTACGGCCCCATTACACGGCACAACATCGTTAACGATATCGCCTAAACGTCACGGGTTTGGAGTCGTTCAAGCGACATCGTTACGACCTCGTTGCGTGTGACTCTGCAAAGTTGTAACGATAAATTGTTGGATCGCTGATCGCAGGCTTGAGAACATGTTCTAAAATCACACGATCAACGATCAGCCAACCTGATATATTGTTGTGCTTGACACCACGATAACGATGTCATTTACAACTTTGTCCATTCAGAGCAATGAGCAGGGATCGTTTGCTGGCTTATGCGAACAATACCTGCTCACAACATCATTGGTGCGTCGTGCACGATATCTAGACGTGTGACATCTCACCAACGATGTCAAAACGATGTCCAAACGACCGCGCTCACACGAGATCATTGCTCAAATTGTCCCAACGTTGTGCCGTGTAACGGCACCTTAAGTGAGATCCGTCTTCAGGGGGCGTGGCCTACACAGTGTTCACAATACAGTTCATAAGACTCTCAAGTATATTTGAAAGTTGATTATAATCACTTGCTCTACTTTATCATTAAATAAGAATTTAAACAGCGGTTACACTTTAAAGGAACAAAAATAATTATTTACTTTCACTTAGAACGTATGTATAGTATAGAAAAGGATCTTCTATTTTACAACGTGATAGAATTGCCAAAGGTCTAAACATCTTTACAAGAATTGCATCTTTAATATGGAATGCTTCTTTAGACATCATTAATGTAGTCTTTATTATAACACTTTCCTGCTTCTTGGAATAGGTTAATGGTAATAGTATTTGGCAAGCAAAAATCCTTATTCCTTTTTTGCGAAGACCTTGTGTGACCATTACACCTTTTAATGAGGTATTTCAATGTCATAAGACATGTAATAAATCACATCAAGGGCTAATTACATTGATCAGGTCTTTTCTAATGTTAAAATAAACTTACCATCAAATGCTATTTTTCAAATATGCTGCTTAGCTCAGCATAAGGCCTGTGTATGTCTTTGAAATATAAAACACTATACAAACTTTGACCTTGATGTAATTCTCATAGGAAGTTCTAATGGTGAATATTTCAATCTGAATTATGCAAACTTAAATGTTAATCTATTCCTCTTGTCTTTTTACCAAACCTTTTTTTTCTAATCAATGACATTTTATATTGCCTAAAATCACACAGCACGCTGTACCTTTGAAACAGCTCGGTTGCAAGGTTATATTTTATTAAAATAACAGATGAGAATAAAATACATTGAAGGAAATAAATATATTCTAATATAGTTTCATCCCTTTGTAGATGCATAATGAAATATTTCACTTAAAGTTTATCCAGGTTGAGTGCAATGCACATTTATTCCAACAATGACTGAAAGTTGCTGTATAAATTCTATTATGTTTTAGGTATAGGATGCAAAGCAAATAGTGTTTGAGGCTACTTTATTTTAAGTACTGTTCTATGTCACAGATTCATTACGGTAAAGTGCAAACTATGATAGACGGACTGTTACTGGGAATTTCAGGTGCCAATACATGCAAAATTTTTGTACCCCCTTGAGACTCCCTCCATGCTCAAACCCAACTTTACCTCCATCCCTAATGGCCACTTTACACGTCCCGATATCGTCGTCCAACTTCAATAAAAATTCACGTGGTTCGTGCGTTGGCGACGATATCGTTGGTGCGTTGTATGGTGTAAATGACCAATTCGATGCAAGAACGATGCCAAAACGATATCGGGGGAGAAATGAGCAGGCTCTCCAACTGCCCGATATGGGATGGATGATCTGGCAGGATCGTTCTGTGTGACAGCCCAACACTGACTTGGAGAGCAACTTCCCCTATTCACTCCCATGTTAAATGGTCGTTCCCTGGGTCGCTCTACAAGGGGGCGTAGACATCGCAGCTGTGTTGACTGCCGATATCTTCCTGTGTGACAGCTCCTATGCGATCTTGGATTTCATCCAAAAAAATATGCGTTCCCGTGCCGTTGTATACAATTTCGAAACGATGTTAGGACGTGTAAAGTGGCCATTAAACCTTCCACAGTCCCATCTCCCAGACTTGGAAAAACTGAATTTCTGCACCATGTCCACACACGCTATCAGTTCTTAATGAACACCATATCACATATAAGGCCATCAGCTCTTATAGTATTATTATTTACATTATAATACAGCTTCATAGTCCTACAAATAATATAATGTGCCTCAAAGTCCTCTATATATTACAGTGCACCTCATGGTCCTCCATGTAGGATAATGCAACTCCATGGTCTTCCAAATAGTATAATGCACACTGTAGCCCTCAATATATTATTAGAAAATCATCAAAAAGTTAAATCATTTCTGCAAATTAATGCAAAAAGTGAAACATTGATATTATATAGAGTCATTACAGAGTGATCTATTTCAAGTGTTTATTTTTGTAAATGTTGATGATTATGGTTTACAGCCAATGAAAACCCAGAGGTCATTATCTCAGAAAATTGAAGCAGGGAGGATGAAGGGTTAAAATCTAGGCCGCCATATTCCCCGAGACATCAAAGGGTGAACATAATATTGATTTATTAGTCATCTTGTTTCAGAGCTCCCAGAAATGCCCTGAAATATGGGAATATTACATAGATTTTTCATATTCAAATTCATTGAGATGCACTAGCATATTATAATGCACCTCCTTGGTTCTTTATATATGATAATGGCCCTCCTCATAGTCCTCCATATATTATAATGCACCCCATAGTCCTCGGCATACTATAATGCACCACATAATCCTCAGCACATTATAAGTAGTGATGAGCGAATCTGCTTTTTACTATTTGGTACTCCCATAAGTATTGTGGTATTCAGACTACTTGTGCTCGCTGAGTATTTGTGTACTCGGCTCGTGAGATTTGAGTGTCCCACCCAGCATGTTTGGCGCCGGATTTTCAGCCAATAAATATGATGGGCTTGTTTGCCAATTACATCAATGCCGTAGCATCATAGCGTCTATATAAGCCCTGCCACCGCCATCTTGCCTACATTGCATCCAGAAACAGCATAGTAAAAGCTATAGGAAATAGTGAGCAGCACGTAGAGGGAAAGTGTTTCCACCCTCTAAACCCAACAAACGTCTAAACATCGTAACCTCTAATATCGACTCCTCTTTTAAGAGCTCCATCAAATTAATACACGGTCAGAATAGTTTAGGGAGAGTTTGTGGAGCAGTGACAGACGAAAAATTAGTGTTTCAGTATTTCTGTATTAGAACAATAAGAGCTCCATGCAGTCTATACCAGTTCAGAATAGTGTAGGGAGAGGGTTTGTAGAGAAGGGAGAGACTAAAAGAAGTTTTCCAATATCTCCATATTAGAACAACAGCTCTTTTTAGAGCTACATTTCCAGCACACATAGTGTACTTTCTAATAATGTAGTTCGTTTTGTCCTGTCCTTTAAAAAGGACTGCTTCTTATTGACCCCGTTAGACTTTTCTTGGCCTGTGCTTTAAAAATCCAAACAATTATTTAATACGGTCCTAGTTTGCTGGGAAAAAACTTGTCACATACAATAATTCTGTAATTCCATTAAAAAGCATTGCTCCTTATTGCCTCAGTCATTTTTGGGGTCAGATTTTTCTTGGCCTGTGCCATAAAAATGTTAACAATTATTTAATACGATCCTAGTGTGCTATTAAAATCCTGTCAAATACAGTAATTTTCTTTTCTGATGACCTTTAAAAAGAAACACTGGTCCTTCTGCCACCAGTCATTTTTGAGGTCACATTTTTATTGCGTTGTACCAAAAAGTATTATGAAGGTCCCTTGCCTAATAGGCCAATACATGTGACTGATCTAGCTGACTATTTTTTTCAAAACTGATCATTGTGCCACATGAGTGTGTCAGAGCATAAAAGTTACTGTAGCAGTTGCATGCGTTATGAGGGCACACTGCCCAATAGGTTTACACGTGTCACTCATCCTCCTGTTCCAGATCAATGTTTATTGCTTAAACTTCAAATGCTATGCCAGACCCTGTTCCACACCCTGTGCTGTGCATGGAGGCTTTGCCATTACACCAATTTTATTCTGTGTCATTTGATGCCACTTTGGTGGTATGTGGTCCTACACTCTAAAGAAGGGGACCGCTAGTCCCAGAAATGCATTAGTGATGATAGCACTTTAGATTCCTACAGCTGACAGTTTCTGTGACCAGCCAGACTGCTTGCTTTGAGACCCCACCTCAGTCTAACGATACCCCGCCCGACAGACACATCACAGTGAGGAGTAGGGTGACGCATCAGGAAGCAGAACCTCCAGCACAGCTGAGGAGCTGTCGGCACGGCTGCAGCAGGTCAGAGAGGGAGACGCCGACACCGAGGGCGAGGAGGAAGCACATACCATAAGGTGAGCCAAGCAAGCAGTAGATAAAGGATATACAACTAAACCGAAAGGGATAAAGAGATCTGTGGACAGGGGATATAAGGAACGGAGAAGGAGCATATGAATTAACAAGGAGCACTGACAACAAAGGCACACTAAAAACAGCTCCAAATTAACGCTGGTGTATAGTAAAAAGGCAATATCAGAATAGGAAGATTAATGGTTAATGGTAACCAATATAGAGCTGAAACACAGCATATTGATATAAGAACAATGTAATTTATAATAAGCACATATAGTGCCAATATGGTGCCCATATAAAACAGACACACAAATTAAAAAGTAACAACAGGTGAAAGCAATAATGGACTAATTAACCATTATACAGATAGGTGCACAAATATTGTGAGGTTCTAAATACATATATATTAAAGGTGTCCCCTTTAAAGGTGTTTTGTAAGCCCTTGATTTAGCCTCACATTGATTTGAATGAGGTTTGTCAAACTGTTCGCTGATGTAGTCGGCGAACATATGCCCATACAGCGAACCGAACTAAACTCGAACTTTAAAAGGTTCGCTCTTGTTTAGTTAACATAATTTGCCAAAATGAACATTTTGTTTGAATTTATGTTTGGTTGCTTTCATCTAGAGGGCTTACAAAGTCAGTAGAAATCCAAGCCTTCTTGAATTTTGTGAGAAAATGCCTCCATTTTCCATTGACGAACGAGTTTAGCAATCTGGAAATAAAAACCTCTACAGACAACATACTTGCAGCAGGGAAGGCGAGCGCGTCCAAGGTGTACTCCGAGAGGTCGGGGCAAGTGTGCAGTTTATACAAACAAGAAGTTAAAGGGCACAGAAGCATCAGGAAGGATGGCCACTTTACTCCTTCACCATCTTGGTCAACTTCTCCTTCCTTGTCATAGTTACATATAGATAGCCATTGCTGACATGATGCTTTATTTAAATTGGCCCAGTTTTGGCACATTTTACACCCACCTGTGTTGCATACGGTATGCGGGTCCCTACCCTGCAATTCATGGTGTTGAAAAAAGCGGTACTGCTAGCGCCAGCATTGTCTGAAGGTGATCTTCTCATCAACTGATCTACAACGACCCTCATGAATGATTCAATTGTGCAAACGTTTTCTGACTCAGAAATAAGAGAAGGAAATTTCTCCATGTACAGTGGTTCAAGAAAGGTGTACAAGTATTTGTTTTTCGCCAAAATGTCTATCATGCAAGGGTATTCAGAAAGTCAGTTGGACATGAACTGTGCCATTTGTGGCAAACTACAAACAGCTAAAGGTTCGCTGTCACCACTAGGAGAAACAATAACCATACTCTCCTCCTCACACCACCTCACCTTCTCCTGCTCCTCCTCTTCAGAACATCCATGCTGGACAGACATGAAGCTGGGGTTGGTAGTTCCCTCTGTAGCGCAGATAAACAAGTTGTGTTCCTTTTCTTCTTCCTCCTCCTCTTCCTCATAATCATCATCATCAAAAGTGGGCTTAAAATATTGGCTGAGGCTGGCCTGGGTATTATCACTCATTGGAAAATCAAGCTCCATAGCCACCAGCTGGGCATTCAAAGCTTCCTCTTTCATATTGTGCAATGAGTATATCAATAGACAGAGCAGCAGGATGGTTAAGCTGATAATATCTTCATCTGTGCCTTGTATAGTTCATAATGATTGTACTTGTCTATTTATCCCAGTTTTTCAAATTTAAAGCGCCATGGAATAAATTGTGCTATAATAATAAATAATGCATTAAAAAAGAAAATTTTCACTGCTCATGTTGTTAGCGTACTTGTTATCAAAGTTTTCAAGAACCTCACAAATGTCAGCAATTCACACCCACTCACCAGTTTAGCATGTGAGCCATGCATGGACCATAAACATCTGGAAAAGATACAAAAGCACAAATAGGGTCTTATCTTTGCGGTACACTGTTAATATGTGACTAATGTCACTGCTCACCTGAAACGTTTGTGTGACACACAACAAGTATATAGCACATTAGATGGCTGCAGCGAGATCCACAATCCAAGTATACTGTGATAGCAAAAATGAGCCTTGAGGAAATTTGTGTATATGATCCGCGCCGCCGTGTAATGGTCAGGACCACTGGAGTAGATCCAACAATGGTCGCTTAATTCATTCTCATTCCACGTGTTTCAGATCATTATCCTCCCTCCTTCCTCAGGAAATCAACCATATCCTTGGTTTCCTGAGTAAGGAGCGAGCATAACGCTCATGCACAGAACAACAACATAACCGAGAAGGTCCACCTAACAACAGGAATGGGAATAAGTTGTTGTGTACAGGAACTATACATTTCTCTGATAGCACACTAGGTTAACCTGGTGGAGGGTGAGACATAGTCTCACTCTCGGATGTCACAGACATCACACATTCTACCCACACCAAGAATAATGGGCCCAACTTTGATGAGGGTTTCAATCTCCTTGTATGCCAGTTCCTATCTCCCCTCCTCCTGCTCCTCTGTTGAATTACCCTCCCCATCACTCCCAAACTTATACTCATGTGTTTGGGCCATAAAATGCACACTGTAGCTAAACTGTTAAAAGAGATAAAAAAGACCAATCAGTAACTCTCCCAGCTGAACCTCCTAACAGGCATGGTCTTGTGCAATAATGGGCAGAACCTGTTGATGGCTTTAAAGCTGGTATATGGTCCATGCATGAGCTGAAGGAACTTTGTGTATATGATCCGCACCGTCATGTAATGGTCAGAACGACTGGAGTAGATTAAACAACGGTGGTTTTATTCATTCTCATTCTACGCGTTTCGGATCATTATCCCCACTCCTTCCTCAGGAAATCAATCATATACTTGGTTTCCTGAGTAAGGAGTGGGGATAACTCCATCTTGGACTGTTGTGAACGGCAGTCCCATCAGCCTAGTATTAGGTTTGGCTTCTTGGTAGTGACAATAAAACCTTACCATGAAAACCTCTAACTTATCCCTAAAAAAACCCAGCCCGCACTCAAGTCCATCATCTGTCACTGGAAATATAGGGGTATCCCATGACTTTCCCAAACACTTGGGAAAAGCGGCACGGCTTCCACCCCCTTTAAATATAATTTGGTGAAACCTGTACTCCCAAATCAATATGTCCCACCCAATTTGTATAATGGGGTCATTTTTTTTTTCCAGCTTTTTTTGGCACCTCAATGGCTTTGCATATGCAACATGGTGTCTAAATTGGCATTCAAAGAATGAAGTAGCAGTCTTTGCTTTCTGAGCTTTACATTAGTTTTTGACCACATATGGGATTTCACTGTGTATTGGAGAATATGCATAAAAATTATAAGGTCAATTATCTCCTATAGCACCTTGTGTAAATTATAAATTTGGTGCTAAAACAGGATTTTTGTGGAAAAATGTATATTTTTTTGCTTTCACATCTAAAAGTTATACAATTTTGTGAATTACCTGTAGGATAAAAATGCTCAGTACACCACAACAATTCCTTGAGGGGCTAGCTTCTAAATCTGGATCACTTATTAGGGGTTTCTGATGACTTGGCATGTTAGGGGCTCTGCAAGTGTTACATGGTATTTAAAGTCTATTTGAGACAAATTTACATTCCAAAAATCAAATGGAACTCTTTTCCTACCTGAGTTCTGCCATGTGCCCAATCAGGAGGTTTTGACAACATATAATATATCATCCTGTTTGCCAAAAACTGCCCAACAAATTATGGGTTCTGTATCCTCCTGTTATACATTCTGAAAATTATGAATTTAAAGCTAAGACAACATTGTTGTAAAAAATGTTTTTATTTTTCACGCCCACATTTTAAAAAGTTCTGTGAAGCACCTATGAGGTTCACAATTATGAACAGGTGGTCCCTGCTGTTTAGGTACATGGGGTTTAGGGACATGGGGCCCACAATCTATTTCAGACAAATGTGTGTTCTGAAATTCAAATGGTGTTCCTTCCCTGACAAACCCTGTTGTGTACCCAACAAGAGGTTTCTTACTACATGTGGGGTAAAAGCAAGCTCAAAAGAAACTGGGTAAGGCCCCTTTCACATCAGCGGTAATCGCTGATCGCGGCAGTTGCAGTGAAAAAAACGCAACTGCCGCGATTACTGCATAACGGCCGCAATTGTGGTTCACTTGCGGCAAGCCCCATGAAATGTCTATGGGGCTTGCGGTAAGTGTGCGGTTGGTGTGGTTTCGGCACTTGCAGCAGGTGCATTTTTTTCGCGGCCACACCTGCCACAAGTGCCGAAACTGCACTTGCCGCACCTGCCGCACACTTACCGTAATCTCCATAGACATTGTATGGGGCTTGCCGCAAGTGTGCCGCGATCATAGATGTTATGCAGTAATCGCGGCAGTTGCGTTATTTTCACCGCAACTGCCGCGATCAGCGATTACCGCTGATGTGAAAGCAGCCTTACAAATTGTGGGGTCTTTTTTTAATATTTCTTGGAATTAAAGCAACATTTTGGTGGAGAAATTAACTTTTTTTGTTTATTCAATTTTGCATTAATTCTCGTTAGAACTAGAAAGGTTAACAACTTTCCTTCCAGCAGTTTTGAAGTATTTGAGCGGTACAGTTTTTAAAATGGTATTACTTTTGAGGAGTTTCCAATATATAGGTGCCATGGACTAGGGTGCGTCCAAATACAATACGTGACAGTGATACACAGACAAACGGTGTTCAGCAAACTACACAAAAACAGATGAGAAAAACACTGAGGGGACAAATATAATGGATGGCCCTGCTCATAGGGAATGGGGGAAAAGAGACCTCCTGCACTCACCTGCGCTGTGCCATGATATCTCTACTGTCCCTATACAGGTTCTTTCACCTGTCACCAAGTAGGATACTTAGTCCCTCGCTGGCCCTGATGTTAACCCTCAATAGGGCGATTGCCAATCCCTGCACTAATAACACCAAGAGAGGAAAGAAAGACAGGGTAACGACAAAAACAACTACATGCCTGCTGCCACTCTCCATGGCAGCAGAAAGTTTGGCAAAGGTCAGTTTCTCCAGACAAGCTCCTTCACCTCAGGTAGCAAAAGAAACTGAAATTAACATCTACACTGACATAGGAAAGAAACACATGTTATATGAAGTCTCAATTCAGGAATGAGACACAGGTCCCAAACCTATCACAGACTCATGACAGTACCCCCTCCTCTACAAGAGGACTCTGGACCATCATCACTGGACTAATCCGGACAATGTCAAAGCTAACCCTGAACTTCAGTAGTTAAGCATTAAATAACTAACCCTCAAGGTTTAAAAAATGCAACTAGAGGCTCGTAGTAAAACAGTTGACTCAATAGCCACAGCACATTTCTCAAGCAACGACTTGTGAAATATGTGTTTGAATGGTTTAAGACTCAGCGCTAAATCTAAATCTTATATATAAAACCCGAAGGCCACTTCCGGAAAAGGCGACGCCCACTTCCGTGATGGTCTTCGCCCAGGCTCATCCAGTGCACTGTAGCCGGGCTGCCCCCGGCTACAGGCACCGGCACACGGAACGTTCCGATCTCGGAAGTTCCGTGTGCCCTCCAGCCACTCCCCTCCACCCTCTGCCCTCCAGCCAGTAGCTACATACCGGGGGGGGCAGGGGGGGCCCATTGCCCGCCACCTCGGGGGGCCACACACACCCTGGGGTACCCGTGCTCCCTGCCGTGCGCCTGGAGAGGAGGGAGGGCGGGACTTCCTCTCCTGCAGCTCTGCCCGACCCTCCTCTCTTCCTACACCCGACACCCGGCCACCGGTAAGTCTGCAGCCATACACGCTGCTCTGCCCTCCAGCCTGTGTGCCCCCACTGCCCTCTCCAGCTGTCCTCTGCCCCCCCTCCAGCCGTCCTCTGCCCCCTCCAGCCGTCCCTGCCCTCCAGCCGTCCTCTGCCCCCCCCGCCTCCCCCAGCCCCCCCTCAGCTCCTCTGCCCCCTCACCTCCTCTGCCCCTCCAGCCTCCTCTGCCCTCTCCACCTCTGCCCCCTCCAGCCTCCTCTGCCCTCTCCAGCCGTCCTCTGCCCTCTCCAGCCGTCCTCTGCCCCCTCCAGCCGTCCTCTGCCCCTCCAGCTCCAGCCGTCCTCTGCCCCTCTCCACCGCCTCTGCCCTCCAGCCGTCCTCTGCCCCCTCCAGCCGTCTCTCTGCCCCCTCCAGCCGTCCTCTGCCCCTCTCCAGCCCTCCTCGCCCTCGCCCTCTCCACCTCCAGCCCTCTGCCTCCTCTCCACAGCCGTCCTCTGCCCCCCTGCCGCCCTCTCAGCCTCCCAGCCTCTCCTCTCCTCCGCTCCGCCCCCCGTCTCTCCCTCCAGCCGTCCCTGCCCCTCCAGCCGTCCCCTGCCCCACCTGCCGTCCCTCCGCCTCCGCCTCCTGCCTCTCCCCTCTCTGCTCCTCTCCACTCCCTGCCTCTCGCCCTCTCTGCCTCTCCAGCCCTCCAGCCGTCCTGCCCTCTCCACCGTCCCCTCCGCCTCCAGCCGCCTGCCCCTCCAGCCTCCAGCCTCCCGCCTCTCCCTTCCACCTCCTCTGCCCTCTCCAGCCTCCACTCCCTCCCCTCCCTCCCTCCCCCGCCCTCCTCTCCAGCCTCCAGCGTCTCTGCCCTCTCCAGCCTCCAGCCGTCCTCTGCCCCTCCAGCCTCTTCTCCCTCACCGTCCGCCCCTCCAGCGCTCTCCCCTCCAGCCGTCCTCTGCCCTCTCAGCGTCCCTTCCTCTGCCCTCTCCCCCCACCGTCCTCTGCCCCTCCAGCCGTCCTCTGCCCCCCGTCTCGCCTCTCCAGCCCCCTCCTCTGCCCCTCCCCTCCAGCTCCTCCCTCCCCGCCTCTGCCCTCCTCCCAGCCGTCCTCGCCCCCTCCAGCCGTCCTCTGCCCCTCAGCACCCTGCCCCTCCTCCCTCCTGCCCCTCACTCCAGCCGTCCTTGCTCTCCAGCCTCCACTCCTCGCCCTCTCCAGCCGTCCTCTCCTCCCGTCCCACCGTCCTCTCCCCTCCACCTCCACCGCTCTGCCCTTCCACCGTCCTCTGCCCTCTCCACCATCCTCTGCCTCCCCACCATCCCCCTCTCCACTCAGCCTCCTCTGCCCTCCACTCCACCGTCCTCGCCCTCCCGCCCCACCGTCCTCTGCCCTCTCCAGCCGTCTCTGACGCCTCCACCGTCCTCTGCCCTCTCCAGCCTCCAGCCGTCCTCTCCTCTCCGCCCCAGCGCCTCTGCCTCCCACCTCACCTCCTCTCCTCTCACCTCCAGCCATCCTCTGCCTCTCAGCCTCCACCGTCCTGCCCTCTCAGCTCCACCGTCCTCTGCCTCTCCAGCTCCACCTCGCCCTCCCTCCAGCCTCCTTTGCCTCTCCACTCCAGCTCCTCTCCCTCTCCACCTCCAGCCTCCTCTGCCCTTCCACCTCCTCTGCCTCCCAGTCCACTCTCTCCCCCTCACGTCCTCGCCTCTCCCCTCCCGTCCTCTCCCTCTCCAGCCTCACCTCCTCTCCTCTCGCCACCTCTCTGCCCCTCCCGCCTCCAGCCTCCTCTGCCCTCTCCAGCCGTTCTCTGCCCTCTCCAGCCATCCTCTGCCCTCTCCAGCCGTCCTCTGCACTCCCACCTCCAGCCATCCTCTGCCCTCTCCAGCCTCCAGCCGTCCTCTGCCCTCTCCAGCCTCCACCGTCCTCTGCCTCCTCCAGCCTCCAGCCGTCCTCTGCCCTCTCCACCCTCCAGCCGTCCTTTGCCCTCTCCAGCCTCCAGCCGTCCTCCTGCCCTCTCCACCCTCGCTCCTGCCTCCAGCTTCTCCTGCCGCCTCCAGCCGTTCTCTGCCCTCCTCCAGCCGTCCTCTGCCCTCTCCACCTCCTCTGCCCTCTCCGTCCTCCTTCAGTCCTCTCCCCTCCAGCCGTCTCTTGCCCTCTCCAGCCTCCTCTCCAGCCTCCAGCCGTCTCTGCCCTCTCCGCCCCAGCCGTCCTCTGCCCCCTCCAGCTTCTCCCTCTCCGCTCTCTGCCTCCCCCTCCCTCCTCGCCCCTCCACCGTCCCTCTGCCCTCTCCAGCCCAGCCCTCCTCTGCCCTCTCCAGCCTCCAGCCGTCTCTGCCCTCCAGCCTCCCCCTCCACTGCTCTCCTCCCTCCCATCTCTCCCCCTCCAGCCCTTGCCCCACCGTCTCTGCCCCCCAGCCTCCTCTGCCCCTCCAGCGTCCTCTCCTCCGCCTCTCCCTCCCACGCTCGCACCTCCCCCTCCACCTTCCTCCCACCTCGCCGCCTCTGCCTCTCCAGCCTCCAGCCGTCCTCTGCCCCTCCAGCCGTCTTCTGCCCCCTCCAGCCTCCTCCTCTGCCCCCTCCAGCCGTCCTCTGCCCCCTCACCACCGTCCTCTGCCCTCCCAGCTCCTTCTGCCCTCCTCCAGCCTCTCTGCCCTCTCCAGCCGTCCTCTGCCCTCTCCAGCCTCCTCTCCCCTCCAGCCTCCCCTGCCCTCTCCAGCCTCCCTGCCCTCCCTCCAGCCGTCCCCTGCCGCCTCCAGCCGTCCCTGCCCTCCAGCCATCCTTGCCCTCTCCAGCCGTTCTCTGCCCTCTCCAGCCATCCTCTGCCCTCTCCACCGTCCTCTGCCCTTCCAGCCTCCAGCCGTCCTCTTCCCCTCCAGCCGTCCTCTCCACCTCCAGCCGTCTCTGCCTCTCCAGCCCCAGCCGTCCTCTGCCTCTCCAGCTTCCAGCCGTCCTCTGCCTCTCCGCCTCCAGCCTCCTCTGCCCTCTCCAGCCTCCAGCCCCTCTGCCCTCCACCCTCCACTCCTCTGCCTCTCAGCCTCCAGCCGTCCTCTGCCCCTCCAGCCGTCCTCTGCCCCTCCAGCCGTCCTCTGCCCCCTCCCAGCGTCTCTGCCCTCTCCAGCCTCCCTGCCTCTCAGCCTCTCTCTGCCCCTCCAGCCGTCCTCTGCCCCCCTCCAGCCGTCCTCTGCCCCTCAGCGTCCTCTGCCCCCTCCAGCCGTCCTCTGCCCTCTCCACCTCCAGCCGTCCTCTGCCCTCTCCAGCCTCCAGCCGTCCTCTGCCCTCTCCAGCCGTCCTCTGCCCTCTCCAGCTCCAGCCTCCTCTGCCCTCTCCGCCTCCAGCCGTCCTCTGCCCTCTCCAGCCGTCCTCTGCCCTCTCCAGCCTCCTCTGCCCCTCCAGCCTCCTCTGCCCTCTCCACCCCACCGTCCTCTGCCCTCTCCAGCCTCCAGCCGTCCTCCGCCTCTCCAGCCTCCACCGTCCTCTGCCCTCTCCAGCCGTCCCTCGCCTCCAGCCGTCCTCTGCCCTCTCCAGCCTCCAGCCTCCTCTGCCCTCTCCAGCCTCCACCGTCCTCTGCCCTCTCCAGCCTCCAGCCGTCCTCTGCCTCTCCAGCCTCCAGCCATCCTCTGCCCTCTCCAGCTCCAGCCTCCTCTGCCCTCTCCAGCCTCCAGCCGTCCTCTGCCCTCTAGCCTCCAGCGTCCTCTGCCCCTCCAGCCTCCAGCCGTCCTTGCCCTCTCCAGCCTCCAGCCGTCCTCTGCCCTCTCCAGCCTCCAGCCTCCTCTGCCCTCTTCCCCCGTCCTCTGCCCTCTCCGCCTCCAGCCTCCTTCCTTCCCCCTCCAGCCGTCCTCTGCCCTCTCCAGCCTCCAGCCGTCCTCTGCCCTCTCCACCTCCGCCCCTCTCCCTCTCAGCCTCCAGCCGTCCTCTGCCCTCTCCCCTCCGCTCCTCTGCCTCTCCGCCTCCCAGCCATCCTCTGCCCTCCTCCACCTCCTCTGCCTCTCCACCTCCAGCCTCCTCTGCCCTCTCCAGCCTCCGCCGTCCTCTGCCCTCTCCACCTCCAGCCTCCTCTGCCCTCTCCACCTCCACGTCCTCCCTCTCCCCTCCCTCCTGCCTCTCAGCCCCAGCCGTCCCTGCCTCCAGCTCCAGCCGTCCTCTGCCCTCTCCACCCGTCTTGTCCCTCTGCCCTCTCCACCCTCCAGCCGTCCTCTGCCCTCCTCCAGCCGTCCTCTGCCCTCCTCCAGTCCACCGTCCTTGCCTCTCCAGCCTCCAGCCGTCCTCTGCCCTCTCCAGCCTCCAGCCGTCCTCTGCCCTCTCCAGCCTCCAGCCGTCCTCTGACCCCTCCAGCCTCCAGCCGTCCTCTGCCCCCTCCAGCCTGTGTGCCTCCCTCTGCCCCCCTCCAGCCTAGTTGCCTCCCTCTGCCCCCTCCAGCCGTCCTCTGCCCCCTCCAGCCGTCCTCTGCCCCTCCAGCCGTCCTCTGCCCTCTCCAGCCGTCCTCTGCCCTCTCCAGCCGTCCCCTGCCCTCTCCAGCCGTCCCCTGCCGCCTCCAGGTGTCCCCTGCCGCCTCCAGCCGTCCACTGCCGCCTCCAGCCGTCCTCTGCCCTCTCCAGCCGTCCTCTGCCCTCTCCAGCTGTCCTCTGCCCTCTCCAGCCGTCCTCTGCCCTCTCCAGCAGTCCTCTGCCCTCTCCAGCCTCCAGCCGTCCTCTGCCCCTCCCAGCCGTCCTCTCCAGCCTCAGCCGTCCTCTGCCCTCTCCAGCCTCCAGCCGTCCTCTGCCCTCTTTCCCGCCTCCAGCCGTCCTCTGCCCTCTCCAGCCTCCAGCCCTCCTCTGCCCTCTCCAGCCTCCAGCCCTCCTCTGCCCTCTCCAGCCTCCAGCCATCCTCTGCCCTCTCCAGGATCCAGCCGTCCTCTGCCCTCTCCAGCCTCCAGCCGTCCTCTGCCCTCTCAGCCTCAGGTCCTCTGCCCTCCAGCCTCCAGCCCCCTGCCCTCTCCTCCAGCCGTCCTCTGCCCTCACCGCCCTCTGCCCTCAGCCATCTCTGTACTCAGCCGTCCTCTGCCCCTCCACCCCTCGCCTCCTACCGTCCTCTGCCCTCATCCACCTCTCTATATCTGCTATAATGGACTTCTACCGACCCCTACCGGGGTGGCCCATGTTGACTCAGGATCAGGCGCCGGAGAGACGCAGGGTCGTGGTATATAGCGAGTGTGTGTGTGTGTGTGTGTGTGTATGTATGTGTGTGTATGTCCTGACCACTCTGCCCACGCCGCTGCGCTGACCACTCTCACCGCACTCACTGCTAGCCACTGAGCGACCGCGCGCAGTGCTAGCCACTGAGCCACCATATACTCTGCTACCTACAGAGCCGCCTGTATACACACAATTAATTTCACCGCACTCCCCTAACTATTCGTAAATAAACTATATCTGGATTCTAGACTACCCGATTCTTTAGAATCGGGCTGCCATCTAGTTATTAATATAATGTGCATTGATTGCAGGGACATTTCACTGCAATTTTGTTTAACCCTTTCCTGATGTTTATTATAAAAATATTAAAAAGTGTAATACTGAGATTAATATCTGGACATTAAAAGTAATCAGAAGTCTCTGTGTTGTTTTCCTCTTATTCAAATGTAGAGAGATGCTATCCAGGCTGTTTCCTTTGCTAAACAGGCCCTCTGTTGTCCAGGAGTTGCCTGCAAATGTAAATAACTATCATTCATTATTTATCTTTCTATGAATTTTGGATTCTCCTGAATATATGTAGTTGACTAGGAATCAACCTGGTCCATGTGATGCTTTTATCCCTATATAAGGTAAAGAGAATAATGGATTTCTCTTAAATATTGTATTTGGTATGTATTAGAAAACTAGTGCCAACATTAGGTATAATCACTTCAGTAATGTAGCTACTGTCAGGATATATTAGTACCTTTGTGGTCACTGTTTCATCCACTCAGTCCGGACTCCTATGATATGACAAGTAAAATTGTTGCATACAAGTTTAAGATGTCGCCAACCGTTATCGTGCTGTGCTAGGCATTGCTGGATTCACACTCTACCTTAATGTGGTCTTCAGTCTGCTCCTCGGTCCCCTATCTCATCTCCGTCCGCTCTGCAGCGTCTCTAGGTTCATGTACCTTAAGGGGAAAGCAGACTATTAAGGGGAAAGTTAAAATTAATTCATATACCCTAGTGGTACTATGACATCCCCCGACTTAGGGACAATCCCTATAACAAGATCCTTCTGACAATTACAGATTGTGAACATCAACACAGATATTAACAGCAGATAGAAAGGATCTCCTGACAGTAACTACATTACTGAGGTAATTATACCCTAATGCTGGCACTAGTTTTATAATACATACCAAATACAATATTTAAGAGAAATGAATAATTATCTTTACCTTATAAGGTGATAAAAGCATCACATGGACCAGGTCCTAGAGAACCATAAAGGAGTACCGTATTTTTCCTTTTATAAGACGCACTTTTTTTCCTCCAAGTTTTGGAGGAAAGTGGGGGTGCGTCTTATAAAAGGAACATAACATTCTATCATCCCCAGTTGCTTGGGAGGGGGGGACAGCAGTGAAGTGGGGACAGAAGTGACAGGGAATGGTCCCTGCTGAAGAATCCGGGGCGGCAGGAGCACCACGTGTCCCCGGCTCATTATCTACTTAAATATTCACTTCACTTGCTCCCAGTCTCCACCCACCTCTCTGCACTGAAGACAGCGCGGAGAGGTGAGAGCACAGGGAGTAGGAGAAGCTGCTTAGCCGGCACACATGGTCGCTCCTGCAGCTACTGGGGAGATTGTGTGCTGCAGATAGTGAGAACTGAGGAGCCGGGTGCAGCTGTGGCAAGTGAATCAGCACTGAGCTCTGTGCTGCTGATTCACTGCCATGAAGACAGTGGCAGAGCAGGGCAGATCGGCACTTTATCACAGCAGGTACCTTGTTTGTCAGTGTCCTGCCTCACTCCCTCTGCTCTCTGTAATGTGTCCTGCTGAGCCCTGCCCTGTGCAGAAATGCAGGAAGCTCGGTCTGAAGTTCAGGAGCTTCAATGTATGGAGAGCAGGGCTGGAGCCTGCATATAACGGCAGTGTACAGCTCCCCTGGCCCTGCATACAGGTCAAGCTCTGTGGTGACTTGTAAGTAGGAGACAGGGCTAGAGTATCATATTTCAGCACAGTGTACAGCCCCCCTCTCTGGCCCTCCCTCATACAGTACATCACATCAGAACTTTATATACAGACTGGCCACTTCCTTCATTTCAGCAGGGTGATGGCAAAGCAGGACACATTAAAGTGAGTCCACATGTATATGTAACATAACCACTAATAAAGTAAAGTTAACACTACCAATACTGTGCTTAACTAGAACTCCAAGCATGCTATAGGATCTACAGAACATGCTGGGAGTGATAGTTCTTAAAGGGATTGTTACTACATGAACAAATCCCATCTCATTCATCTTGTTGACCCTTGTAAAAGTAATAAAGACCATACTAAGGGTGTGCGCTCACAGTCGGGAGTAGCTGTCTGTTGGACGCGGCTCCTCCGGACATAAGTGAAGCCACATGTGGAGGCAGGGAGACCCCAGCTGCCCTGTACTCACCATGTGCGGCGGGTGCAGGGCGGCTTCTCCCTGCAGTCACCCGACGCCAGCCACTTCCAACTCCACAGCATGAAATGAACATGCTGAGAAGGAGCGGAATGGTGGCAACCAGCACCGCAGCTGTCAGAATGCTGCGGTGGGATGAAGCATAGTGAGTATGGGATTTCTACAAATCCCATCCACTATGCTTGTACTGTACTACGCAGCATTTTGGACACAGCAGCAAGACGCTGCGTCCAAAAGGCTGTGTATACTCATCGTGTGCATGCACCCATACCCCTGATTCTGCAGCAGTTCCAACGTTATCAGAAGTTGCATAGTCATGTCCCATGTGATATTGATATGAGACTCAGCCCTCTGACCAGTCAGTGCTGGCGTCTGTCTCCCCGCCAACAGACACTGGAGCAGAAGTCATTGGTGTTGCTCACATGCTGCACCTGCATCCGAAGGAAACAGACGCCAACACTGACTGGTCGCAGGGCCTGAGTGTCATATCAAAGTCATTTTTTGCTACAAATATTTTTTTCCCTATTTTCCACCTCTAAAATCTGGGTGCGTCTTATAATCCGGTGCGTCTCATAAAGCGAAAAATACGGTATTTGGCGTAAGACTGCTAACCTACATATATAAATTGAGGTGTAATGTCCCTTCAATCAATGCCAGTTATATTTATAATTTAGGTTTAGCGCTGATCTTTAAACCATTGATACATATATAAAGCATAATTTAAGGGAGAAGAAAGCACATGCTAGTACCCCTAAGCTTACTAGCAGCAAATCAAGAAGGACTTTGATGTAACAAGTCCTCAACCGCTAGCTCCAGTGTTAAATTCATAAGACATGTGAAATATGTTGGGAAAATGTAGTACTGGGGGTTAGGGATGAGCGATTATGCTCGACGCTACTCGTTACTCGCACGAGCATCTCGGTACTCGGGATGCTTGGCGAGCACCGAGTACCGCCGAGATGCTCGGACTGCTCGCTAATAATTAGCAATCTGACACAAATACACTGCTCCCTTCAGTGCACACAGTGAGCTGGCACCACACAGGGAGCAGATTAATTGTTAGGATCCCTCTGGGGGCCACAGTAAGGTGTTATATGTTGCGGCGATTTAAAAAAGCCCCCCCTCCCGCCCTTTCCCAGAAATACTCGTTTTATAACCGGAAGTCTGTGGGCGGAGCCTGTCACTCATTGACTTACATTGGGCTCGGTGCTCTGGCCGAGTTCACGAGTATCCTGAGATGCTCGGCCAGAGCACCGAGCACCCGAGCATTCTAGTGCTCGCTCATCACTGCTGGGGGTAGCTTCAAATAATATGTCATGGATTAATAATGGCCATCACCTTAAATGGACCGATAACCCTCAAGCCAAAAATTCCAGACAGACCCCATCCACTTAACGATTTTAGGGGAGACCCAAATGCACTCATTCACACTTGCGCATCGAGCATTTAGAAGATGAAAGCGCAAAACTTGAACGGCAAATATCAGCCGAGACATTATCCTGGGACTTGAAATTTCTACCCTCAAGGACAGGAGGTTTGCAGGAGATGCTCACCCTCCTTCCCCTCTTGAACACTACTGCTGGACGCACCCATTGGTCCCGCATTTCAGGCGGTGAATTGGTTGAAACACCCCTCTGAGGAAACCAGATTGGAAACTTTCCTCTCAAGAACTGAGACCCCAGTGTAAACTACTCCCTCTTACTACTGTTAAGTGGAGCCTGGGGCTAAGCACAGTCCTGACCAGAGGTAATGGGATTCCTTCTTTGTCCCAATAGAGTATTCGCCGGATCAGAAGGAAAATGGAGGAAACACATATGCCCAGGTCTCCACCCTCTACACAACCTGGGGGAAATGGCTTCTTAGATATTGTTTTGAAGTAAGGTGATTCCCTGTAGGGTATATATAAAAAACAAACACCTGAGGAAGGCGGTTGTCTCCGCCAAAACGCGTTGTATCTGTTTTTTATATTCTCACATGTTTTGAGTAATAAAATTTTTTGTGGACAAGAAGTTCTTAAAATCATTACCACGGGGAGTGCGGCCACCATAGAACTGGATAACCTCCTATTGAACTAGATATTGTTTTGGGTAAAGATGGACATGACCCAATTAAGTGGCCCATATACCTGCAATAAACGCATGCCCCCACTCATGGTGAACAACCAGTGAGTGAACATGAATAGGCACCCCCCCAAATGCATTGGTTCTCCAACAGGCAACTAGGGAACCTTCTCAATGTGGAGAACAATTGGGGACTGAGGCTGGGTGGATCATTCCCTAACGTATCTATCTACCCTGATGGCAAGGGACATAGTGGCATTCAGTTGCTTTAGAGCAGAATACTGAGCCATGAAATCCAGGACCTATTAGACAACCCATAACAGAACAGGCTCCTATGAGCCAGGCCATTTTGTTTGGTGTCTGTGGCCCACCTCCAGAACTCTGAATAGTACTGTTCAGGCCACATCTTCAGCAGGAGTCAACAGAGTTTTGACTCAGCCAAGATGACACTATCAGGGTCACCATAGACATGCCAAATTTGCAAAAACCTCATCTATCGATCGCAATGATGGAGTATCGGTCGGTAGAAACAAGGCCCAGGACTTAGAATCCCCCTTAAGAAGGAACGATACCAGAGCCAGAAACACCATCTACATGCCTCCTGGAAGACCAATAATTTATATCTCCCACCCTGAAATTTGACAGGGAGAGATATTTGGGTTTACAGTTGCACAAATGCTTTAACACAAATCCCCATAACTTGCTGCAGCTGGTGGGTCATGAGGGTCTTGATCAGGGTCGCAAATGCTGCAGCCTGAGTCATGCGGACTCAGAAAAGAAAATGGGTATGGGCTGGTAAATATTAGCGGGCGCCCGAATACAGTGTGTGACAGTGGCGCACAGACCAATGGTGTCCAGCATACTACACAAAACAACAGACAGGGGAGACACCAGGGGGACAAATACAATGAAGGGCCCTGCTCGTAGGGAACCTTGGAAAGGAGACCTCCTGCTCTTCACTGTGGCTGTGACATCTTATCCATACCATCCCTAAACGGGTTCTTTCACTCATCATAGAATAGGACACCTAGCCCTTCACTGTCCCTGATGTTTACCCTCCATAGGGAGATGGCTGGCGGGAGCAGTAGTGCCAACCGCTGCACTAATGACACAAGGTAGGAAGTTAAGACAGACAGGGTAACAACAAAGACAACTTCATGCCTGCTGCCACTCTTATAGGTGGCAGACGGCTTGGAAAAGGTCAGCTTCTCTAGAGTAGCTTCTTTACCTCAGGGAGCTAGGCCAGGAATGGAGTTCAATCACCAGCAAGTAATGCTGGACCATGTGACCACAAAAAAATATGCGAGTGATCACAAGTAGCCACACCTTGAAAGAGAATTAAAGAGCTTGCTAGCAACATAAACTGACATTAACTCCTACACTTCCAAAGGAAGGAAATACAGTTAACATGAAGTCTCAATACATTAATGAGACACAGATCCCCAACCTGTCACAGACTTGTGACAATAGGCTTCTCAAATTCCATTTAAATCTGAATAGGTCCCTAAAAAACATATTTTGTAAATTTCTTGAAAAAATGGAATTGCTGCTAAACTTTTGAACCTTTCTATCATTTTAAGGACATAAAATAACATTTGAAAAATGATGGTATAAGGATATAAAAATGGTAATTTTTTTAAAGTGTAAAACTGACAAACATATTACCAAATTTCTGATATTTTCACAAACAAGTGCAATAAACATCAACCTAAATTTACCACTTACATAAAGTACTATGTGTCTTGAAAAAAATGACCACTGAGATTTGTTGAAGCATTACAGAATTATTACCAAATATATTGATACTTTTCAGATTTCCAAAATTTGGCCTGGTCATTTAAGGGAACCTGTCAGCTAGTGTATGCCCCCCCAGCTATCACAGTCTGTACCTGCAGCTTTACAGTACCAGGCTAATCATCCCTGTCTGAGCTCATAGTGTAATGTTAAAAAGGACCTGACCTCTAAAAATGAGCCCCCAGGCTCTTTTAACCTGTCCCTGCACCATGGTAATCCATTTCTATCCATCCCTTTGTGTCCATAAAGCACTATTGTAAAGTTTATAAAAGTTCTTTTTTTACCTGTGGATCTGCAGCTTCTCATTATATGTGAAGCCAAAAAAGGTGGTCTTTTGTGCTTCTCCCCGCCGCCGGCGTGTTAATTATGCCCACCTATATGGGCGTGCTATACAGCAGAGACTGTGCTTGTGCAGCAAGGGGGTGGTAAAGGCGAGATGACGCTATTTTCATTATATCAATGAGCGCCACGTATGCAAAAAGCCGCGCGCATTCAAAATTAGAAGATTATACAGTAGCTGTAACCTGGTGACAGCGACGCACTGACCTCAAGCACTGGAACCCACCGCCTCCCTCCTCGCCTCCCTGCCTCCCTCCTTGCCTCTTCACCTCCCTGCCTCCCTACTCACCTCCTCGCCTCTTCGCCAATTTGCCTCTTCGCCTCCCGTCTCCCTCCTCGCCTGCCTCCTCGCCTCCCTCCTCGCCTCCTTCCTCACCTCCCGCTGTTCTCACCCTTCTTCTCCCTGTACAGCGGTGATGTGACAGGGCGGGCTAATGTGACGTCACACAGCCCGCTCTGTCACATGACTACTGTACACAGTGCGACGCTGCAAAAGACGGGTGACAACAGAGGGGGGCGAGGGGGATCCTGTCTGCCCCTGCAACCATCCTGCCCCCCACATCCATCCTGCCCCCTCGCATCCATCCTGCCCCCGGCTCCATTCTGCCCCCTGGCCCCCCCGCCTCCATTAAGACCCCCCACCCCGGCTCTGTCCTGCCCCGCTCTGTTCTGCTCTGCTTACTCCATCCTGCCCTGCTCTCTCCATCCAGCCCCCCGCATCCATCCTGCCCGCCTGCATCCATCCTGAGCCCCGGCTCCATTCGACCCCCCCTCCGGCTCCATCCCGCCCCCCCTCCACCCCCCTGGCTCCATCCTGCCCTGCTCGCTCTGTCCTACCCCGCTTGCTCCATCCTGCCCCCCACCTCCATCCTGCCCCCCCGCATCCATCCTGCCCCACCCGCATCCATCCTGCCCCCCCCACATCAATCCTGCCCCCCTGCATCCATCCTGCTCCCCCTGGCTCCATCCTGCCCACCCTTGCAGCCATCCTGCCCCCCTGGAACCATCCTGCCCCCTGCATCCATCCTGCCCCCGGCTCAATTCTGCCCCCTGCCTCCCCCGGCTCCGTCCTTCCCCGCTCCCTCCGTCTTGCCCTGCTCGCTCCATCCTGCCCAGCTCGCTGGATTCTGCCCCCCCGCATCCATCACGCCCCCCACCTGCATCTATCCTGCCCCCCCAAATCCATCCTGCCCCCCCGCATCCATCCTGTGCCCCGGCTCCATTCTGCCCCTTGGCCCACCCCCTGGCTCCATCCCGCCCCCCTTCCACCCCCTCTGGCTCCATCCTGCCCCTCCTGGCTCCGTCTTGCCCTGCTCACTCCATCCTGTCCTACTCACTGCCTTCCCCCTGCCACCATCCTACCCCCCTGGCTCCATGCCCTGCCGGCTCCATCCTGCCCCCCCATCTCCATCCTGCAGCCCTGGCTCCATGGTCTGCCGCCTACATCCTGCCCCCCCGCCTCCATCCTGCTCCCCTGGCTTCATACTGCCCCCCAGCACCCATCCTTCCCCCCGCATCTATCCTGCCACCCCCGCATCCATCCTGCCCCCGCATCCATTCTACCCCCCCGGCTCCATCCTGCTCCCCCCCACTCGCTCCATTCTGGACCCCCGCCACCATCCTGTCCCCCATCACCATCCTGCCCCCCTGCTTCATCCTGTCCCCCCGGCAGTTAGTGGTCATGTGGGTATCTTGCATGCATCTCTCATATGTGTCTGTGCCCTTAGTCCAAAAGTTTGTACCACATCCACTGTTCTATGGTTTCTGTCATTCTAGCAAGCATACTTTGGTAGATGTGCGATTTTATGTACTCGACAGAGTAAAAAGTATATTTCACTTGCCCGATTTAGCTGATTTCATTCCTACTCTCTATATATTTTGCTGGAGTCACAGGGACGTAGGAGGCAAACAATGATCACATCAAAATGGGCAGTACGATGTGATCCTCTCATGAGTTATAGCTAGAAGTATGTGAATATCAGACGATGCATGAGAGATCTGTCGGGGTTTGTTTTTTTCTTTTATTGATATGAATATACTTTTGATTAACATAGCTGAATACACTGTCATAAGAAAATACCTGCTCCTGATTGCAGTACTCTAGCATCATTAAGTTACAAGTGTTAAGGCTTTTAAAATCAATCTTCATTATATATAAAGTGATTCATACTGATTTACACTTCTGTGAATTCAGCTTTTTTAAGTACCGTATATCATATTTATACATGTGAACTAACATAGGCTTTACTGAAGAGTAAGAGCTCCAACTTCAGAGCAAGAATAACAGTAGATTACATCAGGATCTGGTAAAAAGAAAAACAAAAGCAGAACAGATAGATAGATAGATAGATAGATAGATAGATAGATAGATAGATAGATAGATAGATAGATAGATACGGTAGATAGATATTACTGGGCTCAGAAGATAGATAGATAGATAGATAGATAGATAGATAGATAGATAGATAGATAGATAGATAGATAGATAGATAGATATTACTGGGCTCAGAGGTTTGAGGGGGCAAAAAGGCCTTACCCAGAGTAAAAAGTGTTCAAGTATAACTAATCTAGATGTTAGGTTTAGAGACTAGCAACTCCAAGTTCTATAGTGTGTGTATGACTAAATGTACATGTATATATACTTTTTTTACATTTATGGATAGATGAGTCGTTTTTCTTTTCACATCATGTTTCATTATATTCTGTAAAAGATCTAAAAATAATACATATTAAAATCTTTACAACACATAATTCTATATATATCTTTATCAACTTTTAACTACGTTTTTCAAGGTGTTGTTTTTTTTTTTGCTCAGGGCTATAGAACTGGATTTATTTTGAAGTCTGCATTCATTGGGGTTTCAATGTTCCTTACTGATGTATCCACTCAAGTTCTTTGATTTTTAACTTTTTCTCCCTGTTCCCATCCCTCCTCAACGGTGGTACCTGGTCGATTATTCTAAACTTCAGTTATTTTTCTGAATGTTGCATCTCAGTAAAGTGTTTGGGGACAGGTAAGTAAGAATTCTTTTTCCTGATAGTGTACCTGTGTTGGTTAATACGTGTCTTAATCTCAAGGGTAGTTTCCCCTACATACCAACACTTACACAGTCATTCTAGTAGGTAAATTACATGGTCTGACCTACACGTGAGGTAGTGATTGATCTTGAATTCTTTGTCAGTTTGTGGATGTATAAATCTATTACCTTTCTGCATATATGTGCTGTTTAAAAAAGATAGGCATGGGTAACACCCTGTTCTTTTGTTCCTGGTTATAGCTGTTTGTAACAATTTGTTTCCAATATTAGCCCCTCACCTATGAGCAAATAAGGGTAGATTTTTTAACTCTTCTACCTTTGGGAGACATTGTCCTAGCATGGGTCAATGTTTTTTTTATTACTCTTACTATGTTCCTACTCTCCTCTCTAAAGGTAGTTATCAATGGGACTCTCCTCTCTTCATCTTTAGATATTTGGATTTTTGAGTCCTCTCCTCTCTGTTTTATTTTCTTTACATGAGTACTCAGAAGGCTTCTAGGATAACCTCTGTTCTCAATTTTTTAAATCCAATGATCCACTGAGTTTTTTTTTTTACTTCCTTTGTAATTTTTTTTTCACCACATAGATAACAGTATTAGTATACGTGTTTGGTACCTACAAACACATTCCGACCCGAGGCATCATACTGAAAGTCAGTTTTACCATTTAATGAACATAGTGAATGACCCCCCCCAAAAAAAAAAGTGCAATTGCACTCTTTTTGCAATTTCACCGCACATGGATTTGTTCCCATTTTCTTGTACACTATATGGTCTGAGGTAGCATCGGGATTGCAAGACAAATGGCTATGAGCCCGGTATCAGTTTATACAGTACCCGGATTTATTTATGAGGCACAACAGTGGCACAGATCGCCGGGTTCCGGGACGAAGCCGGGTACAATGCATACATCCACTGTTCAGTAACACGGTCCCTTCGGGTTAGGAGTTCCCTCCGGTCTAGGTCGCACTGGGTTCCCAGGTTAGGCCATGTTGTAACAGAACACAGCCTCTCACACCCTGGAACTGACCGCTCAGCAGGTTCTTCTGCTTCAGCTCAGGCCGAAGCTCTCCACAGAGAATCCCGCCCTGTCTCCCAACCTAGCATTTAACCCCGTGTCTCCCTCCGGGGAAAACCTACAAGACCCAGCCTGGAGTGGAGCGAACTCTATCTTACCTTCCATACCGGGTTCAATACGTGACAGTGAACATTCTTGGGGACACATAGCGGCCCAGGCATATGATCCCCCTCACTGTTTCACAATGGTAAAATAAATTATTTTATTATTATTATTATTATTATTATTATTATTTTATTCAAAAGTACTACTTGTCCCACAAAACAAAATCCCTCATCGGTCTATATTGATAAAAAAAAATAAAAAAGTTATGGCTCTTGGAAGAACGAGATAGAAAAACAATAAACAGAAAATTGCCCGGGGGTGAATGGGTTACGTTTTAAACTGGTTTTAATGTTCTATAGTGTTACACTGTATGAACTTTGATTTGGAAGTGCACATGTTTCTACAACAGACACATTCTTTCTCCTCTAATGTGTTTATTTGATATACTTTGTATAAATCAGAATAAATGCAATTTTACATTTTTTGATAAACCACTGTTAAATATCAATGGGTATAAACATTTAACATAACTAGGTCAGGTTGCCTCTTGTTTCTTGATTTAAAAGATATTTGTAAATACTGAACTAAAAAGTGAAATAAATGAAGGTTCCAGAAACACAACAAATTTTTAAACTATGTACAAAAGCTAAACACAGACGTGTTTGCATATTTCATATTGTTTGCATTAGAGTTTTCAAAGCTTTTAGAATAAAAAGTTTAGTTTCTTCTAAAACCCACAAATCAGTGCATGCTCAGATAAATAAATACACGTGTCACCAGTTAAACAGTTCAAAGCACCCTCTTTGTTAAAAAAATAAGAAACTTTGCCGCTTAATTTGCTGTGAAGATAATTTTTTTTCCAAATCTAATTTCATGGATATTTTAGGCTGTGCAAAAGATGAGTTTGATCACATTTCAGTTGACATTTCTAAATTTATTCAGCTCTAAAAATTATCCCCATATTCAGTAACACATTTGCAAAATCATTCCGATTTTTTAAAATGAAAGGTACTAAAAATCACTAATAGAAACAATTTGCATTAAAAAATAATATTAACACAAATATTTTAAAATTTTAAGAATGTTTAACAAATATATCGTATTTTCATACTGTCAGGGTTGGTGATGGGAAATAGGATGTGATTTAACTCGAGTGGCCAAAGATTGATCTATGCAGTTGACTATTCAAAGTGTATTGTAGGTAAATGGTGTGGAGACCCGGGGGCCAGTGGGCGCTCTCGTCCGCAGACCCAGCCGCCTTTACAAAGACAGCGTGGACCAGGGCTCATCCCCAGCTGAACGCCCGAGCTCCTTAACCGTGGGCGGAACACTACTCAGACAACACAGGGTGAGAGAATCACAATATCAAGGCTTTATTGGATCCCCAAACAGTTAACAGCATATAACGCATAACCAAGCATAACACATAATGTAACAGGCAACAGAGTCTCACCCTTCCGCTGGCTCACCAGGCTTTAAAATGTAGCACGGCAAAGTCTGTAGCCAGGTGACTGTATCGTCCCAACCTGGGTTGCTTCCTTATCCTTATGTATCTTGTGCAGTCTTTATCACAGTCGTATCCCCTAATCCGATGCTGAAGTCCTTGTGGTTCTTTTAGTCCGTGTTCAGGTCCCCTTGGTCGGCACCGAAATGCCTAGGCCTAGGGTTATGGCTCGCTAACCGGATCCGAAGACCCTAGATTAGCTGCCTGTATCCAATCTTCAATCTCCAATCTACTGGTCAAAGTGAACAGTCCTCCTTATATACCCTCAGCCCTCATTGTAGGATATTGGGGACGTCATGATTGGTGCAATAACACAGTCTTTTCATTGGCTGAACTCCAATCCTCATTTAACATATTTTAGTCCTATTGCAATCCAAATGCTGATCCAATTGCTAGCAGTGATACAATGGTATGTTAGTCTGAGACATTGAGTCTACAATCAATGACACTTAAACAATCGTGGCTGTACATGGAATCAACATTCACAGGGTAATAGACAATGGACGATTAGCATAATTAAGTTCTCTGGCCTGCTATGACAACCAGGTTAGATAATTACATTACCAAGCTAAACTTTAACCACAGAAATCTATGACAATACTGTAAGAAATTCTCTTTGACCATTACAAGTTTACAAACCAAAATGCAATATGACATGTCTGGATGAATAAGAAATCCTCCTACATTATATATTAAAGGGTCCATTTCGTCACATTCCTCCCCCTTCTTATTTAGCCAGACAGGGCAGTCAGATGTGATCAGTCTCTGGTTATCCTTCTCCTCTGGGCGGCATTGTCTTTTTTAATGGAGAAGACAGCAATCGAGGCTTCCATCTATACACCTCCCCCAGATTACCTCCCCCAGGATGGGCAGACATATTGTGGATAAACAGTAAAATGGGATTCAGGAGTTGGGCTTCCATGAATTTCTGGTTATCAATTCCCCCCCAGTCAATGGCCACAGTCTGGCTAGGTGTACTCACTGTTGATGGCTCAGAGAAGAATGATGGGGTTTGGGAACATGGATTATCCTCAGAAGGTGTGGTAGCAAGATCCACATCAGGGTGCTGCTTGGCTTCCTGGATGATGGAGATGGCTGTGACAAACAGGCTGGATAGTCCTTGTCCTGGGTCAGCTTGCAAAACAACAGATGTGGGGGGGCCATCCATGAGCCCCACTTCAACCTCCTCCTGGTTAGCCCCTGAATCAACAGGTGTGTGGAAGCTGCTCACAAATCAAACATCAAGCTCTTCCTGGTCAGTCTCCAAAGCAACAGGGATAGGGACATTGTCCATAAACTCCAAATTGTCCTCTCCCTGCTCAGGCTCCAAACTAACAGGGGTGGGGATGCTGTCTTTAAGATCCACATTGACTTCTTCCAGGTAAGTTTCCACAATAGCAGGTGTTGGGTCACAGTCTATAAGCTCCACATCGACCTCTTCCTGGTCAGTTCCCAAAGCAACAGGGATAGGGACGTTGTCCGTAAACTCCAACTTGTCCTCTCCCTGCTCAGGCTCCAAAATAACAGGTGTAGAGTCACTGTCTGTAAGCTCCAACTTGTCCTCTCCCTGGTCGTTCGCCTCGGCTAGCTGCACACCTTCCGAAGGGATGTCTGAGCACTGACCCTCAGCCAGGGAGATGGTTAATTGGGAACAGGGTACAGGGTCTGGAGAAACAATAGCTGGGCTTACCAGGATGTGGACAGAATCAGTTTCTTGTTGTCCCGGGGCTTGGACGTCACTGACCTGGACTGGCTGTGCTGGCCGATGAGCTCCAGGCATGGGGCCCCGGTGTTGGCGACAATCTTTGTCCATATGTCCAAGACGTCCACACGTATAACAGCGCTGTGGATTGGGCAAGTCACGTATCCTGTCTGCATACCTTTGTCCTGATGGGGCTTCTAATGGGTAGCGGAATAATCCTACTCGAGCGGCTGGGGGTAGCAGTTGGTGAGCTGGAATTCCTAAAATATTTCCCAGAACCCAAGCCCTCTCTTCTCTTGAGGCTTTTGGCCCCAATGCAGCCAAGCTCTCCTTGATTTGGACTGCTGTGGACCTGATTTCACGATATTCACTGGATCCATGATGTGGTGCACAACTTACATCCTCTGGTACCACGTCGGCGGGGTCCTCATCATCCTCACCATCCTTCTGGGTGTCCCAATGGACCAATTTCTGAATCAAAGCCGACCGAGTGTCAGCGTTCCTGTATTCAATATTTCTCCTCTGGCACAGATCCTGTAGCATCCATTTACTGCTGCTGCCATATCTCCTCTCCGGCCCTTGTCCCATGGCTGAGCTGGTGGGGTTGGACATGGCAACGTCCGAAACCTGAATGCCTCACCTATGGCCTGCTGGGTATGCTTATATGCTTCCCTGGTTGTTGAGCCCTTGGACGGTGTCCATGAACACCAGTCCCCTGCAGCTCCCCTGGATAAACCAGGCTGAGTAGTATCCCACCGCTGCCACCAATTGTGGAGACCCGGGGGCCAGTGGGCGCTCTCGTCCGCAGACCCAGCCGCCTTTACAAAGACAGCGTGGACCAGGGCTCATCCCCAGCTGAACGCCCGAGCTCCTTAACCGTGGGCGGAACACTACTCAGACAACACAGGGTGAGAGAATCACAATATCAAGGCTTTATTGGATCCCCAAACAGTTAACAGCATATAACGCATAACCAAGCATAACACATAATGTAACAGGCAACAGAGTCTCACCCTTCCGCTGGCTCACCAGGCTTTAAAATGTAGCACGGCAAAGTCTGTAGCCAGGTGACTGTATCGTCCCAACCTGGGTTGCTTCCTTATCCTTATGTATCTTGTGCAGTCTTTATCACAGTCGTATCCCCTAATCCGATGCTGAAGTCCTTGTGGTTTTTTTAGTCCGTGTTCAGGTCCCCTTGGTCGGCACCGAAATGCCTAGGCCTAGGGTTATGGCTCGCTAACCGGATCCGAAGACCCTAGATTAGCTGCCTGTATCCAATCTTCAATCTCCAATCTACTGGTCAAAGTGAACAGTCCTCCTTATATACCCTCAGCCCTCATTGTAGGATATTGGGGACGTCATGATTGGTGCAATAACACAGTCTTTTCATTGGCTGAACTCCAATCCTCATTTAACATATTTTAGTCCTATTGCAATCCAAATGCTGATCCAATTGCTAGCAGTGATACAATGGTATGTTAGTCTGAGACATTGAGTCTACAATCAATGACACTTAAACAATCGTGGCTGTACATGGAATCAACATTCACAGGGTAATAGACAATGGACGATTAGCATAATTAAGTTCTCTGGCCTGCTATGACAACCAGGTTAGATAATTACATTACCAAGCTAAACTTTAACCACAGAAATCTATGACAATACTGTAAGAAATTCTCTTTGACCATTACAAGTTTACAAACCAAAATGCAATATGATATGTCTGGATGAATAAGAAATCCTCCTACATTATATATTAAAGGGTCCATTTCGTCACAAATGGGTCATATTTTGGACAAATGGAACAGGAGGATGAAAAGCAAGTCGTAAAAAGTCAGAAAAGTTGGATTTCTTGCAATTTGCCTAAAGCAGTCGATACAGCCATGACGTCACTTACCTACATTACGCTGCAAACCCATTCCTGTGAATTGCAGTAGAATGTAGCAGCTGCAGATGTAAGAGGGTGTACAGAGCTATATAGTTCAGTTGTAACTATGAATATGGGCCACACCTATAATGATAATATCTGAACACCAGATGTCAATAACGCTCGATATAGTTCTGAATTTATTAAGTATTAAAAAATGCAATTTTGTTGCTGAATGGGTAAAATACAGAGAATGGAGGCTTGGGTGGTGAGGGCAGTTGGTTGCCATGGAGATGGAGCAGGGACTTTACATCCGTTGTTTCAGCTTTTGTGAAAAAGAAAGGAAAAATATAAAGGATCTGAGCAAGCCACCAAGTCCCCTGTGGAGTGCAGCAGTTTCGTCCTCCTGTGAACGATGACACCCAGGACAGTGAACCTCTACCTCTGCTTGGTGGAGAGAATGGGGAAGCTCATTAGCATGTTAGTAACAGAAGAGGATGGTCATCTTGTGAGGAGTGATGCGGTGTCAGTAAAGGGCAAAATACCCTGTGTTACAACCAAAGATAAGGTACTGTTTGTCAATCCACCTATATTGAATGCTATATGACCACTCCAACAAGTTAGTTAGGGTCAATTAGGTAATTGGACTAATCTGGTTGACTTTTCTTTAACAGGACTGTGTCAGTTAAACATGAACTGTGTTCACATCATCGACAACTGAGGATGGCGTGGTGCAAAAATCCAAAAGCCCACAGTCCATGGTGACGTTCTCAAGGCACCCATTTAATCAAATTGAATCTCCTGCAGAGACTGCTGATTAAATAAAATTACAAGGGAGGAAGTATAAGAGTATACAGACATTACATCCAGGGATCACAGCTAATTTTTCTGTAATGAAAAACATTTTATTACCTGTTTTACAACTTGTTTTACATCACAGAAAGAATCGTCCGTGATCCCTGCCTGTAAAGTCTGTATACTCTGTACTTCCTCCCCTGCCCAGGAATTGTGGTATATCTGACTGTTCAGACTAACACAGTACATAGGGACACATTTATCAGAATATCCCCGGCCCTATTGTACCCGTATGATTAACTGTAGATTTGTCGTCGTTTGTCTTCGTGTGTGGCCGTCTTTGACCACTTGTCTCTGTCTACCCTCGAAAATGTAAAGTGCCATGTATTCTAATAGCGCTATATAAATTCCTAATAATAATAATAATAATATCTTTGGACTGGAACATTTTTTCTAACGCATCCAATTGTGGAATTTTTTTTTAAAGATCTATTGATTAATATGTTCAGTTGTTTCTGTAACAATTCTGTTAAGGGGGATCAAATAATTACAGATAATCTGTCACAAGATTCAACTTGTCCATCTCGATATATTAAATTTATTTGCAGTTATGGCCACAAGTTTTAAGACTGCCAACATTTTTCATTTCAGATTCTCTACTTCAGTGTTTTTAGATCTTTTATTCAGATGTTTTTAAATGTTTTATTAAGATGTTCAGATGACTGTGACATGACTCGTGTATAATATGGTCTTTTCTCTGGTAACATACAGATACAAAATGTGTACAATAAAGAAACAAGAGCTGAAGGCTGTAAAAAAAGTTCAGATGTTTTTAAGGCTACTGACGTACTATATACCTTATACCTTTAATGACAAATAATTTGATTTATGCAAAGACTCATTATTTACGGTACTGAACCTTATTTTTCAAAATTTCTGCAATTTTCCCTGAAATGATGGATTGTGGGAAAAATCCTGACAGTTAACAACCTGTTCTTTCCTAATCGGTGCTTGGAATTTACCATAATTTCTGTGTTTTTGTTTGTACATCTACTTTTTTGAGGATTCATTACAGGTGATCAAGAATTGTAGTTTTTTGACATAGACCAAATATTTGCTTGAAAAAATATTGCTGACACTAAATTATTTCTTCAAGGTTGGAAGACATTTTTTAGAGGATGTTTAGATACTATTCTTCATACAGTAGTGTTCAAAACAATAGCAGTCCAATATGATTAACGAGATTATTCACTATTTTTGTATAAATTGTATTACCACGTCAAGCAATTCACCAGTTAATGCAGCAAATTCTTAGAAAACCAACAGACTCAGCTTTCATGATCTGCATATTTTTAAGTCTGTATATTTAAATTATTAATTGAAAGGGGGTGTGTTAAAAAAATAGCAGTGTGGAGTTCAATTAGTAACACTTTCTGTTAAGAAACAGCTGTGAATCAGGTGACCCTTATTTAAGTGTAATGCCAGCACATGTTGTATATTCATTTCTTCTTGCAATTTCTAGGAAATATTGATTGTTCGAGACACTGTTCAGAAGAACAGAAAACTTTGAAAAAAAAATTTGATTGGAGAGGGTAAAACTTTAAAATAAGTGCAGACAATGATAAGCTGCTCTGCTAAAATGATCTACAGTGCTTTAAAATGGAAAGCAAACCCAGAACGATGTGGAAGAAAATGGAAGACGACCATTCGAATTGAAAATAAGAAATGTGTCCACAGCACCACCTGGAACCGGAACTCTATGAGAACCTTCAAACAGGACGCACGGCCAAGGCTAGGGAGATCCACCCAGTCACATCATAGTCCAGGAAATAATAGAAGGACAGCGCCCAAGCTGGAAATCATATCAACATGTGTTTATTCCATCCACCGCAGCACAACGTTTCGGCGACAGCCTTTTTCAAGTGCATACAACCCACAGATACAAAATGTTATTTATAATACAAAACTCCACCCCCATTAACACTGCTCCAATCAATGAGCAACATGACCATTCGAATTGATCAAAAAATAGCAAGAATGGCAAAGGCTCAGCCAAATATTAGCTCCAGGATGATCAAAGACAGTCACAAGTTACCTGTTAGTATTGTTACAGTTAGAAGACACCAGTATGAAGCTAATCTATTAGCAAGATTTTCCGCAACATTCCACTGTTAAAAAAATAGACATCTACTGAAACGGATACAATTTGCCAAAGGACACATCAACTGACCTAACGAGAAATGGAGAAACATTTTGTGGACTGCTGTAAGTAAAACTGTTCTTTTTGGGTCCAAGGGCTGCAGACAGTTCATCAGACATCTCCCAAATTCTGAGTTCAAGCCACAGTACACTCTGAAGACAGTGAAAGATGGTGGGCAAGCATGGGCATGTTTCTCTTACTATGGTATCAGGCCTATTAACCACATACCAGGGATTATGGACCAATTTGCTTATATCAAAATACTTGAAGTTTTGGGTATTTCAACAAGACAACTGTCATGCCCTCAGCGGCAGAGCTGGTCTCTCAAGGACAGGGAGACCGGTGCTCGTCCCAAAGCTGTATGCACCTCACCTGCTCTGTCTCTGCTTCAGAGCCAGCCTCTGCTAAGCAGTAGAGATGAGCGATGTTCGACTCGAATAGTTCGCCAATCTCAAATTCGAGTCGATTTTGGTGCTATTCGAGTCATTCGCCGAATTCGAACAATTTGGTTCCAATTCGGCGAATTTCGAACATGTTCGATTTTGGTTCGAAAATGTGGCAGATGCGGTCAGAAAACCGCATCTGCCGCATTTTGAGCCAAAATAAACATTACCTAAAAGAAGGAAAGTGTTAAAAATAAAAAAATAATCTATGCTCACCTGTCCGCGGTCCACTGAAGCCTCCGGCAAGGTCCTGGGGCTTCTAGGACCTGTGGTGATGTCATGTTCTCGCGCGAACTCCGGTCACATGACCGGAGTTCCACGAGAAGATGACGTCACCACAGGTCCTATAAGCACAGGACCTTGCCGGAAAGCTTAAAATAGATATTTTTATGATTCGGACCCTTTCTTTAAGTAACTTTTACTATGCTCGACGAACACCGTCGATCACCCAGGAAAACGAACAAACCGGGCCTGTGGGGCATTTTCACTTCCACAACGTATTTACATACATTGTGGAAGTGAAAAAAAGTGAAAGAAAGTGTTAAAAATAAAAAAATAATCAATGCTCACCTGTCCGCGGTCCACCGAAGCCTCCGGCAAGGTCCTGCGGCTTCTAGGACCTGTGGTGACGTCATGTTCTCGCGCGAACTCCGGTCACATGACCGGAGTTCCACGAGAAGATGACGTCACCACAGGTCCTATAAGCACAGGACCTTGCCGGAAAGCTTAAAATAGATATTTTTATGATTCGGACCCTTTCTTTAAGTAACTTTTACTTAAAGAAAGGGTCCGAATCATAAAAATATCTATTTTAAGCTTTCCGGCAAGGTCCTGTGCTTCCAGGACCTGTGGTGACGTCATCTTCTCGCGGAACTCCGGTCATGTGACCGGAGTTCGCGCGAGAACATGACGTCACCACAGGTCCTAGAAGCCGCAGGACCTTGCCGGAGGCTTCGGTGGACCGCGGACAGGTGAGCATTGATTATTTTTTTATTTTTAACACTTTCTTTCACTTTTTTTCACTTCCACAATGTATGTAAATACGTTGTGGAAGTGAAAATGCCCCACAGGCCCGGTTTGTTCGTTTTCCGGGGTGATTGACGGTGTTCGTCGAGCATTCGACGAACCTTCGTCGAATACCCCGTCGATTCGACGAATCGAATCGAATTCGAACACCGGGGTGGTGGCTCATCTCTACTAAGCAGGGAGATCGGCGGCAACAACACAGCTCTGCTAGCTCTGCTCACCTTGCCCATGGTTCCATGTGGCCATCTCCTTCCTTCTCTTCCAGGAACCAGCGTCCTCTTGGCAGGTCTCCTGGAAATGTTCTTAGGAGAGGTGCGCCACATCCTGCACACAATTAAAGGAACAGTACACCTGTTTCTTAGTAGGACTCTGAGCCTGAGTGCTGAGCTACTATGTGCATAAAAGATATCTTCCCCCTAAGGGGGGTGCCTGGACAATGTGTTCACTCACTAAGAATGCTGCCTCTGTCCAGTTCGCACTCCTGCATTGCTCTGCACTAGGAAGACTGTTACCTTGCATTCTGCATTATTCTAACACCTCTGTCTCCACAGAATCCTCTGCTGGCAGCTCGTTATACTGGATCTCTTTAGATGCTGTGGATTCCACTCTGGGCTGGCCAAGCCTTTTCTAAAGTGCACGAAAGTGTCCAGATTCCTATACTGGCTGGATCAGCCTTTCTGGGATTGAATGGAGCTCTCAGGATTCATCCTACTGACAGAGTCAGTGTTCCACAGTCTCCTTCTCTCTTCTGTTTGGTCTATAAGGTTTGCCCCTATGGTCTAGTTTTTGCAGCATTTATACTCCAGCGTTATGAACTGATGACTCAGGAGTAACATTCAGATTCTGTAGAAGTCGTTGGTGACTGTACTGACCGCAATCCCTGGCTACACACCGCAACTAGAAGTAGCCGTGGGATGTAACTAACCAGACCTAGACAACTCTGCACAGCTGGAGAACTAACTGCTCCTAAAGATGGATATAGGAAAAGCTATCTTGCCTCAGAGCAGAACCCCAAAAGAATAGCAAGCCCCCACAGATATTAACTGGGAAACAAGAGAAGGAAAAAACAAACAAAGGCAGAGTATAAGGTTTAGCAAAAGATGCCACTCTAGCTATATAGGAAAGACAGGATAGAATACTATTGCGGTCAGTATAAAACATTATCAAAAACCACCAACAGCAGATATTACAAAAATTACCCGGAGTCACTAAGACTCGTCGACCTCTATATCTGCAGACATCTATGAACCAAATGCCAGGAGCACTGGAAATAACAGATAATAGTGAATGGTAAAATTCCTAGGAAGAAAACTTCCTATCTGAGAGCAGATAAACAAATATACAGACTAAATTGCAAACCCACAATCAGAATAAGACAAAACATAAGCAGATCCTTAACCACACAAAAGTGTGCCACAAAATATCAAAAAACCATTCACTTATCTTGCAAAGATCTCCACAGAGCAGAAGAAATCAGAGAGGCGTGAACTCGTCCAGGAACAAAAGACAACTGGCAAGGATTGATCCACTTCAAACCATTATGTGCTCCAAGAACCAGATTGCCAATTATCACCCTCACCTGTGAAGCCCACACAGTCAGCTGCATCACCAGCAACAACCACCGGAGTGAGCTCCAATGAATTCACAACACTCCAGGTGTTGTACCTGGTGTATCCCTGTACAGAGGTTCCCTCACCAGTGCTCCGCAATGAGAGATCAGTGTCGCAATCCCTCAAACATCTTTCCATTTGTTAAACTTCCTTTAGTAGATATCCTTGGTTTTACTGAAGTCACTCTCGAATCTCTCGCGATATCCACTAGTGGTCCTGTGAGTCCACTTAACATCTCCACACCCTGGGTGTAACAACAATGACCAAAAGCACACCAGTAAACAAGCAAACTTCACTGGTTCCAGTGCAACATACAGGAGGCTATGCAGTGACCATCCAAAGCCCCAGACCTTGAGTGTTGACATCAAAAATGCAGTTTCTGAAGCAAAGCCAACAAATTCAAATATATTGTCAGCAGGGCTGGCTGGCACATTTCAGCCTGGGAGGCAATTACAGGGTAGCGGCCCTCGTGTGGTGGCGGCCACCAGTGGCGTAACTAGAGTCCAAAGGGCCCCGGTGTGAAATCTGGTCATGGGCTCCCCCTTCCCCCGCGTGCCCATATTAGTCAGATGTATGGGCCCCATGTAACATTCTAAATCCTATAAAGACTCACAAATTGACCCATCTCCCCTTAATTATGTATTAATGTCCCTCATCCTGCTATATATGGGCCTCCTCCTGGAATATGCCCTTATCCTGGTATATATGGTCCTCCATTATAGGAAAATGCAGCCTCACAGCCCTCCATACATAGTATAATGCAAGCTCACAGCCTTCCATATATAGTATAATGCAGCCACACAGCCCTCCATATAGTATAATGCAGCCTCAAAGCCCTCCATAGAGTATAATGCAATAATGCAGCCTCACAGCCTTCCATATAGCATGTGTCCTCCCCACACACATACACACACACAGGGACACATACATACAAAAAGGGACATGGACACACAGGGACACGTACACACGCACACAGGGACATGGACACACACATGCACACACACAGGGACATGGACACACACACACAAGAACACAGGGATACACACACAGGGACACGGACACACACACACAGACACACACACACAGTGACACTTCTCACCGGTCCACCCCACCAATGCTGCTCTCAGCCTGCAGGAGCACGGCACTGCAGTCATCTCCCTGCCTCGGATGCTGCCCTGCACAACACACTGTACAGTCACTCTGCACACACAGTCACTCTGCACACACAGCCTGCGCACCACACACACAGTCACATTGCACACACAGTCACTGTGCACACAAAGTCTGCACAGCACACTGCACACACGCACACACAGCCTGCTCACCGCAAACTCAGTCACACTGCACACACAGCCTACTCACCACAAATACAGTCACACTGCACAAACAGTCATACTGCACAAACAGTCATACTGCACACACAGTCACACTGCACAACACACTGAACACACAGCCAACACACACACTGCACCTTCTCTCCTTTGTGCTCCATGTTTCCTGAAGGGCTTCATGCCAGGCCCAAGAAGCAGTGACTCAAGCGGTGCTGTGTGAGTAGGAGAAGAGCAGGCCAGGCCGGAAGACTCTAACCAGCTCCTCTTCGGCAGAGAGGTAGGCATGCTGCCGCATGCCTCCAGTCCTACAGTCCTGTAGTATGCTCCCATGGTCTGACTGTGAGAGGAAGAAGGGGGGCGGGGGTGGCAGCAGCATCAGCGGCGGCAGCCTCACAGCAAAGTCAACGTCAGCGGTGAGTGCCAGTCCTCCGGCGGCTATGATCAGCCGCCTGGGGACTGGCCAGACAGAACGCCAGGCAGTGACATGGATGTGCGTCTTTAGGGACGCACATCCATGTAAAGCTGGCGCAGGGGTTGGCAAGCTCTGGGCCCCTGTACCTCCGGGCCCGGTCTCACATGCGACCCCATGCGACCGCGGATGGTACGCCACTGCTCATGGCCCTCTTGCCTGGGATGTGGGCAGGTGGGCTGGCCGACACTGTGCAAGTATCCGGCCGACCGCATAACAGTACAGAGAGGCAGAGAGGGCCACAAGCAGTTTGCTGTGCACGGCCATAGTTAATACTTACAGCAATCATGCTGCATGCATCCATGCCTCCCTGCCCCCCCAGCCCAGCCCGCCCCTGATAGTCAGATGCAGTTAAAGAATCCTGGGTTGGAATAACAGTTGACATATGCCAGAAGTTGGTTGACTCCATGCAACATTGATATGAAGCAGTTCAAAAAAACTATATGTTAGGCTAAGTTCACATCTAAGGGAGGTTGCATTTGTGTTCCAATGCATTTTTGCAGAGCAAAAGTGCATAGAAACGCCGCCAAAAACGCGACCATTAATTTAAATGGAAAATGCAATGAAAACGCATGTAAAAAAACATGTACAAATGCATGCCATTTTCAGAAAACGCAAAATGTATGCGTTTTTCCAAATGCAGCCGAAAACGTGGGCTGCTGCGTCTAGGGCTACGTTTTCAAAAATGAATGTGTTTGGATGCGTTTTTAGCAGTAAAAACACATACAAATGCAAATGCAGGCAAACGCAACCCAGGCTTAGATGTGAACTGGGCCCTACTATTTGCATGACACAGGACTCATGGTATCGCTCATCAGCTTTTCTTCTCTAAGCAATGATTCTTACAGTTATTTCAAACAGTGTGAAAGGAGCATCATTAGAGAAAATATCTTTACTGCAGTCCTGTGTCATCTTATCTCTTTGCTTCGTGCAAAAAGTCAGTCTGTCCTAGATGTTTAACTTGGCCAGAAATAGCTTCCTTGCTGCCCTTGTGAAAAGCTAAATTTGTGTCAATTTAAAACTTGAAGAACTTCAGCCAAAATCATTAAATTCATCATATGAACACACATGAGATGCAAAAAGATATAATCGAATAATTTTAAAGTCCTGGAGTTAGTATCCTTTTAAGTGGATGTTTGTTGCAGGACATGCAAGCTCAGATTTACCCTGTTTACCACATAATGTTATCCCGCTTGAAAGAAGCTTTGCTAAAATGGGTGAGTTCATCAATTTCTAATTTTTTTTATATTAAATGATATGGGTGCCAGATGCTATCACATCGGGAGGGTTTAGCGACCATCTCCCCTTCTGTGCGCTCTCCCCATGTTAGTTCTGTTCCCCTGTGTGCTCTCTCTTTTCCCTCTGAGCTCTCTCCTTTGACTTGTCCCCCATCTGTCTGCTCTCTTTCCCCTTGTGTCCGTGTGTGCTGACATCTCTCCTTGTGCTGTCAGCTCCCCTCATGTGCTATCTCATTTGAGCTGTCTTAAGGGCCCATTACATGCTACGGTATCGTTAACAATATCGTTGGTACATCACGGGTTTTGGGGTGGAGCAATGACATGGTAACGATGTCGTTGCGTGTGACACGTATAATCAACCAACAATAAGTCGGCTGATCGTTGATCGGAGGTTTATGAACCGGACCATAAATCAGTCATTCATCGTTCATTCCACCTACAGCGTCAGTGTGTGTGACACCTTGATAACAATGACATTAACGACTTCGCCTATTCAGAACTGGAGGACATAGGCAACCAAACGACCGCAAGTTTCGTTCGCTTGTTGCGGATTTGTTGCTGCGTCGTTCTCGATATCAGTACGTGTGACACCTCACTAGCGATCATTGAACGTCGTTCCAGCGATGTAGGTCATGTCGTATCGTTGGTCGAGATCACTGAAACATTGAAACGTGTAACCCGGGCTTTACTTCTGTGCACTACCCCCACTGTATGCGGTCTCTCTCCCCCTGTGCTATCTTATTTGAGCTGACAAATCCTCCGGACAAAGTACCTTTAGGTTCGCGCTGCTGCCAAAAAGATGTAGAAACACCAAAGACACTGGACGTCTAGGTACGGTGATATAGGTTTATTTTCCGACAGGTTTATTTTGGCAGCAGCGCAGACCTAAAGGTACTTTGTCTGGAGGATTTGTTTTGAAGAACTGCAGTAACCTGTGGAAGTACGGTCCCAGCAGTAGCTGCAATTTCGGAGCGATTATGCTGGTTGTGTGCCACACAACCATGCCAGGTCAGCAATTCTAATATTGTCATCATAAACCTGTCTATAAAGGATAAAACCCTATTGCGCATTCTCAATCCCTTAGATATATCTTATTTGAGCTATCTTCCTCCTATGCACACTCCCCACAGTGTACAGCCTCTCTCCCCCTGTGCTGTGTTCTCTCCTCTGTGCACTCTCCAAACAGCGCACTTTTTCCTGATCTTAAAATAATAAGGATAATTTCTGAAGGTTTGTGAAGTCAAAACTGAAATCTTGTACCTGCTCTGTAAATGAAGAGGTAATTTTTGAAGTTTGATAAAAGCCATTGTTTCTTCATTTTGTAAACAGTAAACCTGCTGCTATCAAAAATAGGGATGACTTTTGAAAATCTATAGTTTCTTTATTTAGCAAGCAACAATTCGTTTACTACTGAATAAACAAGGAAACATTTTTGTGTGTGGCCCACTGGGATGGGGTACTCGGTACCGGACCGTGGTATCTGCTGGGGATGTCACGGCAGTCTTGGTCTGGACCGTGACATCCCCATGGAAAAGGGAATATTTGCAGGGGATTGTTTGTCGTGACGCCACCCACGGTTTGTGGTCAGTGAAGGGACCACCGCTGCAGTATACTTCTGTCAGGAGGATGGATGGATGCTGCAGCAAGGTGGATGAGCCCACCGCGGGTCGGGGCTGCTCCTGACAGGGTTAAATATGAATCAACAGTTCTGTTGCAGGGAATCACACACAGAGACTGAAGCAGGGTTCATCAGGTTTACTTGTAAGTTCTTTAGCACAAACAGTTCCAACGTTACAGTTCTCAACACAATCAACTCTGGACACTCTGAACCCTCTGCAGCCAGGTTATCTTCCTGAGACCTCTCACATTCTCTGTAACCTTTCTTGCTTGTTTCTCAGTTCTTCCTTGTGGGTTGTATGACGGCAACTCGGTCCCTTGGTATGACTTCCCCCTATGTGTGTGGGCAGCAAGTCTGGGTCCTCTATAGCGTTACTGAGCCTCCAACCCGTGTAGTAGGAACCCTGACTTGGAATCAGTGTTCCCCATCGGTTTGTCTGGGGAGCCGCGTGTAGCTGCAGTCCCCCTTAGAGCCGACACTCTGGTCCCAGCCTAGCTTTGCGTAACCCTGTCTTTCAAGGGCTTACCGGGCTCCTTCCAACCCATGTGACTGTCCAGGTACAACAAGGGATACCTTTCTCGCCTGTAGGTGGTCAACGCTGCCGTACTCCTTGGACCCGGTGGCACCGGTCCGGTCTCTGTCCTCACTTTCTTTTGGGCTGTGGGCTTTGGACGAGCTTTCTCTCCATGGATATGCATCTCTGTGGATTCTGCATCTCCAGGGAACCATATCCTTTCGGGAAAGTGTCTTTCTGCCTACTTGGTCTTTTCTGGTCGTCTCACTCTGGCCTACCCAGTCTTTACTTCTCAGCCTACTCCGGCAACTGGCTAACTCCTCCTTGTTTCCCCCTTTTGTACTGGTCTGTCACCTGACCTACCTTCCCACCCACTTCCCTCTAACCCCACCACCCCTTGCCCGCCTAGAGTCCCGGGCTTCGGGTTGGGTGTTGTGCTCCTGTGGGTGTGTGTGCTGAGGGTGTTTGTTGCACAAACTGTCTCCAATCTGCTTGGCTGCAGTTCCTCTTGTGGCCAGCCTGGTCGCAGGGGCGCCACATTTGCACAACACCTTGTAAAAAAGTCACTGTGTCTTTGGTATGCTCCCTTGTGTACCTGCACAAGTAACACAGCTATATGTTCCCAAAATGGATAGTTTTGGAACAAGTTTACTATTTTAAAGCATAAAATTCTTTCAGCAAGGTTGGTGTATAGTTAAACAGTCTGTTGTTTATAACCAGTTACCATCAGATTACCCATATTGGATGTTTTAAGGTCATTTTGACATTTTCAAGGTGTTGATTGCATTGCTGAGTTTGTAAACGATGTGTGTGACACGTAGCAGCGATCAGGCCCCTGCTGTGAGGTCGCTGATCGCTGCATGTCGTTCAGGACCATTTTTCGGTCCATGGTCTCCGGCTGGTCAGCACGCATTGCTGCGTGTGACAGTGAGAGACCAACGATCAGTGACCTCCAAGGCTGGTAACCATGGTAAACAAAGGGTATCTAGGCAGCACGCAGCGCCGAGTTACCCGATATATACCTTGGTTACCAGCCTTCTCCACTTCCAGGCTGGTATCCAAGGTATACAGCGGGTAATTAGGGACAGCGATGTGCTTAGATACCAGCTGTGTACCTTAGATACCAGCCTGGAAGCGGAGAAGGCTGGTAACCAAGGTATACATTGGGTAACTAGGTGCTGCGCGCTGCCTAGATACCTGTTGTTTATCATGGTTACCAGCCTGCTCCTGCTTACCGCAGCTTGTCAGAAGACAAGAGCAGGAGCTCGACATCGTGGAAAAAATAGGTTATATTCTTTCCACGATGTCTCTGGTCCACTGGTCGATGGTGAGTCTGCCTGTTTCACAGCTCACCAGCGACTGCATAGAGAATTTCTAGGTCGGATTGCTGGTGGGATTGCTGGAAAGTATCAGCATGTAAAGGGGCCCTAACACATCTCTTCTTGGGCAATTTCAGCTTTCAGCACCTGTATTATGCTCTTGTGTTTCCTTATCACTGGGTCTATTGTGTCCTGCTGAGTACAATGGATATTTTTGGTAAGCTTTTTGAAGTTTTTTTCATTCAATTTAGGATTAGCCATACTTGCAATATGCAGAAATCGATTCACTGCAAATCAAATTTTTGGAAACATTTCTATGAAGTTGGCAAATTTGCATTTCAAGAGTCCAAATCATGTGTAGTATGTAAGAAAGGTAATTATAATATGTATTAATCTTTAGAAACTGTACATTTGATATTGGCTTAATAGTTACAACTAAGCCCAAAGTTAAAATTAATATATGGTAACAATTTAAGAAAAGGCATATTTTGTGTAATGTACCTTTATGTGATGAGCTATTGCTTCAGTGTTCTTGATAGCCTATTTGTTAAGATCTTGGTTAAATTTCACTCCAGCACAATCTGCATATTAATATGACAATACAGCAGGATGACACATAATAGAGTTCACTGGGTACAGTACATTTAATTGATAATAATTCTGTTCTGTTGCTTCTCTTTCTTTGTGGAAAGAAAAATACAATGAACACATTTCATGCACAATCACTTTCTATTGTGGCTTTTTCTGAGACAGGCAAAAATGGGGGTCCAGTGCACAGTAAATACTAGTTTTGATGTCACATATCTAATTTTCATCACATGTACAGTAGGCAATAATATGAATAACTATGAAATAAATAGAATTTGCAGAAATGTTACATTAGCAGATTCTATGATTTTTTTCATCAGATGTTTTTTCGGGATATTAACTGTTTTGTATTTGAATATACATTTTTCATGTTCTTCAAAATCTAAAAGGGGTTATCCAGGTTTTCTAACAAATAAATAAATAAAATGTGCCTAAGCACTAACAGGCAGGTAGCTCACACCTAACTGCCTGTTGTGCCCGGCACCATTCACCACCGGGCACCACTGACAGAGCGGTCTGAGACGAGCGATTTTACCGCTTCTGCTGACGTCACATCTACAGAAGGGCAGCTTCTACCCTCTGTTGACGAGCGTTAGAGCTGTTGTCATGCTGATTGACAGCCGGCTCCCCCAACTGGGAGCAGGTTGTCAATCAGTATGAGGTTGGCTGTTCTGCCCCTTCCACAGATCAGAGCGGAAAAGCGATCTCTGAGTAGAGTAGTTGTTTACCCCATCATGCTGTCTCCGGCAGAAGTGGTCTGATCTGTGTCGGGGATGAAAGACAGTGACTGGTGCTGGGCACAACAGGTGGTAAGGTGGCAGCTACCTGCCTATTAGTGCTTAGGCACATTTTTTTTTATAACTCCCAGATATACCCTTTAAGCAGAACACTGCAGTTTTAGTCATTTTATTGGCCACATTGTTGCGTGACTACAATATCTCTCAATTGATAAGAATCTGTTGGGTCACCTGACATCTGTTTTTGTAGCAACTTGTATTTCCCATGAAATAGCAATTCTGAAGCATTTTTCTTAAATATTTGAATTTCACTGTTGATTGATCATTCTACCTAATATGGAATTGAGAGAAGTGACTGACTGTTTAGTACATTCCCCACTGACAAAGTAATATATTAGTGCACTGATGTAAGTTAAGTCATACATTTTCAGGAAGAATATTGCTAAGTTCATAGTGTATTATTTGGTGGTTTTTTTTATGAATTTTGTTGAATTTTCAGCAGCAAAACTGTATCCACTTCATTTAATTTCATTTCAAAAATTCTTTTTATTATTTTACAAGATATTGAGATGGTAATCAGAAAATTACAGAATCATAAGTATTCAACTTGTGACAATCAAGTGAAAACGGTTAGTTATTTCCAAATGGATGCTTAAAACGGTTATTGTCAAACTATTTAGAGAGAATTAATCATAAGAAGAAGAAATGATAGATGAGAAAGGAAGAGGGGTTAGGCAAGGGAATGGGAGTGAGCATGAAAGGTGAGAGAGGAAGAGAGAGAGTGGGGAGTTCGAGTCACGAGGTGGGGCCAAGCGGACCACTGTTGAGTGAATGAGGCGGGGGCTGAGATTAAGGTACTATGAGCGTCTTTTTGAAGAGTACCCAAGCTCACCAGTGGTTACAGACAGATGCCTGTGTGTGGTTCACCGAGGCAGCCAGTCTTGCTGCTAAGTACAGTTGATCAGATTTATCAATTAACGACTGAAGAGTCGGGATTTGAGGCGATCTCCATACCGTTGGTAAAAGAGGTTTTGCCGCAGCCAGTATTGTGTATGTTAACACAGAGAACCCACCATGGGATGCGCCTAGGGGTAGATTTAACAGGACAACTTCAGGGGATAACTTGATATTCCGTTTTGTCACATCTCTAATCAGGTGTGCCGTCATATTCCAGTAGGGGATCAGGGATGGGCAGTGCCACCATAGGTGGATGTAGTTCCCGTTCGCATCTCCACAACGCCAGCAGTTCGCAGGGAATTGTGTCTTCCATTTGTGTGTTCTCTGTGGATCAGTATACCAGCGGGAGAGAATTTTGTAGGAGTTCTCTTGTACCTTGATGCATTTAGTCGGGCCATGTGAGTGGGCGTAGATATGCGAAATCTGTTGAGGTGTGAACTTGTAACCTAAGTCTTTTTCCCAGCTATGTATATAGGCTCTTTTCATGGGTATATCAATATCTAAAATGCTTTGGTAAATGGTGGAAAGGATCTCAGTGGATCTGATCTGTCTCGCGCAGAGCGTTTCGAATGCCGTGGGGCTGCGGGTGAGCGCCGTATCGAATCGGATGTTGTGTAGGAGGGATTGTAGAGTCTTATATTGGAGAAAATTAATAGATTCGAGGCCTGGCATTTTGTGTAGATTAGGTAACGGGAGAAGTGCTCCGTCTGCGTATAATTGGTCTGCTGTCAGACTGGCAAGCAATCCGGTGCGATATTTGCTGGGATTGTGTAGTAGGTTCGATCCCATTAGTATACCTAGCAGGGTAAGGAGAGGGGTCGATGGGGGTATCAAGCAGGCATGCGTATTGACCCATACTCGTAGGAGTGTATTTGTAAGGGGATTATGTTGGCGTTCAGGTGATTTGTCACTGTAGTGCGTCAGTAGGAGGGGCGAAGGAGTTGCGGGGACAATTTGTTTTCTATATCGATCCATAATTTGTTTTGTGTGTTTTGTATGATATCAACGGAGCGTGATAGAACTGCTGAGTGGTAATAGATTCTGATATCAGGTGCGCCCATGCCCCCTTTTATTTTTGGGAGAGAAAGAATGCGGAAATTTAAGCAGTGTCTCTTATGTTTCCAGATATAGGTATAAAAAAGAGAATTGACCTTGCGCAGATAAGCAGTAGGGACATGGATTGGTAACATAGAGAAAAGGTAGGTAAATTTAGGTAAGGTAAGGCTTTTGAGAAAATTCTTACGACCCATCCAGGATAAGAAAGGGTCATGCCAAGTTTTCATAGTGGCAGTTACTCTGTCTAATAAGGGGGGGTAGTTGAGGGAAAAAAGAGCTTTATGAGATCTGCTCATTTTTATGCCAAGATAGGTGATGTGCGTTTTGGGCCATGAGAACGTGTACATGGTTTTTAATCTGGATAGGATTGGTAGTGGGACGTTCAGGTCTAGGGCCTCCGATTTTGATGAATTTATTTTAAAATTGGTGAGAGCACTGTAGTTGTCCAGTATTTTTATTAAGGGGGGAAACTTTTAGAAGGATTGGTCATGAATATAAGTAAGTCGTCTGCGAAGGCAGCCGTTTTATGATGTGTCTCCCCTAATGTAATGCTTTGAATCCCTTTATCAAGCTGAATATCAATCAGTAAGGGTTCCATTGCTAGGATAAACAATAGAGGGGATAGTGGACAACCTTGTCTCGTGCCATTGTGTATGGTAAAGGCATCTGTTAGGGAGCCGTTAATGTTGATGCGTGCGGTTGGGCTGGTGTACATTTTAAGATCACCGCAACTAGTTGGGTCGGGATGCCGAAACCAAGCATCGTTTCTTCTAAGTATAGCCAATCCACCCTGTCAAAGGCCTTTTCAGCGTCCGTTCCCAGGAGGACTAGTGGAATTTTTTGTCGGTTGGCATAGTAGGTAAGGTGCAGTACCTTCAGCACGTTGTCCTTCCCCTCTCTTCCCCCCACAAATCCAGTTTGGTTTAGTGAGATTTTGTCCGGGAGGTAGGCAGCTACTCGAAGAGCGATCATACTGACAAAAATTTTTAAATCTACATTTAGTAAGGAGATCGGTCGGTAGCTGCTACACATTTCCCGGTCTTTCCCTTCTTTGTAGATTAGGGATATTTTTGCTTCTAAGGTTTGAGACGGGAATCGGCCTCCTTGCAATATGGAATTGTACATATTTAGCATGTGTGGCTGTAGAATCGAGGGGAAGGATTTGTAGTAAGTACAGGGTAGTCCATCCGGGCCCGGCGCTTTATTGGGGAGACACTTCGACAGGGTGGATCGGAGTTCTTCTAGTCCAAAAGGCTTGCTTAAAAGTAGTTGCTGTTGTGGGGTGAAGCTCGGAAGATTTAGGCGGGATAAGTAAGATTTGATTTTTTGCCTTCTGGTTGCCTCTTCTGTTTTGGATTCCTCGGGGCGTAGGTTATATAGTTGTGCATAATAGTGCAGAAACGTTGTTTCTATTTGGTTATAATTAGTTGTGGATCGTCCCTCCGCAGTTTTAATGGAGTGTATGGAAGTGCGAGTTTGACGCTGTTTAATTCTAGAAATCATCAGTTTTGAGGCTTTGTCACCGTGCACGTACATTTTGGTACGCCATGAAGCAAACCATTTTGCCGTTTGTAGGAATAGGATATCTTAAAGTTGACGCCTTTTAAGGGTTAGTTGCTTCATTATTGGGGAGGTGATTAATTTTTTGTGCTTTGTTTCTAGGTCAGAGATTTCTTCATATAATAGATCAAGCTGTCTCTGTTGTTGTTTATGAATGTACGCTGTGATTGAAATAAATTCTCCTCTGACCACAGATTTGTGAGCTTCCCAAAGCATCGGCGCCGCAACCTCACCATTATCGTTTTGAGCGAAATATTGCTCCAATGTTTTGGTTATGCGAGAGTGGGTGGAAGGGTTGTCAAGCACCGACTCAGTGAGTCGCCACGATCTATAAGTAGGGAAGACCTTATGTAGTGTCAGTGTCATCGTTATGAAGGAGTGGTCCGAGAATATGTTGGGATTAATTTTCGTTGATCTCACTTTGGCAAGAGTGTTTTTGGAGACAAAGAAGTAATCTAGTCTGTGGTAAGAGGCGTGTGGGTGGGAATAGAAGGTATAGTCACGATCATCCGGGTGTAGGTATCATCCATACATCCAGCAGTTGGAGCTCGCGGAGTTGGATTTTGATTTTATTAAGATCACCTTGTGAGTATGTACTTTTCTTTGTTGTGGTATCTATTAGAGGGTTTAGTGCAATATTGAGATCTCCCTCTACTATCAGTGTGCCTTCGCGGAAATCTCCTATTTTCCTCAAAGTCGAGCGGAGCTATTTCAGAAGTTTTTTGTTGGGAGCATATAGACAACAATTCGTAACTAAATTACCAGCTAGTAGACCTTTGAGGAAAATATAGCGGCCGTTAGTGTCAATTAGGTGTTCTTGAGTTTGGAAAGGGTTTCCCTTCTTTATAGCAATCGAAACCCCCCGTGACCGGGGTTGCGGTGATGTGGCATGGAACAAGGTATCATAGTGTGCCCAGTCGAAGTTAGGCAGTTTTTCAGGGGTAAAGTGAGTTTCCTGTAACAACAACAAATCTGCTACATGTTTCTTAAGTAGGTCTAGAGTGTGTCTCCTCGGAATGGGGGAGTTTAGCCCCTTAGCATTGAGCGTAGCAAAGGTAAATACCTTATGTTGAGATGCCATCAAAGGGGGTTGATGCCAGATAGGTGTGTATTTGATTCGGGTGGTCCTCGACTCCATCCTCGTGACCGGGGGGGTGGTCGGGTGGGAAGGAAAGTAAGCAGAAAAGTAGGAAGAAAAGACAAAAGAAGAGAGAAAAGCATTAATAACATTTCCATTGCAATTATGTACGACATGTCTAACGATCAGCGACACGGCGATGTGGACCATATGGGGAGGATTATCATTGGTTCCACCATAGTTAGATAGTACCTGCTGTAACATTAAGGTGAGGGGGTTGGGGGGGAGGGATGGGTTTAATGGTGTAGGTGGAGGGATAGAGGGTAAGGGATGGGGAGAAGGGCCAATGGTAACAGGTATGTAGGGACACCTACACGGCATCCATAGATTTAGGACCTCTGTGGGTCTAGAAGTCAAACATATTACAAGTCAGAGATATAACCTAACAGTACTGCAGAAAACAGTATAACGTGTATAACATAAGGGTCAGTCTTATAAGGATGACTAGTCCTCACTCTTTATTCATGTAAGGCCTCGGGTAGCGCAGTCAGCCCGCCGGTCAAGAAGGCATAGGGTAGCTATGCATCACTTAGGGGTTCGAGTGTCATGGTGGTTTGGGGTGGGATGGGGAATGGGGGGAGGGAGGGGGGAGGGGGTCTAAAGAAGGGAGTTGGGTGGGTAGGGGGTAGGTAAATGCAGGGTTAAGAGAGTGGATTATTTGGTTTTAAGGGTAATAGAACCAGGTATCGGGTTAGCAACATTCCAGTCAATGGCGTGTAAGGATGACCAGTGAACACGGTGTTAAGGAAAAGTCAGCTAGCAAGCGGACGAGAAAGAGTCATTCGTATCCTAGAGCTTAGATATCAGGTCGTTTCCACTCCATCCTTTGGTGGTGGTGTTTTGGACATCTTTTTTCGTAGGCGCTGTGATTTCAGAGTTCCAGTGACTTGCCATGGGGGAAGACTTGGAGGGGCTTCTGTAGAGACGCTGCGTGGAAGGCCTCCAGGTCAGGGTAAGACTGTAATTCAATGCTTAGTGATTGGCAGACGTCCCTAATGTCTCCTGATGTCCTGGCCGTTAGTTTCTTTTCGCCGGCTGTGATAAAGATACCGAAAGGGAACAGCCAGCGGAAGCGAAAGCCCTTTTGTATCAAAATATCTGTAAGAGGTTTAAGCAATCGCCTCTTCTTTAGGGTTATGGCAGAGATGTCTTGTAATAATTTCAGTTGAGAGTTCTCATATTCAATAGTCTCTGCCTCCCTGGCTCTCCGCAAGATGAGTTCTTTTGTTCTGTAGTCTAGGAAGCGACACAGTACATCGCGGGGAGGGTCAGTTTGGTTTGGCTTGGGGCGTAGTGTTCTGTGGACTCTAATAATCTCCATGTCTTTAGGGTCATCCTCTCGGAGCAGCTTATTAAAGATTTCAGTCACAGCTGAGGGCAGGGCTTCGAACGCGATTGATTCTGGAAGGTATTTTATGCGGATATTGTTTCTACGCTCACGATTTTCGTGATCCTCAAGCGTGGAATGGATGGCGTGTATTTGAGTTTCGTGAGCAGTCCAGTAATTTATTAGTTTGCTTCATCGTGGTCACCTGGTCATTTTCTACTGCCCCCAGTCTATGACCTTGTTGAGCCAAATCTAATTTTATCTCAGCTAGCTCCTTGCTGATCGGTTCTATGGCTTTCGGATTCATCAGCCATCAGCTGGAATGCACGTTTGGTGGATTTAGGATGAGTCGTGGAGTCAGTTTGTTTTGAGAGGAATTTATCCACATCGGCCTGGGTAACCGGATTAGTGGGTTTAGATGATGCTCGGGGAGTTTTAATGCTTGTTTTCCCCATTTGTAGCTATGGTTCTGTGGAATGTTCTCTTAATCGATCTTTATTAAGCCTCCCCTAGGTCACACGCCGTTAACTAGGCAGACATGATGCACATTGCTTGTGACAGCTTAGAAAATGTAGTCACTTTGCAGTAAGTAGGCAACATTCAATAGAGCGCCTGCCCCCTCCGATGGTGGAAGAGGGAACAGCTTGACAGCAGCGCAGCAGGGGTTAATACTGCTCCAGGGGCTTGATAACTCAGGGAGATCTACCTGAATTATATTGTGGATCAGGATCCAGAAGGAGCCGGGGTGCAGCACTCCTGGAGGGAAGATATGGAGGCCAGTACAGAGATTAGAGTGTCTGTTTATTATTTATATATGTTCAGACAGCAAGGGAGGAGGGCACCTTGTGCGCCTGTGGGCATCTGCTTTTACTGTCTTGAGCCTGCTCTGAATGTCCCTCGGATGAAACACTGCCTCTGTCCCCAAGTCCCTGGTCACAGCGCTTATCTGCAGAGGGGCAGCACTGTGATATCTGCAGGAAGAGAGACTTTGATGCCTTGCTGATGTTTTTATTATGGCCCGGGATTTAACTTAGGCTCCACGAGCCCCCTCCTGAGTGCCTGGGACCTTTTATTGATGCTCCTGCCCCGGAATGGTGATGTTATCAGCTCCCAGGCTGTCAGCAATAGCAGGAGTGTGCCTCCACTTACTCGCTTCAGTGGTCTGTGTGCAGCAGGTCCCGCTCTGAGGTGACGGCTCCCTATGGTGTCCTGGGGCTTTCCTCACGAGCCAAGCCCCTGTTCGCAGCTCCTGTCTGCCCACGGGGCCGGCACTCGGCAACAGGCTCCCGCAGCAGTGCACGGCCGGTCACCCGGCTCAGTCTCAGCCCGCTTCAGGGACGCCCGAGCTTCCCTGCACATCCACAGCTGTAGTCCCCCTCACCTCTCAGCACCATCAGCAGCAGGGTCTGTGTCGCAGGCCTCCTATTAATGGCAGCCGGCGGGAAAGCGCCTCACTCACTCCGACTTCCTGTCTCTCCCCGACCGCAGCTCCTCTCTCTCTCCCTCCAGGCGCAGTTTCGGCAGTAGAGCCTCTGAGGGACACGGCCACATTCACCAGGGGGCCAAGGAGCTTCCAGGCACCGTGCTCAGCTCAGTCCCGCGTGCAGTGAGGGGGGGCCAGGCAAATCCCTCTCAAGGGGCTCCTCCAGGGTCAACTGTATCCATTTTTGCAAAAAAAAACATCATTAATTTTTTATCTGTTTTTTTTTTGCTGCATTTTTATTACCATTAACCATTAACAACGTTTTCAAGAGAAAAAGCGAAGGAGAAAAAATGGATCACTAAATAACATGCTCATTTATTTTCTGGATGCATTTTCTGACCCAAAAATGGACCAGTAAAAATCACAGCATCTGCACAGCATTTCTGAAAACTCACTGACTTTGCTGCTTTTCCATGTAAAAACGGATCACAGAAAACAGATAAAAAATGCACAGTGTGAACATAGCCAGAGGAATGGTACAATGCAGAGTTCTAAGAAAGGCTCCAGAGTTATGTTATGAGACATGCAAGTACATTATTTACTAAAATAGACATGTCTGGAGAGCTGAAACAAAAATGAGTCAAGCTTGATAAAGGCTCGCTCCACCCACCTTTTAATAAATTTAGAGGTAATTCTCTTAATTTACAGTTCCCTGGTCTTTTCTAGCGCTCACTTCCATACTATATTTCCTTCTCTTCAAACTAATCTAATAAGCTTCTATGAAAAAGTAAGTTCTGGACTGGACCAAAGAAATGCAGTGGATGTGGTGTATGTGGACTTTTCAAAAGTTTTTGATACGGTGCCACACAAAAGGTTGATACATAAAATAAGAGCAATGGGGATAGGGGAAAATATTTGTAAGTGGGTTAAGAACTGGCTTAGTGATAGGAAACAAAGGATGGTTATTAATGGAACACACTCAGAATTGGTCACAGTCAGGCCCGGCGTCAGCACCCGGGCAAGTGCCGGGGCCCGACTGCTTGGAGGGGGCCCACCCGGCCCCTGAGGGCTAGGGTCACACTTGCATTGTGACCCTAGCCTGACACAAGTATTGTCTGCTGCAGCGCAGAGCGTTTAATGCTATGAGCTGCCAGCAATGGAGCCCATAGAAACCCGATGTTTACATTGACAACCAATGGTTGGCAAGGTAAACATCGGGTTTCTATGGGCTCCAGCGCATAGCATTAAAAGCTATGGGCTGCAGCCGAAAATACTTGCATCAGGCTAGGGTCACAATGCAAGTGTGACCCTAGCCTCAGGGGCCCCTGAGCACACTGCCCCCACAGCCAGGGCCATATCCAGGGGGCAGCTGGGGGGTCATTTGCAGGGAGGGCGCACTCAGCCTCCTGCAGCTCCGGAGATCTCCCTCTGTGGGAGCCGACAGAGCTGCACACTCTGGGCTGACAGGACCTGTGATGATGTCAATGGAGGGTGGAGTCAGGGCTCACATGACCAGCTCCTCAGTGTATGCAGGACTCTGAACATCATGATGGCCAGCATAGCAATTAGGTGAAGTTTATGTGTGGGGTAAGGAGGGATTTACAGTGTGAATGTAGCAGAGGTGAGTGTGTACTAGGTGTATGGCAATTAGGTGAAGTTTATGTGTGGGGTCAGGAGGGAATGTAGCAGAGGCGAGTGTGTACTAGATGTATGGAACGGAGCCGAGTGAGTACTAGGTGTACGAAGCGGAGCCGAGTGTGTACTAGGTGTACGGAGCAGAGCCGAATGGGTACTAGGTGTACAGAGCGGAGCCGTGTGTGTACGAGGTGTATGGAGCGGAGCCCAGTGTGTACCAGGTGTATGGAGTGGAGCCCAGTGTTTACGAGGTGTACGGAGCGGAGCCCAGTGTGTACTAGGTGTATGGAGCAGAGCCGTGTGTGTACGAGGGGTATGGAGCAGAGCCATGTGGGTACTAAGTGTACAGAGCGGAGCCGTGTGTGTACGAGGGGTATGGAGCGGAGCCGTGTGGGTACTTGGTGTACGGAGCGGAGCCGCAAGGGTACGAGGTGTATGGAGCAGAGCCGCGTGGGTACGAGGTGTATGGAGCAGATCCACGTGGGTACGAGGTGTATGGAGCAGAGCCGCGTGGGTACGAGGTGTATGGAGCAGAGCCGCGTGGGTACGAGGTGTATGGAGCAGGGCCGCGTGGGTACGAGGTTTATGGAGCAGAGCCGCGTGCGTAGGAGGTGTATGGAGCAGAGCCGCGTGTGTAGGAGGTGTATGGAGCAGAGCCGCGTGCGTAGGAGGTGTATGGAGCTGAGCCGCGTGTGTAGGAGGTGTATGGAGCAGAGTCGCGTGCGTAGGAGGTGTATGGAGCGGATTCCGCTCCTATAGTCTCAGCCACCTTTGCCAGCAGCATTCTTCTCCATAGTCTCTTCTGCCGCTGTCTGCATTCTGCAGCTCAGCATGGAGGGGCACGATGTTGTCATCACTGTGCTGATATGTGCAGAGTGACCGGAGGAGACCGGAGCAGCGAGAAGAAAGGTGAGGAGAAAGAGAGATCCGGACGGCCAGACACTCCGCTTGGCTGCGGTGCCACCCATAATGCAATGTGGCTCCATTGAGCTGCTTGCATTATTTGTGTGCTTGAGGATGCTTGTGTATATATCAAGCATCCTCAGACGCACAAAAATGCAACATTTTGCATTTGTAGGGTATTTTTAAAAAGCGCAAGGGAGTGCAAACGCATTTTAGCCCGCTCCTAACAATGCATAATATACTCACTGTCAGAAACAGCTCTTGCTGGTTTCGGCAGTCACTGTTCCTGTAAGGCTGCCTTCACATAGGCGTTTTTTTAAAATGTGGCAGTTGCGGTAAATAAATCTGCATCTGCCGCATTTTCCACCTAGCGGCTGCACTTGCTGGACATTTGCGGCAAGCCCCATGCATTGTCTATGGGGCTTGCGGTAAGTGTGCGGCAATATATATATTATAGTCCATGATATGTACTAAAGGGGGCCCACTGAGACTTTTTCGCCCGGGGCCCACAGAAACCTGGAGCCGGCCCTGGTCACAGTTAACAGTGGGGTACCACAGGGGTCAATATTGGGTCCACTTCTTTTTAACATATTTATTAATGACCTTGTAGGGGCATACAGAGTAAAATATTAATATTTGCAGATGACACTAAACTCTGCAGGGTTATCAATACAAAGGAAGACAATTTTATATTACAGGAGAATTTATGTAAACTAGAAGCTTGAGCTGATAAATGGCAAATGAGCTTTAATGGGGATAAATGTAAGGTCATGCACTTGGGCAGAGGAAATAAAATTTATAATTATGTTCTTAATTGTAAAACACTGGGCAAAACTAGCACTGAAAAAGACCTGGGTGTATGGGTAGATGATAAACTCACATTTAGTGGCCAGTGTCAAGCAGCTGCTGCAAAGGCAAATAAAATAATGGGATGCATTAAAAGAGGCATAGATGCTCATGAGGAGAACATAATTATACCTCTATTCAGGTCACTAGTGCGACCACACTTAGAATACTGTGTATAATTCTGGTCTCCAGTGTATAAGAAAGACATAGCTGAACTAGAGCGGGTGCAGAGAAGAGCGACCGAGGTTATTAGAGGACTGAGGGGTCTGCAATACCAAGACAGGTTATTAAACTTGGAGCTATTTACTTAGGAAAAACGAAGGCTTAGGGGTGATCTTATAATAATGTATAAATATATGAGGGGACTGTACAGAGACCTTTTTAATGTTCTTTTTACTCTTAGACCTGAGACGGAGACAAGGGAGCATCCTCTACGTCTGAAGGAAAGAAGGTTTAATCATAATTACAGGCGTGGATACTTTACTGTAAAAGCAGTGAGACTATGTAACTCTGCCACATGATGTTGTAATGAGTGACTCACTACTAACATTTAAGAAGGGACTATATGACTTTCTAGAAAATATAATATTACTGGTTATATATACAAGATTCTTTGATAGGGCGTTGATCCAGGGAACTAGTCTGATTGCCATATCTGGAGTCAGGAAGGAATTTTTTTTCCCCAATGTGGAGCTTAGTGTTGCCACATGTTTTGTCTTTTTCTGGATTAACATGTTAGGCTATGGGTTGAACTAGATGGACTTAAGGTCTTCCTTCAACCTTAAATACTATGTTACTTCTCGTATCTCTGCAGAAGACTTCGCAACACACTTCACAAATAAGATTGATCAGATCAGACAAGTATTTGCTACCCAACCAACAAAACCTCTGTGTATATCAAACCACACCCCTCCCCCACTAACCCTCCTCCCCTCCATCATTGAAGGAGAAGTTGCACACCTCTTCTCCAATTCACACCTCACCACTTGTGCATCAGACCCCATCCCAACCCACTTCCTCCCCAACCTCACCACCAAGCTTATCCCAGCCCTAAGACATCTCTTCAATCTATCACTAACCTCGGGTACCTTTCCTTCCGCTTTTAAACATGCAACAATTACACCTGTCTTGAACAAGCCATCTCTCAACCCGACCTCCACATCCAGCTACCGCCTCATATAGCTGCTCCCGTTTGCCTCCAAACTTCTTGAAAAGCATGTCCACACTGTACTCTCTTCCCACTTCTCATCCAACTCTCTCTTTGACAACCTTCAATCTGGCTTCTGCTCCCACCACTACACTGAAACAACATTAACCAAAATGACTAAAGACCAACTTAACGCATAAGCTAGCAGACACTCTATATTGAATAATTAAACTCTTTTGTAGGTGCCAGCTTGCAGTTGATCTTGTGTATAAAGATCTAACATAGAGTATACACATCTAAGGGCATTTTGATAAGTAATTTCTACCTGTGTGCTTTTCACTATATTACTTAAACCATAGACTATTGAATATGGGTTAAAAACCTCCATATGGGTCTCCCAAATGTATAAAAGTAATGTCACTATAGCAGATCAGAGTTGACTGGGAATTAATACAGAGATAGGCAGAGAGATATAGAGGAGGTGCCAGCAGAAGTGCAGACTCAGTGTGACTAATATTGTGTAGCTGACATCTGTCCTTATGAATTTGAATTACTATTACACAATTTTTTCATCATTTAAAAATGTAACATAGAGCAGAAGCAGGACGAAAAAATGATTCTACAGAAAAAAACTCTAAAATATTGATGGGCGAGTCCTAAATTACTCGGAATCGCTTGACTTTAGCGAGTCCGAGCCCGGGACTTGCTACTCGCTGTGAGTCTAGCGAGTCCAATGTTAATGAATGGGGAAGCGAGTAATAGCGAGTAATGTGCGATTTATAAATCGCAGATGTGTCTCGGAAGCTTCAGGCTCTATCTGCTAGGACTCGTTACTCTGCGAGTTTCCCAGCGTTTACTCGCACAGTAACGAGTCCAATGAAAATCAATGGCAATCCTAGTTTTGTCAGAGACTCTGACAAAACTAGGATTGCCATTGACTTGCATTGGACTCGTTACTGTGCAAGTAATCGCAGGGAAACTCGCACAGTAATGAGTTTGGCTGTCTGCTCTATGCCCTCCGGTCCTGCAGGCTGCCGCAGCTCCAGGGTCCTAGAGCCCGCCTGCTGCCTGATGTAGCAGAGCTGAGATTGTTCTCAGTCTGCTCATTCCCTGTGCATAGACATCTATATCTATGCACAGGGGATGTAGCAGAGAGGACATCGCGTTTTGGACTATGTCGGACGGAAGAGGATTTTTTTAATTAAAGATGGAGTCCCTAATGGCTTTTTTTTTTATTTCTAATAAAAAATTTTCTCTGTGTTGTTTTTTTTTTAACCCTTTATTGGAGATTCTTAGTGGCCGGGTCAAACCTGGCCTGACATTAAGAATCTCGGGCTTAATACCAGCTTGTATAACAAAGCTGGTATTAACCCCTTTATTACCCAGCGTGCCACCACCACCAGGGCCGCTGGAAGAGCCGGGTTCAGCGCCCGAGGATGGCGCTTCAATGAAACTGCCATCTTCTGGGGCGGCTGCGGGCTGCAATTTGCAGCAGGGGGTGCCCAGAAAGCTTGGGCCTTCCTGCGCTGCGGATTCCAGCCCCCAGCTGCTTAGCTGTACCTGGCTAGACATAGAAATTGCGCGGAGCCCCACGCATTTTTTTTTAATTATTTCATGAAATTCATGAAATAATAAAAAAAGAGGGCTCGCCTATATTCTTGTGTCCGGCCAGGTACAAATAGGCACCTGGGGGTTGGGGGCAGCCCGTCGCTGCCTGCTGGATCCGGCTGGTTCCAGAAATACGGCGAAGCCCACGTCATTTTTTTTCTGAAAAATCAATAAAACAATCCTAAAAAAGGGACTGCATCTTTATTAACCCCTCGCCCATGGTCCAGGGGTTAATAAAGATGCAGTCCCTTTTATTTACATTGTTTTATGGATTTGTCAGAAAAAAATTTGACGTGGGCTTTGCCGTATTTCTGGAACCAGCCGGATCCAGCAGGCAGCGACGGGCTGCCCCCAACCCCCAGGTGCCTATTTGTACCTGGCCAGACACAAGAATATATGGGAGCCCTTTTTTTATTATTTCATGAATTTGGGGCTCCACGCAATTTCTATGTCTAGCCAGGTACAGTGAAAAAAACCTGAAATGGAGAAATTTTTGCAAATTTATTAAAAATGAAAAACTGAAATATCACATGGCCATAAGTATTCAGACCGTTTCCTCAGAAACTTATATTTAAGTCACATGCTGTCCATTTTCTTGTGATCCTCCTTGAGATGGTTCTACTCCTTCATTGGAGTTTGGCTGTGTTTAATTAAACTGATAGAACTTGATTTGGAAATACACACACCTTTCTAAATAAGACCTCACAGCTCACAGTGCATGTTAGACCAAATGAGAATCATGAGGTCAGTGGAACTGCCCAAGGAGCTCAGAGACAGAATTGTGGCAAGGCAGAGATCTGGCTAAAGTTACAAAGAATTTCTACAGTTCTCAAAATTCTAAAGAGCATAGTGACCTCCATAATCCTAAAATGGAACCACCAGAAGTCTTTCTAGACCTGACCGTTCAGCCAAACTGAGCAATCGTGGGAGAAAAACCTTGGCGAGAAAGGTAAAGAAGAATCCCAAGATCACTGTGGATAAGTGCCAAAGATGCAGTAGGGAGATGGGAGAAAGTTCCACGAAGTCAACTATATCTGCAGCCCTCCACTAGTTGGGCCTTTATGGCAGAATGGCCCAAAGGAAGCCTCTCCTCAGTGCAATACATATGAAAGCCTGTAAAAAGTTGGCATAAAAACATATGAAAGATCCCCAAACTATGAGAAATAAGATTCTCTGGTCTGATGAGACGAAGATAAAATATTTTGGTGATAAATCTAAACGGTATGTGTGGATAAACCAGGCATTGCTCATCACCTGCCCAATACAATAGCAACAGTAAAACATGGTGGAGGAAGTATCATGCTATGGGGGCGTTTTTCAGCTGCAGTGACATATCAACTAGTTACAATTGAGGTAAACATGAATGCAGCCAAGTACAGAGATATACTGGATGAAAACCTCTTCAAGAGTGCTCTGGACCTCAAACTTGGCTGTCAAGACAATGACCCTAAGCACACAGCTAAAATAACAAAGGAGTTGCTTCAGAACAACTCTGTGACCATACTTTTCTGGCCCAGCCAGAGCCCTGACCTAAACCCAATTAAGCATCTCTGCAGAAATACCTGAAAATGGCTGTCCACCAAGGTTCACCATCCGACCTGACGTAATTCGAGAGGATCTCCAAGGAAGAATTATAGAGAATCCCCAAATCCAAGTCTAGAAAACTTGTTGCATTATTCCCAAGAAGATTCATGGCTCTACTATCTCAAAAGTGTGCTTCTACTCAATACTGAGCAAAGGGTCTGAATACTTATGACCATGTGATATTTCAGTTTTTCTATGTTAATAAATTTGCAAAAATGTCTACATTTCAATTGTTTTTCGGTCAAGATCGAATGCGGAGTGTACATTAATGAGAAAAAAATGAACTTTATTGAATTTATCAAATACCTTCAATGAAACTAAGAGTGAGTTTAAAGTGGGTGAAAACTTTCCGTACACACTGTAGATGCCTAGCATTGTTCATTAATCAGTTTCGGAAAGGGGTTGCATTTCATTGAAAGAAAATAGAAAACAAACACAAAAAATTATATTCTAGACATATAACTGTACATATCTGTTTATGCATACCTGTGCTACTTGTCTAATTTGAAACTCCTTCATGTCAAAGAAATGAGAAATGATACCATAAATAGTAGCACAAACACTAATGGCATTAGACTTTCAAGAAGTACTACTATATGTAGGTCACAATTGGCTTCGTTCGTCTATCACAAGAATACTAGTGGAGGGGGAGATGAGGGCATTATGGAAAATGTGGCACATCATACGCTTCAGTAACAGTAGGATTATGCTGTCTCAAACTGTGATAATGTCAGTTTGAATTGGCTTTCTGCAAAGAACTGTCTGCATGATCAAAAGTGTTTGAGAGGGATAATTTTTGGACACTAATTTATTTATTATTAATTTTATTAATTAATTGTAATTATTATTATTATTATTATTATTTTAACATTTTTATTAATGTTAGAAAAGATACAATTTTAACAGTGCATTGTTTTATTAAATGGGCTGTTAGTTATTTCCAGGTTTCCATCAATTTCTATGGTAACTGTAACATTATGTCACAAATCCATCATTGACTGTGTCCTAGGGACGCAGGAGAGACAATTAATTTGCAAGAGCATGCTTGGTTGTCAACCATGTGTATGAGATGACAGTTTCCCAATCTGGGACTTGGTCAGCTGACTTTTCTTATGCTATTCAGGATTGCCTGCAGCTCAATCAGGTTGGGCTTGCTGGGCTTTCTCTAGGTGTCACCTGTTCAGGGTACCTGCCTGGCTATTTAGCAAGCTGACAGTAGTCAGACCATTGCCAGTTTTGCTTGGTGGTGTGCATGCCTTTCGCTTCTGCTCTCTATGGTTCTCATATCTTACTGCCTGCCCTCAAACCTTTCTTTTGATTATTTCCCCTGCCTCTTTTTTCCTCTATCCATTACTAATTTAGGCTTCTAACCTAAGACCTGGTTTCTCTTTTGCCTTGCCCCTCTGTCTTTGATATACAATCATGGTATTTGATCTTAGACTTCATGACTCCCCTGCCGCATGGCTTGTCCATGAGTAGAGAGAGACTATATACCTCAGAACTTGCCTTTGACTATTTGTTTGCCTAGCGCTTCTCGTCTCAATCCGTTACCGATTTACTCTGTTGACCTTGGACTCTTGGTATTTGACTATAGACTTCTTGACTCCATAAGTAGTGAATCTAGTCAGTCACCCATTACTAATTATCTGTTTGTGTTAATGAGGTTGAAAGTGGTTGGACATAGTCCCCGGAGTATTATACATATTTTTAGGTACATTTAGAGTACATGCGATTCACAATTTTCCACAAATCAATTTTTGGGGAAAATGTTGTGAAACCTGGTAAAATTAAATTTCAAAAGATTTAGCCAACTCTGTTATGCATATAAATCACCCATTGTATGAGTAGAGTAACTTGCAAGTCAAACACTATAGAGCATTTTTATAGTCATAGAGTTTATTCGTTGTATATATAAAAATAGATACGGTATATGAAAGGTTATTTTAGTGAATGAAGGTATCATTTTTTATACAGAGAATACATTTAAGTATATTACATCAGCTTTCTTGCAGTTTTGAATCTGATAGAACCATTTATCAGGCAGATGTATGAACCATTTATCAGGCAGTACAGTCAGGGAGATAATCTATTAATAACATAAGGTCAAAGTCCAATCGTATGGAGATTGTACTTCATTGCTTTTGTATGTTTCCAGGTCTTTTGAAGGTCAAACTAGTTCTGCCTGACGTTTTATAACAATGCACTTAGATGCCTCTTTACATGCAATTATAAAGCATTTTTATAGATTTTCTGTTTTAGTGTCACTTCAAAACAATTTGGGATAATATGACAATGCAGCATGATCACAGATCATAAGTGACACGTCTACACAATGGTTAAGTGCTATAGTATCACTGGATGCTGCTGTGAAAAGATAATGCGCATAAACATAATATACAATTATTAAATGACTAGCTGTGAGCCCGATGCAAATGCATCGGGTGTCTAGAATATTTTTAAATATTTTTTAAGATTTTCAAATAATAATCCAATTATTCCAATGACATCTTTACACCAACTACATATATTTGTATGGTTGATATCATTTAAGGAAAATTGAACTATTATGTTGTAAGGGTCTTAGAACACAAAGAAGCAATATTACTTAATGTGTCAATCATTTGAATTGATGAATTAACAGTAGTAATGTGTGTATCAGCCAGTTTGTGTCAGCCCACCAATCGCGTCAAGATGCCCTTACGCCTGGTGGGACCTACTCTAACTAAATCCGAATTGATATAATTTAGATTATTTTTTATGGCTGGATTTTTCTTAGTTTTTTTGAGGATTGTGATGTAAATAATAAAATTTTGTAAATTGATACAGAAGGAGTTACCAGCTACAGACTTGCAGCAATATCCATGCAATAACAAAAAAACTTGTAGTTAACCTACGGTAAATGGAGTTAGCATAGCTACAGCAGGTGCATAAGATGCATCCACTAACTAACCACAGGTGACTGCAGTTGATGTGGATGACACTGCCGCAACTATGTTGTCTGCACAAACCACATGTTAAGTACAAATTACATATATGCAATTATGAAAATTACAGCAAGTATGTTGTTAGTGAGTCCTTCATGATCAATTATTATCATTTAGTATATTCCTCAACAAAGTGAAAAAATCTAAGAAAAATGTTGTGGTAGAATCTAATTAATAATTTATGTTTGTCCCTATCTATCTAAACATGTGGAACACACCATGCTAATGAGATGTGTGTGAACAGCCGTCCCACCCGTCTCTTAGCTGTTCACAAAAACCTCTCCCTTTAAAGAATAAGAATCAAATCTCTCAGCACGTAGAGTACTGGAGCTTAAAATAGTGGTTTCTATCACCCTGTGAGAAACTCAGAATGATACACATCTCCAATGAAATCTGAAATGTGTTTTTCCACAAATATTGTATAAACTATGTACATAAAAAACAGAAAATGTAAATACTTAATATACAATATATGTATATATATATAAATAATATACATTAATATACAATATATATATATATATATATAGATTAATATACAATTTCTCTATCTATATATATAGATTAATATAGAATCGGGAATACCACTACAAAGGTTAAATAAATTATGTATATTATATATAACAATTTATTATAATGTGTATATATATACATATATATATATATATATATATATTAATATACAATATATATATATAGATTACTCTACAAATATATATATATATATATAGACTAATATACAATATATGTATATATATATATAAGTAATATAGATTAATATACAATATATATATATATATATATATAGATTAATATACAATATCTATATATATATAGATTAATATAGAATATATGTATATATATATATATATATTAATATACAATATATATATATATATATAGATTAATATACAATATCTATATATAGATTAATATACAATCTCTCTATATATATATATATAGATTAATATACAATATATATATATATATATATATATTAATCTAAAATATATATGTATACATAGATTAATATACAAAATATATATATATATATAAATTAATATACAATATATCTATATATATAGATTAATATATCAATATATATCTATATCTATATATATATCAATATATATCTATATCTATATATATATATATCTCTATATTTCTCTATATATATATAATTATGAATATATCAATATAATTCTAATATTAATAATTGCGGCAGGGGGGAGCATAGTGATTGATAGGCAAAGGGGAGTATAGTGATTGGTAGGCAAAATGGGTTGCCACCCAGCAACAGCGCAATCAGCCACGGGTTTTTTCGCGGGCAAACATGCCGCAAGTGCAAAACCGCACTTGCCGCACATGCAAAACCGCACTTGCCGCACCTACCTCAAGTCCCCCTATACTTTCTATGGAGATTGCGGTAATCCCCATAGAAAGTATAGGGGGACTTGCGGCAGGTGCGGCGACTGAGATCGCACATGCAAAACCGCACTTGCCGCACCTACCGCAAGTCCCCCTATACTTTCTATGGAGATTGCGGTAATCCCCATAGAAAGTATAGGGGGACTTGCGGCAGGTGCGGCGACTGAGATAGCGACTCGCAATGGCCTCGCGGCCATTGCTCGCACTACACAGCGACTCTCAATGGATCCCCATTGAAAGTATAGAGAGACTTGCGGCAGGTGCGGTGGCTGAGGTAGCGACTCGCAATGGCCTCGCGGCCATTGCTCGCGCTACCTCAGCGGTACATCGCTAATTTTGTGGCCGGGCCTCTGGTTCTATTTTCGGCCAGCGACTCGCAATGGCCGCTTTGCGGCCATTGCTCGCGCATGGTGACGTCACAGCGTGACATAGCCACGGCGTTTTCGGGGGCCGACACGAAAATGCCTATGGCAATTATATAGTAGATTATTAACTTCTTTAACATAAGATTTATTCTGGCTTTTTTGTTAGTTTCTGGCCTAATGCAAATGTGGGGTTTCTTTTTTGTGGATGCTGCAATTGCTGCTAATTAGGGATGGGCGAATCTACTCGCTAGGACTCGTTACTCGGCGAGTAGTAAGGGACTCGCAGGACTCGGTGCTCTGCGAGTTTCCCAGCGTTTACTCGCACGAGTCCAATGCAAATCAATGGCAAACGCTGACAAAACTAGGATTGCCATTGTTTGCATAATGGCGGGTTTACACGTTGCAATATCGTAGTCCAATTTCAATGAAAAGTCACGTGGTTCAATCGTTGGACCCGAGATCGTGCCTGCGTTGTATGGTGTGAACGTCCAATACGATGCAGGAACGATGTCAACGCGATATCGGAGATTGAATGAGCGTGCTATTCAATGCTCCGATATTGCATAGCGATTGAAGCCGGATCGTGCTGTGTAAACGCCCAATTACGATGCGATTTGAAACGTCACCCATTCACTCTCATGTTAAGTATGCGATCCTGGGTTGGGAGGCGTAGACATCGCACGGACGTTGTATTCCGATATCGCAGCGTGTAAACATTCAATGCGATGCGGGAGAAACGTGCACTAAATGCGCGCTCCCGCGCCATTGAACTGCGATAACGGAACGCGATTGAAGCGTGTAAACCCACCTTTAGAATCGGCTACTGTGCCAGTGATAGCAGGGAAACTCGCAAAGTAACTGCTGTTTCTTTGCGAGCCGAGTCCAGCTGTCTTCTCTGTGCAGCTCCAGGGTCCTAGAGCCCACCTGCTCACAGACATGATGTAGCAGAGCTGAGATTGTTCTCAGTCTGCTTATTCCCTGTGCATAGACATCTATATCTATGCACAGGGGATGTAGCAGAGAGGACATCGCGTTTTGGACTATGTCGGACGGAAGAGGATTTTTTTAATTAAAGATGGAGTCCCTAATGGCTTTTTTTTTAATTTCAAATAAACATTTTTCTCTGTGTTGTGTTTTTTTTAACCCTTTATTGGAGATTCTTAGTGGCTGGGTCAAACGTGGCCTGACATTAAGAATCTCGGGCTTAATACCAGCTTGTATAACAAAGCTGGTATTAACCCCTTTATTACCCAGCGTGCCACCGCCACCAGGGCCGCTGGAAGAGGGGGGTTCAGCGCCAGAGGATGGCGCTTCAATCAATGCACCATCTTCTGGGGCGGTTGCGGGCTGCAATTTGCAGCGGGGGGTGCCCAGAAAGCTTGGGCATCCCTGCGCTGCGGATTCCAGCCCCCAGCTGCTTAGCTGTACCTGGCTAGATATAGAAATTGCGCGGAGCCCCACGCATTTTTTTTTAATTATTTCATGAATTTCAGAGTCAGAGTCAGAGTCTCAGAGTCTCAGAGTCAGAGTCTCAGAGTCAGAGTCTCAGAGTCTGACTCAGAGTCAGAGTCTCAGAGTCAGACTCTCAGAGTCAGAGTCTCAGAGTCAGACTCAGAGTCTCAGAGTCTCAGAGTCAGAGTCTCAGAGTCAGAGTCTCAAAATCAGAGTCTCAGAGTCAGAGTCAGAGTCTCAGAGTCAGACTCAGAGTCTCAGAGTCTCAGAGTCAGAGTCTCAGAGTCAGAGTCAGAGTCTCAGAGTCAGACTCAGAGTCTCAGAGTCTCAGAGTCAGAGTCTCAGAGTCTCAGAGTCAGAGTCAGAGTCTCAGAGTCTCAGAGTCAGAGTCTCAGAGTCAGAGTCTCAGAGTCTCAGAGTCAGAGTCAGAGTCTCAGAGTCAGAGTCAGAATCAGAGTCTCAGAGTCAGAGTCAGAGTCTCAGAGTCAGAGTCAGAGTCTCAGAGTCAGAGTCTCAGAGTCAGAGTCAGAGTCTCAGAGTCAGAGTCAGAGTCTCAGTGTCAGAGTCAGAGTCTCAGAGTCAGAGTCTCAGAGTCAGAGTCTCAGAGTCAGAGTCAGAGTCTCAGAGTCAGAGTCTCAGAGTCAGAGTCAGAGTCTCAGAGTCAGAGTCTCAGAGTCAGAGTCTCAGAGTCAGAGTCTCCGAGTCAGAGTCAGAGTCTCAGAGTCAGAGTCAGAGTCTCAGAGTCAGAGTCAGAGTCAGAGTCAGAGTCTCAGAGTCTCAGAGTCAGAGTCAGAGTCTCAGAGTCAGAGTCTCAGAGTCAGAGTTTCAGAGTCAAAGTCAGAGTCTCAGAGTCAGATTCAGAGTCTCAGAGTCTCAGAGTCAGAGTCAGAGTCTCAGAGTCAAAGTCTCATAGTCAGAGTCTCACCCTCAGAGCCAGAGTCAGAGTCTCAGAGTCAGAGTCTCAGAGTGAGTCTCAGAGTCAGAGTCTCAGAGTCAGAGTCAGAGTCTCAGAGTCAGAGTCAGAGTCTCAGAGTCTCAGAGTCAGAGTCTCAGAGTCAGAGTCTCAGAGTCAGAGTCTCAGAGTCAGAGTCAGAATCTCAGAATTTCATGAAATAATTAAAAAAAAATGCGTGGGGCTCCGAGCAATTTCTATGTCTAGCCAGGTACAGCTAAGCAGCTGGGGGCTGGAATCCGCAGCGCAGGGATGCCTAAGCTTTCTGGGCACCCCCCGCTGCAAATTGCAGCCCGCAGCCGCCCCAGAAGCTGGCGCGTTCATTGAAGCACCATCCTCTGGCGCTGAACCCCGCTCTTCCAGCGGCCCTGGTGGCGGTGGCACGCTGGGTAATAAAGAGGTTAGGGCCAGCTTTGTATTATCAGCTAGCCCTAAGCCCGAAATTTATGGCGGTCACGCCAATATTAGACATGACCGCCATGAATTTCTATTAAATTGTTTTAAAAAAAACACAACACAGAGAAAATTTTTTATTAGAAATAAAAATAAAAGCCATTAGGGACTCCATCTTTAATTAAAAAAAATCCTCTTCCGTCCGACGCAGTCCAAAACGCGATGTCCTCTCTGCTCATCCCTGTACATAGATATAGATGTCTATGCACAGGGAATGAGCAGACTGAGAACAATCTCAGCTCTGCTACATCAGGCAGCAGGTGGGCTCTAGGACCCTGGAGCGTTGGCAGCCAGCACACAGAGCAGACAGGACTCTTATCCGTGCGAGTTTCCCAGCGATTACTTGCAAAGTAAATGAGTCCAATGCAAATAAATGGCAAAACTAGGATTGCTTCAGGCTGAAGCTTCCGAGACACATCTGCGATTTGTAAATCTCACACTACTCGCTATTACTCGCTTCCCCATTCATTATCATTGGACTCGCTAGACTCGCAACGAGTAGCGAGTCCTGTGCTCGGACTCGCTAGAGTCAAGCGATTCCGAGTAATTTAGGATTCGCCCATCACTACTGCTAATGATTGCCATACAAATATTTGGCTTTGATTGCAGTTTTCTCGTGTCAGCACTTTTGCTGTAGTTAGGTTTCTGCAATATCAATCCTATGCTTGGCTGTCAAAACCTTACATATACAGCATGTTGCTGTAGGGATAGGGTTGTTCATAAGAGGCTTACTGGAGTATTGGGGCAGCCACATTGCCCCCAGAGTATACGGCATCAGGAACGGAATGATAGGTGCTGGTCCTTGCGCTGCTGCACCACCGGGTGCTTCTCTGTTATCCGGTGCTGCAGCTCCGCTGGCTGCTCTGCCGCTGCCTGGCGCCACTTGTTCTTCCTGTTGCGACATCCTGCGTCCTTTTAGTTAAGGTCGACCCTCCTGTCTTCCACTTCCGTCCAAATGTCTAACAAAGGTTCCGTTCTGCACCAGGGATTTTCTTCCCCGAAAGATGTCGTCAGCACCAGGGAGGAGGCTGGATTTGCGCCTCTGCAGGGTACCGCCCCCATTCTTCCCACGCGTCGCACGCTTTGCAATGGTGGATTTTCAAAATTACAGTTCTTATGGCGCAGCTTAAAAATTGTTTTTCACATAAACCACGGCACACAATGCCCGTTTTACCGGGCACGGTAGATCCTGTTCGTGAATGCCAAATTGTGGAGCCCACTGGGACGGGATACTCGGTACTGGACTGGGGTACTGCTGGGGATATCACGGCGGTCTTGGTCTGGATCGTGTCCCGGGTTCCGCAAGTAATGGGGGGAATATTTACAGGGTGTTAGTCGTGACGCCACCCAGAGGTTGTGGTCAGGGTGACCACCGCTGCTGCAGAACCTCCGGGGATGATGTTTGGCAGCTGGAGATGGAACGGCTCTCCGCAGGTAGAGCCTGGTTCCCCGGGGCAGTGATAGTTAAAGTCTATGATGGATGCTATAGATGTTGCAGGATAGGAATGATAGTGGAGGTGGTGGCTGCTTGTGAGGGAAAGTAGGGCTTGAATACAAGGATCACACACACTCATGGTTTTGAAGTTTTCCAAGACTTTACTGCAGGTGTTTTGCTAGCAGAGTACTGTCCACGGAGTCTGTACCGGGGCCGGATTGCTCCCACCCTTACTGGGTCCTCAGCTTCCCACTGCTGCACTGTGTGTGTGTGGCCCTGCTGCTGCTTTAGCTGAGCTGCTGGCACTGTCTCTCCTCACAGGTACCCCCTTTGCTAGGCAACTTGAGTCTTTCTGTGTGCTTTTGACTCCGCCGTGTTTCTTCGCTAAGGTACAGTGTAGATCTATAACCTCCACTATCCCGGCGTTTACTGTGCTGCGTGTTTCAGTCACAGATTCGGATCCGGTATCCGGTCTGTGCGCTCCTCCGGGGCGAGTTATGAAGTCACTCAGTCTCCCAGATGTGTTCCTCTGTTTCTTGTACTCCTTCCCTCAGACCCTGGCTAGGTCTGGAATCGAAGAGCAGACTGTAGAGAAGCCTGAGGCAGCCTCTTTACACTGCAGTCACTCTTCCTCAGTTCTCCCAGGAACTGAACTAACTACTTCCTCTTGACACCAGAGTATATAAGGGAGCTGCTTTAGCTCCCCCTTCTGGCCTAGAGGTGCTAGTGCAGTGTCAGGTGTTGTGTGGGGAGTTAATCCGTGTTGTTTCTGTGGCACATTAACCCCTGGGGTGCCACAATAGATAGTGTGGATTCTTGCATTCCTATGATAGCAAAGAAATGATCATTCAATTTTACATTTGCTTTCTTAGCAAACAGAAATGCAAAACAGAAATTTAAAAGCTTGGCCTTCTCAACATTATTTCTAACCATTTTACCCTTTTTATCCTGTAAAATGGTTGCCCTGCAGTTCCTGCAGACAGCTTCATATTCTTCATTAGATGTGCCCCCCCCTCTTTCCATGTGATATACATTTCTTTTTTCCTCTTAGCACGTGTTTAAGATATGTGTTCATCTATTCTGGTCTCTTTACATGCTTCCAATTTTTATTCTTTTAGAAATTGTTACTGATTGTGAAGTGAGAATTTAATTTATCAAAATCTCCCATCCCTCTTTTAGATTTCTGTCCTTTAGAACATTCAGCCATTGGACCTTTCCTATCCTCTTCCTGAGTCCTGTAAAATATGCATTTCTGAAGTCCAACCTTAAAGTCTGACTCCTTGCATGTCTTTTTCCTCTTGTAATCCAAATTTTGAGGCATAATCACTCCTAAATTACCTGCTACCTTTAATTCCTTAACCACTTCCTCTCTGTGGGTAAGAATTAGGTCTAGTTTGGAAGATCTTGTTCTCTCCTTTACCTTTTGAAAAACAAAATTGTCAGTGAGAGAATATAAGAATTTTCTGGACCATTTACTTTTGCCTCAGAGAGATTCCCACACATATCTGGATAGTTAAAATCTCCCATGATCACTATATCATACTTTTTAGAACAAAAACATCTGATGTAAAAGAAGTTCATCCATATCTTAGTCTGTATAGGTGGCCTATATTAAACACCTACAATAGTGCTCTTTCTGTTCTTCTCTCCTTGTATTATTATCCAAACAGTTTCTTAAGGGCTACTATTCTCGTAAGCTTGGAATTCTATGGAGATGTATGCTTTCCTACCTCACAATACAACACTCTCTTTTTAAGCCTGTTTCTTAAAAATAAGTTGTACCCTTCAAGGTTTGCATTCTAATAATGTGCAGATTTTGGGGGAAATCAAGGGTGTGGTTTATAATCCGAATCTATGTGTTTCTGTACTATAGGAGGGGGGCGGCTCTGGAACAGAGTCCGGAGACTGCAGTAGGCAGGAGCAGGCTGCAGATAGAGTGGGAAGTCACGTGCTCCCACTCATTAGCCTCATGTAATATGCACTGCACCCGATGTCCATCACCTTGGTGCTGAAACCATGCCGAGGTGTGGACAGTGGATCGGGCATATTACATGTGCCTGCAGTCTCCCTGTGCTGGATATGCCACTTCTTATCCTGGATATGGGCCCACTGCTGCTGACCCACACTAAAATAACAAAATGAACTTACCTCTCCAGCTCTTGCCTCTGTCTCTCCCTGCTTGATGCAGCACTTCTTGGTTCCTGGGGAAGTCGGTCATGTGATAGGCATAGCAGAGTGATGCTATCAGTGCATGCCCACGATCACATGGCCGGTTTCCTCGGGATCCAGGAAGTGCTGCTGCAAGCAGGGAGAGACGGAGGCAAGCGCTGGAGAGGTAAGTTCAAAGTTTTTTATTTTAGTGTGGGCAGGGGGGTCATGTACAAGGATGAGAGAGATATATATATACTGAATGTAAGGTGGGCACTGTCATTAAAAATCTTTTTTTTTCTCTTTTACGTCACCAAATTTGGGGGTGGGTTTTATAATCCAGTGCGTCTAATAAAGTGAAAAATATGGCATGTGTTTTATTATCACATATATATTAATATATTTTTTGTTTTGTAACCTGGTACATTTTGTATATCCATGAGTTTAGTCCAATTGTATTAAGTTGAGTATTTTACCATTGAACTTTACTTTACTTTACTGTATTCAATATTACTTTAGATATAACTATTTTAATATTTTAATATGTCTATTATAGTCCTTATTATTAACAATCCTCACATTTAGGTCCTAAATCATTCACCAGGGCGTCTTTTTGCTTCTCTAGCCTACTTCCATTTCTAATTTTTAATATATTTTGGATAAGCAAATAAATTAATATAATTAATGATACAATTAATATTATTATTTATTTTATGGTACTGGAGTATTATTTGTGATTTCTTATAATATTGGTATACTTTGGCAAATAAAATATTTTTGGGGGTGTTATTTTCTGGTATATCCTTCTTTTGTTAAGGCTATTAATTGCATCAAAGAGAGACCTCCGGCTCACTTCATAAAACACAGGAGCACCCAGCAGGTTACAAACTGCCAGAGACCGACCGCAGCAGTGGTGATAGAAGAGGAAGATGGCGGATGGTGAGTATGAGAGTGCGTGCAGAGAAATTAGATAGGAAGCACCGCTCCAGCGGTAGAATAAACAAAAGCTGGAGTGGTGTTTTAATGAAAAGCATATTTATTTGTTTCATCTTCTTCATTGTCTCTATTATTTTATGCCTCTCCGCTCTATATATCAATTACCATGAATATATTCTTGCTAATTACAAGCTTATTTTAAGTATAATTTACTCTTTAAATTAACTAGGACCTGGCAGCTCTTCTGACTTGTCTGCTTTGATAAATATGTGAATTCCCAAAATAACTACATAACTATTCGGCAGCATATCACAATTCTGCATTGCGCTGTTCTTTTGTTATCCCTACTAAACGTTTAAAGCACCACTCCAGCATCATTTTTCAGTGCTGGATTGGTGCTTTAAATATAAGCCCCCTGCCTCCTCGTCATGTACTTAGCTTCTTTGCCTTTCAATGATGCCACTCGGATCCTGCAGCAACATCTTGTGACCGTAACATCTAGTTTGATGGAAGGCAACAGTTACTTCACAAAGCTCAATGCATCTCTATGAGAGTCAGGATGAGGCCAGAACACGACTCTCATAGAAATGTATTTAAAATTAACATCAGGCACGCTAGCAGGTCACCTTTTGCCGAAGCCCGATGGAGCGACAGTGATAGCGGGTGAATCCGTCAAAAATGAAGGGTCTGACAGGGAATAGGGGATTTACATTTATAGCACCATTCAAAAAAATGCTGGCATCACGCTTTAAAAGAAAAATGATAATTTTGTTTTTACAGACGGGACAGTATCTTTGCACATTGTGGTAATATTCAATCAGTGCTGATAACATCAGTATATGTATAACATGCTTCTTAGATCAGAGGAAAAATAGGGACCAATTCATTAAGACTAGAGAATTGTTCACCAGTTTTAAAGCACAGTGTAATCTAGTCAAATGCGCCAAACTCATTAAGAGACCTGAGTTCCTTAATGAATTTGACACACCTGTCATCTTGGTGGCAACAGCATAAATACTGAACTCCACTCAGGGACTGGAGAACATGTCTTTAAAGGTTTGATTAACATGACAGAAGCCATGCCTCTTTTCTCCAAGATCCACCTTTTTTAATATTTGGTGGTGCTGTCATTAAAAGCAGAAAAGATGCAAAAATATTGCGTAATCTTAATCAGTTTTAGGCTGGGGTTCCATTTGTAAGAGCGATGGGAGAGACTCGCACTAGTCTCGTATCATATCACCCGGCATGGCTGCCCACTCTGTGGACAGGAGAGCCACAAACGTTAGGCGCTTTATGTCGCTATCCCACAATGCACCGCGGCACCCTTGTGGGATAGCGACACAAGTGACAAAAGAAAGTGATACAGACCTCATGGCTACCGTTGGGAGATCAGCAGTGCAGATTGGCTGAGTGGCGTGGGATTCAAATCTCCCGCCAAGCCGCGTGCCGCTTTGCTGATTGGTCGCCGCTGACCACGGCGACCAATCAGCGCTCTTGGCACGTGATTTAAATCACGCTTAACTTATTGGTTGCGGCCAACCATGGCGACCAATCAGCTGAGCGATATTCGAGAGCAGCGCGCGACCAATCAGCTGAGTGGCACAGTATTGGCAGGAGATTTAAAGCTGCCTCAGCTCAGTGGTTAGCACTGTATGGTGCCTCAGTGGTTAGCACTGTATAGTGGTTCAGTGGTTAGCACTGTATGGTGGCTCATTGGTTAGCACTGTATATGGTGGCTCAGTGTTTAGGTAGCTCAGTGGTTATCATGGAATTGTGGCTCAGTATTTAGCACTGTATGGTGGCTCAGTGGTTAGCCCTGTATGGTGGCTCACTGGTTAGCATTGTATACGGTGGCTGAGTGGTTAACACTGTGTGGTGTCTCAGTGGTTAGAGCTGTGTATGGTGGCTCAGTGGTTAGCACTGTATGGTGGCTCAGTGGTTAGTACTGTATATGGTGGCTCAGTGGTTAGCACTCTATATGGTGGCTCAGTGGTTAGCACTGTATATGGTGGCCCAGTGGTTAGCACTGTATACGGTGGCTGAGTGGTTAAACTGTGTGGTGTCTCAGAGGTTAGAGCTGTGTATGGTGGCTCAGTGGTTAGCACTGTATGGTGGCTCAGTGGTTAGTACTGTATATGGTGGCTCAGTGGTTAGCACTCTATATGGTGGCTCAGTGGTTAGCACAGTATATGTGGCTCAGTGTTTAGGTGGCTCAGTGGTTAGCACTGTTTGGTGGCTCAGTGGTCTGCACTCTACAGTAGCTTAGTGGTCAGAACTGTATGGTGGCTCAGTGGTGAGCATTGTATGGTGGCTCAGTAATGGGAGGCAGGCACACGGAAGCCAGATGTCACAGAGGAGGCAGGGGCACAGGGGAGGGATAAGGAGCAGGGGACGCAGAAGCCACAAGGGAGGCAGAATGCACAGGGGAGGCAGGGACACAGCAGAGGCAGAGGCACAGGGGGAGGCAGAGTCATGGGGAGAGACAGCACACACAGGGAGAGACAGCGCGCACACAGGGGCTGAGAGCACACAGAGTGGAGAGAAAAGCACAAGTAGGACAGATCGCACAGGTGAAGAGGCAGCACAGACAGGAGAAAGTGAACAAGGGGACACAGGCAGAAAGACTGCCCTCCCGATGCAATAGCATCGGACCTATTTCTAGTTTATTCATAATTTCTTTGATGAATAAAAATGAACAATACAGTGGTGACAGGTCCTCTTTAAGAACCAAATTATACACTATCTGCAAATGTTTCAGCATTCAGTGAAGTTCTGTGCTTGTATATCCATTAAGGACATTACTGTCATTAGTTGCTTAATATGGACTGCTTTGTGGATTATCAGCATTTGACATTACGCATAATCCTATTACATTAATGGGATTGTGTACGAATTCTGGATTTAAGGATGTTACAATCAAAATCCACTTTTAGAGAGCTGTCCCTTTCATTTATTGGTAAGTAGCTGACACTGGCAAGGTTGAACGAACAGATAGGGATGGCACACATCTATAGCAGCGTTTGGAAGTGACTGACAACTCAGATGTTTGATAAATTGCAATCTGTGATAAAACAAAGAACAGTAAGGATTATCTTTTCAGGATCTAGTTCACTGCAGTTTATATTTCCAATTAATTGCTGTAATTACATTAACTTTTCTTTGAAACTTTTAGAAAGTTATTTCTAACTCAGTAGCATATGAGAAAATTGAATATTGCCTATTAATAATTATATCAAGTACTTATACTTAACAAATAGCTTCAAGATGGGAGGATTATATTTCTATTTCAAAGTGCCTGTTATTTTCACTGCAGTATGAAGTATTAAGTGTTCAAATGGAATGTATTTCTATGTATTGAGTGATGTTCTTGTGTATTTGTACTCTATTTTCAGAACAAAAAATAACCTATAAGGACAAAATACCAAAAAACTTACCATAAAAAAACAAAGGTCTAATACCCATTGCACTTAGCAGGACGCCATAGGCCCCAATGATATAGGCAACAAAGGTGCATAATACTAATGCCGCAATCACTCTCAACCTGCCATGACATGGGGGAGGTGATTGGTGGTATTTTGTATGCACAATGATGAGGTTTCCATAGGGCACCAGTCACTCAGGTAGGTATAATGCAGAATATCTGTATGCAACCTGTTGATCACACCCTTATTATTAGATCAGACGGGCTGTCAAGCATTATATACATGCACCTCACAGAACTGTTGCCCCAAAAGCATATGGCTGCGTCCTACAATAAATAAAAAAGTGCAAAAAAATGATGAATGATTATGTGAGGTATTGATAGATATTTTGAACAAAACACGCAAGCTCGTAAGCCATGTCAAGGCTCATCACGCTTACGAGTCCCTATCACTATATTCAGAACAAAAAACAACCTATAAGGAGTAGGACATCCTATAAAAAAAAACTCACCATAAACAACCAAAGGTCTAATAACAAATGCACTTAGCACCTTAGCACCTCTACCATTGGGCCCTGTAGCGTCCTGCCAAGCGTATTGGGTATTAGTGAGTATTTGCACTATAGTTCTCTTAACTTCAGTAAATGTAACATCAATATATACATAGGGTACCGTCACACAAGGCAATATTGCTAGGCAATTTCACTGGCAATTTGCTGGTTGCAGTGAAATCATGGACACATTGTTCCATTTGTACACAGCAACAAAATAGAACAATGTGTCCATAATTTCACTGCAACCAGCATATTGCCAGTGAAATTGCCTAGCAATATTGCCGCATGTGATGGTACCTAAATACTGATAAAGATGGAGGGTAGAGATAAGCAAATCTTTTCGATTTGATGACTGTGGAGTGCCCCACTATTCAGTACGCTACAGAGGGGTACTGCACTCAAGACAGAGAGTTAGTATTCCTGTTATGGGGAGGGTAATGTAGGTCTGAGGCTCTCAATCGGTATTCACACACTCAGATCAGAGGACTAAAGGGGTAACCTGATGTTTGTGAAGACCCAGTCCCAGTGGGTAGAGTGTGGGTAGAGCGGTAAAAGTACAGTGAGAAGTCAGAACGTGAGAGGAAGAGAAGGAGCAGAAGCTAAGAGGGAGGGAACCTGCAGATTGGCGACCCAGACAGAGAGGGGCAGACAGAGGGTGACTGAACACCCTGGCCCCGTCCAAAGCTGGGTACCGGCTCCGAATCAGTGCAGAGGTCCATCCCTGAGCCGCAAATACTGGTATGATCGACAGCTTCATAGGAGCACGATCCGCTTGACATACGTATGGTCCCCACCAGCAGCACTAAACCGGGTTGAGCCCCCATAGAGAGAGAAGGGTATCTCATATCACCCTACAGGCCTGGTAGTAAGCAGGATTCGTGCAGGAGTGTGCAGAGGTAGGACAGTGGAAGAGAACAGAAGGAACATCACTGGAGCCTCAGAGAGACATTGCTTCCTCCTATGACACCTGGTTCACTACCTGAGCCGTAACACCTGTGAACTGTGTACAAGTTGAAGGTAACTTGAGTAAAGTACCTGTGTAGAGCAATCAAGCGTCTGTGTTTCCTTCTTGGTGAACTGTGACATTCCAGTCTCACAGCAGAGACTGCGCTGCCCTATTCCTATCATCACACTACAGTGCCCCAGGGGAGCCTGCTCAACCTGTAGGGAGCTACAACACCTTGCTGCTTGCTGCCATCCATCCCCCCGGAAGTCTGCAGCAGCGCCGGTGCCATCACCGGATCTACAGGTGGTGTCACGACATTCATTTATAAACTTTTACCCCTGTAAATACCCCTTTTTAGTTGTCCCTCCCAGGGCACAGGCTCAGGCACCGACCACTCGTGACACCCCCATTCACAAACACCCGAGATCTGAGTACCCAAGACCCTTGTGGGCCCGACAGCTTTGGCGCTCACGAACAGGATGAACCAACCCGTGAACTGGGTTTTGTGCATCTTATAAAACTTTATTGGCTACTTTAAAAAGAACTTAAACTGTCTATGCACGACACCCAAGAACTTTTTCCCACCATTCTAATTGGATCCTCGGCCCCTTACCATGGGAGGGCCATACCAGAGGCGAGAAACTGTTTGCTCGCCTCAATAGCCACCAAATAACCAAGGGGACTGGCCAAAGACTAAACTACCCCTGCCGGAAACTATAGATGGCGGCAGGGATGGAGCAATGCAACGGAGGTCCAGCAGCCGGGAGCTGGAACTGGGAGCAAAAGACCGGTCCACGATTGAGCACCTGGTAACCAGTAGGGACCCACCATATGAGATGCAGCCCATAATCATTAGTGCAGAAGTAGGGGCAGAGCGAGATGACCCTGAGGCCCTACCTGATGACAGAGGCAGCAAGACTGGAGCGGAATCTGAGGAAGCTGAGCAGCCGTCCAGCCAGTCAAGCTCCGAGGAGGATGACTGGAAAGGCGACATCGAGGAAGTCGGGGCATCCGGGCTCCGCACGGTGCAGAATGAGCATCAACTGCACGGACTGGCTAGACAGGTCGGTGTAGCTGCAATCACAGGTGAGTGGAACCATGCACCAGCTCCGGAGCACTCAGACCGGGCCTTGTATCACAATGACTGTATGAACTGTGAGAGAAATGCAGGGCCCCGTGGATGGTGCGCCCTGCGTGTATGCAAATGTGATAAGGAAATTGCAATACCCTGGTCCTGTATATAATTGGTAAATGTGAAGACTGCCTTTCTTTTGCAAAACTAATAGACTTTCATGAGGCCTTTTGCTTAGAACTGTTTGCAATGTTACAAGAACTGTGCCTCTAGGATGGGAAGAACCAAGTATTCCTATTGTTGTTATTTGTTTTATATTGTTTGATATGCATATAAAAACTGCTCTGTAACGGGTAGGGTAGTGACACTTAGGGACAAGTGTGATTCACCAAGGGGGAGTGTAGCGCCCCACTAGTCAGTGTGCTACAAAGGGGAACTGCACCCAAGACAGAGAGTGCAGTATTCCTCTTATGGGGGGAGGTAATGTAGGTCTGAGGCTCTCATTCTGCATTCACACACTTAGAGCAGGGGACTAAAGGGTTAACCTGATGTTTGTGAAGTCCCAGTCCCAGTTGGAGGAGTGTGGGCAGAGCTGTAAAAGCACAGTGAGAAGTCAGAATATGGGAGGAAAGAGAAGAAGCAGGAGCTAAGAGGGAGGGCGCCTGTGAAGGAAGGCAGCCCAGACAGAGAGGGGAAGACAGAGGGTGATTGAACACCCTGGCCCAGTCCAAAGCTGGGTACTGGCTCTGAAGCAGAGCAGAGGTCCATCCCTGAGCCGCAAATACTGGTATGATTGACAGCTTAATAGGAGCATGATCCGCCCGACATACGTACAGTCCCCACCAGAAGCATTAAACAGGGTTGAGCCCCCGCTGAGAGAGAAGAGTATCTCATATCACCCAACAGGCCTGGTAGTAATCGGGAATCGTGCAGGGCAGTGCGAGGAAGAAGGAGTGCGCAGAGGTAGGACAGTGAAAAAGAAAAGAAGGAACATCACTGGAGCCTCAGAGAGACATTGCTTCCTCCTATAACAACTGGTTCACTACCCAAGCTGTAACACCTGTGAACTGTGTACAAGCTGAAGGTAACTGGATTAAAGAACCCATGCAGAGCAAGTGTCTGTGTTTCCTTCTTGGTGAACTGTGACATTCCAGTCTCACAGCAAAGATTTTGCTGCCCTATTCCTATCATCACACTACACTGCCCCGGGAGATCCTGCTCTACCTGTAGGGAGCTACAACACCTTGCTGCCATCCATTCTCCGGAGGTCTGCAGCAGCGCCGATGCCATCACCGGATCTACAGGTGGTGTCACGACATTCATTTATAAACTTTTACCCCTGTAAATATCATTTTTTGTTGTCACCTCAAGGGCACAGGCTCGGGCACCGACCACCTGTGACATCCCCGTACCCAAACGCCCGAGATTTTAGTACCCCAGACCCTTGTGGGCCTGACAACTTCATGAAATGATCCCCAAAAATTTAGATCTGAGGGGAATAAATTTTCTTTAATTTCATTACTGGAAAAAGGAGAGAGCAAGCAGCCCACTTAAAAGAGAGAGAGAAAGAGGGGGGCCTCACTGGCCATGAGTGGCTGCAGTCTACAATCTAGGGGATGGTGGTCCCCACTGACAATTAGAGCCTACACTCCAGATGAAAAAGCACCTCACTGGACATAAGAGCTTACACTCTAAAAATGAGTTACTCTACAGTTGGAAAATGACTCTTTCATACAAACTGTACTTTATTGTGAAGTTATATTTTCTAATAGTCCAGGCACTGACTTCGACTGTTCAAAGATTGATACTTTATCATATATCATAGCACTTTGAGGAAGCCTGCTTGGATGGCAATTTCTGAAAAAGCATTATAACTGCTTGGCTTGCCTGCTACAACAAGAAATCAAGAAGTTAACCAAATGTACAGGGAGATTTTCATAGAAACAAACTACAACATTGATGAACTCACAGCATTTGTCTCTCACGAGGAGCCCCTGTTGGTACAAGACCAAAGAGACGCCTACAACCAAATTTTAAGTTTCACTGGAACCAACAAGAGTGGGATTGTTTGTTGATGCACCAGGTCAAATAGGAAAGACATTTATAGTCAACTTGCTCCTGAAGAAATTTCAGAAACAACAAAAGATTGCACTTGCAGTGGCATCTTTTTGAATTGCAGCTAAACTGGTGCTAGGATGGCATGTTCGACATTCAAGCTACCGCTTAACCTATCTCACAGTGACAGCCCAGTATGTAACATAGCCAAGGGATCAGGACTAAAGATGAGCGAACTGAACATGTTTGCCAATTTCAAATTTGACACGAACATTGACGATTCGTTTGTGTTTGGAAAACCTGAGCAATTTATTTATAAATCAACAAACGTGGCTTTGTTTGGAAAAAAGTTTGAAATTGTAAAATGGCTCTAAAACTTTTTTTAGATGAATAGCATATGTCCATTATGTTGTTCCCATACATGGTCTTATAGGTCTGTTCACACTCAAGAAACACCATAATATGGATATTACTTCTTGAAAATGTGCAATCCCTTTATTTTATTTCATTCCTTACATTTAGAATACAGATTTTTGCATGTGCACTAGTGTGTTATTATAGCATTAATCTTAGACCTGTACCTGCATCGCTCATTAGCCTTATTCAACATTCCATAAGAATTGGTGGTGAGCTGAAAATACTACGGTATTTTCGTTTTCTTATTTCTTCTCCAAATCTCTTAGGTTTCAATAATCACTTCCCTCAACTGCAAGCACATGTGTTACCTGTGGCTAGGGGATTGGAATTTGTAAATCAGGTGCCTTCAGCAGCCAACCCTATGGAGGGATTAATGAGAAACTAGGCAACAAGATTGGGCAAATAATAACATCCCCTATGTGATTAGGTCCTGGAGCTGGAAGAGACAGGACTTAGCAAAAGGAAAGGAGGTCTGTGCAATTTTGAGATTGCCGGTCAACACAGCAACACTGTGCTACCATGTGTCTGCAGTTTGGAGACCTGATGGATCCACTCCAAGAGATATCTGCTCTGAAGGTTGTGACCTTCCTCACCATCCCAGGGGCCGAGAGTGCTTCACCACAACCGGAGCAGTCCTCAGAGGGATGTCCAGTGCTATTTCTGCATGCCTGAAGAGGTACCACCAGAATGAAGATCAGAGTCAGGAGGTCAGCTGTTCTGTATGCCAGCCGGAAATCAGACCACCAAAGATCAGAGGCAGGATCCAGCAGCATTCCTGGCCTTATTAAACCTGCAACCAGTCGATCTGCAAATCAAGTAGGAGGGGAACGAGGAGGCGCTAGTAGTGCTAGAAGCCCCTCTTTCCTTGTCTTCCTTAGCACCCTCACCAGAGGCTTCTGACCAGGATAATGTCATTTAGGGCCCCCTACTCCCTCCCAGCAAGTATCCATATAGAAAAAAATTAAAATAATAATAATCTACAATCTGATCCTGACCAGATCAGTATTGGATATAGAATATATAACCTAAATAGCAGGAACTTAGCCCCTTAAGATACAAGAAGACCAGTCACTGCGACAAATCCAATGGTAATTATTTTCTGTAATTTTTCTAAAATTAATAAATTTTTACAAAAGTGTTCTTACACTCAATAATCACACTGGTGAGAGAATGACAATATTTTGGCTAAGCACAGATGAAGGACATGAAATAACCACTAAATAAGACAGATACTCTGCCATTGGCCCAAGTTAAGACTGCTGTAAACCCCATTATGTGGTATGATCGACTACCCATATAGTCTAAATAGTCCACTCGTTAAATGTCAATTCAGAGCAATCAAATTGCTTCTATTTACCTTGAGACATAGTGGTGTAAAAAAGAGCTGGCGACAGTGAAACCTCCAACCTTGACACGTGTTTCCCTGCCTGGGGCAGCTTTGTCAGGAGGTGCGGCTTCATAGCTGAAATATGTCCCTTATATAGTGTTAAACTAATGGGATAATTCACTGCAGCTGGTGTGCGGTGGCGCCCCTGCCGCATGTTGTATCACAGAACACTGTGACGCGCCGGCCGCACGCCGGAGATGATGACACGGAGGTGTGACGTCATCCACCCCACCACCCGGCAACGTTTACCAGAGCGGTAACCTCCGGAGGCCCAGCACATGCGCACCGGGCGCGCTCCAGTTGTGTAAGCATAGCTGCATTATCTTAACCAGTGCATACCAAACAGGGGAAAAAAGAGAAAAAAATTAACCCTAAGCTTAACTACAATGAGGAGTAAGATGTCACAGAGCACAAATGAGTATATATACATGTGAATCAAGGCTTTGCTAAGCATGTTACTAAAAATTGTCATGAACCTATGTACATGGATCATAACAATTCCCATTGCAATCCTATCTAGATATAGATAGGAAGCAAAGTATATCACAATGCATAACAGTAATTAATGCCACATAGTAAACTAAAGTAACATATTACTACAATACATTTCTGTGCATATCGCTACCAAAGAGTATCCAAAGAAAATGTATGCAAAATAACAATAGTTGACATTTCATACTTGTAATGTATACAATATCATATGCAAACATATTCGAAAAAATAATTTACACTCAGCCCTAAATTCAATCCATAACCCCCATTACAATAATACTTAGAACCAGAAGACGATAAAAAGAACATTTTTATATATCGTGTGCATTCAGAGCATCCAATCTTCCAGATTTAAATGATCTCCAGGTTGGTATAAAAATACTATTATCCATGTTTTCTTATTCATATTCATTCCCATCAGGTGTCATCTTCCATAGATGAATCTATACCAAATGCTCCTGAAGGTCAGAACAGATTGAGGCAAAAGCCACTACAAGGGACATATCAAAGACAAAATTAAAATCCAAACTAAACAGTTTAAAAACAATAGTGAGCCCACAAAACCACTAAAATTATGTACCGTATATACTCGTGTATAAGCCGACCCGTGTATAAGCCGACCCCCCTACTTTTGCCCCCAAAACCTGGGAAAATTTATTGACTCATGTATAAGCCGAGGGTGGACCCCAGCACAGGTATACAGCCCCCAGCAGTGTGGTATACAGCAGCCTCCCCAGTGGTATATACAGGCCCCAGCAGTGTTACAGCAGCAGCCCCAGTGGTATATACAGCAGCAGCCCCAGTGGTAGTATACAGCAGCCCCAGAGGTATATACAGCAGCCCCAGTGGTAGTATATAGCCCCAGTGGTAGTATATATACAGCCCCAGTGGTAGTATATAGCCCCAGTGGTAGTATATAGCCCCAGTGGTAGTATATAGCCCCAGTAGTAGTATACAGCCCCAGTGGTAGTATATAGCCCCAGTGGTAGTATATATACAGCCCCAGTGGTAGTATATAGCCCCAGTGGTAGTATATAGCCCCAGTGGTAGTATATAGACCCAGTGGTAGTATACAGGGCCCCAGCAGGGCCCCCCTCATAATTTGGCGCCCCCACCTCAGTTTCTGGGCCCCCCCGCATGCAGCGCTGCACATATACATTACGTGTCTAGCAGCTGTTACCCTCCGGTGGCAGATCGCGGCTCCCGGCTCCGGGCTCCATCTTCCTCGCTGTCTTCCTGCTTTGTGACCGGCGCGATGACGTCATCGCGCCGGTCACATGACAACCAGGAAGACAGAGAGGAAGATGGAGCCCGGAGCCGGGAGCCGCGATCTGCCACCGGAGGGTAACAGCTGCTAGACACGTAATGTATATGTGCAGCGCTGCATGCGGGGGGGCCCAGAAACTGAGGTGGGGGCGCCAAACTTTGAGGGGGGCCGTATGACTCGCGTATAAGCCGAGGGGGGGACTTTTCAGCCCAATTTTTGGGCTGAAAAACTCGGCTTATACGCGAGTATATACGGTAACTACTGGCTATCTCATAAGAAAGATTTAAAACTAACTGCCTCACTGAAGCCAAACGGTGAAACAGTATTTAGTAAGGTGATCAAACATGTCTCTTTTTGGAAAAGGTGTTTTTGTACATCACCACCCCTAGCCCCCATATACACCCGATCAATACCTCTAAAGATCAAGCCTGTAGGGTTACAGTCATGAAATTCAAGGAAATGTTTGGGAATGGTCTTGATCTTCTCCTGATCTTTAATGCCTGCTGCATTTCTGATGTCTCTAATGTGCTCCTGGGCCCGCACCCTCAGAGATCGTGTTGTCATCCCCACACAAATTAGCCTGCACGGTCATGTAGCATGGTAAATGACTGCTTCCGTGCTGCATGTTATGTGGTGCACACTTTTGTATGTTCTTGAGCTCTCTAAGTTCCCAAATTCAAAGTTCTTTGGAATGGCACTACAAGCGGAGCAGTTGCCACATGGAAAGGTCCCCCAAGGTGGACCACGACTGCCAAAAATATATTTTGTCCGAGGGGGCACATAGTGGCTTGCTGTCAATATATCTCTGAGGTTACGGGACCTCCACGTAATCGCTGGAGTTTCTGTCAAAAAACAGGATAGCTCTCCGTCTGACAAAAGTACAGGCCAGTGTCTGGAGAAAGATTCCTTGAACTCTTTCCATTGTGAGTTGAACATGGTGATAAACCTCACCGCATTCAAACATTATTTCTGTATGACCCTAGATTGATGGGCCAGTAAATGGCATCTTTCCTTCTCAAAATGTCTTTCTATCCACAGTTCCCCTGACAGGGTTTCGTTTTTGGTAAGAAAGAGGTGACAGGACCCGAGGGGCAGGACACTGCCGAGTTGAAACAAAAAATGAAAAATCTACTTAAGAAAAGATTAAGGTTATGGTGGAATAAGTCGGCCCTTGAGAATTATTTGCAATGTTTGATTGTTCCAAGGGGTTTACATATCCAACTATTCCCCACTATTAGCTCTCAGGATACAGTGTTTGTTGGTAGATGGGAGGAGGCTCTCACTAAGTGTTCAACCACCCTTTTGGAATTCTTGATTGGACAGGATAAAAAAATCAGTAGAATCACTAGACACAGAGGTGGAGAACATCAGAGGCCAACTCCAGACGAAGCTTTCTCAGGAAGAATTGAAAATATTTGGTGGGTCTTTGGATGAAATATTGAATAGGTGGGAAATTGAGATCCAAGCAGGCAAGGCTAAGAAATTTAAGAGGCATTTGGCGGACTATCAGAATCAAAGAGTATATCGGTGGCAGATAGGGAACACGGAGGCAGCAATATCACCAGCACGCTCTCCATCAATTACCAGTGCATCCTCTGTTTTGGAGGGCGAATGTGCAGATTTTTTAGCCAAACAGGGAGTGTACGCCCAAACGCCAGGAACGAATCTGTTGGTCCTTTCCCCCAAAGTCCAGGGCAAAGATTTCCTCAGAGATACAATATGAGAAAGAGAAACCAGCACAAGAGGAATTAAAGGTAATCAATTTATCAAACCATGTTACTACCCATGCTCAAACATCTGTCCTCTAACGTGGTCTGTCCTTCTCTCCCGTGGAAGGGTTTGACCTTTTTATGGCAGTGAAGGACCTTGAATTATTTGCAAGGAAATTGATGTTGAGGAAGCAATTTGGCTCTGAAACCTATGTACCTGATTCTGATCTTGAATTACAAACATTGATAGATCTTAACACACTATTGGATGGGAGTCAAATCGATAGTGCGCCTAAAGAACCCATACATCTGCACAGCCGTTCAATACACTTCCCACCCTTGACTGGGTGTCCACAGATTGGCTTTTTACTTAAACATGATTAAACAAGATATGAACAAATTGCAATCCATCAGGTGAAAAGATAATCTTAGTAGAGAAAGATGTGCTATTAATTCACTCAGGGAACTAAAAGATGTGGTGATAAAACTGGCCGATAGGGGCAGGAATGTGGTTGTTTGTCCCGTGCAGGTGTATGAACAAGAAGTGTACAGGCAATTTCACAATACCTGTTGTTATAAGAAATTGACTCAAAATCCGATGTGTGGTTTTAGGGATGCTCTCAGATGCTTGATGATGGGGCAGAAAGCCATGCGCTTACCCCCAAAATGAGGGATTTACTACTCACGGAACATCCGGTGACAGCGACATTCTATCTTTTGCCTAAAGTTCACAAGGACCCTCTGTCCCCACCGGGGAGACAGATTGTCTCTGGGATAGGGGATCTTTGTGAACCAATTTGTCAATTTGTGGATTTCTATTTGAGGCCGTGTGTGGTGACACTCCCATCATATATACATGATTCTACAGATGTGCTGAGGAAGCTTGACAGGGTGATTTTGGAGGATGACATGATGCTGGTAGCTGTGAAGTGGAATCACTTTATACTTCTATCCGCCATGACCAGGGTCTAAGGGCAGCAGAATTCTTTTTAAAATGACCAATCTTGGTACAGTCTTGGTGACATTCATCATCAGACTGTTGACTTTTCTTCTGTCCCAGCGCTACTCCCAGTGGACAAACACGTCTCTGCTCACCGAGAAAGGCCCACAAGCAAATAGCAACTAAAAATCGCTGCAGTAAAGGCCTGAAAGACCAATAAAAAGGTGGAAACACAGCGTCTGGTGACGTCTATGAGTTCAAAACTTTAAGCAGTCATTGCCAACAAAGGGGTTTTTTCAAGCAGGGGCTGGCTGGTGGACCTTGCCCTGGGGGCAGAGTGATACTTCCAGCCCTGGCAGTAATTGAGGACCGGGGGAATTGGGGGTGCTTTCAGACCCGACCGGCTGAAGAGCGTGGGTGGTAGGGGGGTGCTGTCCGACCCAGCTGGCTGAGGAGCAGGGGTGGGGGGGTTAGGGGTTGCTGACACTCACCACGCTGCCTGCCGCATGCGGCCGTCCCCTTCCTGAGTCCCGCTGTCATTACGGCAGCTGCGGCCGCAAAGCAACGCTGGCTGGGCCATATTATTTAAGGGGGCGGCCCTAAATTAGGGCAATACCACCAGCCTGAGGGGCGCTTGCCCCCTTGCCACCTGGGCCAGTCCGCCCTGTCACCAAATATTAGAAATTAACATTTTATTGAAAATTATTTAATATATCCAATTATCTTTGAGCCCCTGAAATGAAGGGATTGAGTTTAAAAAATGCTTTAGTTCCTCACTTTTTTATACAATCATTTTGTTCAACCCACTGAATTAAAGCTGAAAGTATGAACTTAAACTGCATCTGAATTGTTTTGCTCAAAATCCATTGTGGTAATGTACAGAACAAAAATAAGAAAAATGTTGTCGCTATCCAAAATATATATACAGTATACCTAACTGTATGTCTACATTAGAGCTTATATTATGACATTGCTAATATATGCAAAAACAGGCACAAACAATTTAATGCATTTTGAGATAATTTTTATCAGAAAGCTGTAAATAGTGTGCACCCCATAGTCCTCCTTACAGAACATGCACACCTCATAGACTTCCATATAGTATAATGCATATCCCATAGCCCTACATACAGAATAATGCACACCTTATAGTTCTCCATATGGTATAATGCATTCTTTCATATAGAATAATTTTCCTCCTATAGTCCTCTATATACAATTATGCATGTTCCATAATGTTCCATATAAAATAACGCTAAAAGTCGAGGTTGACTGGTGAAACCTATGTGTAAAGGTGCTAGATGGAAAAAACATTATAAAATAAGTTGCACACTAAACACTAGGAAAAAAATGAATCTAGCATACTGGCTATAGCAATGAGTGTCAAGGCAAATAGGTAAAGCTAATTCAAATGTGTATGGGAAAAAAGCATTGTGGTTATAGTTAAAAAATTACAACACTATCCAACTGTATTCAATTTTCCTATCTTAAAGGGAACTTGTCCTATCCCCTAATGGTGTATATATAGGGTTAATCTGCAGGTTAGTAGCATTCTAACATTCTAAAGCTACCCAGCGACAGCACTGAAACCACAGCTACTGCGAGGAAAATAATTGTATTCCTGCTGGCAAACTCTAGCTTTCAGTATAAGAAAACATCCAATACTCAAAGTTGAGTATGATGCAAAAATAATAAATTATTTAGTGACAAAATGTAAATTATATAACACGTGATGTTTTTTGTCACCTTTCCCAAACCTACACTAGAAAAGGAGGAGAGAAAGGAGCTGCACTGTCAAGAGAACAATATACAATATGAATAGTCTTAGTCTTACGTGAGATGTCCTGGCCATATGAGCAGTGACAGCACTTTTATGCATTATGTCTGCCATCCAATGCCAATCAATTACACTGCATTCACGGTTCCGCCGAATGTGATGCACTCTGCTAGCCATGACAAATGTCAGCTTCGTAGCCTAATTGGTTGAGAAGTCATACTGGGATACATAACTCCTGCCAGCATTTTTGATTTTAGTATACTCTTTTGTGTCCTACCCTGCCCATGATCAAATCATGCTCCATGCATGGTCAGACAAATTTTACAGTACTAATTATTAACAAATCCATTGATCACACAATGTAGTTTTTACCCATAATGGCACAAAATCCAAAAGGGAAAAGACAGCTACATCCAATTTCACTAAGCTACAACAAGAAAAGCTAGGATTTTTTCATGATTTTATTAACACTTTTTAAAAAATTCACTTACACGTAAAAGACATTTTCTTATACATGTGATCTTATTATATTTGCCGCCAATTGACTGTGTTGGTGCATATTTGAACTTTTGTAATCTCCTTTATTACATTTTCATAGTTGTATTGGTACTTGGCAGTGGATCTGTGTATTTCTGTTTCTCCTTTGTGTCTTTAACGTGTAAGTGAATTTTTAAAAAAGTGTTAATGAAAGCATGAAAAAAATTCTACCTTTTCTTGTATCATTTTATAGTATGTAGCAATGACACATATGTAAGATTACACAGGTGTGCGGCTAAAAAGCTGTTTGAGTATTTTCATCTAATTTCCATGTATTTCAGTGTGCTGAAAACGAAAAAAATATTGAAAAACCCTGCAGGTCCAGATTTGCCACAAAATGCAACAGTCTCTTCAAATTTAGAAATGTTTCTAAATTTTGGGTATTTTTTTAATCTTAGTGATTTTAACCAAATTTAAAGTCAAATTTACTAATAATTCACATCAGTGCATTCAAGACATACAAAGGCAATAAATATAACTTGGTGAAAAAAATGTCATCCGAGAAACTTTGGTACCTCCTCATAAACTTCTTCTAATACCTCTCAACATAAAATTGGGATTGAAGTAATTTGTAAAATCAAGTTTTCAGGTCTCTCAGATGCAAAATTGAAGGAAGATGTGTTTGTCGGACCAGATATTAGAAGGCTTATAGATGATCAAGAGTTTATCAATACCATGATGGATCCTCAAAAAGAAGGGTTGATTTCATTTGAAGAGGTCATAGAAAATATGTTATGGTGAGTTTACACACACCAATTTCTGTGTCCAATATCTGAACAGATCTCTGGTTGCAGTGAAATCATGGAGACATTGTTCAATTTTGTGGCTGTGTACAAATGTAACAATGTGTCCATGATTTCACTGCAACCAGAGATCTGTTCAGATATTGGACACAGAAATTGGTGTGTGTAAACCCACCATTAGGCAATAACAAAGATCCTGACTACAAAAAGATCATTGGACGAATGCTGAAAGCATTTCAAACTTTAGGTGGGCTGATGAGTTTGAAAGTGCATTTCCTCCATTCCCACCTTGACAACTTTCCTGAAAATTTGGGAGCCATGTGTGAAAAGCAAGGTGAACGATTCCACCAGGACATTAATGCTATGTGCACATCTGACGTTTGTGCATCTCTGCAGAACGTCCAAAAACCGGTGTAGATTAGCAGAAACTGAGTTTTCTGTGCTCAGTATTGTTCCTCGTTTTTCAAGGGTTTTTTCGACGTTTTCCGCCCGGTTTTACAGCGTTTTTCTCGGCGGTTTTCTTGCCGTTTTTTCAGACTGGTCTCTGGTGCACTTGTTATGCTGGAACCGCTGGAAAAACGACCAAAAGAAGTCACTTGCTCTATTTTTGAAAACCGGTGGAAAAACTGAAAACGACCAGAAAAAAACCGTTCTAAATGAAGACAGCGTTTTCTAAACTCCATTGAGTATCATGTTAATCCAGCCGGTGGCTAGGATTAACATAAATTAACATAAAACTGAGCGGAAAACGCCGACGGAAACCGGAAAAAAGCAGCCCACAAACCGACTGATGTGCACATACCCTAAGGCCACGTGCACAAGCTGAGTATTTGATGAGTTTTTTACCTCAGGATTTATAGCCAACACCAGGAGTGGAGCAATCAGAGGAAAAGTCTAATAGAAACACCTGCACCACTTCTGTATTTAATCATCCACTCTTGGTTTTGGCTACAAATCCTGAGGTAAAAAACTCATCAAATACTCACCATGTGCACATGGCCTAAAGAGATGGACAGAAAATACCAGGGAAGATGGAGCATTACAATGATGACAGACTACTGTTGGAAGCTTCATAGAGACATTACAGATACAACTCACAAGCGCAAATGTACCAAGAGGAACATCACAAGGAAGAAGAATCGATTTTAGTGTGTGTAAGGCTGCCTTCACATTAGCGTTTGTGTCTGCATGCTGATGGCATGCAGACACAAACGCTGTCAAAAGCAGGGTCCAAATGATGTGTCCGCAGCGGATAATGTCCGCCTGCGGACACATCACTATGGAGCCCGGCAGCCAATCGGCGCTGTCCGGGGGCGGGCCGGGGGCGGAGATCAGCGCCGGAGATCTCCGCCCCCCGACCGCCGGTAAGCACCGGGACGTGTCGGCGGGGAGAACAGCTGATCTGAAAGCTGTTTGAATCTTCCCGCGCCGACACTGAGAGGAGATGTCGGCGCAGGAAGATTCAAACAGCTTTCAGATCAGCTGTTCTCCCCGCCGACATCGCTAGGAGATTACCAGCGGCGGGGAGAAGGAGGACAGCAGAGGGTCAGCTGATCTCCCGGTGGCCGTCGGTGAGCTCCTGTGACATCACCGGCGGCCACCGGGAGATTTTTCAATGGGTCCGCAGCGTTCTCCCGCGCTGTCAAGCGCTGGACACTGCGGACCCATTGACGGCAATGCATTTTTTGTACGCTTGGGGACGCTTGCTGATCTTCCAAGGTCCCCAAACGCACAAAAAATGCAACATGCTGCGTCCCGGGTGCGGATGCTGGACACCGGAAGGAGCAGATATCGTCCGCATCCGCACCCGAACGCAGCAAACGCAGGCACCATGCGTTCCTATGTTAAACATAGGAACGCAGTGCGCATGCGTTTGAATGCGTATGGCAACGCAGCATACGCTGCGGCGCCAAACGCTAATGTGAAGGCACCCTTAGTGAGCTCATTCCAGGTAAAAAAAAATGATTTTTATGAAACATTTGTAATAAAAAATTAATTTTAGTAGTCTATTTTCATTTTATTTTCAGGTTTTGCCTTATCTACTCTATAATTGCCGTAGGCAAAATCGTGTCGGACCCCGAAATCGCCGTGGCTTTGTCACTATGTGACGTCACCACGCGCGAACAATGGCCGCGAAGCGGCCATTGCGAGTCGCTGGCCGAAAATAGAACCAGAGGCTCGACCACAAACTTAGCGATTTACCGCTGAGGTAGCGCGAGCAATGGCCGCGAGGCCATTGCGAGTCGCTACCTCAGCCGCCGCACCTGCCGCAAGTCCCCCTATACTTTGTATGGGGATCCATTGCGAGTCGCTGGGTAGCGCGAGCAATGGCCGCGAGGCCATTGCGAGTCGCTACCTCAGCCGCCGCACCTGCCGCAAGTCCCCCTATACTTTCTATGGGGATTACCGCTAGGGATGGGCGAATCTACTCGCTAGGACTCGTTACTCGGCGAGTAGTAAGGGACTCGCAGGACTCGGTACTCTGCGAGTTTCCCAGTGATTACTCGCGAGTCTAATGCAAATCAATATCAATCCTAGTTTTGTCAGAAACGCTGACAAAACTAGGATTGCCATTGTTTGCATTAGACTGGTGCAAGTAATCACTGGCTACTGTGCCAGTGATAGCAGGGAAACTCGCAAATAACTTCTGTTTCTTTGCGAGCCGAGTCCAGCTGTCTTCTCTGTGCAGCTCCAGGGTCCTAGAGCCCGCCTGCTCACAGACATTATGTAGCAGTGCTGAGATTGTTCTCAGTCTGCTCATTCCATGTGTACAGACATGAATGTCTGTGCACAGAGATGATGTAGCAGTGCTGAGATTGTTCTCAGTCTGCTCATTCCCTGTGTACAGACATGAATGTCTGTGCACAGAGATGATGTAGCAGAGCTGAGATTGTTCTCAGTCTGCTTATTCCCTGTGCATAGACATCTATATTTATGCACAGTGGATGTAGCAGAGAGGACATCGCGTTTTGGACTGCGTCGGACGGAAGAGTATTTTTTTAATTAAAGATGGAGTCCCTAATGGCTTTTTTTTTTATTTCTAATAAAACATTTTCCTTGTGTTGTGTTTTTTTTAAAACAATTTAATAGAAATTCATGGCGGTCATGTCTAATATTGGCGTGACCGCCATAAATTTCGGGCTTAGGGCCAGCTGATAATACAAAGCTGGCCCTAACCTCTTTATTACCCAGCGTGCCACCGCTACCAGGGCCGCTGGAAGAGCGGGGTTCAGCGCCAGAGGATGGCGCTTCAATGAACGCGCCATCTTCTGGGCGGCTGCGGGCTGCAATTTGCAGCGGGGGGTGCCCAGAAAGCTTGGGCATCCCTGCGCTGCGGATTCCAGCCCCCAGCTGCTTAGCTGTACCTGGCTAGACATAGAAATTGCGCGGAGCCCCACGCATTTTTTTTTTATTATTTCATGAATTTCAGAGTCAGAGTCTCAGAGTCAGAGTCTCAGAGTCAGAGTCTCAGAGTCAGAATCTCAGAATTTCATGAAATAATTAAAAAAAAATGCGTGGGGCTCCGCGCAATTTCTATGTCTAGCCAGGTACAGCTAAGCAGCTGGGGGCTGGAATCCGCAGCGCAGGGATGCCCAAGCTTTCTGGGCACCCCCCGCTGCAAATTGCAGCCCGCAGCCGCCCCAGAAGATGGCGCGTTCATTGAAGCGCCATCCTCTGGCGCTGAACCCCGCTCTTCCAGCGGCCCTGGTAGCGATGGCACGCTGGGTAATAGAGGTTAGGGCCAGCTTTGTATTATCAGCTGGCCCTAAGCCCGAAATTTATGGCGGTCACGCCAATATTAGACATGACCGCCATGAATTTCTATTAAATTGTTTTAAAAAAACACAACACAAGGAAAATGTTTTATTAGAAATAAAAAAAAAAGCCATTAGGGACTCCATCTTTAATTAAAAAAATCCTCTTCCGTCCGACGCAGTCCAAAACGCGATGTCCTCTCTGCTACATCCCCTGTGCATAAATATAGATGTCTATGCACAGGGAATAAGCAGACTGAGAACAATCTCAGCTCTACTACATCATCTCTGTGCACAGACATTCATGTCTGTACACAGGGAATGAGCAGACTGAGAACAATCTCAGCTCTGCTACATCATCTCTGTGCACAGACATTCATGTCTGTACACAGGGAATGTGCAGACTGAGAACAATCTCAGCACTGCTACATCAGGCAGCAGGCAGGCTCTAGGACCCTGGAGCTGGGGCAGCCAGAACACAGAGAAGACAGGATCTTATCTGTGCGAGTCAGCGATTACTTACAAAGTAAACGAGCAATGCAAATAAATGACAAAACTAGGATTGCTTCAGGCTGAAGCTTCCGAGACACATCTGCGATTTGTAAATCTCACACTACTCGCTATTACTCGCTTCCCCATTCATTAACATTGGACTCGCTAGACTCGCAACGAGTAGCGAGTCCTGTGCTCGGACTCGCTAGAGTCAAGCGATTCCGAGTAATTTAGGATTCGCCCATCACTAATTACCGCGAACGCGGCAGATGCGCTTACACTTGCGGCGCGGTTGCGGTAATCCCCATAGAAAGTATAGGGGCACTTGCGGCAGGTGCGGCAAGTGCGGTTTTGCACTTGCGGCAAGTGCGGCCGCGAAAATCTTAAAAATAAATTAAAAATAACAAATAAAAAAAATAAAATAAAAAAAAAATAAAAAATAAAAATAACTATTACTGCTAATAATAATGCTATTAATGCTAATAATTATGCTATTAATGCTATTAATTGTATTATTAATGCTATTAATAATGTTATTAATGCTATTAATAATGCTATTAATGCTATTAATTCTATTATTAATGCTATTAATGCTATTAATAATGCTATTAATGCTATTAATAATGTTATAATGCTATTAATAATACTATTAATGCTAATATTAATGCTATTAATTGTATTATTAATGCTATTAATGCTATTAATAATGCTATTAATGCTAATAATTATGCTATTAATGCTATTAATTGTATTATTAATGCTATTAGTAATGCTATTAATAATGTTATTAATGCTATTAATTGTATTATTAATGCTATTAATGCTATTAATAATGCTATTAATGCTATTAATAATGTTATTAATGATATTAATAATACTATTAATGCTATTAATGCTAATATTAGTGCTATTAATTGTATTATTAATGCTATTAATAATGCTATTAATGCTAATAATTATGCTATTAATGCTATTAATTGTATTATTAATGCTATTAATAATGCTATTAATGCTATTAATAATGCTATTCATGCTATTATTGTATTATTAATGCTATTAATGCTATTAATAATGCTATTAATGCTAATAATTATGCTATTAATGCTATTAATTGTATTATTAATGCTATTAATAATGCTATTAATGCTATTAATAATGCTATTAATGCTATTAATTGTATTATTAAAGCTATTAGTGCTATTAATAATGCTATTAATGCTATTAATAATACTATTAATGCTATTAATGCTAATATTAATGCTATTAATTGTATTATTAATGATATTAATAATGCTATTAATGCTAATAATTATGCTATTAATGCTATTAATTGTATTATTAATGCTATTAATAATGCTATTAATGCTATTAATAATGCTATTAATGCTATTAATTGTATTATTAATGGTATTAATGCTATTAATAATGCTATTAATGCTAATAATTATGCTATTAATGCTATTAATTGTATTATTAATGCTATTAATAATGCTATTAATGCTATTAATAATGCTATTAATGCTATTAATTGTATTATTAATGCTATTAATGCTATTAATAATGATATTAATGCTATTAATAATACTATTAATGCTATTAATGCTAATATTAATGCTATTAATTGTATTATTAATGCTATTAATGCTAATAATAATGCTATTAATGCTAATAATTATGCTATTAATGCTATTAATTGAATTATTAATGCTATTAATAATGCTATTAATGCTATTAATTGTATTATTAATGCTATTAATGCTATTAATAATGCTATTAATGCTATTAATAATGTTATTAATGCTATTAACAATACTATTAATGCTAATATTAATGTTATTAATTGTATTATTAATGCTATTAATGCTATTAATAATGCTATTAATGCTAATAATTATGCTATTAATGCTATTAATTGTATTATTAATGCTATTAATGCTATTAATAATGCTATTAATGCTAATAATTATGCTATTAATGCTATTCATTGTATTATTAATGCTATTAATGATATTAATAATGCTATTAATGCTATTAATTGTATTATTAATGCTATTAATAATGCTATTAATGCTATTAATGCTATTAATAATGCTATTAATGCTATTAATTGTATTATGAATGCTATTAATGCTATTAATAATGCTATTAATGCTATTAATAATACTATTAATGCTATTAATGCTAATATTAATGCTATTAATTGTATTATTAATGCTATTAATGCTATTAATAATGCTATTAATGCTAATAATTATGCTATTAATGCTATTAATTGTATTATTAATGCTATTAATGTTATTAATAATGCTATTAATGCTATTAATAATGCTATTAATGCTATTAGTAATGCTATTAATGCTAACACTAATGCTATTAATGCTATTATTTATGCTATTAATGCTATCATTTATCCTATTAATGCTATTATTAATGCTATTAATGCACATACTAATGCTATTAATGCTATTCGTAATGCTATTACTCCTATTAATACTGCTCTTAATGCTATTAATACTGCTATTAATGCTCTTAATACTGTTATTAATGCTCATAATACTGCTAATAATGCTATTAATACTGCTATTACTGCTAATAATAATGCTATTGCTAATATTATTGCTATTGATGATGCGATTATTATTTAAAAATCTTTAAAAAAACAATAAACATATTCTAGACACCCGATGCATTTGCATCGGGCTCACAGCTAGTTTAACATAGTTACCTAATTCGTCAGAAGACATGATGTTCTATGAGAAAACGGAGGACATTTTTGGATTCAGTGCACCCAAAATATATGGAATAGCAAAAACGGCTCCTGAAAAAATTCATTTTGCAGACCTGTGTTTCCTCAGCACAGGAACATTTTTTTTAAACGCATATCATTGTGGAAATTATTATTATTCCAAGATTTATTGATTAATATGAACTCTAAAATTACCTTTGTTCATCGAGAAAACCTTAAAAGGACTAAGGGGTAGAAAATATAGAGGTGTTACAGAAAAAAAATTGAAAGTCCAATTGTAAAAAAATGACTATTACAGCAGAGTGCGCAGAACACTGACTCAAAATGATGATTTTACTGTCATTTATAACAACTTCCATATTTGATCGAAATGGGTGTTGTGCCATGTATTCCATAACGCCCTCCACTTCCTCCTCAGAAATACACTTACTGGATGCAAGGAGGATAACAATGGCCTGCATTTACTACTACCAAAGTAGCTGGTGAAAGTAGTGATGCTGCTGTACGTGACATGTGCATTATTATCCAAGGCACAGTTTTCGGGGGGTTTTACACTATCACATACATTGACACTGCTAATTTGAATTTTACGATTTTGCATAACACTATAATTATTGTGTACATAGGACCCGCTGAAGCATGCAGCACGCAAAATGGTCACCATCGTCCCTCCGTCCTCCCTTCCCTGCACCCACCGATGTAAACTTTTTGGAATTAAGCTGTTCATGGAATAAAGGATCTCGGAGTGCCGCTGTTTTCTTCTTAAGACTATAATTATTGTGACAATCTTTTCAATCCCACTTACCAGTCTTTATTTTCAGCCAAAAGGACTTATCAAGAAATGCTGTGGGTATATGTGCAATGTAGCAGCAGGTAACAGATTAGGGGTGGTGGTAACTTTTACATGTTTAACTTCTTTGGGACATAGGATGTACAGAATATGTCCAGGAAACCTTTGCGTTTCCGGCCATTGGACGTATTCAGTATGTCATACAGTGCTGTGCAAATTAATTGGGACAAAGCATTTCTTTAAGTAAAATCGTAAGTTGGGGTTACCAGTCAGTGACTCAAAACAGTTTTAACTGCTTTGAACAGGTGTGAGTGTACAACCTTGATAACAAAATGTAGTTTGACTGGTTTTAGTCAGAAAATAATAACTAGCTGCCCCCTCAGCTTCAGTTGAGAGCTTGTTTCTGTGAGGAGTGGTTTAGTGTACTTTTTCTCTCAGTGTGATTCGTGCCTGTAACAATGGATGTTACTCCACAGAAGAGGTCTAGAATTATTACTCTTAATGGACATACAAGTCTGACTGTAAGAGAAATCGCTTCCACCTTTGGTATTGGAAAATCTACTGCTTCAAGAATAATTCGCACACAATGAAACTGCATAGTTTTCTCCAAAACTAAAGGGAAATGTAGAAGGAAAAGGAAAACGACACCAAGAACTGACAAAACACTTATCAGAAATAGTAAAAGTAATGCAAGAAAAACTTGCTTTGTCCCAATTAATTTGCACAGTACTGTACCTATCTTGCGGGCACTGTGGCTGTGCCCGTGCGATCGCCGCCGAGTCTGCAGCTGATGTAACAGTTGAGATATGGCTCTTGCTGCAGTGAGCGGTGCCGCACCACTGCTGGCAGTTTAACCCTCTAAATTCAATCAACGTGATTGCAGCATCTAGGAGGCAGGTAAAGGAATTGCGTTCCTCTCCCGAGCGATCGGGTCTCCGCTTGATGTTTTTTATTTTGACATGTAAACAAAATACTGAAGATTTTAATGAAGAGACGCCTGGTGCTGGAACTTTTCTTTTTCCTTTACCATTGCTATTTATTATTTACTGTTAATGAGTGGTATCTAGGCACCTGTTCCTGGCACATGTGTTCATCTGGATTCTGGTGAGACACAACTAATCCCCTTCCCTGCTCCCAGCATGATGTTACATATACAACGGGACTGTGAAAAATAACTGGTATCATACAGTTATAAATTTAAAGGTACTGTCACTTTAAGAACAATAATATGAAAAAAGAATCCAGAGAGATTCTCATATATCTGCACTATGTGATGGTTCTATTACTATCAGAATGCCCAGGCTAATCACCCAGCTACCTCTCTTTTTTTCTCTATAAAATGTTACAAAATTAGAGATAAGAGTGCCATAGTGTTTGTACCTGCTGTTGAACCAGTCACTAGAATCAATAAGGTCCCTTTTGTGGCTGTATCACCGCCGCCAACGTACGTTTCAAAGTTAGATCTTATCTTACTCAGAGTTATGACTAAGGGGCCCTGAAACGCATGAATCGGTGTCTGGAACCTCTGCTATGTCTGCCATTTTTCTACTGTCAGTTGTTTATGCTTTTAAATGAAGATTTTGGAATAAAGTTTGTTGAAGTGCAACCTTTTGGTGCTGGATTCTTTTCTACTGATTGGATTCTCCTGGGATGACAGACATGCACAAAGAGGACAGGTGAGCTGAAAAAGACTTTTTTCAATTACTCAGCATGGGGGCCTGTTCACGCTGAGGATTCCAGCCCCCAGCTGCCTATTTGTACCTGCCTGGACGAAATAAACGACAAAGCCCCAGGTAATTTTTTTTTTAAATTTTTTAATCATTTCACGAAAATAATTTAAAGAAAAGGCTTTGCTGTATTTTGAATACCAGCCAGGTAAAACTAGGAAGCTTGGCGTTGGTGGGAGCTCGTACCTTCTTGCTGTACCTGGCTGGGACCAAAAATACAACGAAGCTCCAAATAATGATTTTTTAAAATTATTTCAAGAAATAATTAAAAAAAGGCCTCTGCTGTATTTTTGATTACCAATCAGGTAAAACGAGACAGCTGGGGGATGGTGGCAGCCCATACCTGTCTGCTGCACCTGTGCTGGTGACCAAAACTACAGTGGAGCCCCATATCACATTATAACATCTTGAAACCCTTTTTTTCCAAAATACACATGAACAAAAACAGCAAAAAACTATGCTTTTTCTTCATGTCACCAAAAAAAGGGGAATAAAACTCGATCAAAAAGTTGCATCTAAATAAAAATGATATCACTGGAAACGTCATCTTGCTTCATAAAAACAAGCTGTTTTTGGCAGCAAAAAAATAAAGCAGTTACAGCTCTCAGAATACAGAGATGCAAAAATGTGGCTAGGCACCACAGGGAAGTACTACACTGTGACAACAAATGTGTTATCCCTGTAAGTTGTCAGTTCAGGGTTTAACCTGTGGAGTCTGTTTTGCACACAAACATCTAGGATTAGGCCACTTAGAATAGCGGGGACTGGTTATTTAGTAGGTTCAAAAAGGGGTGGAATCTAGGTTAGAGCTGTAGAAGCAGGAAGTTAGTGAGAGAAGTTACCTCAGACAGTGCTGGGAAGGCAGTCAGGAAGGACAAGCCTGACAGCACAGCTGATAGGAGGGAGCCCCATCTTTAAAGCGAACCTGTCACCCCCTCCAGACATCTAAAAATAACATAGCCACCTTCTGCAGCACTAAGGCTGCATTCTGACAAGGTGTCTATAGCATTTATGGTCCCTTGATTCACTGAAATAAAGACTTTTATAAAATCTGTTTCAAACCAGACCCAAGACCAGGAGGCGGGTTTTCAAGTGTCTGTCTCCTTCCTCTGTGGTGTCAGTCATCCCTCTCTGCTCTCTGTGCACCTCCTCCAGGGCCATCTCCCTGCATTACAGAGCTTTGTCAGCTCTGCTACAACACAGAGCTGCTGTTATAGGAGACCCCACAGTAGTAAATCTAGCAGGAGGACCCTGAGCAGAGAAAGCACTGCCTGCTACATAGCAGCCATTGAGCTGAGCTGTCAGCAGTGCAGCAGAGTTGAGTTTGTGCTTTAGATCAGGGGCTGAGGATGGAGCAATGCTGTTGGGTACAAGAAACTGAAAGTGAAACCTGCTCAGCTCAAGGGCTGCTACGTAGCAGGCAGTATCCTGCTAGATTTACTACTGTGGGGTCTCCTATAACAGCAGCTCTATGTTGTAGCAGAGCTGACAAAGCTCTGTAATGCAGGGAGGTGGCCCTGGAGGAGGTGCACAGAGAGCAGAGAGGGATGACTGACACCACAGAGGAGGGAGATAGACAGTTGAAAACCCGCCTCCCGGTCTTGGATCAGGTTTGAAACAGATTTTATATAAGTCTTTATTTCAGTGAATCAAGGGAGCATAAATGCTATAGACACCTTGTCAGAATGCAGCCTTAGTGCTGCAGAAGGTGGCTATGGTATTTTTAGATGCCTGGAGGGGGTGACAGGTTCGCTTTAAGTGGGGGGCCCAGGACAGAAGGCAATGAGCCAGGACTGGTTGGAGCCAGCTGGTTACGTTGAGGGAAACCCTGGCAACGTGGGAAGCCGAGGCGGCCAGAAGTTCAACTCTGACCGCAGACCGACGAGCTGCAGGCCCATTGAAACCGGGTTGCTGACAGCGCCATAAGGTACCCCGCCCCTCAAGACTAAGTACCGGTTCAGGACACTAGAGGAGAAGGGCCAGAATTCTGGTGGTGGATGAGGCTTTGCTTACTTAGGCCCCCTCCGTCCGAACCGGTAGGGCACAGACCTTGCCTACTAGCTACAGACCGTAGGACTGGCGGAAGAGCTCTGCGAGGGTGGTAGAGACTGGGAAGAGAGAAGTTAACCCTGAAAGACCAAGAGAGAACACCTAGAGACTCCATAAGGGGGACCCTGAGCTGGCAACATCCACATGGTAAACCAAACTGTACCGAGTTCCGTTTTACCATCTGCCGGTACCTAGTAAAGTGGAGCAAAACTTGAACTGGTCTCCGTTGATCTTCCCGCCGGTGCCCGGAGGGCTCAGCATCACCAGCAGCTCATCAGAGGGGTAAGAACTGCAACACCAACTGGCACTACAACTCCCCTCATCCACAATCCTACACCGCTGCCCTGAGGTAAAAGCTCCAGCTGGACTACTCTCTGCTGTACGCACCATCACCTCAGCAGTTGGCTTGCAGCGCCGGTACCATTTTACCGAAACTACAGGTGGCGTCACGATCCCCTGTAAATACTCCCTTCTCCCCCACCATCTATTCAAATGATAACCAGGGCACGGAACCGGGATCCCGACCAGCCGTGATTTCCCCATCCAAGCCACCATCAGTCCCAGTGTCCGAGTACCTCCTAGCCCTGGCCACATCAAAAACAATGCTTTTTTTCCATAAAATAGTTTTATTGGTGTAAAATTGAAAAAACAAAAAAAACTATAATAATAATTTATCGCTGTGCTTGTACTGACCCAGGGAATAAAGCTGTCACCACTTTTACAGTGCAGTCAACAGCATAAGAAAAAAAACAATTCCTGAATTTCTGTTTCTTCATGATTCTGACTCACTAAAAGTATAATAGAAAGCGATCAAAATACATTATATGGCCCAAAATGGTACCAATAAAAAGTACAAGTCATCCGGCAAAACTCAAGCCCTCGCATAAAAGTCTGTTGGCAGAAAAATAAAAAACAGCTGCCTTCAAACTTCAGTGATGCAAAAAACCTAATTTTGTAATAAAGCGTTTTTAGCATAATAGTAGCCAAACCAAATAAAAAAAATACTATATAAATATGGTATCACTGTGATCATACCTTTCTGACAAATGAAGCCACCTAAGCATTTACACTGCAAGAGTGTAAAAATAGTTGTAAAGCCAATTCTTCAACTGATGTTGATTGGTATATTCTGCTTCTCAAAGATCACAGTACAATGCAGTTCACGTTTATCCTGCGCTGAAATACCTAATTCAGACAAAATTCCCGAAGGAAAATTCCCTGTAATGAGGCAGATGTAGTCACTTTGAACTCCCATCTGACCTGTGGTCTGGCAGTGTACATCTTGTTATGCATCTTTTTTAGGCGTGTGCAACACAGAATAGAGGCCAAACGGAGTTCAGAGTAACTTTGCTGCCTCATTAGTGAATGGATCCATTGGGGGCTTCACCTATATTACGTATTTCGGAGATGTATCTGAAACTCAAATGTAAGTGGTCAGCATAGAACACAGAATAAATGTGGACTAATGAAAAATATTCTGTACACAAATCACCATCAATATCATTCAATTCAACCCACAAAAACACAAGTCTTCACCTAGGTCCGGATTCTGTCAGTGGACATGGCACCCCCAAACTATTTCAGTTATATCTGAAATCCAAAATGGCACTCCTTCCTTTCTGAGCTATGCACTCTATCTCAAAAGTCATTTTCAATATATATATCATGTGTCAAGATATGTTGCACAACAAATTCTACGAGAAATTTTCTGTTGTCCTTATGAAAATACAAAATTTGGGGCTAAAACATTTCTGTGGGAAAAATGTGATTTTTTTTCTTTTTACAGCTCAACATTCTAAAATTCTGTAAAGCACATGTGGTTCAAAGTGCTCACCATATATCTACATAAGTTCCTTGAGGGAGTTTCCAAAATGGGTCAAATTATGAGGGGGATTACACTGTTTAGACAAATCAGGGGCTCTTCAAGCATGACATGGTGTCTGCTAATGATTCCAGCCAATTTTGAGTTTGAATTTCGCTCCTTCCCTTCCAAACCATGCCGTGCACAGAAACAAGGGTTTTCTGCCACATAAGATGTATCAGCGTACTCAGGAGAAATTGCACTACAGATTTTGGGGTCCATTTCCTCCTATTACCCTAGTGAAAATAACATTTAAGCTCATTTTGTGGAGAAAATGTTATTTTTTTTTATTTTCACGGCTAAACATTCTAAAATTCTGTAAAGCACCTGTGGTTTAAAGTGCTCACCACACATCTACATAAGTTCCTTGAAGAGTCTATTTTCCAAAATGGGGTCTCCAAACGTGACATGGTGTCTGCCAATGATTTCAGCCAATTTGTGTTTGAATGTCGATTCTTCCCTTCTGAGCCCTGCCGTGCACCCAAACAAGGGTTTTATGACACATATGATGTATCAGCGTACTCAGGAGAAATTGCTGTACACATTTTGGAGTCAATTTCCTCCCATTACCCTAGTAAAAATAAAAAAAATTGAGCTAAAGAAATATTTTTGTGGAGAAAATGCGATTTTGTTATTTTCACAGCTCAACATTCTAAAATTCTGTGAAACACCTAGGGGTTGAATGTGCTCATCACACATATAGATACGTTCATTGAGGGATCTAATTTCAAAAATGGTGTCACTTTTGGGGATTTCTACTGTTTAGGCACATCAGAGGTTCTCCAAATACAACTTGTTTTCCTGCAATAATTCCAGCCAATTTTGACCTTGAATGACACACCTTCCCTTTCGAACCCTGCCGTGCATGCAAACATAAGGGGTATCTGCGTATTCAGAAGAAATTGCACTACAAATTTTGTGGTCCACTTTTTCTATTAGCCTTGTGAAAATAGAAAAAAAATTCAGCTGAAAGAAAATATTTGTGGAAACAATGTGATTTTTTTTTTTTTTTTCGTAGCCAAACTGTGAAACACCTAGGGGTTCAAGGTGCTCACCACACATCTAGGAAGGTTCCTAGAGGGGACTAGTTTCCAAAATGTGGTCATGTGTGGGGGGATTCCGCTGTTTAGACATGTCAGGGGTTCTCCAAACGTGAAATGGCATAAATTAACTATTCCAGCAAATTTTCCACTTGAAAAATCAAATGGTGGTTCCCTTTTTCTGAGCCCTGTCATGTTACAAAACAGTAGTTTTCCACCACATATAGGGTATCAGCGTACTCAGGAAAAAATAGCACAAGAATGCTTGGCATCCATTTACTCCTTTAACCCTTGAGAAAATAAAAAAATTAAATGCAAAGAACATTTTTGGGGAGAAAATGTATTTCTTTACTTTCAAAACTCAATGTTCTAAAATTTTGTGAATCACCTGTGAGTTCAAGGTGCTCAGCACACATCTAGAAAAATTCCTAGAGGGTCTAGTTTCCAAAATGAGGTCAATTATGGGGAGATTTACAGTGTTTAGCTACATCAGGGGCTCTTCAAACGTGACATGGCATCAGTCACGGTTTTGTAAATTTTGATGTAAAAATGAGAAATTGCTAATGAACTTTGAACCCTTCTATCTTCCTAATACATTTTTTTAAAAATTGTGCTGACATAAAGTAGACATGTGGGAAATTTTATTTATTAACTATTTGTGTGATATAACTCTCTGGTTTAACGGTATAAATATTGAACATTTGAACATTGCAAAATGTCTACAATTTTCACCAAATTTCCATTTTTTTCACAAATAAATACAAAAAAAATCATCCTAAATTTACCACTAACATGAAGTTCAATATGTCATGAAAAAAATAAATCTCGGAATCACTGGGATTCGTTGAAACGTTCCAGAGTTGTCACCTCATAAAGAGGCAAACCAGGTTCTGGAGTAAAGGGGTTAATCGGTTAAGGATTAATGAAGGAATAGCCAGTGCAGCCTAATGTCCAATTATGTTTGGTCCCTTGAAAAAGAGGCAGTTACATATTGAAGAGCTGTTATTTCTAAAGCACTTCTCCAATTAAAGCTTGACAACCTTGAAATTATTTCAGGAAATGTAGTATTTCTTCCAGAAAATTATTGCAATTACAAATGTTTTGTCATACATATATTTGTTTCCTTTGTACATTATAGAACACAAAACAACATGGAAAAAAGGCAAATTGGACAAAATTTCATACCTTCAAACTCACCCGTGACAAGTAATAAGTTTGAGCAACATAAAAATCACACTTAAATCCAAATAAATGTGGAGAAATTGACTCAAGTTTGCATTGTGTATCTGTGCGCCCCACACTAAGAGAAGGAGAGAGCTTTCTGAGAACCTGAGAAACAAATTGCTGAAAACTATCAATAGTCTCAATGTTACAAATCCATTTTTAGCTATCATAATGTTCCTTGGTCCATGATGCAAAACCCATGGCACTGTAGCTAATCTTCCTGGACATGGACAGCACAGAAAAGTTGATAGAAGGTTGCAATGCAAGATAGTCTAGATGATAAATAAGCAGCTCCAATCAAGTTCCAAAGAAATTCAACACTGTCCTAAAAGCTTAGGGTGTATCATTGTCAGTGCAAACTAGCCATTCACATTAGACTGAAGTGAAACGCTATAGCAGGAGACCTAGGAGGACCACAATGCTGATACAGAGACATAAAAAAGCTACAATGCAGTTTGCCGAAACTACATGAGGAAGCCAAAATCATTCTGGGAAAGCTTCTTGTGGACAGATGAGAAAAAGAGCTTTTTGGTAAAGCAAATCATTCTTCTGTTGACCAATAATAGTAAAAGGCCTGCACATAAAATTCCACAGTACCTACAGTCAAATACGCTGAAGGTTCAACGATGTTTTGGGGTGGTTTTGTTTCCTCTAGCACTGGCAGCTATAACTGCGTGTAAGGCATCGGGAAATTTGAAGATTACCAAAGGCTGTTGGGTTGCAATGTAGTGCCCAGTGTCAGAAAGCTGGGTGTGCCTCCGAGCAGCAGAACAATGACACAAAACATATTTCAAAAGGCACCCAGAAATGGATGGGAACAAAGTGCTTGAGAGTTCTGAAATGGCCACGTGACACGAGTCACTATAGTAATAACTAGTCCCAGAAGACAACAATTACAGATAGTGATTATATTATAATACTTCTTACAGAATAAGGAAAGGCAGGTCAAATAATTCAAGGTCAGGTCCAGGAAATGACGCAGTAAAACAAAGGTTAGTCAGAGACAAAATCCAATTCACGAGCCAGGATCAGGAAAACTAGAAAGGCAAGACAGTTTACAGGGAGCAGGCAAAACAGTAGTCAGGTCCAAGGCAAAGGGTCAAAGTCCATGTAATGGAATAAAGTCAAGCAGGGTCAGGCACAAAGCAGAGAGGGATCAGTCTTACACAGGCAGCAGCAAGAGTATAATTGACACTGGATGGAGGAGCTAGAATGCTTAAGTAGAGGATTAATCAAGAGAAGTGAGCACAGATGATTGCAGCACAGACCCAGCAAAACCAAAACAGACTGACAGCCTCCACACAATAATAACATAGCAGACAAGGGCAGTGTTGAGATCGTATATTAAGGAAGATGGTGATGCACTGCTCTCAATAAACGGAGGGGAGCAATACTGCATGAAGCGGGATATAAAACAAAAAAAGAAGATCATCCAGAAGACAATTGCACACCCGTAATCACAACACAATAATTTTATTAATATTAACACAGGCGAACAACACTACATTAAAATCATTTAAAACCAGGTAGGTCCCAGTATATCAGATTGCTGTAATAACAGTGTCACATCCAATTGGTATATTGGTGCCTATGCTCAAAGAATTGTATCAAGATCATGTCTTGGGGGAACACAGTTCCTAAAGGTGATCAAAGTTGGAATACTAATACATTAATAATGAATAAACCATAATCCCAAAGAGAAGCAACCTGTATGTGATATAAATCATACCCAAATAGATGCTGCAACCTGGGTGACTGGGGCCCCACGCGTTCCGCTGTGCTTGGCAGCTTTCTCAGGGAATCTTATGAACCAAGTATTAGTTCATCCTTATATACAAATTCATATGATGTTAAGTGGGTCATGATTGCTAGTGATAATACGTTACACCTGTAGCCAAGGAGGAGTCACCTGAAGTTGTGTGTCCACACAGTAGCCATGGTATCAGGGGGTAGAAGGCAAAGGTCAAACAAGCACATCCGGCCACGCGCAGGGGAAACGCACGCGATGTGCCCCGGCAATGCATGCGGCCGCCACGATGGTACACAATGCGGCCGCGTACCGGAAATGATATAATCCAGTTGCTATGGTGGCACTGGATTCACCTGCATGCCGAAAGTGACACAGTCCGGTTGCTCGAGCAACGCAGTAAACACTCGCGCACCGGAAGTGACATTATCCGGTCGTTATGGCAACATTATGCACACCCGCGCACCGGAAGTGATGCTTATCCAGTCGTCATAGTAGCAAAGAATACAGATGAGATGGAGAAAAGAAGGAACTGAAGCGCATGTTTTACTAGTGCAACATCGGTGTAGACATGCTCATTGTTGGAATAATTGCAATTGGCACAGTTATTATATAGGATCGACCACACCTGGTTTACTCTGGAAAGAATAGCGGAGGCGCACTAGTTTGAAGGAAATAAATTTCCCTTTTTCATGTCAGTGTGATTCACAGTCCCAGTGTATCACCAGGGCCCAGACTAAGTCACTATATGTGTTTGGATGTAAAGATGGTGTATCCATCATGGATAAGAGGATAGATCAACACAAAAACAATATATGTAATATCCTAAAGATCAAAAAAACATATCTGTATATAATCATAAGATACGTCCTCCATTTGTTCACGTTAATTTGACAGATGCGGGCAAAACCACCCCGAGGAACAGTATTTTCCAAACAAGGATGGTGGACCCCCATCCGTCACAATGGATTAATGATCAGGAGCTGGATATCTGTGTAAACATGTGATGACGAGGTAAAATAAGTGTCCCCAGTATTTATGTCTAAATAAGTGCAAAATGTAATAACACTTGCCCATCTTATATTGCCGGTGCTATGAAAATATGACTACATATATACAGTTCGAAAAATATATAAATCTTTCTTGACACAGAAGCTTAATAGTTACAATGCAATCACATATTCAAGACTTCATCTCACACTAGAAAATGTATATAACATTAATGTGAATATCAAGAATGAATCAATTGGACAACTTTAAAATGGGAAATCCAATAACCTGTGATATAAAAGCAGTCTTGAATGGCCCATAAGGAGCTCAACATTTAATTTAAGATAGAAAATACACCCGGGGATGTGGTGTAGCCCTCCCAATACCTCCAATGTACAGGTAAAAGAACCAATGGAGGCCCCCAGTTTGCAGCATCAGGACGTAGGGAGTTCAGAATACACAGTCAAAATAGAAGAGACTCCTGAGGGTATACCATAACCCTCCCAATACCTCAAATATAGGGGTCAAGGGACCAAAAGAGGCCCCCAGGTTGCAGCATCAGGACAAGATGAACCCCCAATCAATTATGTTGCATCAAAATTGATGGTAACAATCCTATTATGAACCAAATATGAGCCAATACAAGCTTTATCCACAGTATGTCAATATCAGGAAAAGAGGAAAAGCATTCCATAGATGGGCATCAATATGATACCAGAGTCAATCCAAACTTCAATCCTTATTGTGCAAGGAATGCATCCGCAGGATCTATCCGTCCCAGATTGTAGGTGTGTACCCAAATAGATCGATCTTTGTCCAATATTCCTCACTTCCACCGTGACCATCCAGGTTAAGGGTTCATGAAAAGCCAAACCGAAATTAGCTCCTATGGAAAATGGACAAATATACCATCATAAAACATAAAGACATATATCCAGGATATGGATCACCTTAGTTATCCCAGAAATCCAGTGAAGAGTAGTTAATTATTTAATCTATGTGGGGTGATAGAACGTAGCATGAAAATCCATCTTGCCTCTGTTTGCAGAAGTCATCTATGGGCAAATGCCCCCCGTCCATTACTTTGATATTTCTGGAGTCACAAGACTCGGAGGCCATTGGAACTTCCCCGATGTGCAGTGAAGAAGTGGGCTGCCACTGAAGTGAGAGCGTTACCCTTAGCTAATGCTCCTGCTGCTAGGTTTATTGTGGACATGTGATGTTGAATCCTGCATCTCAATTCCTGGGAAGTTTGTTCCACGTAAACTTTGTTGCATGGGCACACCAGAGCATATATTACGTCCCTGGATTTACAGTTGATATATGTTCTTAATTTTTGCTCTCTGTTGTCCAATGGATTACGGAACGTATCACGGACTGAATGCATGAATCCACAGATATTACAGTTCCCGCATGGGAAGGAACCGCATAAACAAATTCCTCGAACCAGGGGAACTGTTGCTTCAGAAAAATTACTACAGGTGACAATGTCACCGATATTGCGTGCCCTTCTTGCTGTTATTTGTGGTCTAATATTGATTAAGGACCTAGTCTGATTATCCTCTAAAAGAACATCCCAATGGTTGTCTAAAATTCTGCTCACCTCACTCCATTGGTTCTTGAAGTCAGTGATAAACCTCACTGTTGTTTCCTGTATCCGTTGTCGTGGTCGTAGTAATGAAACTTGATTTTCCTTATTTGCCCTCTTGAACGCTGAGGAAATAACTTGCTTAGGGTATCCCCTTGATCAGAGTCATTCTGTTAGACCTTTGTTGTCCATATGGAAGCCATCTTTTGGTATGTGTAGGATGGAAGCTGTGGAATTGGAGGAGATTATTAGTAGCCGTGGATTTCCTGAAAAGCTCAGTATGAATCTGTCCTTCAGTCAATGAAATCTGTAAATCCAGAAATGTGGCTGTGTTAGTTGACAGACTTTACGCAAGATGGATATTCAAAAGATTATTATTCAAATTCTCCATGAATATAGTCAAATCAGTTTGTGAACCTGTCCAAAAGAAGTACATGTCATCAATGTATCTAAACCAATTGGATACGTGATCTTTAAATGCCTGTTTAGGATAGACCATCTCAAGCTCCCACGATCCAAGAAATATATTGGCGAGGGCAGGCGCGCAACGCGCCCCTATCGCCACACCAGACACTTGCTTGTAGAATGTCCGATTGAATAAAAAATAATTAGGTTGTAATACAAATCTTAATAGGTCTAGAAGGAACGAGTCGTGCAAACGATCCAAGCTTACTTTTTGATCCAGGAAATACATGAGATCGTGACAGGGCAGCAATGAGTCCAGATTTGATATTTGTTGTACATCTTTGGAATGATCTTTATACTGGGTGAAGGCGCCTTCAAATAGGAGCAAACCTGGTGCTGATTGCAGAAGACAAAATGATCTGAAATTCCAGTTGAGAGATGTAAAAAGCTTATTAATGGTTATAGGAAGAATATGATTACAGCTATTTATTCCAAAGGGTCTGCAACCAAATGTTGAGTTAAGGGTGCCAACAGTTTGTCCTGCCCTGTTATGGAGTTTTGTGTGAAATTATGTCCAGTTTGCTTTTTGTTCCCTCTGTTTTGTTTTGTGTTGTTCCAATACTCACAATAGAAATAAACGGTTCCCTGAAAAATGCCCACAGGAAAAATGCCCACAGGAAAAATGCCCACAGGAAAAATGCCCACAGGAAAAATGCCCACAGGAAAAATGCCCACAGGAAAATTGCCCACACGGAAAATTGCCCACACGGAAAATTGCCCACATGGAAAATTGGCCACACAGAAAACTGCCATTTGCAGCATCACAAAGTTTCAGATCTCTGAGGTGCAAGATGAGGATTCCCATGATCTGTGATCATCTTGTGAATTACAGTTGACCTAGTGCAGAAATGCTGAAGATCTGTGGTTTGTAGCAGTCTATCATTATCTGCAATAGATAGATCCAGTCTGCTCTCATCTCTCAGTGATTCTGCCTTACTCCTCCCTCCCTCCAGCCCAAAACAGCAGAACCGAACCAGCAGCAGATTCAGAGAAGCCATCACTGCTATCTGTACTCACAGGAGTATCACTGGATTATCTGTGGAGTTACATGAGACTGCAGGTCTAATACATTAACAACTTAGTGGGCAATTCTATGTGGGCAATTTCCGCTGACATTCTTCTTTGCTGCACAGCATCTCACCTATAACTCTATACCATTCTTCTGCCTGCAGAACATCTCACCTATAGGGTACAGGCACACTAATGGCCCCGTTACACATAGAGATGTGTCAACGATCCCACCAGCAATCCGACCTGGCCGGGATCGCTGTAACATCGCTATGTGATCGCTGGTCTGCAGTCACACTGGGTGATCCACATACCAATGCTAACTGGGATCGCTCAAAGTCTCGGGCGCAGTATGGGGATCGCTGGTCGTTGCCCCTGTCACACATGCCGATGGATGCTGGACAGCGGGAGACCAACGATGGGAAAATGGTCCCGGCCATTCCGCAGTTAGCGAGCTCATCGTTGATTGCTGCGGCATGTCACTCGCAGCGACTTCGCTAGCGAGGTCTCTGCAACGTCACAAAACCTGTGACATTGCAGAGATATCATTAGCGATATCGCTGTGTGTAACGCGGCCTTAAGGTGTGCATTATCAGAGGGATTTTGATGATTGACAGTTGCACGAGTGCTTTCCGTCTGTGGTACGAGTGTGATGCAATTATGCATTTTTTTATCAGCTACCATCAGTGTGACATCCATGTGACCTATACCTCTATACTATCCCCCTGCCCTGCAGAGCATCTCACCTACACCTCTATACTATTCCCTTGTATTGCATGACATCTCACCTATACCTCTATACTATCCCACTGCCCTGCAGAGCATGTCACCTACACGTATACTGTTCCCTGTTCTGCAGAGCATCTCACCTTCACCTCTATACTATCCCCCTGCCCTGCAGAGCATCTCACCTATAATTCTTTATTATCCTACCCTGCAGAGCATGTCACCTACACCTATACTGTTCCCTGTTCTGCAGAGAATCTCACCTACACCTCTATACTATCCCCCTGCCCTGCAGAGTATCTCGCCTATAATTCTTTATTATCCTACCCTGTAAAGCATCTCACCTACAATTCTATGTTATTCTCCTGCCCTGCAGAGCATCTCACTTACACCTCTTTACCATCCCCCATCTTGCAGAGCATCTCACCTACATCTCTATACCATCCCCGTCTTGCAGAGCATCTCACCTACACCTCTATACCATCCCCTGTCTTGCAGAGCATCTCACCTGCACCTCTATACCATCCGCAGTCCTGCAAAGCATCTCACCTACACCTCTATACCATCCCCTGTCTTGCAGAGCATCTCACCTACACCTCTATACCATCCCCTGTCTTGCAGAGCATCTCACCTACACCTCTATACCATCCGCAGTCCTGCAAAGCATCTCACTTACACCTCTATACCATTCCTCGTTTTGCAGAGCATCTCATCTGCACCTCTATACCATCCGCAGTCCTGCAAAACATCTCACCTACACCTCTATACCATCCCCGTCTTGCAGAGCATCTCACCTACACCTCTATACCATCCCCTGTCTTGCAGAGCATCTCACCTACACCTCTATATAATCCGCAGTCCTGCAAAGCATCTCACTTACACCTCTATACCATTCCTCGTTTTGCAGAGCATCTCATCTGCACCTCTATACCATCCGCAGTCCTGCAAAACATCTCACCTACACCTCTATACCATCCCCGTCTTGCAGAGCATCTCACTTACACCTCTATACCATCCCCTGTCTTGCAGAGCATCTCACCTGCACCTCTATACCATCCGCAGTCCTGCAAAGCATCTCACTTACACCTCTATACCATTCCTCGTCTTGCAGAGCATCTCATCTGCACCTCTATACCATCCGCAGTCCTGCAAAACATCTCACCTACACCTCTATACCATCCCCGTCTTGCAAAGCATCTCACCTACACCTCTATACTATCCCCTGTCTTGCAGAGTATCTCACCTGCACCTCTATACCATCCGCAGTCCTGCAAAGCATCTCACTTAAACCTCTATACCATTCTTCGTCTTGCAGAGCATCTCATCTGCACCTCTATACCATCCGCAGTCCTGCAAAGCATCTCACACCTCTATACCATTCCTCGTCTTGCAGAGCATCTCACCTACACCTCTATATCATCCCCGTCTTGCAGAGCATCTCACCTGCACCTCTATACCATCCGGTCCTGCAAAGCATCTCACCTACACCTCTATATCATCCCTGTCTTGCAGAGCATCTCACCTACACCTCTATACCATCCCCTATCTTGCAGAGCATCTCATCTGCACCTCTATACCATCCGCAGTCCTGCAAAACATCTCACCTACACCTCTATACCATCCCCGTCTTGCAGAGCATCTCACCTACACCTCTATACCATCCCCTGTCTTGCAGAGCATCTCACCTACACCTCTATACCATCCCCTGTCTTGCAGAGCATCTCACCTACACCTCTATACCATCCCCTGTCTTGCAGAGCATCTCACCTACACCTCTACACCATCCCCTGTCTTGCAGAGCATCTCACCTGCACCTCTATACCATCCCCGTCTTGCAGAGCATCTCACCTGCACCTCTATACTATCCGGTCCTGCAAAGCATCTCACCTGCACCTCTATACTATCCGGTCCTGCAAAGCATCTCACCTACACCGCTATACCATCCCTGTCTTGCAGAGCATCTCACCTACACCTCTATACCATCCCCTGTCTTGCAGAGCATCTCACCTGCACCTCTATACCATCCCCGTCTTGCAGAGCATCTCACCTACACCTCTATACCATCCCCCGTCTTGCAGAGCATCTCACCTGCACCTCTATACTATCCGGTCCTGCAAAGCATCTCACCTACACCTCTATACCATCCCTGTCTTGCAGAGCATCTCACCTACACCTCTATACCATCCCCTATCTTGCAGAGCATCTCACCTGCACCTCTATACCATCTGCAGTCCTGCAAAGCATCTCACTTACACCTCTATACCATTCCTCGTCTTGCAGAGCATATAACCTAAAATTCTATATTATTCTCCAGCCTTGTTTTCCTGTTGGCATTCATGTCTGTGGGCATTTTCCACATATCAGTTTCTGTGTGGGCAAATTTCCGTGTGGGCAATTTTCCATGTGGGCAATTTTCCGTGTGGGCAATTTTCCATGTGGGCAATTTTCCATGTGGGCAATTTTCCATGTGGGCAATTTTCCGTGTGGGCAATTTTCCGTGTGGGCAATTTTCCGTGTGGGCAGTTTTCCGTGTGGGCATTTTTCCATGTGGGCATTTTTCCTGTGGGCAATTTTCCTGTGGGCATTTTTCATGTGGGCATTTTTCTGGTCACCGAAATAAACGTATATAAGAAAATGTGATTTTGCAATAAATTTCAGGAATAAATACTTCCTTTTCTGAAAAAATGTACAGGGTGCCAACACTATTGGCTTTGACTTGACTTGACGATCTTGCAGACGCAGCCCAAAACATGTCCAGCTTCGTTTTGGTCTGCGTTTGCAGAAAATTATATGCATTTTTACTTGTGTTTGCAATGCGATTTCCATTGAAATCAATGGGTGCGTTAATGCATGTGTTTCTTCGTGTTTTCTGGCTGTAAAAAATGGATTGCAAGTCAAATGGAATATAAATGCAGATGTGAACTTAGCCTAAGAGACCTCTTGGCTATTTTTTTAACAATGTGCTGTATACAGCCCCTGAGCCTGAAGTTACGCCACTGGCCCTCAGTATACAGCAAAAGGCTTCACACAGTCCACAGTATGCAGCAAGAGACCACAAAGCCTGTGCCCGCACATAGCCCCTGTATTACACGAGGAGCACTCACATAGCTTCTGTATTACACTTGCATTCTATGTATCTCAGCAGAGAGAAGCAACACATTGTTAACCCATTCCACTGTATTTTGTTATAAGACCAGTTGGTTACCATCCCAGGGACTACAGCTAGTATTGGAATATAGATAAGTTAAGCAAATGTTACATATAACTCTCAATTACATAAAGTAGGTAAGTAGAACAAAAACACGCACATATCAATGTATAGCTTTAAAATTGGTATCTTATAATACATTGTATAGTCTACTAATTTATTGCTTGAAACAGATAAATGATGAAATATTAGTTCAATGTGCAAAGGACTATCTCTATCAATTCAGTTGACTAAGACCAAACTTAAGGGCAAAAAGCAGATCAAATAGTATTAAAGGAACAGGTCTTTCTTCAAATTGCCAAAACAGAACTATCAGCCAATGTAGAAAATGAAGGTGCCAACTATGGATAATCCACTATTATACACTAAAACTAGAGAATGCGACAAAATGTAAGTTTTCATAACAGATGGTGGAAAAACAAGCCTTAATGTATGCTTCGTGATCATGTGTGCAACTTTCTCTATACGTGCTGCTATCTGTATCAAATACTGGCGATATGTAATCACAACTGACATAGGCATGGGGTTTTGCATGATGGATATGTTGATTCATTTCCAAGGTATTTATTATCCTCTTAGTTCTGCACCTGTGTTTGAATGAGATTTTTACACTGATGTTAATCACTCCTATTATAAGATTCTATCCATTTTGTAAAAATTGCAGTGCTATGAAATAGTTGATACTACCTTGATATACTTTTAAATAGATATAGATCTGGCACTTATGATACTTGTGTTATATGTATGCATTTAACTAAGTACTTACTAAATAAATCAAAAGAGGGCAGTGATTGTCCCCGCAGACCTCTAGCAATGATTTTTGGTGTGTAACAATTTCAAATGATATCTTTCATATAATGCATTTCTGTATTTGCATATTATTATCATTAATATTTATTATTATAGCGCCATTTATCTTATGGCACTTTATGTGTGAAAAGGGGCATACATAGAAAAGTATAATATTTATGAACAACTAGCTGTACTACCCGGCTACGCCCGGGTTAATAAATAACTGCTGTTAGCTATAACAAAATAGAATTTGAATATGTCATATTAATGACCTGTAAGAAAATAGAAGCTGAGCTGTGATTGGTTGCTATAGGCAGCCTCATAAATCTCCAGCCAACAGTAAACCCTCCCCCCGGCCAGGCAGTATATGTTACCTCACACATACACATAAAAGGCTGCTCATGTGACTGACATCTGCCTTAATTCCCTATATGGCACATGTGTTGCACATTGGCTGTTTTTAATCAGATGTTTATTTTTGGAAATTAAAGATAGCACACGTATGAGGCGAGTTGTGTGAGGCGATTTGAGCACATCTGTGTCTGTCTGTGTGGTGTGTGTGTTTCCGTGGAGTGTGTGTGTGTGTGTCCCTGTGGGGTGAGTGCATGTGTCTCTATAGGGAATGTATGCATGTGTGTCCCTGTGGAGGGGGGTCTGTGCGGTGTGTGTGTCTCTGTGTTGTGTGTGTCTCTTTGTGGTGTGTGTGTGTGTCCCTGTGGGGTGAGTGCATGTGTCCCCATAGGGTGTGTATGTGAGTGTCTCCCTGTGGGGGGTGTCTGTGTGGTGTGTGTGTGTGTCTCTAGGTTGTGTGTGTCTCTTTGTGGTGTGTGTGTGTGGAGTGAGTGCATGTGTCGCTATAGGGGGGGGTGTGTGTGTCCCTGTGGGGGTGGTGTCTCTGTGTTGTGTGTGTCTCTTTGTGGTGTGTCCGTGTGTGTTTGGGTGCGTGGTGAGTATCCAATGTTGGGGCTGCACCTTAGTGAATATACACTTGCTGTTACTCTCTGTGTGTGTGTGGTGTGTATACATATCCCCGTGCATGGTGAATATTCCATGTCAGGGCCCCACCTTAGTGACTAAATGCTGGTATGTGCTGTTAATCTTTGGCCCTCTTATTAAGCCCCTCTCATTCACAACTGTCAACTGGTAACTGTCACTTTTCCCCCATTATGTAGATAGCGGCAAAATTGTTTGGTGAACTGGAACGCGCGGGGTTAAAATTTCGCCTCACAACATAGCCTATGACGCTCTCGGAGTCCAGACGTGTTACTGTGCAAAATTCTGTGGCTGTAGTTGCGACGGTGTAGATGCCAATCCCGACATACACACACACACACACACATACACACATTCAACTTTATATATTAGATACAATACAACAGGTACAGAAGGAGAGAAAACCCTGCCTGCGAAGGCTCACAGTTTGCAAGGGATGGGTGAGGATACAGTAGGTGAGGAGAGAGGACACTGCCCACAAGGACTCACAGTTTACAAGGGGTGGGTGAAGATACAGGAGGTGAGGAGAGAGGACCCTGCCCATGAAGGCTCAGTCTACAAGGGATGGGTGAGGATACAGTAGGTGAGCAGAGAGAACCCTGCCCATGAGGGCTCACAGTCTACAAGGGATGGGTGAGGATACAGGAGGTGAGGAGAGAGGACCCTGCCTGTGAGGGCTCACAGTTTACAAAGGATGGGTGAGGATGCAGTAGGTGATATGAGGTCTTCCATATTACTATAGCTTTAAAATGCCAAGACATTTTTGTGAGTGATGAGCACGGTGAGAGATTTCAACAAACTATTGTGGCTATGGAGAAAAGATATCAAGGAAAATGGAATCCACCAATGCTTGCAGATTACTGTTGGACAATTGTAAGGGATGATCTGATGTAGGAGAACAAGAGACAAGCAAAAACAAGTTGTCACTGAATGATGAACCAAATACTAAAAAACTTCATTTCCAGCTTTGAATTCAGAAGGTCAAAATTATTTATAAATGGCCCTTTTTATAACTGAACCTGACAATTTTTGAAAATATATAGAAAAGTGTTATCAATCATGTCATATTGTCATTAAGTTTCCTCTAACGGCCACATCCAGGGAGGTTGGCTCCAGTCCTTTTGACTTTAAAAAGTAGTAACAGCAACATCGAGCTGTTTTGAGATGGTCTTATAGCGTTTACCTGTCACTATGTTTGTTTATAGTTTTCTTTCTAAAGAAACAACTCTCTTCTTAGGTTTCTTTTAAAGAACAATGAACAGCTCTGATTAGGAAAACCTCTGATTAGGAAAACTTACTTATAATTTTTTTTACACCTAAGTTACACATGTCTGTATGGTCAAATTATTTTCAAACTTTTCTAGGAGTACCATCATTTTTGTCCAGGCAGTTTTATTATTTTTTATTATTTTTTTTCCTATTTAATCACAAATCAAAAGCAAAGTCTTATTTTCATTAGTTGATATTGAGTAAAATAAAAATGACTTTTGTCAGTGTTAGGCTCCACCCTATTTTTAAATGCCATCCAGATAAAACTAGACAGCTGAGGACTGGCATTCTCAGCAGGGTGAGGAACCATTTTTTGAGAGCCCCCACACTAAAGAATACCAGCGTGCAGCTGCACCCGAAAATGGAACATTCATTGTAGCCCAGGTGTTTTACCATGCTTTTCCAGCGGCCCTAGTGGTAATCTAGGTAACAAGAAGTTAATGTCACCTTTGTATTTCTTAATGTCAGGCCAATATGAGACCCGACCATTAAGAATCTCAAAGAAATATTAAAGAATCTTGGGCCTAATACCAGCTGGCTTTTCAAAGTTAGCATTAATTAACCCCTTATTATCCAGTGTGCCACCACCACCAAAGCCACTGGGAGAGCCTGGTAAAGTACCTGGAAATGGCGCTATGAGGAATATGCCAATTTTAGGGGTGGCTGCAGACTGCTGTTCTTTAGTGTGGGGAGACACTAAAACAATGGGCTGTCACCCTGCTGAAAATACCAGCCCACAGCGGCCTAGTTTTAACTTGGCAGGCAATTAAAAATAGGGCAGAGCCCTACACATTTTTTTTGCCAGCACAGGTAAAATTAGGCAACTGAGCTTATATCTGGGCTAGACTGAAAATTACTGTGAATCCCTACGCATTTTTTTAAATTATTTATTTGTTTAACACACTATGACAGCATTTTGGTTGCTATACACTAATGTGTATGGTAACCAAGCACAATTACTGTCCAGAGGAAAAACTCGCAGATATGCATGGAACTATAGTTTAACATGGTTACGAGTGTAATCTGATGTTTCATGCAGACACAAATGCAAATGTGAACTCAGTCTTAGAATGCTGAATAGGTGCTGCTGAAGGTTGCGCTTTTAGATTAAAAACCAAAAATCAGATTCACTTCAAGTTATTTCAATGAATACTAGGTATTTCTTACTGTAACAAAAAATTACCAACTGATCTGTTCATGCCTGTAGTTGTTAACAGATATTTGGTTTATTGATTAGAACATAATAAGAATTATCTGAATATTTAACAGTTCAGATTCTTTAGTATTGATGTTTTACCAGATAATTGTATCTTATGTATTTTACGTGCTTTCATAAAGCTCGGATATTTACTGCTTTGTCGAAGTGATTAAATTATTTCAGAGGATAAACTAAATGTAAATGTTTTTTATATGTAGGGAGGAGAAACAGTAACTGTGTATCAGCTATTAATTATTCAGTTCAAAAATACACATGTGGCTATTCTGCAGCGCTGTATTCATAATTCATTAGACATCTGTTTCTGCTGTTAGCATTTGTATATAAGGGGTGCAAAGAATTTAGGAGTTCAAAACTGCAGGGAAATGCTATATTATACTGTAAGCCCATTTATCCTTTTTATTTATGCATGTGGTGGTAGAACTATTACTTTATTTATAGACAATTTAGAGACATTGCTCAGGCCAGACTTTAGCAAAGTCATTGAAGAGAGTCAAATGTCCTTATAACGAAACAATGTTAAACCCATAATACAGATTTATAACACATTACCATCACACTGGTATGGAAAATGTTCAGATCTAATTTTGTAGCTGGAAAACATATGAAAATATAGATAGACTAGATGGCGGCCCGATTCTAAAGAATCGGGTATTCTAGAATCCATATATAGTTTATTTACTAATAGTTAGGGGAGTGCGGTGAAATGAATTGTGTGTATACAGGTGGCTCAGTGGGTAGCAGAGTATACGGTGGCTCAGTGGTTAGCAGCGAGTGCGGTGGCTCAGTGGTTAGCAGCGAGTGCGGTGGCTCAGTGGTTAGCAGTGAGTGCGGTGGCTCAGTGGTTAGCAGTGAGTGCGGGGGCTCAGTGGTTAGCAGTGAGTGCGGTGGCTCAGTGGTTAGCAGTGAGTGCGGTGGCTCAGTGGTTAGCAGTGAGTGCGGTGGCTCAGTGGTTAGCAGTGAGTGCGGTGAGATTGGTCAGCACAGTGGAGTGGGCAGAGTGGTCAGGGCAGCGCCGTGGGCAGAGTGGTCAGCGCAGCGCCGTGGGCAGAGTGGTCAGCGCAGCGCCGTGGGCAGAGTGGTCAGCACACACATACATACATACACACACACACATACACACACTGCGCTATAGTTAGCAGCGACCCTGCATCTTCCCAGGCGGCTGGATCCTGAGTTGACATGTCGCCGCCTGTGGACGACTGGATCCAATATGGCGTTCGGGAAGTTTGGGGAGACTTCTTGGACGCTATATTGGATCCAGTAGTTGGGGGGTGGCGAATTGTCGACTGAGGATCTAGGCGGCTGATGCAGGGCTGGAGGGCAGAGGACAGGGGAGGCTGGAGGGCAGAGGACAGGGGAGGCTGGAGGGAAGAGGACAGGGGAGGCTGGAGGGCAGAGGACAGGGGAGGCTGGAGGGCAGAGGACAGGGCAGAGGGGAGGGCAGAGGGAAGGGCAGAGGGGAGGGCAGAGGGAAGGGCGGAGGGCAGAGGGGAGAGCGGTGGCTGGAGGGGAGAGCAGAGGCGGGAGGGGAGAGCAGAGGCTGGAGGGGAGAGCGGAGGCTGGAGGGGAGAGCGGAGGCGGGAGGGGAGAGCGGAGGCTGGAGGGGAGAGCAGAGGCGGGAGGGGAGAGGCGGGAGGGGAGAGCGGAGGCGGGAGGGAAGAGGGTGTAGGGGAGAGCGGAGGCTGGAGGGGAGGGGCGGGAGGGGAGAGCAGAGGTGGGAGGGGAGAGCGGAGGCGGGAGGGGAGAGCGGAGGCGGGAGGGGAGAGGCTGTAGGGGAGAGCAGAGGCTGGAGGGGAGGGGAGAGCAGAGGCTGGAGGAGAGAGGAGAGCAGAGGCTGGAGGGGAGGGGAGAGCAGAGGCTGGAGGGGAGAGGAGAGCAGAGGCAGGAGGGGAGAGCGGAGGCGGGAGGGGAGAGCGGAGGCGGGAGGGGAGAGCAGAGGCTGGAGGGTAGGGGAGAGCAGAGGCTGGAGGGGAGAGGAGAGCAGAGGCTGGAGGGGAGAGGAGAGCAGAGGCGGGAGGGGAGAGCGGAGGCGGGAGGGGAGAGCGGAGGCGGGGAGCGGAGAGCGGAGGCGGGAGGGGAGAGCGGAGGCGGGAGGGGAGAGCGGAGGCGGGAGGGGAGAACGGAGGCTGTAGGGGAGAGTGGAGGCTGAGGGGAGAGCGAAGGCTGGAGGGGAGAGGCTGGAGGGGAGAGCGGAGGCTGGAGGGGAGAGCGGAGGCTGGAGGGGAGAGCGGAGGCTGGAGGGGAGAGGCTGGAGGGCAGGGGAGGCTGGAGGGGCTGGAGGGCAGGGGAGGCTAGAGGGGCTGGAGGGCAGGGGAGACTGGAGAGGCTGGAGGGCAGGGGAGGCTGGAGAGGCTGGGGAGGCAGGAGAGACTGGAGAGGCTGGGGAGGCAGGGGAGGCTGGGGAGTCAGGGGAGGCTGGAGAGGCTGGGGAGGCAGGGGAGGCTGGAGAGGCTGGGGAGGCAGGAGAGGCTGGAGGGCAGGGGAGGCTAGAGAGGCTGGAGAGGCTGGGGAGGCAGGGGAGACTGGAGAGGCTGGAGGGCATGCAAGGCTGGAGAGGCTGGGGGGCAGGGGAGGCTGGAGAGGCTGGAGGGCAGGGGAGGCTGGAGGGCAGGGGAGGCTGGAGAGGCTGGAGGGGAGAGCAGAGGCTGGAGGGGAGAGCGGAGGCAGGAGGGGAGAGCGGAGGCAGGAGGGGAGAGTGGAGGCAGGAGGGGAGAGCGGAGGCTGGAGGGGAAAGCGGAGGCTGGAGGGGAGAGCGGAGGCTGGAGGGGCTGGAGGGCAGTGGAGGCTGGAGGGCAGGGGAGACTGGAGAGGCTGGAGGGCAGGGGAGGCTGCAGAGGCTGGAGGGCAGGGGAGGCTGGAGAGGCTGGAGGGCAGGGGAGGCTGAAGAGGCTGGAGAGCAGGGGAGGCTGGAGGGCAGGGGAGGCTGGAGGGCAAGGGAGGCTGGAGAGGCTGGAGGGGAGAGCGGAGGCTGGAGGGGAGAGCGGAGGCGGGAGGGGAGAGCGGAGGCGGGAGAGGAGAGGCTGGAGGGGAGGGGAGAGCAGAGGCTGGAGGGGAGAGGAGAGCAGAGGCTGGAGGGGAGAGGAGAGCAGAGGCTGGAGGGGAGAGGAGAGCAGAAGCGGGAGGGGAGAGCGGAAGCGGGAGGGGAGAGCGGAGGCGGGAGGGGAGAGCGGAGGCGGGAGGGGAGAGGCTGGAGGGGAGAGCAGAGGCTGGAGGGGAGGGGAGAACAGAGGCTGGAGGGGAGAGGAGAGCAGAGGCTGGATGGGAGAGGAGAGCGGAGGCGGGAGGGGAGAGCGGAGGCGGGGAGGGGAGGGGAGAGCAGAGGCTGGAGGGGAGAGGAGAGCAGAGGCTGGAGTGGAGAGGAGAGCAGAGGCTGGAGAGGAGAGGAGAGCAGAGGCGGGAGGGGAGAGCGGAGGCGGGAGGGTAGAGCGGAGGTGGGAGGGGAGAGCGGAGGTGGGAGGGGAGAGCGGTGGCGGGGGGAGAGGCTGGAGGGGAGAGCAGAGGCTGGAGGGGAGGGGAGAGCAGAGGCTGGAGGGCAGAGAGGAGCAGAGGCTGGTGGGGAGAGGAGAACAGAGGCGGGAGGGGAGAGTGGAGGCAGGAGGGGAGAGCGGAGGTGGGAGGGGAGAGCGGAGGCGGGAGGTGAGGGGAGAGCAGAGGCTGGAGGGGAGAGGAGAGCAGAGTCTGGAGTGGAGAGGAGAGCAGAGGCTGGAGGGGAGAGGAGAGCAGAGGCGGGAGGGAGAGCGGAGGCGGGAGGGGAGAGCGGAGGCGGGAGGGTAGAGCGGAGGCGGGAGGGGAGAGCGGAGGCGGGAGGGGAGAGCAGAGGCTGGAGGGAGAGGGAGAGCAGAGGCTGGAGGGGAGAGGAGAGCAGAGTCTGGAGGGGAGGAGAGCATAGGCGGGAGGGGAGAGGCGGGAGGCGGGAGGGGAGAGCGGAGGTGGGAGGGGAGAGCGGAGGGGGAGCGGAGAGCGAGCGGAGGGGAGAGCGAGGCTGGAGGGGAGAGCGGAGGCTGGAGGGGAGAGCGAATGCTGGAGGGGAGAGGCTGGAGGGGAGAGCGGAGGCTGGAGGGGAGAGCGGAGGCTGGAGGGCAGGGGAGACTGGAGAGGCTGGAGGGCAGAGGAGGCTGGAGAGGCTGGGGAGGCAAGGGAGACTGGAGAGGCTGGGGAGGAAGGGGAGGCTGGAGAGGCTGGAGAGGCTGGGGAGGCAGGGGAGGCTGGAGAGGCGAGGGAGGCAGGGGAGGCGAGAGGCTGGAGAGGCTGGGGAGGTGAGAGGAGAGAGGCTGGGGGCAGGAGAGGCTGGAGGGCAGGGGAGGCTGGAGAGGCTGGAGGGCAGGGGAGGCTGGAGAGGCTGGAGGGCAGGGGAGGCTGGAGAGGCTGGAGGGCAGGGGAGGCTGGAGGGCAGGGAGGCTGAGAGGCTGGGGAGGCTGGGGAGGCAGGGGAGGCTGGAGAGGCTGGGGAGGCAGGGAGACTGGAGAGGCAAGGGAGGCAGGGGAGGCTGGAGAGGCTGGAGGCTGGGGAGGAGGGGAGAGGACTGGAGAGGCTGGAGGGCATGGGAGACTGGAGAGGCTGGAGGGCAGGGAGGCTGGAGGGCAGGGGAGCTGGAGAGGCTGGAGGGCAGGGAGGCTGAGAGGCTGGAGAGGCTGGAGGGCAGGGGAGGCTGGAGAGGCTGGAGAGGCTGGAGGGCAGGGGAGGCTGGAGGGGCAGGGGAGGCTGGAGAGGCAAGGGAGGCAGGGAGGCTGGAGAGGCTGGAGAGGCTGGGAGGCAGGGAGACTGGAGAGGCAAGGAGGCAGGGGAGGCTGGATAGGCTGGAGAGGCTGGGAGGGCAGGGGAGACTGGAGAGGCTGGGGGCTAGGAGAGGCTGGAGGCTGGAGGGCAGGGTAGGCTGGAGGGCAGGGGAGGCTGGAGGGCAGGGGAGGCTGGAGCGGCTGGAGGGCAGGGGAGGCTGGAGGGCAGGGGAGGGTGGAGAGGCTGGAGGGAGAGCAGAGGGCAGGAGGGGAGAGCGGAGGCAGGGGGGAGAGCGGAGGCTGGAGGGGAGAGCAGAGGCTGGAGGGGAGAGAGCAGAAGCTGGAGGGGAGGCGGAGGCTGGAGGGGAGAGCGGAGGCTGGAGGGGCTTGAGGGCAGGGGAGGCTGGAGGGCAGGGGAGACTGGAGAGCTGGAGGGCAGGGGAGGCTGGAGAGGCTGGAGGGCAGGGGAGGCTGGAGAGGCTGGAGGGCAGGGGAGGCTGGAGAGGCTGGAGGGCAGGGAGGCTGGAGAGGCTGGAGAGCAGGGGAGGCTGGAGGGCAGGGGAGGCTGGAGGACAGGGGGGGCTGGAGAGGCTGGGGGGAGATGGGGCTGGAGGGGAGGCAGAGCGGAGGCTGGAGGGAAGAGCGAGGCTGGAGGGGCTGGAGGGCAGGGAGGCTGGAGGGCTGGAGGCAGGGGAGGCTGGAGAGGCTGGGGAGGCAGGGAGGCTGGAGTGGCTGGGAGGCAGGGGAGGCTGGTGAGGCTGGGGAGGCAGGAGAGCTGGGAGGCAGGGGAGGGCTGGCGGAGAGGACTGGAGAGTCTGGGGAGGCAGGGGAGGCTGGAGAGGCAGGGGAGGCTGGAGAGGCTGGGGAGACTGGAGAGGCTGGGTAGGCAGGGGGGACTGGAGAGGCTGGGGAGGCAGGGAGACTGGAGAGGCTGGAGGGCAGGGGAGGCTGGAGGGCAGGGGAGGCTGAAGAGGCTGGAGGGCAGGGGAGGCTGGAGAGCAGGGGAGGCTGGAGGGCAGGAGAGGCTGGAGAGGCTGGAGGGCAGGGGAGGCTGGAGGGCAGAGGCGTAGCTGGGTGGGGGGTTGCAGACTTACCGTGGCCGGCCGGCGTGCGTCTGGTGTAGGAGGAGAGGAGGGGCGGGCAGAGGTGCAGGACAGGAAGTCCCGTCCTCCCTCCTCTCCGGGCACGCGGCGGGCGGCTGGCAGCACGGGGCCCCCATGGGGTGGGGGCAATGGGCCCCTCATGCCTTGGGGCACGGGGCGCTCGGCCCCCCTGCTTCCCGCTAGGGTACGGTAGTGCGTGGAGGGCGGACGGAACTTCCAAGAGCGGAACGTTCCTCCGCCGCTCCCTGTAGCCGGGGGACCGCGCAGTGGTGACGTCACCAACACGGGTCTGGAGACCATCACGGAAGTAGTATTCCGGAAGTGGCCTTCGGCTTTTATATATTAGATATAGGGATGAATAAATATGTAGAGAATAGAAATGAATATATTTATTGAAATTCAGATTTGCAGGCTTCCACTATTTTTTCTTTTCTTTTACAAATATTTGATTTGTAGCTTGCAGACTAACCCCTTTATGACCTATGGCTTAAACGGTGTCTCAGCCTTTGATGCGGGATCACACTCAGCCTGCATAGTTCCCTTCACTTGATGGCTAATTAACAAGCCATCAAGTGCCTCTAACACGGCAGCTGTTAGGCTGGTTTCACACTTGCGCTCACCGCCGCTGCGTATTGTGGTGGGGAAGCGCATGCTGAGCACAGACACCGCGCACCACTATGTTTATCATGCTGACGCACGATGATGCGCTCGGCTGCGCGTTGCTGTGCGCATCCATTCACTTCCCTGTGTGATTTGTACGCATGCGGATGCTTGCGTACAAATCACAATTTCTCATCCGCACCCTGAACACGACATGTTGAGTTCAGGGTGCGGATGAGAATGTGTGATTTGTACGCAAGCATCCGCATGCGTACAAATCACATACTGAAGTCTATCAGTGCAGACGGTCAAGCGCAGCCAAGCGCATTACTGTGCATCCCCATGATGAACATAGGGGCACAGGGTGTCTGCGCTCAGCTTGAGTTTCCCAGCCTCAATATGCAGTTTTGCAGCGTCTTGCTGCTGCATCCAAAACTCTGCGTAGTACAGTATAAGCATAGTGGATGGGATTGTAAGAAATCCCATCCTCACCATGCTTAACCCGCCCACAGCGATCTGACAGCTGCGGTGCAAGTTGCCGGCATTCCGCTCCTCCTCAGCATGTTTATTTCATGCTGCGGAGTCGGAAGCAGCTTCCATTGAGTGACTGCAGGGAGAAGCTGCCCTGCACGTACTGTACATGGTGAGTACAGGGCGGCTGCGGTCTCCCTGCGGGCACCCGCAGCTTCACTCAGGTCCGGAGGAGCAGCGTCTAACACGCAGCTCCTCTAGACCGTGAGCACACAGCCTAAGGGGACTAATAAATCCAGTAAGAAATAAAAAAACTTAAAAAAAGTAAATAGAAAACCCACAGATGTTGTAATCATCCCCTTTTGTCCAATTAAAAATAAAAAAATAAAAAAATAAAAAAATACACATATTTGCAATCGCCTCTCTATCAAAATATAAAATAAATTAATCTAATCAGTAAACTGCATAATGAGAGAAAAAAATCAAAATGCCAGGATTACATATTTTTTTGGTCGCCGAAACATTGCAATATAATGTGATAAGAAGTGATAGAAAGAATGTACCCCAAAAACTAACAGCTCAGAGCACAAAAAAATAAGCAATCACACAGCTCCACATACCAAAAAATGAGAAAGTTACTGGTCTCAGAATATGGTGACAAAAGCCAAATTTGTTATTTTACAAATTTCAGATTTTTTTTCTTGCCACTTAAATAATAAAAAAAACAGGTATGCATGTTTGGTATCTACAGACTACTGATCTGGGGAATGAAAATGCCAGGTCAGTTTTCCCATAGAATGAACATGATAAATAAAAACTCAATAGAACATGCAATTTCACTGCACATGTAATTTTTTCATTTTTACTGTAGATTTAGTGGAAAAATAAATGGTTTCATTCAAAAGTACAACTTGACCTGCAAAAATCAAGCCCTCATATGTCTATATTGTCAGGAAAACTAAAAAGTTAAGGCTCTTGGAAGAGAAGAAAAACTGAAAAATAACAGAAAAACTGTTTTTTGCATCTTGAGCTGACGTTTCCGGTTTTCATTTTTCCCTCCCCTCCTTCTAAGAGCCATAATATTTTAATTTTTCCATTAATATAGACATATGAGCGCGGTTAAATTTTAAAGCAAGTGTGATTATATGATAGTCTTTTTATTTTTTTATTCATCGTGTTCATTATATTGTAAAACTGACATATCAGTATGATGTATCAGGTCGGTACGGGTTTGTGGATACCAAACATGTAGACTTTTACTTTTATCTAAGTGGTGAAAAAAATGAAAACAATTTTAACGAAAATGAATTTTGTCGCCATTTTCTGAGACCTGTAGCGTTGTCATTTTTGAGATCTGGGACTGTGTAAGGCTGATTTTTTGCATGGTTTCTAATGATACCAGTTTTGGGTAGATACGTTGTTTTGATCGCCTGTTATTGTATTTTATTGCAATGTTGCGGTGACCGTAAAAACGTGATTTGGGCATGTGGACTTTTTTTCTGTTCTGCAGTTTATAGCTTTGGTTAACTGATTATATATTTGGATAGACTGGGTATTTTTGAATGAGGCAATACCAAATATATGTTTTAATTTTTTTTAATAGTTTCATTTTCAATGGAGCAAAAGGGGAGTATTTAAACTCTGATTTTATTAATTATTTTTTCATACTTTTCAAAAACATGTTTTTTCAACTTTTACTTTATTTTTAATGGCCCCTTGGTACTGTATTGTCTGATTGCTTGTGTTATATAGAGAAATGCTTCAGCATCCCTCTGCACAGCAAAAATGTTTGCATCCTGCCAGTGATGCTGCTCGGGCATCGCTGCAGGAAGTGCATCATGACATCATTTAGGGCCAACAGCTGACCCCAGGCTGTTATGGCAACACATCGATGCCCTGTAATCTCATCACAGAGACACCGATGTTGGTGGGGAACAGCACAATCCCCACTGCGATGCTTTAGAACACAACTGCCAGTATTGTATAGGGTGATCTAAAGGATTAACAGTGCCGATCGGATCACTGATCCTATTGGTGCTCTTAGCTACACATGTCATCTGATCAGATCAGCTGATATGTGCAGAGGATTATGCAAGCTCAAAGTGTGAGCTTGTTTCAAAGGAATGGAGGACATAGATATACTGCTCTTATATATGTGCCCTCAGTTTTCTAAGTCTGCCTCTGGACTAGATAGATATGATAGGTTTTCTCTTTCATATACTGCATGCACAATTATTAAGTAACTGAAATTATTGATAATTTATTTTAATACTGAACAAATACAGTGCTTTCAGTCAATCCTAATTAACAATAACCTATTTTCTCATAGATTGTAAGCTTGCAAGCAGGGACCTCTCTCCCGTTGGTATGTATTGAACTGTATTGTTGTTCTGTAATGTATTATCTTGTTTGTGCAAGTACCCCCTGAATTGTAAAGTTATTCAACTTTACCAACATCGGTGGCTCTGTAATGAGATCACGGGGCATCGATGTGTTGCCATAAGAGCCTGGGGTCAGCTGATGACCCTAAATGATGTCATGACGCATATCAGTGAAAATAACATTAAAATAACGTATATAGTGAAATAACGTTTAAGGGCTATTGGACTTAAAACCCACTCTGCACTGACTAAACCTCTCATTATCAGTAAGAATCATAGGTCAAGTCTAACCTTTGGTGAGGAGAATGTTGTGTGGACAGAGGAGAAGTGGTCCACAGTTCATTTTAATGATGAAAGCAAGTTTCATTTATTTGGGTCTTAAGGGAAACATTATGTTCATCGAAAAACTTGGAAAAGACTGAATTCAAAGTGTGTAAACATGTCAGTGAAAGGTGGTGGAGAAAGTGTCAGGGTTTGGGTAATGTTTTCTGCTGCAGGGGTTGGACTTCTTAAACAGCGATATGGTAAATGCAAGTGTGTATAAGAACTATTGATGTCCTGTGGCCGCAGATGTGCTGAAGTCATTCAAAGCAAAGGCATGTACAAGGCAAAGGCCTGCACACTTCCTACTGATTGGTGATTGTTGTAACATTCACAAAATTTAGTTTTAATCTTTCACTGTCTATAGTGATTGCTGTTTTCCAATTATGATCATCATGTTTTGTGTAACTTTGGTTATTTTGAAAAACCCGGTTCTAGGGAAAGTAAGCTAAGTTAAGTGAGCCACTCCCATAACAGTGATTACATTTTCGGAGCCAAGGAAGCCCAAGTACCAAGGGAGTGGGAAGGACTCAAAAAAAACAAGAATGTGATTTCTTCCTTGTGGAGGCACCTTACCTGAAAGATACAGTGCAATCAGTATACACTGGACAAGAAAAGAGTTATTCAGTGAGGTAAGTTTAATTACTGGTTCTAAAGCCCTGAGAGGAATCTCTAAAGGACCCGTTACACAGTACGAGATAGTGATCGATATCGCTCAAACGTCACGAGTTTGGAGGAGTTCAAACAACATCGCTAGGACTTCGTTGCGTAGAACACTGAGATACGACTACGATAAATCGTTGAATCAATGATCACAGATTTGAGAACATGTTCTCAAATCAAACGATCCTCAATCAGCCAACCTGCTGCATCGTTGTGTGTGACACCGTGATGACGTATTAATTAAAAAGGGAAAAAAAGCGCCATAGGGTCTTATCTTTTTAAATGAAGAGACTAGATGTTGTTAGCCGCTCACCTGGGGGGTTTGTGTGAGCACACAACCGGCATCAAGGCTCGGGAAAAACAAGGTTGCTGCAAGGTCCACACCTCAACGTTCAACGTGGTTTAAGAATTCAGTCATGGACAGTGATCACGGACCTGCGCTGTACTGCTCGTATCATGAGAAATCACACGATCTTCATCACAAAGGTTTTCTTTATTTCCTACGTGTTTCGGAGTCAGTCCAGACTCCTTCCTCAGGGATTGGTAATGTTACATGCTATGATAGACCTATCTGACAGACCGGTCTGTCATAGCATGTAACATTACCAGTCCCTGAGGAAGGAGTCTGGACTGACTCCGAAACACGTAGGAAATAAAGAAAACCTTTGTGATGAAGATCGTGTGATTTCTCATGATACGAGCAGTGCAGCACAGGTCCGTGATCACTGTCCATCCTTGAATTCCTAAATCGTGATAACGCTTTTTGGGATCGTGAAACCAATCCCGCAGGCGTGCCTTGGCATTGTGTTTTCCATGCCCTGTGTGCGCCGATTGGTGGTCACTAGTGCGTTCCGATTGGCTGGCGTTGTTTCTGGGAAAGGTGCCATACTTTCTGATCTGTGCTTTGATCAATACACTCATTGACTTGTTTATTCTTTACACTATCATGAAACACATTTAAACAAGGAGACTCATTGAAGTCGTTATCTTTTTCTCCTGGTGTTTAGCTACCCGCGTGTGGACGCAAATAAACAATTGGTGTAACGATAGATTTGAGCAGTCCCATATATATATATATGTATGTGCTTATGTGAAATCCTAATTATTTTTAGAAAAAATGTTGGAGGCAACATGTGCACCATATTTGAATAAATACACATATGGCAACCTTCAGAACTTCATTGGTCATGTATGTCTGCCAGATTGGTACCTAAAGTATGTCAAATATTATTTTAATTCAGAGATGCAAAGTACATACACACATTTGTACACATAACCAACAGTTACATGCACACATGCATATGTATGCACATATACACATTGGGGTCCTGATACCTACATATACACATACACACATAGTCACAGATGCAACTATATCTGACTCATCATTGTTGTAACAATGGAAATACATCATAATATGTCATGAGTGTTTAGGGACCCAGCCATTCAACCATGGCCCATGCACGAACATTCCCGTCTGACATATAATGAACGCAGAATCGTGTCCGAAAACGCTAACAACTGCATGTGCTGGTGCCTCCTTTGAGGATGCTTAAGCGTCCTGGGTGTAACCAATGTGCAGCGTTACGTAATGATGTTGTAGTACGCCCCGCCCTGTGTTCATGCTGCCTACTCTGCCCCAGCATAAAGATGGCTGCCCTGCATCACTCAGCACCATGATGAGATGCGGAGCTCATGCTTCTCATTAACATGTGCGATCGGCGGGACTACTGGTGCAATTTGCACAATGCGCAACTGATCCTGCACAAGCAGGCCTTTCTGGAAAAAATCTCCCAGGCACTTATGAGAAGGCTGGCTGTTGAGCAGACCACTGTCCAGATCTGCAAGAAAATTGCGGACCTCAAATATAAGGCCAGGGACTGCCTTGCCACCTTACGGGCCAGGATACAGAGACTGCATGGTGAGTATTTTCAACCCCACTTACAGCCATGGTTTATTTCAACACCAAAAATACACCTTAGAACACATGGAAGTGTACCCTGTCTGATAGTGACACTGAAGTGATGATGATGATGCTTGATCAGTGTTCATGTGAAGGGGGTGCAGAGAGGGGCATGAAGGGCCAACCTACACTCATGTGTATTTCATTTCATACCCTCTACATTGCTGTGTAAGCAGATGAACACCACACAGAGCAGTATAGTAAGCATGAAGGCAGCATGACCACATTGTAAGTTATTTAGGGCCAGACCACAGGCACACTGAGAATATGGTCCACCTTGCTTTGACATCACGGCCCATACTGTGCTTCACCTATCGCACATTTGATTGTAACCAATTCAATCACTATATTCTGCTGACAAAAGACCCACTCACTGTCAGGGTATGTTGTCAATATGTAGTTCAATCATGGCTAATGAAGGGACACTATGGTATCAATCGGTGCAGTAATGTAAAGGTCGTCATTTGTCTATTAATAATGGTGATAAAAAAGGTGAGCCTGAACCTGATGAACGTCGGTAGTGTGTGTGTACAGGACGGGCAACATCACAATTCAGCCTTTAAACTTGTATAGCCAATAATAGAAACATGTCTGTCCTGCCTGGGAAGGCGAATCCAATTCAACCACAAATTTTGATTTTGTGCCCAAACCAAACATTTCGCCTCCCTCGGGCCTAAACATGCTAAATCAGCATAATGTGTTTCATTGGCCCACCATCTCCATGGCCTTGATATTGATTCACCTAGTGAATGTTTTGTGCCGTCACCCATACTTTAATGTCTTAACCAACAGCTGTTCAAGAATGTCGGGAGCCCTCCCCATCCCCACCCACCTCGCCACCCGCCTCACCAGCCGCCTCACTAGGCTCACCGCCTCCTAGGCCAGGGGCCACACCACAAGCCTCTCCCCTGGAAGAGGGGACACCACCCCTCCACACACCCACCGCCAAATGGGAACTCATCAGGGGTGTTGGCTGTTGGTCAATGGTCCCCACAGGCCCCATTGAGAAGGGTGGAGGGTCGCCTTCTGGTAAGTGCAACAAATGTAATAAGTCACTTAGAAATGTAAATGTATACTGGCCCAATAAAATAATGGTGTTGTGCTTCATCTTATGAATGTTTCTGTGTTTATGTAGGTAGAGAAGCTGCTGCTGCTGGGTGCCCAAGAAGCCACTCCCCATCCCCAGAAAGGGAGCCCGCTATGGAGGACTGTAACTGTAAGTTAAAATTCAAATTCACATCGTTTTTCCAGTCAGCCATGAGCATAATACTGATTGTTTTTTTTACACACTATAGGCCATCATTGGCTGAGCTCCTGGCCTCCATGAAAGGCCAATGCAGGAGCTTCAGGGCCGCGGGAGCTTCTGAGGAGGTTTGTTGAAGCCAGACTGCTGGACGCCTCTAGTCCTTGCCTGACATCCTCTGCAGGCTGTTTTTTGTGTGTTATGCACTGCTGTTGTTTTTTTTTTTTGTGGCTTGTTTTTTTGTTTTGAAGCCTTTATTTTCTACATTTGGGTAATAAAAATTGAACTAAAAAAACACAATACAAAATAAAAAAAAAAACAAACAAACAAAAAAGGACCTGTTGTCTGACCACAATTGTTTCCAAATAAATATTCACAATTTGTTCAATATGGCAGCGTCATCCTTCATCACCCTTAAACACGTAACACACGTGTACACAAAACATGCTTATAGAATTGTCCATAACTATACAGGGGCATTGTCAGGGCTTTTGTGTTTACAGGTAGATGTCTTTACACCAGGGGTCTCAAACTCCACACCTCGAGTGTGGCACAGAGTCAATGTTTTCAAAATCCAATAACAATCCAATAACAATTTTACATTTGGTGATGTGAAAACCAACTGTGAAATGCTATGGAAATCATGAAAACAAACACTGTGTATGGCCCTCGAGGACTGGAGTTTGACACCTCTGGGTTATACCTTCAACACACATGTAAGCTGGATTTGTACAGTTACCAAATAAACACTGTTGGTAAAAACAGTTGAAAGTGTAAAGGTACCGTCACACGTAGCAATATTGCTTGCAATTTCACTGGCAATTTGCTGGTTGCAGTGAAATCATGGACACATTGTTCTATTTGTACACGGCAACAAAAGAGAGCAATGTGTCCATGATTTCACTGTAACCAGCAAATTGCAAACGAAATTGCAAGCAATATTGCCGCGTGTACCTTAAGACATTCATATACCTCACCATGTGCTAATGGCCAAGTGGCCTGATGGTGGCCTTCACCTGCCCAAAGTGCCTTCATCAGCCTTAGTAAGCCACATGAACAGTATGGCACATAAATACATAAACACGACACAAGTTTGTGGATTTTTTGTTTTTAATGAAAGTGTAAAGAAATAAACACATGCTGTGTACAAAGGGAACTAAAAAAAGGTGCTCCCAAACACTACAAGGTGTGGTAGCGTGTCTCATCAGTGGATGCGCATGCGCAGTGCGCGTTTTGAAGCTAACAGAGCGGCGCGGGTGTATACGTCACCCGGCGCCGGAAATGACGCGGATCGCGTCACCCAGCCCCAGTACAGGCCGGCCGAGACACAGGAGAGCGGCGGGGAGGCGCGCATTTTAATCAGATTCCAAGATCACGCCTATGGAGGCGTGATATCATGCAGTGGGAGAGCCTGGATGAGTGACTATGAATAGCATAGTCACTCATTATCATCCATAATGAGGTACTATAATAACATTTTTCTCCTATTTCACTTGGTGCTTTTAGGAGGTAAAAGTAGTGTAGGGTAAGTGTTACTATGCTGTAGGGACAGCTTTTAATAGGTTTTGAGGTGTTTTGGGGGTGACAGGATCCCTTTAAGGGCAGAAGCACATAGCAGTATGATGTGCACAAAGGTATCACTCACAAATTCTATGAAAGGGTCCCAGCAGCATAGACTGCAAATGTCCAGTACACAGGTCAAGCCCTTTGGGCACCACTGTATGGTCTCTCTGTGTCTCCATCTCCATATATATATATATATATATATATATATATTTACACATGGGTATCTGTACACATACATATGCACTTCAATTACGGATGGTAATCACATATGTACACATCCATATACATATACATACATCTATGCACAGACACATACTTACTACATGCATCCTAATATGCATACATGTGTGTACATAGTGTTGCGTGTAGCATTCCATCTTGAAAACAACACGTGCACATAGCCATACATTGTATTGGCAACAGTGCACACACGAGCGTTCATGTGTGACAATTTGGGGACGCATCAGTGGCTTGCACAAGCGTCACCAAATTAACACACCCTTGAATGGAGAGATGGTTGAAAGGGCAAGAGCGCTAATAAAGTGGCCATCTTGCCAGACAAGGCTGACCAATGGCAATGCTTTTGTGGCCAATGGGAGTGGTAGGGGCGTGGGAAAACACAATCTCTCACGCCTACCTGCTAGACTGTGTCATAAACTACGCCCACATTGCAGTTGGAGTCGTCCACGTAGTTGCCGTGTGACAGCGTGATAATGACGGCCAAGATCGTTGCCTGTGTTGTTCCAGCGATCTCGTGATCGCTGGATCGTTGGTGCGTCGTGCACGATATCTATACGTGTTACATCTTACAAACGCTGTCAAAAGATTTCTGAACGACCGCGCTCCTGTGAGATCGCTGCTGATATCGTTACAACATTGAAGCGTATAACGGTTTTGAGATAAGCAAAAAAAATGTACCTAATGGATGTCCCACACTAAACAAAAGAACGATAATTAGCATCCCTCCCTCATATACCAACAATTGGGAAAAACACTTTTTTAAACTGGGGTACACCTGTGCCTAGTTGGGAAACCTGTAATAAAACTAGGCATGGTAATTTAGTGAATGCTCCAGATGAGAGCAGTCTCCCACCAGACGTTTAGCCGACCCACAGAGAAAGCACAATTTCCTTTCCCAGTCCATCCAAGCACATGCACCACAAGGAAGCATCATTCCACCTCACCTCAAAAGACAATCTGAATTGAGGACAGTATTCTTCCACCTGAAAGCTATCCTAAACAAGTGTTCTGAGGTTAGACTCTGCAATGGTGGCTCTGGTTCATCATAAATGAGCTCCAATGCTCTAAAAAATTCCTAAATGGAGTTATGGGCCAGGAAGCCATTTGCCAGAGTAAAGGCCCATGTCTTAGAATCTCCCTAAGTAAGGAGATAACGAGCCCCATCTGAGATCTCTCGTCCCCCGAAGACATGCGTCTAAGCTGGAAATATAATTTACAACTTTCCTATAAATTAAACAAATTGTTTGTGATCCCCTGAGAAAATTCTGGCAATGGAATTAAACTCAGGGAATACCTCAAACACATGGCCCAGTAGATGAGGTATTGAAGCTACACCAGGAGGGGGTACTTCACTAGCTAAATGAGCCAGGGTTTGGGCCTGACACCTTACATCTCACACATTAACAATCAAATACTGGAACATGCTAAGGAGATTCTGCTTCTGTTCCACCAGCTGCCCAGATGGATCCATTTTAGTCCAGGGTCACACATAAGCCCAGGATCTGTTTTTTGGCATCAGTTTTTTTCACTTTCTTCTTTCTAAGTCCAAAAACTTATGCTAAAAACGGATCCTGGACTTAAGTGTGACATGTATTTGTAAAAAACGCATGCTTTTTTCACTGCACCCAAAAACGCTGCTAGCAGCATTTTTGGGGTGCAGTAAAAAAATGCATGCATTCTTTTAACATGGGGCCCTATGGGAAACACATGCGTTAACGCATGGTACATATAGGCACCATGTGTTTTTGCATGTTTTTTTGGGAAAAAATGATTAAGTCCAAAAAATGTTCAGGGGCACAGGAGGCACAAAATGCAGCCTAAGAAAAATGGATTTGGCATGGAAAACACTTCCAAAAACAGATTGGCATGTGTGACCCTAGCCTTATCTGGGTTTATCATTATGTAAGGCTGGGTGACAGTAGACTGGCTTGCTGCAAACTAGCAAGTGCAGTGTGTCGGTCACACTTTGCGCTACCTATAGCACTGCTACACACCCTTGAGGGCTGGGAATACTTTCACCCTCTGCCTGGACCTGGAAAGGGGAGAATTTAGCAGAGCCCTTCCCAGACGGAAGCAGCATTGCAGCTGGTGATCGGAGATACAAGCAGCAGATAGGTCAAACACAGTAAACAGCTGTTATCCTTCTACCTAGTTGTAATGTCCTTCTGTACCTGCCTGGATTTTATGGATCTTAAATAAAGGACTAGTTTTGGGCAAAATTGGTCAGTGCCGCTTATTCTTTCTTTATCTTGAAGCATCATCTGTTCATCTTGAGCAATCACTACCAATTGCCATTTATTACTCTGAATGCTGAAAGTACCAATTGGTGTATACCTGCCAATGTCCCACCAGTTTGTGCAGAACATTCATTTTTTTTGCTATGTGTCAGCAAGTAGCATTAGAGCTGGTGATCTGACACAAGCAGCAGACAGTTCAAACACACCAGAACCAAATGCACACTGCAAAACACAATAACGAAGGGGAACCATGAATAACCAAGAATAGAGACCACAGCATCTACACCCTCAGAAAAACAGAAACACAAACCCTAACCACCAAACAAAACTGAAAATAATCACCAAAGACCAGAGGAAAAAGCAGACTTTAAATCTGCATCCTAGTGGTCACCTGACCACACTGGGGCAATGACCAATCTCCACCCCGTACCACAGAGACCCCTGGAAAAGGAAGGTAATAGAAATTGAGGGAACCTCCCACTAACTAACTGCTCCAGTAGGCATAGCAATACCAGGGAACCCGGCATCCCAGGGCCCCAGAATGGCATAATTGCTGGGAGCAGCAGCTTCTCGCCTCCCAGCAACACAAGGAGTAAAGGCATGTGCACACAAGGCATTTTTGCTGTGGATAAAAAGGCAGCAAAACCTGTACAGTTTTCTATGATCTCTAGATTCCTTTGCAGGAGATTTGCTGCATATTTGGCTGCATTTTTTGCACATTTGTCTTTGTTGTGTTTTTGCTGCGTTTTAGTAGCTGCGTTTTTCTGTGTTTTTGTCATAGACTGCAGCTAAAACCCAGAAAAAATTGACATGCTAATTCTTTTCAAAACGCAGCAAGACCTGTGATGTTGACACTTTCTGCAAACCTTGTGTGTGCACAGCTTTTCCCTTAAACACATAGGTTTTGCTGGAAAGTACAAACACACGTATAGATTAGAATACATTTGCACAAAACCATGGTAAAATGCAGGTAAAAGATGCAGCTAAAATGCAGGAAAAAACACACTGTGTGCACATAGCCTAAATTTCCTGGAATGCAATTCCTGGACTGAGCGAGATACTCCATAAGCTCCACCCTCCCAGAGGTGACACCCTGTCGATCATGGCCAGTGAAGGGCAATTGGTGACCCATTGGAGAGTCGGAGCATGCCCAGGAGAAGGAGGGACTCGCTCAGGTACAGCGCTACCTGTCCTGACAACAACTAACTCTTCAGAAACTTGCTCTTTTTTACTTCCTAAAAATCTGGGAGCAGTTTTCTGGGCTGCCTGACTGTCAATCCTAGTGTGTGCGGCATCTACATCCCAACACAAGTGAATCATCATATTTTTGCAGTGTATAATAATACCATAAATAATTACATAAACTTATAATCACTTATAAATTGTCGCAACATTAAATTAACCATCATACGACAATAGTGAAATTATGCATTACAATTATCATATCTTTAGGCCATGTTTATTCCTCTGCCATACTCTTACAACTGTAAGTATTCTGTATTACTTACAAGTCTTTAATTAAATATATAGGGTGTTGTGCAGGAATGAGCAAGTAGTGAAGTATTTGCGATCGCTGAAATCCTAACGAGTAGGTTCTAATACTTGCCTATTCGTTGCGAGAAGTGAGTACAATGCAAGTCAATGGGAAATGCAAGTACTATTCTGCTGGACCCAACAAAGAGGTCTGGGGGGTTGAAATGGGGGCATGATTGTTTAAAAGCTGAGCTTTTTAAACAATCAGCTGATGCTGGCTATATATGCCCGAGGTTGAGGGGGCAGGCTGAGTATCAAGGTGAGGGGGATAGGCTGGGTGTCGAAGAAGAGGGGGCAGGCTGTGTGCTGGGGTGCAGGGGGCAAGCTGTGTGTGGATGTTGACAAGGCAGGCTGGGTGCCGGGGTGGAGAGGTCAGGCTGGGTGCACGGGAGGAGGGGTAGACTGGGTGCCGAGATGGAGGGGTCTGATTGTTTAAAAAAGCCTGCTGCCTTTTTACTGCCCAGCTTTTAAACAATGCTGAGGGTGGGTATGATAAGAAGGGGATGACATACTGAGGGTGGGTATGATAAGAAGGGGATGACATGCTGAGGGTGGGTATGATAAGAAGGGGATGACATACTGAGGGTGGGTATGATAAGAAGGGGATGACATACTGAGGGTGGGTATGATAAGAAAGGGATGACATACTGAGGGTGGGTATGATAAGAAGGGGATGACATGCTGAGGGTGGGTATGATAAGAAGGGGATGACATACTGAGGGTGGGTATGATAAGAAGGGGATGACATACTGAGGGTGGGTATGATAAGAAGGGGATGACATACTGAGGGTGGGTATGATAAGAAGGGGGTTTAAATGCCGGGCAGTAAAAAGCTGGCTGACTTTTACCACCCGGCTTTAAAAAACAATTATGCATCCATTTCAGCCTTTTCCTCAGGCCCCCAGACCACTTTGTAGGGTCCAACAGAAAAGTATTCGCATTTCCTATTGACTTGCATTGTACTCGTTACTTGTAACGAGTAAACTCGCCGAGTAACAAGTATCCCAAATACCGTACTATTCTGTGAGTAGCGAATAGTAACAAGTATATTTGCTCATCTCTAGTGGTGGGCATAAGTCTAATCCTGGACTAGAATAATAGAACAAAAATGTTTATTCACAATACTTGCACTTTGTGAGATAAATGAACATTGATGTTTACATTTCTAGATTATGGATATAAAAAATTATGCCTTTTTTTCTCCAATCTTCTCAAATCGAATCACAGATTCTTTGATTTCACAGTGACCTGCAAATTTCAGGAAACTCGACAAGAAATCTAGTCTCCATTGATCGATAAACTCATCTCTACATGCTGGGTATTCACTGGAGATCTCGATGGGACATCCAAGAAACTGTCATTATCTTTACTGACAAGAGTGTTCTCCTGGGAATCCTTGGATTCCAACGTCACCTGAAGAGCGAAAACCCTGACTGTGACAACAAGTGCGGTTACCATCTGTTCTGACATTTATTCAACAAACAGCAGTTTATATTCCATGTAACATTCAGCTAATTGCCTCTTCTTATCTCGAAGCTAAAGAAAACTACTGAAACAAGACGTATGTTAAACTATGGTTGATTATACAGTATATGTAACCTTTTACACAAAGAAAATCACCAATTTAGCATGTATCCTTTATTTATGAAAATATTGGAAATTTAGCAAAAAATTAAACATCTATTGTAAATGTTCAAACTTTGAATTGTTTTGTCTTTATAAGAGATGGTCAACACTCAATATGTCTTATTTACATCAGCATCATATTCGAAATGCAATTTTATTTTATTAGTTTGTTAAAAGAGTAAAAAGTATATCAGAATTTCCATTCTTTATCCTATGGAATTTACAAAATCTACTTTCTGCAGATGTATACAGCCTTGAAATAACTGAAGAGCTATTACAGGAGTGGGGAACTCCAGTCCTCGAGGGCCGCCAACAGTGCAGGTTTCAGGATTTCCTTAGTATTGCACAGGTTATAATTGAATCACCTGCACAGGTGATGATTTCAAGCCCTGTGCAATGCTAAGGAAATCCTGAAAACATGACCCGTTGGCGGCCCTCGAAGCCTGAGGTTCTCCACCTCTGTGCTAATAAGTCAGAATCCTCCATCTACCCCCAAATTATATTATTGTAAAACTACACCATTCACAGTGATCAAAAGAGCATTGAGGAAGATTGTTAACCCTCCAGATACTTTTCAGAAATCAATGCTAAGTTGAATGAAAAAAAATCAAAAATTACATTTTTTTAACAAAAATGTTTTAACCTCAACTTTTTTATTTTTGCAACTTGTTTTTTTTTTAATATGGCAATTCCCTATATGTTCCCTGAGGAAGGAGCTCGGATAGAGGCTCTGAAACGCGTAGGATAGAATAAAAGAAAAATCTGCCCAGTTAACTCTTTGTTTCCTGGTGATTCTTGGTGGCAGCACGGGCAATCCGGCATTTTGTCCCATTACAGCACTATATGTGATCCTAACCTATTGTTTAGACACACAGCATGTCTCTGAAGGGAAGGTGCACTGTTTGATTTTTGAAGCCTAATTTAACCCACTATCTACCAATGTCCTTTTTTTGGGACGCGTAATCTTTTGCTTCTAGCAACTAAGATTTTATAATTGGGTCCAATTTTTGTGTTGTGTTTGTAAAATGAATGTTTTCAAAACAGGAAATCATGTCATTGTCATTTTTAATTGAATATTCTTCCACCCAGAGAGCTTTCATACACCAATTTTCGAAAAGGAAAATTGCTAATTTGGCAAGTGATGGGTCAGACATACCAATGCCCCAAAGGGTCACTTGATCAGTGATCACATTTTAGAAACTATACTCTTAAAACAAATTCATTTACAGGTGTAGTGGTTATTTTGGACAATTGATTCACAAAGGTTAATAATATTTAGAAGCCCCCAAAAGGTTGCGGGACAGTAGGTAGCGTACCGACACTCTACATCATATGTATCAATGTGAATGGCACACTGTATACAAACCTTATCTTTTGCATAGCAAAATCACCTCCTCCATGTTTTGGTAGGTTGAGTGTGATTGTATCTGTTCTGTATTCCTGCTTTTGCCTTATTTAATGGGGTCTGACTGCATCCTGCCAAGTGCTTTTTTAGGTTTTTTTTGGCTGCAAGAGGTGAGTTTTTTTATAATGTGTTTTCTAGTAGTTTTTTGAGTATATTGATAGGGACTCGTAAGCGTGAGGATCCAGTACATGGATTAAGCTTAACGTGTTCTGGCCAAAACATCTACCAATACCTCACAAAAAAAAAAATTATCATAAAATATTTTTTTGCACTTATCATTTTTGCAGCATGCAGGTGGGCCCCATGTGGCCTCATTCATCTAGTGGTGCAGAGGCATTGTACTGGGCTGCTTTTGGTCTGGTGGCGTGACCAGTGGGTAGCATACAGACACTCTGCATCATATGTATCAATATGAATGGCGCCCCATGTATGCAAACCTTATCTTGTGCATAGCAAAATTACCTCCCCATGTTTTGGTAGGTTGACTGTGATTGTTTCTGTTATGTGCACCTGCGTTTTCCCTATTTAATGGGGTTCTGACTACATCTTACTAAGTTCTTTGCTAGATTTTTTTATGATGCAAGTGGTGAGTTTTTTGATACTGACTCTTCTAGTAGTTTTGTGAGTATATTGAAAGGGACTCATAAGCGTGAGGATCCGTAATCTGGATTATAAGCTTAATGTGTTCCGACCAAAACATCTACCAATACCTCACAAAAAAAAAAATTATCATAAAAATATTTTTTACACTTATCATTTTTGCAGCATGAAGGTGGGCCCCATGTGGCCTCATTCATCTAGTGGTGCAGAGGCATTGTACTGGGCTGCTCATTTGGTCTGGTGGCGTGACCAGTGGGTAGCATACAGACACTCTGCATCATATGTATCAATATGAATGGCGCCCCATGTATGCAAACCTTATCTTGTGCATAGCAAAATTACCTCCCCCATGTTTTGGTAGGTTGACTGTGATTGTTTCTGTTATGTGCACCTGCGTTTTCCCTATTTAATGGGGTTCTGACTACATCCTACTAAGTTCTTTGCTAGATTTTTTTATGCTGCAAGTGGTGAGTTTTTTGATACTGACTCTTCTAGTAGTTTTGTGAGTATATTGAAAGGGACTCATAAGCGTGAGGATCCGTAATCTGGATTATAAACTTAATGTGTTCCGACCAAAACATCTACCAATACCTCACAAAAAAAATAATTATCATAAAAATATTTTTTACACTTTTTTATAATTTTTGCGGGGTGCAGCTGGGCCCCATGGAGTATCATTCATCCAGTGGTGCAGAGGCATCATACTGGGCTGTCCATTTGGTCTGGTGGTGGGACCAGTGGAGAGCATACAGACACCCTGCACCATATGTATCAATGTGAATAGTGCCCTATGTGTGGAAACCTAATCTTATGCATAGCAAAATCACCTCCCCATGTTTTGGTAGGTTGACTGTGATTGTATCTGTGCACCTGCGTTTGCCTTATTTAATGGGGTCTGGCTGAATCCTGCCAAGGACTTTGTTAAGGTACCGTTACACATAGAGATCTGTGCAGACATAGCTTGCAACGTACAGGTTGCAGTGAAACCATGGACACATTGTTACATTTGTACATGGCAACAAAATGGAACAATGTGTCCATGATTTCACTACAACCAGAGATCTGCAAACAATCTCTACACAGATATCTCTGTGTGTAACGGTACCTTTAGATCTTTTTGGCTGCAATGGTGAGTTTTTTTATACTGTCTTTTCTAGTAGTTTTTTGTCCACATTTTAGGAAGTGTACCCCTAAACAAATTAATCTACAGGTGTAGTGGCCATTTTGTACAATTGGTTCTCAAAAGTTTATTGAAATGGAAGAAGTAAAAGACCACTACAAATTTACAAGACTCTAAACTATCATCTCGAGCAAGGAGAAGACAGATCAGAGATGCAGCCAAAAGGCCCATGATCACTCTGGATGAACTGCAGAGATCTACAGCTGAGGTGGGAGAGTCTGTCCATAGGACAACAATCAGTCATACACGGCACATATCTGGCCTTTATGGAAGAGTGGCAAGAAGAAAGCCATTTCTCAAAGATATCCATAAAAAGTCTCATTTGAAGGTGGCCACAAGCCACCTGGAAGACACCAAACATGTGGAATAAGGTGCTCTGGTCAGATGAAACCAAAATCGAACTTTTTGGCCACAATGCAAAAATATATGTTTGGCGTAAAAGCTACACTGCTCATCACCCTCCAAATACCATCCCCAATGTCAAACATGGTGGTGGTAGCATCTTGGTTTTGGCCTGCTTTTCTTCAGCAGGGACAAGGAAGATGGTTAAAATTGATGGGAAAATGGACGGAGCCAAAAACAGGGCCAGTCTGGAAGAAAACCTGTTGGAGTCTGCAAAAGACCTGAGACTGGGACAGAGATTAATCTTCCAACAAGACAATGATCCCAAACATAAAGCAAAATCTACAATGGAATGGTTCACAAATAAACGTATCCAGGTGTTAGAATGGCCAAGTCACCGTCCAGACCTGAATTCAATCGAGAATCTGTGGAAAGAGCTGAAAACTGCTGTTCACAAACGCTCTCCATCCAACCTCACTGAGCTCCAGCTGTTTTGCAAAGAAGAATGGGCAAGAATTTCAGTCTCTCGATGTGCAAAACTGACAGACAGACATACTCCAAGCCACTTCACAAGGCACTGTATACTGTACTGTTATTTCATTTTCGTTATCCCTTTTGATAGATATGACAAATGGGTTCACTATTAAGTTTTTTGGGGAGATATTTTGGTATGTGTATGATTTGTAACTTGTAAACTGATGTATTGTAGTATTTGTTTTTCTTACTATTTGTAATGTTTGAATAAGACCTATTGGTTGAAACGTCATATGTGACAATCCTTGTTTTTTGCTCTATCTGCTCCTTCAATAAATGTGCAACCTGATTGGACTTCAATTTTTCTTCTCCTTTTTGGTGTCCCAGAGATTTTCCATATAGTGTTAGTTGTCTGAACTGGATTCATTTGGAATTCATAGTCAATAGAGGGATTTACAGAGGGGAGAAACAGGGGAGTAGAGAGGAGATAGGTATATTATAGGTATTTTTTGCCGCAGTCATTCACATGTAACAAGTTTCAAACAATTAACAGATACCTATGTACATAAAGAAATATAATGTGAATACATTTATAATTCTTAGGCTAGGGTCCGACTTGCGTCTGCCCCTGAGCCTGGCCAATCTATCAGAAACTTAGTTTCTGCACGGAGCAGCACATAGCGTTACCAGCTGGTAACACTATGCGCCGCCAGCCTATTTATGGACAGGGTCACACATACCATCCGTTTTTTGCCTTAAATCCATTTTTGGGAACATTTTGGACATTTTTTTTCAAAGTCCAAAAACGCATATGCGTTAACACATTTGTGTGTGTTTTTTAACGCATGCGTTTTTATGCAGCAGCCCAAAAACACTGCTAGCAGCATTTTGGGGGAAATTTCAAAAACGCATTTGTTTTTTTAACATGGGGCCCTATGGGTGATGCATGCATTAACACATGGCACATATAGGCACCATGCGTTAGCACATGCATTTTTGGTGAAAAAATGACTAAGTCTTAAAAGTTCCCAAAAACGTCCAGGACCTCAGGGGACACTATTGGCACCTTTAGAAAAACGGAATCCGTTTTTCTAAGGGCTTAAAAAATGGTTTTGGATGTGTGACCCTGTCTTGCTAAATTTACCTGGATCGGGGCAGGGCCCGTACTTACGTAGCGCTCACTGACTTACAAATCAGGCATGAATAATAATATTCTTTATAGCAAGATTACATTTATTTGTTACAAAGTAGCACATGAATTGTCATCAATTGAATACAGGCTAAACACACACTATACCTATTTATACCTAGACTTAATTATAGGGAATAAGCATCAATATATATATTACCTGATATTGTAGCTGCTTCACCTTCTCCATTCGGGGGGACACGTATCAGTGAGAAGGGAGTAAGATATAACAATGCACCATTCATTGAAAGACTGTTGCCTATTATAAGATACACATCATGAGGCAGCCAGCTCATATTCTCATCATAGTAGCATAATGTCAGAGAGTTAACCCTTTTTTTATATATTTCTACCTTGTACTGATATATTACAGTATATGGAATGATATAATACCTGTGGTCACTATTCTAATTATTAATACCTGTTCTATATCTATTCTATTCACATCCACACACCATTCTTATCACATTGGTATCACAATCGGTCCTTGACCACAGGAATTATCTTCCATTTCCATAATAAACAATCAGTACGTTTGTATGCTATATAACAATTCCAGATTAAAAGTGGAATTACCATAATAGCAATCACCAAGACAAGGTGAATCGAGAAATTCTAAATTCTTCCAGCAGAGGGTGAACATTCCATGAGAACATTATGCCAATGATGAGAAATTACATCTGCAACTATATTTGATCAATACATCAATAAGAAATCACTTTTACATCTGATTTCAACTTTCTTGATTTTTTTCAAACAAAATTGAAATAAAAATACTATCACCTTAATCAATACATATATTAAAACTAAACTACAATATAACCTGGAAGGCCCCTTGCAGAAGCCCCATTAACCATCCCCCAATTCCTTTAAACTAATTTGTTGGATTCAGGAAAGAAAAAGTATTGTCCCACCATCTATCTTTGTGGTCATTAATATCTTTCTGATATTTATCCCTTAAACGCTGTATATTCTGGAGTTAAACGATCTAGGGTGCAGCAACCCTTAACCCCTACAGGAAGCCATTTATAAGCATTTTGCCCACATACCCAATACATCCCTCTGGGGAGATCTCATAAAGCTGAGTGTTGTAAAACTAGTCAGTGTACTAAATCAACAAAGATACTCACATTGGTTAGTATACACCACCCCAGTTTTTGCCCAATAGGACTTCAATATCCTGCATCAGGGTTACTACACGTTGGTTCATTAGCTTAAGATTCATTATACATTAAATTACCTGGTATATTGCTACAAGTATCACTAGTTCTATTAATAAACATAGTGGCATAAGGCCAGAATACATCATGAATTGTCCTTTCCAGCAAACTACGGTAGGTTTGAAAGCATCTGCTGTGTTTGTCACATGAATTGTCCCATGAATTGTCCCAAAACGTATACATATATTGTCCATAGGGAGCAGTCCCAACTCAGTCAACCCAGTTTTATTTATCGGCACCCAAACTCCTCTTTAGAGGCCATGTACTGCAAGTTCTTAAATGTCCCGCTCAGATTTCCTTGCCACCATGGTAGATTAACCCATCCTACAATAGGGATAGGTACTGTGGTGTTCCATAGTCGAACATTTCGGGTATCGTTACTGGCCAAACTGTCTGAGCAATTGTCGCACATCAGGATTTCTTCCATTGTTACCAGTATAGGCAGGAAAGGAATATTGGTAGCTGTCACAGGCGAATGAGTACAAATCCAACAATCTGTGGGTTGAGTGTTATTCAACGCCTCCGTCACTTGATGGTGCACCTGGAACTTCTTGGCTATCGGCTCCTCTCGGTGTAGGTTGCTCCATCCATCAGCTACGCCTAAAAATATGCTTTCAAGGATTCCACTTCACAGTCATACCTAGGGTACAATAAAAGATGGCATCATTCCCATACATAACATTTCTCCTGTGGGACATATTCCCACTTCTCCACTCCTGGTCTCATTATCAAAAGTGTACGGTCCTTGCTGGCAGCTATGACCTCTGCTTCGGAAGGTGGTCCTTGGGTATTCTGTACCCATATTTTGGCCCCCACATTAGTGATATTGGAGGGCCCAAAAACCTTTATCTCCCTTGACTGTCAATTCTGTAGGGGCTGTTCCTTCCTTAACTTGGGACACGTTTACAGGTATAAGTAACATTTGGGCAATCCTTTGACCCATAGACAACACTAAGGGTTCTGTCTCTAGATTCAACATGAGAACCTTAATTTCTCCTTGATAATCAGGATCAATAACACATCCTACTACTATTGCACCTTTTTAAAGTAAAACTAGATCTTGTTGCAATTTCACCAAAATGTCCTTTAGGAATCTTACATGCAAAACCAGTAGAAATGGTACTTACCTTTACCTGGTGCTATGAGCACTGCCTCTACTGAGTAGAGGTCCAGTCCTGCAGCTGCTGGAATAGCTCTGTAAGGAATTTGTGCTTCCTCATTCAATTTCCAATAGATCAGTGTATCTACATGTACTTTATGTATGCTCAGATTATGTGTAATCAGTGATAGGTCTGTTCTTAATTATTTGGAGAGTCTCACTCAAATTATCTTTTCATTGTCCATTAAAACCTGTAATGGAGTACCATAATACTATGTGATCAGTTTTAATGTTCTCACAGTACTCCACTGGGAGGCAGATTTACAAAGAAGCCTCACCATCAATTCTCAGTATGTGTCTGCAGCTGTACAGATAGATTTACAACTTCTACTCTCTGGCAGAGGACCGATGAAATCCATCTGCCAAATCTATGCTGGCAATTCACCTATGTGTCCCATTACAGTGTGTGGTACTGCCCTTGTCTGTGAATGTTGACATATGAGACATTGTGCAATGACCTGCTTTATAACATCTAAACTTAAGGGCACTCCTCTGTCTTGTGCCCACCTGTAAGTGGCATTTTCTCCCAAGTGTCCACTTTTCTGATGCGTCCAGACAGCTATACCTTGCAACCATATTTCTTTCTCTTTATCAGGTTCAGTACCTGTGACAGACATTGAGGCTGCCGCATCTGCTTGGGAATTAAACAAACATTTCAATGAGTCAAGAGGAACATGTGCATCAACATGAAAAGAGTATTTTTGTTTTTTTGGACATATTCTTCAATATTTTGCCAAACTTCTTTTCCCCACAACTCTTTCCTATGAATTTGTCAATCATTTTATTTTTCATCCTATAATCCAAGTAGCTGAACCACTAACTACAAACCATGAATCAGTGAACAAATAACATTTTATTCCTTATTCATATTTATATTTTTTGGGCTAAGAAAATAGCTAATACCCAATTTCACCTTCTACCTGTATAGCATCACCTGCCTTGGCAGGGATTCCCTCAAGTACATTAACAACATTGTTACGTAATAAACCTTTGATCTTATTATTTCAAGCATCAGCTAATCTACTATGTAACAATTTCTGCGATATGATATTGTAGGGAGCCTCAGACCAGCCTCGGACATCCAACTTTTCTGAAACATGCAGAACCCACACAAAATCTGCAGAACATTCAACACAATCGCTTCACTTGCAGCCTCCTCAAATATTAGTTAGTTTACTGCAAAACCACAGGCCACCGGCAAAACACGGACAGGACAAGCCCGACTACGTGTATTCCCAGTTTTCTGCTTAATTTCGCAATGTTAACAAAATACTTGGTTTCAGCTTATCTCATTCTCACACATGTGACTATGTGTTTTTTCACTTGCTAAATGTTCCTCGTTGTATCCCAGATGCCAGTTAACAAGGGATCACAACTATTTGGACTAAGTGGACTCCTTTATACAATCAGGATTTTTATTTTTAAATCCTTATTACATGCATATGGTCATTCAGTTCAATCAAGGAGTCTCATACCAGTCACATTCTTTCACACACAATTATTCGACAAACAAATGTTACACAAATGCAATGTGATTGCACTGTCTCTTAAAAAAAATTAAAAATTATGACAAAATGCTAACTGCACACCAACGTGCGCTTCACTTACTTAACTAGCTGAGAATTTTTCCTAGGAACTGTCCTATAGGCTGAGGCTAGCCTCCAGTTTCGCTTCCCCAATATTACTTCATCACCTGCCTTTGCAGGGACCCTCTCGAGTAATTTTAACAATATCAAGGGGTTACAACATCACCTGCCTTTGCAGGGACCCTCTTGAGTAATTTTAACAACATCGAGGGTTACCACATAACCTGCTTTTGCAGGGACCCTCTCGAGTAATTTTAACAACATCGACGGGTTACCACATCACCTGCCTTTACAGCAGGGATCCCTCGAGTAACTTCACAACATCGAGGGATTACCACATCACCTGCCTTTGCAGCAGGGATCCCTCGAGTAACTTCACAACATCGAGGGGTTACCACATCACCTGCCTTTGCAGGGATCCCCTCTCGAGTAACTTCACAAAATCGAGGGGCTACCACATCACCTGTCTTTGCAAAAGGGATCCCTCGAGTAACTTCACAACATCGAGGGGTTAACACATCACCTGCCTTTGCAGGGGTCCCTATAAGTACATCAACAACATTATAGGGTTCAGAATTTTTTAACTTATCCTGCCATTTTTCCGCCAATCCACAATTGACCAATTCATGTGCTATAATATTATATGGAGCCTCGGTCCAGCCGGGAACCTCCATAACAGTTTCCTTAGCTGTTTCCTTACTTTTCTGAACATTTTGGTACTCTGCCAAAAGATCAAGAAATTTGGAAAAATGCCAAATAAGAAAATATTACTAAAAAATGTGTTCTTTAAATACCCCACTGTGGGGTATCCTGCCAACTACGCCAATTAATGTCTTGCTAAATTTACCTGGATCGGGGCAGGGCCCGTACTTACGTAGCGCTCACTGACTTACAAATCAGGCATGAATAATAATATTCTTTATAGCAAGATTAAATTTATTTGTTACAAAGGAGCACATGAATTGTCATCAATTGAATACAGGATTAACACAAACTATTCCTAATTATACCTAGACTTAATTATAGTGAATAAGCATCAATATATATATTACCTGATATTGTAGCTGCTTCACCTTCTCCATTCGGGGGGACACGTATCAGTGAGAAGGGAGTAATATTGAGGCTTGCATAGCAGGAGGTGTACGTCCATCTTGCCCTGGAAGAGCTCCCCCTTCACTGACCATGAGTTCCCATATTTTATACTCTTTAGAATATCTACGAGCACACGCAGACTGTACCATTCAATTTCCCTCATGACCATCAGCCATAGGATATTGAATGAATGCTGAATAGGTCCGTCTATAACTTGCTCGTCATGGGTTGTATGTCACAAGACATGTAGCCCGTATATAACAATACAATAGTCATTGAAAAGACTCTTGCCGGTCATAAGATATTATCAATACAATCAGTCATTGAAAGACCCCTGCCTATCATAAGATATAACAATGCACCATTCATTGAAAGACTGTTGCCTATTATAAGATACATATCATGAGGCAGCCAGCTCATATTCTCATCATAGTAGCATAATGTCAGAGAGTTAACCCTTTTTTTATATATTTCAACCTTGTACTGCTATATTACAGTATATTGAATGATATAATACCTGTGGTCACTATTCTAATTATGAATACCTGTTCTATATCTATTCTATTCACATCCACACACCATTCTTATCACATTGGTATCACAGACCCTAGCCTATCTCTTTGGCAACTAGATGCTTTCCGCAGCCGACGGCTCCACAGAGATCTCCAGGATATGCGATTTTGCAGAGCGCAGAGGAAAACACTGCAGACCGTATTTCCTGAGCGCTCTCCAAAGTCGCATATCCTGGAGATCTCTGTGGAGCCAGTGGCTGCGGTAAGCGTCTGATTGCTACAAAGATACATAGCCTGGTGGTGCATAGCATTACCTGCTGGTAATGCTATGCCCTGCTCCATGCAGAAACTAAGTTTCTGACAGACTGGCCATGCTCAGGGGTAGATGCAAGTCTGAGCCTAGCCTTAGGCTATTATATAACATGAATTCAGGGACAAATATGCATTGCTGCACATGTACATATAGGACAAACATTGGGAATCTTTACTCAATATATCAACTTTTTATTATAATAACTGAGCACTTTAGAGAGATGGACATTACACTTGTTTTAATATTCTAATATTTTCTAGATTCACCTCTAATTAATTTCTCATGTAGAATTGTGACATAACATTTTTTATATTAATTGTTCAATATGTCAGGTTGACTATTTTTAGTTTATTCAATTGGAGGAATTGCAGTGTGGAAGTTAAATTTGACATTTGCTATTATTTACATTCATTTCTTCGGAAAGCTACCGTACATGCAAGGACTCTCTCCACTGATCAGAAGGACCAGGCTTGTACGGTTTTCTGTCCACCCACTATAAAATACTTTTGGGTCAGGTAAATAACTGTAGGGGGTTAGAAGAAAGTTTTTAAGAACCTACTTTATTCTCAATCCTCAGAATGGCAAATTACAGATGTACAAAGTTTCATCTAGTCAGGTACTCGGTAGTGATGGGCGAGTCCTAAATTACTCGGAATCGCTTGACTCTGGCGAGTCCGAGCCCGTGACTCGCTACTCGTTGCGAGTCCAATGTTAATGAATGGGGAAGCGAGTAATAGCGAGTAGTGGGCGATTTACAAATCACAGATGTGTCTCGGAAGCTTCAGCCTGAAGCAATCCTAGTTTTGTCAGAGACTCTGACAAAACTAGGATTGCCATTGATTTGCATTGGACTCGTTTACTGTGCAAGTAATCACTGGGAAACTCGCACAGTAAGGAGTCAGGCTGTCTGCTCTGTGCTGGCTGCCGCAGCTCCAGGGTCCTAGAGCCCGCCTGCTGCCTGATGTAGCAGAGCTGAGATTGTTCTCAATCTGCTCATCCCTGTGCATAGACATCTATATCTATGCAAAGGGATGTAAAGATGGAGTCCCTAATGGCTTTTTTTTTTATTTCTAATAAAAATTTTTCTCTGTGTTGTGTTTTTTTTAAAACAATTTAATAGAAATTCATGGCGGTCATGTCTAATATTGGCGTGACCGCCATAAATTTCGGGCTTAGGGCCAGCTGATAATACAAAGCTGGCCCTAACCTCTTTATTACCCAGCGTGCCACCGCCACCAGGGCTGCTGGAAGAGCGGGGTTCAGCGCCAGAGGATGGCGCTTCAATGAACGTGCCATCTTCTGGGGCAGCTGCGGGCTGCAATTTGCAGCGGGGGGTGCCCAGAAAGCTTGGGCAACCCTGCACTGCGGATTCCAGCCCCCAGCTGCTTAGCTGTACCTGGCTAGACATAGAAATTCATGAAATAATAAAAAAAAAGGGCTCCCCTATATTCTTGTGTCTGTCCAGGTACAAATAGGTACCTGGGGGTTGGGGGCAGCCCGTCGCTGCCTGCTGGATCCGGCTGGTTCCAGAAATACGGCGAAGCCCATGTAATTTTTTTTCTGAAAAATCAATAAAACAATCCTAAAAAAGGGACTGCATCTTTATTAACCCCTCGCCCATGGTCCAGGGGTTAATAAGGATGCAGTCCCTTTTATTTACATTGTTTTATGGATTTGTCAGAAAAAAATTTCACGTGGGCTTCGCCGTATTTCTGGAACCAGCCGGATCCAGCAGGCAGCGACGGGCTGCCCCCAACCCCCAGGTGCCTATTTGTACCTGGCCGGACACAAGAATATAGGGGAGCCCTTTTTTTTAAAATTATTTCATGAATTTCATGAAATAATAAAAAAAAAAATGCGTGGGGAGCCGCGCAATTTCTATGTCTAGCCAGGTACAGCTAAGCAGCTGTGGGCTGGAATCCGCAGCGCAGGGATGCCCAAGCTTTCTGGGCACCCCCCGCTGCAAATTGCAGCCCGCAGCCGCCCCAGAAGATGGCGCGTTCCTTGAAGCGCCATCCTCTGGTGCTGAACCCTGCTCTTCCAGCGGCCCTGGTGGCGGTGGCACGCTGGGTAATAAAGGGGTTAACACCAGCTTTGTTATACAAGCTGGTATTAAGCCCGAGATTCTTAATGTCAGGCCACGTTTGACCCAACCACTAAGAATCTCCAATAAAGGGTTAAAAAAACACAACACAGAGAAAATTTTTTATTAGAAATAAAAAAAAAATATCCATTAGGGACTCCATCTTTAATTAAAAAAATCCTCTTCCATCCGACGTAGTCCAAAACGTGATGTCCTCTCTGCTACATCCCCTGTGCATAGATATAGATGTCTATGCACAAGGAATGAGCAGACTGAGAACAATTGCAGCTCTGCTACATCATCTCTGTGAGCAGGCGGGCTCTAGGACCCGGGAGCTGCGGCAGCCTGCACAGAGCAGACAGCCGGACTCGGCTCGCAAAGTAACAGCAGTTACTTTGCGAGTTTCCCAGCGATTACTTGCACATTAATCAGACCAATGCAAGTCAAAGGCAATCCTAGTTTTGTCAGAGTCTCTGACAAAACTAGGATTGCCATTGATTTGCATTGGACTCGTTGCTGTGCGAGTAATCGCTGGGAAACTCGCAGAGTACCGAGTCCTGCGAGTCCCTTACTACTCGCCGAGTAACGAGTCCTAGCGAGTAGATTCGCCCATCCCTAGTACTCGGCATTACAGTGATACCACAGAATGCCTAAACTACTCAATTTGCACAACATGACTTCTATAGGCATAACAGACTGTTCAAACTATTAAATACAGATTTTCACTATACTATTGTTACAAGTACAAAGTGCATTTTGGGAATTCAGCAAGCATCCACTAAAAGGAGCTTAGTGAAATTACTGAAATCAGTTTTAGGCTATGTTCACATGTTCAGTTGTTAGTCAGTTTTTCACATCAGTTTTAGCAAGCCAAAACCAAGGGTAGATGAAAAATACGGAAGATGTGATGTCTTTCCGATGGGCTATGCTTACACAATGAGTATTTGGTGAGTATTTTACATCCGCATTTACAAGCCAAACTGAGGAATGAAACAATTAGAGGGAAAATATAATAGAAAAATGTCACTACGGCTAGGGTCACATTTCCGTTTTGACCTTAGCCTACAACAATCTGGTTTTAACTTAGAACTTTTTCCAGCACCGTATAGCGTTACCGCTATGCGGTGCTGGATAACGCAGTCCCTAGTTACCCGATATTTACCTTAACTACCTGTCTCACAGGCAGCTGCTTGGAGTGCGCTTTACAGCGCCGCACAGGAAACGCTGTCTGCAACGTTTCCTGTGCGGCGCTGTAAAGCGCACTCCAAGCAGCTGCCTGTGTGACAGATAGTTAAGGTAAATATCAGGTAACTAGGGACTGCGTTTTCCAGCGCCGCATAGCGGTAACGCTATACGGTGCTGGAAAAAGTTCTAAGTTAAAACCGGATTGTTGTAGGCTAGGGTCAAAACGGAAATGTGACCCTAGCCTACTTCTGTATTTTTTATCCACTCCTGGTTTTGGCTACAAAAACTGATGTGAAAAACTGACCAAAAACTGAACATGTGAACGTAGTCTTAGATAGGTAGAATTAAACTTAAAGTACTTTTCCATTATTAATTTGACCCCCTTTCATTTGTCCTTATTATTCCTAATTAACAGTTTCCCATTATAGTTCTGCTACCTACTCTGCTCCTGTAAGCTGATCTCTAAGGCTAGGGTCGCACTTGGCATGCGTTTTTTTAGTGACTTAAAAAAACTCATGCGTTTTACCATGCGTTTTTTTCATGTAATTATGAGTTTTTCAAGGTATGTGATGGCACACTGCGTTTTTGGCTACGTTTTTAAATCTGCATCAAAAAATAGTGCATGCACTATTTTTTGGTGCGTTTTGAAAAATGCATGCGTTTTTGTAGAAAACGCATGCGTTTTTTAACATGGGCCCCAATGGAAAATGCATGCAAAAACACATGGTACATTAGTACCATTTAGTGCCATTCAAAAACGCATGCGTTTTCCATAGGAGCCCATGTTAAAAAAACGCATGCGTTTTCTAAAAACGCATACGTTTTTTTAACATGGGTTCCTATGGAAAACGCATGCGTTTTTGAATGGCACTAATTGTACATGCGTTTTTGCATGCGTTTTCCATAGGGCCCCTTGTTAAAAAATGCATGCGGTTTTGGAAATGCACCAAAAACGCATGGTACTGTCACACATGCGTTTTTGCTATTAGGGCATGCGTTTTTGTAACATGGGGGCCTATGGGTGCACTTTTACATGCGCAAGTGTGACCCTAGCCTAAGAGGTTCGTTATTACCTTTATTGATGTTGTAGCTTTGATCCTTCCAGTCTAAAGACCGGATTTTGACTAAGGCTGGGGTCACATTTGAAAGGCACAATCCAGTAACTGCATCCATTACCGGATCCGGTATTACCGTGTACCATCACATTTGGCATCACATTGCAGATCTGGATCCAGTAATGGATCCAGATCTGCAATGAAAAAACATTGTGTCACCAAAAACTGGATTCATTCATGTACCTTGCAGTACCGTATCCGGTTGCCATAGGTGGCCATTAAGAAAAAAACATATCCGGTTTTTCAACCGCTACGAAAAATGCAGCCTGCATGATTTTTACCACAGGCTGCAAAACCGGATACTGCACTTGCCGCACCTGCCGCAAGCCCCATAGACATTGTATGGGGCTTGCCGCAAGTGTGGTTATGCGGTAATCACGGCAGTTGTGTTTTTTTTTTTTTCTTTTCTTTCATTTGCTTATGTATATATGTATGTGTCTTCAGAATCTGTGTCATTATCTGCCTGACGAAGGGGCCAAAGTGTCCAGAAAGCTTGGTATGTTTACCATCTTCTCAGTTAGCCATTAAAAGGTATCAACCACTGAGGACTCTCAGATTCTAATATTTTTCTATCTACTGGCTAACATGGTACAAAAATTTTTACCTTATCAAAATGGAGGATACTGGAATGTACCAAATCTTTATGGATTTAAAGACACTTCTGAAGAATCATGCACAACTGGACAGTGACATATTTTTCCTATCCAAATGCAAGAAGGAGAATATGATTCCCAAAGGACTCTGGATTACAAATCCACTTCTGCATACCTATAATACTGATTATGCACAAAACCTTTGCCACAGGACCTCTAAGAGGCTAAGGAACCACCTTTTGCATGTCTTTTACAGCATCAAAGGTAACATCCAGAGGGAATTGGAAACATGGAGGTACACACTTACAGAAGCCATGGAACAGAAATTACAACAATTTTACCATAAATTACAAACTCATCTGATTCGTAACAAGAAAAAGAAATTACATAGATTGCGCATCAATTCAGGACACAACACAAACACAACAAGGACAAATCCTGACAACTTGGAAAAGAAACAGAATCGTTTGCGCCAAACTGCTATAAAAGATTATATGGGGTCGGTTTAATAACCCCTCCGCTCACCTTCTAAGGTTGTGCAGGTCCGCACAACTGGATTAGTCGCTAGTGCTGCTGGGCTCTCCTAGTTGAAATCGAGCGGCGAGGTGGACGCTGCACGTGCCCTCTGTGTCTCTCTCTCTGCACGTGACTGCTCTAAGGAGTGGTTAGCTGACGTCTGCCAGGTCCTGCGGCTCAAAGCTGCTGGCTATCACGCTTCCCAGCAGGGAAGAATGTATATGTAGCTCCAAAAGATAATGTGATATAATAAGCGCTAAGATACACAAAAGGACTCGGCCATTAGATATTTCACCTTTCAACTTTAATCATCAAATGGATCCCTCTAGTCACAACGCGTTTCAACGCAGATAGCGTCTTTCTCAAGTGATTCTTGAGATCACTTGAGAAAGACGCTATCTGCGTTGAAACGCGTTGTGACTAGAGGGATCCATTTGATGATTAAAGCTGAAAGGTAAAATATCTAATGGCCGAGTCCTTTTGTGTATCTTAGCGCTTATTATATCACATTATCTTTTGGAGCTACAAATCCTGACAACTTGGACAACTACTCCTGTCAGAAAGCATTTCGGATTACCAACCCAACAGAGTGGAACTTGCTGTGCTTTCTTGGGTACTCTCATTTTGTCCCACTAAAGGTCTGGATAAAATTGAACTGTGCAGCGTCATGGAGGATTACTTCAGGAGACTACGCTAAGGGAATATTTAATCAACAAAGAGGATTCCGAAACAAACTGGGCCGAAGTAAGAAAGATCCTGACAACCAAGAAAAGGTCAGACTGGATACCTAAATCTAATCCAACCCCCATTTGTATAAATATATAGACACTTTCAGACATTTGGTAAAATCCATTATTTTAGATACACATAAGAGTCAACCATCCAACGTCAATGCCCAGGAGAGACGGGCCATACGGTCCTTGAAAACTAGCAAAGAAATCATCATTAAACCTGAAGACAAGGATGCTGAAATAGTCATGATGAACAAATATGACTACCTGAAAGAAGAAAATAGACAACTGATGGACACAAGCTACTACAAGAAATTGGAGTCTGTTCCCCCACAGGACTATCAGAAGGAATTAAACAGGATGTTTTTTTAGGCCAGTAGAGAGGGAAGCATTCTGCAACCTGATGGCGGCAGCCGTCCCTCATTACCCGGTCCCCAGCCACCATTATTTCTCCCAGTGTGCCTTCCCCGTGGTACACAAGCACGTGTCCCAAAATAAAAGCCATGCCCTTAATAACGCAGTTACCAGGAAATTTCACCTAACCACGGACATGTGGACAAGAGCTTATGGGCAGGGATGGTACATCTCGCTGGTGGTACACTAGGTTAACATAGTGGAAGCTGGGACCTAGTCTCCCGATGTCTTCCCAACGTCAAGGATCACGGGCCCTAACTCAATCAGTGTTGCCCCCAGAATCTACTGCTCCTGGACGTCATCCTCCTCAGCCTCCTCCTCCTCTTTACCCTCCACATCAGTCAGAAGCTGGAAGCATTGCAGCACTGCCTTGGTAGGTGACAAACCACACAATGCTGAAGACTTGTGGACAGCTCTGAAAGAGCACGCAGATTTGTGGCTCACAGCGCTGAACCTACAGTCAGGCATGGTCGTGTGTGATAATGGCCGGAACCTTGTGGTGGCTGTGAGGCGAGGCAAGCTCACACATGTCCCATACTTGGCCCATGTGCTCAATCTCATGATTCAGCAGTTTCTTAAATCCTAACTGGAGCTGTCGGATCTTCTCATCAAAGTACGCCGCCTGTGTGCCCATTTTAGAAAGTCACCTACTGCTTCGGCCACCCTTGCTGGTTTCAGCAGCGTTTGCAGTTTCTGGCTCACAAACTGGTGTATGCTGTCCCCACACCTTGGAATTCGACACTGCAGTTGTTGGTCAGGATTTGTGAGCAGAAGAGGACAGGTGTTGACTACCAGCATTAACAAGGCCGTCGGTATTTGGTTCAAACTCCACACATAAGACATCAGGAGTGGACGTGGATATCCGACATATGTACAGTCCTCCAAAACTTTGAAGACTCCACCAAGATAGTGAGCAGCGATGACGCCATCATTAGCGTCACCATCCCACTTCTCTGTCTTCTGAAATGGTCTCTGCTCAAAATCAAAGCGGGTGCATTGCAGGCGGAGCACAATGAGATGGAGCAAGGAAAATACAGGGTGATTACACACAGCCCAGCCTCATCTCATCCCATTGTGGATTGGGGACAATGAGGAGGAGTAAGCAGAACATGAGCTAGTTTCATGCACTATAGACGTTGCTAGCTGTACAACTATCATACCGTCTGTTCAGCGTGGATGGCCAGAGGACAGGGAGGAGGAGAAAGAAAGTCAGCCGTATTCTTGGTGAGGACACAGAAGTCTTGCCTTTTACCAGTCTGGCGCGCATGCCTGACTTTATGTTATGCTGCCTGTCCCGTGACACTCGCGTTATCAAAATTTTGGGTGACACTCATTACTGGTTGGTGGCACTTTTAGACCCACGCTACAAGGAGAACTTTATAGTACAGGCAAGAGAGACACAACTCCAATCCAGCAGAGGCAGGGGATCACTGTCAAAGTTGTGGGAGAGTTTTTTCATTCCCCTCCATGGCACAGGCCCTGAGGCGCTGGGTACTCTCTTAAGGAGTGCAAAGTTTGGGAAGATGCTGAAGCAGTGCCTTGCTGACCCTACCTTGTCGACCGTACCAATGTCCTTCATGATTCTTCTTTGCCTTATAATTATTGGGTATCCAAGCTGGACATGTTGTATGAACTGGGACTCAATGCCTTGGAAGTCCTGGCCTGCCCTGCCGCTAGCGTTTTGTCAGAGTTTTTAGTGCCACATAGGGAATTATTATTGATAAGCGCACCCCCTGTCAACTGAAAATGCTGACAGGGTAAGTCTTATCAAAATGTACAAGGGCTTGATTGGCCAGACTTTTCAACACCACCAAATAATAGTGATTTGGGTTGGCAGGGAAGGGGTTACTCGAATACCGGGATGGTGGCTTCAGTGGGGATCACAGCTGGTCGGGTCTCAGTTCCGTTCCCTGGGCACTCAATGGCTGATGGGAATGATGATTGGGGATTATATGTGATGCCACCTGTGGTGTCTGGTAAGCGGTAACCAGCGCTGCAGCCGGGCACTGAGGTGATGGTGTGGTGCAGCAGAGGTAGTATAGCTCCGCACAGGTGGAGGTTTTCCTCAGCATGGCAGAGTGGATGAGGGGAGTTATAGTTGCGGTCCTGCTGTAATTGCTGCAGGCGGTGGCGGGGAATCAGGCTCACACACAAACAACAGTCTCTATTTCAGTACTTTTTACTGGTGTCACTGTGCAGGTACGGTCCAAGAAGGTAACCAGGTGGCCGGTGCGGTTTGAGATGTCCACCTTGGAGAGTTGTGAGGTCTCCTCTGTCTGTGTATGCGATGATTTGGGTAGATCTGCCTGAATCTAGATCTGCCACTCTCTTCTCCTCAGGATGCTCCTTCCACAACTGCTGGTGAGGACCTCCTCTTGGGATCCCTATTCTTTCCTTGGGGTCCCCGGTCCTAAGCTGGTCACGTTTGGGCACTGTGCTTCCTGAGATTCAAGGGGAACTAAATCCTCCTGGTTCCTCCGGGGTTTCTCTGCCACAAGTGGTTAATGGCAGGCATGTACTCCGGCGTCCGGGTGAACTATAAGGGTAACCATTATGTTCCCTTCTTCTTCCTGAGTTCCCACTGGCCTTCGTCCCTCTCTCTAGGGTGCTGCACAGCTGGGTCGGTGCTCCATAGTTCTGGGCCTAATTCCCAGCAACCAGCTCCTCTAGGTTCTTCAGTCCTAGCTCACTGACTGACTTTACTGACTTTACTGACTTACTTAACTGACTAAACTGACTCCTCCCTCAGACCTGGACCTTTATATGGGATCTGGCTTATGGGCAGCCAGTAGAGCTCCCCCTCCAGGCCTGGGGTGGGAAGTGTTGGGTGTTATGTGTGCTAAGGTGTACATCCCTCCCTGCACCGATGGGTCCTGTGGCAACTCCCGCAGGGGTTCCACATTAGCAGCGCAATATAAACTCAAAACCATGTCTTTTTTGGGGAGGTATATTCCCATGCTCCTATTCACCCCCAAACATGGGTATACACTTCCTGATTTTGGATATCTGCGCAAGTCCACCTCCTTTTCATCCTCCACCACCATGTCACCAGGGTGACCTTGGTCCATGATGCAACACCCACATAATATTTTTAAAGGGTGTTTATGATGCCCTTAAGAAAAATAAAAGTTATACATATATTCATGTATACCCCCCAGGGTTAAATGTTTCTCAGTCTATACTTAGTGCATGGGCATTACAAGTATAGGAGACCTGCTCCTTTGTAATGGGAACAATGTTTTTATGAGGCCCTACTCCACGTCTCTTCCAAGGGCCATCGGAGTGCCTACCCATTTTTGGCAGCCCTGCATAGGGTGGGTGAGGAATATGCGGTCTAGACTCACAGCTACTGAGACTTGACTGTGTGGAAGACAGGGTGGCTGTGGTGGTGGCAAACTGACTGGAAGCATTATCCACTATCCAACCAACAACCTTTTGACACTGGTCTGGGTTTAATAGTTTCCTGAAAAGGAATATGCACTGCAGAGTGCTATATACCCTGCCTGTATAAAGCTACATTAATCCTGAAAAGGAATATACACCACAGTCTGCTATTTACCCTGCCTGTATAAAGCTACATTAATCCTGAAAAGGAATATACACACCACAGTCTGCTATATACCCTGCCTTTACACAGCTACATTAATCCTGAAAAGTAGTTTACACATCACAGTCTGCTACATGCCCTGCTTACCTGTATACGGCTAGATTATTCCTCAAAAGGACTTTAGATGGATATTAGAAGCCTGATACACCAGCTCCAGTTGTGACTGGTATACAGCCTCTTTTGGTACACAGCAGTGTGCTATATTCCCTGCCTGCTTGTATACAGCTAAATTAATCCTAAAAAGGACTGTTGTTTTGATGGAGATAGATAGAAGCCTGTACACCAGCCCCAGGTGTGCTGACTGGTATACTACCTCTTGTGGTACACTGTAGTGTGCTATATACCCCTCCTGCCTGTATACAGCTAAATTAATCCTTAGAAGGACTGTTCTTTTGATGGATAGATATTAGAAGCCTGTACACCAGCCCCAGATGTGCTGACTGGTATACTGCCTCTTGTGGTACACCGTAGTGTTGTATATACCCCTCCTGCCTATATACAGCTAAATTAATCCTTAGAAGGACTGTTGTTTTAATGGAGATAGATATTAGAAGCTTGTACACCAGCTCTAGATGTGCTGACTGGTATGCAACCTCTTATGGTACACCGTAATGTTCTATACACCCCTCATGCTTGTATACAGCTAGATTAGTCCTCAAAAGGACTGTTGTTTTGATGGATTTTGTATCCAAGTACTTACACTACCTAAAAGACCCAAAATCTCTCCCTCACTCGGTAGCACCTCTCTCTCCACTAGCTGACAATGTGGAGCAGAGTGACGAGCACAGCGCAGTGAGGTCTTATAAAGACCTGATGACGCTGTGCGGTCAGCCAATCACTGTAATGCCACAACCAACATGGCTCTAGCATTACAGTGTGTGGCAGCCAATCCTTGCATGTGGGCTGGCTCTGTAAAGAGTGCCAACATGCAGGGAGGTGGGCCCGAGCATCAGCCTGAGCATCTCGCCGGTACATGGTGCACGCCGAGCATTGCGAGCACTGTGATGCTCAGGTGAGCATCGATTATCTGCGAACATGCTCGATCATCCCTATATATTAACTCATTATTCGCCTGTGGAACTGAAAAAGTTCAGGATATGATCAAAACGTCTTCACTTTTTCTTGATACAATGAAACTGTTGTTTGAATAAATCTTTTTTCCTCCACAATTCTCTGGGAGTGCCTTGTGATATTTTGCGTGTTGTCTTCTTTTGGAACCTACCAGAGCACCTCTAAACAGATTAAAAGACAAAAGTTCTGTATTTATTTTATGGTCTCTATTCATAGTCCGTAGCCAGATCTTAACCCTTTTACTCCAGGGCGATTTTCCATTTTTTGTTTTTCCCTCCCCTTCTTCCAAGAGCCATAACGTTTTTTATTTTTCTGTCAATGTCTAGTGGACAGGAAAATGGGCAAAAAATTCCAAGTGCGATGAAATTGCCAAAAAAAGTGCAATTACACAATTATTTTTTTGGTTTATTATTCACCATATTCATTTTATGGTAAAACTGACATGTCGATATGATGCTTTAGGCCGATATGAGTTTGTAGATACCAAACATGTATACTTTTACATGTACCACTTTTAAGTGGTGAAAAAAATTCAAAAGTTTAAAAAAAACAAGAATTGCGCTTTTATTGCCATTTTCCATGACCCATAGCTTCCTCATTTTTTGGAACATGGGTCTGCAAGATGGCTTTTTTTATTCTATTTTGACACGTTGTTTCTAATCATATTATATTTGTGTAGATACGTTGTTTTGATCACCCATTACTGCATTTTATCACAACCTAAAAATTTAATTTTTTTGCTTGGACTTTTTTCTGTTACGCAATTTACCAATCTGAAAAATTGATTGTATATTTTGATAGCTTGAGCATTTCTGAACGCAGCAATACCACTGTCCAATTGCTTGTGCTATGTAGAGATGAGCTGCAGCTCATCTCTATGTAGCACAAATGATCGCTTCTTGTGGATGCTGATGCTTGTCAGTGAATGACAGCGCGATTCAAAGGGTTCATACCGCCGATCAGATCTCTGATTCAATTGGTGGTGTTAGCCACAAATCTCAGCTGATGATAACCACGTACTCAATACGTCAGATATCACTAAAAGGTTAAAAGTATGTTTTTTCAAAAGTGGAAAATATACCTAGGTGTATTTGTGCAGCTAATTTAAGATGCCCGCTGTTTTCTTTAAAACATTGATTCATGTCTCTACACTGTGATACTTAAAGTATGTCTAACTCTTATGGATTTTCAAGATCAGACTCAACCATTGAAATCTATAAGTATCTATGTAGCATGGATGACACACTAAAAGATCCATAGATAAACTGAAGAGGCATGAGTGTTAGCAGGGAGGCCACAAAGAAGGACACTGCAATAGCCAAGGTAGTAGATGATGAGGACATTCCTTAACATTTAATTAGATTCAAGTAAGAGGAAAGGATAAATTCTAAAAATATTTTTGAGTTGGAGGCGATAGGTGGTGTTTGTGTGTGGTTTGCAAGACAGGAGAGAGTCAAGGATTACTCTGAGGAAGCGGACTCCCAGTACAGGGGAAAGCAGGATGTTAAGGGTACCTGCTCTGAAATCAGGCGACCATGGCAAGGTGACAAATGACCGCCAAAATCCCCAATTACATGCCGCAATTGGGAGGGATTTTGACGGCGATTGTCGCAGGGCGACATATCGTCACCAATATTCCTCGCCGCGCTTGCGGAGTGTAAAGGTACCCTAACAGAGATAAAATAAAGTATAAAAGTTTAGTCAATCTACCTGATTCAATAACAAAACAAAAAAAATGGCTGGGAAAAGATGTAAGCAACTAGAATGCAATTGGGGTGCAACTATAATAACACCAAAGTAAAAAATTGCACTATATCTAACACTCATACAGATATGTAGCCTAAGAGCTCATTCAGACATCAGTGTTTCTCATATTTTAATATTATTATTACACATTGCTTATATATCGCCATCATATTCCACAGCGCTTCATCATTGTCCCCATTGGGGCTGACAATATAAATTTCCTATCGGTATTTCTTTGGAGTGTGGGAGGCAACCAAAGAACCCGGAGGAAATCAACACAAACATAAGGAAAACATATAGACTCTGCAGATATTGTCCTTGGTAGGATTTTTAACCCAGAAAATAAAAAGGTGATGATGAGAAATAAGGCCATGCAGAAAAAAGACATATCTGCAATCGCAATACATGTCTTTATTATAACCTAAATCACCAAGATAGAATTAATAGAATACACTAGAAAGAACTTGAAGAATGACCACAAAGTTTTCAGGTTAGTTGCAAGGAACTCACATCTTGGAAGATGAGCAAACCTGTTCGGGACCTGTTCAAGGTTGTAGTTTGGGTTATTTGCAAATCTACATTGCAGAAGCGAGCAGCGCTGTGCTTGTGTCCACTTGGTGCTTGGTCCAGTGTGAGACGCTTTCAGTTTGTGATCGGCTCTCACTGGGGGTAAGGTCTGAGTTTCCTGCTGTTGTGTGTTGTCTCTAAACAAAAACTGAAAAATTGCCACCCTCCTACCCGGGAAGTATTTTACTTTTGGCTGTAGGTGGGCAGAGAGAAGAACTGCCAGTCAGTAACGGCTCGGGTCAGGTTCATGTCCTGAACAGCGCCACTGTACCCGAACATCCAAGGGTTCGTTTGGCAACCGAACTGAATCATAAAATGTTTGCTCATCTCTAGTCATGACACAGTAATACATTTTTGTGAATAACTCATTAAAATTATTGGTATATCAAAGTCATAAAATATGTGTTAATGTTATGTTTTGTATATTGATATGTCTGGTAAGGATTTATTTATTACTTCCATATTTTATAACTCATTTTTCACAAATAATATTTCTAGATCCTTTATTTTACGTTAGTTCATTTTGATTGCACTTATTTTGCTTAAAATGACCCAGTGTCTGCAGTCCCTGGAAACTGTTTGTCATTAATCTTTTTATTATAATGCCAACAGAGAGTTTGGTCATCTAAATGGCCTGTCCACATGTATTTCAAAGATCATTAATCATTATTTGAAAAGGAAATTGACTAACTGTGTGCCTGAAGATATTTTTCAACTTGGCCGTACTCTTTTTATAAACTTGTGTGTACGATCCCATAGTTATAAGAAGAAGAAACAAAACATTGTTCATTCATTTTGATTGCTAAAAGATTTGAATTTTATGCATGGCATTCAGAGCTCAGGATCATTGTTCTACATGAATTAAAATATAATAATCTGAATAAAGTTCTAAAGTGAGGAAGTTATCCCAAAGGATATTTCAATTGTACTTACTTTTCAAACTAAAATCTTTAAAAATGAAAGATTTTTAAATGATGTAGTTTTTGTTTGAACTTTTTGGGTATGTGTACATGTAATGACCCAGAACATGCCATATATTGTTTTATAAAGTATTGTATTGTAACTCCATACGTCTCCAAATGATGGCACATGTCCCCCATTGATGGCACACGTCCCACAGTGCTGGCACACGGCCCCTATTGCTGGCACACGACCCCCATTGATGGCACATGTTCCCTATTGATGGCACACTTCCCCCTGTGCTGGCACACATCCCCCAGTGCTGGAACACGTCTCCCATAGCTGGCACACATCCCCCATTGATGGCACACGTCCCACAGTGCTGGCACACGGCCCCTATTGCTGGCACACGGCCCCTATTGATGGCACACGACCCCCATTGATGGCACATGTTCCCTATTGATGGCACACTTCCCCCAGTGCTTGCACATTTCCGCCAGTGCTGGCACATGTCGCCTATTGATGGCACACATCCCCCATTGATGGCACACATCCCCCAGTGCTGGCATACTCCCCCAGTGCTGGTACACGTCCCCTATTGATGGCACACATGCCCCAGTGCTGGCACACATCCCCCAGTGCTGGAACACGTCTCCCATAGCTGGCACACATCCCCCATTGATGGCACACGTCCCTCCGTGCTGGCACACATCCCTTATTGATGGCACATGTCCCTTATTGATGGCACACGTCCCCTATTGATGGAACATATCTCCTATTGAAGGTACATGTTCCCTATTGATAGCAACTTGTCCCCCAGTGCTGGCACACATCCCCTATTGAAGGCACACATCCCCTATTGGTGGCACACTCCCCCCATGCTCGCAAATGTATATGCCCCCTCCATATGCCCCCCACATTCTACACCCACTTCCTCAATTATAAAGATGGCCCCTCGTCTTGTACTCTTTCTGTCACCTATATGCCCCCATGCTGACCCGCAGCAGATAAAATAAAAAACGCTTCTTACTTACCCTCTGGCGATCGATGCTCTGCTCCAGCGTCGCTGCCGTCTCCCAGTCTCAAAGTTGCTGCTCGGCAGCTTCTGATCATGTGATCAGGCACACATCGATGTCATGGGGGCAAATAAGTGACAGAATGAGTGCAGGACGAGAGGCCATCTTTATAATGGAGGAAGTGGGTGTATTACATGGGGGGGCATATGGAGGGGGTAAATGCAGGATGTGAGGGGCATATAGAGGGGGTCAGAGAGGAACAGGGTTTGAGTGCATGCTCACATAATATGCACTGCTCCCTCCCATCCATCTCTCAGCGCAACTTCAGCCCTGAGAGGTGGATAGTGGCAGTGCAGAGCATATTAAATGAGCGGGAGCACGTGACCTCCCTGCTCTATCTGCATCCTGCAGCCAGCCCCCTTGTCACGTGCTTAGTTGGGGCTGACATTGCTGGATGCTGCTGTGTATGTTGATTGTCTTTAAGAGCTGCATGGTTTACAGTTGTCAAAGCCTTTGCTTCCTGTGCTGTGCTCCAGACATGCATTCACTATTATATTCAACTGCTGGTTGAGGTGTTAATGTGTGACTCACCTGGAATCCCCTCCCCTTGGCCTTAAATAGCCTTCCCTCTCCTCTCTCAAGTGCTGCTGATAGCCATTTGCTCTTGATCTTGGGTGCTGAGCTTATGCTTGCTGCTGGACTAAGTCTTTCCTTGGGAGAAGCTGTGATTTTTAGGGTACAGGGTAGTGGCTCGGAACTCCTCACCATCAGAGGTACCTCCGAGATCAGGGCAAGCCAGGGACCCCAGCATCAGGGTCAGATTAGGCTCTCCTGACCCCTCTTGTCAATGTCACCTACCTGTTACCTGATTCCCTTACCTTCCAAGCGTGACACCCCTCCAGTCCCCGGAAACGTTCCTCAGCTGCTCCCAGCCTCCCCTGCCGTGTATAATCCGCATTCGGATTATAAAACGCACCCCCACTTTCCCTTAAAATATGGGGGAACAAAAAATATGGTACATATTTTTATATAGTGAAAAGTAGCTTAGAAATAGTGAGGAATTTCCAGCAGTAGAGTGTAGTTGCTGGAGACGCAAGTGTGAGGACACAATAATGATGATGCAAGTACTGTGTGATTAGGAGAAATTACATCACTTGTTTACTCCTGTCCTCTAGTGGTTACTAGCGGCAAAGAATAAAAAGGCCACACCTTATACAGAGAACATTCTTGAAATATCAGAGTTTAAGCTACAGCGTGCTTCCCAAGCCAAAGGCTAGGGTCACAGATGCCAATCAGTTTTTTAATGGATCCAATAACAAATCAGTTTTGTTATGCTGTTTTTTGAGCCTCCTGTGTAGCTATGCGTTTTTTGGACTTTGCCATTTTTTGCCATAAAATGCTAGCAAAAACGAATCTGTTAACGGATGGTGCCTTTTTTAACGCATCCGTTTCCCATAGGGCCCCATGTTAAAAAAAAAAATCAGTTTTTTGTACTGCACCAAAAAATGCTGCTTGCAGCATTTTTTGTGTCCTGTTAAAAAACGTATAGCAGAGCAGTCACACTTGAGTCCAGGATCTGTAAACAGCATCAGTTTTTGGACTTAGAATTCTAAAGTTGAAAAACTGATGCAAATAATGGAGCCAGGGCTTATGTGTGACCCTAGGCTAAGTAGAACTGTACATAGCAAAAAGTGAAAAAAGCAAATTAAAGTTCCTCGCTGCTAAGGCTGGGGTCACACTTGGCATGCTTTTTTTGGTTCCTTAAAAATAAGCATGCGTTTCTGCATGCTTATTTCATTTCTACATGCGTTTATTTAGGTGCCTTAAGCCACCCATGCGTTTTTACATGAGTTTTTAAATCAGCACCCAAAAAAAGTTTATGAACTTTTTTTTGGTGCTGTTTTAAAAACGCATGCGTTTTTTAGAAAACATATCATTTTAAAACAGTGTGCATTACACATTGTAGCAACATGATTGGTCATTAGGATGAGAAATATGACAACTCGACCACCTCCTTACATATCTTTTAAAAACACAGATGATCTTACCTAACATGCAATGTTCCCAGCTATACCATGTCACAAAAAGATTACATGATACAAATATTTGGAACAGAACTCTTAACAAAGCGATAGCCGTTGAACATGTCAAGTTAGGGTTTGAGTAAAACATTTCAGCCTTGGAACATGGTATCTTGATGCATGGTGGTATTAGATAGATAGATAGAGATAGATAGATAGATAGATAGATAGATAGATAGATAGATAGATAGATAGATAGATAAAAGAAAAATTGAAACAGCACATGTGGCACCCCTGCCGTTCGGTCACCACAGTGGTGCCTCACCTATTCAACAGGTGTGGCATCATACTCACAGGTAAGATGGGAAAGCCCTGCTGAGACCACCAACACACATCCAACACTATCCAAGCTCCAGGGAGGATTGAGTTTAGGGGTGGGAGGAGTTTCAGTCATTCAGAGTGAGCGAGAGAAGTGTGGCAACCCAGGAGTCCGGTTGCCACAGTGGCATTGCCTTCCTCACAGGGGATGATGTCATGCCTGGAAGTAAGAAGTGGGTCCCCTTGTCAGGTAACACCAGCATCCAACATTTACTCCAGACCAGAAGGGAGAGCTCTGAACCCAGTTTTAGTGGATCTTTCCTATAAATTCTGGCCTGGAGGTGGACAGAACAGACACAACAGCAGTATAGGAAGAACAGTAGAGACATCCTGGGGATTGGAGCTGGTGGAACTTGTCCCAGGACAGGGGAAAGCTAGGGAAAGAGAGGAGTCGAGGAGAACCTGGGGAGTTGAGTTGTGACCAGACTCAACCCAGAGGAAAGCGCTAGAAACAGGACACCTGAGTCCTTGGTTGTCCCGGGAGCTAAATCTGGAGGGCAGAGGATTGCAAGTCCCCTGGCCCCACTCAACACTCGAAGGCACAGCAGCATCCCAGCCCCCTGGGCCGCCACAAAAAAGCAACACCTGGAATAGGCTTGAGCTGCTTGCCATATGGGCAAAGACTAGTCAGGGAGGAAAAGGGTCGCATCAGAGCTTCAGGCAGCGAGGACCAAACAGCACCGCGAAAAAGAAAGGCCTCTGAACCCACCTGGCTAGGTGGATCCCCAATTACTTCCCAGCTGCTCGGATCTCCAATACCATCTGTTGCCAGTACCCTGGTCTGTACCATCGACCATCAAGTAAAGATATAGGAAACTTCATCTCTTTAGTCCTCCAGTCATTTGTTGTGCCCTCAGTCCTGCACCCCACCATTCCATATTTCCTATATCAACAGGTTTCAACTGCTCTGGGACCTCCCGCTCTACCTGTAAGGAGCAGAACAACTAGCTGCGTTACTAACAGCCCCAGAGGATCAGACTGCAGCATAGTCTATCTATCCCCAATTGCCGAAACTCACAGGTGGCGTCACATTAAATCCCATATAAAATATCCCCATTTCTTATGACACAGCCAGGGCCATGGAGCCGGGTCATAGACCCATGACCTTCCCAGACAACTGTCTGACTCAGTTCCAAGTACTCCATGGACCTAGTGGGCATGTCAGGAGTAACATCAGAGGCAAGATGGATTGATCTCTAGGGAACTCAGACAGCTGGAGAGAGAGCTTCTCATCTCCGGGCATGAGGTCCCAAATCTGCAGCCATGCAGAGGAACGAGATGCACAGGATTACTGGCTCCAATTCGGTCTGGGGATCTTAAGGACCAAACAACAAACCGGAGGTCACTGAACTTCACGTGCAGTGACTGCCATGGTGGACTCTGCCAGCTGAAGGAACTGCAGAGGGTCAAGAGGACTTGCAAGGCAGTCGCTCACAGGACCCACAGTCACCTGCTTTGGGTCTTGTAACCACCAGGACACTAGGAAGGAAAGGAGTTGCACAGTGTCCGACAGCAACGGACAGCAAGGAAAAGCCTTATACTCCCTATCTCAGTGAGGTGAACCCAGACTACTTCTGAGCTGGTCAAGCTGCAACCTTGGAGAACACAGTACCTGGCTGGGTTATCGCTGCACAAAACTGCAAGTAAAGATGATTGGTAAGAACTGCAACCCCTGTGTCTGTTGTCTGTCCACTCCTTCCTGCACCTTTCTGCACCTCTGCACCAACTACATCCACCATCATCTACGCCTCCCCATCTGCTACACACCAAGGGCTCACTTTGTCTGAGGGTAGTGCTCCATCAAGCTTCCACAACACTTATCCCCTGGAAACCACTACAAGCAGCGCTGGTCCAATTTGACCAGACACCTCAGACGGCATCATTATAAACTTTATTTCCCCTATAAAAACTTTTCCCCCTTTTCAATGACCAGTCATGGCCACGACTTCCAGGGTAGGCCACTGTGACATCCCTTGAACTACTAAGCCCTGGAGAGTAGAGTACCATTGCCCCATAACCACTGCACACAAACTTAATGCAAACTGTTTGTGCAATGAATCCTGAAACTGCAATATTTAACACAAAATTACTTAGAAAAATAAAGCCAGGCATCATTCCAAATAATGAAAAAGTGGACTTTAAATGGAACCTTTCACCCCCCAGGGCATTTTATACTGTGCCCAGCAGGTTACACATCATGTAAATGGGGTTCTAGTAACCCCTGCACGTGCCCAAACTGACCCCACATACCTGTGAAATTAACTTTTATTCTCTCCAGAGCAGGACTCCTATTGATTCATGGAGGCTGGTATTAGGTCATGGTGGGGAAATGTTTGGTCGACCCCACAGCTGCAAATCCCACCCTATATGCTTCAAAATTGTCGCTCCTCCACTGGCCGACGCTTGAGTGACAGGAGCACTCACACCGGTGCAGTGGAGCGAGTGTCAGCGGGCCATAGAACAATGCTGAAATCTCGCAAGACTTCACTAATCTTGTGAAACTTTAGCACTGACAGCGGCACCCATCCCTATGCAGTGAAGCAGGTGTCGGAGCATAGTGCGGAAGTCTCGCGAGATTAGTGAAGTCTCATGAGACTTTGGCACTGACAGCGGCACCTGTGCCTGCACAGTGTAACGGGTGTCAGTGGGCCATAGAGCAATGCTGAAGTCTCGCAAGACTTCACTAATCTCGCAAGACTTCCTCAATATGCACTGGCACCCGCTCCACTGCGCAGGTGCGGGTGCCACTGTCAGTGCGGAAGTCTCGCGAGATTAGTGAAGTCTCGCGAGACTTCAGCATTGTTCTATGGCGCACTGACACCCGCTCCACTGCACAGTCACTGGTGCCATATTGCCGTGGTCAGTGCCGAAGTCTCGCGAGACTTCACTAATTTTGCGAGACTTCCGTATTATCCAGTGCACAGGCTCGGGTGCCGCTGTCAGTGCGGACGTCTCGCAAGATTAGTGAAGTCTCGTATGAAAAAATAATACTGCGGTATTAAGAAGCGCTAAAGCACTGGGTGTTAGTAGTAATACCCACCTTTATTAAGCTTCCACACTCTCCTATGCGACGCGTTTCGATAGACCAGCTATCTTCCTCAAACAATGGAGAGTGATAACAACAATTACCTTATATGGGACCTTAGTCCAATAGAACCTTGCAATACATTATGACAACATTCTGACAGGATGACCTATCAATCACAAGGTTACATTTGCTCTAACAACAAGACCTTTACATAAAAGTCAGAACTTTGTTCACATATTCTCTATAAAATTAATAAAATATGTAACTAAAACATCAATAATCTTAAAATTTGTTATAAAATGTAAATATATTAAATGCATGGCCACAAGGGGGAAATCTACTGACTAGCTTCTCTATAGTCAGATATTTAACCCTTTTTATGGATACATGTTCCATTAAATGCGTAATGTTAATTAGGCTGGCCTCAGACCCGCGCCCGCCGCACATCGCGGTGGGCAACCACAAGCTGACCGCACACACCGCACGCCCAAAACAGGGACACAAGGCGCCCGGACGCGGACTGTTGCACGCCCCCACGCACTACCCGCACATATGCGGAGACCCGCGCACAAACCACACACCCCCACCCGCAGCCAGCCTGCAAGTTGTTGCATACCAGGCGTGGACAGGAGTGCACGACCCCCGCACACGCACAGACCACACACGAAAGGCAACGGGGACGCACGGCCACACGCACCTGAGAGCAGGCACTGTGTGCCCCCACGTCAAGCACAGGGACCTGCGGCGCCCACACCCAACCCGCGCCCGAATGCAAGCCTGAAGCCACCCTTAAAGTTCCAATGAATAGCTTTCTCTATAGTTAGGTTTAACCCTTCTGGGGATAGAGTACCTAACTTATAAATCCAGAATGATTTCCTATTAATGAGACATCCTAAAGGGTCAGGAACTGAGCTATCAATTTGTTCCAAAATTTTCAATCTTAAGTCCTTAGGGTCTTTATTATGCACCTTTGCAAAATGTTTTGAAACGCAGTGCAGAAAATATCCATTTTGAATATTAAACCAGTATTTATTCAATCCATTGTGCATAGCCTGCACAGTCCTCCCCACATACTGCAGGTTTCAAGTGCATTCTAATAGGTACACCACATAGTTAGAAAGGCAATTCAATGTCTGTCTGATGGTAAATTATTTTCCTATGGTATTTGAAGAAACATTTTGGCACCATTACTAATGGTTCCACAACACATACATTTATGGGATTTGCAAGCAAAACAACCATTGTTCTGATTGGAGCACTCTGCTACTGATGGCCTCCCATGATCCTTGAAACAATTGCTTGGAGCTATCATGTTCCTGAGAGTTTTATTTCCTCCTGAATATCACATTAGGTCTCTCTGAAATGTGCTTACATAGAATTGGGTCATTCTTAAGGATGAAGCACAATCCATCCAGTACTTTTTTCACATCACAGGACTATGCCTCCCGAATCAGGAAGCAACGTTAAGCAGAGAAGTGCAGTGTCTCCCCTGGTCTAATCTCTCACCTTAGTTGTGCAGGCCGGTGCACAACAGACACAGGTGAGAAACTCTATGATAGAACCCCTTAACAATTGTCAAAGAGGTCTTCACTTAGCGCTCCTTATCTTCTTTTTTTTTACTAGTGAAGTCTCATGAGACTTCAGCATTGTTCTATGGCTCGCTGACACCCGCTCCACTGTGCTGGCGTGAGTGCCCCTGTCACTCAAGCGCCGGCCAGAGAAGGAGCGGGAATTTTGAAGCATGCATGACGGGATTTGCTGCTGTGGGGGTGGCGAGACGTTTCCCCACCATGACCTAATACCAGCCTCTGTGACTCAATAGGAGTCCAACTCTGGAGAGAATATATGTTCATTTCACTGTATGTGAGGTCAGTGTGGGCACAAACAGGGTTACAAGAACCCCATTTACATGATGTGTAACCTGCTGGGCACAGTATAAAATGCCCTGGGGGGGGTGACAGGATCTCTTTAATACAGCCCCAAGTGTTGCGATGTTTCGGCTTTCATACAAGTCTTTCTCAAGCAATGTGTTTGAGACAGTCTTGTCTGAAAGCCAAAATGCCATGCCACTTAGGGCTAAGTTAGAGGCCATTATTTTTTCATGTTTGGAGTGCTGCCTTGCTTTATTTTTCTAGATACATACACACCCACACATAGAGAACAGTGAGTCAGTCTTTTGTGTCTTGCACCTTATATTCTCTTGCACTGTGATGCTTACTTTTGAATTTTTTTTAGCGTGCGTCTATTAAATAACATCTGTTGGTTTCAATACCAGCTATTACATTTTCCATAACTTTGCTCAATCTCATGGACTGTTTAATCTTCTATACTGAAGATGGATAATCCTATTTGATTTAATTAGGGGTTTTTTAAGCGCAAAGAAAAGTACTCAATTAATTTTGAAGTGACAGCAAATGTCTTCATGACACGGAGGACTTTTTAGCATTTAGCTGCTTCTTTTTAAGTACTGTGATAACTAGTTCAGAGTTGTATATAGAGCTTCCAAGTTCTCAAAGATCAAAAAACATGTATAAAGAAAAGAAGTTTTTAGTTAGAAAGGGCAATTTGAGAAAAAAGAAATAGCCTGACAAGTTTACCTCGTATAGCTAGTGACAGAAAAGATTTCCCAGTTACAGAGTCAGCAAACAATCTCCTTCAGGCTTCTGTAGCCAAATAATTTTTGAAAACCAGGTATCAACCCAACAACTTCTCACTTGTACTCTACTCAGTTAAGGAGTGGGCTATCATTCAGTTTTGTGCTTTCGTTCTTCCCTCCGCTGATTCCAAGAGCCATAAATTTGAGTGCTTGTTTTTTGCGGGGACACATTGTGCTTTTGAATGACACCATTTATTTTATCATATATCTACTATATAATCACGAATGGATTTCGCGCACCACACTCGCATGCGACTCAGCGTGGTCATGTGGATACGAACGAAGCATTGGCCGCGCAGCGGCCATTGCGAGCAGCTCTAAGGCGACTCGAAGCATTGGCCGCGAAGCGGCCATTGCGAGCAGTTCTACGGCGACTCGCTATGCCCGCGCAGCGGGCATGGCGAGTCGCCTTAGCAGCGCGAAGCATTGGCCGCGAAGCGGCCATTGCGAGTCAGAGACTCGCTCTGCTAGAATCCCGATGCATTGTGCATCGGGCACCCATCTAGTGTAATAATAAGCAAGAAAACAAATTCCAAGTGTGGGAAAATAAAAAAAAGTGAGATTCTGCAATTCTGTTGTTTTTCATTTGCAGAGTTCATTTTACCATACAATTAACCAGACAGTACGATTATTCAGGTCAGTACGATTATGTGGATATCAAATATGTATAGTTTTTGTTTTATTTAAGATGTGAAAACTATTTCAGAAATTAAGAAATGTATATATCTTGCTCATGTCAAGGCTCTAGGAGAGCTGTAACTTTTAAACTTTTCGGGATCTGGAGCTATATCGTGGCTTGTTTTTTGCACCACAAGCTAATATTTTTATTGGTTTTATTTTGGGGGTTATATGATGCTTTCATCAGAGCTGTTATCACATTTTTTTTCTTCTGTGCAGGACAAAAACCTTGATTTCTGGTATTTTGATTTTTTTTTCTCATTACACTGTTTACCGATTGGAATAATTTATTTTATCTTTTGATAGCTTTTACATTTCTGAACACAAAAATACCAAATATGAGCGTTTTTAATTCTCTTTATTTGATTTATATTTAAAGGGATCCTGTCACCTCCAGAACGCCTCCTAAGCTAGCAAAACATGTCCCTGCACCATCCTATCACTAATCTCACACTTCTTTTGTCTCCTAAAAGCATCCTGTGAAAGTGCATAAAAACTTTTTGATACTTACTCACTAGTGATTATAATTAGCAGGGGCTATATTCTTTAGCCCTTAGGGCGTGTTTTTTTGCCAGCTCCAGGATCCACCCTCTCTCTGTCTGTTTGCTCTGCTTGTGCAGACTTTGCCCTCCCCCCTCTCTATCACTCACAGAATGAAAATCATTAGTCCTGCCTTCAGTTTCAGTTTCACAGCAGCACAGACAAAGACAGGGTGGATCCTGGAGCTGCAAAACAACATGCCCTGGTGACTAAAGAATATAGCCCCTGCTAATTATAATCACTAATGAGTAAGTATTAAAACATTTTTCTCCACTTTCACAGGATGCTTTTGGGAGACAAAAGGAGAGTGAGATTAGTGATGGGATGCTGCAGGGCCATGATTTGATAGCTTAGGAGGCGTTTTGGAGGTGACAGGATCCCTTTAATGGTGCAAACAGTAGGTGATTTAGCCCCTTCAAAAGCTTACCTTTTCCCCTTTTTGCAATTTTATTTTTCCCTCCCCTTCTTCCTCAAGCCATAACTTTATTATTTTTTTGTTGTCAATATAGACATTTGAGGGCTTTTTTTTGCTGGAGGAGTTGCAAATTTAATTACATCATTTATCATATAGGGTACAGGAAAATGGGAAAACAATTTCGAGTGCAATGAAATTGTAAAAAAAAAGTGAAACATCAAGTTTTTTTGTTTTTTTTATTCCTCATATTTACTATATGGTAAAACTCATATGTCGGTATGATGCCTCAGGTCGGTACGAGTACGTAGATACCAAACATGTATACTTTAACTTTTAACTAAGTGGTGAACAGAAATTCAGATTTAAATGGCTGTGAACAGAAGAAATAATCGCTTTCTGTAGATGCAGTTGCTCACCAGGCACAGGAAGTGAGTCTTTACAGCATTCAGGGTTCTCACAAGACCACTGGCTGTCATGGCAAGACAACAAGGCCTCGCGATCTCATCACAGGGCCGCTGATTCCAGTGGGGAATAGTGTAATTCCCACCATGCTGTCAGTATCTAACAGCGTGATCTAAAGGGTTAACAGTGGCAAATGAATCAGCGATCCACTTGCATCTGTTACCTGCACATGCCATATGATCATACCACTTGACATTTGTATCGAATGATGCGAGCTCAGTGAGTGAGCTCGCATCAAAGAGATGGAGGCATCCTTGGTGCAGCAAAGGTCGTGAAGGGGTTAAACTTTTGTGGGACTTTTTAATTTTTTTTAGGTATGTAAAAACAATTTTTTTTACTTGTTACTGTTTGTACTATTCTGCGCAGGGAATTTCAAGCTGTAATCATCCATTTGCTTGTGTATACAGACCAGTGCAAAAGCACTGGTCTGTACACAGGAAATTACGGTCTCCTTGGAACACCCACTCACAGCCAGCATTCACAGTAGTATCATCATGAAAGACACAGACAACTCATTGGTGTCGTTAACACATCACAGGAGCCACGATGGAAGAAGGAAATGATGCGCCCCCTGGTATCATGTGTTTAATCCTGCATTCATAGATTGACAGTGAGATTTAACCTCTGATCCACCGGCGGCTGTTAGAGACTGATGTTTGCTGAAGAGATCAGTCACCATATGCATTAAATGATGCAGGCTCAGCATGCGAGCCCGCATAATAGAAAGGGAGTTGACCCATGACATACCTAGCTTGTCACGGGTTACCAAGGGGTAATAGCAGCCTAGAAATAAATTGAATTTAGCCCTACTAATAGCTCATTCAATTTTGTGTGTAATTTGTTTTGATTCATGGATCAAACTGAATAATTAGATGGTTGTTATATTTTACAAATTAGACTCAGACTAGGCTATGGGATCAGTGAGATATGGATGAAGCTAGGAAGGCATTCTTTGTTCTTTATAAATCCATTGAATGGCATTGTTCGATCTGTGCAAGTCATATAAAGATGACAGACTTCAATGCATTCCTGAAGAAGGAGTGGGGAGACGCTCTGAAACGCGTCAAATAATTATTCTTTCAATGCATTGAAGTCTATCATCTTTATACTTCTTGGGCAGATCGAACAGCACTGTCAATTGGGTTTATATTTAACCACCACAGATAACATAGAGAGTGGATCCGGCTGCAGCTGTACTATATGTGAATACTAGTTGTGGGTCCCTCAACCAGACCAGGTGAGCAGCTGGTGTTCATAGCGTTCATTTTAAATTATTTTAAAAGATAAGACCCTATTGTGCTTTTGTTCCTCATTTTAGTTATTCTTTGTGCTTTAGAGTTCCGTCTTAGTTTCATCCATATTTAGGGCTCATTCAGACATAATTTTTTCTCATTTGTATGAGTTTTATTCATGTTTCTTTGGAGCAATTCAGATTTCTGATTATTTTTCTAGCCCAAGCAGGCTGGAAAAAATGTTGGAGACATTTCCAATTTTGATCTGAGTCCTTGGATCTGAACCACTGGAAGCCTACATTTTCATGGACTGTTTGATATAACAAGCTTGAAAAGCCTCTATCATTTTATTTTTTTATTCAAGAATTACTCATAATGGTACATTTACACGCCGTTACCGAAAGGTAGAAACCAGCAGGTGTCGGAGACAATTGTACCTTTTACCTTCAAAACACCGCGTAGTGGCGGCATGTAATCCAAGTTGTTGCCACCTGTCTCTTTGGATACCTGTCTTTCAGCTGTGCTGAAAAACAAGCAGGTATAAACCCTATGGTAGCGGCGTGTAATCGGGGCACAGGTACGGTATTTGAGTTCCCTGGGGCGTGCTTGAGCGTCATGTATACCACGCCCCATCATCTATCATTGGTGGGGACTACTGTGTACCCATTGGCTGTCCGTGTACAGGGCGGCATATTTAACGATCTGACCAGTCACACTACACATTTGCTATAGCGTCATGTATTAGCCAGCCTCCCTGCGCTGGATGGCCAATCATGATGTTATTGCATTGTCCAATCACCGTACGAGCGTCGCGTAATACACAACTCTGTCACGCCTATGTAGTTACGGCGCACAATATGTACGCCCAGATTCCCTTGTTGTAGCGGCGTGTAAATCAGGGAAGGTGCTCCACAGAAGGTAACCTGCGGCAGCCGTCGGCACTTCCAGGGACCGAAAATACCTTCTGTGGAGCACCTTGTGGCGGCGTGTAATTGCGGTATCAGGTACCGTTAGCAACCGTTGAAAACGCACGTGTGCACGTGCGGTGCCTACCTGTTGCTACCTTCGGTAGCGGCGTGTAAAGGTACCATAAAACTGACCGAATTCTGATGAAACTATAATTAAAAGACTGATGAATTTCAGACCATTGTTTTGTGTACAAGAAATATCATTGAATTGTGTGAATGAAACCTAACTGATACATTGCTAAGAATTATCAGATAAAAAGTTCAGAAAACTACTCATGCAACTAGGAAACCAGTAGGAAGCAATTAGCCTATTTCTCTCCTATGGTAAGTCACACGGATGTGGGAATCAAGCCTTTTTGATGTTGTGTATTTCATACAGCATTAGCAAAATTAGGTAAGTTGCAATTTTTTACTGTGTTTTTATTTATTGTGTTTTTGAGTGTGTAATTTTACATTAATTTTTATTATGTTATTTCAACTGCAGGTTTTTTTTTTTACTTTTTGACATATCAAATTATTTTGTGATTTACAGTGGTGAATCTGAATTTATCGCTACTTGTTTTTTCACTACCTGGTGAGATCATTTATTCAGTCTGGTATTCATTCACTATCTTTGGCATCTTCTGGTACCTTGCCATCTTTGGCATCTTGCCACCCCTATCATCCTCAGTAACTGCTATGTTGACTAGGCACAAGAGTAGGAGGGTGAGGAAGGAGCTAGAGGTGGGGTTACACCCAACTTCCATTTCTATCTGCATAGAATCTTATCAGTACCAACTGCCATCCCCTATCTGTCACATCTGTAGACTGTTCTGCAGTCTCTGTGAATTGCTCTGCAGTAGTAAATGTCACATGTAGTCTGCACTGCAGTTTCTGTGAATTGTTCTGTAGTAGTTAAATGGAGTTAATTTCCTTTAGAGAAGACTTTTCTTTATAGATCTACCACATTGTTCTAGCTTCAGTAGCAAGTATGGGTAGTGCTTCCGAAAGGTGCCAGTTGGCAGCTGATATGCTTCAGCAATTATGTAGTAGGTCAGGTGAGGCAGCTGTGATGAGGCACAATCTTTTCGGTAAAATCTTGACCCTTTATTAAATTATTTTAAGAAGTGTCAAACATCTTTAGGCTAAAGGCACACGGTCGTGCATCAAACACGGAGCGTGTTTGATGCACAACAGTGATGCGAGTGAAATGCATTTTTTTGGGTGTGTGGTAGCGAGTGTGATGCGTGTGGGTGAGTGTGCATGGCTGAATGCATGTGAGTGTGCTGCAAATGTGAGGTGTGAGTGCATGTGTGGTGCGTGTGAGTGTCATTCTGTCCATGGTCCTGAAGCAAACTTCAGGTCTGTGGACAGTATTTTCCGGTGATTTTAAACTCAGCGGCTCTCAAAGCCGCTGTGTTTAAATTTGCCGGTTTCCTGGTACAGTAATCATTAATGTGTCAGTGCTGTCACAGCAGCGCTGACACATCATTGTAAAAAACTCTGGTGTTACAAAAAGATTAAAGTTTTAGGACTTATTCATCATTATAACCCCCTCTGCAAGCACAGAGCCTGCAGATGCAGCTAATAAAAGCTGGTATATGAAGGGTTAATGTGCTGTTGTGTGTTGCCGAGAGTACAGAGTGCGTTCACGCCAGTGTGTTTCAAGCCTTACACTAGATGTATTTCAAGTACAAACTAAAAATACACAGTTATATACAAGATGCACAAAATGAGTGAACCAATTAAAACCTGAGAACTGAATCACTGAGCACAGAGATAAATGACATGCAGGTGTGACAGCAAATCGTATGAAACAGAGATATTTTGCAGGTAAACTACTGCGGCATACTATACAGATAGGATACAAATAAAATTAAAAAAAATACCTTAATATATTGAATATTAGTAGTGACAAAATTTATTTTGCTACATTTACGTCACAAAATATTATAAAACACAGTCCATAAAAAAGTATGCACAATGTAAAGAATATCCCAGCTGCTCTATTTTAGAAAAAAAAAAAATATATACATATATATATATATATATATATATATATATATATATATATATACTAGCTGTACTACCCGGCTACGCCCGGGTTAATAAATAACTGATGTTAGCTATAACAAAATAGAATTTGAATATGTCATATTAATGACCTGTAAGAAAATAGAAGCTGAGCCGTGATTGGTCGCTATAGGCAGCCTAATAAATCTCCAGCCAACAGTAAACCCTCCCCCCGGCCGGGCAGTATATGTTACCTCACACATACATATAATAGACAGCTCATGTGACTGACATCTGCCTTAATTCCCTATATGTCACATGAGTTGCACATTGGCTGTTTTTAATCAGATGTTTATATTTGGAAATTAAAGATAGCAGACGTATGAGGCGAGTTGTGTGAGATGATTTGTGCACATCTGTGTCTGTCTGTGTGGTATGTGTGTCCCTGGAATGTGTGTATGTGTGTGTCCCTGTGGGGTGAGTGCATGTGTCCCTATAGGGTGTGTATGTCCCTGTGGGGGGGGGGTCTGTGTGGTGTGTGTTTCTGTTGTGTGTGTCTCTTTGTGGTGTGTGTGTATCCCTGTGGGGTGAGTGCATGTGTCCCTATAGGGTGTGTATGTGTGTGTGTCCCTGTGGGGGGGTCTGTGTGGTGTGTGTGTGTGTGTGTATCTGTGTTGTGTGTGTCTCTTTGCGGTTTGTGTGTGTCCCTGTGGGGTGAGTGCATGTGTCCCTATAGGGTGTGTATGTGTGTGTGTCCCTGTGGGGGGGTGTCTGTGTGGGGTGTGTGTGTGTCTGTGTTGTATGTCTCTCTTTGTGGTGTGTGTGTCCCTGTGGGGTGAATACATGTGTCCCTATAGGGTGTGTATGTGTCCCTGTGGGGGGGGTCTGTGTGGTGTGTGTGTGTTTCTTTGTGGTGTGTGTGTGTCCCTGTGGGGTGAGTGCATGCGTCCCTATAGGGTTTGTATGTGTGTGTGTCCCTGTGGGGGGGGGGCCTGTGTGGTGTGTGTGTCTGTGTTGTGTGTGTGTGTGTGTCCCTATTGAGTGAGTGCATGTGTTGCTATAGGGTGTATGTGTGTCCCCGTGGGGGTGGGGGTGTGTGTGTCTCTGTGTTGTGTGTGTCTCTTTGTGGCGTGTGTGTGTTTGTTCGGGTGCGTGGTGAGTATCCAATATTGGGGCTGCACCTTAGCGACTATACACTTGCTGTTACTCTTTGTGGGCATGTGGTGTGTATACATGTCCCCGTGCGTGGTGAATATCTCATGTTGGGGCCCCACCTTAGTGACTATATGCTGGTATGTGCTCTTAGTCTTTGGCGCTATCATTAAGCCCCTCTCATTCACAACTGTCAACTGGTAACTGGTAACTGTCACTTTTTCCCCATTATGTAGATAGGGGCAAAATTGTTTGGTGAATGCGCGGGGTTAAAATGTCGCCTCACAACATAGCCTATGACGCTCCCGGGGTCCAGACGTGTGACTGTGCAAAATTTTGTGTCTGTAGTTGCGACGGTGTAGATGCCAATCACATACACATACAAACATATATACACACACACATATATAGAATGGTACTTGTTATTCATTCAGCAGATAGTTAATGTGAATTGCGTTTTATCTAAATGTATTTAGCTTTTATATCCCACTATTATGCATCCAATTGTGCACACTACTACATATCTGCACATTATTTACCGGATATAAGATTATGTTTTGTTTTTAATTCCTTTAGTGTATAAAGGGTCTACTTCTGTGATGCAGGTGTCCAGTCCCCCAGACTTTATATAATCCTATTAAGCTACAACTGGTGTTAGTGAAAGAGTTCATTCTCTGCACAGACCATGTTTTGTGTAGATGCTGTTCTGCTTCGTGGAGATTGCTATCTGTCTGGAGTCTGGGTGTTTTCACATCGAAGGTTGGTGTGTGTTTTGCTTAATTTACGTTTCTAGGCGTTTTTACCACTAAAAACGCATAAAAACGCTGGCGTTTTTGGCCCCATTGATTTTAATGGGAACGCATGCAAAAACGCATGTACGTTTTCAAAAATGCAAAACGCATGCATTTTTAAAAAAAAAAAACCCCAGACGCATTTCCCGACGTTTTGTGCAGCGTTGGCAAAAACACGCGTTCTGCATTTTTGAAAACGCACATGCGTTTTTGCATGCATTTTTACATGCGTTTCCATTAAATCAATGGTGACAAAAACGCCAGCGTTTTCATGCGTTTTTAGGGGTAAAAAGCCTAGAAACGCAAATTAAGCAAAACGCACACCACCCTTAGATGTGAAACAGGCCTTTCTCTGCTTATCCCTGTCCCTTGGAGGAGTTGAGGGGGTTATAGCCTAAGGCTGGTGAGGAGCAGCGCAAGGGTGGTGACCCAGACATCCTCACATTTAGAAGTACTTCTAATGACAGGGTCAGCTAGGGTCCCCCAGTCTAAGGGTCAGACTAGTTCCCCTTATCGGCTTTTGCACATAACAGCCAACCTTCTACGTAACTCCTTTGTCTATTATTATCACCGTGACCCTATCTCAGTAATGGGAAAGTCTTCACTGAATACAGATTTTACCTCAGAATTGAGAATTTTGATGACTGATCAATTCTGTCAGAGAGAGAAAGCAAATCTCCCTGATAAGATATATTATAAAGTTGCTTATTTTCATGTGTACTATTGATTTATGAAATAAAAATTAAAATGACTGTTACACTTTAATTAGTGAAATCAACCTATTATAACCATTTAAAATAGCTGAATCCTTGCAGAACACATTCTCTGCTTTCTCATCCAAATTCAAGAAGTAGCAGCTAAAGTGAATATTGGTATGATGTAGCAAGTCCTTGAAAGTGTTCAGTACAATGTTAATCAACTGGCAAAGTCTAAAACATAAGATAAAAAATGGTAATTTTTTTTTTTAAACTTATACTGCTTTTACTAAAATATATTTTCACTTTCTGAAAATACTTAAAATACACTATCAACTTTTTGGCAATTTTTTATTATTTAAATTGCTATTTGTTTATCTGCTGTGAAGTAATACCAGCAAGATTGATATTTGTTAGGAGCGTGCAATGCTGCAAAATGTCAGAATACTTTATCAGGCTGTGCTCTTAAAAACAAATTCCAAACAGCATGAAGACAGAAGTATAAGAACGAGGTGGTCTAGACATGCAAGATACTGTACTGTATAATGACAAGCCATTTGAAACTGGTCTTTTTCAAAACTGCTGAGCAAACACACTTGGAGACTTAAAGTTTCATTTTTCCGGTTGGATGACCTTCTCTTTTCTCAAAGGATATTTTTTTAACTACAAGGAAGCAACCGAACAGTTTGACACTTATAGAAGGAAAAAAAAAAAGACTCCTGAAATTAAATACAGGAAAAAAAGTTGTTGAGTTTTATCTACGATTGTTTCTCTGCTTAGAAAATGTTATTAAAAAGAATCCAACAACTCCAATGAAAGTGTTAATAAGCTGCATACTTTTAATTTAAAGGTGTCATGCGCTGCTGAACAACCTTTTACTATTGGACCCGTGAAAGTGAAAGTGAAAGTAAAAGTGAAAGTGAAAAAAAATCAACTGGCACCAAACCTCCACACTTAGGCTACCTTCACATTTGCGTTCCCCTCCGCAGCATTCTGCGGAGGGGATCCGCAATGTGACCGCAGCACCACAAGCCCCTATCTTTATAATGGGAGTGCACGATGCTGCATATGACCGTGCGGACCCATTCACTGCAATATGTGATCTGTGCGCAGGGGGATGCCTGCGCACAAATCACCCAGTCTCGTCCGCACCAGAAATGCAACATGTCGCGTTCGTGGTGCGGACGAGACTGGGTGATTTGTGCGCAGGCATCCACCTGTGCACAAATCACATATGGCAGTGAATGTTTCCGCACGGTCATACGCAGCACTGTGCGCTCCCATTATAAAGATAGGGGCTTGCGGTGCTGCGGTCACATTGCGGATCCCCTCCGCAGAACGCAAATGTGAAGGTAGCCTAAGTGCAGCATCCGTTGATGTCTTCCAACCATCAATCTTTGGCGGGATATCGCGTGACCGCTGCAACTAATCAGCAGCTGCGGTTTCTTCACATTTTGTCCAAGCAGAAGAAATATTGCTTACATTCACACTAGAAATAGGTGCACATGGTTTAATTTTACTGTCACTCACATTCACTGGATTTTATTCAACAAAATATTGGCCTCCCCTGAATCATAAACCAAGTCTGCAAAATGTGAATCCTATTTGATCCAATTTGGTGTACCTTTAGAGGATAAAATATACTCCATGGCCGGGGTCCCAAACCTGTGGATCAAGAGCGACATGTGCCTCACGGGCCTGTGATGTATGGCTTGTGACTGTCTGTCAGCTCGGTGCATAAACACCAAGTCTAGCAAACAGATGAGAAGGGGAGGTCTCCAGGTGTTATCTGTTATAAGTATCCCTACAAAGAAGAGGAAATCTGATTGGGGGTACGGTAGGAACCCTTGAATGTTAATATACTGCCTCTGAGTAATTTCTGTGGAAAAGCTTTAGCTGGCATTATACCGGTAATAAGGCCTCTGGGTGTCACTACTATAAGGGGGGCCAGAGCTGGATGTGGCTTGCAACCCTCTCTCAGATTTGAATGTGCTCACAGGTTCAGAAAGGTTGGGGATCTCGGCTCTATGGCACGAATAAAGTCAGACATTGCCAAAGTTTGGAAGTTTACCAAATTCTAAATCCTTTTTCTAGCTTGCACGAAGTTCTGTCTTTATGTAGGAGTTCAAAATGTATCCCTCATTAATATTTTCTGACTTAAAAAGATTTGAGGATCAAAAAAACACTAAGACCTATGGATTTATCGGATTCAATCCACAGGAGTACTTGTTCAATATAAACAAGTATACATTTATATTAGCATTAGCCAGTGTTTACTAATTCCAAAATATAATCAATATAATCAAAATAATAACCAAGCTTTTTTAATTCCTTCACGACATTTGATGTACCTATACATCTTGGGTCGGTGGTACTTATTGTCACTGAAAGTATAGGTATGTCATGACTAAAACGTGGCACCATGGCCATGGTAACAGTGGACCTGTGCCAGGTGATTTTACCAGCAGAGCTTGAACTCGGTGAGGTGGCGTTGCTACCCCACTTCTACAATCGCTGTGATTGGCTGTGCAGAGTTGAACAGCCAATCACTGTGATTCTAAAGATTCAGGCAATGAAATGCACCTACCATAGGCTGGAGCTCAGAAGAGGTGGAATGACCCCTCCAGCCCTGATTGGAATGATTGGGCTGTGATTTGTGATCCCTCCAATCACTTTGCAGAGGGGTGGTGTGAACTGCAGTTACTGTTCCCCTCAGCCTCATCCTATCATGGAGAATGAGGGAAGTGACCCCTGCACTGACCCTGAGTGCTTTAACCCCCCTGAATGTATTAAAGCCCTAAATGCCATGATCGATATTGATGGTGGAACTTAGGGGATTGGGTGAGAGATTGCGCTCTCTCTCCCTTTGATTGGGCCCCTGCAATGCAATCACAAGGGTGAGGATCACCTGACTCATGGTCACCTGTCTGGACAAACTTAATGGATCATACCTGCAGCATGAAGCTTCTGACAGCAGCTCTGACAGCTGCATTTTATGGCAATGATCAAAAATGCCTTTTTAGGGGAAAATGTTTGCCAATCACTGCTTTGAGGCAAAAAAAGCCTTTTTAGTACAAACTGAAGGATTTGATGCGGTTACTTGAAAAAATAGAAATGCTCACAATAGGGTTTATCTGTAGCCATGTATTAAGGAAAAAGAGATGGTTTCGCTCACCTGGGTGGGTTGTGAGAGACACAACCACTATGCTTGCATCTGAACCCAGAGATATCAAATTACCATGGCTTGCACCAGTCACCAATAGTTAGGAAGAGAGGAAAATTGGGGTTTAACCCCTTCACCCCCTGCGATTTTCAGTTTTTAGTTTTTCATTTTTCCCTCCCCTTCTTCCAAAAGCAATATCTTTTTTATTTTTCTGTCAATATAGTAACATAGTAACATAGCTTTTAAGGTTGAAGGAAGACTTTAAGTCCATCTAGTTCAACCCATAGCCCAACATGTTGATCCAGAGGAAGCCAAAAACCCCATGTGGCAACACTAAGCTCCACATTGGGGAAAAAATTCCTTCCTGACTCCACATATGGCAATCAGACTAGTTCCCTGGATCAAATACATAGTAAAAGACTGGCATCTCCTTATGTCTAGGTGCAAGCAAGACTAATATTTAAAGTGAAAATCCGCTGCAACACTAGACAGTATATGTATAGGGAATAGCATAATGGCTGAATGTGAATAGCAGGGCTGTCTGCACAGCTAACAAAGACATAGGGAAAAAAAACATGGCAGAAACTGCTTATGAATCTAAGGAAAATGGAGAAATCTTAGCTTAAAGCAGCGGCCGCTGCGTCAAGAGCCCGATAACCACGTCACGGTCTTTCTCATTATACCGGGTCCTAACTGTGTGCCTCTCTTGTGGTGTAATGCTGTATGTGTGGGTTTGTATTCCTCTATATACAATTAAAACCAGCTGTGAGGGGTTATAATGGACATGACTACAATAAAATGGATACCAAACATGGCTACCTGGCGGGGGAAGGGAGCTCAGTCAAAAAATCAGTAATACAAATACATAGTAAAAGACTGGCATCTCCTTATGTCTAGGTGCAAGCAAGAAAAAGACTAACATTTAAAGTGAAAATCCACTGCAACACTAGACAGCGGCCGCTGCTTTAAGTTAAGATTTCTCCATTTTCCTTAGATTCAGAAGCAGTATCTGCTATGTTTTTTCCCTATGTCTTTGTTAGGCTGGGGTCACACATAAGCCCTTGGTCCGTTTTTGGCTTCATTTTTGGCATTTTTTTTTCTAAGTCCAGAAACTGATAGAAAAACGGATTGGATGTAATAAACACCCTGTCCTTTTTTTTCTGCACCTAAAAAACATTCCTAGGTCCGTTTTTGAGCCAAAAACATTGCTAGCAGTGTTTTTGGGGTCCGCTTTTCAAAAAAGAAAATTTTTAACATGGGCCTATGGAAAAACGGATCCGTTTTTTTATGGTGCCTTAAAAAAACGGATCTGTTTTTTCATGAATTTTGGTAAAAAAATGACTAAGTTCAAAAACGTTCAGGGGTGCAGGAGGCTCAAAAAACACCCAAAAAAACGGATTGGTCATGGAAATCACTTCCAAAAACGGATTTCTATGTGTGACCACAGCCTCAGCTGTGCAGACAGCCCTGCTATTCACATTCAGCCATTATGCTATTCCCTATACATATACTGTCTAGTGTTTGTACACAGCCACAAAATGGAACAATGTGGCCTGTTTCACACCTCTGCGTCTGGCCACATCACCTGCACCAGCCTGGTCGCGCAGGTGCAGGCGCAGAGGTGATTGGGGGCACTGTGGGGCTGCGTTTACAGTTAATGTAAATGCATACCTTGTGCCCCTTAGCGCTCAGCTGCGATTGGTGCCCCCATTATCTCCTATGGCCGAGCACAGCTGAGCGCGCGCTCTGCCAGTGAGAAGCGCAAGTGAAACTGGCAGAGCGTACGGCGCATGCGCCTGGTCTTGACGCACCAGGAAACGCCCCTGCCCCTGGCAGAGCGCGCGCTCAGCTGTGCTCGGCCATAGGAGATAATGGGGGCACCGAGCGCAGCTGAGCGCAACTGCAGGGTATGTATGCGCTCCTGCACTAGGCTGCCCCAAGCCCTAAATGGCCCTGCGCTTGCATTTGCGCTGGCGCAGGGCAGGCAGGGCAGCCTAGTGCAGGAGCGCATAGATGTGAAACAGGCCTGTGTCCATGATTTCACTGCAACCAGAGATCTGTTCAGAAGTTGGACACATATATCTGTGTGTGTAAAGTGGCCTTATAATAATTAGAAGGTGCCAACTACATACCTATTCAGATTATTTATAAAACCGAACCAACTTATGCATATTTGCATCTCAGACAGGGAACCACTCCACACATTTGTATGCAGTTAATATAAAGTGTTTAATGCAAAAGGTAAAATGCAACTAACATTGGTGTAGTTCCAAACAGGGTATAACAAGGATGGTCAGGCAAAGAGAGAAATTTTGTTGACACACTGGAACACAGGGAAACACATGTCAGGGCTTCCATGACACACAGGCTGCCTCCCTACACATGGGTATGAGGTCTCACTAATTGTGCACATGCTAAACCAGCTTTAACCTGCAGATTTACCAGGTTCCGCAATGTACTTTGAGCTATTGTCTGAATAGACCATTGATTTTAGGTTTATTATGGGAATTTTTTATGACAGTTTTTTAGGTTCTATATCAAATTGGCACTTGTAGCTGCCTTTCTAAGGCTGTGGTTCCACACAGGGTGCTTTTTGAGCCTCCTGCACTCCTGAACGTTTTTGGACTTTTCATTAAAAAAACGCATGCGCGAACGCATGCGCAAACGCAAGTGCGCGTATGCCATGCGTTCGCGCATGCGTTTCCCATAGGGCCCCATGTTAAAAAAAACGCATGAAAACGCATGCGCTTTTTAACTGATGCCAAAAACGTTGCAAGCAACGTTTTTGACTCAAAAACGGACAGGGCAATGTTTGGAGCTCCAGAGAAAAACGGACAGGGTGTTTATTACATCCAATCCGTTTTCTGTCAGTTTTTGGACTTAGAAAAAAAAAATGAGAAAACTGAAGCCAAAAACGGACTGAGGGCTTATGTGGAACCCCAGCCTAACTGCTGTAACTGCATAGTGATGTATTTTTATTACCCACTAGATGGTGGCCCATTCTAACGCATCGGGTATTCTAGAATATGTATGTAGTTGACATACTATGACTGATAGAACTTGTACAGTCAACGTGAGTGAAAAATTCACAGTGAAACATATACATTCACCTATATTATAGTGACATGAGTGTTAATACATAGTGCATGTGCTCATCATATTCATCCAAATCTCCAGTGTATCATATAATATATTTCTCTCTGATTACTCATTATTAGATCATAGTGTACATCTGTACAAGTAAATACCTCTAATGTCACAGGGACGTGATTGGTCGTCCTGTATAATGAACACACGCTGTCTCCATTAATCTTGCCCCCACGCTGTGTCCACAGCGACTTCCGCATTGCAAAGCGCATGCCCATACTTCGGGGTCTTACAGCGCATGCGCGGCGGCCGCGTCACTGCTGACTTTGCGGTCACATGAGTACCTGGAGGCTAATGCCGCCATCTTTCTTTCTGGCACTGTATATTAAGTGCTGTTGTATTTGCCCACTTCATAAGGGCCCTTTACACGCCGCGACGGCAGGCTGGATACATCCTGCTACAGGCTACAAATGTAGCTTGTAGCGCCAATGTAGCCCGTCGTAGCGGCGTCTGAAGACGTGACGCTACAGCCGGCAACAGATACATCTGTTTCCTAGCTCTGCTCGAAAACTGATGGCTACATCGCCGATGGTAGCGAGCTGTATCGGCGTGTAAAGAGGCAACGGAAGGGAACTCGGGACAGCCTGCGATGTAGCTGCAATGTAGCAAAGGCGTGACCCTGGCTCCATGTTACCGCGCCCCATGTGCGATCATTGGTGGAAGCTGCTGCATGACGATTGGTAGTCGCTGCATAGGGAGGCATATTTAAGGAGCTGACGAGTCACACTACACAATCACTCAGCCTCCTGCGATGCCTGCCCAATCAGGATTTTTTTGCTTCGTCCTATCAGCGTACAGACGGCTCGTAATCCACAATTGTGGCACGCCTATGTGCTGTCCCTGCTGCACCAGGTCCGCCCATAGTAGCTGGTTATAGCGGTGTGTAAATGAGCTACAGCTGGCTACTTGAGACACCCGGCGATGTAGCTAGCTATAGATGTAGCGTGGCGTAGCGCACCTTGTGGAGGCGTGTAAAGAGGGTGCGTTGACCGTTTGTAACCGTTTGAGCGTGCTCGTGCACGTGAAGTAGCGGGATGTATCCAGCCTGCCGTCGCGGCGTGTAAAGGTACCAATAGAGATAATATAGCACAGTTATCCGGGATTTATGCAGGACCTCCCACACATACCTGGGGAGTGTAAAAACACTTCTCCCACACTCGACCAGTGGAATGCACTTCCAGTACAGAGCCGACTTAACTCTTTTTATAGAGAAAAATCAGTCCGTTTAGCATCAATCTGCAAACTGACTGATGTAAACAACACCAGCCCTCTGCATATGACGCTATTCTAGAATGCTCCACTACCAGCCATATTGTCATCCACACTAGGTCCATAATACCCCTAAAGATAATGTAGTGAAAAATCACAAACAATAATATATATATGCAAAATGTGGGCACTTAATATACAGTGCCAGAAAGAAAGATGGCGGCATTAGCCTTCAGGTACTCATGTGACCGCAAAGTCAGCAGTGACGCGGCCGCCGCGCATGCGCTGTAAGACCCGGAAGTATGGGCATGCGCTTTGCAATGCGGAAGACGCTGTGGACACAGGGTGGGGGCAAGATTAATGGAGACAGCGTGTGTTCATTATACAGGACGACCAATCACCTCCCTGTGACATTAGAGGTATTTACTTGTACAGATGTACACTATGATCTAATAATGAGTAATCAGAGAGAAATATATTATATGATACACTGGAGATTTGGATGAATATGATGAGCACATGCACTATGTATTAACACTCATGTCACTATAATATATGTGAATGTATATGTTTCACTGTGAATTCTATTTATATTTTTATATCAATTACCAATTATGTAAGCACCCTATATATGATACACTAATGTGCACTGAACACTATGCTTGAAAAAGACCTGTTATAGGTTGAAACATTGCACCACATGGGGCTACATTAAAGCTGTCGTTTTTATATATATATATATATATATAAATATACAGTATATATAGCAGCGCTATGGTATATGGTGGTACATTACAGTACATGTATAGCAGCACTATAGTATACGGCAGTACATTACAGCACATGTATAGCAGCACTATAGTATATGGCGGTACATTACAGTACATGTATAGCAGCACTATAGTACATGGCAGTACATTACAGCACATGTATAGCAGCACTATAGTATATGGCAGTACATGTAGAGCAGCGCTATGGTATATGGCGGTACATTACAGTACATGTATAGCAACGCTATAGTATATGGTGGTACATTATAGTACATGTAGAGCAGCACTATGGTATATGGCAATACTCCGCTCCCCGCGGCCCCCCGTTCCTCCTGGCCCCTGGTCCTCCACAGTAAAAGTAAAAATAAAAAAATCCTCAGCGAGGATGCTCACCTGTCCGCCGGCTCACTCCACCTCCATATTCTAGCATGGTGGCAGGGGACAGAATGGAGCGAGTGGGCAGGATGGAGCCAGCGGGACAGGATGGTGGGAGCGGGGCAGGATGAAGCGAGCGGGGCAGGATGGAGCCGAAGGGGCAGGATGGGGCTGGAGGAGCAGGATGGAGCCAGAGGAGCAGGGTGGAGCCGGAGGAGCAGCATGGAGGCGGGGGGCAGGATGCAGCGAGCGGGGCAGGATGGAGCCGGAGGAGCAGGATGGAGCCGGAGGAGCAGGATGGAGCCGGAGAAGCAGGATGGAGCCGGAGGAGCAGGATGGAGCGAGCGGGGCAGGATGGAGGCGGGGGGGGGGGGGGGGCAGGATGGAGCCGGAGGAGCAGGATGGAGCCGGAGGAGCAGGATGGAGCGAGCGGGGCAGGTTGGAGGCGGGGGGTGGGGCAAGATGGAGCCGGGGGAGCAAGACCAGCTGGGAGCAGGATGGAGCGAGCGGGGCAGGATGGAGAGAGCGAGACAGGATGGAGCGAGCAGGGCAGGATGGAGCCGGAGGAGCAGGATGGTGGCGGGGGGGCAGGATGGTGGCGGGTGGGCAGGATGGAGGCAGGGGGGCAGGATGGTGGGGGGGTGGGGCAGGATGGTGGGGGGACGGGGAAGCATGGTGGCGGGGGGCAGGATGGAGCGAGTGGGGCAGGATGGAGCCAGCGGGACAGGATGAGGGGAGCGGGGCAGGATGCAGTGAGCGGGGCAGGATGGAGCCGAAGGGGCAGGATGGGGCCGGAGGAGCAGGATGGAGGCGGAAGAGCAGGATGGAGTGAGCGGGCAGGATGGAGGCGGGGGGGGGTAGGATGGAGCCGGGGGAGCAAGAACAGTGGGGAGAAGGATGGAGGGAGCGGGGCAGGATGGAGTGAGCGCGGCAGGATAAAGCCGGAGGAGCAGGATGGTGGGAGGTGGGGCAGGATGGTGGGGGGGGGCAGGATGGAGCGAGTGGGGCAGGATGGAGCCAGCGGGACAGGATGATAGGAGCGGGGCAGGATGCAGCGAGCGGGGCAGGATGGAGCCGAAGGGGCAGGATGGGGCCGGAGGAGCAGGATGGAGGCGGAAGAGCAGGATGGAGTGAGCGGGCAGGATGGAGGCGGGGGGGGGTAGGATGGAGCCGGGGGAGCAAGAACAGTGGGGAGCAGGATGGAGGGAGCGGGGCAGGATGGAGTGAGCGCGGCAGGATGGAGCCGGAGGAGCAGGATGGTGGGAGGTGGGGCAGGATGGTGGGGGGGGGAAGGATGGGGGGCGGGGCAGGGTGGAGTGGGGGGGCATGATGGAGCGGGGGGGCAGGATGGAGCCGGATGGGGCAGGATGGAGCCGGGGGGGCAGGATGGAGCTGGAGGAGCAGGGTGGATACGGGGGGGCAGGATGGAGCCGGAGGAGCACGATGGAGCCGGAGGAGCAGGATGGAGCGAGCGGGGCAGGATGGAGGCGGGGGGGTAGGATGGAGCCGGGGGAGCAAGAACAGCGGGGAGCAGGATGGAGTGAGCGGGGCAGGATGGAGCGAGCGGGGCAGGTTGGAGCCGGAGGAGCAGGATGGTGGGAGGCGGGGCAGGATGGTGGGGGGGTGGGGAAGGATGGGTGGCGGGGCATGATGGAGTGGGGGGGGGCAGGATGGAGCCGGATGGGGCAGGATGGAACCGGGGGTGGCAGGATGGAGCCGGGGGTGGCAGGATGGAGGCGGGAAGGTAGGATGGAGCGGGGGGAAAGAGGGCAGGCTGCACGTTGTTCGAACTCCTATGAGAAACCTGTGTAGTCTAAACTGGCTACCAAAGCTTGTAGAATTTTCGTATTTTTCTCCCATCGAGACAAGATGTCAAAGGTCACCAATTGCAAAGCCTCAGGAAATCATTAATACCGTCAGTGAAAAGAGCCAATATCTGCTGGTGCATGAATTTCTGCATGTGGTGCTCATACTCAATATTGATTAATTTGATGTATATTGTGAAAAATTTGCTTTCTGTTTTTAATCATTTGAATAGCAAATCATGTCTAGCCATATGTTATCTGGTACATCTGTGATATGGTATCCCAGTACTTACCTACACACAACCTGCTTTCCTCTCACGATCTCCTTCTCTACTCCCCTCCTATCACCTCTACCCACAACTGTATACATGATTTCTCTGATGCATACTTCATATTCTTGAACTCTTTTCCCCAACACATCAGACTTTCGCCTACCATGGAAACCTTCAAAAAGAACCTGAAAACCCACCTATTCTGACATGCCTACAACCTGAAGAGAGCCTCAATCCACTAAACCACTGCACAACCAGCTCTACCCTCAACTATTGTATCCTCACCCATCTCTTGTAGACTGTAAACCCTCACAGGCAGGGTCCTCTCTCCTCACCAACTGTATCCTCACCCATCCCTTGTAGACTGTGAACCCTTGCGGGCAGGATCCTCTCTCCTCAACTGCTGTATCCTCATCCATTCCTTGTAGACTGTAAACCCTCGCGGGCAGGGTCCTCTCTCCTTCTGTAATTATGTGTGCATTGTATTGTTGATAACTATTGCTCTTAGACATTTGGGTGGTCCCTGCTTGATTGATACTGTGATAGTGGAATACATATTCCATAGCAGTTTGCAATGTGCCCATTGTAGCATTGGGCTTCACCCTCCTACTCCACCTCCATGACATTTTGTGGCCCTACATTCAAATGTTCAGAGAGCCAGCAGTACACAGGAAATCTGAGTTTAGTGAGAGCCTTCATATGGCTCTGTAAGATACATTTGGAAGTGCCCTTCTCTAGAAATGTTGTTGGTCCCTCTTGTGTACATTTGAGAGTGCTCTCACTTATTCATATTGAATCACAAAAAAACAGTTAAACGTATAAAAATACTCTGTTGTAGTAAAAAAAAACTGTAAAAGGCAATTGCTGCTAAAAAAAGTAGTAAAAAGCAGAGTATTTGGTAGATACATTTTTTTATAAAAAATGTATAGTAAGCCGCTCTACCAAACGTCAAGGTAACCTATATCAGAGCAGTCCCTAGCTGATTTATTTAAAAACCTGATATTATGTATTGGTACCTATATAAGCAGGATTCAGACAGGTCCAATGTCTGACATGCACACGCTGCAGAAGACGGCTTTTTATGTGCATGTCTCACAAGGAAGGAGTGGGAGGCTCCCTTATCTTGCAGAAACAAGGAACCAATTAGACACAAACTAATGAGCTATGCACACATTGGTACACTTATTCATATTGTAGGGCCCTCACTCTATTATTTAATTCATTAAAGGGAAGATAAATGGAGTAATAAAAGGTAGCAGTGAGTGCGGCCTGCGATCCTTAGGTTTGGCTGAACCATGTGAACTGGAAAAATAAAGAGTCACAAGTCAACTGGATGATGAGCTCAAATATATCCTTTGTGTAAGTCAATGGACAAAGGATATATGGTGCCTTCTTTCCAGGATGGGTTGGAGAAGCTTCTCCAAATGGCTCAGAGATTGTGATTGACAATATTCCCCAGATTATACCGGAAGAGAAGACTTCTTGGTACTCTACTACTTGGTCCACTGCAGAAAGTGCATCGTATTTCCAAAATTGACTCCTGAGGGCTGTGTCATAGGTGTAAGAAGATACCATGACAAGGGCCTCCCTTGACAAACATTATCTACGATGGACTACTGTAGTAGTTGTGGTGCTCAGTTCAAGTTTTCAGAGTGCCATCAGTTGGTCATAAACAGTGTAAATTTAGATTGCATATTTATCCCCTCTCAGTCACAATGTGGCCCAAGCAAGGCATGTTTTTCTGCCAAATAGGGTGACTGACAGTAGATTTAGATTGAATATGTATCCCCTATCTCAGTCACAATGTGGCACAACCTACCGATGTTTTTCTGCCAAATATGGTGACTGACAGTAGGTTTCGATTGAATATGTATCTCATATCTCAGGCACAATGTGGCACAAGCTGTGACAAGGGTCTCCAATGACAAATATTAGTTTGGTAGGACCATTGTATATTACAGAATTGTGAACTGTAGAATATGCATGGGGTTTGTAAAAATTAGCCCAATGGGCTGAGTGATGGTTGACGCAGGAAGAGACCATCCCAAGGGCCTCCAATCACAAATAGTAGCTAGGCTGGAGTATGAATACTGTCCTAGTTTGTCCCCTGCACAATGTGCATATGGTTTGTAAAAATTAGCCCTATGGGCTGAGTCATGGTTGAAGAAAGAAAGAAATGTTTTTTTATGGGAAGGGGTTGACATTAACAGCAGTAGCACGAATTTGCATTTTTGGTGAATTTAGGTGGCTTGCTGTTATCTGGATGGATTACAAACTGTGGAGATATCCAATCCTGGTTGAAATTAATCAGAGTAAGTCTGTCTGCATTTTCCGTAGAAAGGCGTGTGCCTATCAGTGATGATTGACCCAGCGGTACTGAAAACAAGCTCTCACATCACACTAGCAGCCAGGCAGGCCAGCACCTCCAAGTTGTATAAGGAGAGGTTGGGCCAAGTGTTCAGTTTGGACACCCAATAATTAAAGGGAACTAAAGCATCAAAAAGGATGCACGTCTGGTCACTTAAGTACCCCTTGAAAATGTTTTGCAACTTCTCCCTCCTTGGCAATGTTACAGGCACAGATAGCCCTTGCTGTTGTGCTGGTTTATTGAAAATTGCCCAATTTGTGTACATTTTCCCCCACCACTGTAGGACCTGGTGTTTGTACCTCTCCCTATTATACCTTGGTGTTGAAAAGAGCCTCTGCTACCAGCATTGTCTGAGGGTGATGTTTTCAGCAACTGATCTAGAATGACCCTCTTGAAGGATTTTATTGAGAAATATGTCTCCATATCAACATGTTGGCCACTCAAAGCTTCTTCTATGAGATTATACAGTGATTGTTTCAAGAGACACAGCACCAGGATGGTTACGCTGATAATAGCCTGATCACCACTTACGAAGTTGGTGCATTAGTCAAAGTTCTCAGGAATCTCACAAATGTCAGCAATCCACACCCGTTCGACAGTTGTTTTGTGTGGTGGCTGACTCTCAATCTGACAGGCATGTTGAAGCTGGTATTCAACTACTGTCCTCTGCTGCTCACTAATCCTCACCAACATATGATAAGTAGAGTTCCATCGCATGGGCAGGTAACAAATGTGTTGGTGACTTGGCAAATTTATGCACTTTTGAAGTGCTGTAACAGCAGTAAAACGCTAGAGGAATAGCAGAAATGTGCGCTAGTATGGTGCACCTTCTCAAGGAGGTTCAGCAAGTCAGGGTAAGTTTTCAGAAATTTATGAACAACTAGGTTCAGCACATGAGCCATGCATGGCACATGTACCAGCTTGCCGACTTTTAAAGCCGCCACCAGGTTACGCCCATTATCACAGACGACCAGACCAGGTTGGAGGTGCAGTGGAAAGAGTCACTGATCAATTTTGTTTTTTTAAAGCTTGCCACAGCTCTGCTGCAGTTTGTGGTTTCTGACCTAAACAGATCAGCTTCAGGTGAGTGTGTTGCCACTTTGCCGATGTGCAGATGCACAGCAACTTGGCAGTGATGGGAAGAGTAATTCTGCAGAGGATGACGAGCAGGAGGTGGCGAGAGAGGAACTGGAATATGAAGAGGCAGAAACCCTGACAGAAGTTGGGCCCACAATTCTTCTCATGGGTAGGATGTGTGATGTTCCACTTTGCACCTTTGTCCCCCCCTCCACCAGGTTCACCCAGTGTGCCATGACAGAAATGTATCATCCCTGTCCACAACAACTTGTCCAGGTGTCTGTTGTTAGGTGGACCTTCCCGGTTAACGCATTGGTGAGAGCATGGGTCAGAATGTTTAACACGTGCTTGTGCAACGCAGGGACGGCACACCGGACAAAATAGTGATGGCTGGGAACACTGTATCGTGGTAAGCCACAGCCAAGAGATTACGGAAAGACTGCATTCCCACAACCCTAAACAGCAACATCTCCACAGCTAGCAATTTAGCAATCTTCGAGTTTATTATTTGTGCCTGTGGGTGCGTGGCTGGGTATTTACGCTTTCTTTCCAAGCTCTCACTGGGACAAGGAAGAGGATGTGGTTGATGTTTGTTGTGTGTGAGCAACTGCAGCTTGTGGGCAGGAGGTATGAGTGCCTGCTTCCTGAACTGCAGATTCAGAAGGACATAGCTTAGGTAACATGGCAGTGGTTTGACCCGCAGACACTGATATGGTATCCTGGTGTTCTGACTACTTACTGGGGTGCTTGGCTGCCATGTTGTTTGACATAATGGTGATGCTCAGGTTGCCTTTGCCCTGGCCTCTGCTCAACTGGTATGGCAGATGCTACAGACTATAATGTTTTTCTCTGAAAGACTTTCAGGAAAAAAAATTCCACACAACACCCCCTTTCACTGACTTGGCCCACATCAGGGGTGCTCTTGAGAGCAGTTGACCCAGTTCTCTCTATGGGCAAACCACAACCCCTTGGTGCATGTGTTGGTGCTACATATCCATCTTCCTCTGTGTTGCTGTCATGGCTATGCATGCCAATAGTCCAGGTCAGATCAGTGGACTCCTCATCAACCACCTCATCATCTTCCATCTCATTATCCTTCCCAGTTGACATTGTAGACTGACCTGATGGCAACTGTGTCTCATCATCATCATCAGCCTCCACTTCTGAGTGGCTTTCTTCTGGCTGTAGGTCCTCAAATACTTGAGCATCAACCCATGCCACATCCTCACGTCTTTCTTCAATGCTGCACGGTGATAGGCCACAGCCAACCAAAGGATATGTACCAAACAGATCCTCGGAGTGGCCAAGCTTGGGGTCATATGTCTTCAGTGACAGATAATGGTGAAAGGAAGGGGAACCAGCTTCAAGATTGGATGGGACAGCCTTCTGTGTATCGACAGTAGACTATGTGGTCGTTGAAGATTTGTTGCTGCTTGACAAATGCGTAGAGGCATTGTTTGCAATCCAAGACAGAATCTCCTTTTGCTCTTCTGGCTTCCATACACATTTATGTTCCAGGCCGGGAAAGTTTTCCAGGAACCTAGTGGATGCATCAAGCTTCTTTTGACCTTACGCAGACTCAGTGCCTTTTCGCGCACCAATGAAAACACCACGTCCACGTCCCTTAACAACAGGCTTTTTTGGCATTTTGGGTTTGTTGACAGATTTTCAGGTGTGAATGGAACAAGTCAACCTAGCTGTCACAGCCAAAATAGTAGGAAAAATTGCCTGGCGCGTGCTTGGTAGCAGGCAATAGGAAGAGTTTTAAACTACTGCCTGGTAGAGGGTAATAACAGCCTTTTTAAGTGTAGTAATGTGGACAGCAGAAGGCAGGCTATTACCAACATAACAGCAAGTAAAATGGGCTGCTGTGTGCTTAGTAGCAGGCAGTAGGAAATGTTTAGACTACTGCTTTGTGGAGGGTACTAACTACCTTTTTAAGTGAAGTATTGTGGACAGCAAAAGGCAGGCTGTGACCACAAAAACAGCGGGTAAAATAGACTGGTGCGTGCTTGGTAGCAGGCAGTAGAAAATGTTTAAACTATTGCTTTGCAGAGGGCAATATCCGCCTTTTTATATGGAGTATTGTGGACAACAGAAGGTAGGCTTTTTCCACAAACACTGCGGGTAAAATGGGCTGCTGTGTGCTTGGTGGCAGGCAGTATGAAATGTTTGGACTACTGCTTTGTGGAGGATACTAACCGCCTTTTTAAGTGGAGTATTGTGGTCAGCAGAAGGCAGGCTGTTACCACAAAAACAGCTGGTAAAATGGGCTGCTGTTTGCTTGGTAGCACGGAGTAGGACATTTTTGGACTACTGCTTTGTGGAGGGTACTAACTGCCTTTATAAGTGGAGTATTGTGGTCAGCAGAAGGCAGGCTGTCACCTCAAAAACAGTGGGGAAAATTACTTTCTTGTGAGTCTTCAGCTCTGAAAAGAGATATTGTTTTGCTGGTATTATGGAGCTACTAAGTGGTTCCTTTAAACTGTCCCTGCTCACGTATCTCTCCCTACCTACTCTACACTGATGTAGTATACACTAGAGTAGCCCTCAAAAGGGCTTTTGTGTTATGAAGAGGCCTAAACACGCTCCCTAGTAGGTGAGTGATCTCTCCCCTATGCTTCTCCAATTTTGGCTCTGGATGCAATGTGGGCAAAATGGCAGCAGCAGGGCTTAAATAGACCCTTTGATGCTGGGTGGCCAGCCAATCACAGTAATGCCACAACCAAGATGTCTGCAGCATTACTGTGATTGGCTAAGAAGCCCAGCATGTTTAGTGGCTGCACCAAAACTGCAGGGTGGGACATCCGGATTTAGTGAGGAGAGTACACAAATACTCGCAAAATGACGAGTAATGCCATACGGCACTATCCACGTGAATAGCAAAGAGTAACGAATACACTCACTCATCACTAGCAAAGAACTTTAAATAGCGTATAATGTAAAGGACGCCACAGGACTATTAGAAAGGAAGTAGTAACGTGGAGCTGAAAGCTGTATAATTGCTGTGCAACTTCCTTGGAGTTTGGATGCCCTTTAAACTATACAAGTTTCAGCTGAGAAAGACTTACTGAACCTGTATCAAAATTGATAAGTGACATGTGCCCTTTTAAAAGCCATTTGAAATAGTGAATTAAAAAAGTACTATTTAAATATGAGCCATTAATGATTTCATATAGCGTTTATTTTTTATTGAAATCTCCTAGCCTGACATTTTATCAGTCTCACGATAGTTTTACTAATCACTAAATCATTAGTTTGATTACAATATAATTAAAGCAGAAAATAGTATGTCAAACATAGATTTCCATTATTAACAATTCTCTAGTGTTAGGCAGTCACGATGATCACTTGCTTCCTGCATTTCAAAACTTTATTAGTTCTAATAATTGCCTTCTTAGTTTGATTCATATTTATGGTCATTTTAATACCTAGAATATTAAACCTTGCATATTTATATGCATGGGTTTAAGCAAGGTAATACAGCTTCTACTGCTCACCCACACCATACTGTTCTCTAATCAGGTAACTTGTTTCCTTGAAACTTGTGGATGTAAGTTAAAATAAAAAAAAAAAGAGCTACAGTATTTACCTGTCAAGGTCACAGAAACTAATGCACTGCATCATGCAAATTCCCACCTTGGTATAGGAGGCAATACAGGTCCACATTACTGATATGACAACTCACAACCTACTAAGGCTGGTTTCACACTGGCGTTCCCCTCCGCAGTGTTCTCCGCCATGTGAGCGCAGCCAGCGCAAGCTCCTATGTTTATAATGGGAGCGCACGGTGCTGCGCTTGACTGCGCATGACCGTGCGCTCCCATTCACTGCAATATGTCATTAGTACGCAGGCGGATGCCTGCTCACAAATCACACATTCTCGTCCGCACCAGGGACGCGACATGTTGCGTTCCTGGTGCGGACAAGAGTGTGTGATTTGTGCGCAGTCATCCGCCTGCGTACAAATCACATATTGCAGTGAATGGGAGCGCACGGTCTTGCGCAGTCAAGCGCAGCACCGTGCGCTCCTACTATAAACATAGGGGCTTACACATCCTGAGCCATCCGGTTACCGGATTGCTGGTTGTCTCAAGCCAATTGTGGTCACCGCATCCGGATCTGGATGCGGTGAACGCAAATCTATATTTAAGTGTGACCCTAACCTTACTTATAGAAGTGAGTGACTGATTAGTATTAGAATTTTAGAATTGGACAAAGATAAAGCTTGTGTTACAGAATTTGGGAATAGTTATCTTGCAATAAAAAAGACTAAGGCTAGGGTCACTCTTGTGAGCCTGCATCCAGTAACTGGATGCATTACTGGATCCAGTTTTTCCCATTGTCTGTTTTGAGGCATTTTTACCGGATCAGGTACCTGATCAGGTACCAGATCGTACCTATATGTACCCATCAGGTACTGGATGAGGTTCCCATAGGGTCTCATGTTAAAAAACTGATCAGGTTTTGCTTAAATGCAAAAAATGTTGCAGACCTTATTAAAACCTGACTTCTCAAAAACTGGATCCAGCAGACGGATTGCACTTTGGCAAACAATTGTTAACATTGGAGTCTATGGGTCAGGTACCTGATCAGGTTTTCAGGATGAAAAACTGGATCCAGTAACAGGATTGCAAACGCAAGTGTGACCCTAGCCTAAGAGAAAATTTAATACCTGTTTACAAATATCTCAAGGGCTGTTACACTGTAGATGGATCAGCTTTATTCTCATATGGACAAATGAAGGACTAGAAGAAATGGAAAAAAACTGAAATGAAGGGGACAAAGATTAAACTTTAGAAAATACTTTTTGACAGTGATGGTGGTCAATGAGTGGAACAGGCTGCCATGAGAGGGTGCGAGTTCTCCTTCAATGGAAGCCTTCAAATAGAGGCTGGACAGACATCTATCTGGGATGATTTAGTAAATCCTGCTTTGATCAGGTGACCCAGCCGGTCCTTTCCAACTTTTCCATTCTATGACTCTAGTGACGCCTGTACTATTAGATCAGTCAGGCTGTCCAGCACTCTCTATGTGCACCCCTCTGAGATGCACACTATTTATCAAGGCCAATATAGATGGGCTTTGCTGCAATCTCCGTAAAAATAAATATAACAAGTAATAATACATAAATATACTGTATGAGTTATTGATTAATATTTTGGCCTAAATATGCAAACTCACAACCCCTGTCAAAGGTCTTCATTTTCTTGAGACTCTCTACTCTAAAAGCAAAACATGGGTGTTATGTTTCAGAAAACTAACACACATCATCCTGAAAGCTCCATACCTCCAGCATCATACTGTGGGGATGCTGGTCAGAGTTGATGGAAAGGTGGATGGAACTGAACAGGGGCTGACATACAGGGGATCCAGAGTGTAGAACAACTGCTGAATTACTAAAACTTCTTGGTCCTTCACAAAGCCAGCATCAAAACTAAATTAATAGGAAAGGAGCCATATTTAAGTCATTATCAGACAGAGGGGGGAGAGCGTGCTCTGCTTTCCTTGTTGATCCTGCTGCTGGCTCTGTGAGACTGGAGATATACAGCTCTGTAACAAGAGAATCACTTATGTTTATCCTCACAAGCAGATAATATGTGGGACTCTCTTTCCAACTGCACAACCCACAGAGCGAGGTGTGTGCTGTGTGCCATGAATACCAGCCTTTACTTTTCTCATGTAGAACTGCGATAGGTGGGTGTTAGGCGCTGCAAGGGAGAGAAAGACAATAAAGCTTAGTAGTTCAGTGCTAACACTACCTGTAGCCACTATAACCCTGCAACTGCCAAAAAGATAACAGCAGGGTTAGGACAAGAAAAAAGCCACCCCTTTTTTTAATTCTACCCTAGGCACATGCCCTAGTGATCTTTATGGTACTGTCCAGCCTATTAGGTTTATTTTGCATTCTGTGAGTTCCACTAAGATCATTGACAGAAATGATAAAAGATACATAATATTATTTGGTTGAGTGTTGTTCCCTTTTAGTTCTTAATACTACCAGAAGGCATAGTTAGTTGGGTGCAGCCTATAAAAATCTTGTGCTAATGTCGACTTTATGATGACATGCGAACAAGTGCATGAGTCAATGCTTGGAGCAACCAAAAATATAGACTGACACTTTTCTACGACAAGTCAAAAAGGTGAAGAAATGACAATTTTTAACATTCATTGAAAACACGTTTTAATACAAATATAATTGGAAGAAATATCTAGATTTATGATATTTAAGTTATATGAATGACGGTATAATGTTACAAATAATTATTCTACTGGTTGTATTACTGCTACTGTATTATATATGGATGCCTGAGGCACAAAATAAAAATCTACTGAAAATGTGTGATAAGGCTGAAGTGATATTCCACAAATATTGTTTTTTGTATTTTACTTATTCATTCTTTTTAAGTTAATGATTGTCTCATTTTTGTTATATAATTACAGGGCAATATTTCATTCTTTTTGATCATTTTTTTCGCTTCCCTTTTAAAGTATAACTAGATCATTATGACATTGCACCATTCCATATGCAATATTGCAGTGGATATGATCCTACAATGCTTATACCTCAAATCACTTCTAATGGGACTCAGGAGACATTCTGCAGGCTAATTACCTAAGACACATAATAGATTTTGTCTTTGATTTTAACATGCAAAATATATTTAAGCTCCCTTACAGTTAATAAAAAGAAACCTAAACATTAATAAAATGTAAAAGTAGATAGCCATAAAAAAAATCAGAGTATTGATGCAAACAGGGGCGTAACTACAATAGGTGCAGGGGTTGCGATCGCACCCGGGCCCTGCAGCCTAGGGGGCCCCAAAAGTCCCTTTGGCCCATAGAAAAAGACTAATACTACTAAATATTGCAATAATTGGGGGCCCCGTTGGAGCTTTCGCATCGGGGCCCCGAGGCCTGAAGTTACGCCACTAGATGCAAAGACCATCATTTCATGGTTTATATAAAATACATCTATAGTAACATTATACAAAAAAATAGATACTTTATCTCTTAATTTTACACTTAGGATCTATAAAGATCAAGCCCAGACAATTTGGTCAACTAGTGTTTTAGCAACACATTCAAAATGATTATTAACCATATTAAAAACAAAGTAAATTTTAACCTTAAAGTGGTTTTCCCACAAACAAAGTTTATTTTAGTTAATAGATCTCAGAATAATATAAGTTCCACAATTGGATGTTTAAAAAAATATCTTCCCGTGCTGAGATAATCTTATATATGTTAAGTAGAAAAGACGGCACTCCGTTCTAGTGACTTGTAGACCCGTAGAAGCGCAAAGTCGTGCGAAACGGTGCCGTCATCCACTCAGCAACCCCCTCCCTGCACCAAGTATCACTGCTAACTCAAATAAAGTGACACTAGCAAAAGTACTCGGTGAGTGGCGCCTTTTCTACTTATTATATGGTCTTGTTGGCGCTATGGACTGAGCAACCTGGAGTGTGCACGCTCACCGCCCAGCTTAATCAAGCTTTTTCACTGGACACCGGTGCCTCATTCCTTCTGTTTGAAAGTGTAAATCTTATATATGTGTCACTACTTTGTACTGTATAATGGCTGCCTCTTTCAGCACCAGGACCCATTCACTTAGGGGATATTATTGTTTGCCCAATCTTGTGGCCTTGACCTCCTCATTAATCCCTCCATTTTGTGGGCTGCAGAAGGTACCTGACTTACACATCCCATTCCCTATGCTTCAGGTAAGACTTGGGCCTGTGATTCGGGGTATTGATTAATGACATCTGAGATATTTGGAGTAGTAAGAAAAAGAAAATAGTTTCAGCTCTCCACCAATTCATCTGGAATGTTGAATAAGGCTGGTGGGCAAAGCACGGATAGGTCAGAAGTCCAATGCACAGGTGAAGGATGAAGTAACGTAACAGGAAAACAAGTAATTTCACAAAAAAAAAAGGCCAGCACTTGCAAAAAAAAAGTTGCGTAGTCCTCTTCATATAAAAATAGAAAAAAATAATAGGGCATATTAAAAGAAAGTAACATCGCAGTCCCAATCGTTTAAAGCAAAAAATGCTTTTACTCATAGCATTGATATGTATAAAGTGAACAACACACAGGTGCCTACAAGTCACTAGAACAACTGACTGCACCCATGATTAATAAGAGGAACGTAAGACCCCAAAAGCACCATTATTGACCAAATTGCTTGCACATCTGACACTCCTCCAAAGCTAAACATCCTACATGTGTCCCAACATCTGGAAACTCGAGGAACCTTAAAAACTTTCTTTTAAGGCTTCTTTAAATTCACCAGGTTGAAATAAACCAGTAGACCTGATAGCTGTGAACTCAGCTAACCTGTAGGTTAGCAGAGTTCTCAGCCACTGGGAATTCCAGTGATTATTTTGGTGCCATACCTTCAAGGAAAGGTTTTCCCTCTTCTTCTTCCAAGAGCCATAACTTTTTATTTTTCTGTCAATATATACATATGAAGGCTTGATTTCTGTGGGACAGTTGTACTTTTTAATGACATTATTTATTTTACCTTATAGTGTACAGGAAAATGGGAAAAAAATTCAAGTGCAGTGAAATTGCAAAAAAAGTGCAATTACACGTTTTTTTGGTTTTTTTTTATTCACCATATCCACTATTTGGTAAAGCTGACTTATGAGTATAATATCTTGGTTTGGTATGAAATGGGCCAGACAAAAGTATTGGCACCTCCAGCCTAATACTTGGTTGCACAACCTTTAGCCAAAATAACTGCGATCAACCGCTTCCGGTAACCATCAATGAGTTTCTTATAATGCTCTGCTGGAATTTTAGACCATTCTTCTATGGCAAACTGCTCCAGGTCCCTGATATTTGAAGGGTGCCTTCTCCAAAGTGCCATTTTTAGATCTCTCCACAGGTGTACTATGGGATTCAGGTCTGGACTCCTTGCTGGCCACCTTAGAAGTCTCCAGTGCTTTCTCTCAAACCATTGTCTAGTGCTTTTTGAAGTGTGTTTTGGGTCCTTGTCCTGCTGGAAGACCCATGACCTTTGAGGGAGACCCAGCTTTCTCACACCGGGTCCTACATTATGCTGCAAAATTTGTTGGTAGTCTTCAGACTTCATAATGCCATGCACACGGTCAAGCAGTCCAGTGCCAGAGGCAGCAAAGCAACCCCAAAACATCAGGGAACCTCCGCCATGTTTGACTGTAGGGACCGTGTTCTTTTCTTTGAATGCCTCTTTTTTTGTCCTGTAAACTCTATGTTGATGCCTTTGCCCAAAAAGAGAGAACATTCTTCCAAAAGTTTTAGGCTTTCTCAGGTAGGTTTTGGCAAACTCCAGCCTGGCTTTTTTATGTCTAGGGGTAAGAAGTGGGGTCTTCCTGAGTCTCCTACCGTAGAGTCCCTTTTCATTCAGACGCCAACAGATAGAACGGGTTGACACACTGTACCCTCAGACTGCAGGGCAGCTTGAACTTGTTTGGATGTTAGTCAAGGTTTTTTATCCACCATCCACACAATCTTGCGTTGAAATCTCTTGTCAATTTTTCACATCTGGGGAGATTAGCCAAAATGCCATGGGCTTTAAACTTCTTGATGCGCACGGTAGACACAGGAACACTCAGGGCTTTGGAGATGGACCTGTAGCCTTGAGATTGCTCATGCTTCCTCACAATTTGGTTTCTCAAGTCCTCAGACAGTTCTTTGGTCTTCTTTCTTTTCTCCATGCTCAATGTGGTACACACAAGGACACAGGACAGAGGTTCAGTCAACTTTAATCCATGTCAACTGGCTGCAAGTGTGATTTAGTTATCGCCAACACCTGCTAGGTGTCACAGGTAAGTTACAGGTGCTGTTAATTACACAAATTAGAGAAGCATCACATGATTTTTCTAACAGTGCCAATACTTTTGTCCACCCCCTTTTTTATGTTTGGTGTGGAACTATACTTTTGGCCAACACTGTATATAAAGGAATAATAGAACAGCACAACCTTATACCCAAAAATATGGTGCAAACAATCCTGAAAATACAGTGTCCAGCTGTGATACAGTATAAACAAGAGGAAAAATCAGGCAGCACACAAAATTTTTTTTTGTAGAAAAATGAGTTTTTAATGAGCCCTTAGTGGCATGACGTTTCGGTGTTAACCACCTTTGTCAAGTACCTGGTACTTGACAAAGATGGTTAACACCGAAATGTCGTGCCACTAAGGGCTCATTTAAAAATTCTTTTTTCTACAAAAAATTTTTTTGTGTGCTGCCTGATTTTTTCTCTGGTTACATATATATAGATTTATTTTTCTCAAAAAACATCTATTAACAACATCTAGAAACATCAGTTTTAGCATGTGATTGGCTTGACCAGTGTGCTGCTATTATTTGATATATACTGTATATATATATAATCTAGTTATATAGAGTTGCACCTGGGCTGAAACGTTAAAGGAAGTGCTGTCTGGCTTATTTTCTCCATTTAATATATGTGGAGTACTGGTCCACTGCTGGAACTTACACTCCTGCCTCCCTAGTGAGCCACGGGGCCATCTGAAGTGGTATGTATCCTGCTACTGCCCATTCTAACACAGACCCCTAGGGTACGAGAGAGGCATTTAGTGTAGACAGGGACCCTTCAGAATTAAGCTTGAAGGGTAGGCATACTTTGGCCACTGCATGCGCTAAGAACCTTAAAAAAATAAAAAATAAAAAATTTCCATCTGAGTTTTTTTGAAAAAACATTTTATTTTTCACTTTTTCTCAAACAACATCTATTAACAACATCTAGGAACATCAGATTTTGCATGTGATTGGCTTTACCAGTGTGCTGCTATTATTTGATACCTATATACCGTATATACTCGCGTATAAGCCGAGTTTTTCAGCCCACAAATTGGGCTGAAAAGTTACCCCCTCGGCTTATACGCGAGTCACTATACGGGCGCCCCCCCCCAGAGGTATACAGGCCCCCCCCATCAGTATACAGGCCCCCCCCAGGCTCGGGAAACCTGTAAAGGAAGATGATTATACTTATCGCTGTCCGGCTGCCGTCCCCGCTCTGCATCGCGATCCTCCATCTGCATCGCGATCCTCCATCTTCCGGGTTCCTGTCGGCGCCGAGAATGACGTCATTGTCGGCGCAGAACACAGGAAGTCGGAAGCCGGAAGATGGAGAAGCGCGATGCAGATGGAGGATCGCGATGCAGAGCGGGGACGGCAGCCGGACAGCGATAAGTATAATGATCTTCCTTTACAGGTTTCCCGAGCCTGGGGGGGGCCTGTATACCTCGGGCTGCTGCTGTATATAGCCTGGGGTGGGCCTGTATACCTCGGGCTGCTGCTGTATATAGCCTGGGGGGGGCCTGTATACCTCGGGCTGCTGCTGTATATAGCCTGGGGGGGACCTGTATACCTCGGGCTGCTGCTGTATATAGCCTGGGGGGGGCCTGTATACCTCGGGCTGCTGCTGTATATAGCCTGGGGGGGGCTGTATACCTCGGGCTGCTGCTGTATATAGCCTGGGGGGGACCTGTATACCTCGGACTGCTGCTGTATATACCATGGGGCTGCTGCTGTATATAGCCTGGGGGGGACCTGTATACCTCGGACTGCTGCTGTATATAGCCTGGGGGGGGCCTGTATACCTCGGGCTGCTGCTGTATATAGCCTGGGGGGGCCTGTATACCTCGGGCTGCTGCTGTATATACCATGGGGCTGCTTCTGTATATACCATGGGACTGCTGCTGTATATACCATGGGGCTGTTGCTGTATATACCATGGGGCTGCTGCTGTATATACCCTGGGGCTGCTGCTGTATATACCCTGGGGCTGCTGCTGCTGTATATACCCCTGGGGCTGCTGCTGCTGTATATAACCCTGGGAAGGCTGCTGTAACACTGCTGGGGCCTGTATATACCACTGGGGAGGCTGCTGTATACCACACTGCTGGGGGCTGTATACTACCACTGGGGAGGCCTGTATACCATCGGGGGGGCCTGTATACCACACTGCTGGGGGCTGTATACCTGTGCTGGGGTCCACCCTCGGCTTATACACGAGTCAATAGTTTATCCCAGATTTTGGGGGCAAAAGTAGGGGGGTCGGCTAATACACGGGTCGGCTTATACACGAGTATATACGATATTTGTTTTTTCCATAAATTGCATAATTAAGCCTGATGAAGAGGCCATAGTGTCCTGAAAGCTTGCTTTGCTTCTTCTAACCATCTTTTCAGTTAGCCATTAAAATGTATCAACCACTGAGGACTCTCAGATTGTAATATTTTTCATTTTTGTGCATTTTAACAAAAAATTAAACTATATATATATATATATATATATATATATATATATATTTATATACACATAAATATACAGATATACAAATTCAGGGTGGGATACTGCAATACATAACACAGGTAATGTGAAGCATTTAGTGGTCAGTTGGGTGGGGGAAGGCGCAGCAGCTGGAATAAAATCTGAGTTCCAAGATAAGAGGCACAGACAGTTTTATTGTCCTTTGATTAGTGGTTGTTCCAAGAACAGGAATGCTGGAGGGGGGGGGGCAGGTGAAATGGTTATGATAACAGTCCACATAAGAAGTGTCAAAGTTTCATTGTCCTGTAACTGGGGTCTGTTCAAAGATGTGATTCCCTACAAATGCCCTTTCAATTGATGTAAAAATACATGAATCCCTGTGAAAGTTAATTCCTGCTTTGAATGTGTTAAAGGTCGTTATCAATTTGTATTCCCAAATTCTTCTCTCTCTCTGAGATTTGAAGTTACTTTTTAAAACGAGCAGCTTTATATCTATTATACTGTGGTCATAGCTACAAAAATGCTTGACTACCATTCTCCCACCCTGCATTTGTATATATACATATATATATATATTGTGATAGGGCGACTCTCTTGCGGGCATCAGGATGCAACAAGAGGCAGCGTCTTCAAAAGTTGTAGGCCAAAACAGTTTATTCACTCCATTAACCGATCACAAAACAAATGCGAAATTAGCAGCCTTAAGTTCAGGCCAAAACAAATGGAAATGAATAGTCTTTTATAGCGCACCGTCTCAGGTGTCGCCTTCCTGCGTTCACACATGTTGGTAAGTCACCAGCATCCAGCTTGGCCTGGAGACTGCACACACCTACAAAAAAAAAAACTCTGTGCTGAACACCAGGCTCCAGTTTATGGCATGTAAACACACCCAGCGGTGAGGTATGTGGGTCCTGGACCCGCCCGTCCCTCACAGAACCCATAGGCTGGACCCATATGCAATAAGTGAAACTCCCAGAGCATACGTGCACTAGAGAAAAATACTCCGGCTTATGTGACAGATAACATGCATCTCTGCGACACACACCTTCCTTTCAATTATGCGACCCCTCGCCAGCTCACTTTCTTCATTCAGAAGAAAAAGATAAGCGGCATTCACCAGAGGCGATCTTCATACTTTATTCATAATTCCATAAAGTGACAGCGGAATATGAACGGCAAGGGAGGGGTTGCATGGACAAGGGACGACAGCCTGCCATTTCGCAGCTTAATGCCGCTTCTACAGGACCTGTAGAAACGGCATTAAGCCACGAAACAGCAGGCTGTCGTCCCTTGTCCATGCACCCCCTCCCTTGCCGTTCATATTCCGCTGTGACTTTATGGAATTATGAATAAAGTATGAAGATCGTCTCCGGTGAGTGCCGCTTATCTCTTTTCTTCTGAATGAACAATAATAATCCTCACAATAGCGTGCAACACCAAAAGGTGACTGCTGCCTCAAGTTTTAGCTGAATCAGCAGCCCAGTCCAGATGAACCTAAATAGTGCCCAGTTCATTTTTTTCTTTGTTGGAGATATATATATATATATATATATATATATATATATATATATATATATAATATGTGTGTGTGTGTGTGTTCCTCCAGAACTTGTATCATTAAAGGGAACCTGTCAGGTCGTTCTACCATCCCTAGTCTACTACTACCTGTCCCTGCATCTTGCTAGCTGATCCATGACCATCCCTATCTCACCTAAAAGTGCACTGAAAAGATTGAGAAAAATGAGTTATAAACTTGCATAGAGTCTGAATCTGGAGACTGAAAAGGCGGGCGCTGGGGTGTGCTGAATGCGAGCATAGGAGAATGGAGCCCCAGAGCCCTCCTTTCCAGTCTCCAGATTCAGACTCTATGTAAGTTTATAACTCATTTTCCTCAATCTTTTTAGGGCATTTTTAGGTGAGACAGGGATAGTTAAGGATCAGCTAGCAAGGTGCAGGGACAGGTAGTGATAGACTTGGGGGGTAGAACAACCTGACAGGTTCCCTTTAAGCCTGATGAAGAGGCCACAGTGTCCCGAAAGCTTGCTTTGCTTCTTCTTACCATCTTTTCAGTTAGCCATTAATGGGTATCAACCACTGGGGACTCTCAGATTCTAATATTTTTCTACCTACTGGCTAACACGGTACAAACATTTTTTACCTAAAAAATTAAAAGTTTGAAAATTGCAAATATGAAAAAATTCTTATATTTTCATAAACAAATGCACATTTGTTGATTTAAATTCATAACTACAATGACATAAATCTGCTAGTCTGGTCACCCTAGCAATGCATCATGATCAGTGAACCGATCTGGTCACGTGAGGCGATTGCTATTGTGAACAGATCAGCTGACAGCGCTAGAGTGATGTGCGCGGTCAGCTAATCTGGTCATCATAGCAATTGCGTCAGCTGATCTAGTCACCTGACTTGGTTACTATGGTGACCAGATCAGCGATATCCAGTTCGGTTTTACAGTGACTCGCTGAGATTATCTGAGGTCACCGTTCAGGTAAGCATAGTGGTTTACCTTAACAGGTATCTCAAGTGACATCAGTGAGTCACCGCACATTCTGACCAGAGCTCACAATTCGTTCATTCAGTGACTGGAGGCTGTGATGAAGATGTTGTATTCTTCATCACAGCCTACATTCATCAAGACATTGCAGAGGATCCGAGGATGGGTTTGAGTGTGAGTGGTTATTAAACATAGTGTCGCTAAATGTCTTTGTGTTTTTGTCTAATAATATTTTTTTTCTCCGTGTTGTGTCTTTTTTACCATTAACTTGAAATTCTTAATGGTCAGGTCTAACTTGGCCGAACAATAAGAATTTCAGGCCAAATGTCAGCTGGCAAAACAAAGCTGATATTAACCTCTTATTACCCAGCATGCCACTGCCACCATTGTTACTGGATGAGCTATATAAAGCACCTGAAAATGGTGCTATGATGAATGCACCACTTTCAGGGGCAGCTATGGGCTGCTATTCTTTAGCATGGGGGAACCCTAAAATGATGGGCCCTCACCCAGCATAAAATACGAGCCCTCAGCTGCCTAGTTTTACCTTGGCTAACAATTAAAAATAGGAGAGAGACCTGCACATTTTTTTTTTGCCAGCCAATATAAAAATAGGCAGCTGAGGGTGGCAGCTCACAGCTCTCTGCTTTATCTGTGCTGAGATTGAAAAATACAGTAGAGCCCTACACATTTTTTCCGATTATTTATTTATCTTATACCCTATGACATCAGGTTAGTTGCCATACACTAATGTGTATGACAACAAAGCACAGGCACCATCCAGATTGTGAAAATGCAGTCTAATTGCAACATCCAATCAAAGATGCTCTAAAAGAGCATGAGCATCTGTAATTGGCTGTTGTGGAGTCAGTGAAGTGAATATGCAGAAAGAATAATGGGCAGGACCAGAAGTAAGTGAGAGGGAGCACAAGAGAGTGGACCTGGAAGCAAGCAAGCAGCGGGAGACAGGTAAAATGATCTGTGTGTGTCTATCTGTGTTTGGCAGTTTTTGGACACCTTTGAGGGTGTTTTCTATGCGCGTAATGTCACCTGCCATGGATATAATTAATGTTCGGGATGTCCAGTGAATTGTTCTTCGGACAATACGGTGAACACCCGTCACTTCGCTAATGCAGCCAAATTTGAACTCTGAGGTGTTCGCTCATCTCTACTTATGTGTCTAATAAAATAGCGACACAAATCAGATTTTTTTTTTTTATAACTTCAGAACTTTTTTTCACAACTTAAAATATAAAAAAAATTATACATGTTTGGTATTGCCTTAAGTGTACTTACCTGGAAGTCATTTTTACCATATAATGAATACAGTAAAACCAAAACTCAAAATACAATGGTGGAGCTGAAAACAAAATGACAAAAATTGACTGCAAAGGCAAGGGGTCATATGTCAAAATTGATTATCGTCAAACTAATTTTATACAAATTGAATTACCTTGATGAGCTTTAAATTCAGCTGTTTTTCTTATCTCAAGTAAAAGAAACAAGTGAAAACTTTTAGATAGTGGAACGTCTGGGAGTTAAGTCTTCTACAGTTTACTAAAACATAGATTTATTTTAAAATTTGAAGATATTTTTATTTATGTAGTAATATTATATTGAAATTTGAAAACACTGAATGAAGTATATAAGGAAATCACTTTTAATTTAAATTGGATTGATGTCTTACGCATCGACAAACCATTACAATTTATATAAGTGTAAATATTGCATTTCCCCTTTGTGCGGAAATAACTATACAAAATCAATGCAAGAATAATATTTAGAGATGTTAGAAAACTGTATAAACATCATAAATGATGTGCATGTGGTTTTCTATGGTTTCTAGATATTATTACTATATTTATTTTGTTTAGGAATTATTACACAATCAGTAAGTATGTGAGAGCATTTTTGGCATTATGATTGTTTGTAAAAGTAAAAAAAAAGTAAAAAAAAAATTGCATTTAGATATGACTGCAGGCTTTCTAGATTTCAATAATTTATTGCAATTTGCTCCCATAATTTTAGAATTTCAATTGTCCACAACATCCTAGTATGGCATTTATGTTCAACATTCCTATACTAACTTTCCCAACTCATTGGTCACTCACTGGCACTATAGGATATGAAATCCATTGCATGTATTCAAACTATATTTCAAATTTATGTGCATGTGGATACAGGGCATCCGCTTGTCAGAAGTAATTATACAAATTGTGGAGAATTTTTCAAGGCTTTTAAACCGTTTTTATGTATAAAAGGTTTCCAATTTTCTAGTTGGAAATTTGATGAAGGCAAGGGATAAGCGGACCTGTGGACATTCGGGTTCTGGCGGTTCAACCGGACTTTTTATAAAGGTCTATTCTGGACCCAAACTTGACCCGAACTTCATTGGAAGTCACTCATTGGACATTTGTGTTCTCCACCCAGATACAGCAGGTGATAAACTGAACACTTCCAGAGAAGTGAGGGCGAGGTTCATTTTCTGTTTTTTGGTACACACTACATCTGATAACACTTATTTTACCCTCAGTGTGAGCCGTTCCAACTTCAAGAGGCTCGTACAGGTCGTGGCACAAAGTGTACATGAGCACAATGATGCTTGTCCCAATGATTTGCCTACATAAAGCACCCAAACTCCAAACCCTAACACTGAACTTTTAAAAAGAAAACTGTGTTCAGTATGAACTCCAAACCTTGATGTCTGGTTTGCTCATCCCTAATGAAGGCCCATCTTACCTCCAAAGAAGGTAAAATTCAAAACATGTGAATTGCAAGGAAAAATATAAAAGTTATGGGTTGTACAAAACATGACTTAAACATAATTTAAGGGGATTAAAATAAAAAAATAAAAAGTTCAATATACAGTTAGGGCCAGAAATATTTGGACAGTGACACAATTTTCGCGAGTTGGGCTCTGCATGCCACCACATTGGATTTGAAATGAAACCTCTACAACAGAATTCAAGTGCAGATTGTAACGTTTAATTTGAAGGGTTGAACAAAATTATCTGATAGAAAATGTAGGAATTGTACACATTTCTTTACAAACACTCCACATTTTAGGAGGTCAAAAGTAGTTGGACAAATAAACATAACCCAAACAAAATATTTTTATTTTCAATATTTTGTTGCGAATCCTTTGGAGGCAATCACTGCCTTAAGTCTGGAACCCATGGACATCACCAAACGCTGGGTTTCCACCTTCTTAATGCTTTGCCAGGCCTTTACAGCCGCAGCCTTCAGGTCTTGCTTGTTTGTGGGTCTTTCCGTCTTAAGTCTGGATTTGAGCAAGTGACATGCATGCTCAATTGGGTTAAGATCTGGTGATTGACTTGGCCATTGCAGAATGTTCCACTTTTTTGCACTCATGAACTCCTGGGTAGCTTTGGCTGTATGCTTGGGGTCATTGTCCATCTGTACTATGAAGCGCCGTCCAATCAACTTTGCAGCATTTGGCTGAATCTGGGCTGAAAGTATATCCCGGTACACTTCAGAATTCATCCGGCTACTCTTGTCTGCTGTTATGTCATCAATAAACACAAGTGACCCAGTGCCATTGAAAGCCATGCATGCCCATGCCATCACGTTGCCTCCACCATGTTTTACAGAGGATGTGGTGTGCCTTGGATCATGTGCCGTTCCCTTTCTTCTCCAAACTTTTTTCTTCCCATCATTCTGGTACAGGTTGATATTTGTCTCATCTGTCCATAGAATACTTTCCAGAACTGAGCTGGCTTCTTGAGGTGTTTTTCAGCAAATTTAACTCTGGCCTGTCTATTTTGGAATTGATGAATGGTTTGCATCTAGATGTGAACCCTTTGTATTTACTGTCATGGAGTCTTCTCTTTACTGTTGACTTAGAGACAGATACACCTACTTCACTGAGAGTGTTCTGGACTTCAGTTGATGTTGTGAACGGGTTCTTCTTCACCAAATAAAGTATGCGGCGATCATCCACCACTGTTGTCATCCGTGGACGCCCAGGCCTTTTTTCAGTTCCCAAGCTCACCAGTCAATTCCTTTTTTCTCAGAATGTACCCAACTGTTGATTTTGCTACTCCAAGCATGTCTGCTATCTCTCTGATGGATTTTTTCTTTTTTTTCAGCCTCAGGATGTTCTGCTTCACCTCAATTGAGAGTTCCTTTGACCACAAGTTGTCTGGTCACAGCAACAGCTTCCAAATGCAAAACCACACACCTGGAATCCACCCCTGACCTTTTAACTACTTCATTGATTACAGGTTAACGAGGGAGATGCCTTCAGAGTTAATTGCAGCCCTTAGAGTCCATTGTCCAATTACTTTTGGTCCCTTGAAAAAAAAAAGGAGGCTATGCATTACAGAGCTATGATTCCTAAACCCTTTCTCCGATTTGGATGTGGAAACTCTCATATTGCAGCTGGGAGTGTGCACTTTCAGCCCATATTATATATATAATTGTATTTCTGAACATGTTTTTGTAAACAGCTAAAATAACAAAACTTGTGTCACTGTCCAAATATTTCTGGCCCTAACTGTATGTATAGAGTATACATATATATACATAGCAAGTGAAACAAGCACCACCAACTTTCGACCGTATTTACCCAAAAATAAGACAGCGTCCTAAAGATGCGCCATGTCTTATTTTCAGGGGGTGTCTTACTTTTATCATCCCCTTGCGGCCCCCAATAAAGTGACCCCATCATCCCCCAATATGGTATCAGGGACACACACACACAGGGGCACACACACGGACACACAAACACAGGGGCACACACAAGGTCACACACGGAGACACACACACAGGGGCACACACACACGGGCACAAACACACACAGGGGCACACACACACAGGGGCACACACAGGGACACACAAACACAGGGGCACGCACGTAGGAGCACACACACACAGACAAGGACAATTCTCACCGATTCCTGCTGCATTCCGGCGCCGCTCTCAGCTGCCCGCCGCTGTCCTGGTGCTCGACGCTGCAAGGAGGATGGCACCACTCTCATCTCCTTGCCACAGGTGCCGTAGGTGTACGGTGCCACTGGCCCAGCCATTCACAGGCAGGAGCCAACTGGGAAGCCAATCACAGGCCAGAAGCCGACTTCATGCAGCGAATGGCCTGTGATTGGCCGCTGGGCAGTTCTTGGCGTGTGATTGGCCAGGACAGTGGCAGGGGCTTGAAAAATAGAGCGGTGCCGGTCAACATGTATCTGCGGCACCGCTCACAGCGACGGGCACCGGGACATGAGCGGGGGTCGGGCTAGAAGCGGGGGCGGGCTGGAGGAGTCACAGCTGCATGCTGTGGTAAAATATTGTAAATTAGGGACATGCCTTATTTTCGGTGGGTGCCTTATATTTACAGGCACATTAAACCCCCTGGCATGCCTTACTTTCGGGGGCGTCCTATTTTCGGGGAAACAGGGTAAGTGAATGTAGTTCTAAAAGTGAAATTAACATGAACTTCTCACAAGCCATTCAATTCACAAAGGAAAAGAAATCAAACTATAGCTATAAATATAGAGATGTATGAGAAATAACACAGGGGAAAAGTATTGAACACATGAACAAAGAGTAGTGCAGAAAGACATGCCAACTCATGTCTAGAGATGAGTGAGCCCATGGGTGTTTGGGTTCACCAGGTTTGGCTGGACTTTAGTTAAATGTTTGGTTTGATATCCAAACTTGAACCAAACTTGACCCTGAATCCCGAAACCCATTTAAGTCGATGTTGATTTAAACTTGGTGCAGCTGTAAAATGGTCATAGTAATGACTAGAGGGCTGGGAAAGGAAGCAAATGGGTATAAGACCAGGACAATTACCCTGCAAACTAAATAGATAGGGAAAAAAATCTAATATATAAAGCTCTGTGTATGTATGTGTGTGTGGCAAGCCGTGCCCTCTCCACATACCCCCACCCACTCTGCATAGCCTCACCCACTCCACATAGCCATGTCCATTCCACATAGCGACACCCACTTCACTCCCTGCATCTCCACATATTCCACTTTCTCAACATAGCCTCGCTCCCAGGACTATGTTGAGTGGTGTGGCTATAAAAGGGTGGGGCTAAATGTAGGGGCAAAGGGGTGTGGCTATTGTGAGAGGGATGGGGCTATGATACATACACACATATTATCATATATGGGCGATATTGTCATACGTGGGCGATACAATATATAAGCATTCTGACGCTATATGGGCAATGCCGGGCTCTACAGCTAGTAATAATATAAAAAACAGTGGGGGGTCACAACTATTTTTGATAAGCACCCAAGGTAAAGCAGATACCTGCGGACTAATACTACCAGGTTGGGAAGGCCCATGGTTTATCGGCAAATTCTAGTGCTTCACCTCAGCTCTTTCTGGTTGCCCTGTTGTGGTGGCAATCATGGTAATTTTTTTTGGGTTGTTGTCAGCTATTTAGTGTTAGCTGGCAACAAGCAAAGAAGTAATAAAGAAGAGGGATCTATCAAACACCTCCATTAATTACCCAGTAAGTGTAGTATTAAAAACACAACCACTGGAAAAAAATAGTTTATTTGAATAAAGATTTCTCCAGACTCCCTTGTTCACCAATTTATTAATTCAAAAGAAACCTTTAAAGTTCTGACATAATTCAATGGTGTAATGTGCCATGCCAGCCAATCGAATCCTATGTATCTTTATTGAGGCTCCATAGGTCACTCATGGTCACTGGCAGGTACAGAAATGCTCACAAGCATGAAAAGTTATGGGTCTGCCACTGACCATGACTGACCTGTTCTTGAAAAATGTCAAGAATCTCAAAGGTAAAAATCCATTTCCTGAGATATTGATGTTCTGAAGTGAATATAAACACAGCTGAAGACCTCTTCACTGTCCCGCAATGATTCTTGATCTAACTCCAATTCATCACCTATTGATAGATCTTAAAATTGCTATTCTGAAAATCTGAAAAGACACCCTTCAAATATGAGAAACTTGGAGCAGTGTTCGTGGCACATCCCCTTTCACTGGCGTGTAAATGTTGACAGATGCGCTTACATGAACTTGAAGATTTATCAAAGATTTTACACCACAGAAGTAGTGTAAAAGATTTGCAAAGACGAAAAATTTTGTAGAGCGTGGAGATTTTACTACATTTTGAATCAGCTCCGCCAAAATGGGTGCAGCTGAGATGGAACCTGGGGGTCATGACCCATCAAAATTTTGAAAATTGTTAATTTTAGTACACACATGGAGATGCAAATAGGCACATACCACTTAAGAAAGGTAGCAAATTAATTTAGTGGCATGTGCTTTTTAATGACTTCGGTGTGTCCTACCCATTCAAGAGTGGCAGTATTGATGAATCAGCTCCAATTTATATAAAGATCAGGTTAGGCCATATGTGGGTCAATTTAATAATATTGGCACACTGGTGTCAAAAATGTTGGTGCATCTTCTCCCTGGCATGTTCTTTCATGCGCCTTACATGCACTTTTGCTGATTTAGAATTATTGGATGTAGTCATGTCATGTCCTGCCCTGCCTCCTTCCCAGCTCTGTCCATTTTGGCACCACTATTTAGAACTGTGTTGAAAAGGACAAACATCATAACATTTTTCCACAAGTCTTAAGTTGCTCAGAAACTATTTTTAATAGTACTTTATACCAGTTATTATGTCTTATGTTCTATATTGTTATACTTTAATTGTTTTGACTGTGCATCTGAGGAAAGGGTATTCAGGAGGAAAAGAAGATGGACATTTCCTTATTGACTGTGCTGATGCTGAAAAAGTAGTCTCATTCCACCCTGTGGGAATATTTAATAGTAGTTTATTATGTCTTACAAATTCATACTGAACACATTTTTTAAAAATAAACTACATACAGAGATCAGTGCAACAATATGAGGTTTTCACTACACTTTATTAAAAGGATCAAGTTACCTCCAAAACGCCTCCTAAGCTAGCAAAACATGTCCCTGCAGCATCCTATCACTAATCCCACACTCCTTTTCTCTCAAAAAAGCATCCTGGTAAAGTGCATAAAAACGTTTTATAACTTACTCATTAGCGATATTAATGAGCTGTAGCTATATTCTTTAGCCCCTTGGGCAGGCCCTCTTCGTCATAAATTATGCCCTAATAGGCGTGATCTTCTATTCATATTGTATTCAGCGTCTCCCTGCTCTCCTCGGTGCTGCCTGGGCTGTAATGGGGCTGTAATGACGCGAATCACGTCATTTCCAGCATCGGGTGACATCAGTACACCCGCGCCGCTCTGTAGGCTTCAAGCACCGCATTGCGCATGCGGCGGTGGTGTACTGACGTCACCTGATGCCGGAAATGATGCGATTCGCGTCATTACAGCCCCGTTACAGCCCAGGCAGTGCCGAGGAGAGCAGGGAGGCGCTGATACAACATGAATAGAAGATCACGCCTATTAGGGTGTGATCTTATGACAAAGAGAGCCCGCCCAAGGGGCTAAAGAATATAGCCACAGCTAATTAACATCGCTAATGAGTAAGTTATAAAACGTTTTTATCCACTTTCACAGGATGCTTTTTTTGAGACAAAAGGAGAGTGGGATTAGTGATAGGATGCTGCAGGGACATGTTTTGCTAGCTTACGAGGCATTTTGGAGGTGACAGGATCCCTTTAATACCCAGTAGGGGGTGCCTTTCAATATTGATCTTCTTTCATATTTTATTTAATGCACACATTGTCGCATTGATCTCTGTATATAGTCTATATTTTGAAATGGTGGTTAGTTTGAACTTCAAACGCCTACTAAAGATACCATTAAATACTTCCACAGCTTTTATACACTACTTTTCCAGCAGCAGTGCAGTCAATGAGAAAAAGTCCATCTCCTTGTACTCCTCAATATATTTGCAGATGGAGATTGTCTTCTATTCGTGCACTTAACAGCAGCAGATGTATTATTCTCTTTGGACATATGGGGTTATGACATCCACAGCTTGGTCAGGTAAACACCCCTCTCACCTCCCCTATATAACTCCCTCCACCCTATACTGTATATCTCTGTTAATGCTTATGATTATGGCTTACAGCCAGTGAAAACCCAATAAATGTCAGAGAGATAAAATATTACCTATATAGGTATCATATGCTTCACCTTGTTTGGTTGTGAGAGTGACGACCACTATAAGAATTGCTGTGTGACTTTTTTATGTTATTACTGTTAGACTTTTCGACCTCAGTCTTCTTATAACACAACTATCAATAAACAAAAACAAAGATACATGAATAATAGATACAGGTTATCAACACCTTGATTACAAAAAGTAAAAAAAACAATCACATTCTGATGTACGCAAATGCGAAAAATAGCAAATATGATCTAAAAAAAAGGAAAATGGGGTACATGCAAAGGAGGAGTCATAATGTAGAACAGTCATACACAACAGTGGAATTCCTTTCTTAGAAAGAAAGAAAGAAGATGAAATACCTGAGCGGTGTTCTGTGCTACTGCGGAGTCATATCAAGAAAACAATCACTTTTGTCACACTGTCTAAAATTGGAATATATAAAGAATTAGTTACAAGGTATTTTAAATGGAACCCAAACAAATATAGAATTATGAAAAATAAATGACTAATCCAGAGAATATATAATCTCTAGGGAACAATATCTATATGTATATATTTTAGATTTATAATCTAAAGTATTATATTGGCTACATTGTGAATACTTCATAAATAGATAGAGTCCAATATTACTCATATAGTCAATAATTGTGACGTGATTTCATAAGGTATGAAACAGTAAAATGATTACCTGTCCACTTCACAAAAAGATCTAAGTAACTGATCAGCAAGGCTGCAATATAGGAGCTATAACAGAGACACCTCTGGCAAATAAAATAAATAGGGACCCATACCTGTAATATAGTGGGTTAAACATCAACCCCAAATGTAGTATTAGAAATCTGATGTAATGCCACTGCTATATTAAATGAAAGGAAGATCAGAAAAACATGTACTATACAATTTATGCAAAGTACAATAGCCTGACATATGGCCTGCATACCATAAAGTAATAGGAAAACCAGTAACCTGCAATGTAGCAAAAGAAATCAAAATGGGCATTAGAGAACAAATGGGCTCAATGATCATGATATATATGATCAGTGTAAAGACTCGATTACTTACTGGTGCTGTGTCTGGGTTGTGGAATGGCGGCGGTGTGCAAAGCCATGTGTGGACGACGGTATTTAAAGCAATATGCGACGGCGACACTTCCTGTTTCCAGTCTGTGGAATACAGGAAGGGGTTTCGCCTGTGGAGCACAAGTCGGTGGCGCTATACATTGATGTTACCGGCCGCGCGCAAGTGCAGATGAAGGATGACGGCATTGCGACATCTAGTATTGTGTAAAGTGGCAAAGACGATCTCAAGTACAGTAATAATTCAAGAAATGGTATCTGGCCTGCAAAGGGAGAAATATAAAGGACGCATTAAGATAGTATACTGGGGGGGAAAAGACATTTTGCAGAGTTAATGAGAAATACAAATATTTGGGCTAAAGTAATAGGGTCTGTGATCTTTAAAGATACAGTATCATGTTTAAAACCACAGATTCATTGCAATATATCTGGGAAAAGAAGCAGATCTACAAGACAATGAACATCTATAGAAGTAACCTTGTGAGCAAAACTTTAAACTTTAAACTTGACCGCATACACATAATGAAAGGAATATGAAATCAATTTGGTATCAAAAGAAAACCTCATATTCCTGATTAAGACCAAGGGGCTCAAGTGTTTGGAGTCAGTGAATCCAATACGATTCACATTCTTTAAGTATCTTAATACAGTCACCACCTCTATGTCCCTGGGGTACCTGTTCTAGTACTTGGAAGCGTAACTGCAAGACACTATGTCCCCTTGATATAAAATGTTGGGGCACTGGTAATAACATATTCTGACATCTAATGGTCGATTTGTGCTTACTTATACGGTCCCGGAAATGCTGGGTGGTTTCCCCAACATATCCAAAACCAGACGTGCACTTAAGTAAATAAATGACAAAAGAAGAGTCACACGTAAAATACCCTTGTGTCGGGAACACCTGTCCTGATCTTGGATGGTTAAAGGTTGACCCTTTTACAATGTGCGAACACTGCATTCATACCAGGCATGGAAAATTGCCATACCTGGAAGTGCTTAGAAATCTCTGGCTTGGTGATAATTTGTCTGAACCTATGTCGGCTCGGGCAAGCTTATCCCTAAGGTTCTTTGCCTTTTTATAATAAAAAATGGGGAGAAGTATTGAATTCAGGAATAGAGTTCGAAATGGTCGCCAATCTCAAATTCGAGCAAGCAGCGGTTTTTTTCGCGGTCGCACCTGCCGCAAGTGCCGAAACCGCACTTGCCGCACCTGCCGCACCCTTACCGCAAGCCCCATAGACATTGCATGGGGCTTGCCGCAAGTGTGCCACAATTGTCGCGGTTATGCGGTAATCGCGGCAGATGCGGTTTTTTCACCGCATCTGCCGCGATTTGAAAATACCGCTGATGTGAAAGGGCCCTAAGAAAGGAATTCCACTGTCATGTATGACTGTTCTACATTATGACTCCTCCTTTACATGTACCCCATTTTCCTTTTTTTTAGATCATATTTGCTATTTTTCGCATTTGCGTACATCAGAATGTGATTGTTTTTTACTTCCTGTAATCAAGGTGTTGATAACCTGTATCTATTATTGATGTATCTTTGTTTTTGCTTATTGATAGTAGTGTTATAAGAAGACTGAGGTCGAAACGTCTAACAGTAATGACATAAAAAAGTCACACAGCAATTTTTTTGTCTGAATCCACAATAAAAACGAAATTTCATGATATTTGAACTTTTGCTTCCATTATTTTTGGTGTGCCAGATCATCTAAAGACTACATTGATTTAATTCTGTGCACCCATAGGTTGTGAGCCAGCTCTCTCCTTATATATAAACTACGATAAAAGCACATCACAGCTGGTGCAGTCCCCAGCGTGGTGCATATAGAGTAGGAAGGATGAAGGGTAAAAGACTGAGCTGCCGTATTACGCAAGACATCAAAGTGTGCCTATAATATTGATTTAATAGTCAACGCATTTTAGAGCTCCCTGGCCTCTTCCGTAGGACAAATCAATATCCTATTGCCATATAGGTGTTTCAGGGAATGTGTTGACTAATAAATCAATATTATATTCACCCTTTGATGTCTCGTGGAATATGGCAGTGTAGTTTTTAAACTTTCATCCTCCCTACTTTAAGTTTCTTAGATAATGGCATTCGTTTTTTTACTGGTTGTAAGCCATAATCATCAACATTAACAGACATAAAACACTGTAAATAGATTACTCTGTTTGTAATGACTCTATATAATATATGAGTTTCATTTTTTTGTATTGAATTACTGAAAATAATAACTTTTTGATGATATTTTAATTCATTGAGGTGCACCTGTACATTACCCGATATGACCCATTACAATAGCTCATACGTGGCTATTCAGACTTCACTTGCACCACATCTTTTATTTATCATGTAGCCTTTAGTACTCTGCAAGTTCACTTATGCAAATCTTTACTCTGCCATACCTATATTATCTGCAAAACTAATAGCATTGCCGGAAAATATAAGGTGATTTCATGAAAATCTGTGTAGGTTTTAACCTAATGTACTAATACTTCTCTGACTGTATCCTCCTAGTTCACTGAACAAAACATGTTGTTGACTGTTAAGAAGTGAGCACCTTAGGCTTTATTTCACATCACCTCTCTTTAGACTTTGTTTAGATGTCTTTATGCTTGATAAAATACATTTAATTTACTTAACATTTCAGGCTTTTATTTCAGATGCTTACATAGTTCTGTTTTGTGTTAGAAAAGTAAATATCCCAAGTGGAGGTTGGCAATAAACTGAGCAAACATCCTGAAATGTCCGAAGTTTCGGTGTTAAGTCATATGGAACCATTTTAAATAGAATTGTTCTCCCATAGCCCTGGTCTGACATTACAAGTTTCCTTAGGAGACATCTACAAGACTGTGCTTCGTAACTTCAACAGTTAACCCTTCAAACTCTCTGAACATAAACGGTTACTCCAAATATTAAATAATCATTTTTTTATTAAACTTTTTATTGTTTACTTTTAGTTTCTATACAGTAAGTTCGAGAAATATTTGGACAGTGACACAAGTGTTTGCATTTTAGCTGTTTACCAAAACATATTCAAGATACAGTTATATAACCGATATGACCTTAAAGGGCAGACTCTCCTCTTTAATGTAGGGTATTCACATCTTAATTGGGGTATGAGTTTAGGAATTATAACTGTTTAATATTAGTCTGCCTCCTTCTTAAGGGGAGCAAAGATAGATAGAAAATTATCTCAAATGGTTGAATGGGCTACTTCCTCATTAATCCATCATCAAATAAGCAGGTAAAAGGTCTTGAACTGATTCTAGTTGTGGCATTTGCATTTGAAAGCTGGTGATGGGAACCAACAACATGCAGTTAAAGGAACTCTCAATGGAAGAGAAACTGATCATCATTAAGCTAAAAAAAAAAGACAACATCTATTAGAGAAAAATCACAAATGCTAGGAGCCGTCAAATTAACATTTTGGTACATTCTGCAAAAAAAAATAAAAAAGAGCTCTCTGGTGAGCTTCGGAAATCAAAAAGGCCTGGAAATCAACAGTGACAACAATGGTGACACAAAGCACTTTTACAACATCCAACCAAGTGAAGAACACTCTCCAGGAAGTACTGTACATATTTTAGTTCCGGAGTCTACCATATAGAGAGAAGTTCATGAGTTCATATACTGAGGTCTTACTACAAAGTAAAATGGCAGATTAGACTTTGCCTAAAAACATCTAAAGAAGCTAGCCCAGTGCTGGAAAATCATTCCTTGAATGGATGAAACTAAGATCAACCTGTAACAGCATGAAGGGTAGAAGAAAGTATGAAGAAGCCTTGGGAAAGCACTCTCCAAACTTTTCTGGACCTAACTGTATATCACTCTGTTAGATAATCAAATCATGATATCTGCAATGTATGGTAACAGTTATAGTATATATTTTAAAGGAAATTTGTCACCAGGTTTTTTTGCTATGAAGACAGCATGATGAAGGGGTTAATACATGGAATTCAGTGATGTGTCACTTATGAGCTTGTATGCTGTTTTTTACGTAGAATGAAAGTTTTATTTCCATGTGATTATCATTGCCAGGATCATTGCTAATGCACACCATATCCTCTATAAAACATGACAGCAGTGTGATGCATAGATTCTAATGGCAATTAGTTGCTAGTGTTTCTTTATGATATGACTAAAGAGAGAAGCAGTCAGCTGAATGCTGAAGTGTACAGAACTTTCTGCTGATATTCAACAAAATACAGCAAGGTTCATTGGAGAGAAAAGATGAAGAAGAATGACTACAAACTTCACAACACTACACAACATATATGAGCCCACATCTCCAAACACAAGTCCACAATCCATTGTGGTCCTACTACACTGCCTATCCCTCATCATTTTGTGAATAGTAATCACCTTACTAATTCTTCACATTTCCAGGTTCTGGAACAAGTTCTGCTTTCCAGACTTGGTAGCTACAGAATAGCCCAATTAAAATGAAGCAAATCCTTATGAATCCACATATTACAGGCTCTGTCACCAGGAGATCTAAATAGGGAATACGATTGTTTTTTTCTAATTCACTCCTATGGGTATGACTCCATCAGGAACATATGCGTTCTTTTGTGCATTGCTGACTGATTTAACCCCTCAATCCCACTATGTAGCTTGTTGTTTGAATTAATATTATTAACATTTTTTTTCTTGTCTATTATAACTAAAGTAGTAATTAGGAACTACTTATACAGACCTATAGTGTCTGAGTTGACCTGATGTCTTAATATACTATGCGGTTCTTGGTGTTTTCTGTTCTAATTATTCTTATTTCTATCTAAGGGCCCTTTCACATCAGCGTTTTTTTCAAATCGCGGCAGATGCGGTGAAAAAACCGCATCTGCCGCAATTACCGCATACCAGCTGCACTTGCGGCGCGGTTGCGGTTTTTGCAATGCAAAGTATAGGCGGACTTGCGGCAGGTGCGGCAAGTGCGGTTTTGCACTTGCGGCAGGTGCGGCCGCGAAAAAAACCGCGGCTGACTGCGTTTTTTTTTCGCGGCCGCACTTGCCGCAAGTCAACATCGTACTTGCCGCACCTGCCGCAAGTCACCCTATACTTTCTATGGGGATTACCGCAACCGCGCCGCAAGTGCAGCCGGTATGCGGTAATCACGGCAGATGCGGTTTTTTCACCGCATCTGCCGCGATTTGAAAAAAACGCTGATGTGAAAGGGCCCTAAGGCCCCTTTTACATCAGCGGTATTAGAAAAATGCGTCAGCTGCAGTGAAAAAAAACGCATCTGCCGCATTTACCGCATAACGGCTGCACTTGCGGATTTACTTGCGGCAAGCCCCATGCATTGTCTATGGGGCTTGCGGTAAGTGTGCGGCAGGTGCGCAAAGTGCGGTTTCGGCACTTGCAGCAGAAACCCGTGTTTTTTCGCGGCCCCATCTGCCACAAGTGCCGAAACCGCAACTATACTGCACCTGCCGCAACTGTCGCAAGCCCGATAGACAGTGCAGGGGGCTTGCCACAAGTGAACCGCAAGTGTGACGGTTAGGCGGCAGATGCGCCTTTTCACCGCAACTGCCGCATTTTTCTAATACCGCTGATGTAAAATGGTTTCATTTAAACATAAATATCAAATATTATATTAGTTTAATGTTAGCATATAACAAATGTTTGAGACGATTCCTGCTCATGTCTTATAGAAAGAAAGGAGGGGTGAATGCATACATTGAAATAAAATCCAAATTCAACTTTATTCTTATAAATGTAAGAGGTCCATGACAGCGGAGATAGCATCTCTGGTTTGTGCCCTTATCAATTGAGTAAAGACTCAAGCCAGAAATGCATTCAGATGGCATCTCCGCTGTCATGGAGCTTTTCATTTTATATGAATAAAGTTTGGATTTTCTTTCAATGTATGGATTCACCCCTCCTTTCTTTCTATGATGAGGCCAAGAGTCGTGGCATTCTGGGTTGGAGTCCAAAGCAGATGTGAGTAGCAAGGATTTCTATTCATTGCATGGTGATGCTATACAATTTTCTTGATTAAAGTCTTATATAACCTATAGCAGTAATTTTCAGCATGCAATGCTTTGTATATATGTATCCGTTATTCTGTGTGTATACTGTATTTCTACCTCTAGCTTCACTTTCTGTGTTTGTATCCCTATTTTATGAAATGACCAACTTCACCCTGCCCAATTTCTGTCCTTCTTGACGTTCTCCATCTTCTGCTACATTTCCTGCACGTGACGCTATTCATCTTCAATGAGGGACATTTAGACTCCGATCTCCATATACACAATGCTTCATCAGTGGCGCACATGTGTATTCTCCTTTGCTTCAGTAAGTCCTGGTACTTCCCTCTCCCTCGACTCTCTGTCTCCTATCTACATTCTACCTAGTGTGGCTTCTTCCTCCTTATCTATGTGATCTCTTCACTACACAGTTCCTAATCTTCGCTCTTTATGTCTCTTTTATTTTATTTTCTTTCATGCTGGATTTTCTCATTTATTTTACTGTGTTCACTCATCTAGAGGGCTATATTCTTTTTTGTCTCAAAGTATTCATGAACATGTGGTTTCTTATTTTGCCCATTTTCTTTTTATTTATCCATATTGTTATATTTCTAGTTTTGTTTCTTCCTTTTTTGCTAATTTCATCTTTTGTTTTTTTATGATTTTTTACATTTTTGTCATCACTTTAATTTTTCTCACTTTTCTTTACAGTCTTCAGTTTTCTATGTATTTTTATGTTTTATGCCTTTTAATTTTATCATGTTTTGTCATTTTTCCCAAAAACGTGTATTTCTTTTTCCATTTGTAATTTTTTCTATAGTGCTTTATTTTGTCTATTTCCTTTATTTTGCCAGTTTTATTATCCTAATTCAGTCCTTATCTCTGGTGTTCCATATCCATATTTGTCATGATCATGTTTTTTTCCTTACCTGCTCTTTTTGCTTTATATCATGGTACCATATTGGTGCAGCATAATTTCAAAATATTATTTTGTATTGTATTTGATTTTACAATTTCTCTTATACATGTAGGCATATTTGCGTTCCCTTTGTATTATTGAATGCTGCAAACAAGGTTAGAAGACCGAAATGAAGGCTATTTCTTGTACAGATTTTGCCACTGTATCATTAAGGGTACCCTTACACGCCGCCACTGTGGCTAGCAACAGGTATCCACCGCACGTGCACGCGCACGTTTTTAACGGTGGATACTGATCGCCAATGCCGCATATACACGCCGCCATTGCGTGCTCCACTGAAGGTATCTTTGTTCCCCGGAAGTGCCGACGGGTGCCGCGGCTGACTTCCTGTGGAATACCTTCGCTACTTCACACGCCGCTACCACAAAGGAATATGGGCGTACATATTTTGCGCCATAAGTACATAGGCGTGACAGAGTTGTGTATTCCGTGATGTACAAGCGTTGATTGGACAACGCAATAGCGTCTTGATTGGCCAGTCTGCGCAGGGAGGCTGGATAATACATGACGCCATTGCAATTGTGGATTGTGAATGGATTTCTCTTTAAATATGGCGCCCTGTGAAGGGACAGCCAATGGTTCACAGTAGCCCCCACCAATGATCGCTGATGGGGCGTGCTATCCATGATGCCGTGGCACTCCCCTGGGAGTTCACTAGGTGACGCAACATCTATGCCTGTGCCCCGTTTACACTACCATGGCAATTGTGCCTTTCTGTTTTTGAGCACGGCTCAGCAACAGGTATCTGAGTCAACTGCAGGACACCGGGAGGAATTGCCCTATTTACACGTCGCACCGAAGTTTTGACACTTTTTCTACCCCTTGCATCTAGCAGATGGCTGCAGATTCCCCCAGGAGGTGACACATGCGTCCAGACACCGGTGCACAGCCCCCTGCAACCCATAACATGGTGGCGGTTTGTGGCAACCAGGCGGCCAGCCATGCTAACAAGTAGGGGGCTGGTGGTGAATGCAGACACATGGACTCCACTAGGCCTCTGCCACTCACATCCAGGTGATACATAGTGTCTGAGCAGCCTATTGGTAACGCACCCAGACCAGGCGGGCCACTCAGCACTGAGGACATGCATCACTGTGACAGACGCCCCCTAGAGGAAAACAACCTCAACTGCAATGGATAAAAAGATGCAAGTTGACACTATAATAAATGATGTAAGGTGTCAGTTTGGTATTATGGCGCCAGAATATCGTAAGCTCGTGACCCATCGTCAAGGGCCCTTACACTCACGAGTACCTAGCCCAGGGCCGCACCGTCCATTGGACAGTGTGAGCCCTGAGTCCAGAGCGGCGGCAGCCAGGGGGAGCGGCATGAGAGAAGGGGTCGGCGCCACCAACATCAGCGGCGGGCTCAGGAGAGACGGACGTTGTCCCCGGTAACAGCGGTAAGAGGGCGCGCGCTCTGTGGCACCGTAGGCTGCAGGGACGGCGGGGCCGAGCGGACGCTGCAGGGGCGGCGGGGCTGAGAACCGCCAGCACCCCCCCCCGGACACTGCAGGGGCGGCGGGGCTGAGATCCGCCAGCACCCCCCCCCCGGCCTCCGATAGATGCACCCCTGGCCTAGCCAAATGTATAACACATGTATAATTTAGCTTTAAGCTTTTTTTCTCTATATAATTCTTAGTACCAATTCGGTGATTTTTTGCCTATTTACATGCCGCCATTTCGTAGCAATTTCATGGCAACAGGCACAATTATCCCCAGTGCCCGGCAGTTGCTGCCTTCCTGTGGTGGCGTATAAAGGTACCGTAAAGGATTTATACTTCTACTGAGTTAGGCTGCACCCACTAGTTTTGCTGTTGCCCGGAACATACATAGTGCATGACTGCGGTCCATTCCCAGTTCAGAAAGTGACAAATCCTCACAGCACACAGTGCGGGCACTGGGAGGATTGATAAGTCTGAAGACACATAGAGTGACTGTAGAATTTTAAGGTTTAGCCCGGACAACCCCTTTAAGCTCACTTTACACCTTTGACACTTTCATAAAAGAGGATGCTATCAGGGTTTACCCTTCTTCTCACCCTCCCCTTCTTGAACGAATAATTCTATTCCCTAACATCCCCTTCAGTCTCTGTCTTCAGCTGTCACTACCCACCAAAATAAAACATTTAACCTTTCTCTATCTTTTGGTATCCTTCCTTCCTCATATATACATGCCATTATAACCCCTTAAAAAACATCACTTGGCCAGAACTGTTCTGCTAATGACAAACCTGTCCCTTATTCCCTCTTCAACTTCTGGAATGCTTGGTTCACTCTCCTCTAGTTTGATATCTTTTAGATAACTCTCTTTTTGACCCTTCACAATCTGGTTTACATTATTTACACTGTACAGAAATTGACCTTACCAAAGTCTCTAATGATTTATTAACAGCAAAATCCAATGTTCACTAAATCCTGGGGATTGTTACGGATTTCTCTGCTGCTTGTGACGCTGCGGATCACAGCTCCTCATCACTATGCTTCACTCTATTGGTCTCCAAGAAATTGCTCTCTCTTGTTTCTACTCCTAATTTTCTGATTACCCATCATTGGTCTTATTTGATACAGAACTTTATTTTATACCCTATATTTAATTACTCACTTGCATGTTAATAAATCTGCAGAATTTGATCTTTTCTCACCGTTGAAACCGCAAAAATGTTTTCTTTTTTTAATTTATTCTTGTCTGGCTACTGCAACTCTCTTGTGATTGTTCTCCCTTTTAACCAAATGTTCTCATGTCCAATACATTCTGAATAGCCAAGATTGTATTTCCGTCCAGACTCTATATTGATGCCTCCTCCTTGTGTCACTCATTTCATAGATTACCCATCCACTACAGAGTACAATAAAAACTTATCTCTCACACACACACGAAGCTCTCCACATTTTTGAACCACTGTTCATCTCCTCCCCGATCTCTTTTTATCACCATAACATTGTCTTTCATTTCATAAGACTAACATCCTCCATAATCCAAACCTCCCACTTTTTCCTCCAATACTTCTCTTTTACTGCACCAGTTTTCTGGAATGCGCTATCCCAGATTATATAATTTAATATCTAACCCCAACTTTTTTAAGCAGGTTTAAAAAACACATCTCTCTTCACCTCATTTCACTAATCCATCTCTTCACTGTTCCCCCTTTCAAATTTGTCCTCACAATGTTTCCTCCCATTCATCTGTCTCCACATCCACCATGCACTTAAGAGCCCTTGGTGACTGCATTTAGATACTGGCTGGTGATTGTTCATGCAGCTTTAAATGAAAACCCTTAAATATTATACTGATGGTTCAACCAAACATGGTAAAAATTTTCTACCTATTATATTTTACCCTATTTCCTTATGGATTAGAAGATTGCAAGCAAGCCCCCCTCCTCTTATACTGTTGAACCATATGTTACTTTGTATTGTTTTTATTGAATGTATGTAAGAATTTCTAGGGGTCTGCCACCCTGGTCCAAAGGGGTATATTGTGTTTGTGTCTACATTTGAAAGGTATTTACTCAAAAAGGCTTAAGGTGAAGACTGCTCATCAGGTCTTCTGTAGTTATGTAAGGTTGCTTATAATAATATTTGCTATATCTTTAGAGGTGGGGCCCAGTCTATAAAAAAGGCTTCCAGTGTAAAATTAAGAAGAAAGTCCCAATAAAAAGAGACCTAAATATAATAGACACCCTAACCAGTAACGATTTGGCTTGACTCTTTGAGTCCAGGATCTGCGATGTGGAGAGGAGCATAATATGAGTGCAATCCCCCCAGTGTTGGTGCTTATTCCCTGCCTCAGGCAGGACCTCCGGTACCGGTGTTGTGGCATAGACTCAGGCAAACTGGCCACCATGGTGCAAGTGGTGAAGAAACCTTGTCTACTGGTGTCTCTTATAGCTCTTTTGGCATGGAGCCTAAAGAGTCCGCATTAATTTATGGCAGGCTACAGTAATGTCAAAGGATAAGAGTCTGCAAGGTGAGCAGTCTGCAGCAATTTGTGCCTATGTAAATGAGTCAGTCAACAGGGTAGGGGGTACTCGGATACCGGGACAGGGGGTTACTTCGGAGGGGAATCACGGCTGGTTGGTTCCTGGTTCCGTGCCCTGGACCCTCAATGGCGGGGATGGTGGGGAGGGTGATGATAGGGAATGATAATGTGACGCCACCTGTGGTTCCTGGTAATGGGGTTACCAGCACTGCGGCTGGCCGCTGAGGTGATGGAAAGGCAGCTTTGGTAGTACAGCTCCCCACAGGTGGAGCTTTACCTCAGGGCAGTGGAAAGGGATGAGGGGTGTAGTAGTCATCCCCTCTGGTGATGATACTGTGGCCCTCCGGGCGCCAAATGAAATGAGGACAGACACCACTTCAGCTCAAACGGTCCTTTACTTGTACCAGATGGAAACAGGTAAACAGTACAGTCTGGGTTAATGGGTATTGTAACCGTGGGTTGTGACGGTTTCCTCAGAGTCTGACAGTGGTGCCCTCAATATGGCGCTCGTGGTCTTATTGCTCTCTCTCTCTCTTACCCCTCTTAAGCCAAGTCTCTAGTCCACGGGGTCTGTTACCTAAAAGTCTTTGACTTGTCGGCGTCGTGAACCAGCTGAGGGACTGATGTTGGGCTGCTTTAGGGGTGCTTCGGCTCATTGTGTGTGTCGGGCCCTCAGCTTGTCGGTCTGTAGTTAGGGATGAACCTTGCATCTAGCTACCTCGGCTGTTATGCAGTGGTATAGCCAGCACTGTTTCTGCAGATACAGTAAATACAATGCACTTTGTATAGAGGTATGAGGGCCATCACTATGAGGGCCATCAACCAAATGAAGAGGGGATTATTGTTGGCCCTCATTGTGTCCCAAAACTAATTGTCTTTCCCTGTAGCCTCATCATCTGTTCACTCCTGATGAACCCTATGGAGATGTAAAGTGAGAAATGCGTTGAGGGTAGGAACTCAGGAACCAATTTATTTATAAATAAATTATTTGAAAAAATAGCATGGGGTGACTTCTGGTAAATCCACCAGCTGTGATCTGCAGGCTCCAGCCATTATCTATACCCTAGTTGGCAATCAAAAATAGGGGGGACCCCATATTGTTTTTTAAAATTATGTATTTATTTTTTTTGCTAAATACAAGGCTAAACATCCATTATTGCCACATGAAAGACAATAAAGGGTGAAAGGGTACAATATGTATGGGGTGATACGTAATATAGCTGTTTGAAATCTGTCTATCCATCTATTTAGCTATCCTAGCTTTTTAGAGTATGTAAAAGGTGATGTAAAAAACTGTCTGTGCAGTCTTTGTCTGGTCTGTGTGCTGCACATTTCTCTCTCACCTATTTGTTTTGGTGAGATATCCAGCCACTCACAGAATGCTGCAATTTACCCCACAAGCTGAAATGTGAACACGAAAAAGTAGCACATATGCTCTGACCTATTGATGTGAGTGCAATGAAATGATCTCTTACATTGCACTTGCAGATTTTATATGCAAATGTGAGTTAAGCCTAAGGGTATGTTCACGCAATCAGTATTTGCAGCAGTTTGGACGCAGCATGTGGTTGCAATGTTCCAACTGCTGCACTATACAGTACAAGCATAGAGGTTTGGATTTACAGAAATCCCATGCCCACTGTTCTTGTTTTCTCTGCAGCGTTAACTGACATGCGGGATAGCTTTCTGTACCGCTGCTTGTCCACAGCTTATCAATTTAGCACTGTAGTGTCGGAGGTGATCTCGGTGGGTAAATGCAAGGAAAAGCTGCCAAGCCACAAATACAGATCATGGTCATGGGCAGCTACATTGACCCGTGGAGATTCCTCACATCCTCACAGGATAGGAGACACTGTGTGCAGGAGCAAGTGTCTCTGCATCATCTGCATATATTCTAAAAGTGAGAAATTTAGTGTGAAAAAAGAAAATGTTCAATATGACGACCTATTGTTATCAAATTATTTGAAGTACATGTTGGTTGAAAATGTTCACTATACCACTGGATTAAATCAATTAGGAGTCTAGTTTCCAAAATGGGCTCATGTATGAGGAGTTTCTGTTGTACAGGTAGCTTAAGAGCACTGCAAATGCCACATGATTCCGCAATCTATTTCAGCTGTTTCAAATTTCAAATATTGCTCCTTCCCTTCTGCGCCCTCCCGTTTGTTTAAACAGAACATTTTGTCTACTTGAGAGGTATCACCGCGCTTATAAGAAATTGGGTAATAAACTTTGGGGATCCACTTTTTGGTGTTATATCTTGTAAAAGTGAGAAATTTGGTACTAAAGCAGCACTTTTATGAAAAAAAATTACATTTTCAATATGACGACCTATTGTTATCATATTCTATGGGTTCAAAATGCTTACTATCCCCCTAGCCAAAAAGCAGTGCTCTGAAACCAGACGACTGATCTGGGGCGATGTGCACACATCGCCCCATGTAATCGGCCACCGGCGACCTGTCAGGCGATGGGAGCCATAGCCTCTCATTGTCCTGCATCGCCGTTGGGGTTTTCAGACACCCCAGCGGTGATGCCGCCTGTCAGATCGCCGGTGAGGGGCTGGAGATGTCGCCCCGTGTAAATGGGGGACGGTGACGCTGGCGGGGCGCCAAAAATGTTCGCGCACTCGCCAGTCGCCGCCGACATTTCCAGCCCCGTCACCAAGTTTGCCGGTACCTTTAGGGATCTACCTACTTGGAGGAAGCTCCGCTAATGCAAAGCTGTCTGCGAAGGAGACCTGCAGGGAACTCATGGAGGCACTCCATCAGGCAGCTTAGATCTCGGAGCACGGAGTCAGGACCAATATCTGTAAATGGACTGTGATCAGTGCATGCATACAATAAGGAGGTCTCACCTATAAAAACAACATTACACTTTTTGAAATTGGAGTTTTTTATGCATGTAAAAACATTTCTGAATTAGTTTTTTGCAATCCCGCTATTTGAAGCTATTTACTCCCGTCTTTTAGAAGCAGGATAATCTATTTTTAGGTGCATTTTTAAAGAAATAAAAAAAAATATATACATTTAAGTGGATAGAGGAAATAACTAAAAAGGAAAAAAGTTCCCTAAGGTGATTACTGACCGGTCATGGGTCATATTATAGGAGAAGTTTTCTTTATATAAAATCGTTCTATCCTCCTCTACCCTCGGAGGTCTGCATATGTGTGTTTTGAATTTCTGTGTTTTTTTATATATATAAATATATATATATATATATATATATAGATTAGTATATTGGTGCAGCACAGCTCCCCTTGGTGCTCAGCAGTCACAGCTCCTCTCCTCCTTGCTGTATAAGTATACAAGATAAAGAACTGCAGCACTCTTCTTTTTGAAACAACCACCTTTATTCGGCCATCAGGTGGGGGGTGACAACGTTTCGGGATCCTGTCCCTTTTAATAGAGAAAGGGACAGGATCTCGAAACGTTGCCACCCCCCCACCTGATGGCCGAATAAAGGCGGTTGTTACAAAAAGAAGAGTGCTGCAGTTCTTTACCTTGTATGTATGTATGTATATATATATATATATATATATATATATATATATATATTATACATAATATATATATATATATACATACATATGGTGTGTATATTTTTATGATAGTGTGTTGGCTGTTTTTTAAAGTTTTCATAAAGTTAATGCCTTAGGGCCACGTCACACACACAGATATCTGTGCAGAGATTGTTCGCATATCTCTGGTTGCAATGAAATCATGGACATATTGTTCCATTTTGTGGCTGTATACAAATGGAGCAATGTGTCCATGATTTCACTGCAACCAGAGATCTGCGAACAATATCTGCACTGATATCTGTGTGTGTGACGTGGCTCTTAATCAGATTTGACAATGTGATTCATTGGTGCATCCTAAAACATATATCTGTTGAACCAATTGAATTTTTGTTTTTTTTAGTGAGAGAAAACCAGTGCTATTGTGGCTTTGGAGTTAGGCTTTGAGCGCTTTATCCTATTACTTGTAACTATAATTGACATCAGAAATTTCAAAATGATAATGTTAAGTCAAGACAAATCAATAGCTTTAGTGGATAAGCTAATTCAAGTGCAAATAAAAAACTAGAACATGTGTTTACTGAGAAATTGTTGCACTTTTTTCCAGTGCACTTTTCACTTAAGGAGATTTATAAGCTGAAAAGGTTAAGTGCGCACAGACTGTCAAAATTCCACTGTATTTACTCTGCGAGTAGGAACATTTTACCTGGTCATAAGACTACTTGCAGCCACGTGTTGCCTAAATCCACTTCTCTATTGTTTTTGCAGACATTTGGCTAGATTCTGGGAAACCCCTTTAATCTTTTATGTATGTCACTCTTTTGCTTTATATTTGGTACAAAAAAAATACAACAAACAAAAACAAGGTTAAAGCCCTACATACCTATTTGGTGGTTGATGGCCAATCGTTAGGCCAGCAGTTATATTGTATCTCCCCAACTCACTCAACGGAGCACACCTGAGTTCTCTAAGTGAAAGCCACCACGATACCATTATTTCTAGCATAACATAAGAATTAGCAGTCTGAAATTAGATCAATCAGTCAATTTGTCTTAGACCCTAGTACAGATTAGATTGTCAGCCGGTGATATCAGTGTATGGTGCCAACATTAGTGTAAAGTGTATAGGGGGCTTAACAGTCTGGTTGAATTAAAGTAAGTAAAAATTTCTATGGGTAGCAAAGACATCTTTTGTAATGTTTAATATCTACAACATACATTGTATATAACAATAATGATAATAATAATAATAATAATAATAATAATAATAATACTCTCTTCTTTACTTATTCCTTCCTCACACAACCACCTTCAAGATTTCTCCCGAATATCCCTCATAATCTGGAATTCCATGCCTTAACGCATCCGATTATCCACCACACTCGGATCCTTCAAACAGAACCTGAAAACCCATCTCTTCAGGAAAGCTTACAGCCTGCAATGACAATTCTGCCACCTCACCACCACCAGAGCTGCCACCTCACCACCAGCAGAGCTGCAGCCTCACCACCACCAGATCTGCTGCACCCCTGACCTACTGTCTCCTCCCCATTATCCTGTAGAATGCAAGTCCGCAAAGGCAGGGTCCTATTCTCTCTGTACCAGTCTGTCATTGTAAACTTGTTTACTGTAAACTATATCTAAAACTTTGTATGTAACCCCTTCTCATGTACAGCACCATGGAATTAATGGCGCTATATGAATAAATAATAATAATTATTATTATTTAATCACTTATATAGCACTACTATTTCCACAGTGCTTTACATTCATCAGCAATACTGTCCCTATCGGGGCTCACAATCTAAACATCCTATCAGTATGTCTTTGAAGTGTGGAAGGAAACCAGAGTACCTGGTGGAACCCCACACATACACAGGGACAGCATACAAACACCTTGTAGATATTTCCTTGGTAGGGTTTGAATCCAGGGCCCCAGCGCAGCAAGGCTGTAGTGCTAACCACTGAGCTACCGTGCTGCCCCGATTGTACATTTTCTATAGTTAACTGGTGATTCCTCCTTATTCCAGCAGCCAATCACTTATTTACTGCAAAGGTTAGGCTGGTTTCACATAACGATTTTGTGCCTGTCTGTCGGATCCGACTTTGAAGGGGCATCCCACGGACAGGCACGGATCCATATGGATCCCTGCAATCGGATGGCAAATAGCCATCCGATCTGCAGGATCCGTGTGGATCCTGCGGTCCCCTGTCTCTCCCTACTCCTGCCTCCTCCATCTTCTTTCCTCTCCTATGCTATGCTGTGCCCCCGCTATTCTATCTGTGTCCCCCGCTTCTCTATCCTCATCTATCCCTATCCTGTCCCCTGTCCTCTCCCTGGGTGTAAAAAAATAAAAAAACTCCTCCGGGAGTATATATTACCTGTCACTGGCTCCCACGCTGCAGCACGATCAGGGCAGAAGAGCCTGTGATGATGTAAGAGACCCGGTCAGCTGACCGGGTCATTTGACTCTGACATCATCACAGGTCCTTTAGCCCTGATCGTGCTGCAGCGTGGGAGCGGTGACAGGTAATGTATACTCCCGGAGGAGTTTTTTTTATTTTTTTACACCCAGGGAGAGGACAGGGGACAGGATAGGGATAGATGAGGATAGAGAAGCGGGGGACACAGATAGAATAGCGGGGGCACATCATATAGAATAGGAGAGGGAAGAAGATGGAGGAGCAGAAGCAGGGAAAGACAGGGAGATACGGAGCCGACATCGGATCTGAGGTGAACTCAGATCCGATGTCCATAGGCTCTTATGCTGTGGGCACATCGGACAGCCTCGGATCAGCAGTGATCCGATGCTGTCCGATGTGAGTCACGGACACAAAATTGTAGCAGGCTACGATTTTGTGCCCGTGATTACATCGGATGGGATAGGATGGTGCCAAAATCGGATGCCAATAGTGGCACATCCGATCCCATCCGATTCCCATAGGGGAACATGGGGTCCGATTTCGGATCCGATTGTATCCGTTTTGAAACGGATACAATCGGATGACCGAAAATCGTTATGTGAAAGCAGCCTAACTTGTGAGCAGGCAGCCTTGAGAATGCAGAGCAGCAGGTATCAGCAGAGATATCAGTTGGTAGGAAATGTAATGCTAGTTTTCCAATTTTACATAAGTATCTGTCTTTGCCTCAATTTGTATTTATCCTGGAGAGTCACATAAAAAGGGTTTTTGCGTTCAACCTTATTGTAAAAAAATTGTGCTTTCCATGGTAAAAATAACTAAATCAGCCAATACACACACTCCCTGCATCTAGCACTAAGGTTCCACCGCTGCTATGGTAATTGTGTATAGAATAAAGTGTTGAAGTTACATAGACAGCGCTGCAGCTTGTCACTGCACCTAGCGATTCTGCACAGCACTGGATTCAGGAAGGGTGAGTTCTGGATAATATTGTTATTTTTATTATGGTAGGCAGGTTATTTTTTTTTAATAAAAACATGAAAGGAAAAAAACCTTTTTAAATAATGTTTAAAGTAGAAAAAACTGCAGAATTGACAACCTTATAACAATATTTCCTGGTCTAAATGTTGATGTCTGGTAAAACACAACTATATTACTGCAGTATGCTGAGTTGTTGAAAAGTCAATGGACGTAAGAAATAAGACAACATCTGCTTCAGTGATTTCTTCAAAACCTGCAACAGCATTAACAATGTAAAATTATGGCTTGCTGTCAACAAAATGGTGTACATGGGCTTCACATTGTTCCTGTGAGGAATCTCTATACTGATTAGCAAACCATAGACATGAAGAGACAAGAAAAACAGGCCAGATTCAGATTGGCAAAGGAGTAATACAAAGCTGCAAACATGGCTGTGCTGGATGCGGAGCATGTGAGAAGAACAAGACTCGTACAGTCACTGACACATCAACAATCATTGATAAAACCCTCAAATCCTTGTAGCAAGACTTATAGAACACAATGAAAAGATAAAGTCTATTTCATTCAAGAAATGAAACACAGGTTGAAGATTAAAGTAAGACATTGATAACATTTTCAATTACAATTATTTATAAGAGCACTGGCAATGGTATTTAACTATCCATTAGAAGTTCTATTTTTGCCATCAAACCAACGAAAATCTAAATGAACATTGACAAATCACACTTTGGAGCCAAAGATCGCTTTAAAGATCATTTATGTAATGGATTTTGCATTAGTTCAGTGTGAACAAAGCCTAAAGACGTTTTCCCATGAACAAATTTAATTTTAAAGTTGTCTTGAACCAATAGATTTTGGAATAATAATAATTTCCACAATTTGATGTGTTTACATTTTTTTTCCTGTGCTATGTACTGTGTAATGGATGTGTCTGACCGCATCGGGACATGGGCTGATCGTAACACATCACTTGAGCCAAGGAGGCTGCAAAAGAGTATACAGACATTACAGCACAAAATCACAGATGATTAATTTTAGGGGGAAAAACATTTCCCTGACAGTTTTTAAAAACGTTTTACCTCAAAGAAGGAATAATTTGTGATCCTGTGCTGTAATGTCTATATACTCTTTTGCATCATCCCTGGCCCCGAAGCTGAGGTATAATAAGACCATGTCCCTGCACAGTCAGACACAACCATTACACAGTACATAGCAGGGACACATATATAAGATTATCTCAGCACAGGAGAGTTGGTGTGATCAGACTATGTCCCGATACGGTCAGACACATCCATTACACAGTACATACAGGGGCACATATTTAAGATTATCTCAGCACAGGAGATGTGGTATGATCAGACGATGTCCTGATACAGTCAAGTACATAGCAGGGACATATTTATAAGATTACTAGCTGTACTACCCGGCTACGCCCGGGTTAATAAATAACTGCTGTTAGCTATAACAAAATAGAATTTGAATATGTCATATTAATGACCTGTAGGAAAATAGAAGCTGAGCTGTGATTGGTTGCTATAGGCAGCCTAATAAATTACCAGCCAACAGTAAACCCTCCCCCTGGCCGGGCAGTATATATTACCTCACACATTCACATAATAGACAGCTCATGTGACTGACATCTGCCTTAATTCCCTATATGGCACATGTGTTACACATTGGCTGTTTTTAATCAGATGTTTATTTTGGAAATTAAAGATACCAGACGTATGAGGCGAGTTGTGTGAGGCAATTTGTGCACATCTGTGTCTGTCTGTGAGGTGTGTGTGTCCCTGGGGGGTGTGTATCCCTGGTGTGTGTGTGTGTGTCCCAGTGGTGTGCGTGTGTCCCTCTGGGGGGGTCCCTGTGGTGTGTGTCCTTTTTGGGGGGAGGGGTGTCCCTGTGGTGTGTGTCCTTGTGAGGGGAGGGGTGTCTCTGTGGTGTGTGCCCATCCCTATGGGGTCTGTTTTTTCCTGTGGGGTGTGTGTGTGTCTCTGTGTCCCTGTGGGGTGTGTATGTGTGTATGTCCCTGTGGTGTGTGTGTCCCTGTGGGGTGAGTGCATGTGTCCCTATAGGGTGTGTATGTGTGTGTGTCCCTGTGGGGGGGTGTCTGTGTTGTGTGTGTCTCTTTGTGGTGTATGTGTTTGTGTTTGGTTGCATGGTGAGTATCCAATGTTGGGGCTCCACCTTAGCTGTTACTCTTTGTGTGCATGTGGTGTGTATACATGTCCCCGTGCGTGGTGAATATTCCCTGTCAGGGCCCCACCTTAGTGACTATATGCTGGTATTTGCTATTAGTCTTTGGTGCTGTCATTAAGCCCCTCTCATTCACAACTGTCAACTGGTATCTGTCACTTTCTCTCCATTATGTAGATAGGGCCAAAATTGTTTGGTGAATTGGAACGTGCGGGGTTAAAATTTCGCCTCACAACATAGCCTATGACGCTCTTGGGGTCCAGATGTGTGGCTGTGCAAAATTTTGTGGCTGTAGTTCCGACGGTGTAGATGCCAATCCCGGACACACACACACATTCAGCTTTCTATATTAGATATGGTACATTTGTCTCTCTTGTAGTTTTGCTGCTTATTAATCAGATTTATATTTTTGAAGGATAATACCAGACTTGTGTGTGTTTTAGGGCGATAATGTGGTGAGGTTAGTGTATGTGTGGTGAAATGTGTGCTGAGGGTGGTATATGTGTTCAAGCACGTGGTAGTGTGTGGCGCATTGTGTGTGTGTGTTCATATCCCCATGTGTGGTGAGTATGCTACGTCGGGGCCCCACCTTAGCAACTGTATGGTATATACTCTTTGGCACCATCGCTCTCATTCTTTAAGTCCCCCTTGTTCACATCTGGCAGCTGTCAATTTGCCTCCAACACTTTTCCTTTCATTTTTTCCCCATTATGTAGATAGAGGCAAAATTGTTTGGTGAACTGGAACGCGCAGGGTTAAAATTTCACCTCACAACATAGCCTATGACTCTCCCGGGGTCCATACATGTGACTGTGCAAAATTTTGTGGCTGTAGTTGCGACGGTGTAGATGCCAATCCCGGACATACATACACACATACATACACATACACACATTCAGCTTTATATATTAGATCTCAGCACAGGATATGTGGTGTGATCAGATGATGTCCCTGTATGGTCAGACACATCCATTACACAATACACAGCAGGGACATATATGTCTGGCCCACAAGGGTCTGGGGTACTCAGGTCTCAGGAGTTTGGGGTGCGATGGATGTCATGGGTGGTCGGTGCCCGAGCCTGTGCCCTTGCAGTGACAACAAAAAGGGGTATTTACAGGGATAATAGTTTATAAGTGATTGTCGTGATGCCATCTGTAGATCCGGTGATGGAACCGGCGGTGCAGGAGCCTTCGAGGTGATGTACGGCAGCAAGGTGTTGCGGCTCCCTACACGTGGAGCGGGTTCCCCGGGGCTGTAAGGGTAGGATGGTAGAATAGGGTTAAGCTAAACTTCCGCAGTGTACTGGGATTCTCTGCTGGGTTGATCTATTTCCCTTGCAGACTCGGACTCCAGTGACCAGTGTTCCCCTGGGGTGAGCCGGTATGGCTCCTCTGCCTCCGCTGTACTGTTCCTCGCCTCTGCCTTTTCTTCTCACTCTCTGGATCTCACACTGGCTCTGGTAGTGCGCTGGTTTCGGGCCTAGCACGGCTCCCGTAACCAGTTTTGCTCACTAGGCTCTGAGCTGACCTTCATAGTTCTCCTAGCGACTGCACACTCTGCCTAACTCCACCCTCAGCACCTGTATTTATAGGGGATCTGTCTTCACAGCAACCAGTGGGGCTCCCCCTACAGGCCTGGAGGGGAAGGTGTTGTGTGTATGTGAGTACCAGATGTGGAAATCCCATAGTATACTAGTTGGTTCTGTTGCTTACCTGGCACAGGGCGCCACATTTATATAAGATTATCTCAGCACAGGAGATGTGGTATGATCAGACCATGTCCCTGTACAGTCGGACATAGCCATTACACAGTACATAGCAGAGACACATTCATAACATTGTCTCAGCACAGGAGATGTGGTATGATCAGACATGTCCCTGTACGGTCAGGCACGGCCATTACACAGTACACAGCAAAGACACATATCTAAGGTTATCTCAGTACAGGAAATATGGTATGATTAGACCATGTCCCTGTGTGGTCAGACACATCCATTACACAGTACATAGCAGGGACACATATATAAGATTATCTCAGCACAGGAGATGTGGTATAATCAGACTATGTCCGTGTAAAGTCAGACACGGCCATTACACAGTACATAGCAGGGACACATATATTAGATTATCTCAGCACAGGAACATTTTTTTTAAACACATGACATTGTGGAAATTACTATTATTCCAAGATTTATTGATTAAAATGAGAAAATTAATTTGAAGGGAATTTGTCACTAATCTGAAGGCATCATGCTATACAGCAGGGATCTATAACACCAGGCCTCGAGGGCCACCAACAGTGATTCTAATCCCTGTGCAGTGCTAAGGGAATCCTTAAAACCTGCACTGTTGGTGGCCCTCGAGGCCTTGAGTTTGAGATCCCTGCAATAGAGGATATGGAGCTGAGCAGACACATACATTATTTAGTTTTGGTAAAGCACAGAAAAAAAACAGTATAACAAACGTGTGGAAGTACACTGCTATAAAAAGGTAATAAAAAGCAAATGCTTAGTAAAAAACTGTATCAAAAACAGGGTACTTGGTTAATACGTTTTTTGCAAAAAATGTACGTAAGCCGTTTCACCTCGCCACGGTGACCCTTATCAGAACGCTCCTATCTAACTAATTTTAAACCTGATCCTGTATCAATATACCTCATGGATGCAGGGTGAAGATGGGCCAGAAACCAATGTGGACACAGTGCAGCAGACAGCACTTTATGTGCCTGACTCAGAAAAGGAGGGGTGGAGCACTCCTTGTCTTGCTAAACAAGAGAATTAATGAAAAACTGGAACTGAGCCAGGGCACAATGTGAACGGGTCTGTAGGACTGCGTTCACACCACCACATAACTAGACCACAGAAAAAAACAGTATAACATACGTGTGGAAGTACACTGCTATAATTGAATAATAATAAAAAGCAAATGCTTAGTAAAAAACTGTATCACAAACAGGGTACTTAGCTAATACGTTTTTTGCAAAAAATGTACGCAAGCCGTTCCACCTCGCCACGGTGACCCTTATCAGAACGGTCCTATCTAACTAATTTAAAACCTGATCCTGTATCAATATACCTCATGGATGCAGGGTGAAGATGGGCCAGAAACCAATGTGGACACAGTGCAGCAGACAGCACTTTATGTGCCTGACTCAGAAAAGGAGGGGTGGAGCACTCCTTGTCTTGCTAAACAAGAGAATTACTTAATTTCAGTATTTAGTTTTGGGAGAACAATTTCAGTGTAACCTATAATTTATTTGTTTATTTAATTAAATACTCGTAATTAGTGATGAGCGAGTACTAAAATGCTCGGGTGCTCGAAGCTCGGGCCGAGCATCCCAAGATACTTGTGTACTCGGCCCGAGCACCGAGCCCAATGTTATCCTATGGGAGACCCGAGTATTTTTCTGACATGCCCTCGGGCAGCATGGATAAACCCTAAAAATGTCACAAAAGTATCAGAATAGTGCTGAAATGACATTGGAACAGCATGGGGAGGACCCCTGGAAGCATTTCAGACCCCAAGGTCACTTATGTCAACAATGTTGTCAGACCATTGCGCCACTTTTACGGACTGTCAAGAAAACGTTACAAAATGAAACCAAAACGGATTTTCATGGAAAAAATATTAAGGGCTCATACCCACTTGTGAGACAAGAGTTGGTGTATGTTAGGTTTTTGGATTATATGAAAGATTTTTTTTTTTTTTAATTGTGTGGCACTCCCATGCCCCTCGGAAGAGACGTAAATGAAGGCCTCTTTAAAAATTGTGACCATTATAAGGAAGTGTGTGTTTTTGTAGTATTGCCCTAGGCAGGGAAGCCAAAAATTGAGAGACACCAATATGCCCCTGGATAGAGGCGTGCACGAGGGCTTTTTCAAAAAATGTGCCCATTGTAAGCAAGTGAGTCTTTTTTAGTATTGCCCTAGGCAGGGAAGCCAGAAATTGGGAGACACCAATATGCCCCTGGATAGAGGCGTGCATAAAGGCTTTTTCAAAAAATGTGCCCATTGTAAGCAAGTGTGTCTTTTTTACTGTTGCCGTAGGCAGGGAAGCCAGAAATTGGAGTCACAAATACGCCCCTGGATAGAGGCGTGCATGAGGCCTTTTTAAAAAATGTGCCCATTGTAAGCAAGTGTATCTGCTGTAGTACTGCCCTAGGCAGGGAAGCCAAAGGTTTGGAGGCACCAAGATGCCCCTGGATAGAGATGTGCATGAGGGCTTTTTCTAAAAATGTACCCATTGTAAGCAAGTGTGTCTTTTGTAGTATTGCCCTAGGCAGGGAAGCCAGAAATTGGGAGACACCAATATGCCCCTGGATAGAGATGTGCATGAGGGCTTTTTCTAAAAATGTACCCATTGTAAGCAAGTGAGTCTTTTTTAGTATTGCCCTAGGCAGGGAAGCCAGAAATTGGAGACACCAATATGCCCCTGGATAGAGGCGTGCATGAGGGCCTTTTTAAAAAATGTGGCCATTGTAAGCAAGTGTATCTGCTGTAGTATTTCCCTAGGCAGGGAAGCCAAAGGTTTGGAGGCACCAAGATGCCCCTGTATAGAGGCGTGCATGAGGGCTTTTTCAAAAAATGTGCCCATTGTAAGCAAGTGTGTCTGTTTCAGTATTGCCCTAGGGAGGGAAGCCAAAATTTGGGAGACACCAATATGCCCCTGGATAGAGGAGTGCATGAGGGCCTTTTCAAAAAATGAGCTCATTGTAAGCAAGTGTATCTTTTTTAGTATTGCCCTAGGCAGGGAAGCCAAAAATTGGGAGACACCATATGCTCCTGGATAGAGACGTGCATGAGGGCTTTTTAAAAAAATGTGCCCATTGTAAGCAAGTGTGTCTTTTTTAGTATTGCCCTAGGCAGGGAAGCCAAAAATTGTGAGACACCAATATGCCCCTGGATAGAAGCGTGCATGAGAACTTTTTCAAAAAATGTGCCCATTGTAAGCAAGTGAGTCTTTTTTACTATTGCCCTAGGCAGGGAAGCCAGAAATTGGAGACACCAATATACCCCTGGATAGAGGCGTGCAAGAGTGCTTTTTCAAAAAATGTGCCCATTGTAAGCAAGTGTGTCTTTTTTACTATTGCCCTAGGCAGGGAAGCCAGAAATTGGAGATACCTTTATGCCACTGGATAGAGGCGTGCATGAGGGCCTTTTTAAAAAATGTGGCCATTGTAAGCAAGAGTATCTGCTGTAGTATTTCCCTAGGCAGGGAAGCCAAAGGTTTGGAGGCACCCAAATGCCACTGCATATGTTATGGCAATAAATAGTTAATAATTTATTTGAATAATTGAAGCCATTCAGAACCCTTCCAAAAACATGGTTATGTGAATCGTTGCTCTTTCCTCTAGAATTTTCTCTGTCTCAGATTTTATATAAATGTTTTGATTTAGAGGTAGCCGCACTGAAGCTCTTATCAGAATGTCTTCGGACTACTTCAAGGCTAGTTTAAACTAACACGCAGAGAATATAATTGAATGTTTTTCAGAATAAAATGTATATTCAGCATAAAATGATGCAATTACCTAGAACCACCCTTAAGAAATGCCCCTTTAATGATGAGTATAAATCTGCTAACCACTCCCTTAATAAAAGGTTTTTGTCATTAAGCTCTACATTGACTTGTGTGTCAGCGTGGCTCTTTTCGGTGACGTGCACCCACCCAGACAAAGCATCCAATTTGGCAGCAGACAATTAAGATGACAGCCTCACCCGAAAGGTGTGGGGGGCATCTATAACACATAGAGACGTGCATGAGGGACTTTTCAAAAAATGTGCCCATTGTAAGCAAGTGTATCTTTTTTAGTATTGCCCTAGGCAGGGAAGCCAAAAATTGGGAGACACCAATATGCCCCTGATAGAGGCGTGCATGAGGGCTTTTTCAAAAAAATGTGCCCATTGTAAGCAAGTGTGTCTTTTTTAGTATCGCCCTAGGCAGGGAAGCCAGAAATTGGAGACACCAATATGCCCCTGGATAGAGGCGTGCATGAGGGCCTTTTAAAAAAAAGTGCCCATTGTAAGCAAGTGTGTCTTTTTTACTATTGCCCTAGGCAGGGAAGCCAAAAGTGGGGAGACACCAATATGCCCCTGGATAGAGGTGTGCATGAGGGCTTTTTCAAAAAATGTGCCCATTGTAAGCAAGTGGGTCTTTTTTAGTATTGCCCTAGGCAGGGAAGCCAGAAATTGGAGACACCAATATGCCCCTGGATAGAAGCGTGCATGAGGGCCTTTTTAAAAAATGTGGCCATTGTAAGCAAGTGTATCTGCTGTAGTATTTCCCTAGGCAAGGAAGTCAAAGGTTTGGAGGCACCAAAATGCCGCTGCATAGAGGCGTGCATGAGGGCCTTTTCAAAAAATGTGCCCATTGTAAGCAAGTGTATCATTTTTAGTATTGCCCTAGGCAGGGAAGCCAAAAATTGGGAGACACCAATATGCCCCTGGATAGAGGCGTGCATGAGGGCCTTTTTCAATATTGTGCCCATTTGAAGCAAGTGAGTCTGCTGTACTATTTCCCTAGTCAGGGAAGCCAAAAATTGGATAGCACTTCAATGCCCCTGGATAGAGACGTGCATGAGAGCCTTTTTAAATAATGTGCCCATTTGAAGCAAGTGGGTCTTTTGTAGTATTTCCCCTAGTCAGGGAAGCCAAATATTGTGTAGCACTTCAATGCCCCTGGATAGAGACGTGCATGAGAGCCTTATAAAATAATGTGCCCATTTGAAGCAAGTGAGTCTGCTGTCCTATTTCCCTAGTCAGGGAAGCCAAATATTGTGTAGCACTTCAATGCCCCTGGATAGAACCGTGCATGAGAGCCATATAAAATAACTAGTAAAAAGGCCCGATGCAAATGCATCGGGAGTGCAGTGACATCAAGATGGGGGCGGGCTGTTTGGCACTGGGGGCAGCAGCTGTCACTTCACCCTGTGCTGTCTGTCCCCTGCGTGCCCATCGGTCTCTGCCCCCCTCCTCTGTGCTTTGTGTAATGTGGCGGGAGAGGATGGTGGCATGAGGAACTGGCGCAGTTCCTTGTTCAGCCTGGTGCAGGGTGAGTGAGGTGAGAGAGGTGAGTGCGGTGAGCCAGCTGCAGGCTGAGTGGGGTGAGTGCGAGCTGAGTGGAGCTGAGTGGAGGCTGAGCAGGTAGGGTGAGTGAGTAGAGGGTGTGTGCGTGCAGGTTGAGTGAGTATGGAGTAACTGTGGTGTAGGCTGAATGAGTGCAGGGCTGGGTGGGTGAGGGCTGGGTGAGTGCTGGGTAACCATGGTGTAGGCTGAGTGAGCGCGGGGCAGGATGAGTGCGGAGGTGAATGAGTGCTGGGGCAGAGTGCAGGAAGAGTGAGTGGTGGGGCAGAGTGCAAGTATAGTGAGCATGGGGCACAGTGAGTGCAGGGTGAGTGGGCAGAGTAAGTGGTGGGGCAGAGTGAATGTGGGGATGAGAGGTGGGGCAGAGTGAATGTGGAGATGAGTGAGGGGGAAGAGTGAGGGGGCAGAGTGAGTGAGGGGGCAGAGTGAATGTGGGTTTAGTGAGTACAGGGCAGAGTGAGTGCAGGGTGAGTGAGTGCAGGGTCGTCAGTCGTCGGGCTGTGGGATGAATGGGCGACCTGAGAGGTGAGTGTGGAGTGAGGTGGGCAAGTTGGTGCTGAGCAGGGGTGAGTGGGTGTTGAGTAGGGTGAGGGTGCCCTGAGTGAAGGTGCGTGTGCACTGAACGGGGGTGAGTGTGTGCTGAGCAGGTGTGTGTGCTGAGCGGGGTGAGCGTGAGTGGGTGCTGAGCAGGGTGAGTGTGTGCAGAGTGGGGGCATCAGCAGGGGCAGTGTGGGGAGTGAGGGCATATGGGGGGCAAGAGGGGGAGCAGGGGCAGTGTGTGGTGAGTGGAGGCTGAGCAGGGACAGTGTGGGGTGAGTGGGGGAATGAGCAGGGGCAGTGTAGGTGAGTGGGGGGGTGAGCAGGGGCAGTGTGGGTGAGTGGGGCCATGTGGGGGGGTGAGAAGGGTAAGGAGGGGCAGTGTGGGAGAGTGGGGGGGTAAGCAGGAGCAGAGTGGGTGAGTGATGGCATGTGGGGGAGGTGAAAGGGGTAAGCAGGGACAGAGTAGGGGCATGAGCAGGGACAGTGTGGGGTGAGTGGGGGCATGAGCAGGGGCAGTGTGGGTGAGTGGGGGGTGAGCAGGGGTAATGTGGATGATTGGGGCCATGTGGGGGGGTGAGACGGGTAAGGAGGGGCAGTGTGGGTGAGTGGGCAGGGGGTAAGCAGGGGCAGTGTGGGGAGTGACGGCATGTGGAGGGGTAAGAGGGGTGAGTAGGGGCAGTGCGATTGAGTGGGGGGGTAAGCAGGGCAGTGTGGGTGAGTGGGGGCAGTGTGGGTGAGTGGGGTGGACTATGCAGGGACAGTGTGGTTGAGTGTGGGCAGTGTGGGTGAGGAGGGTGTAAGCAGGGGCAGTGTGGGGAGTGAGTGAGGGCATACGGGGGGTAAGAGGGGTGAGCAGGGGCAGTGTGTGTAAGTGAGGGGTGATTGGGGCCAGTTGGGGGGGTGAGAGGGGTAAGGAGGGCCAGTGTGGGTGATTGAGGGGGTAAGCAGGAGCAGTGTGGGTGAGTGGGGGCATGTGGGGGAGGTGAGAGGGGTAAGCAGGGACAGAGTGGGGGCATGAGCAGGGGCAGTGTGGGGAGTGAGGGCATGTGGGGGGGTAAGAGGGATGAGCTGGGGCAGTGCGGGTGAGTGGAGGGGTTAAGCAAGGGCAGTGTGGGTGAGTGGGGGCAGTGTGGGTGAGTAGAGGGTAAGCAGGGGCAGTGTGGGTGAGTGGGGTGGGATATGCAAGGGGAGTGTGAGTGAGTGGGGACAGTGTATATACCATATACCATAGTGCTGCTCTACATGTATTATAATGTACCGCCATATACTACAGCGCTGCTATACATGTACTGTAATATACCGACATATACCATAGCGCTGCTATACATGTAATGTAATGTACCATCATATACTATAGTGCTGCTATACATGTGCTGTAATGTACTGCCATATACTATAGCGCTGCTATACATGTACTGTAATGTACCGACATATACCATAGCGCTGCTATACATGTAATGTACTGCCATATACTATAGTGCTGCTATACATATGCTGTAATGTACCACCATATACCATAGCGCTGCTATATATATATATGTATATATATATATATATATGTAGTCCACTTATATTGACTGAACAAGTTCTGTCAGTGACAGTATGTCAACTACATACATATTCTAGAATACCCGATGTGTTAGAATCGGCCACCATCTAGTCTACAATAAATAAGAAAAATGGGAAGTCTGCTACCCTGCAGGTGAACAATTTCTTATATTATATGCCACTGGTATTACAAAAATGTAACCTTATGATTTGGAAAGTTTATTTTTAAAATTTACTGTAACTTTATTCTACATTCAAAGTAACCTTAAGTTTTTCTACGAACTCTTGCAAAAATACATTTTAACACATCAGTTTTTATATGCCATCCTTTCCACAAACATGTTATCTTAGTATTTTTAATAAATTATCATTAAAAGAGAGATAAAGTGTGTATTAATGCTTCATTAAAGTGTAATTGTTAGACCAGTTATATGTATAACACATAATTAAATTATATACCGCAATGTTATAATTTCAATAGGCAATCACTTCAGTAAGTCCAATATTTGCTGTTATTCCTTCGAGTACTGATGTGTAATCTTGGTCCTTTTCTCTTATTAGCATCTCTATTCAATCAATTATTCACCAAGACAGGCATATACGTCACCTATCCAGGAAAGACAAGATTATCGACATTGGTATGACAGGTAATAACTAACCTTTACATTTTAAGTAAAATAGACAGTCACTTATATAAGATCCCTAAGCTCCTCATAATCAGTGTCAGAAAATAAGAGGTTATTATATATTAGAATGACAATTATAACTGTAATCAGAACTATATTGGTGCATACTTATAAGCAATATATAGATAAATACACATACACACTTTTAAGGGATTGATATTACAGCCAGTTTGGGATTTTATCATACTACTTTTATTTTCCTCCTTTATTGTCAAATTCTAGAAGCCATAACTTTATTATTTTTCAACATAGTAAATTAATGGCTATTTTTCTGTTAATCAGTGCATCTTGTCATTGGAATCATTATTATTAACTATTTATGGGAAGGAGTTTAAACAGCCATTCTGCCGCTTTTCTGCGTTGTACATTTACACTACTTACCATGCTGTATAAATAAAGTTTTAAAGGGAACCTGAAAGGTCCCCTATCCCCGGCTCCAACCCAACAACATTCACATGGTGTGGGGGGGGGCAAAATTCCCAGTCTGACCATCTCTCTATAATGGTATTTACTAAAATCAGGTTCTTAAGCTCGTTAACATTTCGCGCAAGTGCATGACTCATTTCGGCTGTTCTTCCAGTCATGCACGGTGCACCTCTCTGAATGCAGGACGTGTACACTCAGCTTAAAAGCCACAGTCATGCTGCTGAAATGAACCATGCACAGGCACTAAACTTCAAGGGGCTGGCAGTGATATTGCTTCATAGAATCTTGTTATCACACCCATGTAATAAGGTGGAAAGAGGGTCAACTAACCGAGGGAAACAATACCCCATTGTCATGAATTGCAGTTTAGGAGTGTATGGTGTAAATATGTGTAAATAGTGTGTTTATTTCTTTATTTCATTATTTCTAATGTCTGTTTTTCTCTGCTGCTGCTGTTTCTGGGTTTCTGCTCAGGTGAGATGGTTTATGACCCCTTCACCACTCTTTAAAAATTCACATGACCCAATTGTTAATAGAGTCTTCTATGCATGACCGTCCTGGTGTGTGGAGCTTTCCTGCTGCTGCTAGAGACCTGCTATCCAGGAGCAGAGCCATTAAAGCCTTTTGGAGTCTGGCTTCTACCTATAGTTTCTGATATGCTTTTTATTTTACCCAAGTCTGTCTACTTATACCTGTGTGTTATTATGCTAGAGGTGATATCTAGTGCACATGCCAGCCTATGCACTAGCCAGGGTTGCCTTAGGTGATAGAGGGACTAGTCACATGATGGCAGCAGTGGGAAAGACCTGCTTAGAATGGTTAGGGCAGGAAGGGACAGACACAGGTCTGTGTCAGGAGGTGTTCCTATCCCCCACTCCCTACTGTTAAGGTATTCTTTCTCTTTACCATTCCGTCATTTTTTGCTACCCCGGACATTTTTCTTGTCCGCACACAACACCCATTAACTAGTCAAAGGACTAATTAGCAAACCAACATAACAGTGTATAAATTCTGTATAATTTAACATTGATTTTATTAAATAACATTATGCAGGCCCGGTGTCATGCTTAGGGGGGGAGGAAATCAGTAACTGGACAGTGAGGTGGGCAAGGAGCTTCAGGGGAGCCTAATCTGACCCTGATACTGGGGTCCCTGACTCACCCTGTTCTCGGACGTACCTCTGATGGTGAGGAGGTTCGAGTCACCACCCTTTTTCCTGAGCTCCTGAAAAAGCCCTAGGCACAAGCCCCTACCTCCACCCATGGACCAGGGGAACCCAGCAGCATCAAATGAAGTGGAATACAGTAGCTCCAGAACAACATCTGCACACTAAGGTCTCAGATCAGGAAAGGAGCTTAATCAGCGACATCTGGTGGAATGGAAGGAAGCTGAATTATTTATGGCATGTGGAGAGCAGAAGGCACAGACACACACCCTCAGCTCACCTGAGCTATTAGTCACTTCCACCAAACATTCAGCAACCTCCGCCTGCAGAGCCACAGTGACTGAGGGAAAAAAAGGGCTTGATTTAAACTACAACAGTAGCAGTACCAATTGGCTGAAGCAGTCAATACGTAACCACTGGTTAGGAAGGGAATTTGGTCATACACATGTGAATGTAGCTGGGTTGGAAGGCATAAGGACCAGATAGGTTCTCAGTTTATTTTATTCTTTTGGTCAGTATGAATATAGACGTTGTCATGTTGGGAGGGGTCGGGGTAGCCAGGAGCTGGATGAAGGGGATGAAGGGGATCAGGGGAGCTGCTCTGGCCCTGATACCGGGGTCTCTGGCTCGCTCTGATCTCAAAGGTACCTAAGTCCCTAAAGCTCATGAGAAGCCCATGCCTAAGTCCCTACCTCCATCCATGGACCACGGAGCCCAGCAACTTCCAAAGGAAAAAAACCACAGCAGCTTCAGATCAGTGTCTGCTCACACCATGTCACAGTCCAGTAGTGAACTGAAATCAGCAACAACAGGTGCATGTCAGCTGACCCACTTAAGGCTGAGGGGTGCTGAGCAAGCAGCCCTGACACACCCCTCAGCTCACCCAGCATGAATCACATTCATCACACACCTGCAACAACCTGCTCCTGCTCATTAGGTTCCTCTCTCCACACTGAGCAGGGAAAAAAAGGCTTCATTTAAATCACAGCAGCAGCACTTCCATACAGTATATTTAATCATTGAAGTAAAGGTATCTCAGTATTACATAGCCTGTAAGACACTGGATTCATTTTCTTGCCCTAAATTCTGCTGATTGTTTCCCTTTAAAGGCCATTAAAATGTTAAACATAAAAAAAATCCTTAGCCTCGCCATACTGCTTACCTCTCCGATCCATTCATGTCACTTGTCTTGTATTTGCAACTTTTTTTGATTGTCACTGCTTAGACTGGGCAAAGACTTCCATCTTTGATAAAGTGCATAAAAACTCATGGTGTCATGGCTTCATGGCCTGTGCTGTGATCTTGCGTACACTTGCAAAGTACCCTCCCAGGCCTCATCATGTGGCTTTGGCACAGATTGACTGGAATTTCCACTTTTGGTGATCTGATTATGCAGCAAGAACAAGACAGGTGACAATGAGGAGAATGTGGGTCAGTGTTGGTAGCAAAATATTCAGGATACTCTCTAAGCATGTGACTGCACAGCTTGTTTATTCAGGAACAATCAGGAACAATATATGATAAGCTTAATAGATCAACAATAAATTATTTGTGTGTCTCTATCTGTGCAGCATCTGCAGCAGTGTCTTCTCTCATACACAGACACAGGAAAATAAAAACAGTCACATGCTCTTCCTGTGTGAGCCTCTGGGAGTTTTTTGTTGTAACTTTATAAACAACATACAAATATATCAAATTCAAAATCATAGACAGGAATGGAGTTGTGGCACTAAACATATTCCAACACCCACACTCAACAACTACTTATTTCTTTAGTCCCATTATGGTTCTGAAGTCCACAAACCTGGCTCTTGATAATGGCTTTATCATACCATCAGCTATCATCTTGTCAGACTCGCAGTAAAGAAATTCAAGCATTCCACGTTCCATAAGTCATGTAAGTGGTGATGTTTTATATCAATGTGCTTAGTCCTTGCACTTATCTTCTCCCTACTGGCAAATTTAATGCATCCTTGGTTGTCCTCACTGATAACTGTTGGCTGAGCTAGAGACTTGCCGAAATCTTTCAAAAGTTTTTTAAATCAAATTACTTCTTAACTTGCATAAACAGCTGACAAATATTCGGCATCTGTATAAGATAATTTGACTGACACTTGCTTTCTGCTGGACCAAGAAATTGAAGACTTTCCTAACTTGAACAAGTAACCACTTGTAGATTCCAATTACTTCAATCTCCAGGCGAATCTACATCCACAGAACCTGTGAGAGTGAGATCTCCTGATGCAGATATCTTAAAATTTAGCTTTTGAGTTTCTTGAAGAATTCTCTTAATTGCATTTCAATCTCTTGGGCTTGGCTTGCTTACATGTCGGCAGAGAATTCCAACTGTGGCTGTATCTGGATGAGTTGCTTGTCTGTAACTCTCATTTCTGGGTAACAGATCTTTTTCTCCTTCCAACTTTATATGGAACAGATCCATTGGTGTTGACACACCTTTGGCTTCTGAATATGGTTTGCTTCGCAACTTCTGAGTCATATTTGTTTTTGAAGACCCACTTCCATCCGATAGCTCTTCTTCCTTGTGGTAGCTCAGTAAGCACCCATGTCTGAAGTTGGTGAAGGGACTCCGTCTCTTCAATAGCAGCATTTATCTACTTCTGCTTCTCGTGGACAGGCAGTTTTTGCATCTCTTGCCAAGACTGTGGCTCTGGTTTAGGAAGTGTTCTGACCATATAAGAAAGACATCTAGCTGGGATACCTTTGTTTGGCCTTTCTGATCTCCTGACTGGAGGTTGACTTGGTTTTACTGTGTCTTCCTCAGTGGCTTCAGAGCTTATCCAGACTTAAGTGTTTTCCTTATTGGTGTCTGGATTTGGTGCTTGAGATTCTTGTTCTTACTTCTTGGGTTAAATAACTGGTGTAACTTCATGGAATTTGAGTGATACAGAGTTTTCATTAATCACTACATCTCTGCTGATTTGGTCTGTGTTGGTCTCTGGGTGCAGGATTCTGTATAGCATCTACCTTGATAAAGTTTTGAGAAAATATGTCGTGTCTCTGCTCTCATACCTGAGAGACACCATGGACCTTTTGACAAAATTGGGTGATGTTATAGTGGAAGCCAATGTTTATCTTGCTTCTATTGATGTTGAAGCATTATTAATAATAATAATAATAATAATAATAATAATAATAAAGCTTTATTTATATAGCGCCAACATATTCCGCAGCGCTTTGCAATGTAGGGTTATTGTACACTAAATATAATACAGTAAGTGATTACAGTAGAGAACAAATACAGTACAATAATTGGATACAAAACAATAGGCATATAATCAATGTAACAAAGAAAATACAATAAATAAAGCAAGAAATGAAGGTGACCATGCTCAAAAGAGCTTACAATCTACAACGGGATAGGGGTTGCAGAAGTTACAGGGGCTTATTGCACTCATAGTCCAGGCATCTTGAGGAAATAGGGCATAGAAATAAGCTTACATGGATGGTCATTATACAGTCTGTGTAGACCTTTTTGGTTTGGTGGAGTTTGTAGAAGAGTAATGTCCAGAGAGATAGCCCATTCACTATCTACAGTACAAAGGACTTCTATTAGGGAGTATGATAGGCCGCCTTAAAAAGATGCGTTTTTAGGGATCGTCTGAAGCCATGCAAGTTGTGGATAGTCCTGATTTCTTGGGGTAAAGCATTCTAGAGGATTGGTGCAGCTCTGGAGAAGTCTTGGAGCCGGGAGTGGGAGGATCGGATTAGTGCAGATGTTAGTCGAAGGTCATTTGAGGAACGTAGAGAACGGGTGGGGTGATAGACAGAGATGAGGGAGGAGAGGTAGGGGGCTGCTGCACTGTGAAGAACTTTGTGGGTGAGAGCAAGCAATTTGAATTTGATCCTGTAGTGCATGGGCAGCCAGTGCAATGACTGGCACAGAACAGAGGCATCTGAGTAGCGATTGGCCAGATGGGTGATCCTGGCTGCTGCATTAAGGATGGACTGGAGAGGAGAAAGTCTGGTGAGGGGGAGGCCACTTAATAGAGAATTGCATTAGTCAAGGCAGGAATGGATTAGGGCCACGGTGAGTATTTTTGTTGTTTCCATGGTGAGAAAGGGGCGGACTCTAGATATATTCTTCAGGTGTAAGCGACAGGAGCGGACGAGAGATTGTGTGTGGGAGGAGAAGGAGAGATCGGTGTCAAACATAACACCCAGACAGTGAGCCTGCTGCCTAAGCGTTATCGTGGTGCCGCAAACTGAGAGAGAGATGTCTGATTTAGGGAGGTTAGTGGATGTGGGGAGCAGAAGAAGTTCAGTTTTGGAAAGGTTTAGTTTCAGATAGAGAGTGGACATGATATTGGAAACTGCAGCTAGACAGTCGTTGATGTTCTTTAATACCGCAGGGGTACGTCAGGGGCTGAAGTGTATAGTTGTGTGTCATCAGCATAAAGATGGTACTGAAAGCCAAATCTGCTGATGGTGTGTCCAATCGGGGCTGTGTAGAGAGAGAAGAGGAGAGGGCCAAGGACTGAACCCTGAGGGACTCCAATTGTGAGGGGAAGAGGGGAAGAAGTGGAGCCAGCAAAAGATACACTGAAAGAGCGGTCAGAAAGAGAGGAGGAGAGCCAGGAGAGAGCAGTGTCCTATATGCCAATGGAGTGCAGCATAGAGAGTAGGAGCTGATGGTCGACAGTGTCAAAAGCTGCACAGAGATCAAGGAGAATAAGCAGAGAGTGGTCACCATTACGTTTTGCTGTCAGGAGGTCATTATATAGCAGCATACCACATGATTGTGGTTTGAAGGCTGTTGAGCACTTTTTGAGTGCAAGAAGTTCCCAATTTAAAGAGCACAATGAATTTGTGATATCTCTTTTATAGTATCATCACATGCCGCAATCTCGCCTGGAGATCATAAAGGCGATATGTCGCCCTGGAGCAATCGCTGTGAAATGGCATCACAGTTGCGGCGTGTGATTGGGGAATTTCACGGCGATAAATCGCCTCTCGGCTGTCGACCGATTCCTGAACAGTGCTCAGAAATCAGCCGCAATCCTGGAGGCGATATTTGCGTGTTGTGGCGTTTGATAGGGCAATAATGATGGAAACGGCATTGCCTAGGATTTCCCGTAGGCGTGTCTCAGTGTGCTGGACTCTGCGCCCCGTCTGACCTGATTGGTGTTGGGTAGTGTGCTCCCATTGGCTGTCACTTGACATCGCGGCATATTTGAGCGTGTATTGGTGCCAAACTCCGATAGACAATGGCGTCATGTATTAGCCAGCCTTCCAGAGCAGGCTACCCAATCGTAATGCTGTTGCGTTGTTCAATGAGCGTGTATGGGGCGCAGTGTAAACCACTGTGGCACGCCTATCTACTCGCCGCGCTGAACATGTATGTCCACATTGCCTTTGGAATTGCGGCGTGTGAAGCGGTGATGGAATGAGGCAAGATTGTTTCCGCTGTGTGTGAGGTGACTTCCGGAGCGACACATCACCTTACTTTCAGGGCATGATTGCGGCGTGTGATGCCGCCATCGGTGATCTAAGGCAGCCATGAAAAATGTGCACGCGCACGTTAGATCGCCTCATATTGCCAGACAAGATTGCGGCGTGTGACGGTTCCATTAGAGTTTTTTTTAATACACAATTATTTCAGCTTTGATGGAAGGTACTTCCACCAGCTCAGGGGCACAGCCATGGGTAGTTCCATGGCACCTACGTATGCTAACTTGTTCCTGGGCTGGTGGGAGGGTACCATAGTGTTTTGCGGTGATGAAGTCACCTGTAGGTGTCCCCAAATTATTTTCTGGGGGCGCTATATAGACGACGTCTTCATACTCTGGTCTGGGAGTGAGGCGAGTTTTAATAATTTTCTGGCCGATTTAAATAACAACCAAATAGGACTTCGTTTCACTTCAGAATTCCAAGAAAAGAGCTTAATTTCCTAGACGTGACCATAGGAAAGAATAGAGTAGGCCGCTTAATAACCAGAACATACCACAAACCTACAGCGAGCAATGATCTCCTCCATTGGAGCAGCCACCATCCTGCAAACCTTAAACAGGGTATTCCAAAAGGCCAATATTTGAAAAAAAGGAGAAACTGCACAATGGAACACACTTTGTACAAACAAGCTGGAGACTTACAATGTAGATTCTATGAGAGAGGGTACCCCCAACATGTTTTGAAAAAAAGCATACAAAGAAGCAGAAGAAACAGTAAGAGAGGATCTTTTGAAACCAAAAACAAAGACAGGCTCCGACATATTGAGAATCATCGGACATTTCGACAACCGTGCCAAAGAGGTTAGAGACATACTGAACAAGTATTGGAGGATTCTTAAAGCCGATATGGATCTGAGGGACTTAATCCCACCCCACCCATCCATTACCTTCAGACGTGGCCAGAATTTAAGGGACCAACTCATCCATAGCAAATGCAAACCACCAAAGGACATGGCTTGATAAACAGAGACTTTCAGATGTGGCAAATATGTAACCTGTAAATATATTCAGAGAGGCGGAACTTTCCTTAGTAGAAACACAGTAAAAATATTTACCATCCGACACTTTGCTAACTGCAAGATGTCAGGAGTCATATATCTCTGCAACTGCATATGTGGCATGGAGTATATAGGGAAAACTAAGCGTGAATTCTGCAAGATAATTGGTGAGCACTTAGGGGATGTGAGAAATGGGAGAGACACCCGGATAGCCAGACATCTGAGGGAGCAACATGATAATGACCCGGACAGTCTGTCTTTCCAAGCCATTGAAGCCGTACCCCCACCAGTCAGAGGGGGGGATTGGAACAGGTTAATCCTGCAGAAGGAATGTAGGTGGATACACCGTTTAAAAACAGTTACTCCGGACGGCCTAAATAAGTCTCAGATATGTGCTTGTTTCCTATGATCTTTTTTGAAAAAAGAAAAAAAAAGTGACGAGAAAACAGAAGTCTTCCCTGAAATTGTTTGGCTGGAAAACAGCAACCTTACAAACAGCCCAAAGGGGCAAAGGTTATCTGAAATGGGTAAAACACATCCATTTTGAGCTGAATAAAAATATCTACCTAAATACTAGTGAAGCTGGTTTCCTCAGAGGAGTGTGGAGCACCATAGTCTGACATATGTGACGGACTGACAAAAGAAAGTTTTGGAGGATGCGAAGACTCTATTCTGGAGGTCTTAAATACATCCTCTATATAAAAAAACGCATCCATCAAAGAATAGATATGGCATAATCACTCTGATAAGATAATAATATAAAAATATTGTCAATTTTCAGGTTATTGTAGATGCACATATTACTTCCTATGGGATCCTGACGGGCGCATGTGCTCAGCCCTTGAGAGATGCTCAAGTTGTTATCCCCAAATAATAATGAACATATAGTAAAATGGACTATTGTGGTTAATCTTTGACCACCTTTCCTTAGAACATGTACCACCTTATTTAACAAACTATCCAAAACTGTCTCTAGCCATTATCAATTTTTTTCTCTATTGACAATAGACTAACTCTAAACATAAGCCCTCCCCACCCAAAGATGTCCATATCTCCTAATAACATAAAATCAAACTGATACAGGGTCCAGACTGTGAGCCCTTGTGCACAGGGTCCCTGCCCCTCCTGTACCTGTACGTCCTGATCGCCTAGATTTAGTGTACTTGTTCTTGTCTCCCTCAACCTCATGTAAAGCGCCATGGAACCTAATGGCGCTATATAAATAAATAATAATAATAATAATAATAATAATATATAGCTGCAGAGACTCTCCCTGTAAAATACAAATGGTTGTCAGAATGACCGCGGGTGCAATGCGCAAGTGTGGAGCCCACTGGGACGGGGTACTCGGTACCGGACCGGGGTATCACGGGGGTTATCACGGCGTTCATTGGTCTGGACCATGTCCTGAGCCCACAAGTTAAAGGGGGTATTTACAGGGATTGTCATGACTCCACCCTCGGGTTGTGGTCAATGGGGACCACCGCTGCTGCTTGCCGCTGCCAGGAGGATGGATGGTGCTGCAGCCGGATGGACGAGCCCGCCGTGGGTTGGGGCTGCTCCTGACAGGGTGAAATAAGGACTTAACAGTTCTGCATGCAGGGAATCACACACGGGAGACTGAAGCAGGGTTCACCGGGTTTACTTGCAAGTTCTTCCACAGTCTAAACAGTTTACAGTTTTTTTTCACCAATAACTCCAGACTTTCTGAACCCTCTGCAGCCAGACTTCTTTCTTAAGACCCCTCACTTTCTGTAAACTTTCAGGCTTTCCTCTTTCCTGTTCTTTCCGGGGGTTGTATGGCGGCAACTCGGTCCCTTGTGTGGCTTCCCCCTGTGCGTGTGGGATGGCAAGCCGAGTCCTATATGATGCTGTGCCTTCAGCCCTTGTGTTGGGTGACCAGACCTGGACTCTGTGCCTCCCTGTCGGTGTGTTCGTGTACCAGCTTGTAGCTATGGTCACCCGGAGCCGACTCTCTGGTCCCAGCCTAGCCTTGGGTGTCCCTATCTTGCTAGGGATCACCGGGCTCTGTCCCACCCGTGTGACTATTTGGGTACATCAGGGGAGCTCTCCTCAGTAAGCCTCTGTCTTTCCTTTCCCTTTGCTCCCGGTCTTTGGAGCGGGCTTTCTCTCCAGGGAACGGTGTCTCGCAGCCTACTCTTGGTCTTTGCTTCTCAGCCTACTCCGGCCTACTGACTAATTCCTCCTTGTTTCCCCCTTTTGTACCCCGTTCATCACCTGATCTATGTTCGACCCACTTCCCTCTAAACCCTACCACCTCTTGTCTGCCTAGAGTCCCAGGCTCCAGGTTTGGTGTCATGTTTGTGGGTGTGTGTGTTGAAGGTGTTTGGTGTACAAACTGTCTCCTGCTGCCTGGCTGCAGTTCCCTCTTGTGGCCTCCTGGTCGTAGGGGTGCCACACATGCTTCATTAATCAGACATACCCCATACTTAGTAATGAAAGACCATTACAGCAAATCCATCACTATATCGATATGCATCCGCTTTTGTTATACATAGAGATTGACATTAGCAACCACAATCAAAGTAAAGTGATAGAGAACAAAGAGTGACTGCCATTTGGACTATAAGGTTAGTCAGTAGCTCATGCCAAAAATTGGAGACATAGTGATCGTTGGTACAAATATGACTGTGATCTCCCATTCCCTGAACGATCTAGTGGCTGCATCTATAGAGATAGAGGAGATGAGAAACGGGGTACTTGGATCAGGAGAGGTGCCTAAGTTGTGACACACATAACGTGAGTGTATACAGACATCCATTTGTTTAAAGCAGTTTAAAGGGATCCTGTCACCCCCAAAACACCTGTAAACCTATTAAAACCTGTCCCTAGAGCATATTAACACTTTCCCTACACTCTTTTTACCTCCTAAATGCAGTAAATGACATTGCCTAAAAACGTTTTAAGTACCTGATTACTGATGATAACGAGTGACTATGCTATTCATAGTCACTCATCAAGACTGCCCCTCTGCTTCATAGCACGCCTGAATAGGCGTGATCTTCATAGCAAATTCAAATTGCCGCCTCCCTGCTGTGCCCTGTGTCGTCCGAGGCTGCTGTGTGGCTGGGTGACGCGATCCGCGTCATTCCCGGCGCCGGGTGACGTATTTACTCCGGCGCCGCCCTGTCAGCTTCAAAATGCGCACTGCGCATGCGCATGGGCATGCGCAGTGCGCATTTTGAAGCTGACAGCGCGGCGCCGGTGTAAATACGTCACCCGGCGCCGGGAATGACGCGGATCGCGTCACCCAGCCACACAGCAGCCTCGGACGACACAGGGCACAGCAGGGAGGCGGCAATTTGAATCTGCTATGAAGATCACGCCTATTCAGGCGTGCTATGAAGCAGAGGGGCAGTCTTGATGAGTGACTATGAATAGCATAGTCACTCATTATCATCAGTAATCAGGTACTTATAAAACGTTTTTATGCAATGTCATTTACTGCATTTAGGAGGTAAAAAGAGTGTAGGGAAAGTGTTAATATGCTCTAGGGACAGGTTTTAATAGGTTTACAGGTGTTTTGGGGGTGACAGGATCCCTTTAAGAAGGAACTGTTACCAATCGTGACTTAATGGATACTCTCTACACTGTTTTTGGTTAAGGCTCTGGACCCACCATCTGATAGAGTTTCACCTGAAGACTATTAATCCTACCATTCTAACCATCGGGTAGGGCTAATGTCACCTATTTTCTTACCACTAAAAGGGTGTAATAATCATAAACTATCACTTATAGGGTGGGATATAAGGTGTTCTAATAACTTAACTTATGCAACGTACATCACACTAAGGACGTATATATACTATTTACAGATAATAAGCAATGGAATTATAAGCGGTTCCTGCAAGACCTGTACCCCATAGAAGTCACAAGACGAACCGGCCAATCCAAAACCACACATTTTGGGTACCATATATGGATGGACCCAGCATCTATTCTGATGATCAAATTTAAACCAGAATGCCCCTGAAGAGCCTTTCATGAAATAGGGAAGGCAATGACGCGTCGGGAGGGTTATTTTGCCACATTGCTGGATGGTATATGTTGAATCATCAAGTCCATTAGAACTTAGGTCCTATGACAAAGGGGAGGGGTTGACCATACGACAAAAGGTGTTGAGAGGCCACACACTTTGAAATATAAAGGAGTCTATTTATGGATATTTCGCCTGGAAATGGGTTGTGTCCAGGGTTGTCCTTGATAGTACTGGGACAAACCTGGGACACTTTGGAATACCCCTTATACTCCTCCATAGTAACTAAACTAGTGGACTCTTGTTTGTGTTTGTTTACTATGTGTTTTGCGGGGTGGGTATTTATGTGAACACTAACACTGTAATCACGTTCTACACTGGAATTTTATAAGAAAATTAAAAGCTGACCATGCAGAATAAGTCTATCCTATATTTTTTTTTAGATATTTCGCTAGTCCTCAAAGGGTGAATATAATAATGATATATTGGTCAACCTGGTTCCCAGAAATGCCCTGAAACATGGCAATATGATATTGATTTTTGATGACATTCTAATTAATTGAGATGCACTAGTATATTTTGGGCAGTTGGACTTAAACAAGGTACCGTAAATTATTTTGTACTTCAGAGAAATAGGCCTTTCCATTGAAATTAATTTCTTCTTCCGACTAAAAACATCTGCATGTTCAGTGTGTTTGTGAAGTGGAATGTTGGGAAGAATAGTTGTTAGCCAAAAAAAAGTGTAAGGCAGTTTTCAAAGTGCATGACCTGCTTCATAATAGTTTAGCACAAAAAAGAACTGTGATGTGATATGACAAGTGTTGTATCGTTTTGCTCCCAGTATCTCAATCTTCTGGGACAAATAGTAGCCAGAAAAAAGAACTTTCACTCACACAGGACATGGTTTGAAACTGTCTATAACTAGCTAGATCATCTTCACATGGCAAAGAAAGTTTGTCACGATAAAAAATTAAAGTCTTTTCTTTAACTATTTGACACTGGTTAAATATCACAAATAGTACCTTTATTTGCTGAGGCTCTGTGTTGCATGTCCAGCATTTCCGCTAAAGGATAATAGTTAATGCTCAATGGACAATGCTACCAGGTGTGCATCTTGTGAGATACATGCATGCTTCGAACAGCTGTTTCGAGGTGAATTTATCTGCCCCCTATGTCAGCATGTTTCATATTTGGAAGCGCAGGTAATGAGTTTAAATATGCGGCTAGCAACATTCAGGAGAATTAAAATAGTGATATGGAGGTGGGAGGAGGTGGAGAAGATTAGGACCCAGAAGTATGTAGCTTGCTAACAGAATAATTGATAGGGGAAAAAGTGTCAGTGAGTCTAGTTCTGATCTGCGCCACCTTAGTAAGGCTGGTTTTACATTTGCGTTTGTGTCTGCATGCGGAGGGCATGCAGACGCAAACGCATTGAAAACGCTGCCATACTGATATGAATGCAGCGGAGATTCTCTGCATGCGATCACATTGGTATGGTGCCCTGCTAGCCAATCAGTGATCTAGGTGGCGGCCGGGAGACAGAGATCAGCGGCAGAGATCTCCTCCCGGCCGCCGCAAATCTCCCGACGGTGTCGGCGCAGGAGAAACAGCTGATCTGACAACTGTTTAAATCTCCCACGCCGACAACGAAGAGGCGATGTCGGCGTCGGAAAGTTAAACAGCTGTCAGATCAGCTGTTTCTTCAAATCTCCTGTGCCGACACCGCCTGGAGATTAGCGGTGGGCGGAGGAGGAGATCACCGGCTGCTCCAGCTGATATCCCGGTGACCGCCGCTAATCTCCCGGGAGATCAGCGGTGGCTACCGTAAGAGATTTCAACCGCAACGTTCTCCTGAGCTGTCATGAGGAGGACACCGCGGATCCATTGAAATCCATGCATTTTTTGTGCGCTTGCGGATAAAACAAGCACCCGTGAGCACACAAAAAATGCAACAGGCTGCGTTAGGAGGGCCCACAAATTATGTGCATCTGAACGCAACCACATCTGAACGCAGCCAAATGGAGGCACCATGCGTTCCCATGTTAAGCATAGGAACAGAGTGTGCATGTGTGTGGCTGTGTTCGGTACGCTGCATTGACAAACACAAATGTGAAACCAGCCTAAATGTGCCTGTTTTGCTGATAATAGGGATGCAATCGCTGGACAGGGATTATTACAACAATATATTGCTCCTAGCAGGTGAGGAAAGGAATAGTGCACTCTTTAAGGTATGTGCACTGAAGAGAATCATATTCCAGATAAAATAATAATATATTTTCAGTTATAAATGAGACAAAATGTCCATGCAAACAGGATATTTTAATTACACTGACAAGGAAAACAAAAATCTCAATGTTTTGGTTCTAAATCCTTTGTCAAGGGTAATCTGCATAAAGAGTACCGTATATACTCGCGTATAAGCCGAGTTTTTCAGCCCAAAAATCGGGCTGAAAAGTCACCCCCTCGGCTTATACGCGAGTCACTGTATTAGGGACCTCGGATACTTGCTGTCAGTAGCGAGTCTGAGCTATTCCGAGAGGGTCTTAGCGATTCCGAGCGAGTCTGAGCTATTCCGACAGGGTCTTAGCGATTCCGAGCGAGTCTGAGCTATTCCGACAGGGTCTTAGCGATTCTGAGCAATTCCGAGCGATTCTGAGTGAGTCATAGCGATTCTGAGTGAGTCATAGCGATTCTGAGAGCGAGTCTTAGCGATTCTGAGCATTTCTGAGCGATTCTGAGCTAGTCTGAGCGATTCTAAGCGAGTTTACAATCTGAGTCCTGTATTCTGTACTCGGGACTCGGCTTATACACGAGTCAATAGGTTTTTCAAGGTTTTGAGGACAAAAGTAGGGGGGTCGGCTTATACACGGGTCGGCTTATACGCGAGTATATACGGTACATATATATAATAATTATAAGAGAAAATGATCCCAAAATATGTAAGAAAAATTGTTCTAAAAATGAAAATATACAGTCAGTGCAATGGAAATACTTATACACATATTATACAAGCATATAATACAGTACATAGATAGCAGATAAATGATTTCAGCTATTTATTAAGCAGTACGAGTCCTCTAAGGTGAGCTGATATCACAATTCCATCAGTATGGGATATAAATCTAAGGGCAGATATATGAAAAAATATATACAAAAATTAATAATAAGTAAATACAAAGAGAGACAAATATTAGGAGTATATCCAAATAATAATGCAAGGAGCTCACAGGCCTAAGACACAAGAACATATAGTAATAGAAGAGCAGGATATTAGGGGGTGCACAAATACCTAAATAGGATTTTGTTGGCAGGATACAGTGGTGAACTTACGGTAATGCATGTGAAAACAATGGAAAAATGGTACCTTAAGAACACTGGTTCACATGGAGGGCACCGCCCTAGTAAGTGATATGAGACAGGAAATGTGTAAGCCAAGAAGTGAAGAGTGCACAAGCAGGAAAAAACTCAAAAAGTTGAAAGCAGCAAAAATAGCTGAAGTTATGTGTAGAGACAGAGGGAAAGAGAGAGACAGAGAGATAGAGAGAGAGAGAGAGGTGTACGAACAGATGGGGGAAAGAGTTGAAAGAAAGTCCACTGGATACCAGGTGAACATAACACTTGGTAAATTGATTCTGTTATTGAAAGGGGAGAAGAGGGAAGCAAAAAAGGGGGAAAAAAGTAGAAAGGGAAGAAAAAAAAGGAGAAAGCAAGAAAAGAAATGAAACAAGAATCGAAGCAAATATCTGTAAAGACTCAATACATCTAAAAGGAAGATGGGAGAATAGAAAACTTAACAAGTACACAAAACTATGACAAAATCTACTAGCAGAATATCTAAGGTATCTCAGTGCAACCAGGAAAATGGCCACTGTAGAAAGGAGGGAAATAGGAGTGCAACAAAGGTCAGATAGATGGTGGTGTGGGACTCTCCAATTAAGCGAACAGGAAGATTCAACTGCTGCTTAGACAATGAATACCAAAAAGTGTGTTCTGTGCTGGATGCTCAGGTTTGTCATATTGCAGATCGGATAGACAGATTGATGGATGGGGCTGGAGAGAAGCTAATGTCCTGGGCCTCCCACATGGTGTTTTGTATTTTCAGAAATACTGACGATGCCATGAGTATCACTAGGAAGACAGCAAGAGCTTAGGAAACTAAATAAGTGGCTTAGAAATTGGTGCAGGAAAGAAGGGTTTGAATTCTTGGAGGACTCTTGGCTACAGTTTCTAGAGTAGGGACAGGCTACACCCCAATGGGAAGGGTGCATCTGTGTTGTGGAAAAAATGGAGGAAATTTTAAGCAATAATCTGAGTGGGAGGAAGGGTTCTTGTGCAAACAAGGGGATAGAGAAGACAGATAAAATGATACTGTAGGGGTCAAAGATGATTTACAGGGAGCTGGGACATGCAGGGAAATGACGTGATTAGAAGTAATAAATGTTCTAATAACATTAAATGACGATGGTAGTGGCAAGTGTAATGTACAATAATTAGATCTGCCTCTTTAAGAAAACTAGGTCTGTTGTATGATGGGTAAGGAGAAGGAGGTGGAGAGTTAAGTTTGGTTTCACTTTAGAGCATGCTGCAGGAAAAGACTGTTCTGATATATGATGGAGAAAGAAAGAAGACAAGAATAAAGTCCAGTTAAAGTTTACCCTTGTGAATGCCTCATATCGTGTGGACATTACAACTGGCGACGAGGATGGGATGATCTAACCACCGGCTGCTGTGAGTACTGATCACTGTTTACTGCTTCACACACCAGCATCACTGAGAGACTCTATCATGGCTGAATACTTACACAGCTTCCCACAGTTTGATATGACTGATGCTACTAATCTCTCCCATAACTGGAGAAAATGGCTAAACAGATTTGAGAACTTTCTAGAAGCCGTGGACATAAAAGAGGAGAAACGAAGGAAGGCTGTACTCTTACATTGTGCAGGCTCAGGAGTCTATGATGTATACAGCACATTACCTGCAGCCGAGACAGACACATACAGGAATTGCACCAAAGCTCTCACTGACTACTTCAATCCCAAACAAAATATCAGATATGAAAGATACAAATTCAGAATTGCTAAGCAGCTCCCAGAAGAATCCATAGACACCTATGTCACCCGGCTGAGAGAGCTGGCACATGGATGTGCATTCACAGATGTAGATGATGAAATTCTAACCCAAGTAATTGTCACCTGCTCATCCAATACTATAAGGCGCAAAGCTCTGCAGCAGGATCTCTCTCTACATGATTTACTCAAAATGGCCCGCGCTATAGAAACAGCAGATCATCAGGCTACTGCAATGGAGAGTGGGGATCATTTACAGGTGCATAATCTCAAGCATAAGAATGCCCAAGACAAGCAAACCCCAAAACAGAGGAAATGCTATAGATGTGGACAGGATTTCCCTCACCACCTGAACAAATGTCCAGCTATAGGACAGACATGCAGTAAATGTGGAAAAGGGAATCATTTTGCAGCTATCTGCAGGTCAGCACAACACAAGTCTTCTCTGCCTCTGACAAAGCCCGCAAATATAAAAATGATAAATCAGGACACAGAAGAAATGTCTGGGACGGAAAACTATGTGTTCACCACTTCTGCCACAGGCTCCGTACAGTCTCCCTGCATCACACTCCCAATCTGCAACACCAATATCACCTTTACAATAGATACGGGTGCTTCAGTGGATATTATAGACAGCACTGCATATGAACAATTGAAAAATAAGCCAGTTTTACAGCAAGTGAACACAAAAATCTTCCCATATGGATCTACAACACCTCTAGCCACAAGAGGACAATTTGACACGGAAATCAGCTATAAAGAAAACAGGCATAAAACCACTTTTCACACATTACAAGGATCGGGAGGCTGTCTTCTCAGCTATCACACTGCATTGAAGCTAGGTCTCATCCAGATTATTCATACCATAACTGACCCGGCAGATATGGATGTACAGGCCATGGTAAACAGTTTTCCCTCCTTATTTAGTGGTTTGGGGAAATTAAAGGACTCTCAAATACATCTTCATGTGGACGACAGCGTTCGTCCGGTAGCCCAACCACATAGACGCATTCCTTTTCACCTGAGAAAGAAGGTGGAAAAAGAACTTCAATTCCTCATGGATGAGGACGTCATTGAAACTGTTACTGGTCCCACTCCGTGGGTCTCTCCACTTGTGGTAGTTCCAAAACCAAAGACTCCAGAGCAGGTGAGACTGTGTGTTGACATGCGCCTACCCAACACCGCTATCCAGAGAGAAAGACATATCTCACCCACGATTGATGACATCATTCATTTATTAAATGGAGCGACCGTCTTTTCAAAGCTCGACCTCAATAAAGGCTATCACCAATTAGAACTGAGTCCAGAATCCAGATACTTAACAACATTTTCCACACATGTGGGCCTCAGAAGATATAAAAGATTGACTTTTGGAGTCTGCTCAGCAGCAGAAATTTTTCAGGATGCGATAAGGAGTGTCATTCAACACGTTCCAAATGCCTTTAATTACAGTGATGACATACTGGTGTTTGGTAAAACTCAAGCTGAACATAATCGTGCTCTATACAACATCTTCGAATGCCTTCTCTCTGCTGGACTCACTTTAAACAAAGAAAAGTGCGAATTTGATAGACGTTCATTAGAGTTCTATGGTCACATCTTCTCGGAAAAAGGAGTACAACCTGACCCTAAGAAAGTAGAATCCATCAAGACAGCCTCAATTCCACAAACTGCCAGTGAAGTACGCTCTTTTCTTGGAATGGCAAGCTACTGTGCTAGATATATTCCAAATTTTTCAACTATCAGCAGTCCATTAAGAGAACTTACAAAGCAAAATTGTGTTTTTCAATGGTCCCAAGACTGTCAGACCTCTTTTGAAGCAATTAAAAATGAACTTTGCTCAACCACTACCATGGCTTATTTTGATCCGGCACTTCAAACCGAATTAATTGTGGACGCCAGTCCCGTGGGGCTGGGTGCTATCTTAGCACAATATAAGGATAATAATCAAGATCCTCACATCATTTCTTATGCAAGTAAAAGTTTAACAAGTACTGAAAAGAAATATTCACAACCTGAAAAAGAAAGCTTGGCAGTTGTCTGGGGATGTGAACACTTTCACTTATTTCTCTATGGAGCTCCCTTCACCATTGTCACTGACCATCAAGCACTCCTTACAATCTTTGGAAATCCCAGAGCTAAAATGCCTGCACGCATTGAACGATGGGGTCTACGTCTACAGGACTATAACTACAAAATTGTTCACAAACCTGGAAAATACAGCAATCCGGCTGACTATCTTTCAAGACATCCTATGAATGATGCCTCACCTGAGCGATCCTCTATTGAAGAATACATACGCTTCATTACAGCTCATGCAGTGCCTAAAGCACTCTCCATTGATCACTTTGTGAATGCAACAACAAGTGACAAGACGCTATGTGCTTTAATAGAAATCATACAAAATCGAAGGTGGCATGAAATTCAAAAAGAAAAATTTCCCGATCCTGAGATTGATCTGAAGGAATTAAAACTATTCTCAAGTGTACGGGATGAATTATCAGTCACTGAAGAACACCTCATTCTTCGAGGTACCAAACTGGTTGTACCTAAGACTTTGCGCAACTTAGTCATACAGATCGCACATGAAGGTCATCTGGGAATTGTTGGTACTAAAAAATTACTTAGAGAAAAAGTGTGGTTCCCAAACATGGATCAATTGGTGGAAGAGAAGATTAGACATTGCTCCACCTGTCAATTCATTACTCCATCATCAAACTTAGAACCACTGCAAATGTCTCCACTACCCACTGCTGTCTGGGAGGAAGTGGCAGTCGACATATATGGACCATTACCCAATGGCCAGTACATTCTAGTAACAATTGATGAATATTCTAGATACCCTGTCATTTCTTTCATATCTTCAACATCTGCCACTAGTGTCATACCAGAACTGGATGACATATTCTCTGCATATGGCATTCCAAGAGTGGTTAAAACAGACAATGGACCTCCGTTCAATGGACATGTGTTTACACAATTTTCTGAATACTTGGGGTTCAGTCACAGGAAAATCACACCTTGCTGGCCACAAGCCAATGGTATAGTAGAACGTTTCATGCGCACTATGGGGAAAAGAGTCAAGGCAGCGAGTCTGGAGCACACCCCGCTGAAACAGTCATTATACAAATTCATGCGCAATTATCGTAATACGCCACATTCTACTACTAATGCTGCTCCAGCTCATCTAATGTTCAACAGAACTCCACGGATACGTATCCCTGACGTGACCAGTCATCCCTTACCAAGTGACTCTTCTGTGCGATCAGCAGACTCTGCTAACAAACAAGCTATGAAACGTTATGCAGACAGAAGGCGAAGGGCACAGCCAAGTGCCATCAAAAAAGGGGATGTTGTCGTCGTGCGTCAAAAACCAACCAACAAGACCTCAGCTACTTATAATCCTGCACAATACAATGTTACTGATAAGAAAGGCAGCATGGTCACGGCTGAGCGAAGTGGACACTTCATAACTCGAAATTGTTCACATTTTAAAATCATACCGCAAAATGATGGTAATGATCTTCCTCTGGTGGAAGACTTGGTGCTCGGTGGAGAGGACCACCCGGAAGTGAACAATTCTTCAATAATGGACACACTCACTGAGCCCAGACGCTATCCAACACGAGAAAGGAGGGCTCCATCACGGCTTATTGAAGAAGTATAAAAGAGAAAAGAACAGAAAACATGCAGAGTTCTTAATGGTTGTTGTTTTTTTTGTTGTTGTTTGTGTTATTTTTCTTTGTTTCTCTTCGGTGCCTAATTTGAATAGACTAAATAGGCCAAAACCGACATATATATCTATTGGACATCTTGTCATTGTTATATTGTCAGTGTATTTCTTCTAAGTTGTAAAAAAAAAAAAAAAAAAAAAGGGGATGATGTAATGTACAATAATTAGATCTGCCTCTTTAAGAAAACTAGGTCTGTTGTATGATGGGTAAGGAGAAGGAGGTGGAGAGTTAAGTTTGGTTTCACTTTAGAGCATGCTGCAGGAAAAGACTGTTCTGATATATGATGGAGAAAGAAAGAAGACAAGAATAAAGTCCAGTTAAAGTTTACCCTTGTGAATGCCTCATATCGTGTGGACATTACAGCAAGCAGTCTTGCAAGCAAAATTAATAAACTAAAGACTCTTATTTTAGCCACAGATTACGATGCTTTGGGCATTATGGAAACCTGGCTAAATGAGAGCCATGACTGGGTGACAAATGTAAAGGGTTATACTAAATTCAGAAAGGACAGGAAAAAACAAAAAAGGTGAAAGGCTATGTATTTTCATTAAATTCAACTTAAGACCTGTGTTCAATTATGACATTGAGGGAGCAAATATTTCAGAAATATAAAGATCTCAAAAGAAAATGTAAAAAAGAAATCAAGCTATCAAATGTCGCCAATGACATTAATATAAATCCCCAAAATGTAATAAATATATGGTAACCTGGTGTCACGTGACTGTGACATCACCGCAGGTCCTCAACTATACTAGACGAGCTCTGTAGACACTGGGAGCCTGCGGCAGCCACCAGAAGCCTGGAGGAAGCCTGGAGGAAGACGGCAGGAGAAGGCGGGGGCTCGGGGAGAGGTAAGCATTAACTTTTTTTTTTTTTTAACCCCTGCCTTCCTGTTTGGAGACCTTTTACTGTACTGAGCATGCTCAGTATAGTAAATGTCTCTCCAGCCTCACAGCCTGCCCATCCTCACTGCCTCCTCCAGCCTCACAGTCTCCTCCAGCCTCACAGTCTCCTCCAGCCTCACAGCCTCCCATCCTCACAGCCTCCTACAGCCTCCTCCAGCCTCACAGCCTCCCCATCCTCACAGCCTCCTACAGCCTCACACCTCCTCCAGCCTCACAGCTCCTCCAGCCTCACATCCTCCTCCAGCCTCACAGTCTCCTCCAGCCTCACAGCTCCCCATCCTCACTGCCTCCTCCAGCCTCACAGTCTCCTCCAGCCTCACAGAACCCTCCAGCCTCACTGCCTCCCATCCTCACAGCCTCCTACAGCCTCCTCCAGCCTCACAGCCTCCCCATCCTCACAGCCTCCTACAGCCTCACACCCTCCTCCAGCCTCACAGCCTCCCATCCTCACAGCCTCCCCATCCTCACAGCCTCCTCCAGCCTCACATCCTCTTCCAGCCTCACAGCCTCCTCCAGCCTCACAGCCTCCTCCAGCCTCACAGTCTCCTCCAGCCTCACTGCCTCCTCCAGCCTCACAGTCTCCTCCAGCCTCACAGTCTCCTCCAGCCTCACTGCCTCCCATCCTCACAGCCTCCTACAGCCTCCTCCCGCCTCACAGCCTCCCCATCCTCACAGCCTCCTACAGCCTCACACCCTCCTCCAGCCTCACAGCCTCCCCATCCTCACAGCCTCCCCATCCTCACAGCCTCCTCCAGCCTCACATCCTCTCCAGCCTCACAGCCTCCTCCAGCCTCACAGCCTCCTCCAGCCTCACAGTCTCTCCAGCCTCACTGCCTCCTCCAGCCTCACAGTCTCCTCCAGCCTCACAGTCTCCTCCAGCCTCACTGCCTCCCCATCCTCACAGCCTCCTACAGCCTCCTCCAGCCTCACAGCCTCCCCATCCTCACAGCCTCCTACAGCCTCACACCCTCCTCCAGCCTCACAGCCTCCCCATCCTCACAGCCTCCTCCAGCCTCACATCCTCCTCCAGCCTCACAGCCTCCTCCAGCCTCACAGCCTCCCCATCCTCACAGCCTCCTCCAGCCTCACAGCCTCCTCCAGCCTCACAGCCTCCTCCAGCCTCACAGCCTCCCATCCTCACTGCCTCCTCCAGCCTCACAGTCTCCTCCAGCCTCACAGTCTCCTCCAGCCTCACAGTCTCCTCCAGCCTCACAGCCTCCCCATCCTCACAGCCTCCTTCATCCTCACAGCCTCCTCCAGCCTCACATCCTCCTCCAGCCTCACAGCCTCCCCATCCTCACAGCCTCCTCCAGCCTCACAGCCTCCTCCAGCCTCACAGCCTCCCCATCCTCACAGCCTCCTCCATCCTCACATCCTCCTCCAGCCTCACAGCCTCCTCCAGCCTCACAGCCTCCTTCAGCCTCACAACCTCCTCCAGCCTCACAGCCTCCTCCAGCCTCACAGCCTCCCCCAGCCTCACAGCCTCCTCCAGCCTCACTGCCTCCCCATCCTCACAGCCTCCTCCAGCCTCACAGCCTCCTCCAGCCTCACAGCCTCCCCATCCTCACAGCCTCCTACAGCCTCACAGCCTCCTCCAGCCTCACAGCCTCCCCATCCTCACAGCTTCCTCCAGCCTCACATCCTCCTCCAGCCTCACATCCTCCTCCAGCCTCACATCCTCCTCCAGCCTCACAGCCTCCCCATCCTCACAGCCTCCTCCAGCCTCACAGCCTCCTCCAGCCTCACAGCCTCCCCATCCTCACAGCCTCCTTCAGCCTCACAGCCTCCTTCAGCCTCACAGCCTCCTCCAGCCTCACATCCTCCTCCAGCCTCACAGCCTCCCCATCCTCACAGCCTCCTCCAGCCTCACAGCCTCCTCCAGCCTCACAGCCTCCCCATCCTCACAGCCTCCTCCAGCCTCACAGCCTCCTCCATCCTCACAGCCTCCTCCATCCTCACATCCTCCTCCAGCCTCACAGCCTCCTCCAGCCTCACAGCCTCCCCATCCTCACAGCCTCCTCCAGCCTCACAACCTCCTCCAGCCTCACAGCCTCCTCCAGCCTCACAGCCTCCCCATCCTCACAGCCTCCTACAGCCTCACAGCCTCCTCCAGCCTCACAGCCTCCTCCAGCCTCACAGCTTCCTCCAGCCTCACAGCCTCCTCCAGCCTCACAGCCTCCCCATCCTCACAGCCTCCTCCAGCCTCACAGCCTCTCAGCCTCCTCCATCCTCAGCCGCACTACCTGACACCGCTGCCATCCTGCCAACCGTCGGCCTCGCTCCATCGCCACCGCCCTTGCGCCCTCCGCGAGTTCCATGCTGCCCGGATGCCGCCGGAGCCTTCCGCCCCTCGCCACTCTCTCACCGCTGGGCTCTCAATGTCGCCATGCTGGTGGAGTAGCGGTCTACGGGCTGTGGCCGGGTGCCGGGAGCCAGGGACGTCGTCCTGTGGCCGGCAACAGCCAATGGGAGTGAGCGGACCGTGTCAGCCTGCAAAGCCTGACACGCCCCGCTCACTCCCATTGCCTGCCCCCACCGCCCCTGCAAGCGGATTGGGCGCTGTGTTGTACACACAGGACGCCCATCCCATTGCCCAGGACTTGGCGTCCTAGACCAATCGGATGACCGTCCTGTCTTTACCACACACCGCCCAATCCACTCCTTCCGCTCAGGTCACATGTGTGACCTGAGGGCAAGAACTGATCCCTCTCTGCATCACCCAACCCGCCGCAGAGGACAATGCCGTGTGACTGGGGCTGCGATCATCCCCAGCACGCAGCCACGTCCTGCCACCGAGCGGTGATGTCACCCCTCCAGCCAGACCTCTCCTCACCCCTCCAGCCAGACCTCTCCTCACCCCTCCATCTGGACCTCTCCTCACCACTCCAGCCTCTGCTCTCCTCACCCCTCCAGCCTCTGCTCCCCTCACTCCTCCAGCCTCCCGCCACATCATACTCTGCTATCCACAGAGCCCCCTCTATACTCTGACACAAACAGAGCTGCCTGTATACTCTCCTACCCACACAGCCGCCTGTATACTCTCCTACCCACACAGCCGCCTGTATACTCTGCTACCCACAGAGCTGCCTCTATACTCTGCTACCCACAGAGCTGCCTCTATACTCTGCTACCCACAGAGCTGCCTCTATACTCTGCTACACACAGAGCCGCCTCTATACTCTGCTACCCACAGAGCCACCTGTATACTCTCCTACCCACAGACCCGCCTGTATTCTCTGCTACCCACAGAGCCGTTTCTATATTCTGCTACCCACAGAGCCGCCTCTATACTCTGCTACCCACAGAGCCTTCTCTATACTCTGCTACACACAGAGCCGCCTGTATAATCTGCTAACCACAAACCCGCCTGTATACTCTGCTACCCACAGAGCCGCCTGTATACTTTTCTACCCAGAGAGCCGCCTGTATAATCTGCTACCCTCAGAGCAGTCTGTATACTCTGCTACCCACAGACCCGCCTGTATAGTCTGCTACCCACAGAGCCCCATGTATACTCTGCTAGCCACTCACCCGCCTGTATACACACAATTCATTTCACCGCGCTCCCGATGCAATTGCATCGGGCCTTTTTACTAGTTGTAAAGATAATCAAAACATTTGCTGCTCTTTTGTTTACAGAGATTGATGACTGAGAAGTATTAGTTTCTTTTTCTATATTGAAAATTATAACATATGTGTGCTTTACATGCCCTATAATTTACAGTTCACATGAACCACAACCCTGCCGCCACTGTAATTTATAAGATTTTTTCAACCTTTCATGTTAAGTGTTAATTTTAGAGCACTAAATATAAATCTGTCACTTTCCTTTTTCAGTTTTTCATTGTTATTTTTGCCCTTATACTTTAATTGGATACATGACTGTCTATGAATAGACATGCTGTTCATCTGTTGTAAATTTTCTAATATTCAACTTTTAAGATTAAATTAATTCAAAATGAGCATATTTTCTATTGTATAAAATGCAGAAGACTGGTGTGGCCTAGTAACCAAAATGATTGCCACTGCCATTTACCATTTTTCCACCTTAAAACAATTAACAAATATGAATAGAGTAACTGTAATACTTTTTTTAGAAAGATTGAATTTAAAGGGAACTAACCACCATGATTTTAAGGTATAAGGTAAAAGCAGAGCCATACAGGTGCTAGGATGGTGACATGAACTGTACCTTCAGTCTTCTGATTAGATGTTTGATTGCAGAGATAACGTATGTCAAAGTAAAGGAAATGTGTGCAGCGGTGATTGACGTGTGCAGTAGGGGGCAAGACAATGTGGGTCAGTTCTCCGCATAGATTACACCTCTTGCATCCTCCTGATGTGCCCCTCCTTTCTTTATTTAAATATCACTCCATGCCACCACTTTCGCTCCTGGTTTGTGGTGTCCCTCTGGCGGGATGCCACAGGGAGGTACTGCACACCAAACAGAAGGTGTAGTGCCTCCGTAGTCATGGATAAGGAGGAAAATACAGAGTCTTCACGCAAAACACACTCATAGGAAACCTTAGCACAGAGGACTCGTATTTAGTAGGTCCCGGGGGGTGTAGCCTAGAAGAGCGGGAAGACATGAGTGACAGTTTTGGACAAGTCAGTTAGATGGTGACAGAAGAGCAGAGCGGACTGACGCAGGGGACCGTGCAGTCGTGACAGGAGGGCACCTCTAAGGAGAGAGGTGACCCTGACAAAGAAGGGGACACTCTAGGACTGGTTGTAGCCGGCTGGAGAATCCAGGTCAACACCGGTAAACAGGAACCGAGGTGGTTAGTCAACTGTTTATTCCAAACCGCAGAGCAGCAGGCAGCGGGCCTAAAATAGGAGCCACAGCACCATAAGGCTAAATCCCACCTCTGTCCCAAAGTGGGTCCAAGACACTAATGAGGGAAAGGACTAAATACCGGTGGCGGGAGGATTGTCTTCTCATTGCTCCCGTCTGTACCGGAAAGGGGTCAGAAGTACAATTTAGTAACAGACCCGGGGACCGGCGATCGGGCTCTTTAGTGTGGTTGACAGGACAGCTAAAGCAAACACCAACCAAGAAAGCTATTATAGAGACACCTCTGACAGACTCTTGAAAAGCCTCCAAAATCTGTGGCTATAGCCCCCGGGGAATCAGACTGTACCATGTACCTTATCCACCTGGTACCAGTAAAGAATTGTTTGAGCTAATCTTGTCTCTTCATCAATTATTCATCACCTGGGAGGCTCCTACAGCACCACAGAGCCAAAGACTACGACTCCCCTCATCCACCCCGCTGCCCTGAGGTAAAAGCTCCACCTGTGGAGAGCTGTACTACCAAAGCTGCTTCACCATCACCTTAGCGGCCGGCTGAGTGTGTTCCCCAACTCCAGTCCTCAGGAGCCACCAACAGTGTATGTTTTTAGGATTTCCTTAGCATTTGACAGTTAATAATTTAATCACCTGCACTCTGAAAAAAATGAATCATAGGCGATCCTGTATGGGGAATTAGGTTGCCTGGTCAAAATGGTACCAAACTGGTGTTCCCACTCATTGCAGCACCCACGTTCAGGTTGTGAGTCCTGGTAACCCCAGGCATCACATAGGGGTCCCTATTGGGTGCCATGATCAGCGCATAAGCTGAATCAATCTTACCTTGACATCAAGTCTCTTATGTATACCCAAGACCACTCTTTACAGGCAGTAGGGTACCATTGTAACCAGGCAACCTAATTCCCCATACAGGATTGTGAATCATTTTTGTCAGAGCATACACTTGAGAAAGGCCATAAAGGCCGAAACGTTGTATTGCTCACTCCGAAGATTCAATTTCTGTTTGTACAACAAAAATAAAGTTGGACTTATTTGAAACATCATTTATGCTCTTCCTTTTTCCCTTAAGTGTGCCAGAATCATTTTTGCAATAATTGGACTTTCTCTGAGCACCTGAATTTGAGAAGGTTATCAGCCATAATAACCTTATTTTACCAAGTAAACACCAAACATTCTATCAGCAAGTTGAATAACAAATATTCAGCAGTGTTTTCACAGACTCTGTTCACTCTTTCAGACATACTTCCTCTTCCATAGTTTACTACTTAGGTTAATTTACCTAGGTGACTATAATGAAATTCCATATCTAACCTACTGAACTTTGTGGGGAATAGTCAACACAACAACACAGATATAGAAATTAAACACCTAAATTTAGAACTTGTAGTTTATATCGTCTTGGGCTGTTTGAAAATTAACATTTCTCCTAGGTGAAAATACAAGAGTTAACAACAATGGGCCTATTTGTTATATAGGACACAATATTGTAGCACTGGGGAAGCTGCAAGCTTAAAAAAATTATTCATTACTAGAGGTGGGGGAATCTGACAAAATTGAAAATTAGCAAGTGGGTAATAATGAAAAGGTGAATCCGGGCACCAAGAAGTCCAAATACCTATTTTTCATGACTTTCAAATCAAATATACCTGGTTTTTGCAGGAAGAACAGACCTTGAATGTCTTAGGAGGCATGACAATAGCAGGTAGAAAAGTAGTAATGCAATGCAATGCGGTTACTGTACAGTTTGCTCATCCCTGCTACCGCAGGGATGAGCAAACTGTTATCACTGTAAAAAAAGATTAAATATTAATAATAATTGTGGGCAACATGTCTCTAGGGGGTGCCCCCCCCCCCTAGAGACATGCTACCCACTCAGGTGGGCATGTAATGTGTTAATAACCCCTGTACAGTAAGCCAGTTCCTGTCGGCTCTGTACAATTTCCTGAATGAAGCCGCCACTCCCCTGTCAGCTGCGGGCATACTATACGTAATGCACGTATAGTATGTGCCGCTGTCCGAGGTCCTGTAGGCATTTACAGTAGATCTATGGGGAGCGCTGCCCATAGATCTACTGTAAATGCCTACAGGACCTCGGACAGAGGCACATACTATACGTACATTATGTACAGTATGTGCGCAGCTGACAGGGGAGCAGCGGCTTCATTCAGAAAATTGTACAGAGCCGACAATAGCCGGCTAACTGTACAGGGAAAAATAACACATGACATGCCGTCCTGAGTGGGCAACATGTCTCTAGGGGGGTGGGCACCCTCTAGAGACATGTTGCCCACAATTATTATTAATATTTAATCTTTTTTCACAGATTTTACAGTTTGCTCATCCTTGCGGCAGTAGGGATAAGCAAACTATATGGTTACCGCATTGCTCAGGATTACACATGCATTGCGGAGGCTACAACCGCTCCGAAAACTGCAGCCTGCATGATTTTTCACGCAGGCTGCAGATTTGGAGCCGGTAACCGGATTGCTTGTAAAGCAATCCGGTTACCATAATGGGCTCCTATGAGAAGCGTTTCCTGCTCCGGTTTTGAGCTTTTTAAAAGCTCAAAACCGGATCAGGATTTCAAAATAAAAACGCATGTGTGACCCTAGCCTCAAAAAAAAAAACATTTCTCCTAAGTGAAACATGTAAAGACAGAAATCCCTGCTCTCACTTATCTCACTGCTAAGCCATGTGTGATTACAAAGTGCAAGGAGAACAAAGATCAGTAGAATTATTAACAATTCCACTTTTATTTCACAGCAGTAAGTGTGATAGGAGGGCACGAACAGCAGAACTGAGCTTTATCTCATTACAAACACTTCTGCTCCAGCAGAACTTCACTCTTGGTGTCAGCACTTGGTGTCCCCTCCCTGAACACTGGGAACCATGTAATGAAAGCTGAAGAAATATTAGCAATCACACATCCTTGCTCTACTCCAAACACTTATAATGGCTCTGCTGTGAAAATAGGTTGGTGAACAGTGATGATTGTAGTTATATGTCTTATACTGGAGAAATCCTGTTTTAAGCTATTCTGGAGTCATGTTTTATTCCTTACATATAAATGATTGCCTGCTTATAATTGGTCACCTTTATTAATGTACAGATGGCCTTATAAATTATATTCTACATTTATAATCTGATATTTCTGCAATGAAAAGAAGATATTAGTAAACAAAAAATAATACACTTAATCCAACTTTTTGATTATTAATTTTACACTATTATTATAAGTTTAACAAGCTCAAACTAATAGAGATGATCAACCTTTTTCAAACTTAAATTCACCCCATTCTGTTTCCCAAATTTGATTTGCAGTGTATCTCATGTAATTCAATTGCCTTTGAATGACGAGAAAGAGAGAATGAGATTGCAAACTTGTGTTCTCCAGAAAAGATAACAAACGTGTGGAGTTTGAAAACATTTCTCAATCATACTCTGCAGTTTGCTCTTTCTTGTTCTTACTACTTATACAGCAAAATGTTGTCCAAAACTAGAATCTTTTTCTCATCCTACGTGGAGTGAACTCTGACCTATGGTCCCTATGCAATCAAAGTACAAAATATTATGCGATATCTGCAGGACATTATGGGAAACCTCTGACTCGTTGGCAGAGTGTCAAAATGTCATAAGCCCTTTATACTTTTGGCTGATCCAAATCAGAAAATTGGAAATGTGAATTTCAGGAAATTTGGCTGAAATTCAATTTGCCAAATATTGATCTGATGATTTCCATACACTCTGCACAATTTGAATGGGCAGCAGTGCTGCTTCTGGAAGTCAACAACAGTCACTAGTAATGAATAGTAGTGAGGACCTGCGGTCATATGACGAGTTCTCGCGATAACCCGTCATGTGACCGGAAATCACTGCGGGATTATGATGTCACCGCAGGTCCTACAGATCCTCACTACTATTCACTACTAGTGAGGGCCTGTGGGACCTGCGGTGACGTCATAATCTTGGCAGCGGTTTCCGGTCACATGACGAGTTATCGCGAGAACTCGTAATTTCACCGGGAAACGCTGCCGGGATCACATCTCCGACAGGTAGGCAGTGCTGGAAGCGTCGCTGGATGGATTAGAGAGGTGAGTATCGATTTGTTTTATTTTTAATCCTTTATTTTACTTCATTTCAGTTCCGCAATGTATGTATATACATTGCGGAACTGAAATTGACCACCACCATAGTGTTTTAGTGTGTTCGAGGGTGTTCGACGAACATTCAACGAACAACCTCCTAATCGACGAATCGAATCGAATTCGAACACTACAGTGGTGGCTCATCTCTAGTTAGTAGTTGGGTGAAACCATTAGTAATGAGCAAGCAGTAAAATGCTCAGGTACTCGATGCTCAGTTAACATCTGCAAGGAGTTTGTATGTTATCCCTGTGTTTACGTGGGTTTCCTCCCACATTGCAAAGACATACTGATAGGATATTTAGATTGTGAGACTCAATGGCGACAGCATTACTGATGTATGTAAAGTGCTATGGAATTAATAGTGCTATATCAATGAATAAATAAATATGCTTGGGTACTCGACCCGAGCACTGAGCCCAATGTTAACTTATGAGAAACCCAAGCATTTTTCTGGCGTCAACCCCGGCAGCTTTGGATAAACCCTAAAAAAGTCACAAATGTATAAGAACAGTGATCAAATGACATGGGAACAGCATGGGGTAGACCCCTTTAAGCATTTCTGACTCCCAGGTCACTGCTGTGAACAAGGAGTATTACGACACTTTTACAGACTCACAAAAAAACGCCCAAAAGCGAAACCAAAATGGATTTTCCTAGGTAAAATGTTAAGGGCTCATACTCATTTGTGAGATAGTGTTGGTGTATTATATTTTTTTTGTTACATTAAAGATTTAAAAAAAAAATTGTGAGGCACTCCGATGTACCTTTTAACCGGATTATGTCTAAACAGGGACATAACAAAAACAACAACAATACAATTTTTTTCCTTTTCTTCCCTTGCGGGAGGCACTGTGCTTTAAACGTTGCAAACAGCACACTTATTTAAGTCTCCATCGGCTCAATGGGGGACCGAGTTTTGAGTCTTTGATTTCGATTTCAATCAGACTCCAGCACCAAAAGTTCACATTCAAGTCCATGTGAGTCTTTTTAGGGGTTTATCAGGGAAATCCCACAATTAACTATTTACATTTAGCACGACACCAGAATCATCTTAATTGTTCAACACTTATTGATCCGGATCGCGTACCAGCCTCGGAGTCCTGCATAGCGTTCGTATGAGATCACGTCACCCCGGTACAAATCCCAGTCCGGGTGGCCTTGCAGGAGATGGGGCTCGACATCTCTCCTCCTCGCGAAGACCTCTGCATAGAGGCCTGCTTCCCAGGCAAAGCTGTATCCGGTACTCAGGTTGAAGGCTGTGATTGTCCCTTTCTTTCTTTGGTCCATGGGTAATGGTGGTTGCGCAGGGGCAAAGGCGCGGGTCTGGCGGGTCTCCATTTTGTTAGCTCACCATACTTCCCGCTGCATCTGCCACTCCACCTCATCATCCTGGGCAAACTTTGGCCTCCTGATGGGTTGCCAGGAGTTCAGGGTCGAGGTTGGAGGTTGGCTTCCAAATCACCTCATCTCCATTCCAACCCGGGATGTTGGTTGCTCCAGGCGATCGGCCCACCATAACTCACGGGGCCCGGATGCCTCTGCACTGCTGACTAGTTCTTTCTCTTGGTCCTCCTCCCCGGAACTTGCCTGGCTGGTAGAGCTTTCTTCATCAAATTCCTCCACAATCAGGTCAGGTTGCTGGTCTCGGGTGGTTTTGTCTCCTCAGCAGTGATTGAGTCTGGGTCTGTGGGGGTGTAGTCCTCACCGGCCACCGGGTGCTCGGTCTCTTGTTCCACTGACACCCCCGATTCCTAGCCTGCCCCTGTTGTTGTCTTGCACGCCGACTCAACTCCAGCCTCATGTTGGTGCTCCACCTCCGGATCGTCTATTCCACGACTTCCATCACCAGGGCCCGCAAATAGTCGAGGGCTACACTCCAGAGGGCCGCATCGTCACCCTCATCTCTGAGTGTCGGCATCCCTAGGGCTCCGGTGTCTGCTCCCAGGACTTCCTCGACTTCACAGACCAAATCTCTCAGTCTTGGGACTGCCATCTTAACCAAGTCGTGCTCGGGCAACAGGTATGGTAGAGGCCAATGTCTCTCATTCTGACTTCTGGCCGCACCATGTTCACTTTTTATAGTCTCGAGCTGGTGCAAAACGGTTCTTAACCCGCCCCCTTGGTTGTTTGATGGCAAGGGGGACGGGGAGACAGTTTGGTGACTCTTGCATGGCCCTCCTTCGATGAGGAGCCGAGGTATGCCCCTGGGCCAGCACATCTCAGTCACATCTCCAGGCACGCCATTTTGGGCCTACGCAGTAAAATAAAGTTTAGTCAATAAAATACAATTTAAAGCGCACAGTACCCGGTTTTACTGGGCACGGGATCCTGTTCGTGATGCCAGGTTTGAGTCCGGCAGGCAGGGAAGGGGTTACTCGGATTCCAGGACGTGGCTTCGGTGGTTCCGAGGCCTGGGCACTCAATGGCTGATGGGGATGATTATTGGGGGATTATACGTGACGCCACCTGTGGTGTCTGGTAAGAGGTTACCAGCACTGCAGCCAGACGCTGAGGTGATGGTGTGGTGCAGCAGAGCTAGTATAGCTCCCCACAGGAGGAGCTTTTTCTCAGCGCGGCGGGGGAGATGAAGGGAGTTGTAGTTCAAATCTCGGTGGTGCTGCAGAGGCCTTTCGGGTGACGGATTAACTGAAGCCAGATACCAAATCAGCTCAAACAGTTATTTTACTGGCACCAGATGGGTAAGGTACATGGTACAGTCTGGCTCACCGGGGATTATAGCCATAGATTTTAGGATTCACCACAGAGTCCGTCAGAGGTGACTCTCAATTATCTTTCTCGGTCTCTGTTCACAATGGCTCTCTGCCCTCCCATGCTGAAGTCTAGTCACTAGTCCCCAGGTCAGTTGCCTTAAGTCACTGTTACCTCTTGGCGTCTGAAACCTAGCTGCGGGACAGAAGTTAGGCTTCTTTGTGGGTGTCGTGGCTCCCTTATGAAGACCTACAATGCGCTGGTCTGCGGTTTGGGATAAAGCTCATCAAAACCGCCTCGGCTCCAGTTTACCGGTGTGACCTGGGCACTCCAGACGGCTCCGGCCAGACCTGGAGTGTCCCCTTCTCATCTGGGTCACCTCTGCCCCTTAGAGGTGCCCTCTCCTCAGGACATCCTTTCTCTCTCTTTGTCACTGTCTGACTAGGCTGTCTCCCAACTGTCACTCACGTCTCCCACTCACCTAAGCTCCCCCCCGGGACCTACTGAAATACAGTTCCCTGTGCTAGGATGTCTGTGGGTGGGTTTTGTGTTCAGACTTTGTAGTTTCCCCCCCAGCTGAAAACCGTGGTGTGAAGCTGGCCTAACAAGTTTTTGCTGAGATTATGATGCTGCATATTTTCAATGTTAAAAACTTAATAAAAATGTATATTAAAAAATTCACACAAATGGCATGTAAAACAATGCTGCAGAAATTCTGCAATATCAAAAATTTACCAGAAGCTCATAATGGGAATATTCATGTTCTTAATTAGACGACACACCTGGTTGCCCCAGCCTCCGGATTCTTTGCCTGTCACTTCTGACTTCACTCCACCACTGGCTCCCTCCTCCCAAGCAGCCCAGTATGATGGATGATGATGTTATATTCGGACTACAAGACGCACCCCCCACTTTCCTCCAAATTTTGGAGGAAAAAAGTGTGTCTTATAGTCCAAAAAAAGGCATTTATTTATTTATTTTAAAAGAGAATAATTCTATCATATTTTCTATAAATGACTAATAATGTTACTGTATGTACAAATGGAAAAACAAACACTAGAAGCAATTATTCACACATAAATTAAAGGACTGCTATTTTTCAGTGTGCACAGTATTCAGTTACAAGAAAAACTAAGTTAGTGCTGGGATTACAGGTTAAATGTGGTCATTGGACATAGATTCACAGCTCAGGAATTAGGTGTAATTTACTCTGTTGGCACATTATACCATAGTAATTGCTAGGTTGTAAAAACTGAGAAGGAACTCTTTATAGAAGCTACTTGTTTGTTGAGTCTATGGTGGAAATGAAATAAATATCCTGCAGTTTTATCTACATCATCATTTACTGTGGGTCACATTATCACATTTAACGTGTAGTGCTGACGGTAAATTGAAATTATATTGCTCAATATAAGAATACATTGACAGACTATTTCCCATCTATTGTGATGTTTTTACTTTTTTTCCATTTCATTTTTAATTACATACAGTATATCAATAAAGTAGATATACCCCTCACATATGTGTAAATAATTTGTTATATCTTTTCATAGGCTAAAATTGAAGATATAACACTTTAAAACAATGTAAGGTAGAGTGTACAGTGAATAAAAGTGTAGATTTGGTGTGCCCTCTGAGTAACTCAGCCATTAATGTCTAAACCACTGGCAAAAAACTGAATACTCCCCTTAGTGAAAATGGCCAAATTGTGCCCAATGAGCCATTTTCCCTTCCCAGTGTCGTATTACTCATTAGGGTTACCAGATCTCAGCTGTCAATGGGGAGCAGGTGTATTAAATTTATCAATCACAAACATTCTCATACTGGTCACTGGAAGTTCAACATGGTGCCTCATTGCAAATAAATCTCTGAGAATCTGAAAAAAAATACATATTGCTCTACAAAATGATAGACTGGCTATAAAAAGATTGCCAACACACTGAAACTGAGCTGAAAGCCACAGTGGCCAAGACCATATAGTGGTTTAATAATTCATATTCCACTTAGAACAGGCCTCACCATGGTCAAACAAGGAAGTTGAATGCACGTGCTCAGCATCATATCCAGAAGTTTTCTTTTCAAAATAGACGTTTGAGTGCTGCCTCATTGCTGCAGAGATTAAGAGTGGGGAGGTCAACCTGTCAATGGTCAGACCATACACTGAACACTGCATCACATTGGTCTGCGTGCTTGTCATCCCTAAAGGACACCTCTTCTTATGATGTTGCACAAGAAAGCCCACAGTTTGCTGAAGACAAGCAAACTAAGGACATGAATTGCTGAAAACCATTTTCTGTGGTCTGATAAGACTAAGATAAACTTATTTGGTTCAGATGGTGTCAAGCATGTTTGGTAGAAATCAGGTAAGGAGTTCAAAGACAAGTGTGTGCCTACCAACAAGCATGCTGATGGAAGTGTTATGGTTTGGGGTTGCATGAGTGATGCTGGCTGTGAAGAGTTACAATTCACTGAGGGAATCACGAATGCCAACGTGTACTATGACATACTGAAGGAGAGTATGATCTCTTCCCTTGATAAAGTAGGCGGAATTGCAATATTCCACTATGATAATGATCCCAAAAACATTTACATGTCAACCACTGACTTACTTAAGCTGCTAGACCTAAATCCTATTGATAAACCCTATTGAGCGTCTGTGTAGCATCCTCAAATGCTAGATGGGGGAGCACAAGGTCTCTAACATCCACTAGCTCGGTTTTATCATTATGGAGGAGTAGAAGAAGATTCCATTGACAACCTGTAAAGCTCCAGGCCCAAGAGAGTTAAGGCAGTGCTTAAAAATAGTGGTGGCCACACAAAATATTGACACTTTGTGCATAATTTGGGCATTTTCACTTAGGTTCATCGTCAACTCACTTCTTTTGCCAGTGGTTTAGACAATAATCGCTGTGTGTTGAGTTATTTAGAGGGCAAGCCAAGTTTACGATATGCCTGAATCATACTGGAGTATGTTATCAGATGCGAGAGCATTGCATGTGTTATGCTAATGACATTCGGCTAAGGCTCTGCTGCGAGCGTGAGATGAGTGTCATGCAAGTGTTATCCGAATCTGTAATTGGATCACAGATCTGGAGAGGATGAAAAGATTAATCTCTCTATGTCCTCCATTGCCGGCCTCAGCGTGTATTGCACTGCACTCGGATGACATCCGAGTGCACTCCGATGTTCACTCACACCCATGGACTTGTATGGTGAGATTAATCTGAGACTATCAGACAATTTCAGAATGCTGTAATTTTTTTTTCAGCCCTTTTCCCTGGTCAGTGTATTTTATAGTTAACTTCTCCCACCTTTTTCACCACCTTATAGGGTCACTGCCTGCCACTAGTAGGCTCATGCTTGATGACATGAGGGTGACACAGTAACCCCAATCAGGCAATGAGCTGCCTGACTGGCTAACATTAGGCTAAGTGCAATGGAAGATTTTCTCATATAGCACTTGTGTAATACACAAGTGTGACTGCAGCCTTATTCAAGCTGTATACTGACTATTTTATATTGTAACAAAGTGTCATATCTTTAATGTTGTCCCATGAAAATATATATATTTATTTTTCAGAAATGTGAGGGGTATATTCACTTTTATGATATACTGTATTTTAAGCCTTACTTAATAATAGCTGGGCTATTACTTGAACCTTGACCTTAGTCAAAACTACCCAGGTGCATTTAATCAAGTCTTGCAGTGCTAGAATTAAACCCAGTACTGCTTGGCTTTGCTACATACCACCTACATACCACTCTCCTTCTGGCCAAAATTGAGGGCTGGGCATCATTTGGAACACACAGAGCCTGCAGGACTTTAAATTAACCTAAGCTGTAGGCTTATGCTTGATGACACGAGGGTGATCTAGTAACCCCAAGGACTTGCCCCTTTTTTAGGTACCATATTCTAGTTGTGTTGTCTTTGGAAGGGCAACAAATTTCCTGCTTTTTACTTCAAGAATTTTGGATTCTTATGGGCCAATAAGCAAAGGGTTTTAAGTGAGTTTCTATCATTTAGCAGGTTGCTATAATATATGGGAAAGGGCTACATTTTCCCTGGTTAGTGTATTTTATAGTTGACCTCTCCCACCTTTTTCAACACTTAATAGGGTCCCTGCCACTGGTATGCTCATGCTTGATGACACAAGTGTGACATAGTAACCTCACAAACATGTCCCTATTTTTGGGTAACCATATTCTAGCTGTTTTGTCTTTGTAAAGTGACAAATGTCCTGCTTCCTTGACATCCAGAATGTTGGTTCTCACTTGGCCAATAAGCAAAGGGTTTCAAGTAGGTTCCGATCCTTTAAGTGTTTTAGCAAGTTGCTTTAATATATGGATAAGGGATTTACTTTCTCTGGTCAATGTATTTTATATATTTCATGTGTGGGCACCCTCACTGAACAAATTTCTGGGTGGGTAGAGGGTGTTCTCAAACCCCTGGTAAAAGAGACACGCAGCTACATTCAGGACACAACTGACCTATTGAATAAACTGTCAGCAATAGGTCCTCTACCAGAAGGAACCATACTCACCACCATGGCTGTGGAATCTCTGTGCAGCAACATCTCACACCAGGATGGATTGAATGCCTGCAAAACCTTCCTGGAAAACACAACAATTGATGCTGATTCTGTGGTGAAGCTTACAAAATTCTTACTCACACAAAGCTACTTTACATTTGATGACAACATATATTTACAGGAGACTGGCACAGCAATGGGAAGCAAAATGGCACCACAATATGCAAATCTTTTCATGGCCAAGCTTGAAGGTGACTTTTTATCCTCTTGTCCTATCAGGCCTTTTGCCTACTATCGTTATATTGATGACATTTTAATCATCTGGACAGAGTCTGAGCATCAGCTGAAGATGTTCCATGAACACTTTAAGCAGTTTCATACCACCATCAACTTAACACTCAACTACTCCTGCACTGAAATCAGCTTTCTGGACACCATCATTAAGCTACGGAACAATGAAATAGAGGCATGCCTGTACCGGAAGCCAATTCACCATCCAACATTTCTCCGATGGGACAGTTTTCATCCAAAACACATAAAAACTCTATTGTGTACAGCCAGGCCTTCAGATACAATCGGATATGTTCTAACCCTTTAAATAGAGACAATCACCTTGAGGATCTCAGAAAGACCTTTTAGAACCAGGGCTACCATCCAAGAGCAATTGAAAAACAGATTACAAGAGCCACCAGAATATCAAGTAATCATTTCCTACATTTCAAAACTAGGGAAGAAAACAACCGGGTTGCTCTTGTAGTCACCTACAATCCAAATCTGGAGCGGTTAAAAGGAGCTGCATGGAAACTGCAATCACTCCTACAAAAAGATGCCTCACTAAAATCAATATTTCCAGATCCCCCACTCTCGTGTTTTAGACAACCTTCAAATCTAAAAAATATCATTGTCAGAAGCACTCTATCCTCTCCAGCAGCTACAGGAACCTTTCCCTGCAATCAGAACAGGTGAAAATCTGTCCATTTATAATGACAACAATCAAGATAAATATTCCCAGCACAGATCAGGACTACAAGATCCCAGGTAACTTCAGTTGCACCAAAAGCAATGTGGTGTATTTACAGTAATTATATGTACCAAATGTCCAACAGGTGGAATGTACATAGGGGAGACAGGACATAAATTCAGAACAAGAATAGATATACCTGTAGCAAAGCATTTTTGCAGCTCTGACCACAGGGCAACAGACATGAATTTGCTCATTTCAAAAAGTAACTTCAATTCTCAGAAAGAGAGAAGAATTTGGAAATCTAAATTGATAACGAACTTTGACACTTTCAAAACAGAATTGAATGTCTCACATGGATTCATGCGTTTTTATACGAATGCAAAAGGGCATTTGGGGATATCACATCTTCCAACAGACCCCAGTTAGAGGACAATGAACTTTTTACACTCCTTATGTGAACTGTCTCACATAGATTTAAAGCTTTCTCACTGAGGAATTGTCAGATCTCCACAAACCTCTAATCATTGTATTATTGTTCTATCTGTACCTCTTATCTCGGAACTTTGATTTTACTTCCCCAGCTCATCTCCCCCTCCCAAGACTGACTCTGCTTTACTTCGTTTCTAGTAGGAAAGGGGAATGGAGATATGTGCAAACCCAATACCAATGGACCGGTAGAAGTAAAGGATCCAGCACCAGACAGAACTCCATATAAAAGTTTCTTCTTTATTAAATCACGTCATCAAAGCATAAAATTAGTGTTGCATGTAAATATGGGAACGCAGTCCCAAGATAGGCTGGACGCGTTTCGAACGACAGTTCTTTATCTACAGCATAACAAAAATGAGTGCAAACAATTCTTATACACAGATAAAACCTTGCCCCTCAGACACAGATGTCCTAATTAAATGCTAAAGAAGTTAATTAACTCATGATATGCAGGTTTTTGGAGCAATCCTGCAAGTATGATATAGCAAACCCACCTATATTAGTAACCAATGCAACCTATTCCAGTAAAATTTACAAATATTGCATTATTCCATATCATATGATATCAATAAAAATAAGTTGCATCGGTTTTGTAGTTGAGTTAGTGATGGGCGAATCCTAAATTACTCGGAATCCCTTGACTCTAGCGAGTCCGAGCACAGGACTCGCTACTTGTTGCGAGTCTAGTGAGTCCAATGTTAATGAATGGGGAAGCGAGTAATAGCGAGTAGTGTGAGATTTACAAATCGCAGATGTGTCTCGGAAGCTTCAGCCTGAAGCAATCCTAGTTTTGTCATTTATTTGCATTGGACTCGTTTACTTTGTAAGTAATCGCTGTGAGCTGGGAAACTCACACAGATAAGAGTCCGGCTGTCTCCTCTGTGCTGGCTGCCAGCTCCAGGGTCCTAGAGCCCGCCTGCTGCCTGATGTAGCAGAGCTGAGATTGTTCACAGTCTGCTCATTCCCTGTGTACAGATATGAATGTCTGTGCACAGAGATGATGTAGCAGAGCTGAGATTATTCTCAGTCTGCTCATTCCCTGTGTACAGACATCTATATCTATGCACAGGGGATGTAGCAGAGAGGACATCGCGTTTTGGACTGCGTCGGACGGAAGAGGATTTTTTTAATTAAAGATGGAGTCCCTAATGGCTTTTTTTTTTATTTCTAAAAAAAATTTTCTTTGTGTTGTGTTTTTTTTTAAACAATTTAATAGAAATTCATGGCGGTCATGTCCAATATTGGCGTGACCGCCATAAATTTCGGGCTTAGGGCCAGCTGATAATACAAAGCTGGCCCTAACCTCTTTATTACCCAGCGTGCCACCGCTACCAGGGCCGCTGGAAGAGCGGGGTTCAGCGCCAGAGGATGGCGCTTCAATGAACGCGCCATCTTCTGGGGCGGCTGCGGGCTGCAATTTGCAGCGGGGGGTGCCCAGAAAGCTTGGGCATCCCTGCGCTGCGGATTCCAGCCCCCAGCTGCTTAGCTGTACCTGGCTAGACATAGAAATTGCGCGGAGCCCCACGCATTTTTTTTAAAGCTTTCTGGGCACCCCCCGCTGCAAATTGCAGCCCGCAGCCGCCCCAGAAGATGGCGCGTTCATTGAAGCGCCATCCTCTGGCGCTGAACCCCGCTCTTCCAGCAGCCCTGGTGGCGGTAGCACGCTGGGTAATAAAGGGGTTAATACCAGCTTTGTTATACAAGCTGGTATTAAGCCTGAGATTCTTAATGTCAGGCCACGTTTCACCCAGCCACTAAGAATCTCCAATAAAGGGTTAAAAAAACACAACAGAGAAAATTTTTTATTTGAAATAAAAAAAAAAGCCATTAGGGACTCCATCTTTAATTAAAAAAATCCTCTTCCGTCCGACGTAGTCCAAAATGCGATGTCCTCTCTGCTACATCCCCTGTGCATAGATAGATGTCTATGCACAGGGAATGAGCAGACTGAGAACAATCTCAGCACTGCTACATCATCTCTGTGAGCAGGCGGGCTCTAGGACCCTGGAGCTGGCAGCCTGCACACAGAGAAGACAGCTGGACTCGGCTCGCAATGTAACAGCAGTTATTTGCGAGTTTCCCTGCTATCACTGGCACAGTAGCCGAGTCTAATGCAAACAATGGCAATCCTAGTTTTGTCAGCGTTTCTGACAAAACTAGGATTGATATTGATTTGCATTGGACTCGTGCGAGTAATCACTGGGAAACTCGCAGAGTACCGAGTCCTGCGAGTCCCTTACTACTCGCCGAGTAACGAGCCCTAGCGAGTAGATTCGCCCATCCCTAAGTTGAGTCCATTGAGAACTCTCACATTCAATGTCATTATCCAGAAAAATTCTTTACATCTAACTTGTCGCTCCCAGTCCCCTCCCCTTTTGTTTTTATTGATTCTATCGATACCCATAACACGCAGGCTGGACATATCTCCATTGTGTACATCTTTAAAGTGTCTGGACAATCCAGATAGATTTCTAGTGGAGGCTCTGGTGTTTGGATTGGACGCGGTAATATGCTCTCCCAGGCGTATTTTTAAAGATCTAGTAGTACATCCCACATAGTCTTTATTACAAATAGTACATGATGCCATATATATCAGATGACTAGTGTTGCAGTTCATGTAATTATTTATGATGTAACTTCGTCCAGAAATCCGATTGGAAAACTGCTTGGATATCTGCATGTATCGACAGAGACCACACCTGTTCCCACCACAGGGTAGCTCCCCTTAGTAGACAGCCAGGTGGGTATTGTAGTAGTGTGGGGGAACTGGGATGAAGACAAGATATTGCCGATAGTTAATGATTTTCTCGGCACACATCTATATCCTTCGGACAGAATTTCTTTTAGTGTGGGATCTTCATGTAACATAGGAATGTATTTATGGATGGTTTTAATGATCTCATTATAATCTTTGCTGTAGCATGTAGAAAATGTTGGAATAAGTTTATTATGGGATATAAAACAAGCACCGCTACATGTTGCAATATCAGTATTATGTGTCCCAGTATTACGAGGAGAATCCTCCGTGTTTAATAGTGATCTAATGGGTCTGAGCCTAACCTGTTGTAAAGCATGACTCAGAGAATAGCCGCGGCTGCACAGTCGTTCACTCATTATATTAGCTTCAGGATTGAAGCTCTGCTCAGTTGAGCAGGCTCTCCTAGCTCTGATAAATTCACCTTTTGGTATGTTCCCCGTTACATGTCGTGGGTGGCAACTAGCGGCATGTAAAATGGTATTACCGCTGATGGGCTTGCAGTACAGCGCAGTCTGAATAGTCCCTGAATCTGCACAGCCCTGCAGCAGAACATCCAAGTAGGGGGTACATTCATCATGAACATCAACAGTAAAGCGGATGTTCTCGCTATTTGTATTGATGTATTTTGTGAAATTCATGAATGTGGGAGATTGGGGGGGAGGCGCATCGCTGTCATCCTTCCAAATGAGGATGACATAATCGAGGTACTTCCCCCACCAAATCACATAGTCCAGGAAAGGATTGTCTTCACACTGGATATAATGTTGTTCCCACGCCATCATCATATAGATATTTGCTAATGACGGTGAGAAACTAGCGTCCATAGGGCATCCGCAAAGCTGAAGGTAATACTCTGAGTCAAACTGGAAATAATTGCTTTTTAGGAGGTATGTTAGACACATGATCATAAACATTTTTGTATCCTCAGTATAGATGTCAGACTTGGACAAAATATGTGTTAGCACACTGATGGCTCTATCATGAGGGATGCATGAGTACAGAGAAACCACATCACAGGTGATCCACCTGTACCCACGCCTCCACTCCAAATTACAAATCTCAGTCAACAATTCCTTTAAATACACAGTATAAACATTTTATAGTTGACTTCTCTCACGTTTTACACCACCTTATAGGGTCCCTGCCTATGTGTAAGGAACCTATTCTCCCCTGTGGGCACAAATACTAGCACCCAAATCACAATTTTTATTTGTCTCATTTGAGCCATCAAATTATTCACCATGGAATGCGCAACTTGTATCTAGAGCAGGGGTCTCAAACTCAATTTACCCGGGGGCCACTCGAGGGAGAGACTGGGTGAGGCAGGGCCGCATCAAGTTTTCCACAAGAAAAGCTCGTACAAAATATTATTATTATTATTATTATTCAGATTCAACAGTTCTTTAACATTCAACTTTCTGAACAACATGAATGGAACATTGAACATAAACTGTTTTGAACATGGCTTTATCTGCCTACTTCTTGCTGCTAGAGATCTGGCAGCGCTTACTCTCGCATAGCCGAGCCACATTTGGCTTAAGGGAGGCAGCAGTTGAGACCCTCAGTAGGGCTTGAAGGTTCTCATCAGTAATTCTAGACCTGTACTTTGACTTATTGAAGAACAAGGTAGAAAAGAGTTCTTCGCACAAGTATGTGCTCCCAAAAAGACACATGGTCCACTTGAACATTCGGGAAAGCTCAGGGAAGCTGGGAGGCAATTCTCTCAAAAATTGCCCGAGCTTATCTGCTTTTCCATTTACCTCCCTGAACTTGGCTTTGAGTTCAGAGTTGCACTGCAGGTCAATGAGCTCCATTTGAAGCACATGAGGGGCATCTTGCACATCAAAGGAAAAGGGGTCCACAAAAATTTGAAATGTGGCTCTGTGCGTCTTGAAGTCTGCAAATCTGTGATCAAATTCCTCCTGTAGCTTCACAATGACATCCACATACTCCTCACCACTGAATGGTGTGCCTGCATCCATGAGTGTCTTGCATGCTGGGAAATGGCACAGGTTTGTCTGAGAAAGCTGGGCTTTCCATAACATAAGTTTTGTAGAGAATGCTCTCACGTTGTCATAGGCAGCACTGACAAGTTGCCCCTGGCCTTGTAACTTCTTGTTCAGTACATTAAGCTCATGTGTGATATCAACTAAAAAAGCTAAGTCCATGAGCCATTTCGGATCACTTAACACAGGAACAGCAGCCCCATCTTTCTCCATGAAAACTTTTACTTCCGCTCTTAACTCAAAAAATCCTTTCAATGTGTTTCCCCTGCTGAGCCAACGTACCTCGGTGAAGTAGAGCACATCCCCATATTCTGACTCCATTTCCTCTAAAAATGCACAAAACATTCTGTATTTTAAGCACCTCGATCTGATCTGGTTGATGCATTTCACAACAAAAGACCTCACATTGTCAAACTTCAGGCATTTGCTGCAAAGGGCCTGCTGATGGAATATGCAGTGCAGAGCAATGACCTCCTCCAAACCTTCGTCTTCCATCTTTTTTTGAACAAGTGCCACAAGTCCATTTTTCCTCCCCATCATTGATGGCGCTCCATCAGTTGTTATTCCAACTAACTTCCTCCAAGGCAAACCGGCATTCTCAATAGCATCACACAGCTGGTGAAATATCTCCTGAGCGGTGGTCTGGCCATGCATTGGAATCACTCTGAGAAACTCCGCTATGACTTCAAAATTGTCATCAACACCTCGGATATAGATTGCAAGCTGGGCAGTGTCTGTGATGTCTGTGGTCTCATCAAGAGCTACTGAGTATACACTGAAACATTTTGCTTTCTCGCATAGTTGATCATAAACGTCACTTGACAGGTCAGAAATGCGCTCTGCTACGGTGTTGGCAGAAAGGCTGATGTTGCTAAACTGACCTTTTTTCTCTGGACAGATAATACTTGCAGCCTGTAACATGCACTTTTTTACAAATTCACCTTCTTTGAATGTCTTTCCTGCTTTAGCAATCATCTCACTAACCACGTAGCTGGCTTCGTCTGCTGCATCACTCTCTTTGGTTGCTTTCTTAAAGATCTGTTGTTGCCTCAGTAGACATGTTTTAAGTTTAGCAACCTGGTTGGCTCTCTCATCTCCCTCATATATTGCATACTCCTCAGCATGTCTAGTTGTGTAATGACGTTTCAAGTTGTATTCTTTGTGTACTGCAACTTTCTCTGTGCTAATAAGACATGTGGGGATGCCCCTGTGCTGAACAAAGAAATATTGCACTTCCCACTTTTCCTGAAATTGTCTGTGCTCATCACCAACCTTTCTCTTCACTGCAGGCTTTGATAAAGACATATTTGGGTAATATTATCCTTTCTGCCTTATACACAAACAAGGTCAATACTTAGGCCTATAGTGCCTTGAGGTATACCTCTGTTTCTCCAACTCAGGTCAAGGTGCAAGGTGGTTGTGCAGCAATGGAGGGGCATGTGATCATCAGCTCGTCCACTGATTCCTCCCGAGATCCACTGCGGCACGCACGGTACTGTTTCCTCCCGGCATCCACTGCGGTGCGTATGGCATTAGGCGCCTGCGCAGTGCTTTCCCGCCCTGCTGTGTCGGATCCTAGCATTGTAGATCCATGGACGCAATGGGACGGGGGACCACTGCGCAGGCGCCAAATGTCCTGCTGTCTTGTCCTGCCTCTCTCTTGTTCTGCTGTGCTCCTGTTCTGTGTGCTATGTACCCGTGCGGATCCCACAGAGCGGGACGGGAAAGCACTGCGCTGAATGCAAACTTTGACATTGGGGTGGGGGCTGCGCTGAATGTAAAGTTTGATAATGAGGTGGGGGTCGCAAAGTATTGTCTTGGGGGCCGCAGTTGGCCCGCGGGCCGCGTGTTTGAGACCCCTGGTCTAGAGGATGTTCTCTGTTACCTGGCCCCTAACTTTGCTACCTCAACTGTCATGAATTTCAGCTCAGGAATCTGTGGTATACAGTATATTAAACATGTTTATTTCCTTAGGACCTGTGAGGGTTAATGTCATTCTCTGCTGCTGGTGATCAGGTGATGTGGTTTTTGTGACCACTGTCACCACCCTTTTAATGGCCACATGACCCATCGCCTGATTTCATCTATAGAGTGCATTTGTTACAAGACCATCCTGGTGTTTAGAGCTCTCCTGTGTCTGCTGGAGACCTGCTGTCTAGAAGCCAAGCATTTTGTAGCATTGTAGTTCAGCTGCTTCAAGTATTGAATGCTTTTAGTACCCCTGGTCTGTCAACCTATCACTGTTATTTATTACCTCCAGTGATGAGGCTAGTGCTCTTGCCTGCCAGTGGTCTAGCCAGGAGTACTTTAGATTAGAGGCAGGGACTAGGTATGTGACGGCGGCAAGGGAAGTAGGATGTAATAGTAGTGAGGGACAGACAAAGGCCAGTGTCAGGAGGTGTCCCTATCCCTACTGCTAAGACTTTCCTTCCCTTTACCATTCTACTGTGCTTTTGTGTTGCATCATGAGGCGGACAACTTTATTTTCCATCCATGACATGATAAACAACCCACTATTTCTGAGTCTTGATGACTCAAACTGAAGTCTTTGAATGCTTGATCCAGACTCTCACCATTGAGGTTATGGGTTTGTGTACACAGCTACAGTAGGTTCCTGGTTCCTTGGCTTATGCCCAGGCTCAACCTGAATCCAAGATATTTCTCCCTGATAGATTTTGGGGAGAGAGATACATTTATGATGTCCAGAAAACCTTTTAAATAATATTTCAGGCTCCACCCTTTTTGCTCAGGGAGCAAGAAACAGCATGTGTGGATTATTCTCTCCCTTCTCAAAGAGGATCCCCAGACCTGGTTTTTCTCCCTGCTGACAAATTCTACATCTTTGTGGTAGGTGGACAAGTTGTTAATGGCCTTAACTCTGGTTTATGGTGAACCTGAAGGGGTCTCCCTTGCTGAGTCCAATCTCCGTAAACTGAAGCAGGGAATGCAGCCGACTGAGGGGTATTGCTCCAAGTTCTGGAGATGAGCTACTGACACTCAGTGAAATTACCCTGCCCTAAGAAGTCAGTTTAGTCAGGGCCTGTCTGCCAGGTGTTAGGACTTTCTGACCCAAAATGCTGCTCCGAAGGCTATGATGTCCCTTGCTATCAGGGTAAATAGACACATGAGGGAGAGACCAAAACCAAACTAGCACCTTGTGGTTCTTGCTAGGGGCGAGGTCCCATAAATGCTATTATATGAGCCCATGCAGTTAAGGTGTTTACTCCCATACTCTTTCACCAGCAGTTCATAGTGGGATAGGGGCATGTTTCTATTGTCGTTGTACTGATCATTATGTCAAGACCTGTCCACTTTGCCCCAAACAGGTTACGTCGTCTCATAAACCGTGTTCCTCTGGTCGTGTGGAAGGAGATGACCAGGGTGTGTATGTTTCCTCCATTTTCATGGCTCAGTTAACCATTTCTGCTGAAGTAGTGATTGGTGGCAGAACTGAGCTTATTCCATTTCTTGTGGGTTGTGGAGCAGGAGTCAATTTGGTGGATTCTCGCTTTGCTGAGATCCATGGTGGTGCGTTATCGAGATCCATTTTGGTGATTGCCATTGATTCTGCTCCTCTCAGCCAAAAGAGTTTGACCTAAGTCGTACACAATGTGAACTTTCACAAACTCTTTGTAAAGAGTTCCTATCATGCTACATCTTGGAGGTTCTGTCTATTCCTATCATCTTGGGCCTTCCCTGGCTGAAAAAAAACAATCTGATCATGGACTGGTGGTCCAGAGAAATAGTCAGTTGGGGCAAGTTTTCTGAAAAAAATTGCCTGTGTACTATTGTTGCTGCCGTCTTTCTTAAACCTATTCCTACTTCTCCAGTGGAGGTGGTTACAGTGCTACCAGAGAATAGGTGTGAATCTATTCCCATGCCCAAGGTCAATACTAGAAAGATGATGGGAGTGTAGGTGTGCCACGGTCCGCGCTGCTCCAGGGCTTAAAAAACTCACCAAAGAGACAGTCAGATTTCCATCCTTTATTCTCCTCCTCCTATGCGTTTCGGCGCCTAGCCTGGCACCTTCATCAGGATGGATCATAAAGGATGGAAATCTGACTGTCTCTTTGGTGAGTTTTTTAAGCCCTGGAGCAGCGCGGACCGTGGCACACCTACACTCCCATCATCTTTCTGGATTAAACCACTGTTCAGTGGTCGGTGGAGGTCCTGCAGCAGCTTGGAATAATATTTCCTAAACGCCTTCAAACCAGTTGTGGGGATCACAACTGCACCAGGTGAGTGGCTTCTCGGCATCACCCCATTACCATCAGTGTCACTAGTGATAGGGCACTATTGCGCCTCTTGTCCCCCACCCTTTTATATTTTTACAAGGTCAATTCTAGGCCTCAGTGTCCTCCTGGGAATGTTGGTCGGGGGAGAGTGTCTCCCACAAAGCAGCCAGAGTGTGAGAGTCTCATGAAACAGGGGGAAACCTTTGTTATCTATCCTCTCAGGAGAGTACTTTGTCTAGAAAATTGATGTAAAGTAGTAAATGTTCAGGTCCGGATTTGTGAGTGAATGAATTTGTATGCGTGTTTTCTAAACACATCAAGTGGAAGTGTGCATCTGGAGCTCCCGGTCCTAAGGTTATTGGTTATTTTAGAATGACGGCCATTCTCAACCCTCTTAACTTTCAACTTGAGCTATCCTTAGTACTTAATAGCCACAACATATTCCAAAAGTCATCCATCAGGAAATGTGTCGTGTCTCGGGAGACGACTTTCTTATCACCACCCTCTATCTACAAATGTGCTAATTGGAAGGGTCGAATTACATAATTTCTTGACAATTCCGGCTTTAAGGGTCCCTAGGCCCCTCATAGATGAGGAGGTACTGGTATAAGGTCAGCTCAGTAGTCTGTGCTATATATTAAACAAGTTTATTTTCTTTGGACCTGCAAGAGTTAATGTCTTTCTCTGCTGCTGGTCAGGTGATGTGGTTTTGCTGACCACTCCCACCGTCCTTTAAATAGACACATGACCCATCACCTGATGTTGTTTATAGAGTTCATTCTGTAAGGACCATGCTGGTGTGTGGCGCTCTCCTGTCTCCTGTGCTGGAGATCTGCTTTCTAGGAGCTGAGCATTTTGTAGCCTTGGAGTTGGGCTGCTTCCTCAAGTATTGTATCTTTTTTGTATCCCCAGTCTGTCAACCTATCCCTGCATTTTATTGTCTGCAGTGGTGAGGCTGGCACCCTCAGCGGCCAGTGCACTAGTCAGTGTTACCTTAGGCAGGGACTAGGTGCGTGACGGCGGCAGGGGGAAAGACCTTCTTAGGGTGTCAGGGAAGTGACAAAGACACAGGGCAGTGTCAGACAGTGTCCATATCCCTCTCTCCCTACTGCTAAGGCCTTCCTTCCCTTTACCATCTCATTGTCTTATTGTGTTGCGACATGTGGCAGACATCTACAGTATATTGTCGGTACGTGGCATTCATACAACTGAATCTTATATTGCCATTTTTAGACAATGACTATTGGCTTCTGACTCCTTGGCAAGATCATTAACACATTTACATTTTCCAGGGTATTTTTACTATGAAGTCTCTGATCTTGGAAATCCCAAAGTTGTCCTGGGACTCCAAATTATTGGCACCAGAGGATGGTTTGAAATCCTCGTTTCTAGCCAGTGCAGTAAAATGAAGTTCCACATATTCATCATGTAATCTTGGTACAATAAACTAGGGGATCACAACTCGTAAATGACTGCCTAAAAGGCCAGAAAGTTCTCCTCATACCTTCTTAGGAACCAAAGGGAGATGCAGAACATTGAAACTCAGAATATAAAATGTGTGCAGATATAGAAAAGAACCCAAGTTGATGAAACATAAAACACGCTGACACAATGACAAAAGTGAAATTCTGACTGAAAGCAAGAATAGAAGTCTACTCCCTAATTATTGGCAGGTGGAAGAAGTGGGAAAAATTGATGTCACAACAAAGAAATTAGCCATAGCTGGTCTCTATCTGGCAACTTTAGAATCTTGGCAGTGTGGCTGGAACTTCAAACAAGTTCCACTAAGAATATAACCAGCACTGAAGACCAGCAAGGGGAAGGTATAAATTGCCATACTTGCAATGTGATAGGGCAAACTAAATGAATAAATGAAAGCTCTTGGTAACAATAAAAGAGTATAAAAAAGGTAAAAGATATTCAGCACTTTGACAGAGACAGAGCCTGCATTAACCTGACTTGAGAGCAGCAAAGGCATTTACAGCCTCAGTAGACAAGGAGGAAATATCAGTTTCCTTTTTGGTCATGTCAGTAAGAGCCTTAACTTCATCCACAAAGTTTTTAATGAATTTTCGATAACAATCTGAAAAGCCTAAGAATCTCTGCATCACTTTCAGGTTAGTGTGTTGCACCCAATCAAGAGTGTCCTGTACTTTAACGATATCCATCTGAAATCCTGATGCAGAAATCAAATTACTTGAAAAATGTACCTGCTGAACCTTACATTTACATTTCTCCAGTTTGGTAAATAAATGATTGACACTAAGAATCTGAACAACCTATCAAACATGCTCATGACATTTTTCACAAGAACACGAGTAAACAAATTCGTCATCCAAAATAAATCACCACATATCTACCAATCAGAGAGCAAAAAATATGATTTATGAAGCTTTTAACAACCTTTGGAGAATTAGTTAACCCAAACACCATCACCATCACCATCAGCATCCTCAAATTTATTTAAAGCAGTCTTCCATTTTTCACCATACCTGACCCATATGAGGTTATATTCCCCTCTTATGTCAAGTTTCGACAGCCTTTTAGCTCCAGCCATCTGGTTAAACAGGTCAGGAATAGGAGGTGAAAAATAAGGATTACAGATCGCGATTTTATTTATCCCTTTATAATCCAAACATGGATGCAATCCTCCATCTTTTTCTTAACAAAGATAAATCCCATGATGACTAGATGACTGTATATGGCCATTGGCCAAACTCTTTTAAACATATTCCTTCTGGAAGAAATAGGTTATAGGTTAAACAAACACAACTTGGGCATTTTAGCACCTTTTATGAGTTCGATCCCACAATGATATATCCTATGCGGAGCAAAAACAATACTCATTCTTAGAAAGTATATTCTCAAAATCACAAATTATTCCTTAAGGGAGACATCTTACAAAATCTAAGGGTTCAGAAAACAGCTGGAAATAAAAAAAAGTCTTAATCTCATGAGTCTTTCATTTGATTATAGTATTGTGCTTAACCTGCCAAGGCAAACCTAACACTAATTTTGCATGTAAAGAAGGAAACTCCATAAATGTATTGAATTCAGTGTAAATTGTCACTTCTGGAGGAAGTGAATGAACTCTAGCACCACCTTTCGGTAGATGTCTTCAAAGTCATAATCAACTCTTTAACAAGCCTTTTAATATGACTAAGGATTTCTGCCAGATGAGAACCCCAAACTGCAGACACTGTGTTTTGGGGTAACAGCCTCCCATCAGTGCAGTGTGTGGGAATTTTGATCTGGCTGTGTGAGTGGGCTAAGACGAGGTGTGGAGTACTAGCTTTTTACTTCATGAAGAGGAATTTGTCTGCCAGCTTTAAGAAAGCAGATAAGGAAGCTTATAGCTGCAATGCTCCTCTGGGAAATATGCAAATTGTCACTTCAGTGAGGAAGTGAATGAACTCTAGCGCCACCTTTCGGTAGCTGTCCTCAAAGTCATAATCAACTCTTTAACAAGCTTTTTAATATGACTAAGGATTTGTGCAGATCAGATCCCCAAACTGCAGACACTGTGTTTTGGGGTAACTGTCCCCCATCAGTGCAGTGTGTGGGAATTCTGATGTGGCTGTGTGAGTGGGCTAAGACGAGGTCTGGAGGACTAGCTTTTTACCTCATGGAGAGGAATTTGTCTGCCAGCTTTAAGAAAGCAGATAAGCTGATAAGGAAGCTTATAGCTGCAATGCTCCTCTGGGAAATATGCAAATTGTCACTTCAGTGAGGAAGTGCATGAACTCTAGCGCCACCTTTCGGTAGTTGTCCTCAATGTCATAATCGCCTCTTTAACAAGCCTTTTAATATTACTTAGGACCATCTTATCTTAGCTTATATATAAATGTCCTGCTCTAGTCTCGATTTGCTTCTTTTTGCAGGTACCTATCCCTTACTATCACCATTTACAGCACTAAAGTTTGGGTCCCCATTGTTTCATAGGGGGTTTGGGTCTGGGCAAAGTACAGGTACCCGACCAAACTTAGGGCTAAAGTTCGTCTATACTCAGGAAACCCAAAATCCAAAGTTCTGCTCATCTCCACAATTGATAATTATCCTATTTCTCAAGGACAAGTTACCTTAAAGGTCAATACTCGTACCTTTATACATATATTCTTGATCTTTGAGGTAACTTGGTCCTTGAGAAATAGGATAATTATCAATTGTGGGGATGAGCAGAACCTTGGATTTTGGGTTTGCCGAGTATAGACAGACTTTTGTCTAAAGTTTGGTCGGGTACCAGGACTTTACCCAGACCCAAACCCCCTATGAAACAATGGGGACCCAAACTTAAGTGCTGTAAAATGAAGATAGTAAGGGATAGGTAGCTGCAAAAGGAAGCAAATGGAGACTAGAGCATGACATTAATATATAAGCTAATATAAGATGGTCTTCAGATTGCTTATTCACCCACTTTTAAAGCAAAATGTATTCACTGGTTCCCCCACCCACCCTCTGTACTAGTGTATGTGATTGGATGTAGTCAGTCTGCTGTATTGTAGTTTAAAAAAAAATAATTTTTAAAAATGATGTGGGGTCCTCTCACTTTGCTAACTAGCCATCGATGAAGCAGCATCTGTGGGCTGATATCAGGCTGGGAAGGGGCCAATATCCAAGTCTCTTTCCACCCTGATAATAACAACCCCCAGCTGTCAACTTTGCCTTGGCTGTTTGGCAAAAATACAGGGACCCCATCTCAAAAAATAAATAATGGTACCTTTACACGCCGCTACAGGATGGTGGAAACAACCGGGTGCTTCACGTGCACGAGCACGCACAAACGGTTGAAAACGGTACCCGCACCACCTTTACACGCCGCAACAAGGTGTCCTACAGTAGGTTACATCTATCTCTGGATACACCGCCGGGTGCCACAAGTTACCTTCTGTAGCTCACCTTACCTCATTTACACGCCGCTATAACAAGGTAATATGGGCGGAACAAAGGCAGCAGGGACAACACATAGGTGTGCCACAATTGTGGATTACGAGAATTTCGTACGCTGATAGGACAAAGCAATAGCATCATGATTGGCCAGCCAGCGCAGGAGGCTGACTAATACATGACGCTCGAGCAATTGTGTGGTGTGACTGGTCAGCTCCTTAAATATGCCGCCCTATGCAGCGACTACCTATCGTAACGCAGGAGCTTCCTCCAATGATCGCTGAAGGGGGGCGTTTTCCCGGAGCCTGTGTCACGCCCCAGGTAGATAGCATGGTGTCGAAACAACCCTCCTGTTCCTTATTTACACGCTGATACAGGCCGTAACCATCTCCTTGAAATCAACCTGTTTTTGAGCACTGCTCTGAAACAGGTGTCTCAAGTGACGGGTGGAAACAATCGTCTTTACACGCCGCTACCTCGGGTTGATTTGGCGGTGCAAGGTACATTTCTCTCATCTACCCGGTTGTTTCCACCATCCTGTAGCGGCATGTAAAGGTACCATAACTGATAAACGGTGTGGGAACCCCTAATTTTTGATACCACAGCCAACTTAAAGCAGACAGCTGGGGCCTGGTACTATCAGGGTTGGAATGGTCATGGTTGTTTTGTCCTTCCCAGCCTAAAAATAGCAGCTCATAGCAACCCCAGAAAAGGTGCATCCATTAGTTGTGACAATTCAAGTACATTTCCCAGCATTTCCTGATTGCCATGGTGCAGTGGCAATTGGTGTAATGATTAATGGGGTTGATGTCAGCTGTGAATTTTCAGCTGGCATTAAACCTAGGGATTAATAATGGAGATGGTTTATCAAACACCACACCCCTTTAGCATCCCTGGAAGTGTACAGTTAAAAATACACACACACAGGGAAAAAAAGGTATTTTAAAAGAGACTCCCTGGCTCACCAATTTATTACAAAAATAAAATAAATAAAGATCTAATGGAATCAGATGGAGACCAATAATGGGAGCCTGAAATACATAAAAAGGCAAGGGTAAATAAATGAACCAAGACATATACCCTTGTTCACCACATTATTAGTTCGCCCCCCAGAAAACACAGGTCTGACTTAATCCAGTGCGAATAGAATTCGGATGACTTCCGGCAATTCTTTAATAGAAGATATGTAGACTGGTTCAAGTCAATGGAACTAAATACTTCACTCGCAGTCATTGCTCATCAGATTTTGAGTCTCTTGATGTCCTCCATAATTCACAGCGAGAGGGACGAGGTCATATAAGGTTACCAAGATCATCACCCCTGGTAAGAGTGGTGTTGTCAGCGAGAAGGAAACTGATCACACAGCACAGGGTTACTGGATCAAATCCCATCAGAAAATAATACGAGATGTATCTTTTAAAGCTGGCTCTGAATTCTCGCTGGTCTTTTTGCACCCCTAAAATGTAAACTTGGACACCATCTTTTGTGTATCTCAAAATAAAAGATTCAGGCTCCTTAGATTGCTCAGGGAGTTCTCCTCAGCCAGTTATCTTTCCAAAACGCTTCTTCTGCATTTGGTGATCTCCCTGCACAACCCAGCTTTGCACTGTTTTTGGTAGGGTTCAAATTGCACTTTAGCATGTGTTCAGTGGTTCCGTTGGAGCCTACATCTGAAAAAGGGCTTTAGACATATGCGCCGATGGAGCCATTAGCTTTAAAGAGAAAATGTCAACCCCTGGAGCTTTGCAAAATGAATGCACCACTGAATGCAGCGCATATGTTGCATTCAGGGAAGGTGTCTCCCATGTCTCTTTGTTGTGAGTTAAGAGGTCCGGAGGGACTTATCTTATTTTGCAGTCCTCGCTGCTCACGAGGTCCTAAAGCTAGAGCTAAAGATTATGCTGTATGCATACGGCAGGGCGGCAATATGGCACTGATGTTCCCACACATGCACCGTTCCAGCACCCTGGACCCGCTTCTACAAATTCCTCACTGTGCGCCTGCATGAATTGACATGCTGAGGTGCAGGCGCAAGTGAGGAGGGGGTACCCACCCAGACAGGAGGTGGCACAGAGAGGCAGGAGGTGGAACAGAGAGGCAGGAGGCAGGGAGGACCCCGTCAGCAGCGAGGACTACAAAATAAGATAAGTCCCTCCAGACTTCTTAATTCCCAACTTTCAAAAGTGATTTTTTTCGGATTACAAGGGGGGTAGAGACATGGGAGACACCTTCCCTACATGCTGGATTCATTGGTGCATTCACTTTGGAAAGCACCAGGGGTGTTACAAGTTCTCTTTAATGGTGCAGATGGAGTCAATGTGTACTCTGTCATGCACCATTTTTGGGAATATACGTTTTCTGCAGACCGTCACCCAAACGTAGTAGACTGTGTTCGGGTTTCCATTTGCCGAAAATGTATATTCGAAAAATGGTGCAAGACACAGCAAACATTGACTCTATCTGCACCATTAAAGTCAATGACCCCATTGGCGCTTACATCCATGGCCTGTTTCTGAACATAAGCTCTGACGTGACTAATGAACGTGCAGGAGAACGCAATGTGAAAGCACCCTAATGCATGAATGAATCAGTTGACTTCCATTCACTCCATCATCTGTCCCAGAAAACAGGTCTCAGGCTGCAGCCAATTTCGTACCATGTGTAACAGATGTCATAATAACCCATCGGCGCCACACGATCACTTCACGGAGTTGCTGATCAGTGCTGAGAATGACACGATCCCCGAGTAGACGTTGTCAAACTCTGATCTAATGTGCTAACAACAGTGGACAGATCTCCGCACAGCCCACCACTGTTAGTAGCCCATGTCAACTGATCAGATCAAAGGGAGGGATGCAATCTATCATGCACCTATATGTGGTCAGGTTCACAAATACCATCCGTTTTTGCCTTAAATCTGTTTTTGGGAACATTTTGGACATTTTTTTTCAAAGTCCAAAAACGCATATGCATTAACGCATGTGTGCGTTTTTTTTTAAAAAAAACATGCTTTTTTATGCAGCAGCCCAAAAACGCTGCTAGCTGCATTTTTGGGCTGCTTTCAAAAAACGCATGTGTTTTTTTAACATGGGGCCCTATGGGAAACGCATACGCATATGTTAACCCATGGCACATATAGGCACCTGCGTTAATGCATGCATTAACGCACATGCGTTTTTTATGAAAAAATTACTAAGTCCCAAAATTTGCCAAAAACGTCCAGGACGTCAGAGGACACTGTTGGCACCCTTACAAAAATGCATCAGTTTTTCTAAGGGCTTAAAAAACGGATTTGTATGTGTGAACCTGGCCTGTTATATGTCATGAAGGCCTTAATCAAACTTGAAATTCTAAACTTCAATTGCATCTTAGTGGTTTTGAATTAAATATAAAATAGTGGCATGAAGAGCCCAAAACATAAACATTTGGAAAATGTCTAACTATAAATATATGTATATATGTATATATCTGTATATACTGTAGATACATCTACTAGTGCATCTCAATGAATTAGAATATCATCAAAAAATAATTTATTTCAGTAAATCAATACATAAAATGAAACGCATATATTATACTGTAGAGTCACTACAAACAGAGTGATCTATTTCAAGTGTTTACTTATGTAAATTTTGATGATTATGGCTTACAGCCAATGAATATTCAAAGGTCATTATCTCAGAAAATTAAAGTAGGGAGGATGAAGGGTTAAAAACTGTGCTGTCATATACCAGGAGACATTAAAGGGTGAATATAATATTGATTTATTAGTCAATGTGTTACAGGGCTCCCATAAACGCCCTGAAACATGGCAATATTACATTGATTTTTGATGATATTCTAATTCATTGAGATGCACTAGTATGTATAAAAATGTTTTAAGACACCTGTTCAAGCAGTGGGTCTCCATGATCTAATTTTAATATGCACTATCTAGTTTCTTTAATTGCAAAATGAGTTTATATATATAGTAATAGAGGCAGGAATGGAAGTCTATTCTCTTCAGCATTGAGTCCCAAGGGCGGAACTACCGTGGTGCAGCTGGTGCAGCTGCACCAGGGCCCCGGCCAGCTAGGGGGCCCCTGAAGGCTCCAGCGGCGGGTCCGTTCCGCTTTCTGATTACAGCGCCGCCGCGGACGCCATTTACTCCCCTGTGGGGTGCTATGCCTCACAGGGCTGACTCCAGTGAGGGGCCCGGGTTGCAGAGGCCAGGAGGGGGGCCCGGAGACACTGACAGCCCGGGCTCCTCCTCTGTCACTCTGCTGCTGGCCGAGCCCCAAGGGCAGGGGTGGAGCCCAGCAGCGTACCTGAAGGAGTGCTGGCGGGGGCCCCGGAGGTGCAGCAGGTGGGCGCCGTCGGCAGTGTGAGTCGGATATTCTCTCTCTGAGCCGCCGTCAAACTGACAGCGGCTCAGAGAAAGTGCTGCGCCCGCCGGCTCCCACTGATCAGCTGTACAAGCATATAACTCGTACAATTGAAGTCCTGACCGCGGACACTTCCGGGTCAGGGTGACGTCACTCACGCTGCCGACGTCACAGCGCCGCAGAGGCGCGAAACAGCGGCGGTGGAAAGTGCTCCGCTCTAATGGAGCTGAAGACACGGAAGATGGAGTCCTCATGCCAGCGTAATTGGGGGAGGGGGAGAGGGAGAGGGACATTATTATGGTCAGTAAATGGAGGCAGAGGGAGGGGGAGAGGAGAGATTGTCAGCAGAGGGAGGGGGAGAGGAGAGATGGTCAGCAGAGGAAGGAAGAGAGGAGAGATGGTCAGCAGAGGGGGAGGAGAGGAGAGATTGTCATCAGAGGGAGGGGGAGAGGAGAGATGGTCAGCAGAGGAAGTAGGAGAGAAGAGATGGTCAGCAGAGGGGGAGAGGAGAGATGGTCAGCAGAGGGAGGGGGAGAGGAGAGATGGTCAGCAGAGGGAGGAGGAGAGGAGAGATGGTCAGCAGAGGGAGGGGGAGAGGAGAGATGGTCAGCAGAGGGAGGGGGAGAGGAGAGATGGTCAGCAGAGGAAGGAGGAGAGGAGAGATGGTCAGCAGAGGGAGGGGGAGAGGAGAGATGGTCAGCAGAGGGGGAGGAGAGGAGAGATTGTCATCAGAGGGAGGGGGAGAGGAGAGATGGTCAGCAGAGGAAGTAGGAGAGAAGAGATGGTCAGCAGAGGGGGAGAGGAGAGATGGTCAGCAGAGGGAGGGGGAGAGGAGAGATGGTCAGCAGAGGGAGGAGGAGAGGAGAGATGGTCAGCAGAGGGAGGGGGAGAGGAGAGATGGTCAGCAGAGGGAGGGGGAGAGGAGAGATGGTCAAAGAGGAAGGAAGAGAGGAGAGATGGTCAGCAGAGGGGAGAGGAGAGATGGTCAGCAGAGGGAAGAGAGAGGAGAGTGATAGTCAGCAGAGGGGGGAGAGAGGAGATTGATGGTCAGCAGAGGGGGGGGGAGGAGTGTGATGGTCAGCAGAGGGAGGAGGGGAGAGGAGAGTAATGGTCAGCAGGGGAGGGGAGAGTGATGGTCTGCAAATGGAGGGGGGTGCATGTGATGGTCTGTAAATGGAGGGAGGGGGAGTGTATCATGTGCAGCAAATGGAGTACAGGATTTGAGAACAGAGAATGGGGAGCAAGGGGGTGATAGGTGCAGACACAGTATGGGGAGCCATAGGCTAAATCTGAGTGCACAGTATGGGCATGTGTGCAGACAATATGAGTAGATAGGGGGAATGGGTGCGGAAAAAGTATAGGAAGTGAGGGGAGGTGGGTGCAGACACAATATGGGGAATGAGGAGGAATGGGTATGGACACAGAATGGTGGGTCAGGGGGTGTTAAGTGCAGTCACAGTATGAGGAGAAAGGAGGGACGAGTGTGGACTCAGTATGGTGGTGAGGGGGTATTTTGTGTGCAGGCATAGTATGGGGAGCAAGTGGGTGATGAGTACGGAGGTAGTTTGGAGAGAATACGGGATAAGAAAAATGTGAGGTCAAACATAATAAAGACTGGGTAGCGTGGGGCCGGGATGGATGCAGTCACAACTGGGTAGTATTTGTTTGTGTGGGGGGTTGCATGGGGTAGAGGAGGCTGCATGGGGTGACAGTGTGAGGCCACAGCAAGGATGAGAGAGTATGTTGAAGAGAGAGAGTGTGATGAGAAGGTACAGTATAGAGGACACAGTGTGAGAGGACAGTGGGATTATTTGTTCAGGAGTGCAGTGTAGGGCAGATATTTTTATTTAGACAGAATTATAATGGCACTCTTATTTTTAAGGGCACTGTGTCAGGACGTGCTGCAGGAAAGTGGAGAAGATGGAAGTCTGCAAAGACGTGAAAAGTCATCATGGCGTCAGGACAAGATGAAGAAAAGAAAAAGACGACCCTGATCAGACACAAGGTCATCTATAAGGTACCTGGGTGGAAATGATATTTGTGTGGGGGGGAGGGGCGGCGGCGCAGGTGGCGGTGAAGGGGGCCCCCGAAAAATTTCTTGCACCATGGCCCACTACAGTCTGGATCCGCCCCTGTTGAGTCCCTATATTGACTTAGATGTAATGATAGCTCAGAATTGGCCTTTAGACTATGTGGAACTTGCTCTTTAAAGTCCATTACAGGGGAATGTCATGCCATATCTTCGCACAGGATTTTGGTGTAAAGTTGTGTAATGTGAAGTAGCCAAACCCCTCTACTCTACATTCTAGAAACACCAACAGCTGAGAATTAAACTGATCTGTTAGTGGAATCAGTCGTACAGCCATCCCTACAAAGGGAGCCACGGGCTATTTTTCAACATGACAATGTCAGGCCAAATGGTGCTCATGCTATAGTGAATCTAAATATGCTACCACAGCCTGCAGAGTCTGCCTGACTTAGGCCAGGGCCACACTTACGTCTGCAATCCGCTGACTTGATCAGTTTTTGATATGTGGAAATATGTAAACACACATCCGTTAACGCACCCATTGACTCCAATGCAAAAAACGCATTGCAAAAGCGTGCAAAAGTGCAATCCATTTAACGCATTGCGTTTTTGAGAAATCTATTTTAATAGGGTCTGCAACGTTTTTTAGTGTATTTTCAAAAACACATGTGTTTTTTTAACATGGGGGTCTATGGGAAACATTTGCGTTAACGCATGGTACACATATGTACCATGCGTTAATGCATGCATTAACGGTAGCGTTAACATTAGGTACATAAATGTACCTAGCATTAACGCAAACATTAATTGAGGCAAAAATGACATGAAGATGGCAACTTAAAAAACTGTATCCAGTAATGCATCCAGTAAACAGATGCAGGCTCCTAAGTGTGGTCCTAGCCTTATCTCCAGTTGAGTACAGCAGGGACATCATTACCTGATGTTTGCAAAGCAGTAGATCTTGACTTCAGACTTTCTAGATACCATGTGGACAACAGCAAATGCATTCAGCGTGGTAGAACATTCCTCAGACAAAGAGTGAAGGCACATGGGTGAGTCGCGCAAGGGCAATGCGAGAAAAACTAAATGATACTGGTCATATTTGTGTGTTTTCTATGCACTGAACTTGCACTGCAAGTGAAATGTGAGTTCAATTGCAGCATGCTGCGATTGAATGCAAATTCCTCGCGCGAGTGCCCATTGTAAGTATATGTGTGCGAAAAAATCACGCACCCATATAGCACACTGTGTGATAGTCGCACCACCCTAAAAAAAACATCCCTTGACCCCACAATAGTCTCCAACTATCGCCCCATATCTCTCCTCCCGTTTGCCTCTAAACTTCTTGAACAACACGTCTACTCCGAACTGTCCTCCCACCTCTCTTCCTGTACTCTCTTTGATCGCCTACAATCCGGCTTCCGACCTCACCACTCCACCGAAACAGCCCTAACCAAAGTCACAAACGACCTTCTGATCGCCAAGAGCAAACGACACTATTCCGTCCTCATCCTCCTCGACCTCTCTGCTGCCTTCGACACTGTTGACCACTCCCTCTTACTCCAAATTCTTGAGTCTCTTGGCATTACTGACCTTGCCCTCTCCTGGATCTCCTCCTACCTAACGGACAGGACATTCAGCGTCACCCACTCTCACTCCTCCTCCTCGCCCCACCCCCTCTCAGAAGGCGTTCCCCAAGGCTCGGTCCTGGGACCACTACTCTTCTCCATTTACACCCTCGGTCTAGGCAATCTCATCGAGTCACATGGACTCCAATACCACCTCTACGCTGACGATACCCAACTCTATCTGTCTGGCCCTGATATCTCCTCCCTTTTATCCAAAATCCTCCATGCCTATCCGCCATTGCATCTATTTCTTTCACCTCGCTTCCCACAACTCACATAGCAATGACGAATTCACCCCCGTCTTTCCCGAACAACAACCTCGCCCCGACTCTGCCGCCTTCCTTACCGCAATCACGGCACACTCTCCACCCTCGCTCATCCCACCTGGATACTCAACCTCCTGCCCTCTCCTCTGCCACCTCCCTCGCACCTCTCCGACTCCATCCTACAAACATTGCGCGCATACCCTTTCCTTCCCCGCAACCTTCCATGCCCCCGTCATCTCCCGCCTACCTCCTCCGAGCTCCCTCCACTGTGCCTCCCCTCTCACCTTCCCCCCCCTCCCTGCGGCCCTCACTTCCTCCCAACAGCGAATCTCGCTTCAAAACTCCTAACCCTGACCTACAAGGCCATACACAACCTGTCCCCCTCCCTAAATCTCCGACCATAGTCTCCCGCTACCTCCACCTCACGCAACAATTGCGCTGCACTCTCAGAACTCCTTCCCCTCTTAACCCCCGCATTTCCACCTCCCACAACTGCACACAAGACTTCTCGCGTGCTTCCAGCAGACTCTGGAACTCCCTCCCCCACCACATCAGACACTCCCCTACCCTGGGAACCTTCAAGAAAAATCTGAAGACCCACCTCTTCCTACAAGCCTACAACACACACTGAGACCCAATCCACTGCACCATCTCGCCTCTCCCCCTCCCACTGTCTCCCTCCCCACTCCCTCTAGACTGTGAGCCCTCGCGGACAGGATCCCTGGCCCTATTGTACCCGTACGATTGTTTTGTCGATTTGTTGTCGTTCTTCGACCACTTATCTTTGTCTACCCTCTAACTTGTACAGCGCCATGTATCCTAATAGCGCTATATAAATACCTAATAATAATAATAATAATCTTACAATGTCGGCAAACACTGTTACTGTCAAAGCCGGCGTAGTATCCAATCAGGTTTCACTGGATTTCTCCAGCCGATAAAACTTCAGCACCATGGACATCATTTACCATGCAAATTCAAACACCGCTGGTGCTTAAAAGTCAGTGCTTTCCACAGTGCTGAAGATTTATCTTCAGCACCATAGACAGCATTTCCAGGCCGATTTAACCAATCGGCTTTCACCGCTGCTGTCACAGCGGTGAAAGCTGATTGGATACTGTGTCGGCAACCCGGAAATTTCAAACACCGCTGCTTTGACGGCAGCGGTGTTTGAATTCGCTGTTAAATGCTGTCGGCGGGGTTAAAGTCAGCGCTGAGCCGCTGAGTCAGTGCTTTCCTCGGTGCTGAAGTTTGCTTGGCGGGATTTCTCAGCATGCTGACAAATCCCGTCGAGCAAACTTCAGGACTGCGGACAGCAGCACACTGACTCGCACCACAGGCTGACTCTCGCCCCTCCCTCGCACCACACTGTCATGCAGTCATGCATACAGCCATGCACACACACCCACACACACCACACTCGCACCACACTTATGAAAAAAATGCACATCACTCGCATGACTGTCATGCATCAAAAACATTCCATTTCAATATGAATGTAGTAAACCCAAGAAAAATAAATCTAAGTGTAGGTTTATGTCCTTGCCTTCTGGCTGGTGATGACATAGACCAGTAACACAACCTATACGTTCGTTTTTTTCTGTTGCATTACATTCTGTATTCATTTTCTTTGCCTTCCTTTAATAATTAAGCAAGGGTAATATCTTTTATTGACAATGCAATGAATTACATATTGAAGCTGCTCTGAACATTTTCAATTCATTTTCCTTCCATCATTGGTATTCGGAACATTATATCCTTGTACATGATATTATATGAACTAGATTTTATGGGATTAACTCTAACCGTTCCTCTTTAAAGCAGGCTTTCACAACAGCTATAAGATTAACTGACTTTTGCCCTGGCGGAATAGAGATGAGATTCCTCTATGAAATATTTCTGAATGACTTGTGGGTATTTTCAATGACATTTTTTATTTCTTCTTAATTATAGCAGTGGCTTTTAGTACAGAGTGACTTTGAGGCAATTGTATTGCAAAGATCCAAGGATTAGATAATGCAAGGCCTTACAAAATTCAATCCACTGGAAATTGGAGTTTTATCTGTCACTTGCCATTGAGAATTTAAGTGTTACAATGATGTTAGCTGAAATGAAACACTGGATTTATCAGCCTTAGCATGGTTTATTGTACTTGCTGAATTTTATTGATTTGTATGGGTTACTAATTTAGATAGCAATGCAGCTTTATTTAACTTATTGTGCGCCATCATAAGATGGATTGAAGCATTTGCGGACTTTTGACAACATATCAGTATTACTTTATCTACAAGCTAAACAAAGAAAATTTGAACAACCGAGATTTTAAACACAAAATAAATATGTCAATTTAGCAGAATAATAAGCAAATGTATAAACAGTGCGTTGCTTGAACGAATGTTCTCCATGCTACGGCACTATAACCTTATGGCATTTCACAAACATGACTGTATATACCATATTTATCGCTTTATAAGATGCATTGGTTATAAAACTCATCCCAATTTTAGAGGAAGATATTGGGAAAAAAAGTTTTTTTAATATTACAAAAAAGTGGATCCGACTTATAAAAGAAGTGCATCTTATAAAAGCAGTGTAGCTTACCGGGGATGCGGTGGAGTGGGGTGACAGCTGTAGATTGATGGCAGCATAAGTGGAGTGATGCTACAAGCCTGAGGCTGGGAGGAGGGGAAGTCCTGATGATGGTGGCATGATTGGGGTGATGCTCCTTGGTTTTCCTGGCAGTAGCGGCATAGTAGGACAATATTGCATGATTATCCTGGTGGCAGTATGAGTGGAGCAATCTTGGGGGTGTCACAGCAGTGAATGGTTGGCGCCATAGACTGCCCTGCAGTAGATACAATGGGCTCATGGAAAATGGCTACCTCAGCAGTACACATGCAGAAGATGAGCTCAGACTGCTGAAATCTAAATCTGTGCATGCGCCCCAGTGAACTTGAGGAAAATGGCTGAGGCACATGCACAGACTGCGATCTCAGCTGTCCGAAATCTCCTTTTGAGCCTGCGCGGCCTTTGCAACCATATTCCTTTAGCCCATCACCTGTACTGCTGGGACATCAATAGCACTCACTATGTGCTGCCTGGAGAACCCCGCAGGATTGCCCCACCATGCTGCTGTCTCCGGCAAACCCTTGCTGCATTGCCCCACTATGCTACCACTGCCATGACACCGCCTCCTGGGATCCACACCCTTCCTCCTGTACCCCCGCTCCACCACTAGGTATAACCAGATTATAAAATACACCCCCATTGGCCCCTTTTTTTGGGGGAAAAAAGTGCATCTTAAAATCCGAAAAATATGGTGTGTGCATAGGTATAGTCCGTGTGTGTCTATTATATATATACATAAATTCAGTTAGGTCCAGAAATATTTTTACAGTGACCAAATCTTGTTTAATTGGGCTCTTCATGCCACTGTTTTAGATTTTAAAATAAATAACTGAGCTTTAATTGGAGTATAGACTTTCAAGTTTAATTAAAAAGGTTAAACAAAAATATCCTGTGAAATGTTTGGGAATTACAACTATTTTTCTACAAAAGCTTTTCCATTTCTTAAACTCAAGTAATTTGACAAATTTACCATAAATAAAATGTTGATTTTTAATACTTTGTATCATATCCTTTGCAGGCATTGACAGCCTGAAATTTGGAAACCATGGACGTCACCATTCTCCCATTGTCAACTGCAGCTACTTGTTTTTAATACATTTAACACTGAAGTAGCTGTTGGGGATTTTGTTAAAGGTGGATGGTGTTTCCACACAACAATTTAGTGCATATGTTGCTGCTAGAAAGCCTGAGCGGAGTACTATGTGTGACTCTACCTAGTTGTTTGTCAAGGAATAAACTTAATTTTGGTTATTAATAATAATAATAATATATTTTTATAGCGCCAACATATTCCGCAGCACTTTACAATACAGTGGTTCGTATACGAACGGTCATAGGTAACAATAAAAATTATACAATACAGTAAGTAAAGTAGAGAATCAATGTAAAAAATCCAATACATTAAGCAGAGAATCATTGTAAAAAGTACAATAATTAAAGCAGAGAAACAATATAAAAGATTTAGTACAGTAATTAGATACAATACAATAAGCATAGAATCAATGTAAAAAGTACAATAAAATAATTAAAGCAAAAATAAAGGTGACCCTGCTCAAAAGATCTTACAATCTACAATGAGATGGGGGTTACACAAAGTACAGGGGCTTATTACAGTGATGGTCCAGGCATCTTGAGGAAATGGGGGAAAGAAATAAAGTTATATGAATTGTCACCAGACAAACTGTGTAGAGATTTTGGGTTTGGTGGAGTTTGAAGAAGAGTTATGTCGAGAGAGATAGTGAATGGGCTATATACAGTACAAAGGACTTCTATTAGGGAGCATGATAGGCCACCTTAAAAAGATGTGTTTTTAGGGAGCGTCTGAAACTATGCAAGTTGTGGGTAGTCCTGATTTTTTGGGGTAGAGCATTCCAGAGAACTTGTGCAGCTCGGATGAAATCTTGGAGCCGGGCATGGGAGGATCGAATTAGTACAGATGTTAGTCGAAGGTCTTTTGCAGAACATAGAGAACGGGTGGGATGATAGACAGACATGAGGGAGGAGATGTAGGGAGGTGCTGCACTGTGAAGAGCTTTGTGGGTGAGAACAAGCAATTTCAATTGGATCCTGTAGTTTACTGGCAGCCAGTGCAGTGATTGGCACAGAGCGGAGGTATCTGAGTAAGGATTGGCCAGGTAGGTAATCCTAGCTGCTGCATTAAGGATGGACTAGAGAGGGGAAAGATTAGAGAGGTGGAGGCTGATTAATGGAGAATTGCAGTAGTCAAGGCGGGAATAGATTACAGCCACGGTGAGGGTTTTTCTTGGTTCCATGGTGAGAAAGGGGTGCACTCTAGAGATGTTCTTGAGTTGCAGGCAACAACAGCGGGCGAGAGATTGTATATAGGAGGTGAATGAGAGATTGATGTCAAACAGAACACTCAGAAAGTGATCCTGCTGCCTAGGCGTTATCGTGGTGCCACTAAGGCCCAGCGCTAACATGAACCGCTAACAATAACTGCAAAGAGGAAGGACACGTCATAGTCCATTTAACCTATGTTTTTAACGCAAGCCCTGATTAACGTTAATCTGACCCTAGCCTAAGGATATCAAGGCAAAAATAGCAAATCACAGTTTACATGAAATTACCTCTATTACTTGCTCACATAAAGTTGTTTTTGGGATGCAATGTTGTGCTTGTGCGATGATAACTGGAAACATACAGGTGGCTAGTTAGGATAAGACCATGCTATCATAATGGACCATTCACCATATAATTATAACAATCCAAGGAACTATACCTTTAAAAGGTTTTTGGCATAAGGTATCTATGACTTCATGAAAAGCTATGTTTCTCTTCTTTCCATTTAGCGCTAGACAAAAAATATATAATGCCATATAAAACTTTATAAGCGGCCTCCTCTCAACTATATGCTAATAATAAGTGAAATTTAAAACAAAATACCTGTGTAATGATGGAAGTACAAATTATTTATTGCACGGAAAAAATGGATATTCTACAAAATGATGATTTCAGAAAATAATAAGTGCCTTTGGTGAAATTATATTCTACCTATTGTATGGTTATACAGTTTCTATGTTTAACTTGTGCCAGATCTTTCAATCCTACAGCAATTTGAAAGTTTGTATTCTGCAATGATTTGGTGGTTGCAGTTTCTAGTATTAAATGATACTTGTAGTGATTCTACAGTCATGGCCAAAAGTTTTGAGAATGATACAAATATTAATTTTAACAAAGTCTACTGCTTCAGTTTTTCTAATGGCAATTTGCATATACTCCAGAATGTCATAAAGAGTGATCAGCTTAACAGCAATTACTTGCAAAGTCAATATTTGCCTAGAAAATGAACTTTAACCCCCAAAACATATTTCAACATCATTGCAGTCCTGCCTTAAAAGGAGCAGCTAACATCGTTTTAGTGATTGTTCGTCAGCCCTGTCCTCATCAACACCTACACCTGTGTTAATGGAACAATCAGTCATGATTAAGTAAGAATGACACCACTGGACACTTTAAAAGGAGGCTGGTGCTTGGTATCATTGTTTCACTTCAGTTAACCATGGTTATTTCTAAAGAAACACGTGCAGCCATCATTGCACTGCACAAAAATGGCCTAACAGGGAAGAGTATCGCAGCTAGAAAGATTGCACCTCAGTCAACAATCTATCGCATCATCAAGAACTTCAAGGAGAGAGCTTCCATTGTCGTCAAAAAGGCTCCAGGGCGCCCAAGAAAGACCAGCAAGCGCAAGGACCGTATCTTAAAACTGTTTCAGCTGCGGGATCGGACTACCAGCAGTGCCGAGCTTGCTCAGGAATGGCAGCAGGCTGGTGTGAGTGCTTCTGCACGCACTGTGAGGTGGAGACTCTTTGAGCAAGGCCTGGTTTCAAGGAGGGCAGAAAAGAAGCCACTTCTCTCCAGAAAAAACACCAGGGACCAACTGATAATCTGCAAAAGGTACAGGAAGTGGACTGCTGAGGATTGGGGTAAAGTCATTTTCTTTGATGAATCTCCTTTTCGATTGTTTGGGACATCTGGAAAACAGCTTATTCGGAGAAGAAGAGGTGAGCGCTACCACTTGTCTTGTCTAATGCCAACTGTAAAGCATCCTGAAACCATTCATGTGTGGGGTTGCTTCTCAGCCAAGGGAATCGGCTGACTCACAGTCTTGCCTAAAAACACAGCCATGAATAAAGAATGGTAACAGAATGTCCTCCAAGAGCAACTTCTCCCAACCGCCTAAGAGCAGTTTGGCGCCCAACAATGCCTTTTCCAGCATGATGGAGCACCTTGCCATAAAGCAAAGGTGATAACTAAATGGCTCAGGTAACAAAACATAGAGATTTTGGGTCCATGGCTTGGAAACTCCCCAGATCTTAATCCCATTGAGAACTTGTGGTCAATCATCAAAAGACGGGTGGACAAACAACAATTGTGGCAAAATGCAAGCATTGATTATGCAAGAATGGACTGCTATCAGTCAGGATTTGGTCGAGAATTTGATTGAGAGCATGCCAGGGTGAATTGCAGAGGTCCTGAAGAAGAAGGGTCAACACTGCAAATATTGACTCCCTGCATTAACTCATTCTAACTGTCAATATAACCTTTTGGTACTCATAATATGATTGCAATTATATTTCTGTATGTGATATAAACATCAGACAAACACAAATAAAAACCAGAGGGCAGCAGATCATGTGAAAATATAATTTTGGTGTCATTCTCAAAACTTTTGGCCATGACTGTACACTTCTAATTTTCATTTTCTCTATCAGGTACTATAAATAAAATATTTAGCTATGGTTCTAGTTGTTTGGATTAGTTTGCTTTGATCGTGGTTGTTTATTCCCTTGATGTCCCAGTGACTGATTTGGTCAGTGGTGCCTAGACATATGAGTTTTTGATTGATCAGGTTCTGATCTGTGCATTCAATTTATGCTGGTCTTAACCATTTAACTCTTCTACAATTCACAATTTGTCTGCTACTACTTACTGTATGTTGCTTATGAATAAGTATTTGTCATACATCAATGTTTCCCACACCTGTTGGTTTTGTTGGTATTAAATATGCTTTAGTGCTAGATAATATATTGTTTTTCCTCCCATAGTAGGTAATATACTCTAATAAAAACTTGTGGCGCCCCTCTATGTAGGTGCCACAAAGGGGTACTGCACCCGTAAAAGAGGTGTAGTCACCCCAGCTGCAAGTGGCTTTCGGGATGATAGGCGGAACCCTAAACCCACACCCCACACTAGATCACACAGTGGAAGGTAACCGGAAGGGAGTGCAAAACCCACCTCTTGGGGGAGAAGTTAGAGAAGGAGTGAGGATGGAGAGAGAAGGGAGTCAGGCGGATGGCCTGAAGGAGCATGGAGGGTCTCTCGGCTGAGGGACCCGGGGACGACAAGGACAGATCCCAGATACAGAGAGCGAGAGGGGGACAGAGGAACTTGAGAGAGTTCGCCCCAGGAGAGAAACCGGGTACCGGAGCCCTCACCTGTGGGAACCTTTAAGGCCCGCAGAAAATCCGATGTACGGGGGAATATCTATATTCTCAAGCAACAAGAAGAGGGTACCAGACACAGCAGGGAAGAGCCACAGTGTCCAGAGAAGGCAACCTAACGGGAGCGAGGAGAGTGAGAGACAGCAGGAGGTCAGATCTACTTTATGGGGTCAGACTTCACACCGGCTACTGGGAAGCAGGGAAGAATTGGAACAAGAAAGGCACATGCTGGGGGTTCTGTCCAGCTACCAGAGATCCGCTTGCAGCCACCAGTAGCCACTTGTCATTTAACATTTTACTGCACTGAGGACTGTAATAATGCTGCTAAAGTTCCAGTAAAGTACCCGGCGTGAAGTGACTTTGACTCTGCTGCATCTTCTTCCTATGAACTTATTCCTTTCAGAGGATCGCTGCCCCGGAGGTCCCAGTCCTGCCTGCTGAGGACTACACCATCTCAGCTGCAATACCACCAACTTCCGGCGGACTGTGGCGGCGCTGGTGCTACTCACCAGAAACTGCAGGTGGCGTCACGACAACTACAAACTGTAAATAATCCCTTGTAAATACCCCTTTTCAAGAGAACCGTCCCCCGGGATACGAGATCAGGCGCGGCCGCCATTCCCCATGACAGAGTTAACCCCTTCTGCTGCCTGATACCCGAGTACCCCACACCCCGGGGCGACACAAACTTCCTTACATCTCTTGATCCCAATTGATGGTTAAAAGCTGCAATGTACCTTGTATTTTCCACTTGTGGCTAATTGCTGCTTTCTTTAGGCAGTACTCTGAGTGTCTCTCCACTCAGTGTTGGCTTGCTGCGATGTTACTGCACAGTAGAGACCGCTGGGAATGCATGCCATGGCCAGCGGTCGTGCACTTCCTGGTTCTCTTCCTCTCCCTCTCTAAATTGTTATAGAGCATATTTTTTTTTATTAGAAGACAAGTAGTCATCATAGACTGGTGGTTATGAAATGCAGCTCAAAGAACAATACTGCATACATGAGAACACAAACTTAGTGCATACTGATTCTGACCCATAAAGTAACAATTCAACCAGTATTGCAAGTGCATAAAGTATTTATTAATTAACACTAGGTGAACATATAACATAGGCCAGATAGTAAAAAAGTAATTACAACCAAGGTAACAATACTTTAAGGGCAGACAGGACTGTGTACTTAACCCAAAGACGCTCACCCATATCAAAACCAGGTGGGGGTACACAGAACGTGTCTGGGGCAAACTTGTTATAGAGCATAATAAGGGCTGTGAAGCAGCAAAATACTTCTTTGAAAATCCAAATTTTTTAATACAAAACAAATTGATTTTATAGTGGACAGTATTATGTTCATCCTATCCTATAATTACTTCAAGTACGAGGAGCACTTTTATCGCCAGGAATGGGGGACCGTGTGGTTTTATGTTATTTTCTATCTATACTGTGAAGCACGATCTAATCAACCTTGCTGCATTTGGCAGAATCTGAGCAGAAAATATCACCCTGTACACCTCAGAATTCATCCGTCTGCTTCTGTCTTCAGTCACGTAAATAATAAACACTAGTGACTCAGGGTCATTGAAAGCCATGCATGCCCATGCATGTACTGGTGCAAGTGATCTTAGTTCCATCTGTCCAAAGAATGCTTTTACCAAACTGGACTATCTTCTTTAAAAACATTTTTTGCAAAGTCTAACCTTTCTATTTTTATGGCTGATTAATGGTTTCCACCTTGCTTTGATTCATATATATTTGCTCTCATGAAGTGTTCTCTTTATACAGTAGTAGACTTAAATATTGAAATACCTCCTTGCTTGAGAGTGTCTTCACTTGGGTAGATGTTGTGAAGTATATTCCGTGGATGTTCAGGAATTTTGAATTCCCAATCTCACCAGTGTACTCTTCTTTTGTGCAGAATGTACCAAACTGTTGACTGGACCACCCTTAATATTTTTGCAATTTCTTTGATGTGTTTTACCTTTTTCTCAGCCTATTTTCTCTTTTACTGAGAGCATCTTTGACCGCATGTTGAGGGTTCAAAGCAACAGCTTCTGTATGCAAATGCCACATCTGGAATCAGCACCAGACCTTTTACCTGCTTAATTGGTGATGAAATAATGATCGACTAGCCCAAGCAGCCCATCAAAAAACTTTTGAGTTGCTTGTACAATTACTTTGGGTCTCTTGAAAATGAGGCAGCTACATAATAAAGAACTGTAATTCCTAAACCATCACTCCACTTAAAATATGATGTCTGCACTTAAAGTTGCTATTGATTATATAACTGTATCTTGAATATGATTTGCTAAAAAGCCAAAATGTGTATCGCTGCCTATTTCTGGACTTATAGAGTGGAAAAATTCAAATACAGTAGACTGTTTAACATGCTTGATTTTGGGACATGAATCTACTTAGGCTTTCTTATCTCACCCTTTTTAGTAATGAGTTGAGAGTAGAGATGAGCGACTTTAAAGTTCAGAGTTTGTACTGAACGTAGACTTTTAAAAGTTTTTCAGAGTTCAGATTTGGAGTTCAGGTGCTTTATGTATGCAAATCACTACAGCAAGTATGACTATGCTTAGGTACTCTTGATGCTTGGCCCAGTGCGAGCTGCTTGCAGTGTTTGAGTGTCTCGCACTGGGTTTAAAACCAGAATTACTGTATGTAATGTGCACTAAAAAATAAAAATGGCAAAATCCTGTCCTCCCTCCCCTGGAAGTGCTTTGCTTTTGTCTGGTTGCCCAATCAGTGTGGTGAAATGAGTTTCAGGTCAAGTTTGAGTTGAGAACAGAACAGAACAAAAACAGTCTGGCTGAACCTCCAGAACCAGAACTTCCAGTCTGCTCATCCCTTTTTTGAGAGTGTTTCTATTATATATTTTAATCATTTAAATAATGCTTATTTTAGTTATCCAATTACCGAACGCAAATTTACACCCCCATTGCCTTACTGTATGCTTTAGGTAATGTAAGGAGATGTATTTGAAGTCGTTTGCCTCCCTGAAGATATTAATCATGTTGTGGTATCATCATGTGAATTGTGTCTTATGTCTTTATTAACAATGTGAAATGTATAAAATTATATTATATTACCGTATATACTCGTGTATAAGCCGACCCGTGTATAAGCCGACCCCCCTACTTTTGCCCCCAAAACCTGGGAAAATCTATTGACTCGTGTATAAGCCGAGGGTGGACCCTAGCACAAGTATACAGCCCCAGCAGTGTGGTATACACCAGTCCCAGAGGTAGATACAGCAGCCCCAGTGGTAGTATACACGCAGCCCCAGTAGTATATACAGCCCCAGTGGTAGTATATACAGCCCCAGTGGTAGTATACAGGGCCCCAGAGGTATATAGCAGCCCCAGTGGTAGTATACAGGGCCCCAGAGGTATATAGCAGCCCCAGCGGTAGTATACAGGGCCCCAGAGGTATATAGCAGCCCCAGTGGTAGTATACAGGGCCCCAGAGGTATATAGCAGCCCCAGTGGTAGTATACAGTGCCCCAGAGGTATATAGCAGCCCCAGTGGTAGTATACAGGGCCCCAGAGGTATATAGCAGCCCCAGTGGTAGTATACAGTGCCCCAGAGGTATATAGCAGCCCCAGTGGTAGTATACAGGGCCCCAGAGGTATATAGCAGCCCCAGTGGTAGTATACAGTGCCCCAGAGGTATATAGCAGCCCCAGTGGTAGTATACAGGGCCCCAGAGGTATATAGCAGCCCCAGTGGTAGTATACAGTGCCCCAGAGGTATATAGCAGCCCCAGTGGTAGTATACAGGGCCCCAGAGGTATATAGCAGCCCCAGTGGTAGTATACAGGGCCCCAGAGGTATATAGCAGCCCCAGTGGTAGTATACAGTGCCCCAGAGGTATATAGCAGCCCCAGTGGTAGTATACAGGGCCCCAGAGGTATATAGCAGCCCCAGTGGTAGTATACAGTGCCCCAGAGGTATATAGCAGCCCCAGTGGTAGTATACAGGGCCCCAGAGGTATATAGCAGCCCCAGTGGTAGTATACAGTGCCCCAGAGGTATATAGCAGCCCCAGTGGTAGTATACAGGGCCCCAGAGGTATATAGCAGCCCCAGTGGTAGTATACAGTGCCCCAGAGGTATATAGCAGCCCCAGCGGTAGTATACAGGCAGCCCCAGTAATGCAGGCCCCCCCCAGCGTCTCTCCGGTCACCTGTAAAGCAAGCTATACTTATCAGTGTCCCGCTCGCACCCGCCGCTGCCGACATCCACGATCCTCCATCTTCATGCGACTCCTCTTCCTGTTTCCTGTGCGCGTCGCCGGGAATGACGTCATTGCCGGCGACGCGCACAGAAACAGGAAGAGGAGTCGCATGAAGATGGAGGATCGTGGATGTCGGCAGCGGCGGGTGCGAGCGGTACACTGATAAGTATAGCTTGCTTTACAGGTGACCGGAGAGACCCTGGGGGGGCCCTGCATTACTGGGGATGCGGGGGCTGCTGTATACCGATGTATACATCGGTATGTACCGATGTATACATCGGTATACAGCACTGACTCGCGTATAAGCCGAGGGGGGTACTTTTCAGCCCAATTTTTGGGCTGAAAAACTCGGCTTATACGCGAGTATATACGGTATATAAAATTATATTATATTAAATTATTTATATAATGTATAAAATTTTCATGCAAAATTTATAGAACTATCATATGTAAGGTTTACGAGACTATAGGGCAAGCAATAGATAAGTGTTGGACTAACCCAAAATGGGAGGGGTGATCTAGGGAGACATTGTTTCTTTCTCAAACATCAGATAGGGCCCAGCGTGTGACTAAAACAGACCTGTGGTCTAAGGGCCACTTTACACACACCAACTTATCTGTCCAACATCTGAACAACTCACTGGTTGCAGTGAAATCATGGACACATTGCTCCATTTTGTGGCTGTGTACAAATGTAACAATTTGTCCATGATTTCACTGCAACTGGTAAGTTGTTCAGAAGTTGGACAGATAAGTTGGTGTGTGTAAAGTGGCCATAAGAGGTCGTTAAGGCCACATGCAGTGGATGAAATTTGTCAACAACAATGAGAAAGGAGACCAAAGTGAGATTGTGTGATCCTAAAGTATTGACCAAGACACAAAGTGGCCCCAGGCAGAAGGGTCCGGAAGATTGGAGTTTAGCAACAAGGCCCTAAGCCTAATAGGTAATGGGGTCAGGATAGACCGGTACATGATCTGGGTTGACTGTCCCGAACTTAATCTCCCCAAGCGTCTGTGAGCATAAGGCTCTTCACTGGCGCTAGTGGCAAACACCCTACCCCTCCCCTCTGAGGAGAAGAGACATAGATAAGTAAGCATCTAAGAACATAATGCGGTACTCTGGCCATAGCGATCTGTGACCCTTGTAATTTTTCCTCTACATGGAGAATAGATGTGGAGTCGCAGAAAGGGAAAATGACAGAATTGGACTATTAGGCTAAGCTGTCACAACACAATAGAGGATTCACAGCACCCTGTGGCAGTTAGGGTCATGACATTCATCCCCCTCTTGAGCTGCACGTCCTCATCCAGGGAGTCTATCCTGGAAACCGTCACACAAATATACATAGAAAAAAACTGCGCCTCACCGGTTGGTACTTTATCCAAACTTCTTTATTCTGCTCCCATAGACATACAGCGACGTTTCGATCACACAAATCTTTGTCAAGCGTACAACTCCAATACAGAAAAAAAAACTTTTTTATAGTGTAGAAACCACCCCCTTAATTATACCCACCAATCACAAAGCACATAATGGCACACAGTTGAAAAAATCATCTTACCAAAATTAAAAACAACCCAGGAAACTCACCCTGGATCAGCACTACAGAATCACCCTATACATGTTAATAGATCACTCATCAGTATAGTCCATCGCTCCATTTATGTTACAGTAGAACCAATAATATACACCCTCTTAAAAATGCATAAGGATTTGAACAACCCCCCGCGACGACCGTTCGTGACTGGGAGGGGTTCTTTGTGCAATAAGGTCGATCTTTTTAGATCATCTCTTACGTGGCTTTGCCACGTCTGCGCCTTCTTACACAAGGGACACAAGTGAGTTCATGAAATCTTTGGTGGGGGTTCAGGTCAATGAATCAACTTGGCTAGTATCATTTGATGTTGTATCTTTTTATACTTCAATTGAACATGAAAAGGGTCTATCTGCAATCAATGTGACGCTCGCAAAGTGACCTAGTACACAAACCCAACTTTCTGACACTGGGCACTCATTGCCACCCAAAATACTTTGGTAATTTTCAGATTACATGATGCCTTACGCATATTTAAGACACTCAATCCCATAAGCATCAAAACAATACTAAAACATCTTTGAACCCATACGGCCCCTTTCACATCTAATGCAGGACTGTGTTTTGCTTAATTTGCGATTCTATGCGTTTTTACCACTAAAAACGCATCAAAATGAATGCATTTTTGCCCTTATTGATTTTAATGGAAACGCATGTAAAATTGCATGCAAAAACGCATGTGCGTTTTCAAAAACATAAAACGCATGCGTTTTTGCAAACGCAGCCCAAAACGTCACAAGCAACATTTTGGTCTGCTTTTGCAAAAACGCATGCGTTTTGCGTTTTTGAAAACGCACATGTGTTTTTGCATGCGTTTTGATGCATTTTTAGCGGTAAAAACGCATAGAGATGCAAATTAAGCAAAACGCAGTCCTGCATTAGATGTGAAAGGGGCCTACCATATTTACCAGTATGTTATTTGTAGCCCTCATTCTATTTTCGGTAATCAGTTGAATGATATGCTTTATCAAAATGCACTATTTTGTTGTCATTTGTCCACAAGATGCTTATCCAGAAGGATTTTGGCAAACTGCAGGTTAGCTTTTTTATATATCTATGTCAACAGTGGGGTCCTCCTGGGTATTCTGCCATAACATTTAATTTCATTCCAATGCCAATGGATGGTTCACACTAACATTAATGTACCCTGAGCCTGCAAGCCTGTTTGAGTTTCTCTTAAACTTGATTAGGGCTGCTTAGCCACCATTCAGACTATCCTGTGTTACAACCTTTCAGCAATTATTCTCTGATGTCTACATCTTTTAATATGGCTTCTGGTGTGATTTTTATACTAACAACACATGTTACTTGCGACAGGTGATAGTGATGAGCAAACCTTTCATGGTTCGGTTCAGTTCAGAACTGAATCGGCAAACATTTTCCCAGCAAACATTTTGTCAAATGGTTTGTCAAACGTTTCCGAACCCCATTGAGTTTAATGGTAGGCAAAACCAAAAGCATGGCCAACACCTTCAGGGGGGCCCAAAAGCTGCCAAAACAGCTCAAATTAGGGACAAACATGAGGAAAAGGGACATCAATTAACCCAGTACAAATAGTATATTGGCGCAGCATGGATGTATGAGACAGGGTGTGGGCCAGAATTTACAGCTTTCAAATTAATTTAAAATTAAGAGGTTGGTGAGTGACTGGTGTAGGCCTGCTGTGCCTGGAGCGCTGGCAGTTCATGTTAAATATGTTAAGAGAGGTAGATGAGTGAAAGGTAGGTGTATGCCTGCTAGTCTGGGAGCTCTATTGCTACAGACTACACACAACAAGAGACCAAATAGGAGTACCCATCTCCATTTCCCAAAATTAGGATCAGACACCAGGAACGTGGTATCAATTGCCCCATTGTACCGATAGTATCAGGGTACAGCAGTCAGGCATGCACCATGCATGAGACAGGGTATGGGCCAGCATTTACATCTTGATGAAAATTAGGTGGTCTACACTTTCAGGAGACAGCAGGATGTGCTTATCTGTCAATACTCCACCAATAGCACTGATGACACATTCTAAGACAACCCTGGCTGCCAACATGAAAAAACTACCAAGGCATGACTGAGCTCAGGCCTCTTTTCCATTTTTGAAGCCCAAAATGCAAAAGGGTCCAACCTGCAACGCAACAATGGCATTGATATTGAGCTTTAGATACTCCTGCACCATCCTCTCCAGTATTTCACTATGTGCCTGACTTATACTCTGTTCTCCTGAACCCTGGGCTGGTCTATAGAATTTGTAAAACAACATACAGAAATTAATTCTGACACTTAAATGGCTGCTAATGTTTCAGTGATGACGACTCAATGTTTCCTTGGTTGGAAATCTACAAGTGTGGTGCACTCTGTGTGCCTCACTTCTGTCTTGGAGACAACCACTCCGTCCTCAGATCTTCTTCAAGCTTGTTTTGATACTCCAGCATGAGTTTGTCCTTTTCCAGGGGGAAAAGCATCTGGCAAAATTTACTCTTGAAACATAAAAGAATGGCAACCAAGTAGTCAGCACTATATTTAATCCTAACAATATGGGCATTATGTGCAGCAAAAAGGAGCTCATGTGTTGGGCGCTTCCATGAGGTCAAAGCCCATAGTGTTCAAACAGAGGCATGACCTGCACTACAGTATTTATGCGCCATTCATTGCTGAATTGGGGACCGGAGTGCTACTTTTCACAAGCACCCACCGTTAGAGTACAATAACTTCCAGGGAAAGTTTTCAAAATTCACGATATCCAAAAGTAGAAAAGATGAAACTGCACTTGACTCACCGTTGCCGGGTTCTCAGGTCTCAGGCGATGGCTGCGGTCACGGTTCGGTGCCTGAGGCTGGGTGGGCACGGTGGTCAATGCACGTTTAAATAAAGATAAAGTTTGTTTTGTGACGCCACCTATAGGTGTCCGGTGATGGCACCGGCGCTGCTCAGACCTCCGGGGTGATGTGCGGCAGCTAGATGCTACCGCTCCCTACAGGGCGAGCGGGGGTTCCTCGGGGCAGTTAATGAAGTTGTGGGAATAGGGAAGCGCGGTCGGTGTAGTGCAACTGGAAGGAGGGACACGCACACATACAGTCTTTTGGTACCTTTTACTGGTGTTGACGGGTACACTCGACCGGAGATGAGGTAAAACACTTCAGGACTTTCCACAGCAAGCAGTGTTGTAGGCTTCCTAGTGTTCGTTATTCTGCTGGAGGCTGGCAGGCATGAAACCCGACCAGACCGTTACTGTACTTTCTTGTGTGACTCTTCACACCCGGATTTGCTGCACTGAGGGCACTTCTATGGGACTCCTGCCTAGCTTTCGGCTCCAGGCTCTCATTTGGTGGTGCTTCGGGTGTCCGGGGAGCTAAACCCTCTATTTGTAGTGCTGGTTTCTCTGCAAAGTCTGTACTGCATCCTTGTAGCTCGGACCCAGTGACCGGAACTCTGTTAGGGTGAATCGGGGTGACTCCTCTGCCCCTGTTTAGTACTTGCTTCTCTCCTGTTCCTGTGACCACTATTCTAATGGTCTACCACTTTCCAGGTGTCTCTGGTATGGGCCTAGCGTTGCTCCAGTACCAGGTCAACTCACTCAGCTGTTTACAATTCTCTAGTGACTGCACACTCTGGTGTTTCTCCCTCCAGGACCCGTATTTATAGGGGAAACTGGCTTAAGGCATCCAGTGCAGCTCCCCCTACAGGTCTGGGGTGAAAAGTGTTGTTTGTTAGTGGGGTCTGCTTGCTGTGTACTTTCCATCCATGTCCCAAGAGTTCCTGTGGTGCCCTGCACAGGGTGCCACACACTCATTAGTAAGGTGTCTTCAACCAATATTCAGTATAAATAGGGAACATGCAGGCTGTTTGGAGGATGCAGGCTACAGTTTTGGACAACAGCCGTTTCGCACGCAGGTGTGCTTCAATGGGTCCACTCATTGAGTGGATTACGGTGCATCTGTGGCGCCCCTATGGCAAGGCACCACAGGGAGGTACTGCACCCCAAACAGAAGGTGTAGTGCCTCCATAGCCGTAGATATGGAGGACCCTACAGAGTCTGCACCCTGCATCCAAACAGTAGGCGACTTTAACACAGGGGACTGATATTTAGTAGGTCCCAGGGAGTGGAGCCTAGAGAGCGGGAGACAGGTAGTGACTGTAGTGTCAGGCAGACAGTGTGAGGAGAGCAGTAAAGGCAGATGCAGGGGACCCTGCAGCTGAAACTGGAGGGCACCTCTTAGGAGAGGAGTGACCCAGACTGTGAAGGGGGTTACTCCAGGACTGGTTGGAGCCAGCTGGAGGCCCAGGTCACCACCAGCATACCGGAGCCGAGGCAGCTAGTAAAAGGTCAAACCCTAATTGCAGACCGGCAAGCTGAGGGCCTGACACAAGGGAGCCACAGCACCCCTAAAGAAGCCCAACATCGGTCCCGTAGCTGGGTCCACGACACTGACAAGTAAGAGACTTTAGGTAACAGACCCTGAGGACTAGAGACTCGGCTCAAGAGGGGCAAATACAGACAGAGACAGAGGGACAGGAGCAGGAACGCCATATTGAAGGCACCACTGCCAGACTCTGGAAAGACCTCCAAGATCTGCGGCTACCAACCCTGTTCAACCAGACTGAACTGTGTACCTTAACATCTGTAAAGGACTGTTCAAGCTAATCTGGACTCTGTCTCAGTTATTTGCAGCCTGGAGGGCTTCTACAACATCACAGGAGGTGAGGACTACTACTCCCCTACTACTGCCCTGAGGTAAAGATCCACCTGTGGGGAGCTGTACTACCAAAGCTGCATTTACATCACCTCAGTGGATGGCCGCAGTGCTGGTAACCCTATTACCAGGTACCACAGGTGGCGTCACGTTACCATTCCCCCAACATCATCACCCCCACCCTGCTATTGAGGGTCCAGGGCATAGAACCGGAAACTGACCAGCCGTGATCCCCCCACCGAAGTAACCACCTGTCCCAGTATCTGAGTACCCCCTACCCTGTCGACTGGCTCACATTCATCTGCTTCAGTATTGCTAATCTTGTTAAAGGTTCTGTCTGAATCATATATTTCACAGATTTACACATAAACCCCGATGTTACCAGTTAGCAAAGAGTGTTGGATAAATTTGAGCCAGGCCTTAGGCCTTGTTCACACATCCTAATGCGTTTTTTAAAGTGCCATTAAAAACGGATGCGTTTTTGGTTTGTGGTAATTTGGCCAAATTTGACCATTGTGTTCCATTGTGTGCGTTTTTTTTATCGCATGCTTTAACGGATGGTGCATAATAGTTTTTGCACAGTTAGTTTGTAGAAGTAGGATTGAGAATTGAATCATAAATATTCATGTTTAGCCACACCCCTCATCCAATAAAAAGGGCTGCTTACTTGGGGTGTGTGACCACCTTCCTTTAGGAGACTGTTCCTCTCGCTGTGTGTTCTCGTGGATCTGAATCTGGAAATTGATGTCTTGCTGCTGCAGCTGAGATATGTGGCTGCCTGCCGACGTCATTGGCGTCAGTGTCGTCGGCCCCGATTATGGGTGCACGAAGTTAACTTGCTGAGCCCACAACATGGGGCTTTCCATGTCTTGTACCCTCAACTACGTAGATTTCCACCAAAGTTGAAGAGGTATCTTCGCATGTCGATTGCAGCGTTTGACTATCTTCTGGAAATTGTGGGTCCCGACATCACCCGGCAAGATACTCATCGGCGGCCGGCCATATCCCCTGAGGAAAGACTGGTTGTCACGCTCAGATAATTATTGTTGTCCCTGATGTTTGGTTGCCTGCGCACATACTACACGTGTTTAGGTCGTGGTTGTTTTTTTGAGGGAGCCAGGTGTGTGAATTCTCTGATGTGTATTTGCACACTGTGCATTAGTGTTTTTCTTTTTTGTTTTGGTGGTTTGTTTTCCGCTTTGGCTAGGGTCACACATAAGCCCTTGGTCCGTTTTTGGCTTCATTTTTGGCATTTTTTTTTCTAAGTCCAAAAACTGATAGAAAAACGGATTGGATGTAATAAACACCCTGTCCGTTTTTTTCTGGACCTAAAAACATTGCTATGTCCGTTTTTTACCCAAAAATGTTGCCAGCAACGTTTTTGGCATCAGTTAAAAAACGCATGCATTTTTTTAACATGGGGCCCTATGGGAAACGCATGCGTTAACGCATAGCACATATAGGCACCTGCGTTAACGCATGCGTTAACGCATATCCGTTTTTAATGAAAAAAAATGAAAAAAATGACTAAGTCTAAAAAACGTCCAGGGGTGTAGGAGGCTCAAAAAGCACCCAAAAAAAACGAATTGGTCATGGAAATCACTTCCAAAAACGGATTTCTTTGTGTGACCCCAGCCTTTTAGCCACAAATTTGTAGCATTACTATTTAAATGTGTTGCCACATTTTGCCATCTAGCTTGGTATACTTGAGTGTGTTAAAGTGGTTTGGGATGCTGATATATGCGTCACTCAATAATATCTATAAGGCATGACCTGAAATTGTCTGTGACATGTTTGCCAAACTTAATGTCTGGCCCTGGTTATTTCCATGTTCTGGCTGTTGCCAGTCAGGCTGTGCATATTTTGTTGGCAGTGTTCTAGTGTTGTAATCATGAGTGTGTCACCTACTAATTGTGTTTTTTCCCTTTTTTCAGATTTTTGGCTACAGGGGAGTCCTATGTGTCCCTGCATTTTCAGTTCCGGATGGGTGTGTCGATGATTAGCATTGTTGTGCGGCAAACGTGTGATGTCCTGTGGAACAAGCTTCAGCCAATAGTGATGCCCTCCCCCACCTGCCAAACATAGCAACAGGCTGCAGTTGGTTTCAAGAGGAATGCCCACTTCCCCAACTGTGTGGGAGCTGTTAATGGCAAACACATCGCCATCAAAAAACCACCTAACAGTGCATCACTGTTCTTTAATTGTAAACGCTATCATTCCATAGTGTTGATGGCCATTGTGGACTCCCGGGCACACTTCATAGCTGTTGTTATTGGGGCCTATGGAAGAACAAATGACTTCTGTGTCTTCAAGGACAGTGCCATGGGTAGGGCACTGTACAGCTGGGCCTTTAGCCTTCCACCACCCCGGCCATTGCCTGGGACAACATCTCCCCTAGTACCACATGCAGTTGTTGGCGATGAGGCCTTCCAACTACATAATAATTTAATGAAGCCATATGCCAGACGCACACTCACACCTGGCCACCGTAACTTCAACTTGCGGTTAAGCCGTGCCAGGCAATATGTTGAGTGTGCGTTTGGCATATTGGCTTCAAGGTGGCGGATATTGTTGACCACTATTCGACCAATGTAGACAGTGTGGTAAAATCTACAGTGTGTCTCCACAATTATGTGGCCACTCAAGAGCACATAGAGGTTGATCCAGTGGATTGGTTTTCTCCTTTGCTCAGCCTACAACATCACAATGTACGGGCACCACTTGCTGCCATTCAAGTGCATGACCAATATTGCAATTATTTTCTCGGTCATGTTGGTCGCCGGCATTCTCGATAACTGATCTTACTTTATTCTCTATGTCTTATGATGTCATCAATCAGTTCTCATGTGGTGTCTTCTTTTTATTGTGGGATCATAAGGTTCCCCAGCAGGTTGCTTGTTGTTAATTTTTCATAACATCTATTTTGGATGTGGATTACGTGTGTGCTCCACTGTTGTAATATGCAGAAAGAAAAAGAAAAGGGTGCATGTGTAGACACACAGGGCTATTTGTATAAATAAAAAGTGCCAGTGCACTCACCTATAATGGTTGTGTACGTCTACACAACAAAGATTAAACGTGTGGTTAATGGGGCTCCGGGTCGCCTCTCTTTGATAATGCTGTCATCCTGCCGATGTTTGCATTTGCAACTCCGTGCTTCCCGAAAATTTTCGTGATCCTGCCGGACCGGACACCACGTCACCACAGGTCCTCAGTTGTTTATCCCGGTAGCTAGGTAACCGCAGGTCCTCAACCCTCCAGATATGCCAGGCTGCTCCTGCCGCTTTGGCTCCGTAGAGAGATATCTCACATAAAAACAATAGTACAGCGGTCTCAGGGAGCGCCAAAGGAATACTGGACAAATTAGTGGATAAGAACTGACCTTTATTCTTCCTCCAAAACCACTGCCACAACACATTTCGACAGTCTAAGCCATCTTCATCAGGCTTCACCTGATAAAGACGTCTTAGACCGTCGAAACGCGTTGTGGCAGTGGTATTGGAGGAAGAATAAAGGTCGGTTCTTATCCACTAATTTGTCCAGTATTCCTTTGGTGCTCCCTGAGACCACTGTACTATTGTTTTTATGCCACTGTTGTAATAGTAATGTTTAAAAAAGGTTCGAAACCCAGCTACAAGGCGCCAAACACTAATTTGTTGTCATGTGTGTTTGTTTTGCATAATGAAAACAAACAAATAGTTACATGGTGGCCACCATTTACTGGGATACGTTGTGACACTTGTCTGCCAAATGGGGCTCACACTTCTGTGCCTCAAAGTTTGGCACATTACCTTTACCATCCTGTTTGGACAACATAAAGAAATGTGTACAATTTTACAACTGGTACATAATCCATTTTTATACAACATAAACTCCAATATGTATGTATGATCAAACTAAACATTAGTGCACTATTCCCCTGGTGTGGAGTTGTCATCTGCCACGATGGTTATGTCAAGGGGGATGGGTATACAATATTTCTTAAAGAGGTTGATTAACTCCCCCATTAGTTCATAACGGTCATGAGTGCTCAACTTGTCAAGGTATGCCACATAAGTGCGAAAAAAATGGAGTCAATCGCTCTCAGGACTCTTGTGTTCCCGGCTTGATATTGGCTGGAGCCTTTGCTCAATGAACAACCTCTGTGCCCCCAACCATTCATAAATGCACTCCAGCCCATTCACTATGATGGTGTCAGCATCATCTCGCACATTTCTGCGCCTTGGCCATGCTACTCTTGGTGGTGCAGTGGCTGTTGTGTTTGCCAAAGCCGAAGCAGTGATAGGAGGTGGGGCAGCAGCTGCTTGTGTTGCTGGATGGGTTGTTGATTCCCGAGACACATCTTCCGCCTCACCTTCATGTTCCTCCGCACAGTTCAAAGACTGTGTCTGTGTGTGTCCTGTGTTTGAAATGATTATAATTGATTACCAAAATAGTCACCACTTACACACATTTTCTACCTTAAAGACACTTACGGTCGCACCTCTACTGTCCTTTGCAGGAACATCAGTTGGTCGTGATATTTATATTTCACGGGTGGTTTGGCGGCTGCTCCACTTACATATTTCGCCATGTGGTGGGCATCACGCATGAAGCGGTCTTTCATTGATCGCCACCTAACATGGACCTTTTCCTCTACATAAAACAGGTAACAACCAATTAAGAAGGATACTGAATGCAACCCATATTCACATAACAACCATGTCCCTTTGCGGCAGCACATGTCAGACCATGATCATTGACACTTACCAGTAGCTTGTCGTAACTTCAGGGGCATGGAATCAAAGTCCGGGGTATAGTCGATGGAAGATGCGATCCCAATATTCCTGTATAAGGCTGGCGTTCTGGTGATCTTTGTGTCCCTGGTCCCAATTTGGCACAAAATCCTCGATTATCATGATTAAGGCATTATTATCTACTATCACCTTGGGCACCGGAACAGCTGCCCCTCCATGCCTGGATGTCTAAAAGAAAAAGGCCAAATCTCATTGTCATGGGCCCACAAGCGCATTATATACCTGAACAACACACACATATTTAAAGATTGTAACACATTGCACATAACTATCTAAAGGGGACATGTGTTCATGCTGGACCAAACAACAATGTATAATGTGCCAACAATCACTAGAGCATTATGAGAAACTAGAAAACACTGACTCACCCCTGATGCTGCAGCAGTGGCCTTGCGAGAGCATGTTTTTTTTTTTTGGGTGGCTTTGCCAGGTTGCTTGCCCTGTGTGAAAGAAAGCATGTTAGTTGTTTGGAGGGCAATGTAAGAAGCTCTTTACAACACAAAAACAAAACAACCACCCCACTACATTGCCTAGGCAACACGGTAGAAGCGGCTTACTGCTTCATAGTATCCTATGTATGCAACAGCATGTTGCGTCATGCCACATATGGTACATCTGTGAGAATTGAGTGTGGGTCATGAATAAAAGGTTGGGATATTACTTAGTGAAAATATAATTCTGCTTCAATAATTGCTTACTCAGTGTTATACAAGGTGAAACAAACTGGCCCTAACGGCGCCATCTGAAGCCAACATCCACATGTGGGTCTATGACTGGTTTGACACTGCAGTATTTTCCCTGATCAGGTTTCATCAGGTTTGTGTGCCAAAACCAGGAGTGTCTCCAAAAGCCAGAACAGGTGTCAATCTTACAATTATAGTTTTTCTCTGCAACTTTCACTCCCGGTTTTGGCACACAAACCTGATGTAACCTGATCAGGTAAAAAACTGCAGTGTCAAACCAGCCTATGGGGCAGGTTTGACATGGAGTGCCATATTAGGCCACCTTTGCACCACATTGTGTTCAAATCCAGGAGTGTCCTGTGTCTAGAGGACTGGGCAGGAGGTTAATAAAGCATCATGTCAGACCCAATTATGGGCACTGGTCCTGTGTGAACATGGGTGGTGCCAAGCAATGCTGTTAGATGGTCCATAGTGTCAATAAACTTGACCTAATTCTGTCCCATGGTGGTGACCTTCCTCGCCACACATGTGATGAGCTTCATCACACGGCATGACACTGCCAGGTGGCAGTACGGTGCAATTTGTCAATAGACAATACTACATTAGGGCCCAGAGGATTGCAGCAGAACAAGAGCATTGATGAACCACCAGTTTGACAACCATGACACACACAATTGTCAGGCTGGTTTTGTGTGTGGGCAATAAAACTACTACGGCTTGATAAAAGGGCAAAAGCAAGGGGATAGAGGGAAATGCCCCTCCGCCATCATCCAGGGCCATGGCAAACAATGGTCTTGAGAGCCGATCCACCCCGGTCGCCAAAACTACAGATATGGCCCAATTGCCTGACACCATAGTGTCAATTACCACTACCGATATTACAATGTGGAGTGGGAACCCTAATAAAATTATGCAACCGCAACAATGAATCCTTACCTTACTACGTGATCCCGACTGCCCGTCCTTTTTCCTTCGGTTTTTGGACTGTTTTGATTTGGCATGATGCTTCCTTTTCTTGCGCTGCAAGGTGTAAGTAAACAATGGTTTAAAAAAATCAAACGGTATGTTACCAACTAACATGCAGTATGTAGGAAACATGTGACCAAGGCTTATTAATGTGTGGACACACTACAATCCCTGTACTATTCCCTGACAGGAGCATTATTCCATACATACTTACATGATGGGAGCTGGAGTCAGTGCTCTGTGATCTTGAAGAAGACTCCTGGCAGAAAAATAACAGTTAAAATTGAGTGCCCATACATAATGACATATGTCCTAAAGCAAAGTCATATGAGATGAATGGAGTGTGTTATACATTGTGAAAAACACAAAGGACCACTACAACAACTGTCAGCCAGGATGAAAGGATCAAAAAGGCCAGCATCATTTTCAGAAACAAAATATGAGAATAGCATGTGGAAAAGCAGGGAAAAAAGTGGGGTCCAAAAACAACAAAAAAAACCAAAGATGACCAACACGTGGGTTGTATGTGATGACAGACAGTAAAGATGCTGTCACCAATTTTGTACACCACACATGTGGCTCAGATGTGGCACTGGCAGGTGTCAACATATATTCCACCCGACAACATGCAACGTGACACACATGTCCACACATAGAACATTACACAGATTAAAATGGTACACTGTATGGCAGGGTTCACATAAAGGTTTGTACGACATTACACGACCAAACACGACCACAAATGACCAACACAACGCTTATGAGCTACCCAGTGCGGCAGATGTTACACACGGCCACCATTTCAACACATGTAAATCTTTGTCACAAGCCACACATCACATACATTTTGCCTCAGCGCATAGGGGGGAACACTGCATGCTGCGTTCTCCTGTACACTCACCAACACCATACAATATTGCACGTCATATGTGGCTGGTTAACACAATCAACAGCAGGGAGGGAGACCCTTGGGCCCCAGAAGCACTGCACAGCGCAATGACAACACTCTGTATGTTTAAAGCTGATGCACATAAGATATGCTCACAAACTTATTGTGACCATGGCCACATACTGTACTCACTGAGGAGTCTGATGAGGTAGTGTCAGCCTGGCTGGCCCGGTCGCTGTCATCCAAATCAGACATCTGTGTAGAGAACATATGAAGGGGACACACATGTGTAGTTATCTTGGTGACACACGTCCACAGCAGAACCAAAATCTGAAGGAGGCTGGCCAGACTTCCTGGTTTCCACCTTCCCCCTTTGTATTGGCTGCTGGAGGTCACATGACGGGCCCAAATTAAAATTCTGGTGTTCTTGAGACTAATGACAATAGCGGATCCGTTAATGCATGTGTCTTTTATGTCATTGCGTTAACGGATCCGTCACCCATGGGGCCCATATTAAAAAACGCACTTGCGTTTTTCGAAAAACAACAAAAAACACTGCGCTTTTTCAAGGACTGCAAAAACGCAATGCCACTTTTGAAAAACGAGCATACACATCAGTGTACCATCCGTTAACGCATATGCGTTTTTTATTAACAGCTAAAAAATGCATACCATGCAAAAACGGATGGTATGTGTGAACAAGGCCTTACTGTGATCTTTAGGAGGAAGAATGGACAAATCAAAAGCAAGTCAAGAATTTCGGTAGTTTTATTTATTTTTTACGCTGTTCATCGTGCATTATAAGTAATTAGACAGCTTTACATAGATTTTTAGGTTTTGCTACTAATACACTTTTTTATACTTTTTTTAAACTTTTTGCATTGCCGTGTTTTTGCTATTTTTCTGTATTGCCGATGACAGTCAATGTGAGGGCTTTTTTTAAGCATGAATTGAAGATATTTTGACATTATATTTTTGTATATACCGTAACACTTTTTGATTATTTTCTATTCTGCTCTTTGGCAGGCAGACCAAAAACAAACAATTCCGGAATTGTATTTTGTTGTTATGCCGTTCACAGTGTAGTAAGCTTGATGAGACATTTTTATTCTTTGAGTCAGTATGGCTACAGTGAAACCATACTTATGTATCTTTTAAAGTTTTGTTGATTTAACACGACTAAAACAATTTAATAAAAAAAACGAATTGTTGGTTCATTGCTTTATTCTGAAAGCTGTACGTTTTTTATTTCTTTGCCGATAGAGCTAAGTGTAGCCTTATTTTTTGTGGGGCAAGATGTTTCCCTCAATACCATTTTGATGTTCTTTTAACTTTCTGATTGTGTTTTATATCTTTTTATGTCACTGTGATAAAAGAGCTTAGTTTTAATACCCCGTTTTTATATATATATTTATGGTATTCACTGAAGGAGGTAAATAGTGTGATAGTTTTATAAATCGGTTTGCTCCAGATGCAGCAATACCAAATATGTGTACTTTGTTTATTATTCTTTAAATACTGTATTTTTCACTTTATAAAATGCAATGGATTATAAAACGTATGCCAAATTTGGTGAAGGAAAAGAGAAATAAATTATTTTTAACAGAGTCTGTCTTATAATGCCAGTGTTCATTTTGCAATCCCTATATTTGTCCCCCTCATCCTGTATATATATAACCCCTTCCTGGTACATGGTTCCCCATCCTGGAATATAGCCATATCCTGGATATGACCCCGCCATCCTGGATAACTGTAAAAATAAGAATGTGCAAAATAGGGTCTTATCTCAATTACACAATGTCAGCTATTGATGTGAAACTGCTCACCTTGCTCAGTTGTGAGACCCACAACTGGTTAAAAAGCGATAAAGCAGCTGCTGCAGGAACCGCACTTCCACAGATGACCCTGGTCACAACATAGATTTCCTTTGGACGAAGTGCCTCACTGTCCGCGCTGCTGCTCCAGAAAAAGACGAAACCAGGACACGGGGATGTCTGGATCACTGATGCTTTTATTGTCCTACGCATTTTGGAGCCACAAACCGAGCTCCTTCCTCAGGGAACATTCCTGAGGAAGGAGCTCGGTTTGTAGCTCCGAAACGTGTAGGACAATAAAAGCATCAGTGATCCAGACATCCCCGTGTCCTGGTTTCGTCTTTTTCTGGAGCAGCAGCGCGGACAGTGAGGCACTTCGTCCAAAGGAAACCCATCCTGGATATGGCCCCCTTATTCTGCATATGGTCCCTAATCCTGAATATGGACCCCCCATCTTGCATATTGCCCCATCCTGGATATGGCCCCCCAACCTGGATATGGGCCTTCATCCTGGATATGGCCCCCTTATCCTTGTACATGGCCCCCCATCCTGCATATAGACCCTCATCCTTCATATGCCCCCCCATCCTGGTTATGGCCCCCCATCCTGCATCTGGCCCTCCATCCTGCATATGGCCCCCATCCTAGTTATGGCCCCCTTATCCTGGTTATGGCCTCCTTATCTTGGAACTTGATCCCACCTATCCTGCATATGGCCCCCAATCCTTGATATCGCCCCCGTATCATGAATATGGCTTCCTTATCCTGGTTATGGCCCCTTCATCCTATTACATGGCCCCCCTATAATGCATATGCCCCCCCATCCTGTATATGACCCCGTCACTCTATATGCCCCCCTACAGGTGCGCACACTAAAATAATAAATGGCTGATAACTTACCCTCCGCCGCTTCCTGCCTGCAGTATCGCTGCCGTCTTCCTGTGTCTGCACTCGGTATCCAATCATGTGACCGGGGCACACAGAGATGACATCACTGTTCTTTACTGCATCCCGCTGTCCAGCATTGAGGTGCTGGACAGCGGGATGTAGTGTATATTACATGAGTGGGGGCATGTAACCATGGGCTGCCTCTGTAGCCCGCACAAGCCCCCGGAAAACACTCCAGAGCTGCTCCCCTACAGCATAGCATGTATTCAGACTATAGAATACACAACCCACTTTACCCCAAGATTTGGAGTAACAAAATTGCGTTTTATAATCTGAAAAATACAGTATTTATTTATCATTCTTTTGCTAGTGTAATATGTTTTTCATATTATGTACTTTATTCTGTATCATTTTCTCAAATTCTTAACAGTTTTTTTTAACTTTTTACATCTTTTACCAAGTCTCAGGGTAAAACGATCTTTCCCTTGTCTGATTGCTGATTTAATCCCCTTCAATGCTTTAACATTGCAGAACATTAGATTACTGAGTCAGATTAGGGAAGGCATTATACCTGGGTGACTCCACTGCCATTATCTGGCCTGGGGTCACTATGGAGATATGGAGATCACTGGCACAACACAATTGCAATCGCATTGTGCCGGTGGAAGGAAAGAGAGAGCCCTTCCCTCTACATGCAGTTTGATGCCGTCGCTATTGACAGCAGCTTCAGAGGGGTTAAACATCAAGATCAGTCCTAGCACCTGTTGTAGGTGTTGTAGCAAGGTGTCATCTGATGATTTAGCCAATGCTGCATGTGAGCTGATGATATCGTAGCATCATACAGGGGCTGCGGCTTGCGGGAACGCACCTCCCACAATGCCGCACACGTATGGTAGCTGTCGTGAAGGGGTTAAAAAAATCCTGTTTTTATATAATACATAGAAATAAAACTGCAACTTGCTGTAAATATATATAAATATATTTGTAAAGCAATTTTGGCAAACAAATTGCAAAATGACTTAATTTAAATAACACAATTAAGTAAAATTATTTAAAGCAGCTTATTCAAATTTAGCTAAATGAAACCCTTATCAAGTATCTCAGCTGTATTAGCAGATCAGCATAACTACAATTTCAGTGTTGATGAAAAGAATATATGGAAATGTTCCAAACAAAAACAAAATCAACATTAAATTTATCATTTAGGTTCATGATATTTTTCTTGTTTTAATTTATTTCAGCCAATGAAAACACTCTCTAATTATAAGAAACAACTGGCACAAGAATAAATCACCATGACAAGTACCACAGTGTGCATAAAAAAGTTCTACATAGCTAGTAGCTATTTTGTAAGAGACACAAAATATATGAACTTAAATTGTGTAATAACATCATGAAATACTATAAACAAATTTCAAATTAAAATCTTGTACAATATTTGCAAAAGCATAGTATGTAGAGATGAGCGAGTATGCTTGTCACTACTCGGTACTCGCACGAATATCACAGTACTCGAGCTACTCGGTGAGTACCGAGAAATCTCGCAATACTCTTGCTATGCTCAGGGTCCACCTCCCTGCATGTTGGCGCTCTTTTTAGAGCCAGCCCGCATGCAGGGATTGGATGACAGACACTGTAATGCCACAGCCATGTTGGTTGTGGCATTACAGTGATTGGCTGGCCGCACAGTGTGATCAGGTCTTTATAAGGCCAGACCGCGCTGTGCTCGTCACTCTGTGCCATTAGACAGTCAGTGTAGGGAGAGCTGCTACTGATTGAGGGACAGATTTGTGGCCTTTCAGCTAGTGTAGGCACAGAGCTGCCAGTCTATTTACCACAACAGTCCTTCTGAGGACTACTAAAGCAGTATACAGGCAGGCAGGGAGGCAGGGTATCTACCAAACTTCGCTCTGCCAGTATACCAGCCTGCATCACATCTGGGGCTGGTTTCCAGGCTCATCCATCCCAAAAAACGTGCTTTTAGGGATTTATTTATCTCACTATAGGCAGGAGTAGGTTTTAGCTCAAATTAGGGTACACCAAAAGCCTTGTGCTAAAAACCAACTCTTCTCTGCCCTAATTTAGCATCTAATTGCTGCTACTGTAGGTTGCAGCGTTAATTAGGCTACACCAAAAGCCTTGTGCTAAAAATCAACTCTTCTCTGCACTAATTTAGCATCTAATTGCTGCTACTGTAGGTTGCAGCGTTAATTAGGGTACACCAAAAGCCTCGTGCTAAAATCCTACTCTTGTCTGCACTATATGTGCATCTAAGGGTACCTTTACACACGGCTACATTTGTAGCTTGTCACCAGGTAACTTACTGGTTGCAGTGAAATCATGGATACATGATTCCATTTGTACACAGCAACAAGATAGAACCATGTATCCATGATTTCACTGCAACCAGTAAGTTACCTGGTGACAAGCTACAAATGTAGCCGTGTGTAAAGGTACCTTAAGTGCTGTTACTGTAGGTTGCAGCGTTAATTAGGGTACACCAAAATCCTCGTGCTAAAATCCTACTCTTGTCTGCACTAAATTTGCATCTAAGTGCTGCTACTGTCTGTTGCAGCGTAAATTAGGATACGCCAAAAGACACGCTATTGTAGTCAACGTTTGTGTCTGACTAGTCCACCTGCAGGGCCTTAATTTCAAAACTTAGGGTCGTGCTAAAAACATACTCTTGTCTGCACTAAATTTGCATCTTAAGTGCTGCTACTGTCTGTTGCAGTGTAAATTAGGATACGCCAAAAGACACGCTATTGTAGTCAGTGTTTGTGTTTGACTAGTCCACCTGCAGGGCCTTAATTTCAAAACTTAGGGTCATGCTAAAAACATACTCTTGTCTGCAATAAATTTGCATCTTAAGTGCTGCTACTGTCTGTTGCAGCGTAAATTAGGATACGCCAAAAGATACGCTATTGTAGTCAGCGTTTGTGTCTGACTAGTCCACCTGCAGGGCCTTAATTTGAAAACTTAGGGTCGTGCTAAAAACCTACTCTTGTCTGCACTAAATTTGCATCTTAAGGGCCACTTTACACACACCAACTTATCTGTCCAACTTCTGACCAACTTGCTGGTTGCAGTGATATCATGGACACATTGCTCCATTTTGTGGCTGTGTACAAATGTAACAATGTGTCCATGATTTCACTGCAACCAGCAAGTTGGTCAGAAGTTGGACAGATAAGTTGGTGTGTGTAAAGTGGCCCTAAGTTCTGTTACTGTCTGTTGCAGCGTAAATTAGGATACGCCAAAAGACACGCTATTGTAGTCAGCGTTTGTGTCTGACTAGTCCACCTGCAGGGCCTTAATTTGAAAACTTAGGGTTGTGCTAAAAACCTACTCTTGTCTGCACTAAATTTGCATCTTAAGTGCTGCTCCTCTAGGTTGCAGCATTAATTAGGGAACACCAAAAGCCTTGTGCTAAATACCTACTCTTGTCTGCACTAAATTTGCATCTGAGTTCTGCTACTGTCTGTTGCAGCGTAAAATAGGATATGCCAAAAGACACGCTATTGTAGTCAACGTTTGTGTCTGACTAGTCCACCTGCAGGGCCTTAATTTCAAAACTTAGGGTCGTGCTAAAAACATACTCTTGTCTGCACTAAATTTGCATCTTAAGTGCTGCTACTGTCTGTTGCAGTGTAAATTAGGATACGCCAAAAGACACGCTATTGTAGTCAGTGTTTGTGTTTGACTAGTCCACCTGCAGGGCCTTAATTTCAAAACTTAGGGTCGTGCTAATAACATACTCTTGTCTGCACTAAATTGGCATCTTAAGTGCTGCTACTGTCTGTTGCAGCGTAAATTAGGATACGCCAAAAGACACGCTATTGTAGTCAGCGTTTGTGTCTGACTAGTCCACCTGCAGGGCCTTAATTTGAAAACTTAGGGTCATGCTAAAAACATACTCTTGTCTGCAATAAATTGGCATCTTAAGTGCTGCTACTGTCTGTTGCAGCGTAAATTAGGATACGCCAAAAGATACGCTATTGTAGTCAGCGTTTGTGTCTGACTAGTCCACCTGCAGGGCCTTAATTTGAAAACTTAGGGTCGTGCTAAAAACATACTCTTGTCTGCACTAAATTTGCATCTCAGTGCTGCTCCTCTAGGTTGCAGCGTTAATTAGGGTACACCAAAAGCCTTGTGCTAAATACCTACTCTTGTCTGCACTAATTTAGCTGTATACATTCAGCAACACATTGACAATACGCAAGTCCGGTGGCAAGGGACAAGGAACTGGACGTGATGGTGGTGCAGGCAGAGGACGAGCCCGTGTGCAAGCTCGAATTGCGCCACGACAAATGCCCACATCATCTCGCTCGACTTTCTTGTCACAATTTCTAGGTGAGCGCAGCAGTACTCCACTATTAAACCAAGACCAGTGTCAACAGGTTGTTAGTTGGATAGCGGATAATGCTTCCAGTCAGTTTGGCACCACCACAAATACCCTGTCTTCAACACGGTCAAGTGCCAGTAGCCATGAGAGTGGACTGCACATTCCACACCCTGATCCTCCTTCCTCCCACCATGCCGAGTGCCCGGACCCGGACATAACTGATCCCACACTTGGACACTCTGAAGGGCTGTTCATTTATCCATTCGCAGATTCTGGCCTCTCGCCAGCTCCAGATGAAGTGGGTCATGAGGAGATCGTATGTACCGATGCCCAAATATTTGAGCAGCCACGGTCTCACGAAGGCAACAGTGGGAACATGTCTCAGCAAGAGGTGGATGATGATGAGACGCAATTGCCAGAAAGTCAGGAGGAGGACCAGGGTGCGGAAGTGGAAGACGACATGGTGGATGATCCAGTAACTGACCAAACCTGGCAGGAGGACATGCAGAGCGAGGACAGCAGTGCATAGGGGGAGTTAGGCGTAGCATCCCAACAGGCCGGAAGAAGCAGGGTGATGTCCGCAGGTAGAAGGCAGGCAACCGTTCCCCAGAACAACAACATGAGTGATGTTGCCAGTACAACTGCTAGGTCTTCCCGAGTCTGGCTGTTTTTTAAGGTGCCTGCAGATAATTAAAAAAAGGCCATTTACAACACCTGCCATGCCACCATCAGCAGGGGTAGCAAAACTAGCTGCCTGACCACCACCAGCATGATCAGGCACATGGCAGCAAAGCACCTGACTTTGTGGGATGTACAGCAGAGTACAGGAGCATTGTCTGCAGGTGACACCGCTGCGTCTTCCACTGTTGTGCGTGCAAGCCAATCCCCTGTCCATACTGCAGGCGAACATGCCTCCTGTCCTTCCCCAGTACTTGCACAAACAGAAGTAGCACCATCATCAGCCACGTCCTTGTCCCAGCGCAGCGTTCAGTTATCCATACCCCAATCTTTGGAACGCAGGTGCAAATACGCTGCCAACGCCCCACATGCCAGCTTGCGCTGGAAATGTTGCCTTTTAGGCTGGTGGAGACAGAAGAATTCCGCAACCTGATGGCGGCAGCTGTGCCACGTTACTCGGTCCCTATCCGACACTATTTTTCCCGGTGTGTCGTCCCCGCATTACATAAGCACGTGTCCCAAAACATCATACGTGCCTTTAACAAGGCAGTTTCAGGCAAAGTCCAACTAACCACGGACACGTGGACAAGTGCTTGCGGGCAGGGCCGGTACATCTCTCTGACGGCACACTGGGTTAATATTGTGGAAGCCGGGACCCAGTCTGACCTTGGGACAGAAGACGCCTTCCGACACCGAGGATTGCAGGCCCCACAGTGTACAGCTCTGGCACGTCATGCTCCTCAGCCTCCTCCTCCTCCTCTTCTCCCCTTCACCCTCCACAACAGTCCCAAGCTGGAAGCACTGCCTCAGCTAAGCGGCAACAGGCTGTGCTGAAGCTAATATGCATAGGTGACAAACCCCACAATGCTGAAGAGTTGTGGACAGCTCTGAAACAGCAGGCAGATCACTGGCTCACACAGCTGAACCTACAGCCAGGCATGGTCATTTGTGACAATGGCCGCAACCTTGTGGCGGCTCTGAGGTGAGGCGAGCTGACACATGTTCCATGCATGGCCCATGTGCTCAACCTCGTGGTTCAGCGGTTTATTAAATCCTACTCTGAGCTGTCTGATCTGCTCATCAAAGTACGCCGCCTGTGTGCCCATTTCAGAAAGTCACCTACTGCTTCTGCCGGCCTTGCCGGCTTTCAGCGGCGTTTGCACCTTTCCGGCTCACAGACGGGTGTGTGATGTCCCCACGCGTTGGAATTCCACACTGCACATGTTGGTCAGGATTTGTGAGCAGTTGTGGAGTACCAGCATCAACTAGGCCGTCGGTATACGGTTCAAACTCCACACATAAGACCTCAGGAGTGGACATGGAAGTCCGACATATGTACCATCCTCCAAAACATTGAGGACTACACCAAGATGGTGAGCGGCGATAACGCCATCATTACCGTCACCATCCCGCTTCTCTGTCTTCTAAAACGCTCTCTGCTCAAAATCAAAGACGATGCATTGCAGGTGGAGCAGGATGAGTTGCAGCAAGAAAACGTACTGGGTGATTACACACAGCCCAGCCTCATCTCATCCCAACGTGCATTGGAGGACTATGACAAGGAGGAGGAAGAAGAAATGGAGCTACTTTCCTTCGGAATTGACGGTAATACATGCACAACCGTCAGACCGTCGGTTGAGCGGGGATGGCCAGAGAACAGGGGAGAGGAGGAGGAGGAAGAGGAGGAGGCGAGCATGGCCAGTCATGCTGTTGGTGAGGACCCAGAAGTCTTGACTGTTAACAGTCTAGCGCACATGGCTGACTTTATGTTACGCTGCCTGTGTCGTGACCCTCGTGTTATCAAGATCTTGACTAACACTCATTACTGGTTGGTGACACTTTTAGACCCACGCTACAAAGAGAACTTTATTTCTCTTTTTCCCGAAGCGGAGAAGTCTACAAAAATGCTGCAGTATAAGAAGGCCATAGAGGCGGAATTATTTAAAAAATTCCCTTCTGAAAATGCTAGCGACAGAGGTCACGATTCTGTGGACAACCAAGATGTTCGTCAGAGAGAGGCACAAGTACAATCCAGCAGAGGTAGAGGAACACTCTCAAAGATCTGGGACACTTTTCTCAGCACCCCCCGTACCACAGGCCCTGAGGTTCGGGGTAGTGTCACAAGGAATGCAAAGTTTGCAAAGATGCTGAGGGAGTACCTTGCTGATCGTACTAAAGTGCTCCTAGACTCTTCTGTGCCTTATAATTATTGGGTATTCAAGCTGGACACGTGGCAGGAATTGGCTCTCTATGCCTTGGAAGTCCTAGCGTGCCCTGCCGCTAGAGTTTTGTCAGAGCGTGATTTTAGTGCTGCAGGTGGAATCATTACAGATAAACGCACCTGCCTGTCAACTGAAAATGCTGACCGGCTGACTTTAATCAAGATGAACAAGGGTTGAATGGGCATGACTTCACCACACCACCACCAAATGATAGCATAATTTAAATTTGGTGCCGGTAGATTCCCATGCACCTCCGCACACCCACACATCGGTACAGACTTCATGTGTTTGGCTACTTGCTGTACTGCTCCTCCTTCTCCCCATCCGCAACCATCATATAATCAGTGTGACCATGGTTCATGATGCCACAAAAGCATAATTTTTGGACATCATATTTATGATGATGATGCACCTAACCGTTCTAAAGTTAGGCATTAGTTTCATGTATACCCCCAGGGGTAAATGTTTTAGTCCATGCTTCCAGAATGGGCATTAAAAATACAGGAGACCCGCTCCTTTGTAATGGGAACAATTTTTAGAGGCTCTCCTCCATGTTTCATCCCAGGGGCATTGCAATGCCTCCCAATTTTTGGCTTCCCTGACTAGGGAAATAATACAGCAGACTCACTTGCTTCAAATGGGCACATTACTTTATAAGGCTCTCATGCACGTCTCTATCCAGGGGCATTGAATTGCTACCCAATTTTTGGCTTCCCTGACTAGGGAAATAGTACAGCTGACTCACTTGCTTCAAATGGGCACATTAGTTTATAAGGCTCTCATGCACGTCTCTATCCAGGGGCATTGAAGTGCTACCCAATTTTTGGCTTCCCTGACTAGGGAAATAGTACAGCAGACTCACTTGCTTCAAATGGGCACATTAGTTTATAAGGCTCTCATGCACGTCTCTATCCAGGGGCATACTGGTGTCTCCCAATTTATGGCTTCCCTGCCTAGGGCAATACTAAAAAAGACCCACTTGCTTACAATGGGCACATTTTTTGAAAAAGCCCTCATGCACGCCTCTATCCAGGGGCATATTGGTGTCTCCAATTTATGGCTTCCCTGCCTAGGGCAATACTAAAAAAGACACACTGGCTTACAATGGGCACATTTTTTCAAAAGGCCCTCATGCACGCCTCTATTCAGGGGCATATTGGTGTCTCCCAATTTATGGCTTCCCTGCCTAGGGCAATACTAAAAAAGACACATTGGCTTTCAATGGGCACATTTTTTGAAAAAGTCCTCATGCACGCCTCTATGCAGTGGCATCTTGGTGCCTCCAAACCTTTGGCTTCCCAGCCTACGGCAATACTACAGCAGATACACTTGCTTCCAATGGCCACATTTTTTCAAAAGGCCCACATGCACGCCTCTATCCAGGGCATATTGGTGTCTCCAATTTATGGCTTCCCTGCCTAGGGCAATACTAAAAAAGACACACTGGTTTACAATGGGCACATTATTTAAGAGGCCTTCATTTACGTCTCTTCCCAGGGGCATTGGAGTGCCGCACAATTTTTTTTTTTTTAATTTTTACTATAATCCAAAAAACTTACATACACCAACTCTGTATCACAAGTGGGTATGAGCCCTTAATATTTTTTCCATGAAAATCCATTTTGGTTTCATTTTGTAACGTTTTCTTGACAGTCAGTAAAAGTGGCGTAATGGTCTGACAACATTGTTGACATCAGTGACCTTGGGGTCTGAAATGCTTCCAGGGGTCTTCCCCATGCTGTTCCCATGTCATTTCAGCACTGTTCTGATACTTTTGTGACACTTTTAGGCTTTATCCATGCTGCCGGGGGTCATGTCAGAAAAATACTCGGGTCACCCATAGGATAACATTGGGCTCGGTGCTCGGGCCGAGTACACGAGTATCTTGGGATGCTCGGCCCGAGCTTCGAGCACCCGAGCATTTTAGTACTCACTCATCATTAATAGTATGTCTTTTCAGCGAACCTTACACCTAATTTGTGCTGACCAAATCCATGAATTAGACATTACTGTATTGTCCCTGCAATGTATGCTTTACTCTGAAAGGCTGTCTTGAGATCAGTCTGCGTACACGCTGCTTCCAGGTGCCATTTCTTTAAAGCCTGCACAGTTAACATTTACTTGGATTGGAAGGCTCCAGCGTTGCAACCCAAGCATCATCACCAGGATTTCTCCTGCATTGCAGGTAGTCCAGGACTCTCACCGCGCCACCTGCCCTAGTGACCTACTTCTGTTAGTGCCAGAAGGCTCCTGCCTTGTTACAACCGCAACATCACTGGGATGTCGCCTGCTTTGCTAGTAGTATGAGACACTTACTGCAACGCCAGCAGCTGTGCCCTACTTCTGTCATCACCAGAAGGGTCCTGCCTCGTTACAACCGCAACATCACTAGGTTGTCTCCTGCATTGCTAGGAGTACGAGATACTTACTGCAATGCCCGCAGCAGCACACACTGTCACATTGCCATTGGACTCGGTGGCTGGTGTTCCTTCCTCGGCCGCTGGGGGGCGCCGTATTCCTTCGGCTGATGGTGCTGGTGATAGGAGGGCCTTGTCTTCATATGGACCTGCTCCTTTGATGCCTGCCTCTGTCGCTGAACGCCGCCGTGTTTCTCCTTTGGGTGAAGTTGGTTTCACATCGCCATTGGACTCGGTGGCTGGTGTTCCTGCCTCGGCCGCTTGGAGGTGGCAGATTCCTTCGGCTGAAGGTGACGGTGATAGGAGGGCCTTGTCCTCATATGGACCTGCTCCTTCAACGTCTGCCTCTGTCGCTGAACGCTGCCGTGTTTCTCCTTTGGGTGATGTTGGTTGCAGAGGAGCAGGCCCTGCAGAGGTGTCTGATAGATGCAGCCTTCGTTCTTCTGTCAGAAGTGGGGTGGTTGGTGCCAGTCGTGCATCACCATCTGGCCTGGTTCTAGGGGCGGTCGGGATGAGATCATCAGGCGGTGAGCTACAGCCTATGGGAGGTAACCGCGCCTTTCAAATACTTTGGAGCCTGTCTTGCAGGCCGCCAAATATAGTCTTGGTTCCCCAGTGATATAGTGTGTGTTTAGTTTTGACTCTGACCTTTGCCTGGATTTTCGACTCTGCTACAGCCTGACGATTTTGTACCTTAGCTGCCCTCTTGGTTTTGACTCGGACTCCTGACTACGTTTTTCGGGTCCTGATTTTTTTCACTTCCTTGCGACCTTTCTTCTCTGCTGCTCATAATAGGCAGCTACCCCCTGGGCTCCGCTGTAATTTCAGATCCCTGTACTAGGGGTTAAGGGTTAAGGGGTTTCTCAGGGTGCTGCCTTACCAGCAGCTCAGCCTCACAGCGGATGGTTTTCACACACACCTTCTGTTATCACAAGAATGCTCCTGCCTTGCTACCCCTGCAACATCTCTGGAATGTCTCCTGCATTGCTGTTACCCCTCGGGGGTCTGCCGCAGGGTTCCAGCGCCCTCTGCTGGAGTAGCGTCTTCCTTGCCGTATGCTCCCCGGGTACGCGCACCTGTCTCCAGCCGCAGGGGTCCAGGACTCTCTGCTTGAGCAACATTGCTCCTCTCACTTCTGGTACCACTGCTTGTGCACATGAAACTGTCTCCTACTCAGTTTCTGCTGGAGAGACTGCAGGGATCTGGCCCTCCCCCCAGCCAATCACCATGCCGCTGTGTCCTGCCAATCAGGACTGCCCTGCTCTGATATAAACCTCCTGTTTCCAATCAGTCGGGGCCAGGGCAATCTACTCCCTAGTGAAGCTGTCACTTCTGGTCTGTCAGGTCGTTCCTTATTTGGTCTGTTACCTGAATTCTCTGTGTTACTTCCTACAGATTCCTGCCCTGCCGGCTCCTTGCTGACCTCCGTGTTCCTGGCTGGTTTCCCGGATCTCTCCAAGCTGGTCTCTGTCTCAAGCCTGGCTCCGGATCCCCTGTGTTCCGTGTTCCCCGTGTTCCTGGTTCCCTGTATTCTTGGCCCCCGTGTTCCCAGTTTCCCGTTTCTTATTGTATACCCGGTTGCTGTGTTGTTACCACGTCACCTGGGGTCGGTTGAACACCAGTGTCCTCTGCATTGGCCCCTCCGAGGTTGGTACCGGCGGGATCCCTGTATAGGGGTTAAGCGCTCCGGGGCCTCCTTCGCTGGGTTTCCAGTGTTGCAACCTTGTGGCCCTCCCCAGGGGCGGGGGGTCTTGTGTTGTTGTTAATAAACCTGTTGACTCTACGGTACTTGTCTGCCTCTCTATCACCCGGTATCAGCATCCGCTTTACGCGGTCCAGTGGGTCCATGTGTGAGTCCGTCAGTAGGACGTGACAAATGCTAGGAGTACGAGATACTTACTGCCACGCCCGCACCAGTGCCCTACTTCTGTCATCACCAGAAGGCTCCTGCCTCGTTACAACTGCAACATCACTGGGATGTCTGCTGCATTGCTAGGAGTACGAGACACTTACTGCAATGCCCGTAGCAGCGCCCACCTTCTGTCATCACCAGAATGCTCCTGCCTTGCTACCCCTGCACCATCTCTGGAGTGTCTCCTACATCGACGGGAGTCCAGGACACTCACAGCATTACTCGCAGCATCGCCCCCATCAATGACCTACTTCTGTCACTGCCATCAGCTCCCATGCAGCAGGGACAATGTCTTGTATCTTGTGACTTTGCTCCACCGTGCCCCCAGTCCAGGTAAACTACAATCGGATTATAAGACCCAAATTTTTGAAAGGAAAAGTTTGTTTTATAATCTAAAAAATATGTATTACTTGGAAAGGCAGCAATATTTCAAAAGAAAATAATCATAGCTGCAATTACACAGCAAGGGTTTGATTCATGCTGCCAATGATTCGGGCACCATGAATCAGATGACAGGTTCCCCTTACAACTATACTTTTAACCCAAGTAAAGCAACAATTTTATATACACAATATAACAGTATAATATAACTGCCAGCTTCTCTGTCAATGTACTTTGGTATTCTGAGACCACTTCCCTGCTTTTGAATAGACTAGCCAATTAAAGCGTAATAAAAAATGTTTTGTAATTTGGTTTTAAATGGTAAAGAAATATGTAATTGATGTGCTAAAGGGGTTTTCCACTGCAGCTTAAGTGTACTACACAACAATAATAATAATAACTAAAAATCTTACCTGCCAGACCACTGCAATCAGTGGACATTAGTTGGCTGAATCCTTCAAACTTCTGGCAAATGGAACGCTTTAACCTTACAGAACTGTGAGCATTGCATTCAATCCGTGGCTATTGACTGGATACAGCACTCATGTGATATAACAAAGACTTAAAGGGTACTTTTTCACGCTGCAACCGCGGTGAGAAATATTGACGGCGATATGTCGCCCTGGCACCATCGCCTCCCAGTTGCTGCGTGTAATTTGGGAATTTGGCGGCGATAAAAAACCTGTCGCCTGATTCCAAATTCAAAGCACTGCTCCAAAATCAGAGGCAATCATGAAGGCGAGATTCTTGGCTTTTGGTGTGCCACAGCATGCTGGAGTCCACGCCCTGTCTGCGATGATTGGTGGTGGCTACTGTGTTCCCATTGGCTATCAGTTCCCAGGGCGCCATATTTCAAGAGCTGTCCGTTCAGCAACACACACATCTTCAATTGCGTCATGTTTTAGTCAGCCTTTCAGAGCAGGCTGCCAATCATAGCGCAATTGCGTTGTCCAATGAGCGTGTTTGGGGCGCGGTGTAAACCAGTCTGGCACGCCTATGTTCTCCCTGCACTGAATATGTACGCCCACATTCCTTTGGGGATTGCGGCGTGTGAAGCGGCGAGGGAAGTCAACCGGATTGGTTCCGCTGTGGGTGAGGCGATTTCCAGGGCGACACATCGCCTTAGGTTGAGGACGAAATTGCGGCGTGTAATGGTGCATTCGGTGATCTAAGGTGACCATGAAAAATGTGCTCGCGGACGTTAGATCGCCTCACATCGCCACCAAAAATTGCGGCGTGAGAAGGTACCCAAAGACTTACATCCGCCTAGGAATTGCAGTGTGGACATTGCAGCAGTGGCGTAAATCTGGTTGGTGAGTATATTTTTTTAGGTTATTTGAGGCAATTAAGAAGTGGTTGTTCCAATAGTGACAATTCTTTTAACCTGCCATAATTTGTACAAGGCGTCTGGACCCTTACTATGAACATGAAATATTTAATTTCATTGGCTAGAAGAAAACCATAACAATATAAAAATACACATTTTTTTTAAAATCAATATCTAGGACAATATCTTAAAAATTAAAAATTCACAAAATAAATATGCTATTTTTTTAATAAAATAGGGCCGGTGAACTTTATATATTCTTTACTCTGATACCCTGAAAGGAGGAATACTAATCTTGAAGTAGAAAGAAAAGTACAGTAGATTAAGATTCTCCACATTCATTAGGATGTATGTGGAACTTAATACATTTGCTACATATTTTAGCTGCTGTGCAACACACCAAGAAATGTAGTCCAGTCAGAAATCAGTACATACTTTTTCACAATTTACACAACTTTTCCATGATCAAATATAATGTATTTTCCTGCTGTGCATGGCCATACCCTATTCCAGAAAACTTCAAAAAGTTTCTGGAACTGGCAGGGTCTCACAAAAAAAGATGTTCTAGTAAAAGAATACACAAATACACCACAATCATTGATTATTCAGGACTTATGACTATAAACAGGTTTTAAATATGAGAAAAATACTATGATTTAGTAAAATTGTACTACGTTTAAAATTGTCAAAAGGATAGCATTTAAAGACATTTGTATTATAGATGATCTAGGACAAAATAGTGGTTCCTTTATGTTTTTTTTTTTAGGTTAGGATCACATATAACCAGAGCTACGTCAATATTTACATTTATTCTTTAAGTGGTGATGTGCAAACCCAAACTGTAATGTTTGAGGTCCTTACCGGACACCTTGTATCTGATTATAGACCCCAAAACACAGACTTTTCGGGGAAGTCTTTGTTGAGGCCCCGTTGCATGCTGCGATGTCCCAGCGATCCAACCAACGATCGGGATCACTGGGACATCGCTATCTGATCACAGGTGAGCTGTCACACAGGCAGACTCACCAGTGATTAGTGACCAGCGAGAACACTGGTAACCAGGGTAAACATCGGGTAACTAAGCATAGCGATGCGCTTAGTTACCCAATGTTTACCCTGGTTACCAGCGTCCCAGTGTGTATATGCAGCACTGGGCATCAGCTGGGAGGTCGATGATCGTTGGTGTCCCGCTGTCACACACGCCGATGCTGGCTGCCCAGCGGGACACCAACAATCAAAAATACACTGAAAAAGTACCCTAAAAGTGATTAAAAGTTGTTAAAAATATTAAAATTACATACTCACCTGTCCGACGCCTGCACCGGGACCGGCAAAGAAGACATCGGATCGCTGGACAAGGACCTGTGGCGAGAGTTTCCGGCCGCCATCTTGGTTTCGCCCTGTGCCCAGCGGCGACAAGCAAGATGGTGGTCGCGAAGTCACGCCTCGTGAGAGTTCCCGGCCGCCATCTTGGTTTCACCCTCTGCACAGCGGCGACATGCAAGATGGCGGCTGCGAAGTCACGCCTCGCGAGATTTCCCGCCCGCCATCTTTAATGTCGCCGCTCTGCACAGCCCGAAACCAAGATGGCAGCCGGGAACTCTAGCAACACTTCCCGGCCGCCATTTTGAGTTACCTCACAACGCTGCTGCGCCGCCCTCAGTCTTCCCGGCCGCCAATTTGACTCCTGGCATTGTTACCTCACAACTCTCAGTATTTATATATATATTACATATATATATGTATACATATTTATAGATATACACTTGCTACTGGTTGCATTTGGTGCCTGCTGCAATACCCTGCAGTCTGACCTCCCTATTTATATATATATATATATATATATATATATATATATATATATACCATTTCTACTGCCAGCATTTGTCACCTGCTTACAACAGCCTAGGGTCTGACCTCCCTATTTATATATATACCATTGCTACTGGCCGCATTTGGTGCCTGCTACAATAGCCTGGAGTCTGACCTCCGTATTTATATATACCATTGCTACTGGCAGCATTTGGTGCCTGCTACAACAGCCTGGAGTCTGACCTCCGTATTTATATATATACCATTGCTACTGGCCGCATTTGTCGCCTACTACAACAGTCTCGAGTCTAACCTCCCTATTTATATATATACCATTGCTACTGCCCGCATTTGGTGCCTGCTACAATAGCCTGGAGTCTGACCTCCGTATTTATATATATACCATTGCTACTGGCCGCATTTGGTGCCTGCTGCAATAGCCTGCAGTCTGACCTCCGTATTTATATATATACCATTGCTACTGGCCGCATTTGGTGCCTGCTACACCAGCCTTGAGTCTGACCTCCGTATTTATATCTACTATATAATTGCCGTAGGCATTTTCGTGTCGGGCCCCGAAAACGCCGTGGCTTTGTCACTATGTGACGTCACCACGCGCGAGCAATGTCCGCGAAGCGGCCATTGCGAGTCGCTGGCCGAAAATAGAACCAGAGGCTCGGCCACAAAGTTAGCGATTTACCGCTGAGGTAGCGCGAGCAATGGCCGCGAGGCCATTGCGAGTATCTACCTCAGCCGCCACACCTGCCGCAAGTCCCCCTATACTTTCTATGGGGATCAATTGCGAGTCGCTGTGTAGCGCGAGCAATGGCCGAAAATAGAACCAGAGGCTCGGCCACAAAGTTAGCGATTTACCGCTGAGGTAGCGCGAGCAATGGCCGCGAGGCCATTGCGAGTCGCTACCTCAGCCGCCGCACCTGCCGCAAGTCCCCCTATACTTTCTATGGGGATTACCGCAACCGCGCCGCAAGTGTAACGGTTATGCGGCGAACGCGGCAGATGCGATTACACTTGCGGCGCGGTTGCGGTAATCCCCATAGAAAGTATAGGGGGACTTGCGGCAGGTGCGGCAAGTGCGGTTTTGCACTTGCGGCAAGTGCGGTCGCGAAAAAAAAACGCAGTCAGCCGCGGTTTTTTTCGCGGCCGCACCTGCCGCAAGTGCAAAACCGCACTTGCCGCACCTGCCGCAAGTCCCCCTATACTTTCTATGGGGATTACCGCAACCGCGCCGCAAGTGTAACCGCATCTGCCACGTTTGCCGCATACGCGGCACATGCAGTTACACTTGCCGCGCGGTTGCGGTAATCCCCAAAGAAAGTATAGGGGGACTTGCGGCAGGTGCGGCAAGTGCAGTTTTGCACTTGCCGCAAGTGCGGCCGCGACAATCTTAAAAAAAATGTTAAAAAATTTAAAAATATTCTATTACTGCTAATTATAATGCTATTAATGCTAATAAAAAGTCCTCACCCCCCCTCAAAAAGTCCTCACCCCCCAAAAAAGTCCTCACAACCCCCAAAAAAGTCCTCACCCCCCCCCCAAAAACGTATTCACACCCCCCAAAAAGTATTCACACACCCCAAAAAGTATTCACACACACCCAAAAAGTATTCACACCCTCCCAAACAGTATTCACACACCCCAAACAGTATTCACACACCTCCAATAAGTATTCACACCCCGCAAAAAGTATTCACACCCCCCCCAAAAAGTATTCACACCCCCGCAAAAAGTATTCACACACCCCCAAAAAGTATTCACAACCCCCCAAAAAGTATTCACACCCCCCAAAAAAGTATTCACCCCCCCCAAAAAGTATTCACACCCCCCAAAAAGTAATCACACCCCCCAAAAAAATATTCACACCCCCACACAAAAAGTATTCACACCCCCCAAAAAAGTATTCACACCCCCCAAAAAGTATTCACCACCCCGCAAAAAGTATTCACACCCCCCCAAAAGTATTCACACCCCCCAAAAAGTATTCACACACCCCCAAAAAAGTATTCACACCCCCCAAAAAGTATTCACACACCCCAAAAAGTATTCACACCCCCCAAAAAGTATTCACACCCCCCCAAACAGTATTCACACACCCCCAAAAAAGTATTCACACCCCCGTAAAAAGTATTCACACCCCCCCAAAAAGTATTCACACCCCTGCAAAAAGTATTCACACCCCCCCAAAAGTATTCACCACCCCCCAAAAAGTAATCACACACCCCCAAAAAGTATTCACACACCCCCAAAAAGTATTCACACCCCCCCAAAAAGTATTCACACCCCCTCAAAAAGTATTCACACCCACGCAAAAAGTATTCACACCCCCCAAAAAGTATTCACACCCCCGCAAAAAGTATTCACCCCCCCCAAAAAGTATTCACACACCCTCAAAAAGTATTCACACCCCCCCAAAAAGTTTTCACACACCCCCAAAAAGTATTCACACACCCCCAAAAAGTATTCACACACCCCCAAAAAGTATTCACACCCCCGCAAAAAGTATTCACACACCCCCAAAAAGTATTCACACACCCCCAAAAGTATTCACACACCCTCAAAAAGTATTCACACCCCCCCAAAAAGTATTCACACCCCCCAAAAAAGTATTTACACACCACCAAAAGTATTCACACCCCCCAAACAGTATTCACACCCCCCCAAAAAGTATTCACACACCCCCAAAAAGTATTCACACCCCCCAAAAAGTATTCACACCCCCCCAAAAAGTATTCACACCCCCCCAAAAAGTCCTCACACCCCCTACACACACCCTACACACTACTATAATCAAATTAATGCACGTTCTAGAATCCCGATGCATTTGCATCGGGCTCACAGCTAGTATATAATAATTCTACTGCCTGCTTTTGGTGCCTGCTACTATAGCCTGGAGTCTGACCTCCCTATTTATATATATACCATTTCTACTGGCCGCATTTGTCGCCTGCTACAATAGCCTGGAGTCTGACCTATCTATTTATATATATACCATTTCTACTGGCCGCATTTGTCGCCTGCTACAACACCCTGGAGTCTGACCTCCCTATTTATATAATATATATACTGCTACTCACGTTTATAACGACGTTCAGCACACCATTGTGCAGCTCATACTTATAAAACACCTACCCGATCTGTCATCAGTACCGCTGCATATGTTGAACAACAAATAACACTAAAACAAACCTTTATAAAAAACATTCTCTTCTACACTGCAGTATCTGTATAAGGATCAAAACCACTATGAAAAATAATTTTATTAACCACTGCATTATATCTATAAGGACCAATAAGACTTGAAAACAACTTTTTTTCTCTACTGCTCAAAATCTCTACAAAAACCAATACACCAACATGGGTCATAACAAAAAGTATGCCAATGACACAGACAAGAAAGCTGCTTTAGCACAACGTCAACGAAAACGCCGTGCTAACGAGACCCCTGAGGAAAATAAGCATCGTCTGGACAATATGAAGGCTTATTTTCAACATCGCCTTACCCACGAGTCACCTACATCTAAATCTATTCGCTTAGCACAAGCTGCCTCTTCACGCCAAAAACAATGACAACATACACCTTCTACCTCTTCATTGATAGTCCCCTCACACCTAGATGCTTCCACTTCTGCATGTGACACTTCGACGTCTACAGCCTTCTCCCACATGCCTTCTCAATACTCTATTTCCTCACTACCAATCCCACTAGTGCTCTATACAGACCCACACTTTCTTCACTCTCAAGCTCTGACTCTAAGCCACAATCAAGTGACACCACAACCCCCACGACTCCTATACATTGCTCTCCACAAAAACGTATGCATGCAATGTATATTGCATTTGTGGTTCACTTGCGGCAGGTGCAGCAAACATGGTTTCGGCAGTTTCCGCAGCAAAAACTGTGCTTACCAGCGGATTTTTAGTGGCCGCATTTGCTGCAACTGCTGAAGCCGCGTTTGCCGCATCTAGAGCAAGTTAACCGCAAGTCCCATATACATTGCATGGGACTTGCTGCAAGTGTGCCGCAGTTAGTAGAGATGGGCGAGTCCTAAAAGACTCGGAATCGCAAGACCCCAACGAGTCCGAGTCAAGGACTCGGGACTCGTTGCGAGTCCAGCGAGTCCAATGTTAATGAATAGGGAACCGAGTAATAGCGAATAATGACATTTACAACTCGCTGATGTGTCTCTGAAAGTGTGCGAGTCCAAACTCGCTGGTTTTTCTCTTATTTTGAGGCTTGGAGCCGATGATGCGAGGGAAGCGATTCTCCAGCACACACCATGCTTTAAGGAAACAGGAAACGAGTCGCGCTGACAGGCGCACACACAGAGCAATCCATTCATCATTGCAATCATGGCAGCAGGCCGTGGCACGGTGAACACACTGCGTCTTATTGCACTTGTGGAGGCTCGTCCATTTCTATGGCTCCCTACAGATCCTGACTATGGGGATACGACCCAAATTAATACAGCCTGGAGAGAGATCGCCCAAGAGATGTTCCCTGCATTCCATCGGAGTGACCATGAGGAACAGAGCAATCTAAGTAATTTAAATGAGTTCATACGTTATATATTGCATTTACTGTATATATACTCGTGTATAAGCCGACCCGTGTATAAGCCGACCCCCCTATTTTTGCCCCCAAAAACTGTGAAAACATATTGACCGCCATCCTGGTATACAGCGGCTATCACTGGTAGACAGCCCCCCAGCAGAGTATACACCTCCCCCTGCAGAGTATACAGGCCCCCAGATGGGTATACATGCCCCCATATTGTGGTATACAGGCAGGGGCGGACTGGCCCAGGTGCCACGGGTCATGCGGCTGCAGGAGCCTGAATAATCCGCGTGTCCCTGAAGCAGCAGGCGGAAACGGAAGCTCCTGGCCGCGCGATGACGTCATCAGCGCGCGGCTGCGTCCGGGAGTGAGCGTCTGTGAGTGGCGTGCGGCTGCGACTGTTAGCGAGCGGCTGTGAGGAGCGCGAGGCTGCGGCTGGGAGCAAGCCATAGGAGAATTCGGGAGCTGCGGTGACTGTGAGGCGGCCGCCAGTCATCACCCCCCCCCACCCCCCGTCCTCACCTGTGTCGGGCCGGTGAGGGAGGGTTGCCACCCAAACTGTAGGGTGCCAGTCAGTCCCTGTATACAGGGCCCTCAGTGTGTGTACAGGCCCCCCCAGCAGTGGGTATACAGGGCCCCCAGCAGTGGGTAGACAGTGGCCCAGTGGGTTTACAGGGCCCCCAGCAGTGGGAATACAGGGCCCCCATAGCAGGGTATACAGGACCCTGAATGTGTTATCATGCTCCACCGCATAGTTGCCTATATTTGGATGGGGTCACAACAGTACACTTAGTTTAAGGTCTGATCCTCCTGGCTCTTACGGCCAAGGGGTTGGGTGTATATAAATACCACTAATGACCAGAGTCTGGTGCCCGCACTATTACATTCTCTATGCGTTGACATGTGTCCTGCCTCATTTGTGATTGTGGCCACGTGAGCTCAATGTCCGTAATGCTGTTGATGATGTTCCACACTGTCGTGTCACTGTGCCTTGTATACACATTACACACACAAAATGAATAAAATGTTATTGTTGATTTGTACACATACTTTTGTTGTTTCAAATATTACACATCTCTAAACCCGGTTTGAAATCATTTCACAGTTGACCATCTTAAAAAACGGTGGAGGAGCTGCCGGGACCAGCATAGGAAGCAGTACCGGCAGTACTCAGAGAGAGAATCGGGAGCCGCTCCATTGCTGAACCACTACCATTTTTACGGCTGTCCTTCCTTCACCCGGTGGCCCGTATGCCAAGGTATGTGTCTGCAGCACTGTTGTGTACAATTAGTATTATTTATTAATATATACATTAGGTTCCAATTCGGCTCTGTGGGTAGCAGAGTATACACGTGGCTCTGTGGGTAGCAGAGTATACAGGCGGGTCTGAGGTAGCAGAGTATACAGGCGGCTCTGTGGGTAGCAGAGTATACAGGCGGGTCTGAGGTAGCAGAGTATAAAGACGGCTCTGTGGGTAGCAGAGTATACAGGCGGGTCTGTGGGTAGCAGAGTATACAGGCGGGTCTGAGGTAGCAGAGTATACAGGCGGCTCTGTGGGTAGCAGAGTATACAGGCGGGTCTGAGGTAGCAGAGTATAAAGACGGCTCTGTGGGTAGCAGAGTATACAGGCGGGTCTGTGGGTAGTAGAGTATACAGGCGGCTCTGTGGGTAGCAGAGTATATAGGTGATGAGAATAGGGTTAATAGATGGTGCTACAGTGTTGGGGCGTGCTAGAGGGAGCAGAGATCCGATTACTGCCATCATTACTGACCTTATTAAAGATAGCGGCCGCAGCTGAATGACATCATGGCAAAGGTAAACATGGGGTGTGGTTAGCTGCAGGAGGTTAGTGAGAGGTGTGGGTTGTTTGGCAGACGGCGTGGTGTGGGCGGGGTGAGCGCGGCTCCTGCGTCAGATATGCTGCGAGCGCGGACCCGCGGCAGATCTCCAGGAGCAGAAGACGTGTCCGGTACGTCCGTAGCCCCCGGCCTCCCCGTTGTCCGCACACACAGCCCCGCTGTGACCTCTGCAGTGTCACAGGCCCCGGCGGGCGGCTGTCATCTCCTCCTGACACTGACCTCCTCCTGATTTGATTGTCTGTGTTGTCCCCCCCCGCTGTCAGCATCAGTGATCTGCTAAGACCTGTGGGTGCACAGACGGGGGAAGTACAAATGCCAGCATGCCGGGGCGGATGGGGCGCTGTCAGGGGCGCAGGTCTTGCTGTGAGCGGAGGGCGCGAGGCCGCTCGAGAAAACGCTATAGCGGCTGTGTGAGTTAAGCGTCTGCGGCTCGCGAAGGCGCATACGCGTCTCCGCTCGCAGTGACGCTAAGGAGTTTGGGATTCGGCTACAGTGCCGGAATTTCAAACTCCCGATTATATAAATAGATTATATATATATATTGTATACGTTTCAACCCCTTCCCTGCTTTATATAGATGATATAAGCTAAAAGTTTTGTAAATTAAGTATGTCAAGTTAAAAGTGAAGTCAGGGGGACTTTTTTTTTTCATGTGAACCATTGGTGTTATTGATCGTCTAGATTAGATGGGATGGGGGGGGTGGGTGGTAATCAGGGGGGGAAAAATTATGTATTATTATGGAATTAGCAAACAAAGTCACGTATTCCTTTATGTTATGTACAGTTGGTTATTCTTTCATAATAATAACAAATATCTGATTAAGAATACACAGATACACAGAGTCTAAAAAGCGTGCAACTTAATGTTTGACCTATGTTTTTGTTTCCAAATGCAATGCATTCACCAAATTTTTTTTTACTTTACCCACAGAGAAGCTTACTACAGAGGGCGGCGTGGTGCTATCCCTCCACCTCCAAACAGAAGGCGGCGTGGAGAAAACCCACCACCACCACTACGGCCGCCGCCACCACCACCACCGCCGTCGCCGCCACCACCACCACCACCATCGCCGCCAGCAGCGCCAGGGCCAGCACCACCACCGCCCCACCAGCGGCCGGGCCAGCACCACCACCGCCGCCACCAGCGGCAGGGCCATCACCACCACCACCGCCGTCGCCGCCACCACCACCACCACCGCCACCAGCGGCAGGGCCAGCACCACCACCACCGCCACCAGCGGCAGGGCCAACACCACCACCGCCGCCACCAGTGGCAGGGCCAGCTTATGGTCCGATCCCTGGGTCACTTCATTCAAGTGTTAAACAGAGTAATGCTGACTTTGCCCGCAGTATAATACCATTCATGGATAATATTCCATTTGACAGGCTACTGCGGGCAAGGTCAGCATTACAGATAGTGCTTGAAGCCTGTCAGCCCACTAACGACCCAGGTGATGTTTTCCAATATTTGGATGGGTGGAAAATATCGGCCTCTAACAGGCTAGGCAGGCCCACAACACGGGACAGCCATGTGCCACCCCACAGGGCTATACCGAATTTGCCTCACTGCCAGTGGCCACCTAACAGGGACCTACCACCGTTCCCTACACCTGTGCAGAGGATCCACCCTGAAGGGTTCGGCCAGGCCATACGTGGGGCCCTTGACCTTTTAGAAGACGGACAGCCCACCTACCAGGACCTGTAGGGCTCCATTTGTTGGTTACTACTTTAATTTTAAGAGGTTGTATTTTTGGGAATGTCCAACCAGTTCTGCCATTTTTTTTTTGAAACACAGTTTTAAAAAAAGCTTTGTGTCTGTCTTTTTTCAAGGAATGAATGTGTAGTTTTTTTTGTGGGTGGGCTTCAAGTCATCATAATTATTATAATTATTATTTATTTATATAGCGCCGATAGGTTCCATGGCGCTTTACATGAGGAAAAGGTAGACAAGGACAAGTACAATAAACATAGACAATAAGGTCATACAGGTACAAGAGTAGAGGACCCTGTACGCGTGGGCTCACATTCTACGAGGGGTGGGTGGGGATACAATAGGGTGGGGAAGGTGTCGGTCGTGGGGCGTGTAGCGGGGTCTCATGGCAGGTTGTAGGCCTGTCGGAAGAGGTGAGTTTTTAGGTGTCTCTTGAAGGTTCACAGGGTAGGCGACTGACTGATGAGGTGGGGCAGGGAGTTCCAGAGCATGGCGGATGACCGGGAGAAATCCTGTATGCGGTTGTGGGAAGAGGAGATGAGGGTGGACTGTAGGACAAGTTCTTGGGATGAACGCAGGTTGCGTGAGGGATGGTATCGGGAGATCATGTCGGAGATGTATGGTGGGGATCGGTTGTGTAAGGCTTTGAATGTCATGGTCAGTGTTTTAAAGTGAGCTCTCTGTGGGGCGGAGGGGCCAGTGAAGGGCTTGGCAGAGGGGGTAGGCAGGGGAGTAGCGTGAGGACAGATGGATTAGTCGGGCAGCAGAGTTTAGTATAGATTGGAGAGGTGCAAGAGAGTTGGCAGGGAGACCTATGCGAAGGAGGTTGCAGTAGTCAAGGCGGGAGATGATGAGGGCATTTATGAGTGTTTCAGCAGTGTCAGGATTGAGGAACGACCGAATTGGTTAAATATTTTTGAGTTGGAGTCACAGGGACTTGGTTAGGGACTACAGGTGGGGCTTGAAGGAGAGGGAGGAGTCAAGGATTACCCCGAGACATTTGGCGTGGGGGACAGGGGAGAGAGCATCATTAGCAAGTACTTTACGGCCCGCATGGCGCATGAAGTCACCTTGGTTACTAAGTGTCAAATCATGACTCCACATACAACTGTTGCTGACAAACAGTGCCTGTGTTTGGGGGGTTACTTTATGCCTCGCTATGGCAACAAGACTATGAACACACATGTGAGAGGCTGAGACGTCTACATGCTACACATCGCGTCTACGCGTTTTCTATGGAGCGTACAGTGGGACCCTTCACCAGGCTCCAGCAGGATGATAGTACAAGCAACGCCCACGATGCAGGCATAGGATTGGTGCCTCGAAAAATTAGCCCAAGGGGCTGTTTGCCATTTTTGGTATAAATGTAGGCCTAAGGGCCATGAAAAGCTTGTTAGCCAGGGTGTCTCCAAAACCATGATAAGCTTGTTAGCCTGTGTGGCTCAAAAAATTAGCCCAAGGGGCTGTTTGCCATTTTTGGTATAAATGTAGGCCTAAGGGCCATAAAAAGCTTGTTAGCCAGGGTGTCTCCCAAACCATGATAAGCTTGTTAGCCTGGGTTGCTCAAAAAATTAGCCCAAGGGGCTGTTTCCCATTTTTGGTATTAATTTAGGCCTAAGGGCCATGAAAAGCTTGTTAGCCAGGGTGTCTCCCAAACCATGATAAGCTTGTCAGCCTGGGTGGCTCAAAAAATTAGCCCAAGGGGCTGTTTCCCATTTTTGGTATTAATTTAGGCCTAAGGGCCATGAAAAGCTTGTTAGCCAGGGTGTCTCCCAAACCATGATAAGCTTGTTAGCCTCGGTGGCTCAAAAAATTAGCCCAAGGGGCTGTTTGCCATTTTTGGTATAAATGTAGGCCTAAGGGCCATGAAAAGCTTGTTAGCCAGGGTGTCTCCAAAACCATGATAAGCTTGTTAGCCTGTGTGGCTCAAAAAATTAGCCCAAGGGGCTGTTTGCCATTTTTGGTATAAATGTAGGCCTAAGGGCCATAAAAAGCTTGTTAGCCAGGGTGTCTCCCAAACCATGATAAGCTTGTTAGCCTGGGTGGCTCAAAAAATTAGCCTAAGGGGCTGTTTCCCATTTTTGGTATTAATTTAGGCCTAAGGGCCATGAAAAGCTTGTTAGCCAGGGTGTCTCCCAAACCATGATAAGCTTGTTAGCCTGTGTGGCTCAAAAAATTAGCCCAAGGGGCTGTTTGCCATTTTTGGTATAAATGTAGGCCTAAGGGCCATGAAAAGCTTGTTAGCCAGGGTGTCTCCCAAACCATGATAAGCTTGTTAGCCTCGGTGGCTCAAAAAATTAGCCCAAGGGGCTGTTTGCCATTTTTGGTATAAATGTAGGCCTAAGGGCCATGAAAAGCTTGTTAGCCAGGGTGTCTCCCAAACCATGATAAGCTTGTTAGCCTGTGTGGCTCAAAAAATTAGCCCAAGGGGCTGTTTCCCATTTTTGGTATTAATGCAGGCCTAAGGGCCATGAAAAGCTTGTTAGCCAGGGTGTCTCCCAAACCATGATAAGCTTGTTAGCCTGTGTGGCTCAAAAAATTAGCCCAAGGGGCTGTTTCCCATTTTTGGTATTAATGCAGGCCTAAGGGCCATGAAAAGCTTGTTAGCCAGGGTGTCTCCAAAACCATTATAAGCTTGTTAGCCTGGGTGGCTCAAAAAATTAGCCCAAGGGGCTGTTTGCCATTTTTGGTATTAATGCAGGGCTAAGGGCCATGAAAAGCTTGTTAGCCAGGGTGTCTACAAAACCCTGATAAGCTTGTTAGCCTGGGTGGCTCAAAAAATTAGCCCAAAGGGCTTAATAAAGTCTATTTTTAAATAAAGCAGGGCGCTTGGCCCATAGCATATTATTGCTTGGACTAGGAGCATAGAACAAGCAACGCCAACTAGGCAGGCTTAGGCTTGGTGCCTCAAAAAATTAGCCCAAAGGGCTTAATAAAGTATTTTTTTACATAAAGCAGGGCGCTTGGCCCATAGCATATTATTGCTTGGACTGGGTGCCTAATGAAATCAACAGAGCTAAGGGACATGTCATTAATTCCTGTCCAAAATGGGCATATTGTTAACAGCGCAATATCCCAATCATATAAATTATGATTAGGTTAATCTAGGATTGTGTACTGTCGTCAGGAGGGCTTAGGAACTGTGATGATATCCAATCCTTGTTGAATTTAATTAGAGTGAGCCTGTCGGCATTTTCTGTGGTGAGGCGGGACCTTCTATCAGTGACTATACCCCCAGCGGCACTGAAAACACGCTCTGATGTCACACTAGCAGCTGGGCATGCCAGCACCTCCAAGGCATACAATGACAGCTCAGTCCAAGTGTGCAGCTTGGAAACCCAGTAATTAAAGGGTACAGAAGGGTCGGTTAGGAAGCTGGTACTGTCACTGAGATACTGCTGCACCATGTTGGACAATTGTTGTCTCCTACTCAAGGTCACCGTAGGCAAATTCCGTTCTTGATTGGAAGGTCTGTTGAACATCGCCCAGTTGGCGGACATCTTACCCCCACCTCTTCTTGTCATTGATGGCGTTTGTGTCCCAACCAAAGGCTGCTGTTGCAAAGAGCTGGTTCTGCGATGTATAGCGGATTCAGACGGTGATATTGCCAGCAAAATATCAAGAAGAACCCTCTTTACATTATCCATCGTTAAGCCCCTGGATGAGTGCGACAGCAGCGACTGAAATTTGTCTTTGTACCGTGGGTCCAAAAACGTTGACAACCAGTAGAGGTCGCTGTCATAGATGTGTATGACGCGTGGATCTTTGGAGACACATTGACACATTACTTCAGCCATGTGTGCTAAGCTGCAAAGACTCATCTCCTCGGTTACAACAGAATGAAGATCACTACGCGTCGTGGCCTCTAAATCGGTGTCCGCCTCCTCCTCTTCAGCCCACCATGCTGTACCGACATAAACGTAGGGTTGGGAGTCCCATCAGGGTTCACATCAGTACCAGAGAAAAATAAATCTTCTTCATCATCACCCTCATCACCATCTTCCTGAACCAATGTAGCCTGCTGATATTGGCTTGGGTGGCTAGGATCAGCGATGTTCAATTCTGGCTCCATAGCCATCCGCTGTGCTCTCAAAGCATCTGTTTTGAGATTCATTAGGGATTCTTGGAGCAGGCAGAGCATGGGGATGGTGAGACTTATAATCGACTGATCCCCACTGACAAGTTTGGTACAGTATTCGAAGTTATCCAGCAACTCGCAAAGGTCAGCTATCCAGACCCACTCGAAAGTACTGATGTGTGTGGTATGACTTCTGGGTTGACGGGCATGTTGCAGCTGAAATTCCGCTATTGCCTTCTGCTGCTCATTAAACCTTGCCAACATATGGAAGGTGGAGTTCCATCGCGTAGGCATGTCGCAAATTAGCCTGTGTTTCGGCAAGTTAAATTGGATTTGAAGGGCTGAAAGACTTGCAGCTGCTGTGGACGAATGTCTAAAGTGGGCGCAAATTCGCCTCACCTTATCCAGTAGCTCAGATAACTCTGGGTATATTTTGAGGAATTTCTGAACTACCAGGTTCAGGACGTGAGCCATGCAAGGCACATGTACAAGTTTACCGTGCTTTATTGCCGCCACAAGGTTTGCACCATTATCGCTCACAACTAGACCTGGTTGTAGTTCCAGTGGGGCCAGCCACTCATCGGTCTGTTGCTTGAGACCTTTCCACAACTCTGTTGCAGTGTGACGTGTGTCACCTAGGCAGATAAGCTTCAGAAGAGCCTGTTGTCGCCTTGCAGAAGCAGTACTGCAAAGCTCCCAACTCGGACGTGATGGTGCGTGAGGCTCAGCAGTGGACAAGGAAGTGGCAGAAGCCGATTGGGCACTGGACATATATGAGGAGGCAGACACCCGGAATGATGTTGGGCCCGCTATTCGTGGAGTTGGTAGTATGTCAGATGGTACAATTTTAGAAGTTGGGACACTCTCCACCAGGTTGATCCAGTGAGCCGTTAGTGAAATGTATCTGCCCTGTCCACAACTACTTGTCCACGTGTCCGTTGTTAGGTGGACTTTTGCGGTGACAGCATTTGTTAAAGCACGTTTTAAGTTGTTAACCACGTGCTGGTGTAAGGCGGGAACGGCACTACGTGAGAAAAAGTAGCAGCTGGGTACAGAGTATCGTGGTGCTGCCTCAGCCATCAACTCCCGAAAAGACTCTGTACCCACAAGCCTAAACGGCAGCATTTCCACAGCTAACAACTTGGCTATTTTCGCAGTCACTTTTTGGGAATATGGGTGTGTCGGTTGGAACTTCCGCTGTCTTTCATACAGCTGTGGCACAGACAACTGCACGTTTGGACCAGACTGACAAGAGGATTGACTACTGTCATGTCTGTCTTGTAAAGCACCTTGGGAGGAGTACGCTTGAGCAGGAGCTGAAGCCTGAACACTTGCTGGTGAAGGATGGATCTGAGGTGGCCTGGAAGTGTTTGGATCAGAAGGCACTGATTTTGAACCCTGATAGGGTGCCCACTGAATTGGGTGCTTAAGAGACATATGCTTACGCATACTGCTGGTGCTCTGGTTTCCTTTTACCGTGCCTCTGCTAAGCCTTGCCTGGCACATCTTACAGATAACCATATTTGGTACTGTTGGGCTATCCTTAAAAAATTGCCACACACTGGCTGTTCGTCCTTTATTTTTAATTGGAGGAAGAGGAGGATGACTCTGTTCAACACCAACTGTGGACACATTTTGGGCAACTGTGTTTGCAGTTTGTGCAACAGTTGGTACAGTTTGTGCCACAGTTGACGCTATTTGGGCAACTGTTCTCACAGTTTGTGTTCTGGAGACAGTACGCCTTTGTGATTTTGCCAGTGGTACATAGCCACTTTCGTCCTCCTGGCTGCTCTCTTGGCTATGCAATTCAGCAATCCAGGTAGGATCTGTGGTGTCATCATCCACCCCTTCCAGTTCAAAGGATTCTGGATAAACTGACTGAGCAGGCTGGCCAGATGAGATGTGTGTCTCATCATCCTCATCATCATCCACCTCCTGAGATACTGTTTGCATTTCGTGAAAGTGTCTTTCTTCAGGACGCGGTGCTTCCAAACTTTGGCCATGAGTAGACATTTCGTCTACTTCAAGTATCTCGTCAGGCAGTGACAAAGAAACCCCTTGATAAGAACCGAATAAGTCATCCGAGTGACCAAGGTCCATATCCAAATTTTCCTCTGGCTGCCGATGGGTTGAGGCAATATGAAGACTTTGAGGATTGGATGGCGCTGCATTGTCTGTAGCGACACTAGAATGTCTTGCCACGGATGATTGCGTACTGCAAGAACCAGTGGTCGAGGGCGTCTGAGCCATCCAAGATGTTATCTTGTCATGCTCATCCGGCCTCAACACACGTTTTTTTTGAGTACTGGGATTTCTAGGTAGAAAAAAGGACGTTCTATCAATCCTAGGCTGTGTACTTGTACCAGTGCCTTCTTGGGCAAGACTGCTGCGGCCACGACCTCGTCCCTGTCCCTTTGCAACATCCTTTTTGTTAATTGTTTTTTTTTGAGACATTGTTGACGAATGCACAGTCACCGAGTTGGAGTTAGGTGTTGCTGTATGCGTCACTTGCTGGTGGGGTAAGTGTGCGCACTCACACTTGGCAGTAAAGCTGCACACTACACTCCCTAAAAAAATTGGTTTGAAGTGCGCACAGCCACCGAGATGTGGTTAGGTGTTGCTGAATGCGTCACTTGCTGGCGGGGTAAGTGTGCGCGCTCACACTTGGCAGTGAAGCCGGACACTACACTCCCTAAAAAAATTGGTTTGAAGTGCGCACAGCCACCGAGATGTGGTTAGGTGTTGCTGAATGCGTCACTTGCTGGCGGGGTAAGTGTGCGCGCTCACACTTGGCAGTGAAGCCGCACACTACACTCCCTAAAAAAATTGGTTTGAAGTGCGCACAGCCACCGAGATATGGTTAGGTGTTGCTGAATGCGTCATTGCTGGCGGGTAAGTGTGCACGCTCACACTTGGCAGTGAAGCCGCACACTACACTCCCTAAAAAAAATTGGTTTGAAGTGCGCACAGCCACCGAGATGTGGTTAGGTGTTGCTGAATGCGTCACTTGCTGGCGGGGTAAGTGTGCGCGCTCACACTTGGCAGTGAAGCCGCACACTACACTCCCTAAAAAATATTGGTTTGAAGTGCGCACAGCCACCGAGATGTGGTTAGGTGTTGCTGAATGCGTCACTTGCTGGCGGGGTAAGTGTGCGCGCTCACACTTGGCAGTGAAGCCGCACACTACACTCCCTAAAAAAATTGGTTTGAAGTGCGCACAGCCACCGAGATGTGGTTAGGTATTGCTGAATGCGTCACTTGCTGGCGGGGTAAGTGTGCGCGCTCACACTTGGCAGTGAAGCCGCACACTACACTCCCTAAAAAAATTGGTTTGAAGTGCGCACAGCCACCGAGATGTGGTTAGGTGTTGCTGAATGCGTCACTTGCTGGCGGGGTAAGTGTGCGCGCTCACACTTGGCAGTGAAGCCGCACACTACACTCCCTAAAAAAATTGGTTTGAAGTGCGCACAGCCACCGAGATGTGGTTAGGTGTTGCTGAATGCGTCACTTGCTGGCGGGGTAAGTGTGCGCGCTCACACTTGGCAGTGAAGCCGCACACTACACTCCCTAAAAAAATTGGTTTGAAGTGCGCACAGCCACCGAGATGTGGTTAGGTGTTGCTGAATGCGTCACTTGCTGGCGGGTAAGTGTGCGCGCTCACACTTGGCAGTGAAGCCGCACACTACACTCCCTAAAAAAATTGGTTTGAAGTGCGCACAGCCACCGAGATGTGGTTAGGTGTTGCTGAATGCGTCACTTGCTGGTGGGGTAAGTGTGCGCGCTCACACTTGGCAGTGAAGCCGCACACTACACTCCCTAAAAAAATTGGTTTGAAGTGCGCACAGCCACCGAGATGTGGTTAGGTGTTGCTGAATGCGTCACTTGCTGGCGGGGTAAGTGTGCGCGCTCACACTTGGCAGTGAAGCCGCACACTACACTCCCTAAAAAAATTGGTTTGAAGTGCGCACAGCCACCGAGATGTGGTTAGGTGTTGCTGAATGCGTCACTTGCTGGCGGGGTAAGTGTGCGCGCTCACACTTGGCAGTGAAGCCGCACATTACACTCCCTAAAAAAATTGGTTTGAAGTGCGCACTGCCACCGAGATGTGGTTAGGTGTTGCTGAATGCGTCACTTGCTGGCGGGGTAAGTGTGCGCGCTCACACTTGGCAGTGAAGCCGCACACTACACTCCCTAAAAAAATTGGTTTGAAGTGCGCACAGCCACCGAGATGTGGTTAGGTGTTGCTGAATGCGTCACTTGCTGGTGGGGTAAGTGTGCGCGCTCACACTTGGCAGTGAAGCCGCACACTACACTCCCTAAAAAAATTGGTTTGAAGTGCGCACAGCCACCGAGATGTGGTTAGGTGTTGCTGAATGCGTCACTTGCTGGCGGGGTAAGTGTGCGCGCTCACACTTGGCAGTGAAGCCGCACACTACACTCCCTAAAAAAATTGGTTTGAAGTGCGCACTGCCACCGAGATGTGGTTAGGTGTTGCTGAATGCGTCACTTGCTGGCGGGGTAAGTGTGCGCGCTCACACTTGGCAGTGAAGCCGCACACTACACTCCCTAAAAAAATTGGTTTGAAGTGCGCACAGCCACCGAGATGTGGTTAGGTGTTGCTGAATGCGTCACTTGCTGGCGGGGTAAGTGTGCGCGCTCACACTTGGCAGTGAAGCCGCACACTACACTCCCTAAAAAAATTGGTTTAAAGTGCGCACAGCCACCGAGATGTCGTTAGGTGTTGCTGAATGCGTCACTTGCTGGCGGGGTAAGTGTGCGCGCTCACACTTGGCAGTGAAGCCGCACACTACACTCCCTAAGGTGCTGTACGTGCTAGCAGCAACGCACTGGTCTGCCACAGAAAAAATAACGCTCTATGGCTTATTAGGAACAAAAATTGATCTGGTGCAAAAACAAAAAGGAAACAGCACCTCAGCTAAGCCTCTGACTGCAGCTGTTAGCAAAGCTGAGTGAGTAAGCTAAGCTATGAGGTCCGTCCTGTGTGCACTCTAAGGCTTCTCCTTCCTTCCCTCCCTGCCTGCCTGCCTGCCTACACAGCACTACTCCGTCCTCCTCCTAGCTCTCAGAAGAGCTTTTTGGGTTAATATAAGGAATCTTCCCTACACTGACAATCCCTGATCTGCTCCAGCATATATCTCTCTCTCCCTATACTAGGTCAGATCGTCTCAGGAATGTGGGCAAAATGGCGGGGACAAGCCTTATATACTGCCTTGCCTGTCATAGATGACATAGGCATCACGATGGACAGCAGCCAATCATAGTCCTGACACAACCAACTTTGCTATGCCATTACTGACTATGATTGGCTATCTTCACAAGTTTTCTGACCTAACACGAACGCTGTGCTGACTCGGAACATAACAGATTCTGTATTCGAGAGTCCGACTCCCGAATACAGTATACAGGACTCGGAATCGTAGACTCGCTCAGACTCGCTGCTGACAGCGGGTATCTGTGAAGAGTCAAGCTTATTGACATTGAATTCCATTGGACTCGTCACTGTGCGAGTCCAAGCTGGGAGATTCGCCGAGTAACGAGTCCTGCGAGTACCTTCAGAATCGCCGAGTCCCGAGTCCTAGCGAGTAGACTCGCCCATCCCTAGCAGTTAGGCCCTTAGGTAGCAAGTGCAGAAATTGTATTTTTTCATCCCCATTTTCTCCAAATAGCTGAAAAACACTGATATGAAAGGAGTCTAAGTGTTAATAAATAGTTATAAGGTAGATTAGGCACCCATCACATCTAAGGCTACCGTGACGTGGTTGAAGGGCAAACACACACTGGCGAATCTGTAGACTTTGAACATTGATTTCTGAAATGAAGCTACTTTATGTGTACACAAGTATTGGCCAGTATGTGTACCAAGCGCCTTAGCATATAACAATTCAAGTTACAAAAATTACATAAACCATACAAACATAGGTAGTTGATGGATAGATATCATGTCTTAATTGCATTATTGTTAACTCTTACTAAATAAACTATATATGGATTCTAGACTACCCGATTCTTTAGAATTGGGCCGACATCTAGTCATATATATTCCATGCTGTTTGATTATTGTATTTGTACTGCTTTAAGGCTACTTTCATGTCAGCGTTTTACGCCATTAGCGGCAGATCTGGTAGTTTTGCCGCATCTTCCATGTAATGGACCACTTGCGGCAATTCTGCGTTCACCCCCAATTCATTCCCTACAGGACTTGTGGTTATGTGCAGCACTTGTGGTGTTGCCAGATCCGGCACTTGTGGCAAGTCAGAAAATGCTGCTAGCAGCGGTTTTTTTTCTGTTGCCAGATCCGGTAAAACCGCAAGGGCCGCACATGATCTCAAGTCCCATAGAAAATGAACTGGGGTGAACGCAGGCTTGTTGCAAGTGAGCCATTACGCGGCACATGGGGCAAAACTGCTGGATCTGGCGCAAATGGCAGAAAACCCTGTTGTGAAAGCAGCCTATCACATGTAAATGTTACAAAGCTATCTACAGGCCCTTCCTCAAACCAAGCTGTCTACCACATTCATAAATTTTTGTCACTTGTCACAAAGTCAGTTTTACAATCTTACAACTTTGCTAATTAATATTATATTTAAAATAATTCATATTCTTTAAAACATTGCTTTAATCTACAAACAATATGGTTAGTTATGCTATAATTTTCAATTAAAGAATTTACTATTGCTATTAATCATGCAGAGAGTTCAATTTAAAAATGTGGTGCACATGGCGTTACTAAATCCAAGAAGTTGCATAATCCAATTTTTTACATTTAGCTTTAATTTAGAACAAATCAGATTAATTTACATGGAATATTTACAGTTTATAAATGTGCACTCACATGAGAAACATAAAGCTCAGCATAGGAATGCAAGGTTTTGTCCTTTTTATTTGAGATATATGGTTACTTTAACAGTTCAAGGCAATGCAGTTTGAATACGGTAATTAATGCAAAATACAATCATTAATCCTATAACACTAAGATCCTGAGCTTGTTCCAGGTATTGAACAGCTACTAAATTCAACAGCAGAAAATCTCTTCTTAATAAATGTTTATACTAATGAACAAATGTAAATGGCAAAAAAAAAAGCAAGAGAATAAAAATAGGATTACTGCATGTTTTACCCAGGATTACTTTTTACATCATGATAAACTTATTGGCAAAATTCCGTGATGTGTTTATAGCCAAAAGATTTGAATTATATTTTGTGGATGTAGAGATGATCGAATATTTGAATTCATTTGCTTTGACATTTTTTTTAAACTTGGTAAGCTTGCCTTTAACTACAAGTGAATACTCACATTTCCCTAAAATTGAATGTATAACACTTTAATGGCTTCTACTACTTAAGGCCCCGTCGCACACTACGATATTGTTAACAATATCGTTGAAAAGTCACGGATTTTCAGTCATTCGTAACGACATTGTTCAGTGTGACATGTGCATCCGATCAACGATAATCGAACAGATCGTTGATGATAGGTTTGTGAACCGGACCTTAAACCAAACGATGAGCGTTCGTTCAACCTGCAGCATGGGTGTGTGTGACACCTCGATAACGATGTCATTAATGACCTCGCCTATTGAGAAGTAAAGGACGTAGACGAGCTAACGACTGCAAGTATTTTTTGCTTGTCGCGGAATCATTGCTGCGTCATTAGCGATATCTATGTGTGACACTTCATTAGTGATTATTGAGCGTCATTCAAGCGATCTAGGTCAAGTCGGATTGGTAATAGGATCGTTCGACCATTGAAGCGTGAGACGGGTCTTTATCCTTATTAATAATCAAGTGACTTCAAACTATCTGTTGAGGGAAAACCAGATGGTAATTGTTGGCAATCAACAGCCTATTTAACCAATATACTGCAGTAAAAAACTTTTTATGCTAATTAAATTGTAAAAATGGCCTAAAAATTATCTATTTTTAGTAGCAGATCCCTTCCTTGCTGTGGTTTATACACATGTGGTGCATAAAGAAACCATGGCTTTTTCACAACTGGTGTAGAAAATATTCCTGTTTGTTGATTATAAAGAGCTTTGCTCTTTGCCAAGAAGCAATAGCTCTTCCATAAGCCTCCGAAAAATTATCCTTTCATTTATGGCACAAAAACAAGTGTACTTCTTGAAAGCAATAGCGTCTCAAAAGTGAATGAAACATTATCTCTTTCTGTAGGGATCTACTCCTAGTTTCTTCATCTCAGAATTACTTTCACAATTAATAATTTGGGTATTTGTTAGACGACAAATTTGCTGATTCAGAATTCCATGAGCGTGGATCTTAGGGTAATTGTTGTAAAAAATATACAGTCAATATGATTTATCCTGGCTGTTAAACAGGTGCCTCTCTATTTGTGGAAGTGTGTCAGAATATTACATTGGCAGATAAAACATCCAGTGAATCATGTCATATACAGTACTGCTCACCATGATCGGCACCCCTTCTTTTTTTTTTCATAGACTGTGTAAAATATCTCCATAAATGGAAATATGCTAAAGTTATACCCTCAGGATTAGCTGATTAGTGACCCAAAGTAATAAAACAATAAAACATTGACTATCAACTTCTGTGTTGCAGTTTCAAAGAAGAAATAGAATAAAAATCATTTGCAGCATTTGCAGCTATAAATGGCCTACTAATTAATACTTGGTTGCACACCCTTTCCCACTGATGAGCCCTCCAAATGTTTCTTGTAGCATCTATAAGCTTCTAGCCATTCTCAGCTGGTATTTTCTCCCATTCTTCCTTTGCAGTTTCTTCAAACTCTTGAATGTTTGCAGGGTTCTTTTTATCAATGCCAGATTTCAGCTCACCCCATTTTCTGGATGAAAACAGCACTGGAAATCATTTACATGACTCCTTTCTATTGGACTTGTTGACCATGGTACTTGAATTTAACTATTTCATCTTTGACCACACCTATTACCGACAGGTATCTGAGAAAGCCATGGGTGCCAAATGTGCACCATCCTATGCTAATCTTTTTTTAGGATGGTGGGAAAACATCCACATTCGCACCCAGGCGGTCTTCAGGGACAAAGAGATCGGGTGGTATCGTTATATTGACGACGTGCAGGAACGTTGGAAGATTGCAAATACTTCATTGTCAAACTCAATCATAATCCATGGAACATCTCCCTGACCTGGCACAGTTCGCTACATGAAGTAGAATTTCTCGATTTGAAAATCATTTTGGATGCAGGTAAGATTTCTACTGCATTGTTTAGAAAAAACACAGCCACTAACAGTGTGCTTCATTTTCAAAGTTTCCACCCGACACCTATCAAAAAAGCCATCCCCAAGGGCCTATTCCCGCGTGTTAAATGCAATTGTACAGATGACTCTACCTTCTTGAAAGAAGCCCGTGATCTGACTACCCGCTTCAAGCACCGGGGTTACCCGCATAAAGTAATCTCACAAGCGTTTCCGGCGGAGGTTTTCTACTGCAAAGATAAATAAATTATTACTTATTTTGTGGTTGAGTGATAATCTTGCTTTCACCTGACAATCCTTTCAAAGGATATAGAGAGCACAATGCATCTACTAATAAGGAGCCATTAAAATACTCCATGGAGTATGTCAGCTTGAAGTGTCTGAAGAACAGATGTATACATGCAGACCTCAATCTATTAGAAACATATTCTTAATTTTGCAAATATTCAGATTAGATTTTAATAGTTTTGTCTTCAGCATGTTATTGCTTGCTCCTAATCTGTTAAAGTGTAACCGCTATTTTAATTTTTATTTCATAAATCAATAGTGCAGTTGAAAATATGCAACTTTGTTACATATCTTATTAGACAAATTTTCTTCTTTGATAGAAATTGGTCAGTCATTATCAACATTCTCAATTCTGAGATAGAATGTGTATTCAGGGAAGACATTCCCATTACTGAGATAGGAGATGGCAGATACTGAAGAGATTTTTTGATGATGGGAGGAGCTAGAGTCAGAGGGAGGATCTAGAGGCTGAGCTCCGCCCACCCCTCCTCTTTCTGTTTACATCCTATCTGCTATCTCAGTAATGTGAAAATCTTTACATAATTGAGACTTTTGATAATGACTGACCAATTTTTATCAGAGAAAGAAGCAAATTTGTCTGATAAGATATATTACAAAGTTGCTTATTTTCATGTGTACTATTGATCTATACAATAAAAATTAAAATGATGGTTACACTTTTAATAGATGTTTACATGTTTTCAAATATTCAGATAGTATTTTAATATGAGTTTTGTCCTTAGAGTATTTGTTTTGGCTTCTTAGGCTAGGGTCACACTTGGGAGGACGTTTTTTTGAGGCCAGCGTTAATGGTTGCAGTTTTTTCTGTTGCCATTTTTATGCCATTTTAATGCTAGCATTAACATATGCTTTTCCCATTGGCTCCAATGTTTACAAAAAGCATGCGTTTTTGCAAACGGCCCCAAAAACGTTGCTTACCACATTTTTGGGTGCTTTAGCAAAAACGCATAGCGTCAAAAGTGTTGCATATGCTTTATTTGCATGGGATCATATGGAAGCATTAAAGCTACCGTTTTCCACAATTTGGAATTGTGAAAAATGGGAGCTTTTTAGCACATCCAAGTGTGACCCTAGCCTTAGTTAGACTTATTAATGGTAAGATTTGTCAGGAACTGCATATTGAGATAAAATGAATTGTGTAGAGTAAACCAATGTGTGTTTATGTGTACTTTCTCATGTGAATAATCTTATTCCCTGGTAATAAATTATATCGTTTCTTTAAAACCTGAACTCCCAAAGAACAAAATGTGAAATCCTCATAACTACGAATCATATTTCAACTATAGAAACTGTATGATTGTATAGCGGATAAATATTTTAAACTTCTGATTTCTATTTCATCAGAGAAGGAAGAATTCTTAACAGGCTATAGATATAATCCAAATATTAGTCCTTTATTGAGCACACTTTAAAACATCAGCAGTGCGGGACACATTGACTCGTTTCAATTCTAGACAGTCCAAAGCTATGTTCACACTGAGGGTTTTTGATCTGTATTAAGTGCTGCATTTTTTTTTTTAAACTGCACCAAAAATGGATCAGTCAAATCATCTGCCAGCAAAGTGAGTGGGATTTTCAATTTACTGTTCAGACATCAAAGGTTTTGACTGCTGCATTAGTGGTGCAAAAAGCATATCCAGAAAATAATGAGCATGTCAATTTGTGTGACGTTTTTCTGGTTCGCTTTCTGAACCACTAACATCCTATTACTTACCATCCCCGGTGATCCCACAGTGTTCCCCAGTAATGTCTTCCTCCCGGGCATCGGCTGGACCTGTCTGTGAGTAGTATGGATGGTGCTTCCAGAACCTACCTATGTTACTGACCATGTGACTCACCATGTGACTGGGTCACAGGTCCTAAAGTACCATAATACTCACAGACATTACGGGGAGGGCAAGAATGTGTGTGTGTGTCTCTGTCTCTGTCTGTCTCTGTCTGTGTGTGTATCTGTCTGTGTGTATCTCTGTCTGTGTGTCTGTCTGTGTCCCCCAAAAACAGAATAAAAAAGAAGCACAAACAGATGATGCGTTTGTGATGCTTTTATGCAAAAAGATGATCCATCTTTGGTTCAGAAACTGCACTAAAAACAGTTCAATAAAAAATGGAGCACAAATGCTCTGTCCAGGGGCGGACCTACTGTGGTACAGCTGCACCAGGGCCCCAACCGGCTAGGGGGCCCATCAAGCCTGCAGGGGGGCCCCCAGCCGACCCCCAGGACCCTGTGTCAGAGGAGAGGGGGTTAACTGATCCCGCCCCACCTCTCCTCTGCCGCCCTGGCTCCCAGGATTGCGCGGCCAGGCACATTCCCCCCCCCCCCGCTCCTTGCCAACAACCGCTGCTCACCAACAGCTGCTGCACCAGGGCCCTCTTGGTACAAGGTCCGCCACTGGCTCTGTCTGAACTTAGCCTTAGTCAATGTGTCCCACACTGCTGATGTTTTTAGTGTGTCCAATAAAGGACTAATATTTGGATTATATCTATGGTCTGATAGGAATTCTTCCTTCCTTGATAAATATTTCTAATTGCCCAGCCGACCGGTATCTGATCTAGACCAGGATCCAACATGTCTTGTCCAGAAGATTATATGGCGAGTGGATATTCTTTAATTTCAGTTTTCTATACTTAGAATTTGCTCTAGTAATAAAAATATGATGAGCACTGAACAAGCTATGAGTTTATTGCCGTTTGTAATTACCAATTTATAGTACCGTATATACTCGTGTATAAGCCGACCCGTGTATAAGCCGACCCCCCTACTTTTGCCCCAAAAATCTGGAAAAACCTATTGACTCGTGTATAAGCCGAGGGTGGACCCCAGCACAGGTATACAGCCCTCAACAGTGTGGTATACAGCAGCCCCAGAGGTATATACAGCAGCCCCAGTGGTAGTATACAGCAGCCCCAGTGATAGTATCCAGCAGCCCCAGAGGTATATACAGCCCCAGTGGTAGTATACAGCAGCCCCAGAGGTATATACAGCCCCAGTGTAGTATACAGCAGCCCCAGAGGTATATACAGCCCCAGTGGTAGTATACAGCAGCCCCACAGGTATATAGAGCCCCAGTGGTAGTATACAGCAGCCCCACAGGTATATAGAGCCCCAGTGGTAGTATACAGCAGCCCCACAAGTATATAGAGCCCCAGTGGTAGTATACAGCAGCCCCACAGGTAAATATAGCCCCAGTGGTAGTATACAGTAGCCCCACAGGTATATAGAGCCCCAGTGGTAGTATACAGCAGCCCCACAGGTAAATATAGCCCCAGTGGTAGTATACAGCAGCCCCACAGGTATATAGAGCCCCAGTGGTAGTATACAGCAGCCCCACAGGTAAATATAGCCCCAGTGGTAGTATACAGTAGCCCCACAGGTATATAGAGCCCCAGTGGTAGTATACAGCAGCCCCACAGGTAAATATAGCCCCAGTGGTAGTATACAGCAGCCCCACAGGTATATAGAGCCCCAGTGGTAGTATACAGCAGCCCCACATGTAAATATAGCCCCAGTGGTAGTATACAGCAGCCCCACATATATATGCCCCAGAGGTATATACAGGCCCCCCCATCTATATACAGCCCCCCGCCGCAATCCTGTAAAGGAATAGGTTAGTATACTTATCCATCCGCTGCAGCTGTCCCGCCGCCATCGCGATTCAGCATCTTCCGACTTCCAGCGTCTCGCGTCTTCTTCCGGGTTCCTCCTCGGTCGCACAGGCAATGACGTCATTGCCTGCGACCATCGGAAGGAGACGCGAGACGCTGGAAGTCGGAAGATGCTGAATCGCGATGGCGGCGGGGCAGCTGCAGCGGATGGATAAGTATACTAACCTATTCCTTTACAGGATTGCGGCGGGGGGCTGTATATAGATGGGGGCACTGTATACCTGTATACATTGTATACAGGTATACAGTGACTCGCGTATAAGCCGAGGGGGGGACTTTTCAGCCCAATTTTTGGGCTGAAAAACTCGGCTTATACGCGAGTATATACGGTATGTGTTTTCAGGTACTGAATGGCAATTTCTACATTGTCTTCTGTCTATACGTATTAGTTGAGTAGAAGACTTTTGTATAACAACGAAAAATTCATGCTTAACAAGTGTATACGCTACGTTTCAGTTCATTCAATGCTTTAAATTACTTTGTGACTTCTACCAATATGATTTACCTCTTATAAAATTTTCCAAGCAAGTAACTACGGTATATCTCTTTGTTGTTGTAAAAGCAATTTCAGAGTCAGAGGCAGTATCATTGGATCTTACAGCTGATTTTTTTTTTCGCTGACAAGAAAACATTAGTTTCCCTTGTGCTTTTCTTTGATTTCCAAAAGAGCTTTTAAATTCTTTTCTGCAATTTCTGAATGGAAATTCAAACACATCCTTTACTTAACGTGATGGATGAACTAAGAGCTGGCACAGTCAATTAAACATATATTTTCCTATGTTTTCCCTAGGTCCTACTCTAAAGAGAATCTCGGTTCAAGCATATTTTTATAGTAGGTCTGTTGACCTATTTCTTGTGTGTGCATTCCCAATCTGTTTATATTGTTCTATTTTTATGAGTTTCTTTAGTAAATTAATAGGAAATGGACATTAAAACTGTTGCATCACAAGATATTTATGCAGCACTTGCTATAATACTGCATTTGTTATTTTTTGATAATTAATTTCTAATTTAGAAATAAAAACCTCTAAAGGTACCATCACACGCGGCAATATTGCTTGCAATTTCACTGGCAATTTGCTGGTTGTAGTGAAATCATGGACACATTGTTCTATTTTGTTGCCGTGTACAAATGTAACAACCAGCAAATTGCCAGTGAAATTGCTAGCAAAAGTGATGGTACTTTAACTTAGAGGATTACAAGTCATCAAAGCTTAAGGGGGAACTCCGAGGAGATAACTTTTTTTGTACTGTCCCTGCCCTCCTACATGATTAAGCAGAGCTGGGCACTACAGTTCTAGGATCCATAAATTGCTTAGAAATCAATAAAATCCTATCTGCTCCTCAGCTCTCACCCCTCCCTTTGGGAACAGAGAAATTCAGTCATGCATAGTGCTAACGTTTCAAGGGACAAGAAGCTACCAAGTTGATATGGGGAGGGGAGACCATGATAATGCTGAATCAATCAATGTAGTGCTTTGATTCTTCTCCTAGCCCAATACATGACAGTGCACATTATGCACTATTATATACCGTATATACTCGCGTATAAGCCGAGTTTTTCAGCCCAAAATTTGGGCTGAAAAGTCCCCCCTCGGCTTATACGCGAGTATATACGGTATTCCCCAGGAGTCAGCAGCAGACCCGGAGGTATACAGGCCCCCATCAAGCTCCAGGCCCCCCAATGACGTCATTGCCCGCGACCATAGGAAGCCGGAAGCCGCGGATTGAAGCCCGGGATCGTGTGTCGGCAGCAGCGGGACAGCGCGGGACAGTGATAAGTATGATTTTCCCTTACAGGCTGCCGCGCAAGGGTAGGGGGGGGCCCTGGAGCTTGATGGGGGGCCTGTATACCTCCGGGTCTGCTGCTGTATACAGCCCTGGGTCTGCTGCTGTATACAGCCCTGGGGCTGCTGCTGTATACAGCTTTGGGGCTGCTGCTGTATACAGCTTTGGGGCTGCTGCTGTATACAGCCCTGGGGCTGCTGCTGTATACAGCCCTGGGGCTGCTGCTGTATACAGCCCTGGGTCTGCTGCTGTATACAGCCCTGGGGCTGCTGCTGTATACAGCTTTGGGTCTGCTGCTGTATACAGCCCTGGGGCTGCTGCTGTATACAGCCCTGGGGCTGCTGCTGTATACAGCTTTGGGGCTGCTGCTGTATACAGCCCTGGGGCTGCTGCTGTATACAGCTTTGGGGCTGCTGCTGTATACAGCCCTGGGGCTGCTGCTGTATACAGCTTTGCGGCTGCTGCTGTATACAGCCCTGGGGCTGCTGCTGTATACAGCCCTGGCGCTGCTGCTGTATACAGCCCTGGGGCTGCTGCTGTATACAGCCCTGGGGCTGCTGCTGTATACAGCTTTGGAAGCCGGAAGCCGCGGATTGAAGCCCGGGATCGTGTGTCGGCAGCAGCGGGACACAGCGCGGGACAGTGATAAGTATGATTTTCCCTTACAGGCTGCCGCGCAAGGGTAGGGGGGGGCCCTGGAGCTTGATGGGGGGCCTGTATACCTCCGGATCTGCTGCTGTATACAGCCCTGGGTCTGCTGCTGTATACAGCCCTGGGGCTGCTGCTGTATACAGCTTTGGGGCTGCTGCTGTATACAGCCCTGGGGCTGCTGCTGTATACAGCCCTGGGGCTGCTGCTGTATACAGCTTTGGGGCTGCTGCTGTATACACCCCTGGGGCTGCTGCTGCTGTATACACCACTGGGGCTGCTGTATACTACCTAAGGGCTGCTGTATATACCTCTGGGGCTGCTGTATACACCACTAGGGCTGCTGTATATACCTCTGGGGCTGTATATACCTCTGGGGCTGCTGTATACTACCTCTGGGGCTGCTGTATACTACCACTGGGGCTGCTTTATACTACCACTGGGGCTGCTGTATACTACCACTGGGGCTGTATATACCTCTGGGGCTGCTGTATACTAACCACTGGGGCTGCTGCTGTATATACCACTGGGGCTGCTGCTGTATACTACCACTGGGGCTGCTGTATATACCTCTGGGGCTGCTGTATACTAACCACTGGGGCTGCTGCTGTATATACCACTGGGGCTGCTGCTCTATACTACCACTGGGGCTGCTGTATATACCTCTGGGGCTGCTGTATACCACACTGCTGGGGGCTGTATACCTGTGCTGGGGTCCTTATAAACGAGTCAATAGGTTTTCCCAGGTTTTGGGGGCAAAAGTAGGGGGGTCGGCTTATACACGGGTCGGCTTATACACGAGTATATACGGTAATTTGTACATCAAATTATCACAGGGTGTATTTATATCTGTTTGGTGACATGATTGCTATTTGAAGGGAGAGCACCCTTGTTATGCTACATAATATAATAATAATAATAATAATATTTATTCATTTATATAGCGCTATTAATTCCATAGCACTTTAGGATGGTATATCAGGGGCAGGATTGCAGTGTGACCCCTGCCACACGCCCTGTTCATACAGAAGTATGAGGGTGCAAGGATGTAAGATGATCCTGGAGCCCCGAGGGTCCACGCCTCCAACACACATACTGTCACCGCTGCAGTATGAGGCTGAATTTCTCTGTCCCAGAATGGAGGGATGAGAGCTGAGGAGTGTATATGAGTTTATTGATTTGTTAGCAATCTATTGATCCTGTAGTGCCCAGCTCAGTTTCATCATGTAGCAGGGAAATTACAAAAATAGTTTATCTCCCCGGCACTTCCCTTTAAGTTTGTCTCCTTCTGAAAGTGATTTTCTTCATTGACACCTAGCTGGAGAAATTGTGTTTGAAGCATGTAGCAGGTGGTGATTCATCCAGGACGCTTCCCATTGTCGTCTTACAAGATATTAATGTCACATAGATTTCTGTATGTATGGTATGTGTGAGTGAGTTGAGTTGGTGGCAGTTCTGGACAGACAAAGAGAGAAGGATGGGGTCAGAAAGCAAGACAGGGTAGTTAGTAAAGTTGTACACTGAGTAAAGTGGCAAGAAAGCCAAGTCTAGTGTTTTTCTGTATTTATGTTAACAAAATTTAATAATCTGTGAAAGGCCGAGAGAAGAGATTAGAAAAAGAAGATGAGTAGCAGATGCAGAGAGCAGATTATCAATGTGGTTATTACAGGTCCCCACAGATGTAAGGAAGTATAAGTTTTGTCACCCCCTGAGGAAAATGTGATGTACTGCAATGCACTGTTTTAAATGTGCCCAGTTAAGGACATTAATTTAGTTGGGCATCTAGTTAGGCCCATGTGGGGTTAACAGTTAAAATTCGCTCAGACATGAGATATAGTGACTCAGACCAGACTGTGTATGTCCTTTTAGGTGACCCTGGACTGTGAGTAGCCTCTGTACACTGCAACTCACTCCTCAGCTGTCCCTCTACTGTTATATCATTTAAGTAAATCTGAAACTCATTAATCTCATATATTCTTTAGGTATAATAATAATAATAACAATAAAGCTTTATTTATATAGCGCCAAATATTCCGCAGCGCTTTACAATGTATGTTTCAATTGTGTTATTGAATCACTTTTCATTTGTTGTGTTCCAGCACCTACTGCTGGTGTAATGTATAGTTATAGTATTTTCAGAATTTGACAAGTAAATTGGGGCTTAAGGGGTGAAGCTGCTTCCATCTTGAGTCTATAAAGGATGGAAAATCTCCAGCCCTGGCCCAGAATACTTAGGGAGCAGAGCACACGTGGAGATGTCCTTTACTTCAATATCTCCTGCAAGGCTTTAGATATTTCTCTGACTTCTCCAACCAAGATGGCTAAAAGCTCTTAACCCTGTTAACTGTTAATTGCTCCCTGTGTATTTTTGCATGTGCCGTGATGAGCTGGTAAAGTACAACAGGATTCCAAGGTCTGTACTATCCTCTTGATATACATCTACTCTTCTGCTCTTATGCCACCAAAAGACTCTGAACCTTCCTATAACAGCATATAAATACTCCATCTAAATCATCCATGATCTTACAGCCCCAGGAATCCAATTGCATGTCAGTATTCATATGTAAACTGTACTTGCCAGGGTCTACCCACGTGAACCATGAAGTATTTACTCCATGTTGGATTTCTCCATTTCTGCGTTAGTAAATGTGACTGTTATCCCGAGACCGGTGTATGCACAGTCAGTTAGAAAGCAGTTCCTTGGTGCTAGACCTAAGATCTGACAGCAAACTGCAATGAGGTGTATGTGTAAAAAGAAACATCATCAAATAATATGTTCTGAGGCTTGAGGATCCGTGATAACAAACATGAAAGATCAGCTCCGCCACACGTGCAGTGCGCATATTGAAGCTGGCCCGTACCACGTAATCAGCCCCCACAATGCACCGGGCCGGATGTGAGGTTCTGGCTGGGCATCACTGTAGCATAGTAGATGCGAATTTCAAACAGGAGGTGGAACAGAAAAAATACTGTTGACGTCCAGCGGGGCATGCGGAGAGCAAGCGAGGTGGGGACAATGGAGCCTTGGAGCCTGCCTTTCCAGTCTCTGAATGGATGGATGTAAATTTAAGCTTATTAGTCGTTTGTCTCAATATTTATAGGGCACTTTTAGATCAGACAGGGATGGTTAGGGATCAGCTAGGAATGTGCAGGGACAGATAGTGATAGAGGGGAAGTGGGGGGGGTAGAATGACCTGACAGGTTCCCTTTAAAGGTTGCAAAATGATCCAGGAAATGGTTGTTTTTTCCTGGAGTATGAAATATAATCATCAGTTGCAGGGGAAATGGTTTAAGGAGTGTAAATTTATTTTATTATCATTATTTAGCATGATCATATTCTGTCTTTCAAGACATCATCATCACTGTCATAACCTAAAGTCACTATCAGTATGTGTTTGGAGTGTGGGAGGAAACTTTAGTACCCAAAGGTAATGCATGCAAACATGGGGAAAACATACAAACTCCTTACAGGTATAGTCTTTGGTGGGATGAAAACCTAGAACCTCAGTGATGTAAAGCAAATAGTGCTAACTACTTTGCCCCCATGCTATCCAATGTAAGAAAGGGTACTCAGGAGACAACCTTGATCATTTTTCTCACGAAAGGATGATTGGTACAAAATTTTTGGAAATTAACTTAAAATCCTTCCTTGGTTGATGGACAGTAAGCACCTAGATGTTAGGGTACCTTTACACTTCGCAACATTGCATGCAATATCACTTACAACTTACTGGTTGCAGTGAAATCATGGACACATTGTTACATTTTGTTGCTGTGTACAAATGTAACAATGTGTCCAAGATTTCACTGCAACCAGTAAGTTGTAAGTGAAATTGCATGCAATGTTGCGACGTGTAAAGGTACCCTTACCCTCTTAATTCCAATGAAAAGAGTAAGGCCAGGGTCACACAGTCTTATAACATGGATGGCACTTGTATTGTAAAGCACAAAGTGTCCGAGGCTTCACCATGATAGTTTAATGAATTACTGTGCAGCTGTCATGGTCAGGTGAAGGGAGATGTCGGCCACTCTGTGCTTTACAAGGCAAGCGTCATCCGTTCTATACGGCTGTATGACCCCAGCCTAAGGGTGTGTGTAATTTTTCACACCATTCCTGCATTTTGGCCTTGTTTTAGGTACATAAATACTACAACACTGTATTTTGAGATGTGTTTTGCCATTCATTTGGGGTTATATTTACCTAATTATCAGATCGTCTAATGATCATAATTTTTTATTACGTACATCCAAATGTATAAAACTAATAAAACTGAAAGAATTTGCACTTAGTTTTTCTCATGCTTATATGTGCAATTAAACAATCATGTGGAAAGCCAACACAGAATGGCTGCAGGATATTGCATCCATCATATTGATACTGTTATTATATTTATATGGATTTGCTATACCATTACCAAAGCACTTACTACTGTATATAACCCTTCATTCTTATTATTTGTTGGATGTTTGTATTTTCGACTCAAAATGGAGAAAAGTACCCTTAGAGAACACATGTAAAATATTCAGTGATATAACATCGGAAAATATAACCATTTTTCGTACATTAATTGCTATACTTAGTTGCATCTAACCCCAGTATATAGCCTTCTATATCATATTCAGAAATGTGGAGGCATGAGGGTGTCTTTTTCAGGGGTCAAAGGTGATGCTCATCAATATTTTTCTTTCCCTTACTTACAAAAATACTTAATGGACAAGGTCAAGGGGGTTATTCCAAGAATAAGTCTGACATTGAATATTTCATGAGTTTTCAGGCCCTGTATCTCTGCTGATCACACTTTATTTGCCCAACTGAATAATGTCTTATAAAAGTATTTTTTGTTATAAGATATAGTACACTCAAAATTAATTTCAACTAATCACAAATAATGAGATTTATATAAAAAAAATACTAGTTGAAAATGTTGCTTAATAAATTAACCATATTTATCAAAGAATTGTGCCTTGTTAGAGACTATTAATGTCCCTACAGATACTTAAAATGTTTGTCTTGGGAAAAGGTCATCATAGGGTATTGGATGGGCCATTTATAATTCAGGAGTGTTAGCATAGTTTCAGATAACTATATTGCAGATGCATGCATGTGTCTAGTCTATGGACACTAGAACTAGCCAGACGACAGGTCTAATGACTATTACTAACAGCTGTCTAGATCTTTGTTAAGCTACAGTTCAGTTCATTAGATCTGTGATTGGGAAGGGACTGGTGCCTGTAATACCCTCATCTAAGATAACCCTAAAGAGATTTTAGCTATAATTCGGAAACAATATCACAAAAAATTTTCATTCTTAAAAAATGAACCAAGAATAAATCTGCACACACATTACAGAGATTTTGCAGTCTTTTTTTTTTCTAATATATATTCTCTACTTAGAATGTTTCAAAAACAATACAAGGAAAGGTAATATCCAAACAATGGTATTAATAACATTCAACATTTCAGTAAAATTGGGGAATGTCTAACTAGGGTAGTGGGTGGATCGATCGGGGGGCTAAGAAATCAATGGTCTAATGGAGTGTTTTAGGGGGGGGAGAGTGGACAAGGGGGGTGTTTTAATGGTCTAGGTCTTTATATAAAGACAATTGTTGTACATTTTCATAGCGGCTATAAACCATGTTATTCAGATGAAATTTCTATACCTTATTACTAGTGATGAGCAAGTAGCAAAATATTCGCACTTGGTATACTCGTAACGAGTAGTTTTTAATACTCACATATTCATCCGAATAGTGAGTCTAATGTTAGTCAATTAGTGATTGGCTCTGCCCACACACATCCGGCCGTAAAACAAGTATTTCCGGACAGGGCAAGAGGGTGGGCTTTTTTGCGCTTCTACTGCATAAAACACCTTGCTGTGCCCCCCAGAGAGCCTAACATCCAATCTGCTCTCACTGAGTTGCCAGCTCACTTTGTGTACTGAAGGGAGCTATCAATTTTGTCAGATCATTCATGATCAACACATCACGCATGTACACCAGCGATACTCAACGAGTATCGCAAATACCATACTATCCATGAGAGTAGCGAATAGTAATGAGTATATTTGCTCATCACTACTTAAGACGTTTGTCATTTCCTAACCTCTTATTGTTCATATTTGATTCATGAAGATTGTCAATTTTGCACTTCTATTGATAAACCTGTAATTTACGTGAATCAATTTTATACTACAGTACACAACAATGACAATAAGCTCCAACATAACAAAAAATGTCATATGTAATAATGGAAAAAATACACGTCACTCTGCTACTGGGAAAGATGTGGTGCTTTGGGTGCAAGGGGTTCAGTCCATATAACAATGGGAAATAAACCCAGCACTCAGAATTGATGAACATGAAGAAATTTAAAAACGATTAGAATTAAAAATAAATTTTGATGTTTCGGTCATATACATTTGACCTTCATGAGAACATAAACTTATTACAGTACAGGGCAATATAATAACATCCAGAATGTCAGATTAAGGCAGGAAGTCCTGAGTGCAGTGGTGATAAGGATCCATGTGCAGCAGTACAAGTGAAAAGTGACAACCGTTGCAAAGGGAACATGCTGTCTCCTATGTGATGGTTGTCGCTTCTCATTTGCGCTGCAGTTAAATTTTTTCACATTCATCAATTTTGAGTGCCGGGTTTATTTTTCATTCAAATGACAAATATCTTTTAAGGCTGGAGGCACACTGTCATGCATCAAACAAATATTTTTAGAAATGTACTGAAAATGCCGGCGGCGGTAATATATGCAATTTATGTATCGTACATTGGTGCAGTCTCCTAAAGTCAGGAGCTGTCCAAGGTACTGTACGCAATTTGCATAGTACATATGATGACAGGGAGAGGGGTACTCGGACATCGGGATGGATTGATGGCGGTGATGGGGAAATCACGGGTGGTCGGGTTCCTGATTCCGTGCCCTGGCTGTCATTTGTTTGGTGGGGAGGAATATTACAAGGATTAAAAAGTATGTGATGCCACCTGTGGATCCCGGTGATTTGGATAAAGGCGCTGCAGGCCGGCCGCTGAGGTGATGATGGATGCAGCTCAGTGTGGTACAGCTCCCCACAGGTGGAGCTTTACCTCAGGGCAGCGGTGATGGAGGATGAGGGGATGATTGGAGTTGTTGTTCTTACCCCTCTGAGGAGATGATGAGGCCCTCTACTTCAACTCCACTTTACTGGTACCGACAGATGTTATAGAATACACGGTACAGTCTGGTTTAACAGGTACTAGTTGTCGGTTCAGGGTACCCCTATGGAGTCTCTAGATGTTCCCTCCTTGTTATCTTTCAGGGTCTCAATTATACCTTCCTCTATGTCTTTCACCACCTTTGCAGACCTCTCTCGCCAGTCCCCTGATTTTGTACTGTGAGGCACGGGTTATTCTTGACCGGTACGGATGGGAGCAGCAGGAACGCACTCTCTCTCCCGCCACCGGAATCCAGACTGTTCCCCACGTAGTCTTGGACCGATTATGGGCCTGAGGAGTGGGGTACCGTCTTGTGGCACCTATGTCTACCCAGTGATTAAGGGCCTGCGGCTCATCGGTTTGCGGTCAGGGATGAATCACTGACCGCCTCGGCTTCCGTGTTGCCAGTGTTTTTCCCCAGACTCAACCAGCTGGCTTCAACCGGTACTGGTCCGTCCCCTTCTGTTCGTGTCACCCTCCTGGAGATGGGTGATCCTCCTGTCAGTGGGCTGTCAGGCTCGTCCTGACTCACTGCCTTCCCAGCACTGTCCCTGACACAGACTCACTGACTGACTGATACTAACTGTCACTTAAGTCTCCCGCTCTAACCCAGGCTCCACCCTCTTTTGGACCTACTATATAATCAGTCCTTTACTCTATGGTGGCCTAGTGTTGAGTGCTGACTTAGACTCCATAGATTAAACCCAAATCCACAGCTACAGAGGCACTTCATATATTTGCAAAGTGTAATACCTCCCTGTGGCGCCTAGCCATAGGGGCACCATACATACCCGGTGGCTCCTTTCAGGAGCCTGTCAGGAGCCGCCAGGTACGTACTGTACACAAATTGCGTACAGTACCTCGGACAGCTCCTGACTTCAGGAGACTGCACAAAAGTACTGTATGCAAATTGCGTACAATACCAGTTTTCAGTATATTTCTAAAAGCCGAAAATTGCTGGCTTTGAGTTATACTTTCTATTAACCCCTGCTTAGCCAGTGTGTATTGTCAGCATGTTTCCAGGGAATGTGCACACTCCCTGGACACATGCTGGCACCAAACAAACAGCAGGTTAACCCTTCAGTAAAAGAGTTATTAGCCGCATCTGCAGCCTCTGTGCTGACATTCCGCGCAGAGGCTGCAGATGGGGTTAATATGCAGCGAAAGCCCGGATTTTTAAATTTTTGACATCAGCTGTGTTTTTATTAATCTGCTGTGACAGCAGCAGTGCAAGATGTTTGGTTACTGTACCGGGAAACCGGCAAATTCAAACCCCGCGGCTTTGACAGCTGCAGAGTTTGGAGCGATTTTTCATGCACACGTGTGCATTTATCGCACTGTGTGCTGTATGGGTGCGAGATTCTCTTGCAACCATATACTTTCATTGTCCACTTGCATGGGGAAATCACGTTCAATTGCAGCATGCTGCAATTGAACAGGCATTTCCCTCGCAATGCGAGTGTAATGTGAGGAACCCGCACTAATGGGATCAGTATCATTTAATGATACTGGTCCGATTTCAATGTGAGTCTCCCTCGCATTACACTTGCGCGAGGCAAATGGACAGTGTGCCTTCAGCCTAATGCTAGGTGGTGTGATGATGTGACCAGCTGCATGCCCGAAAGCGTAGCATATAGGTCAAATTTGGCGTACTGCTGTGCACCCTTTATGGCCGGTGATGCTCTTCACCTGCATGCAAGGTTTGGTGAGGGGGGACTTCAGTAGAGCCATTCCCAGGCAGCAAACAGAGGGGCAACTTTTTACTGGACACATGACAGCAGGAATGTCAAACACATCACAGCAAAGCCAAAAGCAAAGCAAAAAACAACAGCACTTGACGCCCTGCCCTTCTTGGCCAGAAAAGGGTGACAGATGACCCGACAGTGAGCCAGATAATGTCCAGGGACACAACAGACCTGCTCAGGTGCCGAACTACCAGACCTGGCATATCTGCTATTGGATGGCATTTGTCATGAAAGTGTTAAAGGTCAGCACAAAATACTCTACATCTGACTTTTTGCCATCTAAGTGAACTTGAACTAGTGTTGGTCAGATATATGGTATAATGAAATTGTAATGCATTTTCAATTATTGTTTGCAGCATATCCTATATATATATGCCTGCCACAGTCCAAAATTCAGTGCAATCAAAAGACCTTTCTTCCATCTAATGTGTCTCAGTCTTCTAGTGTGGGGCTCTCATTTGAGAAATGTAAACAACAAAAAAGGGCGCTTTCCTTTTCCAGCTGCCTCTTTAATACAATTATTTTTATGAAATTCTGATAACTTTTCTGAGAGTGGGGCAGAAATTCTTATGAAGCACAAATTGGGTGTGATTTCATATGGAATGATTCAGTAAGTATGTGAAAACATTTATACATACAGTCATGGCCTAGAGTTTTGGCACCCTTAAAATTGTTGCAATTAACCATATTTTGCCAGACATGTTTATTTCCTTTTTGCATATTGAAACAAAACAAAAAAAAATGGGTAAAAAAGGCAAATTAGACATCAATTTACAAAAACTCCCAAAAATTGCCTGGACAAAATTGTTGGCACCCTCACCCTAATATTTGGTTGCACATCCTTTGGAATAAATAACAGCAATGAATCTCTTCCTATAACTGTCAATAAGCTTCTTACGCCTCTCAACTGGAATTTTGGACCAATCTTCTTTTGCAAACTGTTCCAGGTCTTTCATATTTGAAGGGTGCCGTCTCCCTACAACAGTTTTAAGATTTATCTAAAGAGATTTAGATCCGGACTCATTGCTAGCCCCTCCAGAACTCTCCAGCGCTTTATTTCCTTCCATTTCTGTTTTCTTCTTGAAGTATGTTTAGGGGTCAATGTCCTGTTGGAGACCAATGACCCAGGATGCAAAACCAGCTTTCAGACACTGGGCACTATACTGTGACCCAAAATTACTTGGTAGACTTCAGATTTCATGATGCCTTACAGGCTGTGGTCACGCATAGAAATCCGTTTTTGGAAGTGATTTCCATGACCAATCCGTTTTTTTTGGGTGCTTTTTGAGCCTCCTGCACCCCTGAACATTTTTGGACTTAGTCATTTTTTGACCAAAATTCTCAAAAAAACGGATCCCTTTTTTTGGGGTGCCTTTTTCCATAGGGCCTATGGCTAGGGTCACATTTGGGCAGGCAATTGCGTTCACTGCATCCAGATCCGGATGTGGTGAACGCAATTGCCTTTACACACATTTTTTTGGAAAAATGTGTGCAGAATACCGCACTCCAGTAACCAGATTGCTCAGGATGTGTAATCCTGAGCAATGTGGCTACTGGATAGTTTGCTCATCCCTGCTGCTGATGAGCAAACTGTTCTCTGTCTATTAAAATGATAAATTAAATAAACGACTGATTAATGTCTCTAGGGGGGGCTTAGTCCCCCCAGAGACCGTACCCCCACTCAGGTGGGCTTATCCTGCAATGTCCAAATGCGACTGGCTCCTCATAGCTCTGCGCATTACCCCCAAACTCACCCCCCACGTATCTATATAGAGGGGTCCCTGCACCCCTCTTTTCTAGCTATCCCTTTTTGTGACCAAAACTAAGTATTAAAGTAAAGAATGGAGCCTATAGTTACGTGTTGTTCCAGTTTCATTTTGAAGCCATAGGCGGGGCTGTGTGCTGCTGCCTCTGCCCGCTAATTAATTATGCCCGCCCCCTCTGGCCTTGCTTCTGTGTTGAGAGGGAGGCCGCGTCATGAATGGGACGGGGCTAACATCACTTATACTCAGTCACCTCTGTCTTCAGGGGGCGTGGCCTAAGCTGCATTCACCATACAGATAAGACGACTGTAAAATTACTTCATGCAGGCATTTTGCTGAGCTCAAAGAGCTGATGGGAGATCTTAACTGACTCCTTCATTCACATGGCCTCTGTCCTGTGCTCTGGGATAACACCGTAATATCTCCCAGCAGCTGTTTCAGCTCAGCAGGATGCCGGCATGAGGTAATTTTACAGTTGTCTTTTCTGTATTGTGAATGCGGGTTTAGGCCACACCCAATGAAGATTGAAGTGACTGAGAATTAGCTTCACACACAGCTTTCTGAGGACATCTTGTGAAAGTTTTTTTTAATGGTTTCCTTCCTGATTTCATTAATAAATTATGAGAAAGTTGATTATATTCACTTTCTCTACATTACTAATAAATAAAAATTTAAATGATGGTTACACTTTAAGGTTGACATGGCAGCCCAATAAACTCCACTTCACTGGGTCATTTACTGCGATTCAGCTGGCAAGATGCCACCTGAGTATTAAGGCAGTTTGGTGTTTTTGTCACCCAGTGTAGCACCAAGGCAAACTCAGCTGTGATGTATGGCTTCTATTCTGTTGCCATCATTCTGCTATTCCATTAATCATTACAGCAGTGTACCAGTAACACTCATTGCTAATCTCTGTTTCTTTGGTCATCATTGTTCCATCACCTTCACATAAATTATTATTGCTGGAACTCTGCTACTCCAGTCATTGTTGTTCCAGTACTGCAAAATGAGCCATTTCTGCTATAATGCTGCCATGACAGTTAGGGTAACTTTACACGCCGCTACTGGATGGTGGCTATAACCGTCTTCACACGCCGCTACCACGGGGTGAATTGCTGGTGCAAGCTACATTTCTCGCATGTGTCCGGTTGTAAGCACCCGTCAGTAGCGGCGTGTAAAGGGACCCTTATAGTTCTTTCAGCACTGTTACATCCACCAGTATGGCTATGACTCTATTATTCCATTCTTTGTAGGTTCACATTATTATATCAGTTATGTTCCAGCTCTGCTTTACCAGTGATAACTGTTCCAATGCTGCTGCATTAGCCATTGCTAGTCTAGCTCTACTACGGTATAACAATTACAGCTGTTATCTACACTTTAGTCTGCTCCATCTTCTCTGCAAGTTCAACCAGTCACTTCCATTCTGCTGCACCAGGGTCACCTGTCAATGTTGCTCAAAACTGGCCATCTGAACCAGGCACCTCAAATATCGAAATTTTGTCTTCTTTTTTTTTTCTCCTAAAGCATGTACAGTGGGGCGGTTCAGGCTGCTAGCCAATCACAGTGCCACACTGCAAAGTGCATTTTTTCACTCAACGAATGTCATCATCGGCTGTGTCTGTCACATGTCCTAGCCCTATATAACCCAGCCATCTTAAAGATCGCCACCATTTTGCTGATAGATTTTGCAGGTGTTAGACGGCATCCGCGGCTGCTGCTGTGTGCGACCGCTATACAGTGCAAACTAAATTGTGTTCTCTCAGTCAGCTAGTGAGCGAATACAAAGTTAGACAGATAGGTTTATGGAGTAGGGACTAGTAATATTAGCCTTTTTTAGGGCTGCTCCATAGGAGTAGCTATTAGGGATAGGGACTAGGGACTAGTAGCCTTTCAGCCCTTTTCAGGGCTTCTTCATAGAAGTAGGGACTAGTTTTAATTGCAGCTCTTATCAGGGCTAGGTTAGAGCAGTCTCTATTAGTTTTTGCCAGGCAGGGGTGTGTTAGGTGTGTGCCAGTGCTGTGCAAGTCTTTCTCACAACATCTGGCCACAGTAATATAGATCTTTAAATCCATTAGGGCAGGTAGTGTAGCACTGCTGTGAAGAAAGTTACACCACCTGTCCTAGGCTAGGGTCACACTTGCAGATTTTACTAGTGTTTTTTCTTTCTTCTGAAAACGCATGAAAAAATGCACCCATAGGCCCCCATGCAAAAAACGCATACCCAAACAGCAAAAACGCATGTCTTAATGGACCATGCGTTTTTGGGTGCGTTTTTGTCTCAACACCAAAAAATACTGCATGATGCAGTATTTTTTGAAAAATGCATCTAAAAACGCAGCATGTAGTATTTTTTGGTGCTTTTTCAAAAACGCATGCGTTTTTAAATGGCACTAAACGGTACATGCGCTTTTACATGTGTTTCAAGGGTCCCCCACACCTAACAGCAAAAACGCATGCAAAAACGCAGGCTGCCAAAAAAAAACTTAAAAAATGCATGGCAAGTGTGACCCTAGCCTAAATTAGGCATTTTGTTTTGCTGCAGCTAGTCCAGGCACTTGGTTCGGGCTAGTAGCAGACTAGCAGTGTCCCACAGTGGTGTAGCCCACTTGTGAGAGAAGCTACACCTTCAGTGTAGTTCATTCTACTAATTTTTTACTGCAACAAGCAAACCAGTGTTCACTAAATCCTTAGGCCTGTTTCACATCTAAGAATGGTGTGCGTTTTGCTAAATTTGCGTTTTTAGGCATTTTTGCAAACGCCGCGCTAGACGCATTTCCCGACATTTTGGGCCGCGTTGGCAAAAACGCATGCGTTTTGCGTTTTTGAAAACACTCATGCGTTTTTGCCTGCGTTTTTACATGCGTTTCCATTAAAACCTATGGGACCAAAAACGCTATCGTTTTTGTGCGTTTTTAGCGGTAAAAACGCCTAAAAACGCGAATTTAGCAAAACGCACACATGCCTTAGATGTGAAAAGAGGCTTACTGTAGGCCATGTTTAATACAACCAAATACACCCTGAGTGTAGTTAATTCTAATAATTTTTTACTGGAACAAGCAAACGTAATTTTTTGTGCCTAATACCTCTAGCTGGCCAATCAGCTGTGTTCGATTTCCATCAGAATATTTTTTGCCAATAACTGCAGAGTTGCCAATTTGTTCACATACAAAATGAGTGGCAAAAGGCCTGCTGCTGGTGGAAGGGGGAATAGGCGTGGTGGAAAGAGAAAAACAGTTTGTGTCCGTGGGGTACGTGGGAAAGCAAGAGTAACATCTGCTGGAGAAAGAGCATCTTCCAGCCAAAGTAAGATGTCTACTTTTTTCCTTGGAAATTCTGAAATGATCCCTTTCAAAAGGACATGACTCAGTTGACAATCAATACCAATTCTAGATGAGGCACAAAAAGAGCAGGCGCTTGAATGGATAGCAAGCCCTTCAGCAAGTGGGATCTCCTCCACCTCAACTTCGGCCTTGTTCACACACATGAGCTTTTTTGACCATCTCTGCGTTTTTGGGTTGTTAAAAAAAACGCAGGTGCGTTAACGCAGGGTGCATTTGAGTGTACATGCGTTTTTCACCTCCACTTGCGTTTTTTTCCCCCAGACTAAAAAACGCTGCATGCAGGGGTTGTTTCTAAAAACGCATGCGTTTTTTTAACATGGGGCCCTATGGGAAACGCATGCGTTAACGCAGGGCACATATAGGCACCTGCGATAACGCATGCGTTTCCCATAGGGCCCCATGTTAAAAAAACGCATGCGTTTCTATAACATGGGGCCCTATGGGAAACGCATGCGTTTTTAAATGGCACATTTATGCACCCTGCGTTAATGCAAGCGTTTTTGCCTGCGTTTTTGAAGAAAAAATGACAAAGTCCAAAAAGGATTCTAATCCTTTCAGACACAAAAGGGACATTTTTTAGCACTCTTAAAAAATTGCATGTGGCTTTAGGAGTGCTAAAAAAAACGCAAATTGTGTGTGAACAATGCCTTCTACTTCACAAATACAGTCATGGCCAAAAGTTTTGAGACTGATACAAATATTAATTTTAACAAAGTCTACTGCTTCAGTTTTTCTAATGGCAATTTGCGTATACTCCAGAATGTGATAAAGAGTGATCAGCTTAACAGCAATTACTTGCAAAGTCAATATTTGCCTAGAAAATGAACTTTAACCCCCAAAACACATTTCAAGATCATTGCAGTTCTGCCTTAAAAGGAGCAGCTAACATCGTTTTAGTGATTGTTCCATTAATACAGGTGTGGGCGTTGATGAGGACAGGGCTGGCGATCAATCAGTCATGATTAAGTAAGAATGACATCACTGAACACTTTAAAAGGAGGCTGGTGCTTGGTATCATTGTTTCTCTTCAGTTAACCATGGTTATCTCTAAAGAAACACGTGCAGTCATCATTGCACTGCACAAAAATGGCCTAATAGAGAAGAGTATCGCAGCTAGAAAGATTGCACCTCAGTCAACAATCTATCGCATCATCAAGAACTTCAAGGAGAGAGCTTCCATTGTTGTCAAAAAGGCTCCAGGTCGCCCAAGAAAGACCAGCAAGCGCCAGGACCGTATCTTAAAACTGTTTCAGCTGCGGGATCAGACTACCAGCAGTGCCGAACTTGCTCAGGAATGGCAGCAGGCTGGTGTGAGTGCTTCTGCACGCACTGTGAGGCGGAGACTCTTTGAACAAGGCCTGGTTTCAAGGAGGGCAGCAAAGAAGCCACTTCTCTCCAGAAAAAACATCAGGGACCGACTGATATTCTGCAAAAGGTACAGGGAGTGGACTGCTGAGGACTGGGGTAAAGTCATTTTCTCTGATGAATCCCCGTTTCGATTGTTTGGGACATCTGGAAAACAGCTTATTCGGAGAAGAAGAGGTGAGCGCTACCACCAGTCTTGTCTCATGCCAACTGTAAAGCATCCTGAAACCATTCATGTGTGGGATTGCTTCTCAGCCAAGGGAATTGGCTCACTCACAGTCTTGCCTAAAAACACAGCCATGAATAAAGAATGGTACCAGAATGTCCTCCAAGAGCAACTTCTCTCAACCGTCCAAAAGCAGTTTGGGGACCAACAATGCCTTTTCCAGCATGATGGAGCAACTTGCCATAAAGCAAAGGTAATAACTAAATGGCTCAGGGAACAAAACATAGAGATTTTGGGTCCATGGCCTGGAAACTCCCCAGATCTTAATCCCATTGAGAACTTGTGGTCAATCATCAAGAGACGGGTGGACAAACAAAAACCAACAAATTCTGCCAAAATGCAAGCATTGATTATGCAAGAATGGACTGCTATCAGTCAGGATTTGGTCCAGAAGTTGATTGAGAGCATGCCAGGGAGAATTGCAGAGGTCCTGAAGAAGAAGGGTCAACATTGCAAATATTGCTGCATTAACTCATTCTAACTGTCAATATAACCTTTTGGTACTCATAGTATGATTGCAATTATATTTCTGTATGTGATATAAACATCAGACAAACACAATTAAAAACCAGAGGGCAGCAGATCATGTGAAAATATAATGTTGGTGTCATTCTCTAAACCTTTGGCCATGACTGTACACCAGTACTCAGAGGCATCACTACAATCCCATTTGCTTCTGCACAGCTGCCAAGTCTCAAGCCACCCATCTGAGTATAGGGTAAGACAGATGGTTGACTATGCATCGCTCTTCACTCATACAATAGCCTGGGAATCAGAGGTCTGCTCAAAAGCTTTTGTGAGTCAAGACAGGTAATGATCTGCACTGACGCCCAGAAGCTTTTGGAGTCGGATCCAGGCCCAGATAAAGAAGGTTCTGAGCAAGCATAATGTAGACCCTCATTCATAAAGTGTCAACTGCACCTTGGAGATCTTGTGAGCCCTTCCACATACGACTCCTCCTGTACTTCCTCCCCCTCCTCTAATGCCACCACCTGACTACGAATACTGTTTAAAGTCTGCTCCAGCATGTAAATGATGGGAATAGTCATGCTGATAATGGCATAATCATCACTAAAGATCTTAGGCTGGCTTCACACTACAGTTTTTCACTGATCAGTGTCCATCAGTGTTTGGGTGCCAAAACCCGGAGAGGAACCAGGAAAGGAACTTGCAGAGAAAAACTATAATTGAAAGATTGACACCTGTTCTGAGTTTTGGAGACACTCCTGGTTTTGGCACCCAAACACTGATGGACACGGATCAGTGAAAAACTGCAGTGTGAAGCCAGCCTTAGTCGACATTTCAATACTGTACAGAATGGTGCATAGGTCCTTCATTTCAGAAGGTGATTTGCCCCACCTCTGGATCTCGTAGGCCCGTTGAGCCCTGCTGCTATCATAGTAAGGAGGTGTGCAGGATTCCTTGTGCGCAGTTAGAACACGGGTGGCATTACCAGACAGGCTTTGGGTGCAGGTGGAGAACCGAGAAGAGGTTGAGGAGGCAGAAGCAGTGGAGGAACTTCTACATACAGAGGATTGATGCACAACTCGTGGGGATGGCAAGACTTGGACAGCAGCCCCTTCTCCTGCTATATTCATAGTTACCCAGATTTTTTGGCCGCTACTTACATTTTGGTGACAAATCTTACAGATAACATGGGGAGACTAAAGGCTTGTGGATTTTGGAATGTGCTGCATGAAAGTCACCTCACCAACCATTTTCAGCTTGCAACTGTGGGGAAATTGATGCCACTGAAGTGGTGTTTGGGCCCAAATTTTTGGGAAAAATAGAGACTCTTGTAGTCCCTAAATGTGACACAATGCTCATCGTGTGCACGAGGCCTTACAGATGTTGTGTTAAAAACCGCACCGAATACTCATTGCCTGCACAAGGCCTTTCAGATACTGAAGTAAAACGCACCAAATTATCATCATCATCTGCACATGGCCTTACAGATACTGAAGTAAAACACACCAAATAATCATCATCTGCACATGGCCTTACAGATACTGAAGTAAAACACACCAAATAATCATCATCTGCACATGGCCTTACAGATACTGAAGTAAAACGCACCAAATTATCATCATCATCTGCACAAGGCCTTCCAGATACTGAAGTAAAACGCACCAAATTATAATCATCTGCACATTGCCTTACAGATACTGAAGTGAAATGCACCAAATAATCATCATCTGCACGTGGCCATTAGATACTGAAGTAGAACACACCAAATAACCATTATCTGCAGATGGCCTTACAGATACTAAAGTGAAACGTACCAAATAATCATCATCTGCACATGGCATTACAGATACTGAAGTTAAACGCACCAAATAAACATCATCTGCACATGGCCTTACAGATACTGAAGTAAAACACAACAAATAATCATCATCTGCACATAGCCTTACAGATACTGAAGTGACACTCAACAAATACTCCTCTTCTGGACGTGGCCTTACAGATACTGAAGTAAAACACACCAAATAATCATCATCTGCACATGGCCTTACAGATACTGAAGTGAAACGCACCAAATAATCATCATCTGCACATGGCCTTCCAGATACTGAAGTGAAATGCACCAAATAATCATCATCTGCACATGGCCTTCCAGATACTGAAGTGACACTCAACATATACTCATCTTCTGGATGTGGCCTTATGGTACCTTTACACGCCGCTACCGAAAGGTAGAAACCGGCAGGTGTCGGAAACAATTGTACATTGTACCGTGAAAACACAGCGAGGTAGTGGCGTGTAATTCAGGTGTTACCCTCCTGTCTCTGTGGACACCTGTCTTTCAGCCGTGCTGAAAAACAAGTAGGTATAAACCCTATGGTGGCGGCGTGTAATCGGGGCACAGGAGGGTATTTGCGTGGCCTAGCTAATCCCTGGGGCATGACACGGCGGCATGTATACCACGCCCCATCAGCGATCATTGGTGGAAACTCCTGCGTTACAATTGGTTGTCCCTGCATAGGGCGGCATATTTAACGAGCTGACCATTCACACTACACATTTGCAATAGCATCATGTATTGGCCAGCCTTCATGCGCTGGGTGGCCACTCATGATGCTATTGCATTGTCCAATCACCATACGAGCGACGCGTAATACCCAACTCTGGTACGCCTATGTCCTTGAGGTGCACGATATGTACGCCCATATTACCTTGTGGTAGCGGCGTGTAAATCAGGAAAGGTGCTCCACAGAAGGTAACCTGTGGCACCCGTCGGTACTCCCGGGGGCCGAAAATACCTTCTGTGGAGCACCTTTGTGGTGGCGTGTAAATGCGGTATCAGGTACCGTTAGGGACCGTTGCAAACGCGTGCATGCACGTGTGGTGCCTACCTATTGCTACCTTCGGTAGCGGCGTGTAAAGGTACCATTACAGATACTGAAGTAAAATACACCAAATAAACATCATCTGCACATGGCCTTACAGATACTGAAGTAAAACGCACCAAATACTCATCTTCTTGACGTGGCCTTACAGATACTGTAGTAAAACTCCACAGCTAATCATCGTGTGCATGATGCCTCACAACTACTGTAGTAAAAACTGATTTTGGAAGGGCATGACATGCCTATATCTGTGTCTCCTCCCCTTTTACTCATCTATCTCTTATCTTTTCGCATTTTTATATGTAGTTTTCCCTTTTCCATATGTTTGTTGTATCTTCTGAGTAGTTTGTCACCTTTTGGACACTTTAGAAGATGTTTTCTATGTGTTTTCTATATGTTTGTATGTGTTTGTGTTTGGCTGCCATTGTTTTCATTGGGATTCAACGGTGTTCGACGAACATTCGACGAACATTTGACGAACAAACGCCCAATTCGGCGAACCCAATCGAATTAGAACACTAGGGTGGTGGCTCATCTCTAGAAGATAACAACAATCTCAAATCTGTCTGTAGGCCAAGTGCCAGGCTGTTACTTTGAAGTCAATAGAACAAGAACAAATTAGTTGCCCAACATCGGAGGCAGATTATGGACATTCGAAAATACTTAATGTGGATGCATTCAAATTGTCTATTTTTTTACACATTGTGTAGTTTCCATAGATATGTCTTGTCCTGATTTATTTTTAGAATAGAATAATTCTAATATTTCCAAGATATTCTACTATAATATGCATGAAGAAAATTAGTTTTATTTTTACTATTGTTAATGAGAAAAGTACAGTAGAATGCTGGTTTACTAATTTATTCTCTGTTGTGTCTCATATTTTATAGTAGCTTTTCATTGCCTGATTTCATTTTACTTAAAATTCATTAAGGTTGAATCTCTTTTCTTTTAGGAAAAATGGAAATTCAATCAGCAATTGTATTCCTACAGTTTACAGTTTACCGTATATACTCGTGTATAAGCCGACCCGTGTATAAGCCGACCCCCCTACTTTTGCCCCCAAAACCTGGGAAAACCTATTGACTCGTGTATAAGCCGAGGGTGGACCCCAGCACAAGTGTACAGCCCCCAGCAGTGTGGTATACAGGCCCCCCAATGGTAGTATACAGCAGCCTCCCCAGTGGCATATACAGGCTCCAGTAGTATATACAGCAACCCCAGTGGTAGACAGCAGCCTCCCCAGTGGTATATACAGACCCCACCAGTATATACAGCAGCCCCAGTGGTATATACAGCAGCCCCAGTGGTATATACAGCAGCCCTAGTGGTATATACAGAGCCCCAGTGGTATACAGGCCTCAGCAGTATATACAGCAGCCCCCAGGGGTTATACAGCAGCCCCAGGGGTTATACAGCACCCCCAGGGGTTATACAGCACCCTCAGGGGGTACCCAGCAGTCCCCTGGGGGTACCCAGCAGCCCCCTGGGGGTACCAACAGCCCCCTGGGGGTACCCAACAGCCCCCTTGGGGTACCAACAGCCCCCTGGGGGTACCAACAGCCCCTTGGGGGTACCCAGCAGCCCCCTGGGGGTACCAACAGCCCCCTGGGGGTATCAACAGCCCCCTGGGGGTACCCAGCAGCCCCCAGGGGGTGCCCAGCAGCCCCAAAATGCTGGCACTCACCCCCCTTACGCCCCCCCCCACCGCTGCTTCCCTTATTATCTCGGTGTTCTGATCAGCGCCGCTCCTCGGTGCTGCTTTTTCATCCTCCCGTCCTCGCTGAATCCGGGATCTCCGGCCGTCGCGCCATGACGTCATATGCCTGCGACGACCGGAGATCCCGGATGCAGCGAGGACGGGAGGATGAAGAAGCAGCACCGAGGAGCGGCGCTGATCAGAACACTGGGATGGTAATATAACCAGCGGGGGGGGGGGCCCTTACAGCAGTGGAGGGGGGGGGGCCCTTACAAGGGGGCAGAGTGGCAGCGTTTGGCGGGCATATATGAACTGCTTCCCCCTGCCGCTGATTGACAGGGGGAAGCAGGGCATATATAATGAGCGGCCCCACGTGACGGGGCCGCTCATACAGCAGCCTCCCCCACCTCCTCCAGCCTCCACAGCCCCCACCACGCAGAGACTACCGTATTGACCCGTGTATAAGCCGAGGGGGAGACTTTTCAGCCCAAATTTTGGGCTGAAAAACTCGGCTTATACACGAGTATATACGGTAATTAATATCTCTATGCAGGAGATTGCTCATTCTTGGTTATGTGTACTTTCTACTCTTAAAGTAGTTAGCCACTACTTTTTATTTGGATTGAGGTGCAGTTATTGTTGCGGTTGGGAGGTCAGTGTCAGCTGCAAAGTCTCAGATACTGCAACCCACACCAGCCTGGCCATTTTTCTAGTCACCACAACTATGTTCTGCAGATGAATAGTTGATGTATAACACAGATTCAAATTAATAGGGGGTGATCCATAGTTCTTGGCTTCTGCCCCTATAGATTTGACAGACTTACTCTGTTCCAAAGCCTCCGAGAACTTCCATCCAGTGCTGCTTATGGATGGTCAATGGGGTGAAGGTTATGACATCCCCATCGATCAGATATAGTAACATCCCCACTGATCAGATATAATGTTGTATCCAAAGGACAGGTCATCAATAAAAAAATATTAGCTAACTTCTTCAAAGGGGGCCTGACACCAAATAAATATTAAAAATTAACAATAATTTTATTTATATAGCGCCTACATATTCAGCAGAACTTTACAATTAGGCAGGGACAATGAACAGACAATAAAGACAATACAAAGTAACACACTGTTCAGAACTTACAGGAGGGGTGAAGGCACTGCTAACAAGCCTATAGTCTATAAGGAAATAAGGGGACCCAGTAAGTATTATTATTATTAAGTATTTATATAGCGCCATTAGGTTACATGGCGCTTTACAAGTGAGATGGTAGACAAAGACAAGTGGTAAAAACGACGACAAATCAGTCATATGGGTACAATAGGGCAGAGGATCCTGTCCGCGAGGGTTCACAGTCTAGAGAGGGTGGGGAGCGAGACAGTAGGAGGGGGAGAGGTGAGATGGTGCAGTGGATTGGGTCTCAGTGTGTGTTAAAGCTTGTAGGAAAAGGTGGGTCTTCAGGTTTTTCTTGAAGTTTCCCAGGGTAGGGGAGTGTCTGATGTGGTGGGGGAGGGAGTTCCAGAGTATGACAGAAGCACGAGAGAAGTCTTGTATGCGGTTGTGGGAGGTGGAAATGTGGGGGGTTGAGAGAAGGAGTTCTTGAGAGGAGCACAAGTTGCGCAAGGGGAGGTAGCGGGAGACCAGGTTGGAGATGTAGGGAGAGGACAGGTTGTGTATGGCCTTGCATGTCAGGGTTAGGGTTTTGAAGTGGGATCGCTGGAGGGTGGGGAGCCAGTGGAGGGCTCGGCGGAGAGGGGAGGTGGGGGAGTAAAGGGGAGATAGGTGGATGAGTCGGGCAGCAGAGTTGAGGATGGTGCGAAGAGGTGCAAGGGAGGAGGCAGGCAGGCCTGTGAACAGGAGGTTGCAGTAGTCCAGGCGGGAGATGATGAGGGCATAGACAAGTGTCTTAACCGAGTTGTGGTCAAGGAAGGAGCAGATACGGGCAATGATTTTTAGTTGGAGTCGACAGGCGGTGGCGAGGGCTTGGATGTGGGGCTTGAAGGAGAGGGAGGAGCCGAGGATTACCCTGAGGCACTTGGTGTGCGGGACGGATGAGAGTGTGCAGTCATTGACTGTGATGGATAGGTCAGGAAGAGGGGCAGGGTTGTTCAGGGGAAAGACGATGATTCGATCTTGTCCATGTTGAGTTTGAGGAAGCGGGTAGAAAAGAAGGATGCAATGGCGGATAGGCAGTGAGGAATTTTGGATAAAAGGGAGGAGATATCAGGACCAGACAGATAGAGCTGGGTGTTGTCGGCGTAGAGGTGGTATTGGAGGCCGTGTGACTCGATGAGGTTGCCCAGGCCGAGGGTGTAAATGGAGAAGAGTAGTGGTCCCAGGGCTGAGCCTTGGGGAACACCTACAGAGAGGGGGTGGGGTGAGGAGGAGGTGTGGGAGTGGGTGACGCTGAAGGCCCTGTCCGTTAGGTAGGAGGAGATCCAGGAGAGGGCAAGGTCAGTAATGCCAAGATATTCAAGGATTTAAAGTAAGAGGAGTGGTCAACAGTGTTGAAGGCAGCAGAGAGGTTGAGAAGGATGAGGACGGCATAGTGTCGTTTGCTCTTGGCGATCAGAAGGTCGTTAGTGATTTTGGTTAGGGCTGCTTCAGTGGAGTGGTGAGGTTGGAAGCCGGATTGTAGGCGATCAAAGACAGCACAGGAAGAGAGGTTTGAGGATAGTTCAGAATAGACGTGTTGTTCAAGAACTTTTGAAGTGAACGGGAGGAGTGATATGGGGCAATAGTTGGAGACTGTTGTAGGGTCGAGGGATGATTTTTTTAAGATGAGCGTGATTAGGGCGTATTTGAAGGGTGAGGGGAATGTGCTGGATTTGAGTGATATGTTGAAAAGGTGTGTTAGGGCAGGGAGGAGGACTGTGGTGAGGTTAGGGATGAGGTGGGAAGTGAGTGGATCAAGGGCGCAGGTGGTGAGGTGTGATCGTGCAAGAAGGGAGGAGAGATGGTCCTCTGTCATGGGGGTGAAACTGCATTTAGGTGAGGGGGGATGGGCTGGAGGTGGGATGGGGCGAGGGGAGTCTGGGTCGAAGCTTTGTCTGAGTTTGTCAATTTTGTCTTTAAAGAAGGTGGCGAAGTCGTCGGCAGAGATGAGGGGTGAGGGAGGAGGAGCAGGGGGATGAAGTAAAGAGTTGAAGGTTTTGAAGAGTTGTTTGGGGTTGTGCGACAGGGCGGTTATTAGGGAGGAGAAGTAGACTTGTTTTGCGGAGTCAAGGGCAGTCTGTAAGGTATTGAGGGAATGCTTGCATAGGGCGAAGCGCTCTGCGGAGTGGGATTTCTTCCATTTCTGCTCGGCTGCCCTAGTCATCCGTCGGAGTTTTTTGGTGAGGGTCGTGAGCCAGGGTTGTCGTTGTACTCGTGTTGTGTTAAATGTGAGTGGAGCAGCCTGGTCGAGGGCTGTAGTGAGAGTAGAGTTGTAGAGGGAGGCGGCTGAGTCAGCATCTTGAGAAGAGGCCAAGTCTGAGAGGGGGAGGAGGGATTCTGAGAGTGAGTGGAAGTCTATGGTTTCTACGGGGGAGGGGGAGTGTCCGGAGAGGGGGGAGCGTGGTGGGGGAAGAGGGATGAAAAGGTCAGTAGGTTGTGGTCGGAGTGGGTGAGGGTTGAGTATGCGAGGTCGGTGAGGGAGCAGAGGCGGGTAAAGACTAGGTCAAGTGTGTGGCCACCAGTGTGCGTGGCGGAGGAGATCCATTGAGAGAGGCTGAAAGAGGAGCTGAGGGATAGGAGTCTGGAGGCAGTGGCTTTGGGGGTTTTGATGGGGATGTTGAAGAAACCCATGACAATGGTAGGGATGTCGGAGGAGAGGAGGTGGAGGAGCCAGGTTGTGAAATGGTCAAAGAAGGTGGAGGGGGATCCAGGGGGGCGGTAGACAATGGCCAGTTGGAGGTTGCAGGGGGAGTAGATGCGAACAGAGTGTGCCTCGAAGGAGGGGAGGGGGGTGGAGTAAGTGGGGAGAAGGAGGAGTCATTGGCCAGAAGTAGGCCAACACCTCCGCCGCGGGTGTTGGTGGAGCGGGGAGTGTGGGAGAGCATGAATCCACCATAGGAGATGGCAGCCGGGGAGATTTTGTCAGAGGGGGTAAGCAAGGTTTCCGTGATGCCGAGGAAGGAGAGTTTTTTGGAGATGAAGAGGTCGTGGATAAGTGTGAGTTTGTTACAAACCAAGCGGGCGTTCCAGAGTGCACCAGGTAGGGGGACAGGGGAAGCCGGGGTGGGGGGAATGGGTCAGAGGTTAAGGGGGTTATGAGGGCTGGTGATGGGTCGTCGGAGTGGGATGGAGGAGAGTGAGGTGGTATGGTGGGGTGGGCCAGGATTAGGGGAAATGTCACCAGAGAGTAGGAGGAGCAGGGAGAGGGTTAGGAGGTGGGAGCAGGGGAGCTTGCTTGGTGGGTGTGTATGTCTAGAGATGGTGGGTTGAAAGTGGGGGAATAGTTTGGAGTATTGAGTGAGGTGGGTAGGAAGGATGGAGGATGAGAGCAGAATTTATTTGCTCAATGGGGGGATGAGTGGAGGTAGTAGGAAGTGGAGAAGGATGGGAGTGAAGGTGAGAAGAATCGGGAACATGGTGGGGTGAGTAGGGGAGGAGAGGTGGCTGGGGTCAGAGGTAGTCGGGGATCTGGTGTGGCAAGGTTGAGTTCTAAATGATGGGTGGTTGGCCGCGTTTGAGGTGCGGCCAGGTGATGAGACGCAGTCCGGGGGAGGAGATGCAATTCAGGGATGAGGTTCAGTCCGGTGAAGAGGTAATGCAGCCAAGGACACGTCGCGGCCAGGACGGGTTGGCGCAAGTGAAGCAGCCGAGGATGAGGTGATGCAGACAAGGGTGAGGTGATGCAGCCGAGGAAAAGGTGCTGCAGCCGAGGGTGTGGTGATGCAGCCGAAGGTGTGGTAATGCAGCCGAGGATGAGGTGATGCAGCCGAGGATGAGGTGAGGCAGCCGGGATGATGTGAAGCAGCTGGGATGAGGTGAAGCAGCTGGGATGAGGTGAAGCAGCCAGGGTGGGGTGAAGCAGTCGGGGGTGAGATGATGTAGCCCAGGAAGAGATGATGCAGCCAAGGGGGATGAAGCAGTCAAGGGATGAGATGAAGAAGCAAGGGGATGAGATGAAGCAGCCAGGGGATGAGATGAAGCAGCCAGGGGATAAGATGAAGCAGCCAGGAGATGAGATGGTGAGGTGGCGCAGTCAGGGGTCGCAACAAGCCTGGCGTCGGATGTAGTTGGTGGATCAGGTGCAGCCAGGGGCGAGATGCTGAGATGCAGTCAGGATCAGATGTAGTCGGGGGTGAAATGCAGCCAGGGGTCAAATGCAGCAAGGGGGGTCCATATGGCAGAGGGATCGCTGCAGCCAGAAGGGTCCGTGAGGCCAAGGGGGCCTGTGCAGTAGTGAAAATGCAGCCGGGGCATCAGTGAGGCAGCCGGGGTCAGATGCAGCCAGAGGGGTTCATGCGGCAGAGGGGTCACTGTAGCCGGGGGCCGTGATGTAGAGGGCTCTGCAAAGCAGAGGGGTTAAAGCATCTAGGAGGACCATGAGGTAGAGGGGTCCATGCGGAGTGTCCTTGCAGCAGAGGGTCGGATGAGACCAGGTGGTAAGGGGTAGAAGATGGGCACCTCTGACCAGTCAGTAGGCTGTGGCAGGCTGGGGGCTACTGTGGGGCAGGCTGGGGGACCGATGGAGGCAGGACACCCCACGCGGCGTCGCTGATCCCTGCTCAGCCTACAGCCCCGCTGTGGAGGGACCCAAGGGTAGCGCTGCCGTCCCCACTGGGTCCACAGCTTAGTTAGGCAGCGGTGGGCTCCGTGTGTAGCGCAGTCTGTCCCCCGCAGCCTGCAGCCATGCAGGACCGTGGGGGGGCTGGGCAACCCCACAGGAGCCCAGGAGTGGGGCTGGACAGGCCGCGGTCAGGACCCACAGCGGTGGTGGGGAGAAGTGGAGGGCGGGAGCGGCGGCACCACACTTACTGGTGGCATCTTGGTGGGGGCGAGCCAGGTTGGCCGCACGAGGGTTCGGGGCTGCTGCAAGGAGGAGCGCACCAGGTGTATGATGCAGCCTCTGCCGCCGGGACGGCAGGAAGGCCACGGGTGCAGGCTGCGGCTCAGGGCCAGGGCACTGGAGTAGGACGTGCCCACAGTGTCTAGATGGAGTGGCTCCCCAGGCAGGCAGACCGGGGGGAGCTGCAGGGCTGCGCTGGGAGCGCAGCGCTGCCGGAGGCGCCTGGGTGCCGGTGCGGCCGGGACTGGAGGCCCAGGTGGGTAGCTGCAGGGCACTACTGCTGGCCAGACTGGTCGACTGCAGGCTAGGGTGAGTGGCCTAGATGGTTGGTGGGGTGCCCGGGGGTGACTGTGATGAGGCAGGTGGTGTGTGGGGAGGACAGGCAAGCTTGGATGCGGTGGATGGTGTCCAAGGTGCCTGGAGCCTCCTCACATGCGACCATCACCCCCGGCGGCCATCTTATAACTGCACTCTTAGGTACTCCCAGTAGGATTTGCTTATCATATATGGTCTAGTCATCATTATTATAAATGGAGAAGTTAAAATAAACCGCATTATCTAATCATCAGCCACTATCTGTCTAAGTTTTAATCTATAATAGATGCATCATAAATGAGCAAATAAACTCATAAGGATTAAGATACACAAAATAATCTTTTTTCAATTAATAACTACAGGAAAACACACAATTTCAATTTAAAATCCCACCTCAGTAACACAAAGAAGAAAAACAGCTAGATCAGTGTGGTCACAAATGTATACTATATAAAGATAAGGTCTTTGAGGCATGACCGGCATGATAGCCCATGGCTGGTATACATCACATGTGTTTTGAGCCGTGCACACAGGGTTAATAGTATCTGAGCCTGTGTGTAGGGGTTATTGCTGTGGTAGAACTGACTGGTGCACAGAGGGTTAAGTGCACCTAGGTCTGTGTGTGAGTAGAGTGTGCTGATTATCACTGCTTTCCATGTGTGGGTGTGGCAAGCAGGATAATAGGTGCCTAGTGCTGGAAGTCAGAGAGACCAGACATATCCTCTAAGATTTGAGGATGTGAGGCAGAGGGGTCACGTCCCTTTGGGGGACAAGGACGGGAGCCTGCCTCATCATGTAGGAGACCCCTGTCCTTCTGAGCAGTATGGAGCCTGTGGCCAGACCAAGAGGTTGGTAGAGCACCTGAGTGTATGTATGGGCGTCCGGACTGAACTTGAAGGGGGCTCACTCTGCACATGTTGATGAGGCTGTCGGCCGGAATCTCTGCTTGTGTTAGTAAGGCTTGGAGGCAGCTGGGCATCATGGGCAGAGAACTTGGGGGATGCTTTGACTGCCTGGGTGCTCATGTGGCTCGGAACCTGGTCTGGGCCTGGGATGGCTGTGGTCCATGCTGGACTGTTTGTGTGTGTGTGGGCCCTATGATGGGTTGGAGCCCACGGAGGCCAAGGCGGCCGTAACTGCCATTGGGACTGACTGTCAAGTTGTGATGTGGTCCGTTGACTGACTGCATGCTGAGAGCTGAGAGATGCAGTTAAATTGTGTGAGATGAGTGGAGCCATAAGGCCAAAAGACAGAGGGTTTCGCAGTACTTTTAGTTGGAAAGACTGGCTGAACCTGGAGGGGCTTGCGATGGCGTGTTTGGTGCAGCTGCTGTCCTGGAGGTCTCAGCCTGTAGTGGCAGACTTGGAAGTAGCTGGCGACCTGGTAAGAAACGTGTTGAGGAGTCCTTGGGGATTTCTGGCTTGCCCTGGATATCAGGTAGCTAAACCCGGGTCTGGGCCTGGTTTTGACCAGTGTCATGTACTAAGGCTGGAGTGTGTGCCATGTGAGAGACTGGAGATGTCTCGAGGACACAGTAGACTGTATGCTAAGAAGCATGTGAGAGACTGGAGATGTCTCGAATGCCAGGTGGGCATAACCGCCATTACAACCAGACCGGGTCGGTAAGGGACGCCTTAATGTTCTGTTGAGCATGTATAATGTAAATGATGTCAGGCTGGCGTAGCCAGAATTAGAATAGACTGTGATGTCTATATGTTCTGTTAATTATGTATAGTATACATCTAAGGAGTAGATAAGGCCAGGCGGCCGTAACCACCACTGGAGATGTCATTAGTGCTCTTGGCACTCTATGTAGCTGTCGTTAATGCTGTAAACTGCTGAATTTGTATTACGTTAAACATGGTTGTTGGTGTCACTTACGCTGCCAAGCGAACCCCCTAGGTATGCGCTACCTCAGTGTTCATACACCAAACAATAATGAGTAGTGCACACTGATGAATGCGATTAGTAACCGCATTCGTCCACCACCAGAAAATCTGCAAAAAATCAGTGCAAAAAATCAGTGCACAAAATCCGCACAGGAATCACACAAAAAACTCTCAGTGTTCATACAAGAAACAGTAAGTTCAGAAAGTTAAGCACATACATATTAACATGCACCGTGCACATCAAATAGATTATGATCTATCAATACTGTAATCTAAAAAGTGGATTACAAAAAGAAATCACCTCATTATAATCAATTTGTCTAAAACAAGACCAGACCATTACAAGTACCATCATTCAATGTACAGCTATTCACCATTAACCAGAAAGGTCTTTCACAAAGTGCAATTAAAGTGCATGGGGAATTTAACCCTACTATATTACACAAAAGCCACCAATACCCACACTGCCCCGGAACTCGACGTACCTCTTATTGTTTATGGGTTTATTTACTGACCTATGGCAAGGCTATTATGGGTTAAATCTTTTTATTGGGAGGCTTTGGCTTATACAATGGCTTTAAATTATGTACTTTTTGATTGTAATTGTGGTTAACTATCTAAGTGCAGTGCATGGAGGATGTGGAGACAGATTAATAGGAGGGACCCGATTCTGAGAACAATTTGATTTGATTTATGTAGTCTTTGATCAGTTGTAAAACAGAAGGCACAGGTAAGGTGATAGACAGAGATATGTAAGGAGATGGAGAGTGGTGCAAAACCATGGAGAGTTTTGTGGTCGAGAGAGATACTTTTGTATTGTATTCTGTATTGAATGGTCTACTGGTGCAATAACTGGTACAAGGTGAAGGCCTCAGTGTAGCAGCTGGACAGAAATATGACCCTGGCTGCTTCTTTCAGGATGGATTGGAGAGAAGAAAGATTGATTAGAGGAAGTCCAATCAGTAAACAGTTGCAGTAATAATGAATACTTGAGGCACAATTGCATTGTGTGTGTTTTACTTTGAAATGCTGTGATTCAGTGTAAATATACATTGAAAATGTGGCTGGGGATTATGTTTCTTGCATGAATTGCCCTATGCAGGTTTGCACTAGCTTTGTTCACCCTAATCACTGACTGTAGACTCTTTCCCTATGTACACATAAAAGAAGACGTGTCAGTATGGGACGGGAGAAAGAGAAGCTATCTGGGACCTAGACTAGTCATCTGCAATGTTTCTTCTCTTTTTAGTTTGTTTTTCTGAAATCTCAAAGCATTTTAAAGTAAAATATACTTGGTTGCAATCGTGCAGCTGTGGCGTCCCGGGGTCCGGTAATCAAATTACAAGCTTGGAGGCAACGCATCTACCTGGTGAAACACACATATAACATATTCCACCCTGGGACAGTAAGGGGAGCTCCAACAGCTGATGTCAGGTTGGTTGCTGACATCAGAAAAGATCCCCTATGAATGCAGGTGCAGCGGGCGGAGCTAGTCAGTTCCAGTCAGGAGAGCTCAGGTGATAGTTGAGAAGAGTGAAGAGGAAGACAGTACACCCTAGGGACATCAGCTGTGTTAGGCCCATCCTAGGCAACTGACGGTGTGAGAGCCTGTAGCAAGGGCCTGAGGAGAAGAGAAAGAAGATCTGGGAGTGGTAACAGTGCCAGTACACCCAGAATTAAGCACAGTTCGGTCACCGGAGATCGAGGTCATCAGGGATTATATACGTAGCAGCCAAATCTGGAGAGCGGATCGTTATATACCACCCCGTTCATTACAGAGTCCAGGAGAGCTAAATAGAAATTCAGTCAGAAGAAGGGTTCACGCTGCTAGTCACACTGCTAGTACAAAGTAGGGAGGGCCACAGCACCGCTTTATGCAACCAGGGCCCACCGGACACGACATAAGAGGAAAGCCTCGGGACTTGCCTGGCGTGGAAAGCCTCAATTTGCTTATAAGCTTGGACCCCGTGATCTTCAGCAAACAGTACCCGGCACTACCTAAATTTCATCATTAAAGGTAAAGGAAAGACTGTTACTCTTGTGTCCATACATCATTTTATGAGCTAAGTCCTGCATCTCCACCGTTACCTCACAACCACATCAACAAACACTATTTACCCGGCACAGGGGTTAAATCAGCCCTGCCTGTGGAGGGCTTATCACCTTGCTGCATCCCATCTTCATCCCTTGGAGCTGAGACAAGCAGCGGCAGTCACATCTGGCCGCATACCACAGGTGGCGTCACAGTGACAAACTTTTATCAAATTTTTTTCCCCTTTTAGATTTTTCCTCTTTTTAATTGCGGTCCTTCCATTGCCACAGAACCAGTCCACGGCCACTCCCGTGATAATTCCCCCTGTGACCATACAGCAGGGACCGGTCCTGAGTAACCCACGGCCCAGATGGCAATGCACAGCAAATGTCTGATTCATGCTGCACAGATTAAGGATAGAAATGATAATACATAGCACCCTAACACATGCTAGAAATTTGTACATAAATGGAGTACAAAGAGAAACCAAGGAGAAAATTAAACGATATAAGGGTCAATTCCCATTAGCAATACGATAAACATGTTTTAATTGGAAATATTAATTAACTAAAATTAGTTTGACAAGGTGGAGGACGCCTTATGAATCTCTAAATAGTCTAGTGAAAAAGTAAAAACAAATATCCCTCAAAGACCATAAGGAATAGTGAGGTAAGGAGACATGTGAAATCTCCTATTACAGGGACCTTGTCTTACAACAGGATTTCCAGAATTGCTTCCAATGTAGACATTCTGGCCGGAGGAGCAAACCAGAAGCAAGAGATTTCTAGGTTCTAATAATAGGTGTAAAACAAGAACAGAAACAGCAATGAAAAATGATAGCTAGAATAAAAATGTAAGTAAGGCTGCTTTCACATCAGCGTTTTTTTAAATCGCGGCAGATGCGGTGAAAAAAACGCAACTGACGCAATTACCGCATAATGGCTGCACTTGCGGCACACTTGCGGCAAGCCCCATACAATGTATATGCGGGCTTGCAGCAGGTGCGGCAAGTGCGGTTTTGGCACTTGCGGCAGGTGTGGCCGCAAAAAAAACGCGGCTGACCGCGTTTTTTTCGCGGCCGCACCTGCCACAAGTGCCAAAACCGCACTTGCCGCACCTGCCGCATGCCCGCATATACATTGTATGAGGCTTGCCGCAAGTGTGCCGCAAGTGTTCCGCAAGTGCAGCCGTTTTGCGGTAATCGCGGTAGTTGCGTTTTTTTCACCGCAACTGCCGCGATTTAAAAAAAACGCTGATGTGAAAGTACCCTTAATGAGTCTGAGTGTAGTCAAAAAGGGGGATGTCAGAATGGGAAGAATAATAGAATCTTCGGAGGTCAAGATACAAGCCAGGTCTATCACAAACACCAAAGTTCAAGTAGCTTGCATGGATATTATACTGTTACAAAAGCAGAAAGCACTACGTTTACAAAGAGTGTGGTACCACCTTATAGGCCACTGATGGGAGATGATCATACCTGCTAGACATTAACGTAACCATTAGTTGAACAGAACCATAAGTGTTAGTCTGACTAATCTCTAGCTAGATAGTGACTATACTACTGACTATCAAAACTTCTTTAGCACCAGCAAGGCATGCAAGGTAAATACAGTAACACCTGGATACAAATGAAGACTTAACTGGAGTAGATCCGGATGGAGATGTGCCCCTAAATCTAGCAGTGATATGATGTCAGAGGAATCTTCATAATAACCAGTATTAGCGTGGAGCATCCAGGATATGTCTTTTGAGTAGCACCAACTAACTACAGTCATTATTAAAAGTATTTAGATTTAGGGCAGAATATGTTTTACCCTAGGTGAAAAATTGCTTGGGCACACCTTTAAATTAGGGATGGGCGAGTCTACTCGCTAGGACTCGTTACTCTGCGAGTAGTAAGGGACTCGCAGGACTCAGTACTCTGCGAGTTTCCCAGCGATTACTCGCACAGTAACAAGTCCAATGCAAATCAATGGCAATCCTAGTTTTGTCAGAGACTCTGACAAAACTAGGATTGCCATTGACTTGCATTGAACTCGTTACTGTGCAAGTAATCGCAGGGAAACTCTCACAGTAATGAGTCCGGCTGTCTGCTCTGTGCCGGGCTCGGGGCCTGCGGGCTGCTGGCAGCTCCAGGGTCCTAGAGCCCGCCTGCTCTCCCTGTGTACAGATATGAATGTCTGTGCACAGAGATGATGTAGCAGAGCTGAAATTGTTCTCAGTCTGCTCACTCCCTGTGCATAGACATCTATATCTATGCACAGAGATGTAGCAGAGAGGACATCGCGTTTTGGACTATGTCGGACGGAAGAGGATTTTTTTAAATAAAGATGGAGTCCCTAATGGCTTTTTTTTTTAAATTTCTAATAAAAAAATGTTTCTCTGTGTTGTGTTTTTTTTAAAACAATTTAATAGAAATTCATGGCAGTCATGTCTAATATTGGCGTGACCGCCATAAATTTCAGGCTTAGGGCCAGCTGATAATACAAAGCTGTCCCTAACCTCTTTATTACCCAGTGAGCCACCGCACCAGGGCCACTGGAAGAGCGGGGTTCAGCGCCAGAGGATGGCGCTTCAATGAACGCGCCATCTTCTGGGGCGGCTGCGGGCTGCAATTTGCAGCGGGGGGTGCCCAGAAAGCTTGGGCCTCCCTGCGCTGCGGATTCCAGCCCCCAGCTGCTTAGCTGTACCTGGCTAGACATAGAAATTGCACGGAGCCCCACGCATTTTTTTTTATTATTTCATGAAATTCATGAAATAATAAAAAAAAAGGGCTCCCTTATATTCTTGTGTCTGGCCAGGTACAAATAGGCACCTGGGGGTTGGGGGCAGCCCGTCGCTGCCTGCTGGATCCGACTGGTTACAGAAATATGGCGAAGCCCACGTCAAATTTTTTTCTGACAAATCCATAAAACAATATAAATAAAAGGGACTGCATCTTTATTAACCCCTGGACCATGGGCGAGGGGTTAATAAAGATGCAGTTCCTTTTTTAGGATTGTTTTATTGATTTTTCAGAAAAAAAATTACGTGGGCTTCTCCGTATTTCTGTAACCAGCTGGATCCAGCAGGCAGCGACGGGCTGCCCCCAACCCCCAGGTGCCTATTTGTACCTGGCCAGACACAAGAATATAGGGGAGCCCTTTTTTTTTATTATTTCATGAATTTCATGAAAGAATAAAAAAAAAAATGCGTGGGGCTCCGCGCAATTTCTATGTCTAGCCACATCTGATCACATTGCTGCAAAGGATTCATGTTTTCTGCAGTCATTAATTCCTATAAATATTAGCCCAGCTTAGTCAGTTGTATCATAGGTAAGACTCTAGCTTGATAGATGTTCCATGCATATTGTATAGCTATTTGTGATACATATTCCTACTGTATCATTCATGCATTGATTGTACATATCCCTATTGTCCCCAGTTTCACTGAATCACACTACTACATTCAATAAAAGCTCAGACTTAGGGTGCCTTCACACTGCGGCGTGATCCGGTCCGGGGCTGTCTGGGATGACCCTGACAGCCGCGGACTGGATCAGCACACAGGACTGGGGGGCTAATATGCCCTCCGGTCCGGTGTGCAGCCGCACGCAGATGCAGTCGTTGACAGGTCAGGACTGCGGCGCCACGGTCCTGACTTATCAGCAGCGGGAACTGCGTGCGGCTGCACACCGGACTGGAGGGCATATTAGCCCTCCAGTCCTGTGTGCTGATCCAGTCCGCGGCTGTCAGGTTTATCCCGGACAGCCCCGGACCGGATCACGCCGCAGTGTGAAGCTGCCCTTAAGCAGCCGTCTTCTTATTGAACTCAGTATACCAGTTTAGCTTCCTATTTAGCTTTATGAGTTCAGCCCATTTAGTGAGAACAGAACAAGCAATTATAGATGTCACCTGGAGACCTGTGGTAGGTCTACACTATTTTGTATTTAAAGTGAACCAGTCTTCAGATATATTGTTCACATTAAGAATTATTTCATTACTTGTAGTATGGATTATCATTAAATATACATTTACTTAAAGGGAACCAGCTGCTCAACATTAGAACCTGTTTTCAGTGGCGGGGATTTGGTTACAGACAACGGTCCGGATTCACAGTACACTGACGGAACTTGTGATAGCTCCTCGTCCCAACTGGATCTGCAAAACTGCCAGGAGAATAAAAGTTCTTTTCCTCCCGGCAGTGGGGTTCAATGTGCAGGTGCCGGGCAGGTTTCAAACGTTATACCCCTGCAGATTAATCTCTTATCTGCAGGTTTATAGCATTTTTGCACATCAAAAATTCCCTTTACATTAAGTTGTTAAAATATTCGAAAAAGAAATCAGATCTATAGAAAAGCCATAAAATAAACCACTGAACCTAAAAGACATTTGACCAAAAATAAACATATTGTATCTTGGTGTCTGAGAGTCGTGAAATACATTCTTAGTCAATAAAGGAATGTGAAGATTGCAGGAATGATTGCAGTCAGGCTCTATGGAATGCTTGTTTGGTAATGTGATGTGATAGATTGTTCTATGAAACATGAGCGTAAAAATTTGATTTGTGGAACTATTTGCAAAGTTATCAAAGCAAAACAAATTGAATATGGTAACCATTTAGCTAACATATGCAATTTAGGAACAACGAATACAAAGTCTACTGCTTTCCAAAACATTTAGCAAAGCTTTGCAACAGATGAAGTAAAAAGAATAGTTTGAGAATTACAATAAATGCGGTATGGGCGATGTAAAATTATAGTTTATAAGACACAACAGTGCAATATAATATGATCACTCATTCGTACCTCCACAATCTTTTTTTACCCTCCTCCACTATTGTAAAAAGAGCACTTGTATGCTGTGGTCAGCCATGTGTGCATGTGTTCTGTTTGCGGAGTAGAGTATAAAATTGCTGCCATATATTGAGAGTAGTAGCTTATCTCCAGGGAGGATCAAAGGATATGTGAGGCCTGTTCTGACAAAATCAATGAACTTGGATTGTGCTAAATGTATATGGGGCCAATCTTATATGGGAAAATGCAATTATTCACTTACATACCTGTAATTTTTATATTCTGGAAATAAAGATACCTCCTTACACAACTCACATTTCACTTAGGCTAGGGTCACACATCCATTTTTTTTTTTTTTAAAACCTGATGTTTTGATATTTTAAAAAGCTCAAAAAACCGATCAGCAAACGCTCCTCATAGGAGCCTATGATAAAAAACGGATTGCAAGCAATCCGGTTTCCGTCTCCAGCTCTGCAGCCTGCGTGAAAAATCATGCAGGCTGCAGTTTTCGGAACGGTTTTAACATCCGCAATGCGAGAACCAGATTGCTCAGGATGTGTAATCCTGAGCAATCTGGTTACCGCATATACTTTGCTTATCCCTGCTGCCGCCGGGACAAGCAAAGTGTTCTGTGTTTGTTTAAACTGCTAATTTTATTATTAAATGTTCCTATAATGTCTCTAGGGGGTGTCCACTCCCCCTAGAGACCTTCCACCCACTCAGGTGGGCATATAATGCTGGAATCACTTATGTACAGCAGCTGTCTCCTGTCTGCTGCTGTACAGTTTTATCAATGAAAGCCTCTGAGAGCAGCACGCATACTATAGCTATTGCTATAGTATGTTTGCTGTCCGAGGTCCTGAAGCCATTTATAGTAAGATCTATGGGCAGCGCTGTAAATGGCTTCAGGACCTCGGACAGCACACATACTATAGCTATAATAGCTATAGTATGCGCAGCTGTCCGGGGAGCCCGGCGCTTTAATTGATAAAACTGTACAGCAGCTGACAGGAGACGGCTGCTGTACAGAAGTGAATAAATCATTATATGCCCACCTGAGTGGGTGGAAGGTCTTTAGGGGGAGTGGGCACCCCCTAGAGACATTATAGGAACATTTAATAATAAAATTAACACTTTTTACACACACTGAACAGCTTGCTCATCCCTGCGGCAGCAGGGATGAGCAAACTATCCGGTAACCAGATAGCTCAGGATTACACATCCTGAGCAATCCGGTCACCGGATTTTGGCTTCAGCAATTCGGTTCCTGGATTGCTGGTTGTCAGAAGCCAATTGCGTTCACCGTATCCGGATCTGGATGTGGTGAACGCAATTCTAGATTTAAGTGTGACCCTAGCCTTAATCAGCATTTAGGAAGTTATTTTTTTTTCTGTCCTAATAAATACTCTCATCTAAGTTGCCTTTTGGTATGTCATTTGACCTCTTAAAGAGTTGCCTATTTTGACTAGAACCATGGTTTGAGGTGTTCCACCAGCACAGGGTTTTTTATGGATATGATTCAATGCTTATTATTTTGCTAAAATTACTCTGGCTATCTTCAGTGCTGTGTTGATTTTGTATACTGTTTAGTATCTGATAAGAGGGGGAATACTACTTATGTTATTGTCAGGAAGACTTAGGGTAAAAGGTAATGGGGGGCGCATCATCTTTCCCTCAAGCTAGGGAGCCCTGAACTCAACCTAACTAAGGGGTACTCCTGATGGTGGAAAGGCCCGAGTCTCCACCCTCACCCTGCTCCTGCTCAGTCCTGTGCTAATTCCCTCTCCACCTCCCCTGGAGTAGAGAAGTAATACAACCAATAGATAAATATAGACAGGGGGAACCAGAATACAATATGTTATTTGAGAGAAAACAAATACAATAAGGAAGTTTCCACTATTCATCAAACAGGTTACCACTCTTTCCCAGAAACTGAAACACCACACCACAGACTAATATCACTGAAGCAGGCTGAAGCTATAATTAGAATAGGAGACTGGGCTCCCACAAACATAAGGGGTGGATATGGCTATGATATGACAGAAGCAACCAAAAACTTCAGAAACAAATTACCAGTCATCAAGAACTTAACTTCTGTAAGACTGATGACCAGTGAGCACAAAACAGTCAATGCCCAAACTCAGGCTGGGCAAAAAAGTACAAGTTTGCTAATCAGACCCCACAGTGTGAACAGAGCCAAAAGATGGCAAAACACCAAATGAGTGCAGAGTGGAACACCGCATGACAGCTATAGTGCATTAAGCCAGTAATTTGTATTTGTGAACTCTACCCACCAGTCTTTATAGTCTCTAACCTATAGCTTATGTTATATGTGCATCTATTATGTTATCTCGTGGCCAGCAGTAGCTTGAAATATAATTTAATCTTCTGTATTTGTACTGTTTATAAAGTGAATAGCTTTGATGGTTTCTTTAGTATAATTGCCCCAATTTTGTATAATGTTTTTATTATTTTTCACAAATAAAGACGAGATTAATCTGTATATACTTTTGCTGTCCGATTTGATGTATGGTTTAGTAGAATAGTCAAACAGGGCAGCCTTTGGCTATTTCTCCTATATTTCTGGGAACATTTTTAGAATAATAATTGTATATTTCTTATAGATGTAACAAAATGTATCTTCTAAATTTAACATCTAACTTGACACACCATTTTAGAAGAGGAAATAAGGGATCAAAGATATGATTATAATTAACTGGTATGTGGGGGAGATCTGCAGCTGACACTGTTATGGAGGTAATGTCCCCATCGTAGGGCCCTTCCAGGTAATATATGCCTCCCATCCTGGTGTATATGATCCCCCCTCCTGGTACATAGCCCCCCAACCTGGTAGATGGCCACCCATCCTGGATATGATCCCCATCCTTCTGTATATGATCCCCAAACCTGGAGATAATCCTCCATCCTGGTACATACCCCACCCCTATCCTAGAGATCATCCCCACTCCTGATACTTGATCACCCCATCCTGGAGTTAATGCGATATGCTGGTACATGGCTCCCCATCCAGTTTTAAGGCTCAGGTTCTGGTTCAGCTAGGGAGCTATAAAAATAAGCAAACTTGTGATTAAAGTAGAAGCATTATACTTGCCAGTTTCCGGAACTGTGGTCACACTTGCTTCCAGGTCCACTCTTAAGCCTCATGTTTATTCACTGCACTGATTGTAGCAGCCAATCACAGACTCCCACTGTCTGTGACAGCTTCTGTGTTGCAGTTAGACTGCACCCCCACAATCTGTGCCAACATCTGTGATTGCTTGTCATATATATTAGTCTATGGCAACAAACCTGCCACCATATGTGTATAAAAATAAATAAATAAATGAGAAAAAATTGAGTACGGATCCCATGTATTTTCGTTTTTTAAAAGCAGATAAAGTGGAAAGCTGTGGCCTGCAGCCTCCAGCTGTGCACTTTATATTGGCTGAGATCAAATACAGTGACCACACATGTTTTTTTTTTAATTATTTGAATAAATATATTAAAAAAAAAACTGTCAACCTAGTACCTCCTCAATTTGATGCTCAGCTTAGATAAAGCACATGGCTGGGGGTTGGTATTCTCACATCAGGGAGGAACATAGCGATTCGGATCAGAGGAAAAGAATAGAAGACTGCAGCTGCCCAGAATTTGGTGCATTCATTAGAAGTGTCAAATCCTGGCGCTTTACCCAGTTCTTCCCTATTGCCCTGGTGCAGTGGAAATCGGGTTTATAGAAGGCGTTAATGTCAGCTGATCGGTGCTGTTAGCTACACATGTCAGCAGATCAGAGCGTGAGCTTACATGAAAGGGAGGTAGCCAAAGGTGTATATATACACCCTTGGTCAAGAAGAGGTTAATACTATATTCTGCAAACAGCAAATATCTAAAAAAAATGTTGAAGTGGGGCATAAAAAGTAGAGTACATTACAAAATGTGGTAACTGGGTTAAAATACATACAACACCCCATCATAATAAATGTTTAAATTGTTGTAAATTTTAACATTGGGTCGCTTCTAAAGAGTTTATGTTATCTCATCTCAGAGTCTTTGCAGTTTATGACCAATTATTGAAGTATGCCGGAAATGTATTTTCATTTTAGAGCACTGTTATACATTGAGGCAAATGACTTTGGCTGCATGTTGATTATTGCAACGCATAAGGGCCCTTTCACATCAGCGTTTTTTGAAATTCGCGGCAGATGCGGTGAAAATAACGCATCTGCCGCGATTACCGCATACCGGTTGCACTTGCGTCACGGTTGCGGCGCGGTTGCGGTAAACGCCATACAAGGTATAGGCGGACTTGCAGCAGGTGCGGCAAGTGCGTTTTGGCACTTGCGGCAGGTGCGGCCGCGAAACAAAATGCTGTCAGCCGCGGTTTTTTTTTGCGGCCGCACCTGCCGCAAGTGCCAAAACCGCACTTGCCGCACCTGCCGCAAGTCTGCCTATACCTTGTATGGTGTTTACCGCAACCGCGCCGCAACTGTGCCGCAAGTGCAGCCGGTATGTGGTAATCACGGCAAGATGCGTTTTTTTCACCGCATCTGTCGCGAATTTCAAAAAACGCTGATGTGAAAGCACCCTTAGGGTGAGTGCACATGATTGGTAAAAGCAGCGTTTTGGACGCAGCACCTCCGGATCGTGAGCACACACCCTCATAGAAAGCACCATAGTAATGAGCAGAGAAGCCTTTTCTCAGCACAGCATTTTGGGCACCAAAGTACCATGGCAAAATGTCAGTGTTTACTAGTATAATATTTCTTGTGCCCATCTTTTGAGGAATATATAAATCAAATGTTCTGCCACTATTAACAGAAAAATTGCAAAAGAATCCAGTAATCTTTTTGTCATTTTATTGGTAAAAAAGCAGTGACAATCCGACCGTGTGGCTCCACCCAGTATTCTACCCTCACGGGTTTTCGCCACGGGTTTTGGAGACTGGTTCCACACATAAAATGTAAATGACAAAAATAAAGAATCAGTGACAGTGATAAGGTATACACATGTAATCGAAGCTGGTATATATACAGAAATCAGGTTAAGGAAAAATAATGAGGATAAAACAACAGCCCCTAGATCAACCGTCATTATTATGTAGTCTATACATACAACATTAATCGTGACTCAAAATATGGTTAAGATATGTTCTTTTCACATAGATCATATCTTAACCAGATTTTTGAGTCATGATTAGGGATGAGCGAGTATAATCGTTACTATTCGGTACTCGCCGAATAGGAACGATATTCGGCTACTCGCTTCTCCCCGAGTCTCTTGTTATTACCGGCCGGATGTCACAAACCATGTGATCGCTATCAGCCACCTAATTGGCCTGATTGCCAGGTCTTGAACGTGCATCAATGACCTGGTAATCTGGCCAATCAGGTGGCTGGTAGCGATCACGTGGTTTGTGACGTCTGGCCATCTGATTGGCCAGATCGCTCCCAGCCATCTGATTGGCTATCAGACTAGCAGGTCCTTGCCGCACATCAGAGGTAAGGTTTTCGGGTCCCGATGCAGGTGTTGGAAGGTGAGTATAATGGTGTTTTTTATTTTTTACAACTTTTCTTCACTTTTAGTGTACTTTTGCAGTGTATATATAGATACACTGCGAAAGTACTCGCATTTCAATCTGACTTGCTATACTCACAATGAGTACCGAGTACCAGGACCTACTCGTTGCGAGTATAGCGAGTCTGATTACTTCAGTACTCGCTCATCCCTAGTCATGATTAATGTTGTATTTATAAACTAGATAATAATGATGGTTGATTTAGGGGAGAGGTAGGGAACTCCAGGCCTCGAGAGCCGCAAACAGTGCAGGTTTTCAGGATTTCCTTAATATTGGGCATGTGATAATTGAGTCACATTCACTGGTGATGATTCCAACCCCTGTGCAATACTAAGGAAATCCTTAAAACATGCACTGTGTGTGGCTCTCGAGGCCTGGAGTTCCCTACCCCTGACTTAGGGACTGTGTCTGTGGCACCTTCATAGGCGGTTGAGCCAAGTCTAGCCAACATAATTAACATTTGAGGAAAACACCAGTGGTGCTCTGCACATCTGACATGAAGCCTAGCAAAATCTAGAGTGCTCCATTACCTTCTGAGCCCTGTTGCAAGCCACAATGTTATTGCCACATATAATGTATATACTTGTGAAAAATTGTAAAACAAAGCGCGGAATGTTTTATTACTATTGTCCCTTGTGAAAATAAGAAGCTAAAACTGCATAGCATAGGGAAGAAAAACAAATACATTTCCATTACTAGATTTTTCTTTTCATTTTCAGTTCTAAAAAACTTATGTATGACACATCTTTTGTCTTGAAGTTCTTAGTACCACCCTACATAATTCCTTGTGAGTTGCAGTTTATGAATAAAATTAAAGGGTTTTTCCGTGAACAACGTTACATTTTAAGTTTTAATAGATCTTGGAATAATAATAAGTTCAAAAATTGGGTGTGATTAAAAAAAATGTTCCTATGCTGAGATAATCTTATATGTTTAACGTCACAAAAAGAATCATCTATGATCTTGAGCTATCCTGCCTTTATTGTCTTATGCATCCTTCCTACCCAGGTGATGTGGTATGATCAGACCATGTCCCTGTATGGTCAGACACATCAATTACACAGCACATAGCAGGGACACATATATAAGATTGTCTCAGCACAGAAGATGTGATATGATCAGTCCATGTCCCTGTACAGTCAGGCACATCCATTACACAGTACATAGCAAGGACACCTATATAAGATTATCTCACCACAAGAGATGTGGTATGATCACACCATGTCCCTGTAGGGTCAGACACAACCATTACACAGTACATAGTAGGGGCACATATATAAGATTATCTCAGCACAGGAGATGAAGAATGATCAGACCATGTTCCTGTACAGTCAGACACATCTATTACACAGTACATAGCAGGGACACATACATAAGATTATCTCAGCACAGGAGATGTGGTATGATCAGACCATGTCCTTGTACGGCCAAACACATCCACTGCACAGTATATAGCAGGGACACATATATAAGGTTATCTCTGCGCAGGGGATGTGGTATGATAAGACCATGCCCCTGTATGGACAAACATAGCCATTACACAGTATATAGCAAGGAAACATATAGAGGATTATCTCAGCACAGGAGATGTAATATGATAAGATTGTGTTCTTGTACGGACAGACACAGCCATTACACAGTACATAGCAGGGACCTATATATAAGATTATCTCAGCACAGGGGATGTGGTAGGATTAGACCAGGGGTCTCAAACTCAACTGGGTTGGTGGGCTGCACATACAAAAACATTTATATCGGGGGGCTGCATCCCTTGTAGGACTAAGTGATATTTTTAGTAATACCACAATTTTTTGCTCAATGTAGTAAAGTACATATCCTGATCCCCTTCTTGTAGTAATGTCCCCATCCTGTAGTAATGTCCTTTTCTACTGATGTCCTCATCATGATCCCCTTTTCTAGTGATGTTCCCCATCCTGATCCCTTTTTCTAGTGATGTCACCCTCCTGATCCCTTTTTCTAGTGATGTCCCCCATCCTGATCCCTTTCTCTAGTGATGACCCCCCATCCTGATCCCATTTTCTAGTGATGTCCCCATACTGATCTTCTTTTGTAGTCATGTATCCCATCCTGATCTCCTTTTGTAGTCATGTCCCCTTCCTGATCTCTTTTTCTAGTGATGTCCCCCATCCTGGTTCCCTTTTCTAGTGATGTCCACATCCCGATCTCCTTTGGTAGTGATGTACTCCATCCAGATCCCCTTTAGTAGTGATATCCCAAATCTTGAACCCCTTTTGTAGTGAGGTCCCGCATCCTGGTTCTCTTTTGTACTGATGCTCCCCATCCTGATCTACTTTTATAGTGATGCCCACCATTCTGTTTTACCTTCTTTTTACACACTCACATACCTACTCATTCACACTCACACACACCCTCACACACAAACCCGCACACACACACACACACACACACACATACTCTCTCACACACACATACACACACACTCACATCCTTATATACACACTCACACACTCTCATACACACACTGAAACTCACACACACCTCACACACACTTTCTTATACACATATCCTCACTCACATACTCACACCCTCACACACTCACCCTCACACACACACCCTCTCACACACACTCACACTTTTCTCACTTTAATGATGCATCGCTCCAGTGCAGGGGGCCGCCGTCCCCGCTGTGCTGACTTCCGGCTTCTGCTGTGCTATGACTTCCTCCAGCCGCCGCTCAGACAATCTCTGTTGCTCAGCAAGATCAATTAAATCTACCAGCCAGAGGCCAGCATGTGAAGTCCTATTCCACCATCAGCTGCGGACCTCTCATGGACTGGCAGCTTGCATTGATCTTGCTGAGTGGCAGGGCTTCTTAGTGCCGTGGACGGAAGTCATCACACAGCGGGGACTGCAGCGGCCCCCTGCACTGGGGCAATGCATCATTAAGTTGTCCAAGGTGCCACGGGCCGCATAGTGACACCCCAGGGGCTGCAAGCGGCCCTCGGGCCGCATGTTTGAGACCCCTGGATTAGACCATGTCCCTGTATGGTCAGACACATCCATTACACAGTACATAGCAGGAACACATTCGGTATATAAGAATATCTCTCAGCACTGGAACTTTTTTTCACACATCCAATTGTGAAACTTATTATTCTAAAATCTGTGGATTAAAATGAACTTTAAAATTAAATTCATTTGTGGGAAAGCCCTTTTAAGGCTATGTTCACACAGTACATTTTTGCTGTGTTTTTGGGCTCAGGTTTTGCCTTGGCTTTATGCTAATCGTAACATGTGTTTCTGCTTCCCAGTAAAACCTATGTGATTTTGGGATAAACTGTCCACACACGTTGGTTTAATTTTCAATGCAGAAAGTGTCATCACCACAGGTTTTGGTGCATTTTTGAAAGAATGAACATGTCAATTATTCTCTGCATTTTTACAGTGTTCTGTGGCAAATCTGCAACAAAAACACAGCAAATCTCCTGCCAAGAAATCAGGAGGATATAGAAACCCCTAAGATTTTGCTGCATTTTGGCAAAAGAAAAACACAATAACCTTATTCTGGAGAAATTCTTTGCATGATAAAACTTAAATGACTGCCTTCTTTTTAAGGCTGAATCCACACACGTTGTATTTTTTTTTTGCAAAAACGCAGCAGCATATCCACAGAAAATCCTAGGGGTTGCTTTTTCCTTGGCAGGAGGTTGGCTGCATTTTTTTCTTGTATCTATGAATCCTTTGGGTGACAGACCCCGAGTGCAGGTCAAACGCTGGCATGTAAGAGTTTTAAACCTCACGCTATTTCTAAGCGCATCACATGTTGTGCACTTCTGCATCATGTAATGTGCTTGGAAATAGCGCAAGGTTTCAAACTCTTACATTCCGGCGTTTGACCTGCACTCGGTGGTCCGTCACCCATAGGATTCTACTATTGGCAGCATTAAAGCAGTGTTACCATTATGGTTACACTGCATCAATGCTGCCAGAATATGTCATTTTTAATTGAACCCCCCCGAACGCATTATTAGCGCTAGTGTGACCCTGGCCTTACACATAGCAGGAACATATATATAAGATTATTTCAGCACAGGAGATGTGGTATGATCAGAACATGTCCCTGTACAGTCAGACACATCCATTACACAGTACATAGCAGGGACACATACATAAGATTATCTCAGCACAGGAGATGTGGTATGATCAGACCATGTCCCTGTATGGTCAGACACATCCATTACACAGTACATTGCAGGGACACATATATAAGATTATCTCAGCACAGGAGATGTGGTATGATCAGACTATGTCACTGTACAGTCAGACATATCCATTACACAGTACATAGCAGGGGCACGTATATAACATTATCTCAGCACAGGAGCTATGGTATGATCAGACCATGTCCCTGTATGGTCAGACACATCCATTACACAGTACATAGCAGGGACACTTATATAAAATTATCTCAGCACAGGAGATGAGGTATGATCAGACCATGTCCCTGTATGGTCTGACACATCCATTACACAGTACATAGCAGGGACACATATACGATTATCTCAGCACAGGAGCTGTGGTATGGTCAGACCATGTCCCTGTATGGTCAGACACATCCATTACACAGTGCATAGCAGGGACATATATATAAGATTATCTCAGCACAGGAGCTGTGGTATGATCAGACCATGTCCCTGTATGGTCAGACACATCCATTACACAGTACATAGCAGGAGCACATATATAAGATTGGGTAGGGTCACATTTAAAACAAGAATTGCATTCACCGCATCCGGATCCGGATGAGGTGAACGCAATGCCGGGCACACACATTTTTGTTCAAAAATGTGTGCAGAATACCGCACTGCGGTAACCGGATGGCTCAGGATGTGTAATCCTGAGCCATCTGGTAACTGCATAGGTTGCGGATCCCGGCTATTGCCAGGATCAGCAAACTTATTAAAGACCCCCTACAGACCGGCCGGCCACTTCAATAGCCTTCTTCTACAATTTCCCACCTGGCACGGGCTCCTCGGAGCTCCGTGCATGTCAACCAAAGTCCCCCGTGCCCCTCCCGTATCACTATAGAGGGGTGCATAGACCCCTCTATTCCAGTTATGCTTTAATTATGTGTACTACATAAAGGATTATTACAGTGGCAATGTAAGTTCATACTTACATGCTCTGGTAGGCAGAGTCCAGGGATTTCCATGGGCGGGGCTGTGTGCAGCAGCCTCCGCCCGCTCATTCTTGATGGCCGCCCCCTCTGGCCTTAATCCAGTGTTGTGAGGGCGGCCGCGTCATGAAAGGGGCGTGGCTAACCGCGGCACATAGTTTTTTTTGCGGGAAAACCCTTTTAAAGACAGAGAGACACTGAGCGAGACCCTTGAAAGATACTTGCACGAAACTTGCATGAATCACTCAGAATGGCTGCTGTCTATCTGGACAGAAGCGCGTCAGGTGCATAGAAACACATGCAGCTGACGCGATCTTGTCCACAGAGGTGGTGGCCGTTCTGGGTGAGGCATGCAAAACACATGCGAGTCTCTGGCCTAAGCATAATTTACATGCTATCAAACAGCCATTAAGTTTCAGCTCAGTATACCGTGATTACGTCCAATCACTGCCTAAGCTGATAACAGTTGATTGATAGGAAGATGGTGGACTCCTGTCAATCTAATAGCAATGATCTAGTCTATTAAAATGTCTTTAGTATCAACATAGTGGATCATCCCTGTAAGTATAATTTACATGCATTGAGAATTTAATTAGAACACTTGTACAATTCTTTGTAGCTGTGACCTTTATTATTACCTAGTTATCATTGGTTTTGCCTTTATCACTTTATCATTTTTAGCTTTTGTTGCCTATTGCACTTATGCATTGGACATTAGTGATAAGTAAAAATGTAGCTTTTTTTTTTTGCATTTCACTATCTAAAGAGAATACAAATATTAATGTTTGAATCCTATGCTTCCATCATTTTCTCTGGTTTTAATTTATAAACATTAGACAACACTAGACTACTCCATGCTCTTAAAATATTAACAGGATTAAGTACTGGTAAAGATATAAAATTTCATTCACAGCTAGAGACCAGTAGATACATGAATTTTCAATTTCATCAGGGTTTCCAAGGAAATAATGTTCTGAAATCGGGCAAATCTTTTCATCTTGTGTCGGGTCCGAAGGCTGTAAAGCAGCTCTCCTTTGCTCTTTTTTATTTAACAAAACCAGCACTGAAGGCGTCAGAGGATTTCTATCTTTACGGTATTATATCTCTGAAAATGACTTCTGCCTTGTATGAGCACAATAATGCTTAGCTAGTAGTTTTTAAATCCATTCTAAAATAGTCATGGTTTATCTTCCATTTGTGTGCAGTAGCTGACATATGGCTTCAGAATCGGAGCTGGAGGAAATAGTATAAATATTGATTTTCACGTTTGGTTTCAAGAATGTTCTAGTGAAAATTAAATATCACATTGTATTAATATTACATTATATACTATTATTATTATTATTTAATTTATATTTCACCATTAATTTCATGGTGCTGCATGAGAGGGGGTTACATACAACATTATAGATATAGTTTACAATGACAGACTGGTACAGAGGGGAAAGGACCCTGCCCTTGCGGGCTTACATTATTATTAATAATAATAATAATAATAATGAAATTATTGTTAATAAAATTAATCTCTTGAAAGCATGGCATTTTCTTGAACTTCAGGGTACAGTCACATTTTTCAATCTTAGCATGCATTTTAATATTTTGGTGATTGTAACTGGAGAATACCTCATCTATCCAAACGACTTTTAAGCCTGCCAGTATTTTTGATCAGTATTTCATCATAGAAGCATAGAAAAGGTGCCAATTTTTCATTGGTATTGTTTCTCTTTAAGGCTAGATTCACACTTGCAGATTTTACTTGGGTTCTTTGGGACCTGCGTTTTCTGAAAACGCATGCAAAAACGCACCCATAGGCCCCCATGCAAAAAACGCTTGCCCCTATAGCAAAAACGCATGTCTGAATTTACCATGCGTTATTGGGTGCATTTTTGGCTCAGCGTCAAAAAATACTGCAAGATACAGCTTTTTTTAAAAAATGCACCCAAAAACGCAGCATGCAGTATTTTTTGGTGCTTTTTCAAAAACGCATGCGCTCTTTTAACATGGGGCCCTATGGGAAACGCATAATGGCACTAAATGGTACATGAGTTTTTTGCATGCGTTTTTGCATGTGTTTCAAGGGTCCCCCACCCCTAACAGCAAAAATGCATGCAAAAACGCAGGCTGCCAAAAAACACCTTAAAAAACGCATGGTAAGTGTGGCCCTGGCCTAAGCTCCACTCCTGGGTTTGTCATACAAACACTAAGGCTGAAGGCACACCATGCGAGGGACTCGCGCGAGTGCAATGTGAAGGAAACTCGCATTGCACTTGAACCAGTGTTGCCCTATCAGGCAGTGCACACTGGTGTGATTCCCCTGCACCCAACTTGCATTGCAAGTCAGAAGCAAGTGCAATCGCAGCATGCTGCGACTGCACGCGATTCTGACACGCGTGAGCACAATGCAAGTGTATGGGGGTGAGAAAATTTCGCCCCCACACAGCACACGGTGTGAGTGTGGCGCCAAAAATACTTTAAACTCGCTGGCTGACAAAGCCGGCAAGTTTAAAATTACCGCTTTACCGGTACAGTAAGCTATCATCTTGTAGCGCTGTGACAGCAGCGGTACAAGATGTTTAGCTAATATAATAATGACTGTTGTAAAATAATGTATACTGGGGTTATTATAGTGATTAACCCCATCAGCATCCCCTGCGCCGCATGTGTGCACAGAGGATGTGGCTCTAAGCCCAGTGATGAAGGGGTTAATATGCAGCTGATGTAGTGGCACCATGTATGTTGAGAGTGTCCTCATTCTCTGCAGACATGGTAACATTACACCATGTGTGTGAAGGGGTTAATTTTTACATATAATGGGTTAAAAGAACTGTCGGTTTTATAAATTCACAGAGAAAGCCGGGGCACTGTGACCCACATACTGTATCTACTACAGAGTGAGGAGCCGCCGGGTTCATTCATAAAATTGAAAATGCCGACAATAGCTGGCAATACTATAAATGCCCAGATTAAACCCTCACATGGCCACCTGAGTGGACAGCATGCCTCTAGGGGGATGGGCACCCCCTAGACACATCTTGCCTACATCTATTATTAAAATTTAACTCCTTGTTCATCCCTGCAGCAGCAGGGATGAACAAAGCATACAGCTGCCACAGGCATTCACATGTGCCTCGCAGCAGCCGCATGATCTCCCTTTGGAGCCCATTATATAAAGCCTGCTGCGGTTTGCAAACCGCTGTGAAAACTGCAGCCTGCATGATTTCTACCGCATGCTGCAATTCCGCAAGTGGTAAGCGGACTAAATGTAGTGCAATCCGGTTACTATAATGGGCTCCTATGGGCTGAAGTTTCTGATCCGGTTTTGAGCACTTTTACTGTTCAAAACCGGATCAGGATACGCAGTGCCCTGCCGCAAATCTGACCCTAGCCTTAGATAGTGCTGTTGTATTCTTTTGTGCATTATGCATTATGCGTTGGTTGGATCGCTGGGACGTCGTTAGGTGTAATGGGGCCTTTACACTACAGATTACTGCAATTTTTATCAGTATGGTTTCACACATCCGTAACCGTCCGTAATCCATCTGTAATCTGTAACATAACTGCTTGAAAATCCTTATGCCAACAAATGAAAAGAAAAAGGGGGAAGGGGAACAAGAGGCGCAATAGTGCCTTATCCCTGAGGAAGACGCCAGGAAAGGCGTTGAAACGCGTTGGATGCAATAAAAAGTTTTGATGACATCACATCTGATCGTGAGTTTCTTCCCTGGAATAAGTGGATCCTGGCAGCGCGGACTGGGGAACACCGTTTCCTTTCCCATTTTTTACTTATGCCAATAAAGTCTATGAGAATCATGAAGATTTGTGCACATATTTCTTTTTTCCATTGCAGATTTGATGCAGAAATAAATTACCAGCATGTGAATCCTTGTAGTGTTTTTGCAGAGTTTTTCCACTCTAGTGTGCATGAAAAACACATGGAAGGAACACATGCAAACAATGCATAAAAAATGTACTAAAAACGTGTAAAAAACTAATGAAAAAAAGGTGTCAAAAAGACACTTTTTTTTTCTGCCAGAAAATGAAGATTTGATTCAGAAATTTCTGGAATTGAATGCTCAACGTGCCCACATACCCCAACTCTGGCATTGGAAATCTTATCAAATAACACTAGATTACTATGTTGCTTGCAATGTTTTTTTTTTTGGAATTTCTTGATATAATATTGCATACAAGCAGTGAGGACACTAGCACTTGTGATATTGTATAAAAAAAACCATTCATAGAGCTATTATGCAAAGCTTACAAGTGTGGATGGAAGATCAGAACCGCTTTGTAGTAGAGCGATCCACTATGAATGGTTCAAGAAGTAGCATCAACAATCTTAGAGAATTGCAATGAACCTGCTGTAAATAATACAAGTTTCTGTTGTATATATTGCTAGGTACCATATATCTGAGGACTGTATCTCATTGTTGGCTTAAGGAATATTGCTGTGTGCTTCGTTACATAGAAAATAGATGCATATTTACCTGAAGCAATTTATATTCATTTTTAAAAGCCTAGAGGCAATTTTATTATTCATTACAACTAAGTATGGCGAAAAGCTTTAGGGAGCATGAATAATGCCTTTCTACTTATAAAAATTCATGGACAGTTTTTCAGTTTAATACAATTCTCTTAAAATATCGAAATTTGAGCAATGATTTAGTTGTAACCAGCGTATACACATTTATAGTAAATCAGAACCATATACATTATATTTGTAGATTCAAAATGGAGGCTGGAGTTTCAGTACAGGTAACGTCTAACAGAACATTACTCATTTATGCGTGTCAAACATAAACAATACGTGATAAGCAGAACAGACAATCCAATATCGTACGCAAAGATGATACAGCTGTACACTTACCAAGGATGCTTTACAAACTTCATTACTGTTCATGCAATATATAGTGGAAGAAGTAGGAAAATTCAGAAAGATACATGCAGTCTCCAGAGCCCCAAGTAAGGCCACTTTACGTATCTGTCCAAATAACGCACAAGTGTGAGGGGCCTTTTGTTTTAATTTTGTGTCCGTGTGTCTGGCATCTTGTGTCACCTGTGTGCTGTCCATGTGCTATCCATGGGAGATCTGGAGAGCACACGGTCAGCATGACTTTGTATACTCACCTGTCTCCGGTGCTGTTTTCCCTCTATTCCGTGTCCGCTGTAGCAGTCAGTGCAGTGCATATTATATGAGCTGAATAATCTGCCCTGGAAATGTGAGGGACAGCAGTATTGCTCGAGTCAGGTAAGTATAAAAATCCAATTAATTAAAATGAAAATTGTTTGCTCTGGTCACTGCACATGGATGTCACACTGATGACATCCGTATGCAGAACATTTTTGGCACAAATCCATTAGACATGTCTCTGAATGGAGCACATGGACTCGCGCCTGTTCCACACTGAGATATGGTCCATACGGAAACACGAACATGTCAAAATGAGCATTGAGGGACATGTGTAAACGTGGGTCTGTACCTCCAGCATGTGTCTTGTCTTGCCCCTGGGGGAACCTGGGGTACTTAGATATGGGCCCTCTCATTGTCATCTACAGCTGCGGGATGTCACGGTGGTGTGAGCCGGTCCATGATCCCCCTCGTCGGGCGAGCAGTTAAACAGGGAAATTGAAAAATGGAAAAAGTAAAGTAACACAAAAATAAGAGTATCAAGACGCCACCTGTGAAATGCGACCTGTATAGCCGCTGCTGCAGTCAGGACCTCTGGGAATGATGGAAGTAGCAGCGAGATGGTTTCAGCTCTCCATGGGAAGAGCGGGTCCCCAGGGCAACTAAATAGTCTATTGTAGTGCATGGCTCGTCAGGGGTGTAGGGTTCACGGTAAAGTCAGGCAGTTTTCTGCTGTCTGTGCACAAAATCTGTCTATCTTTCTTCAGGTGCAGTAATCACAGTCTCACACAGCATAGAGCTTTAACTGGGTTTACTCTCTTTCTCTGCAGATGGTTAGTTTATAGACAGTATAGTGGCAGCTCTGGTGTGGTCTAAGCAGCCGAGATGGCTAATTACTATCACCCCCTTTTGTGTTCCTTTCATGGGCCTTTCAGTCTGTCTGCATGCGAGCTATAATCCAGTGGCCACAGGTTTTCATTAAGTGACCTACCGGGTCCCCTATCCCTAATACGGCGGCCTTTTTTTTGCTGCGCCAGAGGTTGGGTCGTGGGACATAAACACCCCGCACCCCGCCGGGGTTTGTGGTTGGAGCATAGAGATTCCTGGACACTTCAGCAGAGGCGGCACTCTGCTTCCGGCCCAGGCCCTCAGTGAACCTGCTGACTCAAGCACACCTTGAACTTCTTCTGTCTCTCACTACAGTCTACAGTCTGGGACCCGGACAAGCCTCATAGTGGCACAGGCTGCCGGGTCGGTGACCTGTATGATGGTGTTTCTCGCCTCTCCTTCTGACTGAACTTGACTCCTCCACATCCCTTGGCTGACTGGACTCCTTGAACTTGGTGTTGTCTCCTTTTGTTACCTCCCCTATCCGGGTCCTGTCCTCACTTTCCCACCCTCCACTTGTCTCTTCTCGCCTTCCCGTTGCTGGGCATAGAGTCCCTAGTCTTGGGATTGGTGTGTGTTTGGGGTGACCGACTTACCAATCCCAGCTGCTGCGCCATCTATTGGCTACTGGTCCGCAGGGGCGCCACACATGAATGGCACACGTACTGGAGACCTGGACATGTGAAAGAGGCCTAAAAGAATAGCTCACTAGACACCTCTAGGCAATTTGCACTTGTTCAGTATTTGGTCAGTATTTTACATAAGTATTTGAGAGCCAAAACCTGGAGTGGGTAGAAAATGTAGAAGTGGTGACATGTTTCTATAGGGGTAAGTACCCACAATCAGGAAACAATGCGTCTAAATGCAGTGTCATTCCTCTGGTGGACATAGCAGTGTTCTCTGCAGGAGAATGCAGTGTCCATGCCCATAATCAGGATTCTGGGGCAACAGATTTTTGCTGTCTTCTCCCGCTCAGAATACTAATGTCTCCGTAAGAATAAAATGATATGCTGTGGCCGGGGAAGCTGTGCCACATGTTAGTTTAGACTGCATAAAGAAAGAAGCACAGTGGACATGGGATGTCTATAAATCCATTCACTGGGCTAGTACTGTACAATGCTGCAATTTGTACACAGCAAATATGCTTCCAAAGTGCTGCTACCACCAATCAAGGGCATATACCACTATGCTTTTTACTCCTGGTTTTGGCTTACAAATACTAAGGTAAAAAAAGTCACTAAACACTCAACGTGCGTGCTTGGCATTAGTTTTATGTACACATATTAATGGTGGAAATATTTATTCAACATTTCTGCCTGTCTTGGCAAAAAAAAAAGTAGCATAAAATATGCTTGTTTTTGCTGCATTTTTTATGCAGTTTGCTGCTTTTTTTCCATGTGTTTTTGGTGCAGAAATTTGCCTACTCTATAGTATGGGTTAAAGAGGACCTGTCGCCCTCCTGGTGCTATGCTATCTGAATGCAGCACTGAATATAGCATGTTTGCTGCAATCAGGGAATATGTCCCCCTTGTTTCTAGCCCCCCTGTAAGCTTTAAAAAAGACTTGATAAAGTGTACAGATAAGGAGTCCGGAGGGACTTGCTCGGTAATGTGTCATCGCTGTTGCTAGTGTCCTCCCCGCCTCCAGCCCTCTCTGTGCCACCTCCAGCTCTCAGTGATGGGCTGGAGGAGGTACACAGAAGGTTGGAGGCGGGGAGGAGGGCAGACACATAAAGGAGGCTGAACAAGAGTTAGCACAGAGAGGGCTGGTAGCAGGGAGGACACCAGGGAGCTGAGTAAGTCCCTCCGGACTCCTTATCTATACACATTATAAAATCTTTTTAGCAGCTTACAGGGGGGCTAGAGACATGGGGAACCCCTTCCCTGAATGCAGCAGACACGATGCATTCAGTTCTACATTCAGTTAGAGTGGTGCCCTACCTGGACAGGCACCACAATTGGGGTACTGCACCCATAAATGAGTGTGCGGTAAGCCCTGTCACAGTGGTATAGCAGATGTCTATGGGAGAATCCCAACCCAGCACTCCCATACACCCACCTAGAATAGATGGTTTTGGGCCCGTACACTAGGGGGAAGTTAGGGGAGAAGGGAGGACACACAGTAAGTTTTAGTCGGCACTGAGGAAAGATGGAGATCGGGGAGCCTCCGAGTGAGAAAAGGAGACTTCCAGAGAGGGGGCCTGGAGAGAGAGAACAGGCAGCCCAGACGGAAGTAGGGGACCCACCGAGCGCCTATACTCATGGAGGGAACCCTGGTCCACTTTACCGGAGTACCGGTTCCAAAGATGTTCAGGGAGTCCAGCCCTTGCGCCAAGAACACCGGAGGTCGTGGGTCCGTTTACCGTTCCCGACACCCTGTCTGGTGAGATCAGTCACACCAGGTTAACTCACCGGGATCGAATCCCAGAGCAGGAGAGGGAGAGAATGAAAGCCAGTATTGTCAGAGCACCTCAACGGGCCTGGTATTACGCAGGCTATCCCAGGACAGGCACGAGCAGCAGTTAGATCCAGGAAGGCATACCATGGGAGACTTCCAGAGACTCTGCAGCCCACTGTGACTACCCGGCCAGATAAAGACTGTTTTGCCACTGTGAACTGTATCATCATCTGCATCGTTCCAGTAAAGTACCCGGGTAGAGTGACTGAGTCTCTGTGTGCTTATTCACTGCTGTTCTGCAACAACTGCCTCCATCATCTGCACCTTTATCCCTACAGGTGCATCCCTGCCCTGGAGGGCCAGCTCCACCTGCAGGGAGCTGTACCATCTTTGCCGCTATACCACCACCCTCCGGAGGTCTGAGCACCAGTGCCACTTCAATCACCAGAATTTGCGGGTGGCGTCACGATAAACTTAAAAACTTTTACTCCCATTATAACTACCCCTTTTTAGTTGACCACCAGGGCCACGGGTCTGGGCTGGCCACCAGTGACATCCCTACCGCTGCAGAGGGCCCAGATACCCGAGTCCCGAAACCCTGGGCTAGTCATTAGCATAGCACCGGAGGGAAGGGGAGACAGGTCCTCTTTAAATTTGCTGAAAAAATGCTGAGAATTGACATACTTCAGATTTAACTCAGTATCAGCAATGTGTGCATGAGACTTTAGGGTCCATTTACATGCTGAGTTTGTTGTGCAGATATTAGATTTCTAAAATGTGCACCTACTGGTAGAAAAATGCATCAAAATCATCCCTGTCCGCATGGTGCGTTTTTGATGCATTTTTGGTGCGGATTTGAAGGTGCTTTGTGTCTTTTTCAATAAGTTTGGATACTTTGGCCAAAAAAAAAGAAAAGACATGTCAAATCCTGCTCCCCTCCTTTAACACTATGGTCCCTTTTAGATTTAATCTTGGGCTGCGTTTTGCTTCATTTGTGTTTCTATGTGGTTTTCCCGCTAAAAACGCATCAAAACGCATGTGTTTTTGCCCCCATTGAATTCCATGGAATACGCATTGAAACCGCATGCAAAAACAAATAGACGCTGCGGTCCACGTTTTTGGCTGCGTTTTCAAAAACGTATACATTTTGCGTTTTGTGAAAACGCACATACATTTTTGCATGCGTTTTCAATGCGTTTTTCAATGAATTCAATGGGAGCAAAAACACATGCTTTTTTAGCAGTAAAAGCGCATACAAACGCAAATGAAGCAAAACGCAACCCAGGCTTAGATGTGACAGGGGCCTATCACTACCTAAAGATTTTAATGCAAATTAGGCACAAAATAAGAAAAACATACATATAGTGCAAACACCGCTGCATACCTGCTGTGCATTTTGAGTCAACATGAAAGTCTACGGGTGAAATACGTGGTAAAATCTGCATCAAGAACTGACATGCTGCAGATATTTCTGCAATAAAATACTCAGCTGATCTGCTGCAGAAAAAATGCATAATGCAGACAGGACTTCACAAATCCCACAGACTTTGCTGGGAAAACACGAGGTTGCATATTTGGTGCAGATCTGCCCCAAATATGTATCATGTGAACGTGCCCTTATGGTTCTCATTTAGCTTGCTGACATCACAACATCCTTCAGGTTTTGTAATAAAACTGTGCAGAAAAAAATGTGACAGAACCAAAATAAGTGCACAGTCAATAATAATAGTCATTCTAATATTTATTCACTTACATAACCCAATTAATTCCACAACACTTTAAAAATATCAGCAACACTGTCCACATTGGGCTCACAGTCTAAACATCCTATCGGTATGTCTTTGGAGTGTGGGAGGAAACCGGAGAACCCGGAGAAATCCACAAACACAGGGGGAACATACAAACTCCTTGTAGATGTTGTCCTTGGCCTTGAAAAAGTTTCTCTAAAGTACACCAAATTTACTACTGTTGTGGTACTGCTAAAGTGATTTTTATTTAACCCCTTCACCCCCGGGCCTATTTTGACCCTAATGACCAGGCCATTTTTGTCAATTCTGACCAGTGTCCCTGGAACGTTTCAACGGATCCTAGCGATTCTGAGATTGTTTTTTCGTGACATATTGGGCTTCATGTTATTATTACATTTAGGTCAATAATTTTTTGCGATTATTTGTGAAAAAATCAAACATTTGGCAACAGCTGTGAACATTTTGCAATTTTCAAATTATGAATTTTTATTCTGCTAAACCAGAGAGTTATGTGACACAAAATAGTTAATAAATAACATTTCCCTCATGTCTACTTTACATCAGCACAATTTTGGAAAAAAAAAACATTTTTTGTTCGGAAGTTATAAGAGTTCAAAGTTCATCAGCAATTTTTCATTTTTCCAGCAAAATGTACAAAACCATTTTTTTAGTGACCACATCACATTTGAAGTCCCTTTGAGGGTGTACATGACAGAAAACACACAAAAGTGACACCATTCCAAAAACTGCACCCCTCAAGCTACTCAAAACTACATTCAAGAAGATTATTAACCCTTCAGGTGCTTCACGGGAACTAAAGCAGAGTGGAAGGAAAAAATGGTCATTTTAATTTTTCCAACAAAAATATTCTTTTAACCTCAATTCTTTCATTTTCACATGGGCAACAGGATAAAATAGATCCTAAAAATTGTTGGGCAATTTCTCCTGAGTACATCGATATATGTGGTCATAAACCACTGTTTGGGCGCAATGGGCTCAGAAGGGAAGGAGCGCAATTTGACATTTGGAGCTAATTTTCCATTCAAAAAGTCAAATGGCGCTCCTTCCCTTCTGAGCCCTGCTGTGTGCCCAAACAGTGATTTATGACCACATATGAGGTGTCGATGTACTCAGGAGAAATTGCCCAACAATTTTTAGGATCCATTTTATCCTGTTCCCTATGTGAAAATGAAAGGTGCTTCACAAATTGATCTGTAAGAAGGAAAAAGTACTTTTTTTCACACTAATTTTCTTTTTTCATTTTTATGGATCAATTTGTGAAGCACCTGGGGGTTCAAAGTGTTCACTATGCATCTAAATACATATTTTTGGTCCAGCCAGGTATAACTTGGTAGCTACGGACTGCCAGCAACCCCCAACTGCCTTATTGTACCTGGCTGGCAACCAAAAATACAGCGAAGCCCATTTTTATTTTTTTTCGAGGACTAATTCTAGAAAAAAAATGGTGTGGGGCTCTGACATATTTTTGGTACAGCCAGGTACAACTTGGCAGCTACGGATTGCCACCAACCCCCAGCTGCCTCGTTGTAGCTGGCTGGCAACTAAAAATACAGCAAAGCCCTTTTTTTTCTTCTAGAACTAATTCTAGAAAAAAAATGACGTGGGCTTCGCCATATTTTTGGTCCAGCCAGGTACAACTAGGCAGCTGGGGGCTGGAATCTGCAGCATGGAGAGGCCCAAGCATTCTGGGCCACCCATGCTGCGAATTACAGCCCGCAGCCGCTCCAGAAAATGGCGCATTCATTGAAGCGCCATTTTCTGGCGCTGTACCCAGACTCTTCCAGTTGCCCTGGTGCCGGTGGCAAACTGGGTAATAAAGGAATTAAAGCCAGCTTTTTATTGGCAGCTGGCACTAAGCCCGAGATTCATAATATAGGGCCAATGTTAGACCCGCCATTAGGAATCTCTGGTAAATAGTCAGAAAATACACACAGAGAAAAATCTTTTTATTTAAAAAAAATAACACAAACAAAATTTAGACTCCATCTTTATTATAAAGATCCGACGTAGTCCACAACGAAGGTACCACGACGCTCGATCGCCTCCGACGTACTCCACAACGAAGGTCCCACGACGCTCGATTGTCTCTGCTCAATCCATAGACTGCAGCAAGAGATCAAGTGTCCTCTACCTACAGCCTCTGGGGTCAGAGTTATGGTGCACTGTATGACTATGATCCCAGAGACTACAACAAGAGGACACTTGATCCCATGTTGCACCCATCCATCCACCTATGCACCCATCATCCACGCACGCACACAACCCACACACGCACATCCACATCCACACACGCACATCCACATGCACGCACACATCCACGCACGCACACATCCACGCACACACGCTGACATCCACGCACATCCACACACACATCCACGCACGCACATCCACGCACGCACACATCCACGCACGCTCATCCACGCAAGCTGACATCCACGCACGCTGACATTCACGCACGCTGACATCCACGCACGCACGCTGACATTCACGCACGCTGACATCCACGCATGCACACATCCACGTACGTATGCTTACATTCACGCATGCTGACATCCACGCACGCACGCTGACATCCACACATGCACGCAGACATCCACGCATGCACACATCCACGCACGCACACTGACATTCACGCACACTGACATCCACGCACGCACGCTGACATCCACGCATGCACACATCCACGCATGCACACATCCACGCACACACACATCCACGCACGCACATCCACGCACGCACATCCACGCATGCTGACATCCACCCATGCTGACATCCACGCACGCTGACATCCACGCACGCTAACATCCACTCACGCACACTGACATTCACGCACGTACACATCCACGCACGCACGCTGACATTCACGCACGCTGACATCCACGCATGTACGCTGACATCCACGTACGCACACATCCACGCACGCACGCTGATATCCACGCATGCACACATCCACGCACGCATGCTGATATTCACGCATGCTGACATCCATGCACGCTGACATCCATGCACGCTGACATCCACGCATGCACACATCCACACACGCATGCTGTTATCCACGCACGCACATCCACGCACATATCCATCTATGCACACATCCACGCATGCACACATCTATTCACACACACGTCTATGCACACACACGTCTACGCACGCACATGTCCATGCACGCGTCTACACACGCACACGTCTATGCACGCTCACGTCCACGCACGCTCATGTATGCTCACGTCCACGCACGCACACGTCCACACATGCACGCCCCATCCATCTATCCATTCACCCATCCATCATCCATCTATCAATTCATTCATTCATTCATTCACACATACATACATACCTCCCTCTCGATCCACCGATGAGCAGGAGGAGGCCAGGAGAGGAGGTGGAGAGAGGAGGTGGGGCCACCGACCCGCCGGGCAGAGGAGGCGCAGCGGCGGAGGCAGGGCGGGCGCAGTGGCGGGTGCACCGATGTGTGCAGCCCGCCGCATGAGGTGAGGGGAGCCAGGACATATGGCGGAGGTGGGGGCTGCCTGGGGGGGACCTGGAGGAGGGGACCAGAAGTTTTTGGATTTAGTCATTTTTTTATTAAAAACGCACATGCGTTAACGCAGGTGCCTACATGTGCCATGCCTTAACGCATGCATTTCCCATAAGTCCCCATGTTAAAAAAAGCATGCGTTTTTTAAACAAGCACCCAAAAATGCGGCATGCAGTGTTTTTTGGAATGGTGAAAAAAGCCGCATGTGTGGTGAAAAAAACGCAGCTACACTCAAGTGCACAATGCGTTAACGCATGTGCGTTTTTTTAAACAGCTAAAAAACGCAGAGAATGCCAAAAAAGATGATATGTGTGAACAAGGCCAATGACACATGTAGGACAAAAATCTGCACCTTCCCCGCACCAAACACGCACTGTTCAAATTCATCGTGCGCATTACATCTTTTGTCTGAAGATGCAGATTTTTATCTCCAAAAACTCGCACCACTATTCTCCCGTGCGAACACACCCTTAGTGTGCACCGTGAAATGCTGGAGCCACCAGCAGGTCACAAATCTTCAAGGAAGAGACCAACAGGAGCAACAACAATAGAAGGTGAAGTATAATAAAGGGGTTAGGGTACTTAGATTTAAAACCCCACTTCACAGGTGCAATAAAAATAGTGGAGTTAAGCAGAATTAGTACATTTTCCCCCACCGGTATGTAACTTTGACCCAACATAAAGCCTTGATGGAGAGTTTTTCTATAGTGGCACAAAAGAAAAAGTAAACTCTGATTTTATTTTGCTGCTGTTCTCATAGGAGACATTCTGAATACATAATTCAGAGTTTTTGCTCAGTTGGTTTATTTATACAAGGTTGAGTTCTGCATTATCTGAAATAAAGCAGCATCCTTAGACATCTCAGACAGTCATTTGAATGGAGCTGTAAATAACTGTGGTTACACTGTAAGACATATTATAATATGATCCCATGCTGACTGTAGAAGTCACTCATTATAGAGCTTTTAATAGTAGCTTCAAACCATGTCTGCATTACTTTGGCTCATTGTTTGAGTTTCAGTACATAAATTAGTACACACAAATTTTGAGGTTGGCATAATGTTAGACTCTGCTTAAATAGCATATTTCCTCTTTCAGATTCCATTCATTTGATTTAAGAGTAGACTTGGTAGCATAAGGTTCTTGTTTGGGGCAGTCTGTGGAATTCGCACTGTTTCTAAATTGCACATTATTGATTTCTTCTGACTCTTGACTGAAATATAGAAAAGGAAAGGTCAACGTATATTTGAGAAATGACTTGTTTTCCTTTCATCTTTGAAGAGGACATTATAGATCATTGGTAATTTTATGGCGTTTTGGAACATTTATAAAATATTGTTTAAGAAATGCAGAATATTCTGAAAGAAAACAAGCACAACAATACATGACAATGTAAGCAAAACTGGACTGAATCCACTGTAAAACAATATTTACATTTTACAAACTTAATGTTATATTTAAATATGAAGTGCAATGGATGTTTGTCATGGCTATTTTTCGGTACATTTTTCTGAATTTTTTTGTCCTATAGTGTGTTTTTGCTAAAACAGACATATGGTTAGGACTCGTAAGTGTGAGGGCCCTTGACGGTGGTTTACGAGCTTACGTATTTTGGCCAAAATATCCACTAACACCTCACATTACATCCATAGTGTTTTTTTGCACTTTTTTATCTCTTGCAGTGTGCGGATGAGCCCTCTGGGAGGCGTCTGTCATTTTGTGTGATGCAAGTACATGGTGCGGGGCAGCCCGCCTTATCTAATAGCATGGGCATGACCAATAGGCTTCATAATGACACTATGCGTCACATGTGCTTGTGTGACTGACACCCTATGGTAACTTTGTATCTATAAATACCACCAATCACCTCCCCCATAGCATGGCTGGTCGCAGGTGACACAACCGCCCCAATGCTTTCCTGGTTTCAGGATATTGTGCATCGGTTATAGACACCTGTGTTTCTGCTAAGTGCAATGAATTTTTGTCAGGGTTATTTTTTGGTAAGTTTATCTGTCAGAACAATCCAACTGCCTGCCAAATTGTTTATATCGTCATATTGCTGTCCGAAAGACAATGTCGTCCATGCCTTTCCCTAATCTGTTGCTTCCTGGCTAACAAATAATGCTGCTTTAAGTCATATGCAAATGAAGCTTAGGTGCTCTGGGAGTGTAAAAGCACTTCCCCAGGCTTTTCAGCTTTGGCTCTACTTATCGCCCAGTCCCACCATCTTTTGCTTCACTGACAGCGCTCTCATTTGACTTCACATCCAGTGAATTGTCAGTCAAACAAAGGAATGTTTGATTGGGCATGAAATAGAGCTACTGAAGTTGGGAAGTGATTTAATTAACCCAGAGACAGCAGCAGTCAAATACTAAGGGTGGAGGCACAAGGGCATGTGACCTGCGCGAGTGCAAAGCCAGAAAAACTCGCATTTCACTCAGAGCAGTATCAGTAAATGATACTGGTCATATTAGTGCGATTTGAACGTACTTAACACGCATTGCGATGGAAATGCGAGTTCATTTGCAACATGCTGCTATTGAATGCGATTTCTTCGCGCGAGTGGCAATTGTAAGTATATGTGTCATGATGGTCTCCCTTTCCTAGAAGACTTATCATGTCCATTTCCTTTGACACTGGAGGATTTAATGTTAGTCTCTGTTGCCAGCAAGCTAGCTGGGCCTTGTCCAGGTGTAGCCACTCTGTGATTACCTCTGCCTTTATAGGATCATAGGGTTCCAACATGCTTTCTGGAGATTGAACTTCATTCCTGGCCAATCCCCTGAGGTGTAAGGAGCTCTGAGGAAAACCCCTTGCTGTCAAACCATCTGCGGACTGGTGAAGCATCAGCAGAAGTGAAGTAGGTGTCCTGTTGTCCTTGTCTGTTTTCCCCTTCCCTCATGTCTCTTTATTGTAGTGTATGGGACTAGTGCTCCCGCCGACCTTCCCTAGTGAGGGTTAACATCAGGGCCAATGGAGGGCTTAGGTTTCCTGCCCGGCAATGAGGTCAAAGAACTCATCTAGGGACAGTTGGGAGATCAGGGCACAGCCACAGGTGAGTGCAGGAGGTCAACTCTTCTCCCTTTCCCTATGAGCAGGGCCCTCCATTGTATTTATCCCTTTGGTGTTTCCCTGTCTGTTGTTTTTTTTGTTGTTGCGCACCAGACATCGTTGGTCCATGCGCCACTGTTACACATGGTGGCTGGACATCCCCTTAGTCCAAGCGTGACAATATGGGTGCGAGAAAATCTCGCACCCATACAGCACACTGAACGATAGTCTCACACATGTGCATACTTACAATGGCTTCAAACCCCGCTGTTGTCAAAGCAGCAGTGTTTGAAATTGCTGGGTTGCTGACACAGTTACCAATCAGCTTTCACCACTGTGACAGCAGTGGTGAAAGCTGGTTGGTTAAATCAGCCAGTAAATGCTATCCATGGTACTGAAGTTTTAACTTCAGCACGACGGATAGCATATACCGGCCAATTTAACAAATCAGCTTTCACCACTGCTGTCACAGCAACTCCAAGCGGGCCAAGGACCAAACCCTGAGGGACTCCAATAGTGAGAGGAAGAGGAGAAGTAGTGGAGCCAGCAAATTAGGAGAAACCTCTGATTACTTATATTGTACTAAAATCAGAAAATGTGAACCTAAACTATTATACAGGATATAATTTAAAGCCTGAGAAGCAAATTATTTATAGGAGAAGACTCTTCACGTCTTGGGCCCAGTGAATACATTCTTTTTTTTCTGGGTTTATATCAAGATTTTTAAGCTAATGAAACAAAGTTAACTGAACAACATAGAAACGTTTTACATTGTGACCTGCTTTTTATTAAACTTCTGTTTAAGAGTTACTGGTTCTTAGTTTAAAAGCTAGATGCAGTAGCTACATAATATGTTTTTCATTTTATTCCGAGAAAGGGTCAGAAGAGGGAAAAGGAAACAGGTAAAAGTTAATTTTGAGACTACATTTTTAACAGTGGAAATGTAGTTTAACAGCTATTCCATTAAAATATACTGTATGTATAGACATCTTGGATGTAAAATATTATGATTTATCTACATTAACCAGAGAACTCATGAATATTGTTGTAATAGAAGGCATATAATGAAAGTTCTGTAAAACACATCATAAAGATTGTCTAAGGGGAAAAAGACCAAAATAGAACATATACTGACCTCTGGAAAAATCATAAGAAACAGTTGTATTATTGGATCTACTAAGAATGAAACTAAATAAAGTAAATTGTACACCCTAAACTCTGTGACAAATGGAAATTGTTTTCTCTTTTCTGTTCTACAAAGTGTCACTAAGAAAAACATGGATCATTCCCAAAATTAACTTAGACATTTATAGGCTCTTATGAGTTCTTATTTAGAAATTAATTGGAAAAAAAGATATTTGCTTTACAGAGTCTTTCTTAAAACCACTGGATGGGGTCTGCAGAGCTTAAAGTTGACAAAAACGAATGAACCATGCACACAGTGAACACGTCTGTAGGACAGTGTTCACACCACCAAAAGACTGAATCACAAAAAACAGTCAAATGTGTAAAAATACTATGTTGTAAAAAAAAACACAGTAAAAAGCAAGTGCTGCTGAAAAAGTAAAATACAGGGTATTTAGTTGATACATTTGCAAAAAATGTATACTAAGCTGCTCTACCAACTTCAAGGTAACCCGTATCAGAGCAGCCTATCTGATGTATTTAAAACCAGAGCTTAAAGTTGAGGACAATCAAAGTAAACCGAAAGCAAACAAAAAAAAATCATAAAGCAGCCAAATCTGATATTAAATGAACAAACAGGATGCAGAGGACCTCCATTATAGAGATGGGTGCAGCCTCAGGTGCACAATGCTGATGGCACAGCCCCTCACATAAGATTTGCATGTTGATTTTTGGTTTTGAAGCTCCGCAGCAAAATCTGAGGTGTTTCCACCATCTCTTGGATTTTTCAAAGGAGGTTTGCTGCGTTTTTTCCTGCAGTTTCCACATGGATTTGGTGCATTTTGTGGTGCGTTTTTTATCATATTTTTGCTTCAGATTTGGTAACTGCATTTTTTCTGCATTTAGGCCCATAGACCAAAACAAAAATGCAGAAAAATGACTGACATACTGATTCTCTCTGTTTGGGCTCCTGGTGTAATATAAGGGCTATATGTGGGCACAGGCTGCAATACTGGGGGCTATGTGTGAGCTCCTGCTCTAATACAAGAGACTATGTGTGAGCTCCTGGTGTAATACAGAGGCTATATGAGGCCCTGTGGTAATACTGAACACTCTGTGCGGCCTCCTGATATATACTGGAAGCTGTGTGCAGCCTCCTGCTATATACTGTTGACTGTTTGCAGTTTCCTGCTGTATACTGGGAGCTGTGTGTGGCCTCCTGCTGTATACAGGGATGTTTGTAACTTCCTGCTGTATACTGGTGGCTGTGTGGAATATCTCTGTATACTTGGGGCTGAGTGCGGCCTCTTGTTGTATATTGGGGACTGTGTGTGGCCTCCTGCTGTATACTGGGGATTGCGTGTGCCTCTTGCTCTATATTGGGGGCTGTATGTTAGCCCCTGCTGCATAATGGCATCTGTGCATGCTCCTGCTGTATACTCAGGGCTGTGATTTGGCTCCTGCTGTGCTATGAGATGAGTGCAGGATCCTGTTGTATACTGGGAGCTGTATGCAGGCTGTTGCTGTATACTGGGGGCTGTGTGCAGCTTCCTGTTGTGTACTGGGGGCTGTGCGCAGGCTCCTGCTGTATCTTGGGAGCTGTGTGCAACTTCGAGCTGCATACTGGTGTCTAGGTGGCAACGCACACCTCCATCATTCTTCTTTTGCTTCTATGGATCTATCCCTGTGTGCTAATCATATGACCTATCACCTGATGTTTCAATAGTTGATCATGTGACATGTCACATAATACTTGGTGTTGGGGGGGTCCTTGCCTTCTGAACAGCCTGGGTCCCTACTTAATCCACCCCTGGTCCTCATTGACATCAGTTTTGTACTTTGTCCAAATCTCCAGGGGATTTGAAATGTTACAGGTTGTTAGAAGAATAGCAAAGAGGTATTAGTTGCTTTGTGGTTTGTGTGGCTGCTGCTTCACTGATAGCCATGTCCCAGTGTGTGCCATGTTCCAGAGGTCTTTGTCTTCGACAGCTTCCCTGAATGTTTCACATACATGCATAAGCTGTGTTAGGCTGCTTTCATATAACGATTTAGTGAAATCCGACGCTGTCCGATATAAATCGGACAGCATCGGATCCGAATTTGCCCCCATGTACTCCAATGGGGATCGTACCGATTCGGATGTGCACTAAATGGCATCCGAATTGCGTCCGATCCAATTTTTTCTGATTTATTTCCGGTGCAAAAATCGGAGACTGCTCCGATTTTTTTGCATCCAAATCAAAAATCGGCTAGAATCGGATCTGACAAATCGGATGGCAATTAGGCCAAATCCGATCCGATCCGAACATGGGGCCCTATGGAGAAGGGTCCTAAAAAACATCTGATGTCTCCTAGGACCCGATTTTAGAGTACTGAGCGTGCTCAGTACACTAAAACTGCTCTTAACCATCTAATTTCACTTCGGCAATGTATATACATACATTGCAGAAGTATAATTAAGTAAAGCAGGGGTTAAAAATAAAGAATATGTATACTCACCTGTCCACGAGTCCCCCGGCGTCTCCAGCACCTCCTGCTTGTAGGACCTGCCGTGATGTCACAGTCACATGAACGGTTACCACAGTAAGCAGGTCCTAGGATCTGAAGATATAGCTGGAGACGCCGGGGGACTCGTGGACAGGTGAGAATAAAGATTTTTTTATTTTTTAGACCGGAGGATAGGGGAGAAGACGGGGAAACACAGTGGAGGAGCGGGGAGTACCGGGGGAGAAGCGGGAGTACTGGGGGAGAACAGGAAAACACAGGGGAGAAGCAGGAACCGGGGAGAACAGGGGACAGACAGGTGACAGGAGGCAGAGAGGAGCGAGATGACAGGAGGAGCTGGCCAAACTGATCCTGCAAAATGTCAGAATCGGATGCCTATTTGGCATCCGATTGCAGGGATCAGTTTGGATCGAATGCTGTCCGATTTATATCGGACAGCGTCGGATTTCACAAAATCGTTATGTGAAAGCAGCCTTATACTATGAATGTCCTTTGTTGCCTAAAGCAACAAACCAGAAGCTGAGCTGTGATTGGTTGTTGATAAATATCCAGGCTAAGTGTCAAAACAGCCATAGAAGTATCAATTGGCTCACACATACAAACAGTATAAGTTTGTTTTGCGACTGACTGTAAAGTGAAGGGTTAAAATTTCACCACAAACCATAGTCATAGATGTTCCCTGAGTCAAATGAGGTGTCTGTGCAAAATGTTGTGATTGTAGATGCGATGGTGCAAATTTCTTTAGTGGACAATCACACACATATAGTAACATAGTTTTTAAGGTTGAAGGAAGACTTTAAGTCCATCTAGTTCAACCCATAGCCTAACATGTTGATCCAGAGGAAGGAAAAAAAAAAAACAACACTACTTCCACATTGGGGGAAATAATTCCTTCCTGACTCCAGATATGGCAATCAGACTAGTTCCCTGGATCAACGCCCTATCAAAGAATCTAGTATATATAACTGGTAATATTATAGTTTTCAGGAAAGGCATCCAGGCCCTTCTTAAATGTTAGTAGTGACTCACTCATTACAACATCATGTGGCAGAGAGTTCCATAGTCTCACTGCTCTTACAGTAAAGAATCCGCGTCTGTGATTATGATTAAACCTTCTTTCCTCCAGACGTAGAGGATGCCCCCTTTTCCCTGTCTCAGGCCTAAGAGTAAAGAGATCATTAGAAAGTTCTCTGTACTGCCCCCTCATATATTTATACATTATTATAAGATCACCCCTAAGCCTTCGTTTTTCCAAGCTAAATAACCCCAAGCTTAATAACCTATCTTGGTATTGCAGACCCCTCAGTCCTCTAATAACCTTGGTCGCTCTTCTCTGGACCCGCTCTAGTTCAGCTATGTCTTTCTTATACACCGGAGACCAGAATTGCACACAGTATTCTAAGTGTGGTCGCACTAGTGACTTGTATAGAGGTAAAATTATGTTCTCCTCATGAGCATCTATGCCCTCTTTTAATGCATCTCATTATTTTATTTGCCTTTGCAGCAGCAGCCTGACACTGGCCACTAAATGTGAGTTTGTCATCTACCCATACACCCAGGTCTTTTTCAGTGACAGTTTTTCCCAGTGTTTTACAATTAAGCACATAATTATACCTTTTGTTTCCTCTGCCCAAGTGCATGATTTTACATTTATCCCCATTAAAGCTCATTTGCCATTTATCAGCCCAAGCTTCTAGTTTACATAAATTCTCCTGTAATATAAAATTGTCCTCCTCTGTATTGATTACCCTGCAGAGTTTAGTGTCATCTGCAAATATTGAGATTCTACTCTGTATGCCCCCTACAAGGTCATTAATATATATGCACGTATACACACATATATGCATGCATTCACATACATACACATATATACATTCATACATACATGCACACATACCCACATACACTCAGTTTTAAATATTAGATGAAGAGTAATGTAGGTTTTTCACAGGTTAATGAAATGCTTGGTGTTGTACTTTATACTTTATTGGAGTATTAGGTTACCCCTTGAATAAATATATCTAATATATAAAAGCCTAAGGCCACTTCCGTCACTTTGGCCACGACTTCCGTAACTTTGTCCTGGCCAAAGTGACGTCACCACAAAGCTACACCCGTCCAGGGTGGACCAACATGGCGGCCGTAAGTGGAGCGGGACTCAGCCAGCCCCGCCACACTTACGGCCGCCCCTACACTGCCCAACACACACACACATCACGGGCGGGAGACCACCGGCCTTTGCCGGTCGTCTCCCACCCGCCACACACCACTTAGGCAGATTACCGGCATTAGCTCCTGCCGGTTACACTGCTGCAGGCTCCTCCCCCTCACTTCCGGCGCCCGGCCCTACTGCTGACAACTCTCTGCGCAATGCCGCCCGCACGCCCGAACCGGCCTCCGCTTCTGGACTGCCCCGAGCCTCCGGCCCTCAGCCCTCTGCCTTCGCCCAGCAGGAAGCCAAGTGGCCCCTGGCACACAGACACCGCTGCTGGCCAGCCTGCACGGAGGGAGAAAAGTATGCAGCCTGGAGGAGGAGAGCTGTGCCAAGCGGTCATGTTGCCGCTCCAGCCTCCCCTGGCCTCTGCCCTCCAGCCTCCCCTGCCCTCTGCCCTCCAGCCTCTGCCCTCCAGACTCTGTCCTCCAGCCTCCCCTGTCCTCTGCCCTCCAGCCTCCCCTGTCTTCTGCCCTCCAGTCTCTGCCCTCCAGTCTCTGCCCTCCAGCCTCTGCCCTCCAGCCTCTGCCCTCCAGCCTTTCCCCTGCAGCCTCTACCCTCCAGCCTCTGCCCTCCAGCCTCTGTCCTCCTGCCTCTCCTCTGCAGCCTCTGCCCTCCAGCCTCTGCCCTCCAGCCTCCCTGTCCTCTACCCTCCAGCCTCCCCTGTCCTCTGCCCTCCACCCTCCCTGGCCTCTGCCCTCCACCCTCCCCTGCCCTCTGCCCTCCAGCCTCTGCCCTCAGACTCTGTCTCAGCCTCCCTGTCATCTGCCTCCACCCCTGTCCTCTGCCCTCCAGCTCTGCCTCCAGTCTCTGCCTCACTCTCCTCAGTCTCCCTCCAGCCTTCCTGCCCTTCCCTCCAGCCTTGCTCTCCAGCTCTGTCCTCCTGCCTCCCTGCAGCCTCTCCCTCCAGCTCTCCTCCAGCTCCCCTGCCTCTACCTCAGATCCCTGGCCTTGCCCTCACCCCTGGCCTCTGCCCTCCAGCCTCCCTGCCTCTGCCTCCAGCCTCTGCCTCAGCCTCTGCCTCCACCTCTGCCTCCTCTCTGCCCTCCAGCCTCTGCCCTCCAGCCTCTGCCCTCCAGTCTCTGCCCTCGCCTCTGCCCTCCAGCCTTTCCCCTGCAGCCTCTCCCATCGCAGCCTCCCCTGTCCTCTGCCCTCCAGCCTCTGCCCTCCAGCCTCCCTGTCCTCCTGCCTCTGCCTCCTGTCCTCTGCCCTCCAGCCTCCCCTGTCCTCTGCCCTCCAGCCTCCCCAGTCCTCTGCCCTCCAGCCTCCCCTGTCCTCTGCCCTCCAGCCTCTGCGCTCGTCCTCTGCCCTCCGTCTCTGCCCTCCAGCCTTCTCCCCTCCAGCCTTTCCCCTGCCGCCTCTCCCCTCCAGCCTCCCCTGTCCTCTGCCCTCCAGCCTCCCCTGTCCTCTGCCCTCCAGCCTCCCCTGTCCTCTGCCCTCCAGCCTCCCCTGTCCTCTGCCCTCCAGCCTCTGCGCTCCGTCCTCTGCCCTCCAGTCTCTGCCCTCCAGCCTTTCCCCTCCAGCCTTTCCCCTGCAGCCTCTCCCCTCCAGCCTCCCCTGTCCCTCCTCCGCCCTCCAGCCTCTGCCTCCAGCCTCCCCTGTCCTCTGCTTTCCAGCCTCCCCTGTCCTCTGCCCTCCAGCCTCCCCTGTCCTCTGCCCTTCAGCCTCTGCCCTCCAGCCTCCCTGTCCTCTGCCCTCCAGCCTCCCCTGTCCTCTGCCCTCCAGCCTCTGCGCTCCGTCGTCTGCCCTCCAGTCTCTGCCCTCCAGCCTCTGTCCTCCAGCCTTTCCCCTGCAGCCTCTCCCCTGCAGCCTCCCCTGTCCTCTGCCCTCAAGCCTCTGCCCTCCAGCCTCCCCTGTCCTCTGCCCTCAAGCCTCTGCCCTCCAGCCTCCCCTGTCCTCTGGCCTCCAGCCTCCCTTCCTCTGCCTCCAGCCTCCCTGTCCTCTGCCTCCAGCCTCCTCTGTCCTCCGCCTTCCAGCCTCTGTCCTCCAGCCTCTGCCCTCCATCCTCTGCCCTCCAGCCTCTGCCCTCCAGTCTTGCCCTCCAGCCTCTGCCCTCCAGCCTTTCCCTCCACCCTCCCTCCAGCCTCTCCCCTCCAGCCTTGCCCCAGCTCCCTCTCCTCACCCCTCCTCACCCCTCCCGCCTCCCCTCTCCTCACCCCTTCTCACCCCTCCAACCTGCCCTCTCTTCACCCCTCCTGCCTCCGCTCTCCTCACCCCTCCATATGCAATGTACAGTATGTGTATATATGTGTGTGTGTGTGTAGGCACTTCCGTCACTTTGTCCGCTCTTCTGTCACTTTGTCCGCACTTCCGTCACTTTGTACACACACATACACTCACACACACACTCCGCTATACATACCACCGGCCCTGCGTCCGCCGCCTGGATCCTCAGTCCACATCTTGCCGCCCCCGAACTACTGCATCCAATATAGCGTCCAAGAAGTCTCGCCAAACTTCCCGGACGCCATATTGGATCCAGTTGTCCAGGGGCGGCGACATGTCGACTCAAGGTCGGTGGTAAGTATAGCCGAGTGTGTGTATGTGTCTATGTGTGTGTATGTGTGTGCTGACCACTCTGCCCACAGCGCTGCACTGACCACTCTGCCCACGGCGCTGCGCTGACCACTCTGCCCACGGCACTGTGCTGACCAATCTCACCGCACTCACTGCTAACCACTGAGCCATCGCACTCACTGCTAACTACTGAGCCATCGCACTCACTGCTAACCATTGAGCCACCGCGCAGTGCTAACCACTGAGCCACCACGCAGTGCTTACCACTGAGCCACCGCGCAGTGCTTACCACTGAGCCACCGCGCTGTGCTAACCACTGAGCCACCGCGCTGTGCTAACCACTGAGCCACCGCGCTGTGCTAACCACTGAGCCACCGCGCTGTGCCAACCACTCAGCCACCATACAGTGCTAACCACTGAGCCACCATACAGTGCTAACCACTGAGCCACCGCGCACTGCTAACCACTGAGCCACCGTATACTCTGCTATCCACTCAGCCACCTGTATACACACAATTCATTTCACCGCACTCCCCTAACTATTAGTAAATAAACTATATATGGATTCTAGACTACCTGATTCTTTAGAATCGGGCCACCATCTAGTAATATATAAAATAATAAGTATTTTGTTAATTTATTAAAAGATGTCATCAACCCCTTCCAGCTACTGTCAGTATTTAATTTTCACTTTAGTTTTTTGTATTCCTGTCTTTCAAGACCCATAATTGTTTTACTCTTTTCCCCTACATCGACATAGGTGGACTTGTTTCTTTATAGGACAATTTCTTGTTCAACGAGTCTTGAGTTTTATGAATATACAATGAATGCGTGGCATTACATTAAACGGTATACCTAATGCATACTTTTGGTATATAATACTACAGTAAATAATTAATTATAATAATAGACAAATAATTAACAAATAACTGTTGGAAATAGGGGGGGGGGAAAGGTTTCAGGGAAGAGAGTGCATGATGTATAATAGTGTTAGGCGTGTCAGTTTGTCTCATTCTAACACTACAGTAGCAGGTTCACGATGATTTGTGCTCCAAAGTCTGGAGGGAGAAGTACTGGTTCCAGAAAGTCCATTTTTTGTGGTATTTTCTTTGTAGATTATTTCTCATAGCGTAAGTCCACTCGTATGAATTGTGTGACGCAATGCTTTCAACTAGAGCTGTAAATGAGGGGGGGTTGGGGTCTCTCCATTTGGCTGCTATGAAAGCTTTAGCAGTGAGTAGGATGTGAACTACTAGGGCTCTGAATTGTGTGGGTATATCATTTATATCAACCAATAGTAAAGCTAATTCTGGTGTTAGGTCGATCTCTGCATTGGTGATTTCGTTTATAAGAATTTGTACTTTCCCCCAAAATTCACGTAGCGAGGTACATTCCCAAAACGTGTGCAACATCGTTCCCAGGTTATTGCAACTCCTCCAACATAGGGGAGATTGATCATTTGTGAATTGATGGAGTCTGGTGGGTGTGTAATACCACCTTATAAAGGTTTTGTAGAAAGTTTCAATAAGAGATGTACTTGATAGACTTTTATATACAGTTTTGAATGTTTCTTCTAAAGTGACAATGGGTGGTGGGATTTGAAATTCTTTCCTCCAGGTTTCGAAACACGTTGAGTTTAAGAATGTCGAATCCAAATTGAGATCTTTATAAATGTTTTTTAGCGACCAGAAAATCTTCGATTGACCAAATCGAAATAATTGTACGACATTATGTGGTAGGCAACAATTCTTGTTGATTTTGGAAAATACTTGTTTGACCTTGTTCCAATTTGGGTGTTCTTCATCCGAGAGTTTTAATTTAATTTGTAATTATGTGAAAGGTAGTAATTGTTTTTCTTCATCTATTATATCTGAGAAGGTTTTTATTCCGCGATCGGCCCAAGTTTGAATTTTGATATTAGTTGCGAATGTTGATAGAGCTTCTATTGGGATCCATTTTGGGGATGATCTAGGATGCGAAATGAGTGAATTTGCAGCTAGGGATCTCCATCAGCGTATGGTGGCTTTGAGTATGGGTTCTCTGGGCAATTTTTTAGTTTTTTCACAAAGGAAAGAGAGAAGAGTCCACTTAAGATTTTTCTTACGGAGGTTGGATTCTTCAAGATCAATCCACCTCGGTTTATGGTCTGTTTCCCACCATTTTTGACTGAGTCTAATCATAGTGGAGTGGGAACAGCCAGTCCTCCATTGGATTTACTTTTCTCCAGTGTCGTAAGAGAAACTCTTGTTTTTTTTTTGGACAATTTCTTATAAGGAGATAAAAACTAAACTAAATACCGTATATACTCGTGTATAAGCCGACCCGTGTATAAGCCGACACCCCTACTTTTGCCCCAAAAATCTAGAAAAACCTATTGACTCGTGTATAAGCCGAGGGTGGACCTCAGCACAGGTATACAGCCCCCAGTAGTGTGGTATACAGGCCCCCCCCAGTGGTATACAGGCCTCCCCAGTGGTAGTATACAGCAGCCCCAGTGGTAGTATGTAGCATCCCCAGCAGCCCCAGTGGTAGTATACAGCAGCAGCCCCAGTGGTATATACAGCCCCAGTGGTGTATACAGCCCCAGTGGTAGTATATTGCAGCCCCAGTGGTGTACGCAGCCCCAGTGGTAGTATATTGCAGCCCCAGTGGTGTATACAGCCCCAGTGGTAGTATATTGCAGCCCCAGTGGTGTATACAGCCCCAGTGGTAGTATAATGCAGCCCCAGAGGTGTATACAGCCCCAGTGGTAGTATATTGCAGCCCCAGCGGTAGTATACAGCAGCCCCCGTAATCCAGGGCCTCCCCAGCCTGACTCCGGTCACCTGTAAAGGAAACTATACTTATCACAGTGCCGCTGTCCGCGCCCGCTCGCACCCGCTCGCAGCTGCCGTACGCGATCCTCCATCTTCATGCGTCTTCTTCCTGTTTCCTGTGCTCGTCGCAGGGAATGACGTCATTGCCTGCGACGAGCACAGAAACAGGAAGAGGACGCATGAAGATGGAGGATCGCGTACGGCAGCTGCGAGCGGGTGCGAGCGGGCGCGGACAGCGGCACTGTGATAAGTATAGTTTCCTTTACAGGTGACCGGAGTCAGGCTGGGGGGGCCCTGCATTACGGGGGCTGCTGTATACCGATGTATACATCGGTATGTACCGATACATCGGTATACAGCACTGACTCGCGTATAAGCCGAGGGGGGTACTTTTCAGCCCAATTTTTGGGCTGAAAAACTCGGCTTATACGCGAGTATATACGGTAGCTGTTTATTAATCTAACCTCCCAAAACAAGAATAAATAGTGAATCAACATATTTTATGCAACCCAATATGCTATTAAAACCACAAGTTGAGCAGTGTACAGTAAACCATAATTAGGCTTTGTTGATTTAAAAAAGAAAAAAAGTGTTTAAATGTGGGAGCAAAAATAAGTTTTTTTAGAGTGTTTTCACTGTGACAAAGTCGTAAAATATAATAAAATCTTAAAGTTAACATCTCAATAATGCCACATGAACTCTTTAATAGGGATGAGCGAGTAGAATCGTTACTATTCGGTACTTGCCGAATAGTAAAGATATTCAGGCTACTCGCTACTCCCCAAGTTTCTTGTGATTACTCTTGAGTAGCGAGTAGTCCATTCACTTTCACACTGTATCTATATATACACTGTGAAAGTTCACTAAAAGTGAATAAAAGTTGTTAAAAAATAAAAAATATCATACTCGCCTATCCGATGGCTGCATAGGGACCGGCAAAGAAGACATCCGATCAATGAAAAGGACCTGTGCAACAATGACTTGGCAATCTGGCCAATCAGGTGGCTGGTAGCGATCACGTGGTTTGTGAAGTCTGGCCATTTGATTGGCTGTCAGACTCACAGGTCCTTCTCATTGATCAGATGTTTTCTTTGCCAGTCCCGGTGCAGCCATCTGATAGGGGATTATGATATTTTCTTATTTTTTAACAACTTTTATTCACTTTTAGTGCACTTTCACAGTGTATATATAGATACACTGCGAAAGTACTCACCCGCCCACTCACTTCCATTGGACTTGCTATACTATTGCAATGAGTACCGAGTACTGGGACCTACTCGTTGGGAGTATAGCGAGTCTGATTATTGCAGTACTCGCTCATCCCTACTCTTTAAAAATAACCCCGCTAAATAAATGTGCACAAGTTATTGCACTGGTGACAAGCACTATATGGAACTTTCAATAGATTCTCTGAATACATCAGCATTGCTTTGATCTAAGTCTCTTGAAAAATTGTTCAAATTAATGATTTGATAGTGTAAATGAAAATATATACCGCACAGCAATGATGTCTTTCCTTCTTGTAAGCCAGTATTGAGGGGCTTGAGACTCGTAAGACTCTATTCACACTTCTGTTTTCTATGTTACTGTAGGGTTCCATATGGAAAACTTAATGACCTTCAAAAATTGATATAATTTCAGGGTACAGATATACTTGAGAGAAGACCTAGCTATCTAGTTAAATGTTACTATACCCTTTAGTGTTTAAATAAGACCAAGTAATGCAATGAACAACGCAGACACGATTTCCTGCATTTCAGGCTTTCACAAGCTTTTAAAAGGTGTAAGAGAGTGAAACTTGGCAGTGAAAACTTGGCTGAAAAAACCTTAACACTGCATTTATCACTGTGGAAACTCGGAACTGTGAAAATAATTTAGATTGTTATTCCCTTATGATTGCCAGACGGAATTATGAATTGCAGTCATTGTTGCAGGTAATATTACTTACCTTTCTAAAGGAGAGAAATAATACCAAAATGTTTTTCTCTTTTGGTCATGAAGCCAAACTTTAACATAAGTCTGATGTATTTGTAGTGGATATTATTTTTTCAGCATCCTAGCATCTCCGGCTAGATAGTTTTCACTTTATAGGAACCATGTCAGAAGGTTTTGTCTGATTTGATCCAGAAGGCTTCTCTTACACTGTATCCACATAGTAAACAGATGGGACTTTTCCTGCGTTTCCTAGAGAAAATATTCTTGCTCTCAAGTCTATGAAGTGACACATGGGCTTCTGGGTGGGTTTGTAACGTGGGTGATGTCTATGTTTGTCTGCACATGGACTTCAGTTGTAACATCTATGGTTGGTTAAATGAGAAAAAGGACCAGCGCAAACATATAAGAAAATGTGGGTGCAAAATTCTGAAAATGCTGAGTCCAAAGCAAATAACTATGAGAAAAAGAAACCAGACAGCACTGCAAATAAACCAAAGAAGTGTGGCCTTTAATTAGTCTATACAGTGCAAAGTTTCGGCGGCACAACCACCTTAATCAAGCGCATGCTTACATGTGTATATAGTTGGGTTTAATAGCCATCAACAGTCCCAACTTTTATGGGATTGTATATTTTTTTGCGCAATAATAATAATAATAATATTTATTCATTTACATAGCACTATTAAATCTATAGTGCTTTACATACATTTGCAACAAACAGTCCCCATTAGGGCTCACAATCTAAACATTTTATCAGTATGTCTTTGAAATGTGGGAGAAAACCAAAGCATCAAGAGGAAATCCATATAAACACAGGGAGAACATGCAAACCCCTTGCAGATGTTGTCCTTGGTGGGAATTGAACCCAGGACTCCACTGCTGCAAGGCTGCAGTGCTAACTACTGAGTCACCGTGCCAACCTCAGCATCCACTATAGTTAAATTCAGGGCTTTATCAGGATAGAAATTAGATTAGTTTAGTATAACCTCATTCCACAGTCAGTACACGCGCCAATTTGGGGTTTATAATAGGCTGGACTGGGAGTGAGACTTTAAGGCTATGTTCACACACTGTGTTTTTGACTCGCCCAGTGTATGAGGACTCGGGTGTCTGGGCCCTCTGCTTCGGTAGGGATGTCACTGGTGGCCTGCCCAGACCTGTGGCCCTGGGGTCTTACTTAAAAAAGGGGGTAGTTGGTGTTGGAATGGAGATACATTTTTTAAAGTTTATCGTGATGCCACCCGCAGATCCTGGTGAAGGAGCCTCAGCACTGCTTCAGTTCTCCGGAGGGTGATGGTACAGCAGCCGAGATGGTATGGCTCCCTGCAGGTGGAGCTGGCCCTCCGGGGCAGGAATGCACCTGTAGGATAAAGGAGCAGATGATGGAGGTAGTAGTTGCAGCACAGCAGTGAATAAGCACAAACAGACTCAGTCACTCTACCCGGTACTTTACCGGAACAATGCAGATGATGATACAGTTCACAGTGGCAAAACAGTCTTTATCCGGGCGGGCAGTCACAGTGGGCTGCAGAGTCTCTGGAAGTCTCCCGTGACATGCCTTCTTGGATCTAACCCGTGTCCTGCTGCTAGTGCCTGCCCTGGGGTAGTCTGCTTAATGCCAGGTCCGTTGAGGTGCTCTGACGATCCTGGCTTCCACTCTCTCCCTTTCCTGCTCTCAAATTTGCCCCCGGTGAGTTAACCTGGTGTGACTGATCCCGCCAGACAGGGTGTCAGAGCCGGTAGACAGACCCACGACCTCCGGTGCTCTCGGCACAGGGGCTGAACTCCCTGACCGTCTTTGGAACCGGTGCTCCGTTAAAGTGGACCAGGGTTTGCTCCCTGAGTATTGGCACTCGGGGGTCCCCTCCTTCTGTCTGGGCTGCCTGTTCTCTCTCTCTAAGCCCCCTCTCAGGAAGTCTACTTTTCTCACTCAGAGGCTCTCCGTTCTCTCTTTCCTCGGTGCTGTCTAGAACTCACTGTGTGTCCTCCCCTCCTCCCCTAACTCCCCCCCTAGGGTATGGGCCCAAAACCATCATCTGTGTTTTTATTTTTAATAAAAAACATGTTCTATGTGTGATGTTTTTACTATTTACTTGCAATTATTAATGGCCGGGTCTAACTTGGCCCAAGAAAATTTCCAGCTCAATGCCAGCTGGCAATACAAAGATAGTATTAAGCCCTTATTACTCAGCATGCCACCACTACCAGGGCTCCTGGAAGAGTCAGGTAAAGTGCCTGGGAATGGCGCTATGATGAATGCATCATTTTAAGAAGCGTCTGCAGACTGCTATTCTTTAACATGGGGGGGACCTAAAATGATGGGCCCTGACCCCACTGAGAATGCCGGGTGGGTAGTCACAGTGGGCTGCACTGTCCTCTGCATTTGACACAGTCGACCACTGCCTCTTATTACAGATCCTTTCTTCCATTATTATCACTGACCTTCCCCTCTCCTGGATGTCCTCCTATCTTTCCAACCGCACATTTAGTGTCTCCCACTCCCACATAACCTCCTCACCCCATTCCTTCTCTGTTGGGGTCCCTCAAGGCTCTGTTCTGGGGCCCCTCCTTTTCTCCATCTATACTCTTGGTCTCGGACAACTCATAAAGTCCAATGGCTTCCAGTACCACCTGTACGCTGATGACACTCAGATCTACATCTCTGGCCCAGATGTCACCTCTCTGCTGTCCAGAATCCCAGAGTGTCTATCAGCCATATCCTCCTTCTTCTCCTCCCGCTTCCTAAAACTCAATGTAGACAAAACTGAACTCATCCTCTTTCCTCCAACTCACACACCTTCCTTGCCAGACTTATCTATCACAATAAATGACATCACACTTTTCCCTGTACCTGAAGTCCGCTGCCTCGGAGTAACACTTGACTCTGCATTGTCCTTCAAACCGCACATCCAAGCCCTTGCCACCTCCTGCCGTCTCCAACCCAAAAACACTGCCAGAATCTGTTTCTTCCTCAACTCCCACATTGCTAAAGTACTCATGCATGCCCTCATCATCTCCCGCCTTGACTACTGCAACCTCCTACTCTATGGCCTTCCTGCTAACACTCTTGCACCACTTCAATCTGTCCTTAACTCTGCTGCCCGAATAATCCACCTCTCTCCTTGCTATTGATTCACCGTGGGCCGGGTTCTCAGGTCTCAGGAGCTGGCTGTGGTCACGGTTTTGTGCCTGAGGCTGTGGAGGCCCGGTGGTCAGTAAAGGGTTAAAATGAGGTGATGAAATAAGAATAAAGTTAATGATTCGTGATGCCACCTGTAGGGGTCCGGTGATGGCACCGGCGCTGCTTGGACCTCTGGGGGATGGGCGGCAGCGAGATGGATCTGCTCCCTACAGGACGAGCGGGAGTCCCCGGGGTCAGGAGCTGCGATGGTGTAATAGTTATTTAGAAACCTTCATAGTATAGGTACCTATCTATAACCCCATAGCTGTAGGGAGTACCGTTTCATAGACAAAAGACCAAGTCGTATGTGTATAATACCTTTTGATAAAAAATACAACCAAGCTGGTCCCCGTGGTCCCCCTTTTTGCAGTGGTATTGGTAATTGTATAACGGATACATCTTTCTATGCATAGTTGGTGGTTGATATTATTGTATGTTGCCAGCTATACCTTCCTGCCTGACTAAATGTGAATTCACCTATATAAACTATATTGTTCTATGAAAAGGTGTTCTTGGTAAATATGCAACAGCTTTAGCTGTATATGATATATGATCTTCATCTTTATATGTACTGCAGTTGATTTACACCTGTTATGAGTAGTGCACAATTGTGTGCATATATATAAATACTGCTCTATTGTGAATGTATATCTGTACATAACCCCAATCATTGTATTATGTCTCTACACATGGTATCCTGTATCCGATGCCACTAGAGGGGCCCACTCGCCACTGGTTGGTGATACTTGCTGTATGTCCGTCCTCCTTGTTTTATAATAAATTTAGTTCACTTTTGAATAATATAAGACAGCTTGGTTGTATTTTTTATCAAAAGATGGTGTAATAGGGCAGTTCAGTTGGTGCTGTAAACGAAGCAGTTAATAACAGTCCCAAAATAAAGCTCAGACACGTTGCTCCTCTGAACGGGTATTTACTTAGTTCTTGCAGGGTAGCCAGGTACAACGGTTTTCACTGCCAAGTAATGGACCGGGTGGTCCCTGCGATGAATAGTGTCCCTCCAAGGCTCCACAGTGTCTTTCTCTATACTGACTGTCCCTCTCTCATCGCTACTTCTAATATACCAGGTCAGGATACAGAGGATCCTCTGTTGGGCACCCGAGCCGTTGGCCTGCGACTCCCGATAGGTCCCTGAACCTCAATGGTGGGTACCCCTCCTGGTACAGCTGCAGTGATGGTAAGCTGTGTATTGCGCTCCTGTAAAGCTCTCAATCACTCCGGGTTCTGTGGCACAGCGATAAAGCATCTGCACCACCTCAGAGCCGGTACTCCGGGTTGTGGACTGGGCAAGGGTATTGTCTTACCCGTTATGCTCTTGGCCCCTTTCTCTTCTGGGTCACCAGTGCTCGGTGCCCTCCCAGTTAGCTATCTCAGTGCTCTTCTGCAACTTCTTCCACTCTACTAAGTCTGTTACTTTCACTTTGCCTCTCTCAGTGTCACGACTGGACTGCACTGTTCTTGTCTCTCCAACCTTCTAACTCTGTTTCTCCTCTCCCCACTGCTATACACCTCACTCTCCTCCCACCAGGACCGGTTACCCAGAAAACGGGTGTCTAATTGGTCCTCTGCCTTTAAGTGTTGCATGTGGTACATGGAGCCTTGGGATTAACCTATTCACCACCAGGACGGAGAATACAGCACCTTCAGTCAGGGGTGCAGTATCCTCCTGTGACGCACTCGTTGCGGGGCGCCACACTATTCCTCCACATCTCCCCTCTGCAAATCCCTCCATTGGCTCCCAATTCACCAGCGCATCCAATTCAAACTCAAATACTAACATTGACTTACAAAGCCATCCACAAGCTGTCCCCCCCATATATCTCTGAACTAATCTCCCGATATCATCCAACTCGTAATCTTCAATCCTCCCAAGACCTCCTTCTTTCCTCCACACTTGTACGTTCCTCATCTAACCGCCTGCAAGACTTCGCACGAGCATCCCCCGTCCTCTGGAACTCTGCACCCCATTACGTCCGACTGTCCCCTACACTCAGAACCTTCAAGCGGAACCTGAAAACCCATCTCTTCAGAACAGCCTACAATCTGTAATGACCACAGTGCCGCCTCAACACCACTGGACCCGGCGCTCCACCACCACCGGACCTGGCAATCCAGCACCACCCGAGCAGATCCAACCTACTGTCTCCCTCCCCATTGCCCTGTAGAATGTAAGCCCACAAGGGTAGGGTCCTCTTTCCCCTCTGTATCTGTCTGTCACTTTGTTCATTATATTTGTAACTTGTCTGTATGCAACCCTTTCTCATGTACAGCACCATGGAATGAATGGTGCTCTATAAATAAATAGTAATAATAATAATAATAATAATAATAAAATGCCAGCCCTCAGCTGCCTAGTTTTACCTTGGCTGGCAATTAAAAAAAAGGTGGAGCCCTACACATTTTTTTTGCAAGCCAAGATAAAAATAGGCAGTTTAGGGTGGCAGTTCGTGGCTGTCAGCTTTATTTGTGGTGAGACTGAAAAATGCAACCGACCCCTATGTGTTTTTTTCTAATTATTTATTAATTTTACAACCTATGATGTCAGGTTGTTTGCCATACACTAATGTGTATGACAACTAAGCAAAGACACCATGCAGATTGTGAAAATGCAGTCTAATTGCAACAGCCAATCCCAGATGCTCGGACAGAGCATGACCATCTGTGATTGGCTGTTGCCTGGTCAGTAAACTGAATATGAAGAAGGTTTAATGGACAGGGCTGGAAGTGAGATAGAGGAAGGACGGGAGACCAGACCTGGATGCAAACAAGCAGCGGGAGACAGGTAAAATTATCTGTGTGTGTCTGTCTGTGTGTATATGTGTGTGTAGGATAACTTAGAACAGAAGATTTAGGGCATTTGCACTAGTGCTTCTGTCCTAGTTAAGCTACATCCACATCCGAAGAACTACTGAACAAAACCCGAATTTCTGACTTTTCAGCAAAACATTCGTGGGGCTAAATGAACATTGCCAAATTTGGTCCAGATTTGAAATTAGAGAACATGTTTGAGCAAAGTTTGCTTATCTCTTCTTAAGAAAGTGGATCTAGGCAGCTACCATTCACTAAGTCCTGTGCAATATTGAGGGCATTATTAGAGACGACCTTCAAAAATATCTTGCAGATTAGAATATAATATTTAATAAGCACACAGTGCAGGTCACGTACTTTGCTGCTGCAGCTTCTTCTAGCCAGTGTGCAGGGGAGACAGGGATGCAACTCCTCATGTGGCGGTCTCTTCTGTGGTGCTGGGAAGAAAGCAGTCTCCGCCTCTGCAGGTGGGATTCAGTTGTTAGGCACAGATAAGTAGACGCAAATAAGGCACACAGACTCCTGATAGCCGTTCTCAGTCTGTTTACTGGAGTATAAGTACAGTCATGGCCAAATGTTTTGAGAATGACACCAAAATGATATTTTCACATGATCTGCTGCCCTCTGGTTTTTATTTGTGTTTGTCTGATGTTTATATCACATACAGAAATATAATTGCAATCATATTATGAGTACCAAAAGGTTATATTGACAGTTAGAATGAGTTAATGCAGCAAGTCAATATTTGCAGTGTTGACCCTTCTTCTTCAGGACCTCTGCAATTCTCCCTGGCTGCTCTCAATCAACTTCTGGACCAAATCCTGACTGATAGCAGTCCATTCTTGCCTAATCAATGCTTACATTTTGGCAGAATTTGTTGGTTTTTGTTAGTCCAGCTGTCTCTTGATGATTGACCACAAGTTCTCAGTGGGATTAAGATCTGGGGAGTTTCCAGGCCATGGACCCAAAATCTCTATGTTTTGTTCCCTGATCCATTTAGTTATCACCTTTGCTTTATGGCAAGGTGCTCCATCATGCTGGAAAAGGCATTGTTGGGCGCCAAACTGCTCTTGGACAGTTGGGAGAAGTTGCTCTTGGAGGACATTCTGGTACCATTCTTTATTCATGGCTGTGTTTTTAGGCAAGACTGTGAGTGAGCCGATTCCCTTGGCTGAGAAGCAACCCCACACATGAATGGTTTCAGGATGCTTTACAGTTGGCATGAGACAAGACTGGTGGTAGCGCTCACCTCTTCTTCTCTGAATAAGCTGTTTTCCAGATGTCCCAAATAATCGAAAAGGGGATTCATCAGAGAAAATGACTTTACCCCAGTCCTCAGCAGTCCCTCCCTGTACCTTTTGCAGAATATCAGTCGGTCCCTGATGTTTTTTCTGGAGAGAAGTGGCTTGTTTGCTGCCCTCCTTGAAACCAGGCCTTGCTCAAAGAGTCTCCGCCTCACAGTGCGTGCAGAAGCACTCACACCAGCCTGCTGTCATTCCTGAGCAAGCTCGGCACTGCTGGTAGTCCGATCTCGCAGCTGAAACAGTTTTAAGATACGGTCCTGGTGCTTGCTGGTCTTTTTTGGGCGCTCTGGAGCCTTTTTGACAACAATGGAAGCTCTCTCCTTGAAGTTCTTGATGATGCGATAGATTGTTGACTGAGGTGCAATCTTTGTAGCTGTGATACTCTTCCCTGTTAGGCCATTTTTGTGCAGTGCAATGATGGCTACACGTGTTTCTTTACAGATAACCATGGTTAACTGAAGAGAAACAATGATACCAAGCACCAGCCTCCTTTTAAAGTGTCCAGTGGTGTCATTCTTACTTAATCATGACTGATTGTTCGCCAGCCCTGTCCTCATCAACACCCACACCTGTGTTAATGGAACAATCACTAAAACCATGTTAGCTGCTCTATTTAAGGCAGGACTGCAATGATGTTGAAATGTGTTTTGGGGGTTAAAGTTCATTTTCTAGGCAAATATTGACTTAGCAAGTAATTGCTGTTAAGCTGATCACTATGACATTCTGGAGTATATGCAAATTGCCATTAGAAAAACTGAAGCAATAGACTTTGTAAAAATTAATATTTGTATAATTCTCAAAACATTTGGCCATGACTGTAGTTGTTACAAGCTGTCCTTGGAGTCTGGAGAGTAGTTTGGTGTAATTCTCATCTCACTGTACTGGTGTAGTGGTCCTGCAGTTGCTTCAGCTAAGCTGCTAGCCCTGTCTCTGTCTGTGTTGGCCAGTCTGACAGGCAACTCGAGTCCTTCACTTTTCAGCCCTCACCTGGGGAGTCAGTGTTTCTGGATTCTATGCGTCGCTGTGTTCCTGGCACTGGGTAGCTGGAGAATCTGGAGTCCTCCACTTTCCGGTGTTGACTGCCGGTGTGTCTGAGCCTGCACAGTCTCGGACTCCGGTGTCCATATTTGTGGTGTTCCTCTGCAGGAGGGGAAGCAAGGTGATGCAGCCTCCCGGTAGGCTTCTGTCTCTCTCTCTTTCTCTCTCTCTCCTCTTTCCTTAGACCCTAGCCTTAGGCCTGGTGTTCATTATGGAACTCTGAGATAGGCTTGGCACGGCCCTTTTACACTCAGTTCCTCTGCATTGTTCCCACTGACACTGAACTGTGCTCTTCACAGCCCTCCTGGGGACTGAACTGAGTTTGTTGCTCATCAGACCAGAATATATAGGGGAGCTCACCCTGAAGCCGGGCTTGGTCTCCCCCTTCTGGCTGGGAGGTGTTGGTGTTGTTGGTGTGTTGCCTGAGTGGAATACCCTTTACTGCTCTGGTGACACCTTGTAATGGTGACACTGTGGCACTGTGACTCTGGGGTGCCACACTTGAAAACTATAAATCATATGTAAGATCTCCCTTCCAATGAAAGCTTTGAAAACGGTCTTATTTAGCCTAGAAAAAAAAACTCAGTTGCAATTTCATTTACACATATAAGTACATGTGTGGTCAATGCAAAAAACACGCACAAGAGTTATTTCAAGTACCGTATATACTCGCGTATAAGCCAAGTTTTTCAGCCCAAAAATTGGGCTGAAAAGTCCCCCCCTCGGCTTATACGCGAGTCACTGTATACTGTATACACTGTATACAGTGTATACAGTATACAGGCCCGCCCCCATCAGTATACAGGCCCCCCCTTGCAGCACAAACCTGTAAAGGAAGAGATTAGTATACTTATCACTGTCCCGCTGCTGCTGTCCCGCCGCCGTCATCGCGCTCCTCTGTCTTCATCAGTCTTCTTCCGGCTTCCTCCGGTCGGCGCAGGCAATGACGTCATTGTCTGCGCGACCGAGGAGGAAACCGGAAGAAGACGGAGGAGCGCGATGGCGGCGGCGGGACAGCGGCAGCGGGACAGTGATAAGTATACTAATCTCTTCCTTTACTGGATTGTGCACAAGGCGGGGGGGCCTGTATACTGATGGGGGGGGCTGTATACTACCTCTGGGGCTGCTGTATACTACCACTGGGGCTGTATATACCACTGGGGCTGCGTGTATACTACCACTGGGGCTGTACATACCTCTGGGGCTGCTGTATACTGATGGGGGCTGTATTCTACCTCTGGGGCTGCTGTATACTACCACTGGGGCTGTATATACCACTGGGGCTGCTGTACACTACCACTGGGGCTGTATGTACCACTGGGGCTGCTGTATACTACCACTGGGGCTGTATATACCTCTGGGGCTGCTGTATACTACCACTGGGGCTGTATATACCTCTGGGGCTGCTGTATACTACCACTGGGGCTGTATATACCACTGCGGCTGCTGTATACTACCACTGGGGCTGCTGTATACTACCACTGGGGCTGTATATACCTCTGGGGCTGCTGTATACTACCACTGGGGCTGCTGTATACACCTCTTGGGCTGTTGTATACTACCACTGGGTCTGCTGTATATACTTCTGGGGATGCTGTATACTAACTACTGGGGCTGCTGCTGTATATACCACTGGGACTGCTGCTGTATATACCACTGGGGCTGCTGTATACTACCACTGGGGCTGTATATACCTCTGGGGCTGCTATATACTACCACTGGGGCTGTATATACCTCTGGGGCTGCTGTATACTACCACTGGGGCTGTATATACCACTGCGGCTGCTGTATACTACCACTGGGGCTGCTGTATACTACCACTGGGGCTGTATATACCTCTGGGGCTGCTGTATACTACCACTGGGGCTGCTGTATACACCTCTGGGGCTGTTGTATACTACCACTGGGTCTGCTGTATATACTTCTGGGGATGCTGTATACTAACTACTGGGGCTGCTGCTGTATATACCACTGGGACTGCTGCTGTATATACCACTGGGGCTGCTGCTGTATACTACCACTGGGGCTGCTGTATATACCTCTGGGGCTGCTGTATACTAACTACTGGGTCTGCTGTATATACCTCTGGGGCTGCTGCTGTATATACCTCTGGGGCTGCTGTATATACCACTGGGGCTGCTGCTGTATATACCACTGGGGCTGCTGCTGTATACTACCACTGGGGCTGCTGTATATACCTCTGGGGCTGCTGTATACTAACTACTGGGGCTGCTGCTGTATATACCACTGGGGCTGCTGCTGTATATACCACTGGGGCTGCTGCTGTATACTACCACTGGGGCTGCTGTATATACCTCTGGGGCTGCTGTATACTAACTACTGGGGCTGCTGCTGTATATACCACTGGGGCTGCTGCTGTATATACCACTAAGGCTGCTGCTGTATACTACCACTGGGGCTGCTGTATATACCTCTGGGGCTGCTGTATACTAACTACTGGGGCTGCTGCTGTATATACCACTGGGGTTGCTGCTGTATATACCACTGGGGCTGCTGCTGTATACTACCACTGGGGCTGCTGTATATACCTCTGGGGCTGCTGTATACTAACTACTGGGGCTGCTGCTGTATATACCACTGGGGCCGCTGCTGTATATACCACTGGGGCTGCTGCTGTATACTACCACTGGGGCTGCTGTATATACCTCTGGGGCTGCTGTATACTAACTACTGGGGCTGCTGCTGTATATACCACTGGGGCTGCTGCTGTATACTACCACTGGGGCTGCTGTATATACCTCTGGGGCTGCTGTATACCACACTGCTGGGGGCTGTATACCTGTGCTGGGGTCCACCCTCGGCTTATACACGAGTCAATAGGTTTTCCCAGGTTTTGGGGGCAAAAGTAGGGGGGTCGGCTTATACACGGGTCGGCTTATACACGAGTATATACGGTATTTAACAATTGAACTAAAGGCAATCATTACATTTTTTGGGGAGGCAAGGTAATTACAGCAGCTAATTTTGAAAAGGTTCTTTAAAGTAAGGATATGTGTACATAACATTCTTTACTTGCAGGTAAACTTGACACTTCCTGGCAGTTTGCCCTGAACCATCTTTTTATGTACTTTTATAGTAGTTTCCTGAGTGCTTCTTCAGCATTTTTGGCTGCACGCATCTTTTTAGCATTTTCCTGCAGTCTTGGAATGTCTTTTGTACTAGTATTTTCTTTTCTTTTTTTTCCCCTTAATTCAATAATGAAGAAACCACTAGCCGTTTACCAAGTGTTGGAAAAAACTCAAAATGATGCCCGGGCATCTTCTGGACATCTTTTGAGCCTTTCTATTGATTTGTATTGAATAGTACAGAGTGTGTTTTGAGCCAAACATGCCTAAACAATAGTCACCGTACTTATTTCAACCACTCGGCGACTTTTGAAACCTGAAGATGTTAAAAGATGCTCTAAACATAAGAGAAGCAAGAAGTTTTCCTCAAGGGAAACTGTCACCCCCTTTTGACATTTTAAACTGTGCCCACCAGCTTACACATAATGTAAATGGGATTCTTGTAATCCCTCTATGTGCCCAGACATCTCCCTCATACCTGAGAAAATAATTTTTATTCTGTTCAGTGCTGGCCTCCTGTTTAGCCCGAGAGGCTGCTATATGGTCCAGGTGGATTTTGTCCTCGCGGCCCCCCTGGCTGCAAAACCCAACCTGCTTTTTTTCAAGTCGTCACCCCCATCTGAGATCAGCACTTGAGTGACAGCACAGTGGAGCGGGTGTCTGTGCTCCATTGAACATAATGCTGATATCTCGCGAGACTTCACTAATCTCACGAGACTTCACAAACCTCACCAGACCTCGACATTCTCTTCAATTGAGTGGGGACTCCCATTCCACTGCCCAGGCGCGAGTGCGACTGTCACTCAAGTGTTGGTCACAGATGGGGGTGACCATTTTAAAAAATACAAGGTGGGTTTTGCAACCAAGGGGTGGCGAGGACATAATCCACCTGGACCATATAGCAGCCTCCTGGACTTAATAGGAGGCTAGCGCTAGGTAGAGTAAAAGTTATTTTCTCAGTTATGAGGGGGATGTCTGGGCACATACAGGGGTTGCTAGAACCCCATGTACATTATATGTAAGATGATGGTCACAGTTTAAAATACCCAAAGAGGGTGACAGGTTCCCTTTAACAGAAAGGAATAAAAGCATATTTTCATTGTTTTGAACAATTTACTCAACACTTTTTCAGGTGTTTTTCAGAGCAGACCTATCTAAAAAATACATTATCCTCACCCATTCCCTGTAAACTGTGAGCCATTGCGGGCAGGGTCCCCTCTCCTCCTGTATTAGCCTGTGATTAGTATTGTTCATGACTTTTTGTACTTGTTTTAATTATTTCGCATGTAAAGCACCAAGGAATGAATGGCAGAATAATAATAAATATTAATAATAAAAACACTTTAAATAGTCAGACTATGGAATACCCTAAAGCAAGAGATAGTAAATGGACACTATTTTATCATTTGGCCCCATATTTTTCACACAGCAAATGTTATTGTAGGTTATAAATAATCTAAATAACATGGATAATGGTTAGTGGAGAAGGAACCGGGCACTGACCTGCTTAGAGTCTCTCGTGTCGTACAGCGGCATTAGTGAAATCCTGTTGCTCAGCTGAAGGGTTAATCTTGCAAACAAAAAGTGAGGAGAGCAGCGGAGGTGCAGGGCAGGGAGGTGCAGGGGGGGTGCAGGCTAGCCTGTTGAAGCGGAAGTCCGCGAAACGGACCGTTGCTCCCCCTGCACCTCCCTGCCCTGCACCTAAGATGTAACCTGAAAAAGCACAATAAAGCTGGTATGTAAAAAAGATCTCCTGAGTGCCGCTGCTCTCCTCACTTTTTGATAACATGGATAATGTTTACTGTATTTTTCTCATTATTAGACAAACCTGATTATAAGATGCACCTCAAATTTAGAGGAATAAACTTTAAAAAAATTATTTAAACTGGAGGTCCATCCTATAAACCGGTGCACCTCATATTCAGTGTAGCTTACCAAGGGTTAGCATAGTGGTGGTTTTATATGCGGCACCAGCATAATAAAGCAATGCTGCAGATAGGAGGCAGGGTCACTTGTAAATGTTGCCAGTGGGGCAATGCTTGCTGCCTGGAGCTATGGGTGTTGCGGCGGTGTAAGGCAGTTGCAATTGATACTTCCAGGTTCCGGAATATGGCTGCAGAGGCAGCACAGGTGCTGATGAAGATCTCAGACAGCTGAAATCTCTGGCCCATGTGCCACTTCCTCAGCCATTTTTTTTAAGTCCATCCAGTAGAAACAGCCTAGGCATAGATTGAGCTCTTGGTTCTCTGAGATCTCAATATGCGCCTGCATTGCCTATGCAGATATTTTCTTGCTGATACACGGAAGTATCAATGGCACCTGATGCACACTTCCACACACTGCCGAGTCACCCCCAGCTACAGGCCTGCAAGCATTGCCTAACTACCAACATATATAGGGGAACCCTGCTTAACAGTTGATGCAACCTCCATCGGGTAAGCAAGAGTTGCACCCCCATTTTCACCCCAGTTTGGAAGGAAAAAAGGGCATCCTTTAATCTAAAAAATATTGTACTTGGCTGAGAAAGGTTGAATTTGACGACCCTTGTCTTTTTAAAAAAAATGATATAACTATGTAACTTTGTAACTGTATCTTCCAATATATGTGTAATTTAGACATATGATTACAGGTTAGACATAAGCATAGTGACAGGATCATCCCCGTGTTCATTGACTAGAAGTACAATATCTTACAGCTAACATTAGTTTACTTTTCTGTCATCGTTTCATAAAATATTGCAGTTATGATAGTATTTATCTCAGTAAACATTATGGAAATATATTTTATCCCCACAGGTTGTGTTAATCCCTATGTCTCTTATTCTAACATTTACAGAAACGTTACTTAATGGAACTCAAAGCTCCTGAGAAGATTATTAAATTGAAACCCATTTAGTTTCTATCTGACTTTCTGGGGTAATTGGATAGAAATAATTACATCTGTATTTTTTACAGACATTTAAATCATAGATCCTGAAGCTTCCATATTCTGTATCAGAAGACACTGTATCCAATTAAATGGCATTTTCTTTTTAATAATGTATATAATTATGTTTCATAAAAAGTAAACTCTAATTATAATTATATTGATACAAATGTTTTTAAATAAACAAAATGTTACATTTTTCATTTTTTTCTTAATTTTATATTACCACAAAACATCAGTAAACTATTAATCAAGCAATCACTCACAGAAATATATTCATCAGACTTTAGTACATGAATGTGACTTTGCAGTATAAGCTATCAAAGTATCACATGTTCCTTTAAAGTGTTATAAAATCATATATAAATAAATAAAACTTTTAAGCAATATAAAAAAATATATAAAATTTAAGTCATAGCTCTTTTCCAAAATGTAAAGGTGTTTTCCTGGATGTATAAATAAAACCAAATTTTGCCTAAGCATTAACAGGAAGGTAGTATGAACCTACCTACCTGTTGTGCTCGGCACCATTCACCGCCGACTGGAGCCGTCATAGACAGTTCTTGTTGGCAATTTTGGCACTTCTGCTGACATCACATCAACCAAGGGGAGGATTCTCCCCCTCTGTAGATGAGCGCCAGAGCCGACATCACGCTGATTGACAGTTGGCTTGGCCAATCAGGTAGCGGAAGCCAGCTGTCAATCAACAGGAGACTGGCTGTCCCACCCCTTCCACAGAGCAGAGAAGAAAAGCCACCTTGACTCTGTGTTTACCCTGCCAAGGAGTCCCCACCAGGAGCGGCCGGTGACCTCTATGTGCCGAGGGTGAACAGAGTGAATGATACTGGCTACAACAGGCAGGTAGGTGTCGGCTATCTGCCTGTTGGTGCTTGGGCACATTTTTTTGTACAGCTCGGATAACTCCTTGACAAGTACAAAAAAAATGAAAACAAATACCCGTATTTTCCGGCGTATAAGACGACTGGGCGTATAAGACGACCCCCAACTTTTCCAGTGAAAATATAGAGTTTGGAATATACTCGCCATATAAGACTTCCCCTCTTCTATGGTATGATCCCCACTGTGACCCCCCACACAGTCCTCCATACAGTATAACGGACCCACATATAGAATAATGGCCCCTTCATCTCTTCACACTGTATTATGACTCCCACACAGCTCTCCATAAAGTATAAAGGCTTCCTCATACCCCTTCAAGTATTATCATGCTCCCATAGAGGCCTCCATATATTATAATCTCTTCCATATAGTATAATTGTCTCCATATATTATAATGCATCATCCAAAGTCACCCATTATAATGCACCATCATAGTGCTCCATATAGTATAATACACCCCATAATCTTCCATATATTATAATGCTCCCCCATACCCCTCTGTATATTAAAATGTACCTCCATAGCCCTCTATATATTATAATCCACCATGTAGTCCTCCATATATTATAATGAACTCCCCATAGTCCTCCATATAGTATAATGCACCCCCATAGTCCTCCATATTCTATAAACACAGAGAGAGAGTAATGTGCCAGCACTGGAGTGGGTGGAAAGTGTAGGTGACACAGAGAGGGGGACATGCCAGCTCCAGATGGGGCAGTTTAAGTGACACAGAGATGGGTACGTGCCAACATCATGGGGAAGGGTGGCTATGCCAGCATAGTAAGGAAGGAGTATGTGACATGAAGAGGGGTGGACGTGCCAGCATCGTGGTGAAGGGGATAGGTGACATGGAGAGAGGGTGGTGGGGGAGTACATGGGGCGAACTTTCCTGTCAATATCACCCAGAGGAAATAATAACAGAGTAACTAACTTACAGGAGAATTTCATTTCAGCTAATTCCAGGAGCTCTGCCAGCTGTGAATCAATGGAAACCTGCACTGGCCTGGGGAGTCTCACAGCAGAAGGTTTGTAACAATGTCACAGTTGGAGATCACAGAGTTGGCCATACTGACACACTGTAACAAAACCTCAGCAGTGAGCGGAGACACCACTCTGGGAGGGTGGACCTTGAACTCCTAAGGGCGCCTGCAAGCTCAGGCCTCTAAACAGGAGAAAGAAGAATGGAAATGTGCAGATGTCCGAGAAGAGGATGGTCTCTGGAGGGTGGGTAGGAAATACTGCCTTCCTAGAGCATTATATTCCATGATGTGTGCTCCCTCACATGGGCCAACTCACCAATCAAAAGATTAAATAGCAGAACAAGTGAAACATCACTGGATGGCACCTAGGTTCCACTATGCTGCTGCTAAATATATACAGGGTTGCGTGATCTGTGCATGCCATAATGCGGGGGAGAACTGCTAAGTTCGATGTATGCCTGGGCCACTGTACCTGGTTCAGTGACTGCAGACTGACTTTGTTCAGCTTCCGAAAGTAGGCACCTATGAGCATGTGTTGGTCTGCATAGATCTATTCTCTGGATGGCCAGAAGCATGGCCTACTGTCAAGGCCACTGCCGGGTCATTCCATGTCAAGTGAACCAATGATTATTACCTCTATATTTTTAATTCTTTTGAGATTTTGTTATTTGATAATAGCATGTCAGACAATGCAAAATGTGAAGAGAAAAATTTTTTAAAAAATTTATTTTTTTTTTAAATGATTTTCAAAGTTCGGAAAAAGTGTGAATTTCGCTGTTGCCTGCCTTTACGTTTCTCCTCATAACTAAGGCTAGGAATAAGATAGAGAGACAAAATAAACACCATTCTACTCAGAACTATACAAGCTTTCACCAGATATGTCACAAGAGGATCTTTGTTAATATTTTACCCATGTGATCGCAAGCGCAAAACTTTAAAACGTATTTCCGAAAAATCGGCGCGCTTTAAATATTTCAAAAACTGCCCATGTGTCTGCTTTGCTCTTAGCCACATCTGTACCAAATTTCAAGTTGGGATCGCAATGGGATCATATTTTAACATATTTTACTATTAATAGCGTCAATGGGTCATTCCATATCAAGTGATCTAAATATGAATATTTTTTTTTACCTGACGTCTTTAGATTTTTTTTTTTTTTTCCTTTATGAAGTACTACTTTAGTTAATTACAAATTAAAAGTTTGGAATTTTTTTCTTCATCAGTTAATTTTTTACAGATTTTTAAAGTTTAAAAAAAGGGTGAATTTTGGCCTGGTACGACTTTAAATTTTTTTATCTCGGGCTAGAAATAAGATAGAGAAACAAAATAAACACCATTCTACTCAGAACTGTCCAGGCTTTCACCAGATATGTCACAAGAGTATATTTGTTAATTTTAATTTTTTACCTATGCGAATGCAAACGCAACATTTTGAAACGCATTTCCGAAAAAAACATTTTAATAAAAATTTTCCAAAACTGCCCATGTGTCTTTTATGCTCTTAGCCACATCTGTACCAAATTTCAAGTTGGGATCGTGATGGGATCATATTTTAAAATATTTAACTATGGTTAATCTCATTTTTATTAAATTTTGAAAAAACATATGAAAGACATACATTCAATCTTTTAACAAAATCTTGAGACATATAAAATATACAAAAAGAGAATTCACAAAGTTATTAGTAACTTTAAGATAAGCCGCAAATTTACTTTTGCGCTTATCTCTGGTGCAATATATACTACAATCTAAATATAATTCCAAACACTCAAGTATACAACCTTTCTCAGGGTTTTGAGATGTTCTGATGTCAAGGGGACAAGCAGCCCCAGCAGAATGATTTTTATTACTTGGCCCCTTCTAACAGGTTGACCACGTAAGTGGGTCATTACCCGTTGAGGCCTAGTTGGAATAGTCTAGCGACTGGTGTATCGGAAAGGAAGGCCGAAATATTAATGATCTACTCACAGCTCAGAGTTTTCGATACCTGTCTAATGTTCACTAGAATTCTGAAGGTATAGGCGTAGAAAGGAAATACCTAGACTGAATGTATCAGATGGGAAGAAAAGAGAGATAGAAAAAAAGAGAGAGAGAGAGAAGAGAAACAAAAACCATTAGAAAAAGTTATACTGGGAAAGAAAAGCCACGTAAGAAAAAAAGGAGGGGGGGGGGACGGGTGAGGTATGGGAAGGAGAAAGGGTACTCATCCCACTGGCTCCCCATCAGCCAGAGGTCGAGCCATATTATCTGTGCTGGAAAAGATACTCCTAAATTCTGCAGAGTCGTGAAAAAGAATCCATTCAACCCAAATCCCTAAGAATTTGTTCCGAGATCCCGACGCATCAGCTGCGAGCTCCTCCATTCGATATGTGTCCATCAATTCTTTGAACCAATCAAGTAGAGATGGAGCCCGGCTTGATTTCCAGAACCTCGGGATCACAGCACGAGCAGCCGAGATGCAAAAGCGGAGAATATCCCTCTTCTGTAGCCCAATAGGACCTGGAAAAATGGATAACATTGCCGATTCTGGGCAGCATTCGGCTTGTTTACCTGTTATCCGGGCGTATGCATTGAAAACCTCAGACCAGAACCGCCGGATTTCCCCACAACTCCACCAAATGTGTATCATTGTACCCTTCTCTTCCCCACAGCGCCAGCAGGTATCAGGGGTTCCAGGGAACATGTTCCGGAGTGTCGTCGGGCACAAGTACCATCTAGTGAGCAGCTTATAGCTTCTTTCTTGTGCAGAACAAGCGCTAGCTAGTGAGTGAGTAAATATAAAGCATTTCTGCCAATTAGCTTCTGAAATGCTACACCCCAATTCCCTCTCCCAAGCACGTTGGAAGTAAAGGGTGCCCTGCTCTCTCATGGACCCTAAGGCCTGGTATAGAAATGATATTTTGCGCCTCGGTGGAGCCTCCAGTTGGAATAACCTCTCCAATACGTTGGGCGTCAATCTTACCCTGCAAGAGTGGTCAGCTGAATATAATTATGCTCTGTATTGGAGAAATTCGAATCACTTAAGAGGTCTCGTAGGTTCTTTGAGTTGTAGCTCTGCCATCGGGGGCAAACCACCACTGGACAGAGTCTGTCCTACTCGGGTGTCATCCACAATCCGCCAACATAAAAATCTCTGCCTGTCAAATCTGGGTGGGAAAGATGGGTTGGAAAAAAGGGGAGTCAAAGGGCTAAGTCTGTCGTTTAAGCGAAGGGTTTTCGTCACTAGGTGCCATACCTTCAAGGTGTTTCTGGTCATGTCTGTCAAAGGTACTAGGTCTGTGGAGTCTTTAGGGGAAATCCAAAGCAGGTGTTTCAACGGAATCCCCAAACCCTCTTGCTCCACCCCTACCCATTTCTTGGAGGATGCACGATAATGCCAATCTAGAGCTCTAACAAGAGAGGAAGCCTCAAAGTACGCTCGTATGTTGGGTAGTCCAACCCCTCCTCTGGTCTCAGGCAAGGATAGGATATTCATTCGCAATCTGGACCTCTTGCCCCCCCAGACAAATCTAAGGATCATAGATTGCATTTTGGAGAGGAAACCTCTATCCAATAGAACAGGAACTGTCTGAAAAGTATATAAGAGTCGGGGCAAGACATCCATCTTGACTACGTTTATTCTCCCGAACCAGGATAGCTTTAATTGTCTATAGGAGGTAAATGCCGATTCCGCGTTAGTCAAAAGGGGTTGATAATTTAAATTGAATATTTGTTTAAGATCTTTTGGTATAAGGACTCCCAAGTACTTAATGGCTTCTACTTTCCATTTAAATGGGAACTGTTTAGATAGATGAGAAACCAATTCTCCAGGCAAAGAAATATTGAGTGCCTCGGTTTTGGAGCAATTCACTTTAAAGTTGCTCAATTGTCCGAACCGTTCAAACTCCATTAAGACCGAAGGGATGGAGACCAGGGGCTGGGAGATGTAAAGTAGCAGGTCATCTGCAAATAAGGCTAATTTGTGATGACTCTGTCCCAGCTTGACCCCATGGACGCATTCATTGGACCTAAGTGCAAAATATTTAACTATTATAGTGTCAATTCAAAAGTCACCAAGAACACAATCAGTCATTTTTTCACAATTGCCCGTCAATAGTTTGAATTTGATATAAAGAAACATAGTCTTGTAACATCTCAAATGAAAGCTGTTACCGTTCTGAGTAAAATGACGCCTCTCCCACTTCATTATCTTATTTCTAGCCCGAGATAAAAAAATGTAAAGTCGTACCAGGCCAAAATTCACCCTTTTTTTAAACTTTAAAAATCTGTAAAAAATTAACTGATGGAGAAAAAAATTCCAAACTTTTAATTTGTAATTAACTAAAGTAGTACTTCATAAAGGAAAAAAAAAAAAAAAATGTAAAGACGTCAGGTAAAAAAAAATATTCATATTTAGATCACTTGATATGGAATGACCCATTGACGCTCTTACTAGTAAAATATGTTAAAATATGATCCCATTGCGATCCCAACTTGAAATTTGGTACAGATGTGGCTAAGAGCACAGCAGACACATGGGCAGTTTTTGAAATATTTAAAGCGCGCCGATTTTTCGGAAATGCGTTTTAAAGTTTTGCGCTTGCGATCACATGGGTAAAATATTAACAAATATCCTCTTGTGACATATCTGATGAAAGCCTGGACAGTTCTGAGTAGATTGGTGTTTATTTTGTTTCTCTATCTTATTTCTAGCCCGAGATATGATAGAAAATGTAAAGCCATACCAGGCCAAAATTCGCACTTTTTTAAAACTTTAAAAATCTGTAAAAAATTAACAGATAAAGAAAAAAATTCAAAACTTTTTTTTTGTAATTAGATAAAGTTGTTCTTCAGATAGAAAAAATTTTTTAAAAATCTGAGGACGTCAGGGAAAAAAAATATTCATTTTTGGATCACTTGACATGGAATGACCCTGCCTGAACTGTTGCAAAGAAATTATTGTACATTGTACTCTGTAGGGAAAACTCCAAACAAAAAGACTGGGTTATGTCCTTATAAGATACTATTTGGGGAACCACCCAAAGACAGGATTGTATTTCCCTCAGCAGTTACAGACATTACACTTTGATATGGCAGCATGTGTAGGAGCTTTACAAAATGTATTGCATCAAATTCACAAACGTCTTTTCAGTTTCATTCTAGATTCCTCGTGAGGAAAAGCTTGGAACCCAGATTTGAAAGTCCATACCAAATTCAGCTCACTACACCCACCTCAGTGAAGCTTGAAGGAAAGACTATCTGGATCGAATAGAATAAAAATGATAAAAAGAGGGAAGCTGTTAAAGATGTTTTCATATGTAGTATACTTTCAGCCATTTTGTAACTCCAGAAGTCATTCTTAGGCTGAGGTCACACATAGAAATCCGTTTTTGGAAGTGATTTCCATGACCAATCCAGTTTTTTTGGGTGCTTTTTGAGCCTCCTGCACCCCTGAACGTTTTTGGACTTAGTCATTTTTTGACCAAAATTCTTAAAAAAACGGATCCGTTTTTTTAAGGCACCTCAAAAAAACGTATCCGTTTTTCCATAGGGCCCATGTTAAAATTTTTTTTTTTATTTAAAAACGGCCCCCAAAAACGTTGCAAGCAACGTTTTTGGCTCAAAAACGTACATAGCAATGTTTTAAGGAGCAGAAAAAAACGGACAGGGTGTTTATTACATCTAATCCGTTTTTCTATCAGTTTTTGGACTTAGAAAAAAAAAATGCTAAAAATGAAGCCAAAAACGGACCAAGGGCTTATGTGTGACCCCAGCCTTATAGTTATCATGTATATTCTTACCAAAAACCTCTGTAAAAGTTTGTTCATTGAAGATGAGCATAAGTCAGCACATTCTTCTCTTTGTCCTTGCTTTTAAGATGATGGTCCCGAGGCCAAGACCAGTAGTCTAAGTGTACCGTTCTCATCTTCTGCAGTCTTTTTTAAAGGTCACCAGTTATTTCAAAACTGTCTATAGTGCATATTCATCATATTCATTATTGTATGATGTAATCTATTTTTTTCTAAGCTTCTGTAACCTATATAAACCCTTACTACAATAAAAACGATGCTACTCTCTTTTGAAAGACCAAGGTACTGCATCTTTTATTTGAGTACAGCCAACACCAGGTATACCTGTGTAGCTACTATATACAAATCAGTCTTCTCTGGTTAATTTTGAGTTGCCGGCTTTATCAATTTCAAAGTTAGTAGTACAGAGATAAAGAGATACTAGTAATGGATAGCAATCTGACAATACAGAGACATTCATCAGGAGAAGATGACGTACCAGTAAAAAAAGTAGTTAAAGAACGGTGAAAAGCAGTGAATAGAAAATATGAAGTGGGACTATGGAGAAAATGAAAGGGGTGAAAGCAAAAAACAGGAGATATATGATCATCATAATTCACATTGCATTATCTTGATAACTTATAACAGAAGTTTATCAAATTTAAGGCCCTGTTACACCATATAATATTGTGAACGATATCGCTCAAACGTCACGGGTTTGGAGTCGTTCAAGCGACATCGTTACTACGTCGTTGCGTGTGATATTGAGATATAGATGCGATACATCTTTGGATCGCTGAATCCAGACTTGAGAACATGTTTTCAAATCTGACGATCCACGATCAGCCAACCTGCTGTATTGTTCTGTGTGACACCATGATAACGATGTGGTTCACGACCTTGCCCATACACATTAGCTGGGTTGTGCGAACGATACCTGCTTGCTGGATCGTTGGTGAGATGTCCATGACAGCTAAGCGTGTGACATCTCACCAACGATGTCAAAATGATGTCCTAACGACCGCGCGTCCCCTAGATCGTTAGAGATATTGTTTCAACATTGTGCCGTATAACGGTACCTTTAGGAAGACAGCACAAACCATTGACCAATGTCAAAATAGATGTTGAAGTTCACTCTTTAACAGAATTAAAACTGTCATACACACACATTAGGTAAATTTCTGCCAAATCCACTGATGACTACCGGTTGTGCTAAACAGTCTACTGTGTGTGTGGGCATCCCAATCCTCCTCAGATGGATGATATCAGGTAAAATATGGGTCTGGCATGTTCATATTTAGACTGTCAAACCTTTTATTCTCAGTTAGATAAACCATTCATAGAAGTTAAGACACTGTAAAAGCAAGTATTATGTGAATGGAGAATTTGGGAGAGGTAGCTTCCGGTCAATCAATCAACTTAATTATGACTGACAGGTGATAGCGGTCTATTGTGTTTGGCGATGATCAACCAACTATTGGAGCTCTTCAGAGGACAACTTCAGCATCAAATAAGTGTTCCTAAGTCCCAAACAAAATTCACAATATCATACAAATTTAGCCAGGTATTTTATTTTTATTCTACACTGGCACTATGACATTTACTTGATCTTCTTTGTATTTGACATTGCTGCTTTTCCAACAATTCTTCAGATTTTTCACTGGATGTCTTTTTTGGATTGACCTTTGAACTGTGTGACTTATGCTCTGCCTTTGGCTGAGCGATTTCTGCTATTTTATGTCGGCAGGCAGATTCCTCTCGATAAGGAGAATAGATAGTTCCCAAGACCTCGTCTCAGCCTCTCATACAGCCAGGTCAGAATTCCCACACACTGCACTGATGAGGGGCAGTCACCCCGAAATGCAGCGTCTACAGTTTGGGGTTGTGATCTGGCACAAATCCTTAGTAATATTAAAAGGCTTGTTGAAGGGCCAATTATGAATTTAAGGATTGCTACCCTGATTGGGTGGCATTAGAGTTTTTCACTTTCTCACTATGACAATTTGATTACTATTTAGTTTTTTATCTCTATTTCTTGCACTGACTCAATTAGCATTTTGTTGATCTTACTTCACTGACCAGCTACAACTTTGTAGATGCAACCAAGGAGCTCCTGTAGAGCGGACCAAAGCCCTATAGAGAGGATGCCCAAAAAAGACTATAGGGCTTCCAACACCCTGCTAAGTGGTGTCAGTCTGGGGTATTTTGAATATAAGATTATTTGAGCCTATATATAATAAACTGGTGTGTGCCTAAATAAATGAAAAGTGTTTATTAAGGGGTTTTCAGGTTTTCGTAAACTATTGTCCCAAGTTGCATCTTGGGGCAAATACATACTGTGATTTACTTACCCTCCATGTGTTCTACTCTAGTCTCCATTTTTGTATGCAATACTAATGTCCTGTTGACAGTGTTACTATTGCTCGGCTTAGGGACAAAGATTTTCAGAATTTTAGCGTCAATGTCAAACTAATCACATTCAGGCATTCTACAACCACTTCACGATCTGTGTATTTCATTTCTCTTTATAAGTATCAGCTTGTATCTCCATATTGTTGTTTTCATTCATTGAATGAAGAAGCAGCAAAGAGAATATTATCACTAGAGAAAGAAAGATAACAATTATACAGATAAGTTCAATACATCAAAGAAAAGAGAGCTAGAAGTGATTATTGAATTACAGAGTAACTTGTAACAGTTCAAGTAATTATAAAGTTCTGTATCAGCCACATCAAAATGAGATATGATTATTTTTAACGTTTTGTCAGATAAAGGATGAAATGTTAAAGGAATAAGAATTAGCCAACGTTAAAATTAGCTAGAAAAACCCTGTAATCATCTTTTCTCCATGAACCTAAATGGTGATTTTAAAAATGTTACTTTTCTTCCCATTAGTATTACATATCATTTTAGCCTATGTAGTTTTCAGTGTACGTAAACACAGTCCCTCAATTTTCTTTAATTAGATAATGTTTGCCTATATAAGTAGGTAATTGCAATAATTTAGTTCAATTCATTTAAAAACATGATTTCACATTTCAAGTATTTTTTTTAAGAAAAATCCATAGAAATTGCAAAAAATCCCCAGAGTTTGACTGTTGGAAATTCTTCTTGTGTTCAGTGAGATTTTGATTACATTTTTACTTTTTAATTGGGATATAATCCTAATGCAAATAAGAGGAAAATGCTCCGGCAGCAGGCTTTATCCTTTAAAAACTTCAAAACTTTATTGCATCATAAAAATTAAAAACATCACAATGGGGATGCAGGCCCCAGAGTTTGACGCATTTCAAACATCTACAGTATTTCTTTATCATAGGCATGACGTTCGAAACGCACCAGGCTCTAGGCACCCCTCTTCGGTCTTCCTTCAGTCTCAATAGATCCAATTCACGGTGCTCGGAAGTATGCCCATGGTCTCAGGCGGTAGTGAAACTTATTAAGGACAATCATCCATGACTAAGACTTGTAGCTGAAACGCATAGGAATGTACCCCAGGTGGTCTGCCTGGGGCTCCCTATACAGCACTATTTGTTAAACCTACTTCAATAAAACTTGCTTTTTTATCATTTCCCCACGTCCTGTCAGCACTGTTTTTTTTTTCTTTTAATTTTTATGACACAGTAAAGTTTTGAAGATTTTTAAAGGCTAAAGCCTGGTGCCGGAGCATTTTCTTCTTATTTGCACGCTGGCAAGTGAAATCCAGCCAAAACACTCCTGGCACCAATGTGTTCTCCAGGAATCCTGTGGCAGCAATATATCCTATTTCGTTTCTCCCTACATACTTCTATGTACTGAAAATACTGATATAGCTACATGAATTACAACAGGATATTTAATTATTAATCCTTATCTACCCTTCTCAAAGTGTATAATTGACATGCAGTTCCCAACTTAAATTAGAATAATGAGGCTTTCCAATAATTAATTTTAATACATATTGTCTTGATTTTGAGTTCTAATTAAAAACTAATGGGTTCTTCTTTATAAACCTTACTTTGGTCTAATGCTGCATGTCTGCCACTGGTTCATTCTATGTTGAAAGGCTGTATTGTCCACAATTCTGCAAAAATTTAATTTCTGGCCAATTAATTTGCACAAATATAATTAAAATACCTCTAATTGTGGAGTTCCAGCTCATAGATGTCTCCATTGGGCCTCTGTAATAGAGTGCAGATCTAATCCTGCACTCCGATGCAAGCCGTGGACCTAAAGAGCAAGTCACAGCAGTCAGGTGACTCTTACCCTTGGGCATCTGGGACTGGAAGCACCACATGTCAGACTGCAGATGATCTGGCAGTATGTCTGGCTAGATTCTAGCTACAACTGGTGTCACAATCACAGTAACAGCTACTGGATTCCATTCCCCAATACCATCAGGAGCAGGACCAGGACCTTTATGGGGAGCCCGATAAAGAGGAGCACCTGAAGGCACCGTTTCCCCTCTCTGTGGGTCATGTTTGCCACATGAGGCATTAAACTGGGGCAATGCCATGTGGGGGTCTCCACCCCCGTTAAGCACCTATCGAAGAAGGCATCAACCACCCTCTTTTCTTGTGTCATTTATTAAGGAGATTAAACATGCCGATGCCGTCGCCCAGGACTGGCTGCATGGGCCTAAGGCTAATAACTTCCTCAACCAATGCAAGAAGGAGGTATTCAAACAGGATAAGGGATTTTTTTTTATAGTGGAACATGACACTAAACATCTGTGCTATCTCACCTGATCTGCCTTATAGCACAGTGTCACTATATTCCCCAAAGACAACATACCAAATTTGTTGAAGATAAGGTCACTTTCAAGAATGTGTGGGGCATGAAGAGGTGGTTTGCGATTGGGGTATGTTTGGTTGGCACCGCTCCCCAAATTGAGATGTGGCAGAAGGAGGATAACCTGGAGAGAACTTGGCGATGGATAAGGCCAAAGTTTCTCCTGGTTTGCCAGCTAAATGCACCCAAACCCACAGCGCATATCGATGTTCCCAAAGATGGTCTTGTCTGTCCTAGAGCGTGTGCTCATCCCCTTGTTCCTCCATAATCCTCTCCAGCGGTGGCAATTGCGGAATGTGCTGGGGGCCTTGTGGTGGTGGAGGATGCGCCAAGAAGAGTAGCCACTGCAACCCCCCAAGAGCATCCGGCAGCAGAGTACAAGGAGAAACTGTGACAACCATACAGGGAATGCCTGAAAATGGTGAGAGACATTCTCACTGGACCTTACTAAAGGCATGTTGGTGAGTCTCTGAGACATATTAATGTACTATACCCTTCATTGCCTCTCCATCGCTTTTACAGTGAGTGTGCTGCTGATCCCTGTGGTACTTCTGTTATATGTATATGCTGTGTATATTATTTTCTTTTTTTTGAAGACTAATTGTGTATGTTATAGTAAAGTATTTTTTAGTAAACTCCTTGTGTGCTTGGCTGTTTCTGAAAACATGTGCTTTGATACTGCCATACAGAGACTTGTGAAAAAGCCACGGGCCTCTGGTCTGAAGGTGTGAGGTATGGGCCTGCAAGACACCACACCCTCTCCAGTAGAACAGGGCCGGACAAGTGTAGTTCTCAAGGGCTAGAAAAAGTTAAAATTTTCATGATTTCAATAGCATTGCATAAGATGCTGGAATTATCAATCACCTCTGCAGGTGATGAAATTAGCATGTGTACAATGCTAAGGAAATCCAGAAAACATGAACTGTTTTTAGACCTTGAGGACAGACTTTGGCCATTTCTGCCCTAAAAGTCTCTGTGGAAGTAGCCAGGAGGCTAGGGGAATCCTTGACCCCTTTCCTGAAAAGTACGCTCTCCCTGGACTCTCTTAGGCCATGTACACATGGTGGGGTGTTTGATATTTTTTTTACATAGATTGAAAATCTGCATCAAAATGTGCATGTCTATCCTGAGGCCAGCAAAGTGTAGGACAGTTCAGAAGTACTATGCCCACATTACGTATTTGTTTCCTTGCACATGTGGTTCAAATGTCTTTTTTGTGCCCCAAAATCTGCAGCAAAACTGTAATAAAAAAAATGTTGGCACAGCACTTCCAAACTATCATAGACTTTGCTGGTGTCACGATGTAGTGGAAATGCTGGTGAGGGGATAGCAGTTATGGGCAGGGTGACCAGAGGAAACTAGTCTGTACCTAGGAACCCTGAATAGCCCTGACCCCGAAGGTATGGTGGTGAAGAAGGTATGGTGAGAAGGTTTGGGTCTACACCCTAAGCCCTAACTCCTACACCAGCCCTGCGTTATTCCCCCTCACTTCCCTCCACTGAATCAGGGTACAGCAACCTCAAAGGAAAAGTCTTCAGCAGCACAAACAAAAAGGTCTGCAGAGCAAGGCTTCCAGGCATAGAGTGAAACTTTATCAGCAGCCACACCTGGTGGAAGGAGAGACTACTTAAAGGCTAGGAGACACACGTTAACCACACATCCACCAGGACACGGCAATAGAACTGGCTTTAACTCATGCAGTACTACAAGGAATTTCACACAGGTTAAGTTACACCAACATCAAGAATAGACTGCAGATTATAGGCGCTGGACAGCGAGTGACAGTACCCCTTTTAAAAGAGGCCTCTGGACTTGAAACTTGACACGTCTGGAAAAGGTCCACATTTCCTGAGTGAAGAGATATGAAAAACATTATGGGTTTCCAACACTGAGGATAGTTTGAGTAGGTTTAACACAGGGTTGTAAATATCCTAAATGGACCAATAATCCCAGAACTAGGACCCCCAGCAACACACCTCCACCTGACGTGCTTGGATAACACCCACACATACTCGTTCATGCTCAGATCTGGACCTGCACATTTATTTCCATATCTGCAGTCACATAGAGCACACATCCAGGATGGAAAACAGCAGCAGTGTCCCCATGGGGCCCAGGGCTCCCCCCCCTGGAGTGCGCAGTAGGAACCAGTGTTCTTCCGTGGACCCTCCTCCTGGAACAACGCCTAGACCCACCATTAAACTGAGGCATAGTCTGGACTCCACCCCCTTTTCCAGGCTCACTCCCAATCACTTCTGGTAGTGGGGTAGGATTTGGTGCAACCAGTATGGTAGAAATAGTTGTAGCTAGGAAATTACTCACGCAGAAAACCCCCCAACTTACAAATTTTCTTGCCCACCAGTAAACTACCAGGTTGGGTTTCTCCAACCAGGGAAGGCCCAATACAATGTGAGTGGGCAGGTTCTCCAAGAGGTGACAGGACAGGGCCTCCTTATGGAGAGTCCCTATGTTAAAGTTCACATTCCGCACCAGTTGGGAGAGGACCTTCTGGCTGAGTGGAACTGAGTTGATCGAGGCGATGGGAATAGGTCTCACTAAAGTATTTCTGGTGAAGCTATGAGCCTGAGCAAAGCAAGAATCCATCAGATTGACCCCTGCTCCGCGATCAATCTGAACTGGTACAGTCTCAGTTTTACCATCCACCACTACCTTAGCAGACAGTGTGAATGGAGACTTAGCGAACAACCCGAGGTAGGCTACTTCTGAGACTGCGTGGTTGTCTTGGAGCAAAGTGGATAAGCCTTAATAAAATGGTCAGATTTTCTACAGAAAAAACAAGCTTCACCCACTTGAGGAACAGTAGCTACAGGAGGTTTAACACAAGAACCTACTATCCACAACTACATGGGTTTATCGGTATAGTCTTCTCAGCAGGGATAGGAACAGGAGACAAAGTAGGTCTTGGTCTCACCCTCAGGCATCTGTCAACCCATATGTCTAGGGACATCGCAGTGTCCAGTGACTCAGATGCAGTGTACTGAGCCAGGGTGTCTTGAAGTCTAGCTGACAAACCCAAGCAGAACTGACTCTCGAGGGCTGGGTCATTCCAGTGGGTGTCAGTCGCCCATCTCCAAAACTCTGAGCAGTACTTTTCCACTACCCTTGTTCCCTGCTTGAGTTTGCAGAGATTAGACTCAGAAAAAGACACCCCATCAGGTTCACCATACACCTGAGCTAAAGCAGCAAAAACCCATTCACCAACCGCAGCGAAGGTGAGTTGGCTGGGAAGGAGAAAGCCCAGGACTGGGGGTCCCTTTTAAGAAGGGAAACTATTATTTCCACCAGCTGCTCCTCACTTCCAGATGAATGGGGCCGGAGACTGAAATAAAGCTTACAGGCTTCATGGAAAATAAAATAATTGTCTCTTCCCCCGGAACACATAGCTGTAAGAGAGACCTTGGGTTCTGGCACAGCCTGAGCATGAGCCAACGCCAGGTAACCCACAACTTGCTGCAGACCAGTTACCTCTTCAGAGATGGTCTGCATCGTGGTAAGAATATGCATCAGCTGAGGCAGTCAGAGACATAGTAACTTAAGGAGTATGGTATGGCTGCTGATATTGTCACGGTGTAGTGGAAATTCTGGAGCAGCTGCCAGCAGGGTGACCAGGAAAAACTAGTCTATCCCTATACTGGGAACCCTGAATAGCCATGACCCCGAAGGTATCTCTGATGGTGAGAAGGTTCGGGCCTCCACCCTAAGCCCTAACTATTCTACCAGCCTTACACTATTCCCCTTCAATTCTCTTCAGTGAACCAAGGTACAGCAACCTCAAAGGAAAAGTCTTCAGCAGCACAAACAATCAGGTCTGCAAAGCACGGCTTCAAGACATAGAATGAAACTCTATCAGCAGCAACACATGGTAGAAGGAGAGGCTACTTTAAGGCTAGGAGGAGACTCACATTAACCTTACGTCCACCAGGACACATCAATAGAACTGGCATTAACTCATGCAGTACTAGAGAGAATTTCACACAGTTTAAGTTACAGCAGCACCAAGAATAGACCGCAGATAATCCGTGCTAGACAGCGCGTGACAGCTCGCTTCAGGATAGATATGCAGATTCTCAAAATGTGCTTCCAAAAAAAGTCAAACAATATGGCAAAGCCACAAGGGGATTACTGCTGCATAATGCCGGCTGTGTAACCTGACAAAATAAATAAATAATGTAAAAAAAAGTGTTGGGCTCCACCCTATTTTTAATTGCCAACCAAGGTTAAACTAGGCAGCTGAGGGCTGGTATTCTCATCGTGGTGAGGGCCCATCATTCCTGGGACCACCATGCTAGAGAATAGCATCCTGCAGCCGCCCCAGAAATTGGTAAATTCATAAGAAGTTCCAATTCCTGGCACTTTACCTGCTTCTTGCAGTTGCCGTGCAGCAGAGGCAAATTGTGTAATAAGGGGCTAATCTCAGCTTTGTATTGCCAGCTAGCATTAAGCCCGAAATTCCTAATGTCGGGCCAAAGTTAGACCCAGCCATTTAGAATAGAATAAATAGTAAGGTAAAAAATGTTTATACCGTGTTAGAAAGAAGATAGAAAAATATTAGAATCTGAGGGTCTTCATTGGTTGATACCTTTTAATGTCTAACTGAAAAGATGGTAAGCAAAGCAAGCAAGCTTTTGAGACACCATGGCTTCTTCATAAGACTAATAATGACACAAATTCTGAAGACACACACATATATACATATGCAGGGTACGATGATGCAGTAAATATGACAGGTGATTTAAAGCAGAAAATAGTAGTCGGTCTTGGGAGGGGGAGAGAAGGAGGAGAGGAGCTGAGAGGTAAAATCAAAATTCCGAGATAAGAGGAACAGATTGTATTAATGTGCTGCAACCATGACAAGTACTGCATCCTCATCCGCAATTCTGGCTCTGGCCATCAGCAGTCACGTGTCTGCAGTTCTGAGGGGTGGCAAGGTTTTCCTAGCCTGGGCCTTTTTTGAGACTGCAAAGAATGACCAAACTAACACATTACTTTGTGCGCCTCACTGAACATTGTTCACCCCATCAACTTCATCTGCTACTTCTTCCTTCTCTGTCACCATGGCAAGTGTTTTCACATAGTGTTTTCGCATAGGTCTCTGGCAGCAGAACCTCCACTTCTTTACTGTACAGTTGGGGTGAGCGAGAGAGTGTTACAGGAAGTGAATACGCCTGTTGTTTTTGACTGATTTCAGACACCGAGAACCCCACATCTGTCTGAAGCCAAAATAATATCCATACCAGCACCAGCACCATATCACAGTCCAGCAGTTTGTCGTGTACATCCTACTCCATACTCTCTCAGCACAGCAGCCATTCGTTCATCCTCTAGCTGTGGTCATGTAGTAGATCATTTCCTCCTACTCATCCCAAAGGTAAGAGCTTGAACTTCACCATCTACAATCTGTTGGCCACATAAATGCTGCCTTCTTGCCTGATAAATACAGATTTCTAAAGGCTGATTGCTGTCACAGTCCTTCAGTACCAGTTGCCACGTTGCCATTACATCTTCAAGAAAGCTGTGCCTGCATTACACCAGCATGTCAGGCAACATCACTCATTCCTTTAAAAGCTCTGTGTCTGACAAGGTGCATTTCACCACTGACACCTGGATGAGCAAACATGGCCAGGCATGTTACATCTAGCTGACTGGGTACTGGGTGACTCTGGTGGCTTCAGGGCCAGGCAGTTAAGGGGCTACTCCCTAAGTCTTGAAATCTCCAAGACTTTTGGGATAAACCTCTGCAAGTACCTATTCATTCACTGTTTATGCATCCTCCACCTCCTCTAGATTCTCCAGCTGCACCCTCGCCTCTACCTAAATGTTGCAACAATTCAGACAGAAACCACCCCAGATCCGTACAGTGCTGCAAGTTCTCACTGCCATCAGGCAGTGTTGAAATTAAAATGCTTTGGAGATGTGAATCACACAGCTGAAGAGTTGTGGACTGCTATGCAGGCAGAGATTAAGCAATGACTGTCTCCACTAAACCTGGAACCAGGGCATGCCATATGAGATAACAGTGTGAACCTGGTTACGGCCCTATGCTGTAGCAAACTTACACACGTGCATGTATGGTTCACGTTCTCAACCTGGTTGTCCAGCAATTCCTACAACACTATCCCAGCCTGCATGAGCTGCTGCAGAAATCATGATCACTGTGTGCTCTGTTCCCTAACTCTCACCCTGTGGATCATCGACTAGCATCGCTAGAGAGGTCTCTCGGCTATCGGTTAACCGTTTCATATGCAGTGTGCTAACACAGTGGAATTCCACCCTGTATATGTTGAGGCGACTGTGGCAGCAGCGATGAGCCCTTGCGTAATATGTAAGGACATGTACAATGACTCAAATCGAACCGAATGTGGTGCAAATGACTCTTGCAAAGTTGGCACAGAGCAAGGACCTCTGCACCCTTCTGCACAGTTTGGAAATGGCTATTAAGATGGTTACCGATGACAATGTCATCATCAGCATCACTATTCTGGTCATCTGCATGCTGAAGCAAACTTTAAAAAGTCTGTACGATTTGGTGGTGGTACCATAAGAAAAAGAGAAAAATGAGAATGATGCATGACGGATATCAATATCTCAAAGATCTGGACTCTCGTCACGCAGCCGGTTGACATGGCAGGGTGAAGTAGAGCAACAGAGGGGGATTCATGGTACCAGAGAAAGTGGTAGCGAAGGTGCAGAAGCCGAGGAACAAATGGAGGAGGACAAGGATAAAGAGATAAAGGGCATCTATTGTATGAGGTTGGCAGGAGAGAATAGAGGAAGGAAGCTCGATTTTTACACCACCACCAATACAGCAAGGATTTGGGCATCATGCATGCATCAAACACATGAGCACCTTCTTAGTGCACCATCTGCAAAGATGATTTCCATTTCATTTGAATTAGCGGTGACTACCATTACATCTGCAGTACAACGGTAAATTTATCCACATGCTTCCTGCCTTGAACAGGAACAGGTGCATTCTGGAGTATCAAATAAAGATGGTAGACAATTTTAGGACTGGTTTTCCCCATTAAAGCAGTGAGGGACGCAAAATGCATTGCAGATCTACACTTCCAACTTGGGTGACGTTAAGTCGTCAGCATAGAAACATTGACAGCAGCAGTTTAAATGTAAGAAGCAATTTCTGGGAGTTATTTGTCCAGTTTTTTAAGCCAGCCCATCCTCCAGCAGAAATGAGTACAAGTCTGACACATAGTGAACGACTGAAAAGGATGTTGCAGGATTATCTAGAGTCTAGAGCTCAATGTCCATGCCATCAGGAGTTGGATAGACCCTTTTGCATTTTGGGCTTCAAAAATGGAGAAGTGGCCTGAGCTCGCCAGTCATGCTTTGTAGGCTTTGTCATGCCCGACAACCAGTGTTCTTTCATAATGTGTCTTCAGCATTGATGGTGGTGTTCTGATAGACACATCTGGCTGTCCCCTAAAATGTAGACTGCCTAATTTTCAACAAGATGAACAAGTCATGGATCTCCAAGGGCTTTTCCGCCTGAGTGGCAGAGTGGGCAGATTAGGCGATGTTGTAATTTTCAATGTGCTGCATTCATCTTATCATTATACAATTTTTATTCTGGGTCAATTGATGCCATTTTGGTGAAACCTGGCCCTAATTTTTTTGAAATGTGAAGACTCTTCTTGGAGGTCTCTTTCTTGTCTGTTTCCTGAAGTTAGCAGGGCTCTGTGAGCAAGATGCCTAATTGTGTCACTCATTTCCCTGTTACTAATGAATGTTTAACCTTGAAATGCTAGGCCAGGCCTTGTTCCAGATGCTGTGCTATGCATGCAGGCTGAGCCATTATACAATTTTTATTCTGGGTCAATTAATGCCACTTTGGTGGTATTTATCCCTATTTTCCCTGGGCGTTTTTGTTGTGTGTTTTGTGAACTTAGCAGGTCTCTCTGAGCACTATGCCTACTCACATCACTGAGCCACCTGATTTCTTCCTGCAGTATTCTGCGAACCTAATACTTGCGTCACCTGAGGATGACGGAGCATAAACTCTATTGGAGCGGTTGCATGAGGCATGAGGGCACCCTGCCTAACAGACCTATACATGTGACTGACCCAGCTGACTAATTCTTCCTTTAGTATTCCATGAAACTAATATTTGTGACCTTGAAGGTAGCGGATCATAAAATTTTTGGGAGCGGTTGTAAGTGGTACGAAGGCCCCCTGCCCAATAGGCCTACATTTGTCACTCATCCTCCTGTTCCTGATCAATGCTTAACCTACAAATGCTAGGCCTGGTCCTGTTCCAAACCCTGCATCATGCATGCAGTCTGCACCATTATCCAATTTTGATTGTGAGTCAAGTTATGCAACTTTGGTGGTATTTGACTCTAATTTTTTGATATGTGGAGACTGTTATTAGGATGTCTTTGTTGTGTCTTTTGTGAATTTAGCAAGGCTGCCTGAGCACCATGCCTACACTTGTCACTTATCTCCCTGTTCCTGATCAATGCTGAAGCTTAAAATACTAAGTCAGTCCTTGTCCCATGCATCCATAATGCATAATCAAGAGAATGTTATCTCTGGGGAATAGATTGCACTTGTCCTGGTGTTTGGTTTGTTCCTATTCTGAGCAGTTTTGGCAGCTTTTATGCCCCTTTGAGGGTGCTTTCTAGGCCCTTGATTGTGCCTCACATTGATCTCAATGAGCTTTGGAAGTCGGCAAGCTGTTTGCCTATCTATTCAGCAAACATATGCCCGTTTGATGAACCGAGTCAAACCCTAACTATAAAATGTTTGCTCATCTCTACATTTTAGCAAAATGTTTGGTTCCCTGATCTCGAATCCAAATTGGCCAGGTTCATGCCGAATTTGGAATTAACAAACATGCTCACTCAATACTAAGCCTGAATAGGCTGTTGGGAGGGTGCAAAATTGTACAGTAGTTTTGTTTTTGCAAAATTTCACACTAAGGCTGTGGTCACAGTTGCCATGCGTTTTTTTTAGTGATTTAACAAAGCTCATGCTTTTTTTCATGTCAGCATGAGTTTTGTAAGGTGTGTGATGGCTCCCTGCGTTTTTGGGTGCGTTTTTGAATCTGCACCTAAAAATAGTGCTTGTAGTATTTTTTTGAGCGTTTTGAAAAACGCATGAGGTTTTGTAGAAAACGCATGCGTTTTTATAACATGGGTTCCTATGGAAAACGCATGCAAAAACGCATGTACAGTTAGTACATTTTAGTGCCATTCAAAAACGCATGCGTTTCCCATAGGAGCCCATGTTAAAAAAAAACGCATGCGTTTCCGGAAACGCATGCGTTTTTTTTAACATGGGTTCCTATGGGAAGCGCATGCGTTTTTGAATGGCACTAAAATGTACTAACTGTACATGCGTTTTTGCATGCGTTTTCCATAGGAACCCATGTTATAAAAACGCATGCGTTTTCTACAAAAACGCATGCGTTTTTGTAGAAAACGCATGCGTTTTTGGATATGCTCCAAAAATGCATGGGACAGTCACACATGCTTTTTGGCTATTAGGGCATGCGTTTTTTAACATGGGGGCCTATGGGTGCGTTTTTTACATGCGTTTTTGAAAACGCAGGTCTCCAAAAATGCATGTGAAAAATGGTACTGTGACCACAGCCTAAGACAGTATTAATTAGTGATCGTCATATGGTATTTTATTTTGTATATCCTTCAAATGAGCATTCACTTTTCTGACAAAACATGTGCCTATTGACTTACAAGTCAAGAGAAATTATTCTCCATTTTCTGTATTACAAAATATGAATTATCTGTAAATCTTTGCCATACATCTTACCATTGTGTCTGTTATTGTATGAATAAGAAATGTTTAACATGCTGTACCTCATTTTCACAATGTAAATATTTATATAGTAATCTCAGCAAGATTTGCACAGTAGGCATTATGGCATGTTTTCAAAGATATCATATGCACTTTACAAAATCTTTAATTATGCAGTCAGTGACAGCAGTTGATGAATTTTGCCAATGGGTAGTTGCAGTATGTCAGAATATGTGATGCATTTATAATATGCCAAGTAAAAAATGTTAAACTGAAAATAGCAATGATATGATCAACACTATGCCTTAAAAACACAGAAAATACCAATGAAATATTGCATTAAAGAAATAACACAAAATTAAATTTTAATGTCAAATATCAGTATCCTCTAGAAATCAGTTGTTTATGTGAATATTAAATGACACCAAACTGATTTTAGTACTCAAAATATAAAGGTTTTTCGATTTCGCTGGGGAATGATCTACTTCAATGAATTTTCTTTCACACACACAAAAAATATGTGCATAGATTTAAGTCCAAGAACCAGTGTTTTATCCTTACTTTCCCCTTTAATTCTTTTGTAGCCATTATTGTTGTCTGTTATGGTTCTGAACTTCCTGACAGTGTTTTCTTTGTGGCACTATAGTTTCCAGAATACATTACACACTGACTCATTTACGTTCACACTCCCATATTCTGCGCCGGCTTGAAATGAACTTGTCACCTGATTTGGGTATGCGAAACCAAAAGCGCCACCTTCAGTAGAACCTATGGTACATTTTATCATGAATATTTTTATTAAAGGTTTTGGATTTGACAATTATTCAAAATATAAACGGTGACAATCAAATTAACAATATAGTACTAGACAGGAAAGTTACTAGCCCACTTGATATTTTGGCCTACAAGGCTACGTTACTAGAGAATTTTGGAAAACTCTTAAGGCCATATCATGTTGTAAAACTTCACCGATTCCAAATCAAATCTCATCTCATTGAATAGTCTCTGTTAGCATATAGATCGTATAGTCTGTTCGTGCAGATCACTAGTGATTCTTGATCGTTTTATCTTATTCTGGTGACATTTGGTGACATTTGTAACGGCCAAGTATACTTTCCTTCGTATATGTTATTGTATAACCAGTAGTAAAATATAGAACGATAGGAGAAGGGGAAAGAATAGTAGTAAAGGGATAGATTATGCTTTAAGAGCAGTAGATTAAAGCAGAGAGCGGTACGCCATAGAAAGACCCAAGGATTTTTAGGGAAATAGGGAGGAAGTTAAGGGTAGGAGCAGGGAGAGATCAAAAAGGCTAAATTTAGGCCTCGGCCGCTCTGGTGTTCGTCCGGAGGTTGAGCCGAGAGGAAGAGGAGGACCCCGGGAGAGGAGGACCTCACGTCCATCGTCTTCTGGTAATGCGATTCCCCCAGTCGCCTCTCCATTTTCAGATCTTAGCTCCCATTAAAGGGGGATCTGTAATGCCACTGGATGTTTTGCCCACATTTCCCACGCCTCTGCAACGTATCTTTTAGCGCCCTTGTCCATGGCCAGGTAATATTCACTGCAGAAGATGGAGTTAATCCTATCTGTCAAATCGCTCATAGTGGGTGGAGCTTTGCATTTCCATCTTGCTGCTATACAACTCCTCGCCGCCGTGTATATATATGTCGCAATGTGGCGAATCACTGGCGGGTTCGCCATTAGCCCTATGTTCAGTATGGCTAGCTGTGGGCAGAGGGGGATTTCAGTGTCCGTAACAGACACCATTAGACGCTCCACCAGATGCCAAAAGGGTGTTATTTTGGGGCACGTCCACCACATATGTGCCAGGTCCCACTCTTGTCCACAGTGTCTCCAACACTGAGCAGAAGCTCCTTTTCCGAATTTGGCAAGTTTGGCTGGAGAGATGTGCCATCGTAAATGGATCTCCTTTAAAAGTTCCATGTGGTTGACGCATTTGGATGCAGCTAAGACACATTGGATTGCATCCTCCCACTCGTCAATGTCTGCCCGGAATCCCAGATCCTTCTCCCATTTGTCCATGTGGCCTAATTTCGAGAGGGAGTCATGGTCCCCTATTTCTGTGTATAGTAGGGAGAGGCCCTTTGATTGAACCTCATCTGATAATAATAGTCGTCTCAGGGCTGAGGGCTCGGCTGGTCGGTCAAGTGCCGGACATCCTAATCTGGAGTTGAGAAAGTGTGCGACTTGGAGGAACTGCAGGTAAGAGCCAGGCACTGCCGGGTATTTGGAGAGGAATTCCCCCAAAGAAAGGATTCTCCCCTGCATAACTAAGTCTCCCAGAACAGTTGGGCCTGTCTCTCTCCAAACAGAGAGGTTTAACGATGGGATATGCCATCGTAACGCTTCTAGTCGCATTTCTCCAATCGGAAGAATGGGTTTTTTCGCTACCATCGAGCCCCACACCGTTAGTAATGCCTTAGCCGTTCCCAGCAGTTCTCTCCTGCGCACCACTCCTAGGGTTTCGGCAGTCAGGAGGGATCGGAGAGGACCCTCTCGTGCTTCCTCTCTCTCGATTTGTTGCCAACCAGTCATTCCCTCATCCCTCCACCATTGTCTTGCTGCCTCCAAGATTACCGCCTTGTGGTATGCCATTATGTCAGGAACACCCATGCCATTTCTGTTAAATTGTCGATACATAATTTTGCCTTTTACTCTTGAGGGTTTCCCCGCCCACACACATTTGTTTAGCGCGGACTGCAGGCGCCTCAATTGGCCGTGCGTGTACAAGAGTGGCAAGCATCGAAATAGATATAATATTTTCGGCTGCCACATCATGCGTACTGTCTGCACCCTTGCAATCCACGATAATGAGGTCAATGGAAACTCTCCCATAGCAGCACTTAGAGCAGATAGGAGATGTTCAATGTACCGAGCGGCTATCTCTTTCGTCCCACACAGCAAAATCCCCAAGTAAGGGATCCCAGCTGGGCACCATTTGAAAGGGAGGAGGCTCCTCAGGTGAGCTGTACTTCCCCCCAACACACCCACCGGGAGGACCATGGACTTGGACGCATTAAGTTTGTAATATGAGACTTGCGAGAAGAGGTCAAGCACCTCCACTACCCTGGGAGAGAAGATAGTGGATCGGTCGTGGCTATTATAACGTCATCGGCATAGAGACCCACTACGTGCTTTCTCTCCCCCACTAGTAAACCCCGAATCACAGGATCTGCTCTTAGGCATGTCGCCAATGGTTCCATTACCAGAGCAAATACTAGAGGGGAGAGAGGGCATCCCTGTCGAGTACCGTTTGTTATCTGAAAGGATCTTGAGATGTAACCTGCCGAGAATACTATAGCACACGGATTGGAATACAAACTGAGGATAGCTGAAACAATTGGGCCTGAAAATCCAAAGGCGGAAAGGACTCCCCTGAGGTATCCCCAGTGTACCCTGTCAAACGCTTTTTCAGCGTCTAATGACAAGAATACACTGGGGCATCCCCTCCTCTCCGCCACCTCAATCAGATTCAGCATCCTCCTAGTTCCATCTTTTGCTTGCCTCCCCTGCACAAATTGTACAAAAACTACTAGAAAAAAGCAGCATCAAAAATTCTTACCTTCCATGCCATAGACAGAAACCAAATGCACTTACAGGACGCAGTCAGAGCCCAAATGTGAAGCAAGCCCAGCTGCAGGCTGTTAAAATCACCTCTACCATCAAGATGTGGGAGGCGACCTGCCATGCATATACTAGGCCTGCATAGGACATCATTCACACTGATACATATGATGCAGAGTGTCTGAAAGCTACCCAACCGCTCCGCTGCCTGAGCATTGGGCCGCACAGAACGATGCTTCTGCACCACTAGATGAATGGCGCCCCTATGGGCCCAACTGCACCCTGGATGGATAAAAAAGTGCAAAAGTTTTTTATATGATAAATAAAAAACCTTTATAGATGGGATTTTGGTTCATGTTTTGGCCCAAGACATTTAAGCTGATGACCCACGATCAAGGGATCCCATGCTCACCAGTCCTAACAAAATTGTACAAAAACTACTAGAAAAAAGCAGCATCAAAAATTCTTACCATCCATGCCATAGACAGAAACCAAATGCACTTACAGGACGCAGTCAGAGCCCAAATGTGAAGCAAGCCCAGCTGCAGGCTGTTAAAATCACCTCTACCATCAAGATGTGGGAGGCGACCTGCCATGCATATACTAGGCCTGCATAGGACACCATTCACACTGATACATATGATGCAGAGTGTCTGAAAGCTACCCAACCGCTCCGCTGCCTGAGCATTGGGCCGCACAGAACGATGCTTCTGCACCACTAGATGAATGGCGCCCCTATGGGCCCAACTGCACCCTGGATGGATAAAAAAGTGCAAAAGTTTTTTATATGATAAATAAAAAACCTTTATAGATGGGATTTTGGTTCATGTTTTGGCCCAAGACATTTAAGCTGATGACCCACGATCAAGGGATCCCATGCTCACCAGTCCTAACAAAATTGTACAAAAACTACTAGAAAAAAGCAGCATCAAAAATTCTTACCATCCATGCCATAGACAGAAACCAAATGCACTTACAGGACGCAGTCAGAGCCCAAATGTGAAGCAAGCCCAGCTGCAGGCTGTTAAAATCACCTCTACCATCAAGATGTGGGAGGCGACCTGCCATGCATATACTAGGCCTGCATAGGACACCATTCACACTGATACATATGATGCAGAGTGTCTGAAAGCTACCCAACCGCTCCGCTGCCTGAGCATTGGGCCGCACAGAACGATGCTTCTGCACCACTAGATGAATGGCGCCCCTATGGGCCCAACTGCACCCTGGATGGATAAAAAAGTGCAAAAGTTTTTTATATGATAAATAAAAAACCTTTATAGATGGGATTTTGGTTCATGTTTTGGCAAAAGACATTTAAGCTGATGACCCACGATCAAGGGATCCCATGCTCCCCTGCACAAATCCCACCTGATCGGGGTCCACAATTAAAGGGACCACCTCTCCCAACCGTTCCCCCAGGAGCTTGGAGTAAATCTTAAGGTCGACATTAAGTAGAGATATCGGCCTATAGTTCTCGGGACGGTCCCGCTCCTTCCCGGGCTTAGGAATTGTTGTTATCGTGGCTTCAAGTGCAGAGGCCGGAATGTGGCCCCTGTCTTGCCACAGTCTAAACGCCCTGAGAAGGAATGGAGCCAATTCCTCTGAGAACATCCTATAATACTCTCCCACGAAACCATCTGGTCCAGGGGCCGAGTTCGTTTTCAGCCCGCTAATCACCTTGCTCACCTCACTCAAAGTAATGGGGCTGTTTAATGTCTCCAACCACTCCAAAGGGACCTTCGGGAGATTTAGTTTTTCCAGAAATTCCCTGATCCCCTCCTCGGTGGGTTGTGGGGTGTTGCTGTCGTTCCTTAAATTATACAGATCCTCATAGTACGAGGCAAATGCCTCCACTATCTCGGACGGTTTCCGTACCACGCGACCTCCCGCTGTTTGTATTTCAGTGATCATAGATTTGGCCGCCTTTTTTTTAATCCTACGTGCAAGGAGTTTCCCTGCCCGGTCTCCCGCTTCGTAATATTTAACCTTGAGCTTTCTGAGACTTGTTTCATGCTGTCTTAGCAACAAGGTTCTTAGTTTGTTCCGCAAAGTAAGGATTTGCGAGAGGAGGAACGGGGAGGGAGAGGCCTTGTTTGTCGCCTCCAAGCTTGCTATCTCAGCTGTCCATTCCTCTAATAATCTGCTCCTTTGTTTTTTTAGCTGCGCTGATTTTTGCAATAAGAGACCTCGTATGACCACCTTCTTCGCCTCTCATAATGTCTCATCCGAAATTTCCCCATTGTCGTTTAATTCGAAGTAATTTTTTAGGGAGGCTCTCACCAGATCTTCAACTCCACTTTCTAACAAGAGGCTCGGATTAAGCCTCCATCGTCTGGTAGCACCACCCCCACCGTCCAGAGCCACTTTTAGAGTGATCGGGGCATGGTCTGACCATGTGATCACCCCAAGCCCCGATGACTCGCACCTCTCCAGTGTCAGGTCATTGACTAGAAAATAATCTATCCTAGAGTAGGTTTTGTGTACATGGGAGAAGAAGGAATAGTCCCTCTCCTCCGCATGGTGGTATCTCCAGACGTCGAGGAGGTGGTGCTCCCGACACAACTGGCCCAGAGAACCTCCTCTCCCCCTGGCCGGGGCAGAGGAGTCCAGTCGTGGGTCCATAAGTGAATTGAAATCTCCTCCGACTATCAGTTTGCCTAGAGAGCGCTTTTTCGTGAATTTCAGTTGTCCCTTGTTTGGGGCGTATACACATGCTAAAGTGAATAGGGAATTTCCAATTTCGCCTATGACTATCACAAAGCGGCCCTCAGGGTCCGCAATCACTTCCCTCAGTCGGAACTGGACCGAGTGCCTGATCATTATGCACACTCCCGCTTTTTTGTGTTGAGCATTAGCGTGGAAAACATGGGGAAAGTTGTCGTTTTTTAGTCTATCTTTGTCAGCGGCTAGGAGGTGGGTTTCTTGTAAATACACTATCTCCGCCTGGGAGGATCGCATCTCCCTCCATATGAAGGAGCGCTTGGCTGGGGAATTAAGACCCTTCACATTTAGTGAAAATAGGCTGAGTGCCATGATTATCAACGTAATTTCCCGCCTGCTCCCCTCCCCCTCCCCCGGCTCAACCCCCACAGTCCGTGAAAGGACAGATTAATCGGCGCGGCCTATAGGATCTCTCAAGGGGGAAATTTCAGAACCTGAAAAGGGTAAATGCTAGTAGGTACCGAGCAAGAAAATTAAAGAAGGACCAGAGAAAGAAGAAGAGAAAAGGTGAAATGAAGAAAAGCACATTAAAAGAAATTATAAAACATTAGATATTAAACATTTATGTAAACCATTTGAGGTATCCTCTCAATAATAGAGGTACAAAACGGGGAGTGGCAGTCAGCTCTCTCGTGTAACGCAGGATAAACAGCTGACCGCGCGCCCGGTTCACTAGGAACGTAAACCGGTTACTCTCACAAAAAGGATATCTGGAGCAGATCGGCATAGACCTGTATAGCTGTCCATGTTCGTTTATGCGACCGTTGCATCCTGCAGGTTGGAGATCTCAGCGTCGTCTTCTGTATGAGGAGATCGTCTGGGCGATGGTGTGGTAAGGTGCCATCCTCTCAGGGTTCTGCGCATCAGCGTCAGAGAAGAGAACGAATGTCGTTTACCTTGAAACTTGAAATTCAGAGATACTGGGGAGCCCCACGCATAAAGTATTCCCTTCTCTCGCAAAATTTTACAACTGGACGCGAACTCACGCCTCTTCGCTAATGTCCCAGGTGACAAGTCTGGATACGTTGCAAGACCTTTGTATGGGTCCGGTAGTGTAGGTCCCCATCTCATCCGTTTCAAGATTTGCTCCACAGCTCCTGGGCACTTCATGTGGACGAGAATGTCTCTAGGTACTGTGTCTGGGAGATGTCTGGGTTTCGGTATTCTGAATGCTCGAGCAATCCCCATCTTTAGCGCTGGTGCATCTGGGAGCGCCGCCACCAGGAATTCCCCTATCACTGCCGGGACATCACTCTCTGCGTCTGATTCAGGAAGTCCACGCAGCTTGAAATTGTTGCTACGTAGTTTATCTTCCAAATGATGTAATGTAGCCTGCATCGATCCCACCTCTCTGTCTAGTGCATCATGATTGTCTGCAAGATCATTATGGGCTCTGGCAATATCAGTCATTTTTCCCTCCATGCGGTCTGTTCGCTCCCCCAGCGCTCCCAGCTCCTCTCTGAGGGACCCCACCAGATCTCTCATGTCCTCCATTATGGAATGCCGCAGTGAGCCTAGGAGGGACCGCAACATGCCCAGAGTCACTAGGGCCTCATCTCCGGTCCCCTCGTCCTCCCTGGGCGAGCGACCGCTCCTCTCCTTCATAGCAAGTGTCGGCGCTTGTGGCGAGACCGAAGCCCGGGCTGAGACAGAAGGGGCCTCCCTCTCCCGATCCGGCGCCATCTTGGGGGGGGAAGCTGTCCGGGCGCCCGCTGCATAATAATCCGTCACTTTGTTGTCCGTCTGGCGGCGTTTAGGGCTGTGCGGGGCATCTCTCCGGTGCCCGTTATTTCACCAACCTGTGGTAATCTTTCTGGAGTTTTGTTAGGTCGCCTTGGTGCCGTTTTCTAGGTCTCAGCTGAGGAGCTCCCTTAGAATGTGACCGGCGCCATTAGCAGCAGGATACGCCCCCCTGTGGTACATTTTAAGAAGGTGGCTATTATGCCCTGACTTCCCCTGTACACTTAAAGGGCCTCTGACAGGTCATTTTTCAGTATAATAATAATATTACCCTTGAATATACCTAGGGAGCCCTTTTACTACAAATTTGTAAAATCATTATTGTACCATTTGTAGTTTCCTTGCTATAAGAATTTTTACACTCTGCAGGGAGCTGGTGCATTAGTCCTCTCCATTACTTTCACTGCTGAATAGTCTGGCTGTATATGGGTTATTTAAATATCCACACCCACCCAAGCTGATGTTCTGTTCCTCCCCTCTGGGCTCTGTGCCAGGGAGGGGGAGGTGTTTTGTTCTGCACTGTGCGCTATTGTTAAAATATTTCTATTATATAAACGTTGGTTTTCCTGCAGACATGTAATGTGGGTATCTGCTGAGCAAATGATCAAATGTTCTTATAGTCACATAGATATATTTCAGACGGCACAGACTACACACATGCCTCAGATACACACAATGACATAAAGATCTCAGAGCTGTAGCTAAGAGCAAGACCACACACCTCCTCCCCCCTTCTTTCTACTCTGTCTGCAATTAATTTGTCACACAACATAACAAATCACAAGAGAGCATGACAATGTAATGACGCATGAATATTCATTCCTTGTGAAGTGGGCAGCAGAGAAATCACTGTGATTGACAGATGGAATAAAATCTTTTATTTTTAAGTTTACAGAGGATAGGAGGGAAGCATTGATAATAGAAATACATGAATAGAGGGAGTTTAGAGAAAAGAATTAGAAAATGATATCAGCTACATATGAATTTTTGACCTGACAGTTTCCCTTTAATAAATAATTTTTAAAAACTTCCCTACCTGTGTCCGCTCCAAGGCGCTTAATTGCCTCTCCTCACCATCCGTCCTGCCTTTTCTTCTAAATTACATCTAAATGGCATGCCTGCATGGAGGCTTCTCTGCAGTACATCTGTGCATCATGATCTGCCTAACTACGTGCAGAGCCTAAAAGTTTTCTGTGCATGCGTGAACCGCTAAGGTCTCTGCACAATTGCACAGTGTGCCTGCGCGATCTGGAGAGGCCTCTGGGTTGATGTGTGATTTGGATATCACTCAGAATAAGGGCTGTGAGATGGCGATGAGAGGCGGGATAGACTGCGAGGAAAGGTGCGACAAACTGAGCTACAATCAAGTCCATCGAACCATAAAGAGGTATTTGTAATACAGGGCAGGAAGTTTTTAAAAACAATTCATTATATGTACAGGGGGAGTCAGGGCATAATAGCTACCTTCTTCAAATGCAGCAAAGGCGCTGCTGAAGGTGGCGTTTTTAGTTTCACACACCCAAATCTGGTGACAAGTTCACTTTATGATATAAAGTATCATATTGAGACTCCAATATATTTTTAAGAAGGATAAATTGCTGCTTATGGTATTTGTTTAGTAGTTCAACCAGTATGCACTGTTTTATGACTCTCTAAAATTGCCTTATTGTTGGAACCCTCATATCTATTACTGGTAGCATAAATCACCAACATACAACACAAAGTATGCCCATGCAGTCCTGTTCATTAACTTTCACCAGTGCTTTTTTTGTAAAAGAATATTTGCCAGTACTGAGGCAAGGAGTGGGGGGAGTTAGTGTCAGGCGCCCGCGGCTTGAGGTGCGGGGGAAAGGGTGCTACTATCAGTCACCGGCGGCTTGAGGAGCGGGGGAAGTTATGGTGCTATCACCAGCGGCCGTGATTAAGAAGCGTGGGGGAGCTGTCGGACGGCCCAGGATATCCTGTGCACCAGGCAGTGGGTAGCATGCAGTGGACAGCAGTCCCCCAATAGCTCCGGCCCCTCTGCATATTTTCCGATATGCCGTACTACCACGTACCCCCACAAAAAATGCACTGACTTTCACACTCCCTTTCAATAAAACATTCTGTGATAGATGTGAAGAACATTAATTGGAGGGGGGCACCTTTAATGTACCAAAAAGTTAACTGTTAAATGTGTTCATATGGACTTCACACAGGTAAGTATGTTGTAGGGGAACAATAAGTTTACTATTTTATGAAGAAAAAAATTAAAACACCACAGCGGCATCATTTTTTATTGCCCAAATTTCACCTAATCCACATATACATGGGGTACTAAACTGAGTTTACACACAAAAGAAACCACTACACACAACATCTAAAAGTACTCAGTCAGAATCCCTATTCTGAGGTTTTCACTATATATGCCATATGTTTTGGACAATAAGACACACCGGACTATAAGGTGCACCCAGATTTTAGAGGAAAATAGAGGGGAAAAAATTAAGCAAAAAATGTGGTTATATTGCACTGTTATGGGGGGATGTGCTGCTAAAACTTTAGGGGATAATGTTCCCAACCTGGGCCCCTTCCAGGTAACATAGTTCCCCCCATCCTGGTACATAATCCCCATGCTGGATATGGCCCCCAGTCCTGGTATGTAACCCTTCATCCTGGAATATTGCCCCCCATCTCAAATATGGCCCTCAATTCTTTTATATAGCTTCCCCCACCCTGGATATGCCTCCCCATCCTAGAATACAGCCCCCCATCCTGGGATACAACCCTCCCATCCTGGGATATAGCTTGCCATCCTGGATATGGCTCCCCATCCTGATATACAGTTCCTCGTCCTGGTATAAAGCCCAAAAGCCAGGATATGGCTCTCCATCCTGTATATAGCACCCCATCCTGGATATGACCCCCCAGCCTGGGATATAGCCCCCCAATGCTGGTATATAGCCCCACCATCTAGGTACATTACCCCCTCATTGTGGTACAAGGCCCTCTCATTTTGAATATGCCCCCCTATCCTAAATATGGCCCCACTTACCGCTGCACAAAAGAAGATGACAAACAATATAACTCACCCTCTGTCTATTGCCTCTGTCTCTGCCTGCTTGCAGCAATCTCATTCTGAGTCCTCCTGCGTTCTGGGGCAGCCGATCATGTGACAGGGCGTGCTGAGATGATGTCACTCTACAATTACTACTCACCTCACATCTATGGAAACCCTGTGGTTAACCCTTTGCAGTTATAGTGTTTATGTAAAGATTCTGGTCCTTCCTTTCTTGTGGTCTTTATGGATTGTGCAATTAAAAGGCCTGGATTTGGCACCCTTCTGAACACAAAACAAATTTGCAGCATCCCCACTTATGTATTTTTAAATGGTCCCTGAGATGGCACCCTATGGGGCCCACCTGCACCCCGCAAAAATGATAAAGTGCAAAAATTCTTTTATATATGGGGTATTGGTACATGTATTGGCCAAGACACTTAAGCTCGTAATCCTCGTCACAGATCCCCACGCTTACGAGCCCTAACAAAATAATATAAAAACTACTCCATTAAGGCAGCATCAGAAAAACGTACAATCTATAGCCAAAAACAAAAGCCTACACCGTACTGAGTAGGATGCAGTCAGACCCCATTGAATAAAACAAACCCAGGTGCACGGACCAGATAAAAATCACCGTCAACCTACAAAAACATGTGGGAGGTGACTTACTATGCATAGGTTAGGTGGCCTGTGGGGTGTTGGCTGCATATTTGCGCTTGGATTCCAATGACTGGGGTATGGACAACTAAATGCTGCGCTGGGGCAAGGACATGGACATGGTTTATGATGGTGGTAGTTCAGATTGTGCAACAACATGTTGCACAAAACCAGTGGTCACCTGCAGACACTGTTCCTGGACAATGGGGTTTGGCCCACAAAGTTGGGTGCTTTGCTTTCATGTGCCTGATCATGCTGGTGGTGGTCAGGCTGGTAGTTTTTCTACCCCTGCTGATGATAGCATGGCAGATGGTTGCAAATAGACTTTTTGGAATTATCGGCAGAGTCCTTAAAAAACTCCCAGACTTGGGAAGATCTAACAGTTGTACTGGTAATTTCTGTCGTGTTGCTGTTACGGGGAACAGTTACCCACCTTCTGTGTGCAGCCTCCAAACTGCTTCTTTCTGCCTGTTGAGGTATTACACCTCCCTCCCCCTGTGCACTGCTGTCCTCGCTCTGCATGTCCTCTTGCCAGGTTGGGTCAGTTACTATATCATCCACCATGTTGTCTTCCACTTCCCCGCCCTGGTCCTCCTCCTGACTTTCTGGCAATTGTGTCTCATCATCGTCCACCTCTTATGACACTTTCCCATGATCACCTTCTTACAACCATGGCTGATCAAATATTTGGGCATCGCTACATGTGCTCTCCTCTTGCTCCCCTTCAAGTGGAACGGGCGAGAGGCCCAAATTTATAAATGGAAGAGTGAACAGCTCTTCAAAGTGACCAAGTGTGGGATATGTTTTGTCGAGGCACTCGGCATGGTGGGAGGAAGCAGGATCAGGGTGAGGAATATGCATTCCAGACTGACGGCTACTGAGACTTGACCGTGTGGAAGACAGGGTGGTTGTAGAGGTGGCAAACTGACTGGAAACATTATACGCTATCCAACCAACAGCCTTTTCACACTGTTCTGGGTTTAATAGTGGTGTGCTGAGGTCCCCTAGGAATTGGGACAGGAAGGATCTTGTTATTATGTTACATTTTTGCCCAACTGCGGGTGTATTAATTTTGAAAACCCACAATTTTGTGGGGGTGACACATTTCCACCAAACACCTTTTGTCACATATGTGTGTGTGTTTTACTGAAAATGTATGATTACCTGTTTGCCCACCTATTACAGTGATAATAGTTACCTATGCTATATGTATGTTGTGTGAGCGACCAAGAGGGTGACCCATATTGATTAGAATGTGTTTGGCCCCCTTAGCCTCATCTTAGTTTTCATGTAGCCTGGCCAGCAATACTCCTTCTTTGTGATGGGTTCAAAATCTGTATGCAGTCATTTGAAGCTTCAACACACACACGCTCCAATCACCCTTGCACACACGGAAATATTTCTCCAACATCATGCCCTACATTGTGCTATGAAGCAATATTGCCATGTGGCGCTGGCCCCTACTGTGTGTTTTGCTGAGAATTTGGCAACAAAATAACCCATGACCATCTTGCCGACAAGATAACACAATACCATTACATGTTCATACACCTCCTATACTAAACACCGGCAAGATATTATTAATTAATAAGCAAACAACACAATTGGCCCAAATATTCTGTATTCTTGCCAAAACCATAATACTGTAAAATGTCAACAGTCAAAAAAACACACAAACACGGGTTATGGTATACTTTACAGAAACCCTATAAACAAAACACAAACCAATGTTCAGGCACATTCAGCCCATATCTGCCCCCTCCTCTGACATCACCATGGATAACTTGATTGTGTTTTAACTAACATATTTAGACTGTAGGAAGTGGCCCCAGTCACAGAGCTTAGCTGGGGCAGCCGGAGGCCGACATAATTCCATCTGGTGAGTTAATTTGGACTGGTTGCTATTCACACTATCTTGTAGGCGATGTACAGCCTCCAGAAGAAGGCCATCTTGGTCTGTTGTTTGTGGTGTGTTACGCCGGCGAGCCTGAGGGTGAGTCACGGGTGCCGCAGTAACAACACTCTCCACATTTGGCGGTACTGTTGTACTGGTGGCTGTTGTTGGTTGTGTCAACAATATTTTGGTGGGTTCACTAACATCCTGCACCTCCACAAGTGTCCTAGCCTCACCACTGCTGAGTGGATCATCCAAACTTACATCAGGGGCACTACAGTGCGTCCTATGGAGCAAAAGAAAAAACATAAATAATTATGTCTGGGCTGACTCGTCAGGTACACATGAACAGTAGATACAAAATACACATACGCTCTCTCCTCGGCCACACACTGGAGGAAGCCCAACATGTGCAAATGTTTATACACGTGGGTAAGCTTGGCCCCTGCGCCACTCTTATCTAAAGTCATCTGTCGGCGTTCCCTCATATAGGTATCCTTAATGGAGCCCCATCTTGTTTGGATCTTGTGGGCTAAATCCCGCCACAAAACAAGCACAGCACATTACATTGCAGCCCATGTACAAAACACAGGATAGTTTAAACATGTATGGTGACATGGATGTAATGTCAAATGTGTTGTCTCTACCAACCTAGATGGTTTTGCTCCTCTTGACACAGATGACTGTACTCTGGGCACAACTGCAGGTACATGTGGGCCCATGCCTGGCGTCTTTTCACAACATCAGAGTGACCAGGATGGGATGGGTCCCACAGGGCCTCATGGTGCTGTATAAGGTTTATGAGGCCATCATTTTCCACCCGGATTTTCCCTGCTTGGCCCTTGCCAGGAATAACCGTACTTTGTCCTACAATCTGCAGTAATAGAACAGATTCAGCTTGCAGACACATTTGAGCCACATATATTACATGTGTGCATTGGGCCAAGAGGTCATACCAAAACAAGTTAACTAATATGGTGGAAATGGCCCACAAAGCCACTTTGGCCACATGTAGTGGTCACTACAAACTAGGGGCTACTGTTGTGAGGAGGTGTTATATTAGTTTACCCACCTGGCGAAAAGCTTGTTGGCTAAACTGGCCACTTGATGTTCCAGCTCTTGGACATGATGTAAGGACTGCAATCTGCGGACACTGTGTAAATGTTAGTGGCCTGGGGATTGAGACTTATGGCCACGTCACACACACTCAGATCTGTACCCATACTTTTCCAGGATGTGTGTTTGCACTGATTTCAAAAACACATTGCTCCTTTTTGGACACCAAAAAAACTCTACAATGTGTGGCTGATTTCTTTGCAAACAGACATAAGGGAAAATTGTCAGCACAGAAATGTGTGAGTGACGTGTCCATGATTCTCCAAAACAGCAGCATGACACACACAGGATTCACCATGTAGCATTGTACCTTATGTCGTCCCTGTTGGGTTGCCTTTTTAGTTTTCTTGGCTGTTTTGCGGCTCTTTTTGTGTTTTTGGCAGACTTGCTGCACTGTAAAAATAGATGGGAAGAATTGTTACAAAACTAATAAAGAAGCAGATAGAATAAAGCAGTGTTCAGACAAATCACCGATTGCAGCCAAATGAAATCAAACAATGCACTTGGCAGGATGTGGTCAGACCCTATTATACACTGCAGACACAGGTGCACAGAACCACCCTCAACCTGCCACATATGGGGGAGGTGGTTTTGCTATGCATGAGATGATCTGCACATAGGACGCCATTCACACTGATGTCAGCGGTGCAGAATGTCTGTATGCCACCCACTGGTCACTGCCACCAGACCAAATGAGTAGCCTGACGATGCATCCACACCACTAGATGAATGATATCCTATTGGGCCCAGCCACACCCCGCAAAAAGATATAAAAGTGCAAATGAAAAATTTTTTCAAAAAAATATTTTGGGATGGGGAATCCAGGGCCCAGGAGGTCAAGTTTTGGTATCATGTGTATTTAGTTATAGTATATTAGAGCACGATCTCCATTACTGCGGCTAAGGTGCCACAATTCCACAATGGTGTACCGGTATGTCATAGGTCAGTATGTACCATCGACCTATGACGTAGCGTACATTAAAAGTTGTGAAGGGGGTAAGAGTCCTTTTAATTATTTTTATTTATTTTATCTTATTTTTTTATTTTTAGAGAGCAAAACTTTATTATTGCAAAGGGTGAGTAGCATGCGAAGCCACGTATTTTACACTTATCTGCTTGCAATTCAGATAAAAATGGCATATGTCCCTTGTATACTTAACATAAATGGTCTTAAAGGTCAGTTCACACTCATAAAACTCTATATAATATGGACATTGCTTCTTAAAAATGTGCAATCTGCAAAAAAACTATGAAGGGCTTTGCTGCATTATAAATTGCCAGCTCAGATAAACCAGGCAGCTACTGGCTGCCAACCCTCGCTGATCGGAAATGAAAAAAACAGAGGATCCCTTTAAATAAATAATAAAAAAAAGTAGGGATGGTCTTCACCTTAATTATGATTGCCAGACAAAGTAACCCAAGCAACTGGGGGCTGGAATTCTCATCATGGTGAGGCCCAAACATTGTGAGCCACCCACACTAAAAAATTGCAGCCTGCAACACCTCCAAATTGACACCTCCATGAGGGACACAAAACTGGCAGTTACGCCGCTCTTCCTGCAGACTGGATTATAAAGCGTTAATGTCAGCTGAAGAAATGTCAGACCTGGCCATTATTAATCTATAAGCAAGTAAAAGTTAGTAAAAACACACATCACAAAGAGAAATTATTTATGTGAAATAAAATACAGAGACATCTCTGTTTCCCCTCTTTATTACCCTCAAACATACCCTTAATTGGAAATCTACAGCCAGCATGGGTTTTCCCACGACAATTTCCTGCAATTTTGCATCTTTTTTTGCGTGTGGGTTCCAGAACACTTGAGCCTACCACTCTGATAATTCCAGACCCTACCTGGATTAGCTTGGCAGACAATCAAAAATACAGTGAAGTCCACACCCATTTTTTCAATCATTTATAGTTACCGTAATCTGACATCAGTTTGGTTGCCATACTGGCAGAGAAGGTGGTTTGGTCTAAGTCTGACTTTAACTAATTAATATGAATATGCAAATAGAGTCTGTGGAGCCTCGGTTAGGAGTCTCAAACACAGGACTAGCCATATATCCCTCCAGGGAAGGACCCAGCCAAGGGGTGGCTCCTTGCGGAGAACCCCATAACCACCAAATGAAGTGTCCCTTTAAGTCAATATCCAACTATTTTACAAGTTTACAGATATGACAAGGGAATACCAAGGCCAGGTATCCATCCACATACAGCTGTTTCGGGGTGTTGCCCCTCATCAGTGTGGAGTAGGATTCTGGCTAGGTGGGAGCAAGTCCTAGTAGACCAAGATTGCAAAGTATTCACTGATCTCAGGGAGACCAGTCCAAGAAAACACTGCGGGCAGCTGGCTAAAGCGCTCAAACACAGTGAATTCCTAGGCACATTGCCCCTGGGAAATATGAATATGCAAATAGAGTCTGTGGAGCTTCGGTTAGGAGTCTCAAACACAGGACTAGCCATATATCCCTCCAGGGAAGGACCCAGCCAAGGGGTGGCTCCTTGCGGAGAACACCATAACCACCAAATGAAGTGGCCCTTTAAGCCAATATCCAACTATTTTACAAGTTTACAGATATGACAAGGGAATACCAAGGCCAGGTATCCATCCACATACAGCTGTTTCGGGGTGTTGCCCCTCATCAGTGTGGAGTAGGATTCTGGCTAGGTGGGAGCAAGGCCTAGTAGACCAAGATTGCAAAGTATTCACTGATCTCAGGGAGACCAGTCCAAGAAAACACTGCGGGAAGCTGGCTAAAGCGCTCAAACACAGTGAATTCCTAGGCACATTGCCCCCTGGGAAATATGAATATGCAAATAGAGTCTGTGGAGCCTCGGTTAGGAGTCTCAAACACAGGACTAGCCATATATCCCTCCAGGGAAGGACCCAGCCTGTGTTTGAGACTCCTAACCGAGGCCTAGGAATTCACTGTGTTTGAGCGCTTTAGCCAGCTGCCCGCAGTGTTTTCTTGGACTGGTCTCCCTGAGATCAGTGAATACTTTGCAATCTTTAACTAATTAATGGAGGGAAGCAGTTAGGTTCATGAGCAGGCATGGAACCAGGGTGACAGCAGCACTGAAGCTTGCTAGGTAGGTGATAGTTTAGTAAGCTGATGGCTGTAACAAAACCGCATTGTCCCATTGTGTAAAATGGTTTGAGTTGTGTTTGGCAGCTTTTGGTCCCTTTGTTGGTGATTTGTAGGCCCTTAATTTTGCCTTCCATTAATTTGAATGGGGTTCCAAAGTTGGGCAAACTGTTCGCCGATCTATTCGGCCAAAATATGCCCGTTCGGCGATCTGAGCTGATCCCAAACTTCATAAGGTTCGCTCATCTCTAACCACAAGTAGGCACATAGGAAAAAAAATATTTAACTAATCACAACATAAAGCTTTAAAACATTTAAAACATAATACAAATATTATCATCAAAAAGGTTGAACTACAAGTCAAAAGTACATGAGATAAAATTCAAAATGATTTTGAGATCCTTAAAAGCATATTGAACATTGAAAACATATCAATTAAATGGGCTACTGATGAAGTTACCCCACCCCCATCTCTTTCAGTTCTTAAGAGTGTATGTTGTGTATATTTTTATCTATAATTAAGTGATAAAAACTTTTTGTATTTCCACCAGATGCTGTACTGTGAATGGTTACTTCACTCATTAACATTGCAAGCAGCAGGTTCTTAGTTAATCAGTACCAGTGGTGGCAGAGAAGCAGCTGCCGTATAGATGTGAAAATAGTTTACGGTATATTCCATATAATGAACATAGAATGGTATTTATATGCAAAAACTAAAGAATGGCACTTGAAATTATCAAGCATTGGTATTAAATTAAGATGACGCTGTGTTGATGTAATTATTTGCATTGGTGATGATTAATACAATATTTAAATGATAGATTAAATAGTTTATACTAAACTTTGTGTTCCCTCTAGAACATATAAAGTGCATTACGCTTGAAGTATAAAAAAATTACCATGACAAAGGCAAGTTCCAACTATAAAGAACATGTTTGATAAAGGAATTTTCAAAGTAAAATGAAGCAACAGACAGATAAAGAGACTTTCGATTTCATGTATTAACTGTATGTTTTAATTTTTTTTGGTGATGAAGACACAAAGTAATATCAATTCTAACAGTAGTCAACGATTCAGGATCATAGAACCATAGTCAACCATTTTCAGCATAGCTGCTAGACACTTAGAAAATACACGCAGGGAATTTATTACATTTATTTATTTGTGCCCCAGGTTTATGTCCCTAATTATGACTAATGCACCTTTTATTGACCTTATAAATAAGAGAATTGTATCCCCCGACAGGTGAAAATGCAGCTGGTGTCTGTTGAATGCAATAGCCGACACTGTGCTGCATTCGCCGCAATTGGTGCTGGCACCACAAGATGATGCTTTTAATAGTGATAGTATCATCAAGATGGTTAGCAAGAAGAGAAAAATCTGGATAAAAATTTGAGCTGAAATGACAAAAGTTTCAAATCTACAATAGCTCTTCAATCTCATTTGTACATCAATTCAAATGCTGACTTCTCGGTAAAGGAGTAAAGGTACCATCACACTTGGCGACACACCAGTGATCCCGACAGCAATACAACCCAGTAGGGATCGTCGTTGCGTTGCTGTCGGGATTGCTGGTGAGATGTCAAACAGTCAGATCTCACCAGCGACGCAACAACGATCCGGAATGATACAGAGGTTGTTGGGACCCTGTTTCTCAGACCTGTAGTATTGAGGTCGTTGGTCGTTGTCCCTGTCAATCACACCGATGCATGCTGCCCAGCAGGACCCCAACGATCAAAAATGGTCCAGGCGACACTGACACGACCAGCGATCTCACAGAGGGGGCCTGGTCGCTTTTAAGTGTCAAACATAGCGAGATCGCTGGCGAGGTAGCTGTTGCATCACCAAACGTGTGACTTAGCAGCGATCTCACTAGCGATCTCGCTTAGTGTGACTGGGGCTTTACACTGTGAAGATGTAAAGATATTGGATTTATCAGTGTAAGAGCTATATGTATGTATAAATATTTTTGGGGGTAAGGGATAAAATCCTGCTGAAATTCCTTTACAACCCTGCTGCTCTGATCTCATTTACTATAGACTTGTACTGTTTCGGGTCAATATGACCCAACTTATAAAAATGTTGATTTTAGCTACTGTGTTTTATTTGAACACCTATTTCATTATTAAACTGTATGTGAACATGGTTGATCATAAACAAATGAAAATTAAAACTTAATTTTTATTTTTTTTCAGAAAAAGTTACACGGGCTGTTTGCAATTATGTTCGCTTTATAGCATTCTACACACAAATAACAAACATGCTTTAAATTTCTATTACTTTAACATGAAATCTAACTAAATATAACTTTGTGTTAACATATTGTATAAAACAACAAATGAAAAATAATAAACTTCCGTTTTTCTTTTTTATGTAAAAAAAAGGGTGAACAGGTTCATGCAATTTTACATTGAACACAATAATAAAACAAATGTCCTTTACATAGATATTTTGCACACCCAGCATATGTCAGATTTGTTTTATTGTCACAAGAAGATGGACAGAAGTTCCATCTCTTCCTCTTTTGGCTGATGGTTGTGCTGGTGGAGGCTGTGGAGTCTCTTTCTTGAGCTGCTGGACCCTCTTCACAATGGCTGCAGCTCCTTCACATCGGGGGTTTACTTTTCTGACTTCGATATTCGACTTCACTAGGGATTTTCCTAATTCTTCAATAAAAATTCTTCTTTTATGCAGCTTATTTCCGTTCCAATTGGGGTTGATTTCTCTCCATAAAACAAATGTGTTGCATGCCAAAACATCCAGAATGTTGCAAAATATTATCATTGGCCAACGATTAGTTTTGCGTTTGCATGTGTATGTTGATATTGCTTGATCTAGTGTATCAACTGCCTCATTTGTGGCATTGTAATTTAATATCATGTCCAGCTTTCTGTTTTCTCGATTACTTATTGCATTGTCATGGTGCATTGTGGTCATTAGAATTACATGTTTATTTTTTTGGGGAACGTAAGACACAACTGTTGAATCTCCAGAAAGGTAAAAAGTAGAACTATACAAATCTCTTTTATTACTAGACTAGATGGTGGCTCGATTCTAACGCATCGGGTTTTCTAGTATATGTATGTAGTTGACATACTATGACTGACAGAACTTGTTAAGTCAACGTGAGTGAACTACATATATATATGAGTGCTGTGCAGTTTTTTTTTTCTCTTTTGTATCGTGTGGAGTGGCTGGCTCCATTACTGCAATGTGCACCCTCGTTGCCTACAGGTGATCTAGGGTCTAGATGGTGTCCGCCCACTTAGTAGTGGGGTAGGGTGGACAAGGAGGACTTGGGTGTCAGCGATAGGACTCGTCGGACCTGAAGTCACTTTGTCGCAGTCGACGAGCAAGCAGACATTGGCCAATGTGTGTACTAAGAACTTCAGATTTTAAAAAAAAATAAGAATTTTGAGTTTTTTGAAAAAAACGTAAGTTTTTAAATTTTTTCTCATATATATATAGCTTGTCAGCATTTGTACATCATTGGTAGTAGCTGAGTGCTGCAAGGTTTTTTTGTAGTATATTGACCCAGCGTCCCTGCTGGCACCAGTTCAAATTGTCTGTGAGTGCTGTGCAGTTTTTTTTCCTCTTTTTTTTTTTCTCTTTTTTTTTTCTCTTTTATTTTCTCTTTTTTTTTTCTCTTTTATACATATATATATCTATTATATAATCGCGAATCGGAAAAGCGCCCCTCCGCGCGCACTTTCCGATGTCGTCATGTGGATACGAATTTAACATTGGGCGCAAAGCGCCCAATGCTGCGCGAGCAATGGCCGCGAGGCCATTGCGAGTCGCTGGCCCAGGGCGAGCAATGGCCGCGAAGCGGCCATTGCGAGCCGCTGGCCCAAAATCGATCCACAGCCTCGGCTACAACCTTACCGATTTACCACTCAGGTAGCGCGAGCAATGGCCGCGAGGCCATTGCGAGTCGCTGCCTGAGCCGCAACTCGCTCCCCGGGGACCATGGAGCGGAGGCGGCACAGCCGCCTCCGCTCCCCGCTACCCACAACTCGCCCCCCCAATGTCCGCACAGCCTCACCCAAGTCCAAACAGGCCCCCCATGTCCGCATAGCCGCCCCCCCATCTCCGCACAGCCACCCCCATGTCCGCACACCCACCGCCATGTCCGCACAGCCCCCCCCCATGTCCGCGCAGCCACCCCATGTCCGCACAGCCCCCCCATGTCCGCACACCCACCCCCATGTCCGCACAGCCACCCCCATGTCCGTACAGCCCCCCCATGTCCGCACACCCACCCCCATGTCCGCACACCCACCCCGCAACAAAACCACCCCGCCGCACCTAAGGCCCTACCCCCTAAGTCCGCCCCACCCCTACACGCTAAGCCCCGACCACCTAACCCCCGACCCGCAGCATCCTAAGCCCCCGCCGATACCCCCTAAGCCCCGCCGTCTACCCCCTAAGCCACCGCCGCCCCTAAGCCCCTACCCCCTAAGCCCCGCAGCAGCCCCGACCACCTAACCCCCGACCCGCAGCATCCTAAGCCCCCGCCGATACCCCCTAAGCCCCGCCGTCTACCCCCTAAGCCACCGCCGCCCTTAAGCCCCTCTACCCCCTAAGCCCCGCAGCAGCCCCTAAGCCCCTACCCCCTAAGCCCCGTAGCATCCTAGGCCCCCGCCGATACCCCCTAAGCCATGCCGCCTACCCCCTAAGGCACCGCCGCCCCTAAGCCCCTACCCCCTAACCCCCGTAGCATCCTAGGCCCCCGCCGATACCCCCTAAGTCCGCCGCACCCGTACACGCTAAGCCCCGACCACCTAACCCCCGACCCGCAGCATCCTAAGCCCCCGCCGATACCCCCTAAGCCCCGCCATCTACCCCCTGCCCCTCTCGCTAAAGCCCTACACCCTAAGCCCCCGCAGTCCCCTAACCTAACGCCGCTGTCACCTAAGGCCCTACACCCGAAGCCCCCGCCGTCCCCTAACCTAACGTCCCCGTCGATCACTTACATGCCTTCAAGTCATCTGATCGTCCGTCCGATCCACAAGTCCTCCGTCCGGCCAGGCATCCTCTTCCTCCGGCCCCGGGGGTCTTCTCTCTTCTTTCCGCCATCTCCGCTTCTTCGTCCGGCCCCGGGGATCTTCTGTCTTCTTTTCGCAAACTTCCACCTCCGACGTCCTCTTCCTTCTCATTAAGATAGAATGGACGAAAAATCCGCCATTCAATGAGATCTGAGGCCCTCTTCTGATTGGTCGCTGTATACTGCCCTCAGCCAATCAGAAGAGCCCCTCATTTTTTTTATTATTTTTAAATTATTTTTTAATTCTTTTTTTTAATTATTACATTTATTTATTTTTTTAAGTGACACTGAGACACAGTTCTCATTCAGGTCCGCATTTTTTTTTTTTTTTATTATTATTTTTATTTAATTATTTATTATTTTTTAATTATTTTTTTATTATTTTTTAATTATTTTTTAAATTCTTTTTTTTATTATTAAATTTATTTATTTTTTTACTTGCGAGTGAGACACAGTTCTCATTCAGGTCCGCCTTTTTTTTTCCCCATTGACATACATTAGCGGTGTGTCTGCGATTTTATGGCCGGCCACCTGGTTCTATTTGTCGGCCCTAAAATCGCGGACACACCGCTAATGCATGTCTATGGGCAGTCAGCCCGATTTCGGATTGGACGCCGACCAATCAGAATTCGAGCTGACTGCCCATAGACATGCATTAGCGGTGTGTCCGCGATTTTAGGGCCGACAAATAGAACCAGGTGGCCGGCCATAAAATCGCCGACACACCGCTAATGTATGTCAATGGGGAAAAAAAAAAGGCGGACCTGAATGAGAACTGTGTCTCACTCGCAAGTAAAAAAATAAATAAATTTAATAATAAAAAAAAGAATTAAAAAATAATTAAAAAATAATAAAAAAATAATTAAAAAATAATAAATAATTAAATAAAAATAATAATAAAAAAATAAAAAAATGCGGACCTGAATGAGAACTTGTTCAGTTATAATTAACTAAAATATAATAAAAAAATAAAAAATAATATAATTTTAAATAAAATAAAAAAATATATAATAAAAAAAAAAAAAAATAATAAAAAAATAATAAAAAAAATAATAAAATAATAAATAAAAAATAATAATAAAAAAAAAAAACGGACCTGAATGAGAACTGCGTCTCAGTCTGACTTAAAAAAATAAATAAATTTAATAATAAAAAAAATAATTAAAAAATAATAAAAAAATAATAAAAAAATAAATAAAAAATAATAAATAATTCAATAAAAATAATAATAAAAAAATTAAATATATGCTAATTATATCAGCCCTTCCCGCGGACCTGAATGAGAACTGGGTCTCAGCCTAAATAATAAATTTAATAATAAAAAAAATAATTAAAAAATAATTAAAAAATAATAAAAAAATAAATAAAAAATAATAAATAATTCAATAAAAATAATAATAAAAAAAATTAAATATATGCTAATTATATCAGCCCTTCCAGCGGACCTGAATGAGAACTGGGTCTCAGCCTAAATAATAAATTTAATAATAAAAAAAATAATTAAAAAATAATTAAAAAATAATAAAAAAATAAATAAAAAATAATAAATAATTCAATAAAAATAATAATAAAAAAACTAAATATATGCTAATTATATCAGCCCTTCCAGCGGACCTGAATGAGAACTGGGTCTCAGCCTAAATAATAAATTTAATAATAAAAAAAATAATGAAAAAATAATTAAAAAATAATAAAAAAAATAAATAAAAAATAATAAATAATTCAATAAAAATAATAATAAAAAAATTAAATATATGCTAATTATATCAGCCCTTCCAGCGGACCTGAATGAGAACTGGGTCTCAGCCTAAATAATAAATTTAATAATAAAAAAAATAATTAAAAAATAATTAAAAAATAATAAAAAAATAAATAAAAAATAATAAATAATTCAATACAAATAATAATATTAATGCTAATAATAATGTTATTAATGCTATTATTAATGCTAATAATGCAATTATTAATGCTATTAATGCTAATAATAATGCTATTAATAATGTTATTAATGCTATTATTAATGCTAATAATGCTATTATTAATGCTATTTATGCTAATAATAATGCTATTAATGCTATTAATAATGCTATTAATGCTATTATTTATGCTATTAATGCTAATATTTATTCTATTAATGGTATTATTAATGCTATTAATGCTAATAATAATGCTATTAATGCTAATAATAATGCTATTAATGCTATTAATAATGTTATTAATGCTATGAATGCTAATATTTATCCTATGAATGCTATTAATGCTATTAATAATGCTATTCATGCTAATAATATTGCTATTAATGCTCTTTATGCTAATACTAATGCTATTATTGCTATTTTTTATGCTATTAATTCTATTATTTATGCTATTAATGCTATTAATAATGCTATTAATAATGCTATTAATCCTATTAATGCTATTAATAATGCTATTCATGCTATTAATAATACTATTAATGCTATTAATGCTCATAATAATGCTATTAATGCTATTAATAATGTTACTAATGCTATTATTAATGCTAATAATGCTATTATTAATGCTATTAATGCTAATAATAATGCTATTAATGCTATTAATAATGTTATTAATGCTATTATTAATGCTAATAATGCTATTAATAATGCTATTAATGCTATTATTAATGCTAATAATGCTATTATTAATGCTATTCATGCTAATAATAATGCTATTAATGCTATTAATAATGCTATTAATGCTATTATTTATGCTATTAATGCTATTAATGCTAATATTTATCCTATTAATGGTATTATTAATGCTATTAATGCTAATAATAATGCTATTAATGCAATTAATGCTAATAATAATGCTATTAATGCTATTAATAATGTTATTAATGCTATTATTAATGCTAATAATGCTATTATTAATGCTATTAATGCCAATAATAATGCTATCAATAATGCTATTAATGCTAATATTTATCCTATTAATGCTATTAATGCTAATAATAATGCTATTAATGCTATTAATAATGCTATTAATGCTATTATTAATGCTAATAATGCTATTATTAATGCTATTTATGCTAATAATAATGATATTAATGCTATTAATAATGCTATTAATGCTATTATTAATGCTAATAATGCTATTATTAATGCTATTCATGCTAATAATAATGCTATTAATGCTATTAATAATGCTATTAATGCTATTAATTATGCTATTATTGCTATTAATGCTATTTATCCTATTCATGGTATTATTAATGCTATTAATGCTAATAATAATGCTATTAATGCTATTAATGCTAATAATAATGCTATTAATGCTATTAATAATGTTATTAATGCTATTATTAATGCTAATAATGCTATTATTAATGCTATTAATGCCAATAATAATGCTATTAATAATGCTATTAATGCTATTAATGCTAATATTTATCCTATTAATCCTATTAATGCTAATATAATGCTATTAATGCTAATAATAATGCTATTAATGCTATTAATTATGCTATTAATGCTATCAATGCTAATATTTATCCTATTAATGGCATTATTTATGCTATTAATGCTAATAATAATGCTATTAATGCTAATAATAATGCTATTAATGCTATTAATAATGTTATTAATGCTATTATTAATGCTATTAATGCTATTATTAATGCTATTAATGCTAAAAATAATGCTATTAATGCTATTAATAATGCTATTAATACTATTAATTATGCTATTAATGTTATTAATGCTAATATTTATCCTATTAATGCTATTAATATTGCTATTAATGCTAATAATAATGCTATTAATGCTATTAATAATGTTATTAATGCTATTATTAATGCTATTAATGCTAATAATAATGCTATTAATGCTATTATTAATGTTATTAATCCTATTATTAATGCTAATAATGCTATTATTAATGCTATTAATGCTAATAATAATACTATTAATGCTATTAATAATGTTATTAATGCTATTATTAATGCTAATAATGTTATTATTAATGCTATTAATGCTAATAATAATGCTATTAATGCTATTAATAATGTTATTAATGCTCATAATACTGCTAATAATGCTATTAATACTGCTATTACTGCTAATAATAATGCTATGGCTTATATTATTGCTATTGATGATGCGATTATTATTTAAAAATGTTTAAAAAAACAATAAACATATTTTAGATACCCGATGCATTTGCATCAGGCTAACAGCTATAACTACTATAATCAAATTAATGCACGTTCTAGAATCCCGATGCATTTGCATCGGGCTCACAGCTAGTATATATATATATATATAGCAGCGCTATGGTATATGGTGGTACATTACAGCACATGTATAGCAGCACTATGGTATATGGCGGTACATTATAGTACATGTCAGGTAACACTATAGTATATGGTGGTACAGTGTAGCACATGTATAGCAGCACTATAGTATTGGCAGTATATTACAGTATATGTACAGGTGCACTATAGTATATGGTGGTATTTTATAACTGATCAACTGATCGGTCACATGACCGCTAAATGCCGGGGGGGGGCAGGATGGAGCAGGGGGGAGGGGAGTAGGATTGTGTCGGGAAGGCAGGATGGAGTGAGTGGGGCAGGATGGAGCCGGGGGGGGCAGGATGGAGGCGGAGGGGGGGCAGAATGGTGGCGGAGGGGGAGCAGGATGGAGGCGGGGGAGCAAGAACAACGGGGGGCAGGATGGAGGGAGCGGGGCAGAATGGAGGGAGCGGGGTAGAATGCAGGGATCGAGGCAGGATGGAGCGAGCAAGGTAGGATGGAGCGAGCGGGGCAGGATGGAACTGACAACAGTGGCACGTTAGCGCCTGTCACCGGGCTTCAGCGACAGCGGTGCTAACGCACCACCGTCGCCAGGCTGTAAATTGGCTCGTAATTCGAACTTTGAATAGTCTGCGCTCATTGCCTGCCGTCTCCGGCGGGCACCAATGAGCGGCCTCTGTCTGGCGCGCGATTTCTGTGACCGACAGACGCCTTAGACAACTATATAGTGGATACTTTGCAGCAGTTCTGGCTTGTATTTCCTTATAGTACCCAGCATGGTAAATTCTAAAAGTGGGGCGAGACAACGCATAATAGGATCTTATCTCCTTAAAAGCTTAAGGTGTAGTATAATAAAGCTGCACACCTGGAGAAGTTGTGTGACACACAACAAGTATGCACGCCTGTAACCAGCTGCTGCTGCTGCAGGACCCACACTTCCACGATTAACGTGGCAGAAACAGGTATATTTGGACGAAGTGCCACAAGATCCGCGCTGCTAGGTGAAAAACCAGACACTGGAAACCTGGTTACACAGGTGTTCTTTTAATCCGACGCATTTCGGAGCAAGCCTTGCTCCTTCGTCAGGGAAAAACAAGAAATAACAGCAAAAAACTCCCTTATATACAATATATCAACATTCTGCTGAATCATTGTGATCTTAGGCAATGGGGCAGTGCTAGATGATGTAATGTCTTGTTTCAGCCATTGAAATTATTTGTAAACATGTGAAGAGAAAAAAAAAAGTGAATCTTAACCAATGGAAACATGTGAAAAATTGTGATCAGACGTATATATTTTAAAACACTAAATGCCAGTAATCATTATTTTTAGAAGAGAAATGATGAGAATGATACATTTATATAATTTTCAATTCTTTTTTAAATAAATCAGCATTCCATACCGATATGATAATTTGGTGAGTGAACACAAATGACATCAAAAGAAATTGCTGCGATCACTATTGTGAACTCGTCTCATCAAGGTTCTATTTCAGTCTCTGACAATTGAGCTACCAACTGCACCACTTAGGCTGCTTTCACATCAGCGGTAATCACTGATCGCAGCAGTTGCGGTGAAAAAAACGCAACTGCCGCGATTACCGCATAACAGCCGCACTTGCGGTTTACTTGCGGCAAGCCCCATGCAATGTCTATGGGGCTTGCGGTAAGTGTGCGGCAAATGCGGTTTAGGCATTTGTGGCAGATGCGGCCGCGAGAAAACTGTGGCTGACCGCAATTTTTTCGCGGCCGCATCTGCTGCAAGTGCCGAAACCGCAACTGTACCGCACTTGCCGCACCTGCCGCAAGCCCCATAGACATTGCATGGGGCTTGCCGCAAGTGAACCGCAAGTGCGGCCGTTATGCGGTGATGGCGGCAGTTGCTTTTTTTTCACCGCAACTGCCGCGATCAGCGATTAACGCTGATGTGAAAGGGGCCTTAGTTCTCTACTTGGTGAAGATGAGACTAAACTAGATGATTTCCATGAGAACAGGTCTTGTGTTATGTGTGCATGTGTCAAAAAGACATTATTTATATAAATAACAAGCAAAAATCCTTTGATAAAAGTGTGTGGAATAGACAAAAATAGGGGGGGGGGTGGGAAAAAGGAAAAAAAAAAGGGGGAAGGACGAGATCCCATAAATATGAATGTATAAATCCAACGTTAAAAGATTTTTCTTTTTTTTTGTAAAATTAAGTCAGAAAAACTTATGTGCATAAAAAATAAATGAAAATGAAATGAAATAAAATAAAAATGTAGTGTCCAAAATATATAATTATCATCAACCATGATACAAGCGATATTCGATGTCATGTCTTTAAAGACACTGACGCTCTAAAGGTGGAGCACAAACTCAAACTCCTATACCGACCGGGATTTATTAGGATGTATAAATGAGTTTCCCTTGAGCCCTTGTTTTTTATTAACTTATATTTTTCATTGTCTTTTATTTAAACTAATATATGTATATGTGAATAAATTCAGAATTATGTTTACTATTATTAATTTACTGCTGTCATATGAATCATGAAAAATCATTCATTTTTCTTTATCCTATAGGTCATCGGAGAACATTGGAAATCCATGCCATAAGAAAGTGTCTGTGGATGGCTCAAGAAGCCCAATTTTATCATAAATAATCATTATCCATATATGGATTATTAAAAGAAATTAATTTATTATATTTTCTAAAAAATGTCTAGTAAAATATGTCTAATAAAATCATATATTTAATTACTCACTTATGTATTTAATAAATAAATAAACACTAAGACTAAAATTTAAAAAAGTAAAAATATAAAAATGAATAAAACCAGAATCCAATCATTATTAAAACTTTATATAGTAAATATCCCTATTTCAAGATGTTAGAGAATGAAAAAAAATTATTACAGTTATATAACGTGAATTTGCAAGAAAAAAAAAAAAATCACTGAAAATATATTTCTTAATAGTGTATTTACCTGGTATGGTGTGTATTAATAGGAGGAAAATGTAAACCTTAAAACTACAAATATAGGTATTACATGGGTGGGCGAGAACATATAAGCATAGAATGTAATATTATGTGCATTCTAGTAAGAGATCTTTGTGTGGAACCATTACAGAAGAGGTATCTTATAATCTGGGTGAAAAACAATTTAAAGAATGCATAGAAACACATATTTTTTAGAGTAACGAAGATGAAGAAGCCCGCCGGACCCCACCGGATCCGACAGCATCCGGAGCAATCTGGCTTCCACTGGCATGAGACTGCCGGAATTAGAAACGAATCCGACAAATACTCAGATCCGATGGTATCCGGCGCGGACCAACGTCCCCTAGCATGAAGCTCTATGGCACCGGGTCACGCCAGATCCGATATAATCGGATCGGGGAAATGGAAGTCAGGACCCGGAATCACAGCATACAATTATGATGTCAAATGAGATACAGAAAAAAATGAAAAAATAACAAACATTATAAAATCTGTACAGATCTCTGGCATATCAGTGTTCCATCACAGAACACAATTAGATTATGGCATAGACAAACAGTTTAAATATAAATATCACATATAGATTAATCATTATTATATCATTTCAGTTACCAGATTAAGCCCTCTTGGTTTCAACGTATTCAACTTGTGGATTCAATATTTTTCTCTCCTACAAAGAGCTTCAAACCTATTATGGGTGTTTTTAGTGATATGATCAATTGCTGTTATCTTGACCAAACTAAAGTCCCTATTATGTGCCTTATCATAATGGTTAGACACACCGTGTTGCGTAAATCCTTTTTTGATGTTAGATCTATGTTTGTTGATCCTATTGTGAAGTTCTTCTGTGGTACGCCTCACATATTGGTATCCACATGGACATTCTAGCAGATAGATGACAAACTGTGTAGAACAATTAATCTCATATTTAATTGGATATTTTTCTTTTGTAGTTGTTGAACTGAAAACTTGCGTTCTTTAAATTGTTTTTCACCCAGATTATAAGATACCTCTTCTGTAGAAATTCCACACAAAGATTTCTTCCTAGAATGCACATAATATTACATTCTTTGCTTATATGTTCTCGCCCACCGATGTAATACCTATATTTGTAGTTTTAAGGCTTAAATTTTATTCCTATAATACACACCATACCAGGTAAATACACTATTAAGAAATATATTTTCAGTGATTTTTTTTTTTTCTTGTAAATCCATTTTATATAATAATTTTTTTCATTCTCTAACATCTAGAAATAGGGATATTTACTATATAAAGTTTTAATAATGATTGGAATCTGATTTTATTCATTTTTATATTTTTATTTTTTCTAATTTTACTCTTAATATTTATTTATTTATTAAATACATAAGTGAGTAATTAAATATATGATTTTATTAGACATATTTTACTAGACATTTTTTAGAAAACATAATACATTTTTATAAAAATCCATATATGGATAATGATTATTTATATAACAAAATTGGGCTTCTTGAGCCATCCACAGACACTTTCTTATGGCATGGATTTCCGATGTTCTCCGATGACCTATAGGATAAAGAAAAATGAATGATTTTTCATGATTCATATGACAGCAGTAAATAATAGAAAACATAAAATATTCAGAATTCATTCCTATATACATAATTAGTTTATATAAAAGCCAATGAAAAATATAAGTTAACAAAATATCAAGCACTCAAGGGCAACTTATTTATACATCCTAATAAATCCCGGTCGGTATAGGAGTTTGAGTTTGTGCTCCACCTTTAGAGCTTCAGTGTCTTTAAAGACATGAGATTGAATATCGCTTATATCATGGTTGATGATGATTATACATTTTGGACAGTACATTTTTATTTTATTTCATTTTCATTTATTTTTTATGCACATAAGTTTTTCTGACTTAATTTTACACAAAAAAAAAGAAAACTTTTTTAACGTTTGACTTAAGCTGGGGTCACACATGCGGCAGGATTTTGAAATCCTGATCCGGTTTTGAGCTGTAGAAAAGCTTAAAAACCGGATCAGGAACCGCTGCCAATAGGAGCCCATTATAACAACCAGATTGCACTACATGCAATCCGGTTACCGGCTCCGGTTTTGCAGCCTGCGTGAAAAATCATGCAGGCTGCATTTTTCGCAGCGATATTCCTGCCGCAATCTTTTTGTTTTAATGGGCATCTACGGGAGCCCATGCGGCTGCCGCAAGGCATGTGTGAATGCCTGCGCAGCCGGCAGCTTTGTTCATGAAAAAAGGGTTAAATATTAATATTCAATGTGGGAAACATGTCTCCATGGGGTGTCCACCCCCCCTAGAGACATGTTGTCCACACAGGATGGCATGTCAGGGGTTGACTTAACTGTTAACCCCTTAGCCGCTATTGTTGACTTTCATCTATTCTTTCTATTAAAACCCGCCGGCTCCTGCATCAGGACCAGTAGCCTATGCAATTTCCATAAGCATTTTACAGAACAGCATCCTCAATGAGGAGCTGTCTGTGGCACTTATGGAATTTGCGTAGGATATTGGTCCGAACGCAGGAGCCTGCGGCTGCAAATAGAAATTAGAGTTAAAAGTCGACAATAGCGGCTAATGGGTTAACCATAGAATTAACCCCTGACATGCCATCCTGTGTGGACAGCAAGTCTCTACGGGGGGTGGGCACCCCCTGGAGACATGTTGCCCACATGGACTCTTATTATTTACCACTTTTTTCATCCCTGCTGCAGCAGGGATGAGGAAAGGGTTAAATGTTATTAATGGATGTGGGCAACATGTCTGTAGGTAGTGCTCACCCTCACTACAGACATGCTAACCACATAGGTCTGCATAGGAAGGGTTAATGTGCATTAATTCTTTAGTTGCAGCTATTACTGGCTTTTAAATAAACTAAATGTTTGAACGTACTGTATCTGCTGCTCTCCATGGTCCTGAAAGCTTAAACAGTACTTCTATGGTGGTGTTGCAGTCATAGAACTACTGTATAAGCTATCAGCATCATGGAGAGCAGCTTATACAGTACGCAATTACGTACTGTATCTTTTTAGTTTATTTAAAAGCTGGTAATAGCCGCAAGTAAAGAATGAATGCACATTTACCCTTCCTATGCCGACGTATGTGCTCAGCATTCCTGTAGGGAGGGTGAGCGCTACAGTACCTACAGACATGTTGCCCACATCTTCGCAGGGTGTATCTGTGTGTGTGTGATAGGCCCTAAAACAGACCCTGTTCAAATCTGTACTCAATGCTCATCCATGCAATCAGTATATCACATCAGTGAAAATACAACCCTCTCCTAGACAAACATTCAGTCTACACAAGCCTAAGGGTACCTTTAGATGGGCACATATTAGCTTACATCATGACACAGAAATCAAAAAATAGCTTTACAATATGCAATCTAAAGAACAGAATTGAATAATTTGAGAAGAAAAGCATAGCTTATATGCTACATACCTGTAAAGATGTGTATTCACAGCTCAGTGTCCTCTCTCACAGAATCCAGTGTCTTCTCTCTCAGGATTGAAAGTGAAACTACCTGTGTCCTCTTTCACAGAATTGAAAGAGAAATGACTGGATGAGTACTCACTGATAAGAACAGTGAAACCTCCACCCTTATGAATAATGATTTACACAGGAAAAAAAATACATTTTGCAGGCAGAAATAATTAGTTACCTGTTGAACAGTATAAAACGTTATTGGGTCATATTGACCCAAACAGTACAAGTGTAGGAAAAAGTAAACAAAAAAAATAACAACACTCATAGTAAGAACCCCTCAAATGAGGAAAAGTCAATTAATCATAAGTTTCAGATCCGCATAATAAATGATCTGCAGGGGCTCAAATTTCATTTCGGGTCATATGGACCCAAACAGAACAGCAGGGTTAAATAATGGTGTACGCAATAAAATAAAATCCAAATATTCATCATTATTTCAGCCAAGCCCCTTTAAATTCAAGCATAATCAAGGACAATGGATTTCATGATTCGACTGTATGTGTTGTAGATTCTGTTTTAGGAAAACTAGAATATATATATACCGTATATACTCGTGTATAAGACGAGTTTTTCAGCCCAAAAATTGGGCTGAAAAGTCTCCCCCTCGGCTTGTACACGGGTCAATATGGTAGTGGGGGCTGTGTCCGGGGCTAGGGAGGCTGGAGGAGGCGGGGGGAAGCTGCTGAATGAGCGCCCCATCACGTGGGGCCGCTCATTATATATGCACTGCCTCCCCCTGTTAATCAGCGGCAGGGGGAAGCAGTGCATATCTATATATATATCCCCCAAATGCTGGCACTTGCCCCCCTGCTTGTAAGGCCCCCCCGGGTGCTTTTCTTACCATCCCTGGTATTTTAAATCATGCGCGCAGGTCCCTCCGTGCTCCCGTCCTCCGTAGCATCCGGGGTCATGTGACCGGCCGGTCGCATGACGTCATCGCTATGCGACGGCCGGGGACCCAGGATGCAGCTGACGACGGGAGGACGGGAGCACGGAGGGACCTGCGTGCGCGATTTAAAATACCAGGGATGGTAAGAAAAGCACCCGGGGGGGCCTTACAAGCAGGGGGGCAAGTGCCAGCATTTGGGGCTGCCTGTATACACCTCTGGGGCTGCCTGTATACACCTCTGGGGCTGCTGTATACACCACTTCAGGGGCTGCCAGTATATACCACCTCTGGGGCTGCCAGTATATACCACCACTGGGGCTGCCTGTATACACCTCTGGGGCTGCCAGTATATACCACCACTGGGGCTGCCTGTATACACCTCTGGGGCTGCCAGTATATACCACCACTGGGGCTGCCTGTATACACCACTGGGGCTGCCTGCATACACCACCTCTGGGGCTGCCAGTATATACCACCACTGGGGCTGCCTGTATACACCTCTGGGGCTGCCAGTATATACCACCACTGGGGATGCCTGTATACACCACTGGGGCTGCCTGTATACACCACCTCTGGGGCTGCCTGTATATACCACCACTGGGGCTGCCTGTATACACCTCTGGGGCTGCCAGTATATACCACCACTGGGGCTGCCTGTATACACCACCTCTGGGGCTGCCAGTATATACCACCACTGGGGCTGCCTGTATACACCTCTGGGGCTGCCAGAATATACCACCACTGGGGCTGCCTGTATACACCTCTGGGGCTGCCAGTATATACCACCACTGGGGCTGCCTGTACACACCTCTGGGGCTGCCTGTATATACCACCACTGGGGCTGCCTGTATACACCTCTGGGGCTGCCTGTATATACCACCACTGGGGAGGCTGCTGTACACACCACTGGGGAGGCTGCTGTATACACCACTAGGGAGGCTGCTGTATACACTGCTGGGGCCTGTATACACCACTGGGGAGGCTGCTGTATACACCGCTGGGGCCTGTATACACTACTGGGGAGGCTGCTGTATACACCGCTGGGGCCTGTATACACCACTGGGGAGGCTGCTGTATACTACCACTGGGGAGGCTGCTGTATACTACCACTGGGGAGGCTGCTGTATACACTGCTGGGGCCTGTATACACCACTGGGGAGGCTGCTGTACACACCACTGGGGAGGCTGCTGTATACACCACTAGGGAGGCTGCTGTATACACTGCTGGGGCCTGTATACACCACTGGGGAGGCTGCTGTATACACCGCTGGGGCCTGTATACACTACTGGGGAGGCTGCTGTATACACCGCTGGGGCCTGTATACAACACTGGGGAGGCTGCTGTATGCTACCACTGGGGAGGCTGCTGTATACTACCACTGGGGAGGCTGCTGTATACTACCACTGGGGAGGCTGCTGTATACTATGACTAGGGAGGCCTGTATACCTGTGCTGGGGTCCACCCTCGGTTTATACACGAGTCAATAGGTTTTCCCAGGTTTTGGGGGCAAAAGTAGGGGGGTCGGCTTATACACGGGTCGGCTTATACACGAGTATGTACGGTATATATATATAGAAAAGCATTATTAAAACATTTCCCTGTAACATTAGAGTACCTGATGTATTACAGTTCTCAATTGTGAACAAAACAAGGCAGAAAAACAAGTGCCTTAGGGTCTTAACTGGTAAAAATAAAGATAGTATTATCTCCTTACATGGGTTGGTTGGGTGTGATAGATATGTAACAAGCTGCAGTAAATCCGTGGGTGATACACTTTGAAATAGGAGACAAAAAGGAGAAACATGTGGTTCCTCTGCACTGCCATAAATGAACTAAAATTGACTCCAAATAGCTTGGGTCGAAGAATATGGTTTACTAGTGTACACATTTAAAGGGCTTTCCAGTGTCTTCCTCAAGATAAAGCCATTGGCCATTGTTTTTGTCCTGAGGAAGGGGCTGGGTTGTCCTAAAATCATAGACCAAGGCTGCTTATACACGCCACGCTTTTGCCACGCTTTTTTTACGCCACGCTTTTCTCCCAAACGTGCATTGGCATCAGCATTCCCGGCAAAGTGAAAGGACTTTCACTTTTGCTGTTCAGACGTTGCATAATTTAACAATGCGCTTTTGGGTCCGAAAGCGCGTCCGTAAAAGAATTAACTTGTTAATTGTTTGCACAAAAATAAGTGCACTTTCCTCTGCAGACTTCATTATAAGGCATTGGAGTGTACATACACTGCTAAAGTGAAACAAAAGAAAGCAATGGTTTAAAAAAAATAATAATAATAAAAAAATACTCACCTGTCTGCAGAGTTTCCCGGGAAGGTATTCGATCACTGCAAGGACCTGAATCAGCTGACCGGGTGGCAAATCGATCAGCTGATGTCTCACCTGACAGCATCAGATGATCGATTTGCTGCCCAGTCAGCTGATTCAGGTCCTTGCAGGGATCAGACGCCATCCCGGGACACTCTGCGGAGAGGTGAGTATTTAATAATTTTTTTTTTTAAACGATTGCTGTACATACACTGCCAAAGCGAAAGTACTCCTGCCTCCATGTGACATCACTTCCACCTACGTTTTTTTTGGGGAAAAATGTGGCTATAAAGAACGCGGCTTCTGAAAGCAACACTTTATTTACCGGCTCTAAAAACGTGGCCGCAAAACACTGGAAAAAATGTCCACGCAAAAAAGTGGCAAAAGCGCGGTGTATGAACGCAGCCTTATGAAACATAATTCTACCCAAGCTATTTGGAGTCCTTTTCATCCATCGGAGGCAGCACAGATGAGCAGCATTATAATCTTTATGTTCTCAATTTTGAAAACTTACTTGAGTACTTACATGAGTAAGAACAGGTTATTTTCACTATATTCATGTACTGTTTATGAACAATATATAACATTAAAGGCAAGTACAGATGTAGCCCAACTAATTGGGGGGAAGAGCTATCAAAACAACTCTAAAGAATAGGGTTACGGCTGATGGAACGCCATTTTATTTATGTACTGATCAAGTCGAAGACTACACAGCAGAGGGTTTTAAAAAAGTATCTAATGTGATTGTGGTGTGTGACTTAAATTCCAATGGAATAGATTGAAGATATGAGTGAAAATCTCAATTTGTGTATACTAATCCAAAGAATAAAGTGAGGTATAAGGAAGTGTAGTAAGGCTGGCTTCACACTTGCAGATGCATCTGCAGCGTTTTGCAGATGCATCTGCAAGTATCAGCGTGCAGACCGCGGCCCCTATGTTTATAATGGGGCGCACCGCGGTCTGAAAGCACTCATTCATCCTTATATGTGAACCGTCCGCAGGCGGATGCCTTCTTACAGATCACACACTCCCGCCCGCACCATGGACGCGAGATGTCGCGTCCATGGTGCGGGCGGGAGTGTGTGATCTGTAAGCAGGCATCCGCCTGCGGACGGTTCACATATAGGAATGAATGAGTGCTTTCAGACCGCGGTGCGCCCCATTATAAACATAGGGGCCGCGGTCTGCACGCTGATACTTGCAGATGCATCTGCAAAACGCTGCAGATGCATCTGCAAGTGTGAAGGCAGCCTAACTGAATAGTTATTCAGTGTAATTGTGAATTGATTGATCTGTGATATACTGGAGTATCAGCAGCTACCATTTTTTTCCACACAATATAAACAAGATAGTACAGTATTTACCCTTAATTATTAATTTTTTAACTACGGTAAATACATTTCAACCAGTGAGAGCACTTTGGCAGATAAACTACTACTAAACAAATTTTGAATTCAAAGTTTGTGTGTCTCTGATTGCCTTTAATATAAATTGAAGTCAAGATTTTCTTAAATAAAATTTCCATAATACTGAAATATAAGCACAGCTGTTTATCTGTCAAAGGGTCCTGACTGGTTGAAATGTTTTGTAGCTTCAATGCTATAATAATCTAACCAACATGAACACATGCCACTGGAATACAGTGGTGAGTTACAACTTCTTGCCTTTGGGACACATTTTTACCTGAAATTTGTGGACCTATCTTATTTTTAAAAAAGCATGAAAACATGCTTTTTTCACCTGTGATATGAAATATCTCGCACTTTTTTGAATACCTGTTTTATTTACCCACTTTAGATACCATACACCCCACAACCATACTGCATTTTTGTTTTCTTAACTTACATATTAGTTTGCGTGATTAGAGAGGGTCGTCAGCATTTAAAAAAATATATTATAGAAAGTTATTAAAAATAAAAAAAACAATAAAGTTATTAAAAATAGGAAAACAATCTAAAAACTTAAAAAATTGGAGTTTTGCAATTATTTAAATTACAGTATATACTCGTGTATAAGCCGAGTTTTTCAGCCCAAAATTTGGGCTGAAAAGTCTCCCCCTCGGCTTATACATGGGTCTATACGGTAGGCTTCGTGGTGGGGGCTGTGGAGGCTGGAGGAGGCGGGGGGAGGCTGCTGTATGAGTGGCCCCTTCACGTGAGGCCGCTCATTATATATGCACTGCTTCCCCCTGTCAATTAGCGGCAGAGGGAAGCAGTGCATATATGCCCCCCAAATGCTGGCACTCTCCCCCCCTGTAAGGGCCCCCCCCGCTGCTTATATTACCATCCCGGTCTTCTGCTCAGCGGTGCTCCGTCCTCGCTGCTCCCGTCCTGCTACATCCGGGATCTCCGGCCGTCGCAGGCATATGACGTCATCGCGCGACGGCCGGGGATCCCGGATGTAGCAGGACGGGAGCAGCGAGGACGGAGCACCGAGGAGCGGCGATGAGCAGAAGCCCGGGATGGTAAGAGAAGCAGCGGGGGGGGGCCCTTACAAGGGGGGCGAGTGCCAGCATTTGGGGGCTGCTGGGTACCCCCTGGGGGCTGCTGGATACCCCCAGGGGGCTGCTTGGTACCCCCTGGGGGTTTCTGGGTACCGCCGGGGGGCTGCTGGGTACCCCCGGGGGCCTGCTGTATGTACCCCCGGGGGCCTGCTGTTTGTACCCCCGGGGGCCTGCTGTATGTACCCCCGGGGGCCTGCTGTATAAACCCCTGGGGGCCTGCTGTATATACCCCTGGGGGCCTGCTGTATGTACCCCCGGGGGCCTGCTGTATAAACCCCTGGGGGCCTGCTGTATATACCCCTGGGGGCCTGCTGTATGTACCCCTGGGGGCCTGCTGTATGTACCCCCGGGAGCCTGCTGAATAAACCCCCGGGGGCCTGCTGTATATAACCCCTGGGGGCCTGCTGTATGTACCCCTGGGGGCCTGCTGTATGTACCCCCGGGGGCCTGCTGTATATACCCCTGGGGGCCTGCTGTATATACCCCCGGGGGCCTGCTGTATGTACCCCCGGGGGCCTGCTGTATATACCCCTGGAGGCCTGCTGTATATACCCCTGGGGGCCTGCTGTATACCCCTGGGGGCCTGCTGCATACCCCTGGGGGCCTGCTCTATACCACTGGGGGCCTGCTGTATACGATACTACTGGGGCCTGTAGACCACTGGGAGGGCCTGTATACCACACTGCTGGGGGCTGTATACCTCACTGCTGGGGGTTGTATACCTGTGCTGGAGTCCACCCTCGGCTTATACGTGAGTCAATAAGTTTTCCCAGTTTTTGGGGGCAAAAGTAGGGGGGTCGGCTTATACACGGATCGGCTTATACACGAGTATATACGGTAATACATTTAATAATAGTAGGTGCCGCAATAACACTGTTGGTTACAGATGAACGGATTGATCCATGAAGGATCAAGTTCGGGTTAAATTTCCTAAATCATTAGTTTAAATTTACATTAAAGTATCTGGTCTTTTCTAGGGCAGATGCGGGCTGCAATTCACAGCGGGGGCCCAGAAAGCTTGGTCCACCCCGTGCTGAAGATACAATCCCCCAGGTGCCTAGTTGTACCTTTGTTGAAACCAAATATACGGCAAAGCCCCATGTCATTTGTTTTAATAATTTTATGAAATTAATGAAATAATTAAAAAAAGGGTTTCCCTATATTTTTGGATTCCAGACAGGTAAAAATAGGCAGCTGGGGTTTGGAGGCAGCCCGTACCTGCCTGCTGTACTTGGCTGGCATACAAAAATATGGTGAAGCCCCAAGTCATTTTTAAAAAATTATTTCAATGAATAATTTTATAAAAAGGGCTTAACTGTGTTGTGGTTTTGGGGATTTGTTTTTGGGCCAGCAGATTCAGATGAACACATTGAACACAAGGCACCAAAAAAATCATGAAATTCACAGCAGAAACGATCTTGTGGTTTTGGTGCTTTATTTGACCAGGAGATGCAGATGAATACATTGAATACAATACATGCAGTTTTGTGCCAAATGTGCACCAAAAGAGCATGAAATCCATGGCAAAAAACGCATCATGGTTTTGGTGCGCCAATTCTCTTTGACAGTGTCTGTTATTTGCTGTTTGGTCCCTCCGCAGTGAATATCCAGGAAGTTAATGAATACAAGTGGGTGGATGCCGGAAAGTATAATGCTGTTTAATAATTATCTTCTTTCTTTTACAGCCTCCTAGCCCCCATCCCATAACTTTACAGCCTCAGTTCGGGGTTTGGATTCAAGTTTGAGCCACTTTTGGCCCCGAACCCAAACTTTAAAAAAAAAAAGTTTGGGTGTGTTCGCCAAACCTGAACATAGGCGGGTTCGCCCATCACGAATCATCACCACTCAGTGTTTGACTGCTAATTAATGCATTTGAGATGTACATCTGCAGAAACAGCATCTTAGTAGATGTTAATTTTTGCTGCTTGTTTTCACACAATGACAGTTAGCAAATTCAAAGGTAGCTTATGCTAAAAATGAAAGTGAGATCCCTGTGTTTTGAGAACTTCCCATTTTTTAAATAGTAACAAAAATCTTCAAAACCCTGAAATTTATACATAAGTGTGTGAATTATTTGAAATAATTTGTTGCCACTTGAACATACTTGCTTGTAAAGATGAGTCAACTTTCCCCAAACATGTTCGCAAATTTCAAATTCGGCACAAATATTATAGATTTGGGATCGGAAACCAGAAGAGTTTGCTGATAAGTCAGCAAACTCGGCTAAAATTCAGTAAATGATCAGATGAAAAAAAGCATAACTATGTTTGCAGTAATGCATCTGACTGTGTAAGATAGCAGGAAGGACATGTTTGATGATGGGAGGAGGTGTGGAAAGGTCAGAGGAGCAATGGACTTCATTTTTTTTCAGGCACTTTGGCTGGCGGCCTGGAACATCTACTCACAATCAGGGAGTATAAAACATACACAACTTGCAGACATTAGGGCTTGTATCATTGGCTGGTTTGTGTCATTGGCTGCCTAAGTCACATGTCCATCAGGGTATAAGAAGCAGCCATTTTCTATTATTGACATTTTCCGAGTGTTACTGCTATAAACAGTGCTGTTGTCGCTCTGTGCTTCTCCATGCAGCTCCATTCGTGCTACATTAAAAGATAGCTAGCTATTCATTCACTTTTTAGATAGAATAGAAGGGAGAGAAGGACCATCCAGATATAGGTATTTTTTTGCTGAGAGCAAGGGTGATTACTAAATCTGTGTGTGTTTTCAAAGTCTCATTTTTTGCATACAACTGATTGCCAAATATTTGTGGTTCCCCTAAAAGGCTGTTTTTGGCCTCAACTAATTGATTGCCAAATTCTTCTGTTTCTTCTGGAAAAGCCTTTTTTTGGCTTCAATCAATTGATTGCCAAATATTTGTGGTTCCCCTAAAAGGCTGTTTTTGACCTCAACCAAGTGATTACCAAATCTGTGTATTATCCCATAAAAAGGCTTTGCTTTGCTGCAAACTGTCAAAAATTTGTGATCTCCTGAAAAGGCTATGTTTTGCCTCAAACAAGTTATTGTAAAATCCTTCAGTTTTCCCTAAAAAGCCTTTTTTGGCATCAAAAAAATGATTGCCAGATCCTTCTGTTTCACCAAGAAAGGCTTTATTTGGCCTCAAACAAATGATTGGTAAATATTTGTGTTTCCTCTAAAAATATTTTTTTATTTGCCTCCAAAAAACTAATTATCAAATCTTTCTATTTTCAAATAACCTTTAATTGGACCTCAAACAAGGGCTTTCCAAATCTGTGTACATTAAATATGAGTGGTAAATCCTAAGGTCATGGTGGAAAGGGAAATAATCGAGGAGAAAAGATAAATAAGCATCATGGAAGTAGTAATAGGCTTGGTGTTGGAGGTATACGTGCCGTAATTGCTACTGTTAATGTTTCTGAAAGCTGAATTGACCAAACATTGACTCGATGTATCTCAAGCCAAGTGGTAACTTCTATTACTGCATAGCATACTCCAGTCTTTGTTTGCCAGCAGCAGAGCAATATAAGTTGTGGATAAGGCCCAGAAAGAGCATGTCCAAAATCTTTTGAACTTGGATCTGGCGATGGACGAAATTGGGTCTCAGCAGAATTCAAACCCTCATCACCACATATTAACCCATGGAGGTGATTATGAGGATGACAATAAGATACCTGAGGAACGCCCGCACTGTACTGTGCATTCAGGGCAGGAAGAGGAGGATGGTGACTCTCAGGAAAAAGAGTGGCACAACAGAGAGAATGATGAGTATCGAGATCCAACTTGGCAAAATGGTGGCGATCGTTAAAATGGCCAAATCTTATAGAGCTAGGACATGTGACAGACACAGCAAATGATAACCTTGGTTGTGCGAAAAAATGCACTTTGCAGTGTGGGACTGTGATTGGCTAGCAGCCTGAACCGCCCCACTGTACATGCTTTAGGAGAGAAAAAAAAATCAACCTTATTGCTGCAGCTCTGATACAACCCCCCCTGCACACTATACACACAAACTGGATATTAACATTCATTTGCAGTTTTAGGGCTAGGTTTAGGGTTAGGAAGATTAACCTCTTGGTGATCGAATCATTATCGAACATATACTAGAACTGCCGAATTTCAAGCAAATTGTTCTAATTCGGCGAATGACTCGAACACCGCCAAAAACAGCTCGAATTTGAGATTGTTGAACAGTTCGAATCCAACACCGCTCATCTCTAGTTAGGATGTTACATTTATTTCAACCATATTAATACCAACTTTGCATCTATTTGACAGGCATTTCCATTTATCACCTGACAAAAAATACTAGGCTGTCCAAGATTGGCAATCCTCAAAACATGAAAAGAAGAGGAACAAAGCGACCAAGGGGTGTAATGAAATATATATTATAACTTTATTAAGGACGTTCAAAATTTGGTATAAAACAGGGGGAACAAATATACATCATACCACATATGCGGTCTTAAATATCAGGAATATAAATATATAATGGTAACAAACCAAGGTGCAGGTGCATAAAACATCCACATGGAGAATAAATGTCCCATTAAACATATAGTTTATAATCACCATTAGTACACCATACAATGCAAAAATTCATAGGAAAATGAAGATCTATATTTCACAGAAAAAGTTAATTAACCATAGTATCATAGCATCTTATAAGTCATATAAACTCCATATCTCCTAACATCCAAAGAAGGACTAGTAATAAATGGCACAATTGCTCATGCAATTGGAGAGGAGATATATATAGAAGTATATAGAAAGTATATGGAGAGCTATAACTTCTGAGAAATCACTCCTAATCAGCAAGCAAGGAGGTGTTCACATGGAGGTGTTCATATGACCTGTATAACGGCAATAGAAAACCTCTCAGCATATCACAGATATCTAATGCCAGGAAAGTGTATAAATAACCGGCATCCACTGAAAGGTATCCCCAGGGTAGGGACGACCCAGCACCTGTAAACAAGGTGAAGACATTTACCTTATTTAGCCTGAATATAGCCGCGCGCTCCGATGCACATTTCGTTATGATCAACTTCGTCAGGGGGCGTGGCATAGAAGGAGGAAGGGGAGTCTTAAAAACCGGTGCCAACCAACCAGTGCATCCTCAAAACATAACTATAACAGGTAAAAGTCACCTATAAGGGGATTAGTAATCAAAGCTGGTGCCAATAGAGCAAAAAGGTGTTATTTACCATGTATCACTGAAGTAACGTCCTAACACCCACTCAGGGCACCACAAGATCCCCTGGTGTTAATAAAATGAGTGAACTGTTTCTGTTAAATCTGGACCCTCACAATCCTTTCCAACAAGCATCTTCTAGCCAGAACCCAACCTACAGGAGGAGCGACAGCTTTCAGATACAATCCCCTTGATTTTTTCAGACCCTGAAGAGCACTTTAATATTTTTATTTCCCCCCTCATTCTTCATTTGCAGTCCTGTGTTCAATTTTATTGTTCAACCTTAATGAACTTATTTATGTAAACAAAAAATGTTTTTTATTGTACTTGAAAATTCATGAATTTTATTTTGTTTACCTTGCCACAAACACAGCAAGGAATTGGGCTTCATGATTGCATCAGATACATTGAGGCCTTCTTGCTGCATTATCTGCAACATGATGCCCATATGGTTAGAATTCAAATTAGTAATGACTTCAGGGTTGTGACACTATTGGACGTACTCAACTGTGCCTGTTGCACCCCTAGCTGAAACTCCTTCCCTAGGAGTACGCACATGGCAGGGCATTCTGCCTGAATACTGCTTGACAAATGGTGACCCATTATTTAACTAATTAAAAAAATTGGACTTCCCTGTATTTTGATTGCCAGCCAAGGTAAAGCCAGGCAGCTTGGGATGGCAGCCTGTAGCAATACACAAACTTGGACAATGGGAAACTCCACATACTCTGTCAATAAACAATGACTTAGCAAACATGAGATAACCAACAAAAGACCAAAGCCCCCTTCACACCTAGTGAGATCGCTGTTTCATCACAGGTTTTGTGATGCAACAGCGACCTTGCCAGCGATCTCGCTATGTTTGACACGCAGCAGCGACCAGGCCCCCGCTGTGAGATCACCGATTGTGTCAAAATGACCTGGACTATTTTTTGATCGTCGGGCTCCCACTGGCCAGTATGCATCGGTGTGTTTGAATCCGTAACAACGATCTCGTTGGCACCTCAGAATTCAACCACATAGATCTGAGTCATCAGACTAGCTGCTGTGTGACAGGGTCCCAACGACTGCCAAGGTCTTTATGAGGGTCGCCGTATCGTTGCTGCGTCATTCAGTAGATCTGACTGTTTGATATCTTACCAGCGACCACATAGCGACTTTCCAGCGATCCTTACCAGGTCGTATCGTTGCCTGGATCGCTGGAACTTCGCCAAGTGTAACAGGACCCCAATAGTCTGGCCAATTAAGAACATTAACCCCAAAACATGCACTGAGAAAAGCTGTGTCTTCACACAGGGTTTGCACTCAAGATTGGGTCAAGTCTTGACCCAAACCGAGACTTTTAAAAAAGTCTGGCCAGGTCTGCCAAACCCAAACATCAGCAGGTTCAGCTATCACTGCTCTCAAGTCCTCTAACCCATGTTACACTGTGGGCTAAGAAAAATGTTAGACCAGAACAACTTGTTTCAGTTGAATTTTTGGAAGAGATCAGTTAGCTTGGTAGTAGCCCTTTGAGAAAAATCAAATCTCAAGCTAGGGGGCAATGAACTAATGTCACTTCACACATTGAAGCAATGGTTAGCCGAATAAAGCATGATAAGAATAAGACCACAATCACACTTCCATGTTTGAACATGTACTTGAAAAAATTATACTGGTATTATCAGTGTTTTGGATCAGAGCATGGTCTGTATGTCCATTTTTCATTGGTTGAACCTGTTTCTCAGTTTGTACTCCCTTAGAGCTGTTTGCTCTAAAAAAGAGAAACCAGGGGTACCAGTAACAAAGAGTAAGCCCAGCAAGCCACAACCAGCATGTCCTCCTGTCTCACCTCTACCATTGTTGCCCCTTCTTGGGGGGCAAACCTCCGTGACCATTTGTGTTGGTATTGCTGGAGTCTGAGGGCCTACTGAATTGCCTAGCTGTTGGCCATGAGGTCCATTCTGTGGACCTGGTTGTCGGTGGGTGGGTTTTGGGCCGGGGGGGTTTGGTACTGAAGGGGGACCTCATGGGACTCTACCTCTCCTTCTTCTCCTGGATCTACCTCGTCCCTTACCTCTACCTCTGTTGCCACTCCCACCACCTCCAACTCCCTCTTTGTCTGTATCTGGTTCTGTTGAAGAGACAGACTGTCTTTCCCTCACAAATGAATAGGACTGGTTCTCAAAGACCTGCTTGAAGTCCCTCTGAAACTGCAGATGCTTTCTTTGTTTGAGAAAACCTTGATATATCTCCAAAGAATTCTTTAGAGATGGTTCCCGTCTACTAAAATCAGGATCTGACTTCAGTTTAAATATATTTTCTATACCAGTATTCAGATTAGCAGTCGCAGTCTCAAAGATCTTTCTCTTCTCTTGGAGCAAGAAACACATGAGTCTCAATGATGAATTTATGGACTCTTTTTTCCACAGTTCTAAGAACTCAGGATTAACCACTCGTGGGGATGGGCACAGATTGATTCTTAACCCTCGTGGCAAAATCTAATGTTTTAGATAATTTTTGAGGGTCTTTATCTCCCACCAAGATCTCACATACTCCTTGTATTGTCTGTACAGCTCATTGAACTGGACTTTCAGGGACAAAATTCCCTGTGTACCACCCAGAGGGGCACTAGTACAAAATGCCTGATTTGTGTCTTCCACCCAGGACGCTATATCCACTGGTCCTGAAAGGAAGCTGGCCATATCAGAATTTTAACATAAGGTGTGGATAGTCTCAGGGTCTCACCAGCAATTTTGAAAACATATATATCAAACCCAAACCTTATTAGTTAATGCAAACATAGACAACAAACGATTTAAAAACCAAGGGCACAGTGAGAGGAAGAAGGAAGAACCAGGTCCTGCACTCTAGACTCCCTCCTTTGCCCTACCATTCAGCGGGGTCGGCAACCTAATGAGGATCATTGTGGCGCCCCCACTCCTTATCGACTATCCCTCTGCCTGCCCTGGCTTGTCCCTGTAAGGTGTGAGACAGTGCAGGGGATATTACTATTGCTGTGATATAGAGGGCATTAGCAAACATAGGTGCACAGTATACTTAGTGGTTAAAAAGGGGTGGCTCTCCCTGTTATATTGCCCCTGCCTGACAGTGGGGGTCAGCACCCTAAAACATGATATGGCTCCCCACTCGCCGCTGGCTGGTACATTGGCCTGCCCCTACACTATCAACTTCAACCTTTTTAGGGAGCAGTAATGCATGATAATGGGTTTGGAATGAATGGTACTTATCTTGGCAGTTGTTTACAGGTATTGCCACCTCCACTGTATCCGCCTCAGGGGGGACTTCAGCAGAGTAATTTCCAAGCAACGAACAGCATGGTGACTGGTGACTGGATACACAGCAATATGAAGGTCAAACATATCAAAACAAAGTAAAAAGCAAACAAAAAGAAACAGATGCTGAATTTCAATATAAATCAAAGGAGAAAGCTGAAACACAGCAGTAGAAAAAGAAAGAGCTGTACACAGCAGTAACCTCAGAGCACATGTGCTGATCTAGCTACCCAACAGAATTAAAATAATCAACAACTAAGCACAGCATCTGGTAGGTTTAAAACTGCTTCCCAGCAGTCACATGACTTGCTGAGGCAACACCGTCTCCCCACCTTCTGCCCACAGGAGGAGAGGAGGAGAGTGAAGTAGAGGGAACCTCCCATCATCTGACTGTCTCAGCAAATACAACATCCCATTTATGCTGGCAACAGCCAACACCAAGGGACCCGGCATCCCAGGATTACTGAGTGGCACCATTGCCAGGAGCAGCAGTGTCCTCTCGGCAACACCCGGAGTACATCTAGAACCCTGTCAGAGCACTCACTCATGCTAGCGCCACTCCCTTAAGGTGATGACCCACCTCTTGTGGTCCGCAAAGGGCAACAGGTGACTCAACAGGGAGCTGAACACGCCCAGGAGCACAATGGATCCGCTCAAGTGCAGAACCACCAGACCTGATGCATTTTCATGGCCTTATACAGTTCAGATTTCCTGCTGCTATTCTGAAAAGTGACTTACAAGAAAAATGTGCATTTTGACAAGTGCAAATTTTTGAGAAATTCAGGTACTCTTGTAATCCACTCCAATTTACTTGCTCATAAAAAAATTTGAAATTGTTGTTTTATGTTGTGTGGCCAAGTTAGAGAAAGTAAAGTGAATAGACTACAATTCTGGATATAAAGCACAATAGTTGGCAGGTTATTTTATGGCATAAATAACAGGACTGACTTTAGACTGCTGACTACAAAGGTTACTGGGATGGCAGATGAATCACCAATATAAAGAAAAATATGATAAAAGCTTTACTGCACATAAATTATTCATTCTCTATACAAACACTTGTTAAAAATCACACAATATCAGTAACTAGAACAAGAACCATTTTTCACAAAGATCTTTACATGCTAGGCTGTGCTCTATGGATTTGTTGTGCATGAATAATTTTGACATGGCAAAGCCTCGATTCCAACATGTTACCGTACTTTCCTTATCATTCTCATTTCCATGTCTGCTTGCGTTGTTTACTTTAAGAAATTTAGTTTCAAATGTCAAATACAAAAAGAATGAAACATCCCCTTTCTTTATATAAAATGACAATATCAGTAGATCACACTTACAAATCATTTAAGACAATATGCACCCTGTTGATGTTTGGGTTGCAGCGGTGGCTTAATCTCACAAATACTCATGAAAATTAGGAAATTGTTACCGTATATACTCGCGTATAAGCCGAGTTTTTCAGCCCAAAAATTGGGCTGAAAAGTCTCCCCTTGGCTTATACGCGAGTATATACGGTATATTAAAAAAAAAAAATCTCAAGGGGTAGTACACAGCAGCCCCAGGCCCCCCTCACTGTTTGGCGCCCCCACCTCAGGATGCCCCCCCCCCCCCGCACGCAGCGCTGCGCTCATACATTACCAGCCTGTCAGCTGTCATCCTCCGGTGGCGGATCGCGGCTCCCGGCTCCGGCTTCCATCTTCTTCTGTGTCTTCCTGCATGTCACATGACCGGCCGGCGTCGCGATGACGTCATCGCTATGAGCCCCGGTCACAATGCAGGAAGAAGATGGAAGCCGGAGCCGGGAGCCGCGATCCGCCACCGGAGGATGACAGCTGACAGGCTGGTAATGTGTGAGCGCAGCGCTGCGTGCGGGGGGGGGGCATCCTGAGGTGGGGGCGCCAAAAAGTGAGGGGGGCCTGGGGCTGCTGTGTACTACCCCTGGGGCTGCTGTAAATACCCACGGGGCTGCTGTGTACTACCCCTGGGGCTGCTGTATACACCCCTGGGGCTGCTGTATATACCCCTGGGGCTGCTGTGCACTACCCTTGGGGCTGCTGTGTACTACCCCTGGGGCTGCTGTGTACTACCCCTGGGGCTGCTGTGTATTACCCCTGGGGCTGCTGTGTACTACCCCTGGGGCTGCTGTGTATTACCCCTGGGGCTGCTGTGTACTACCCCTGGGGCTGCTGTGTATTACCCTGGGGCTGCTGTGTATTACCCCTGGGGCTGCTGTGTACTACCCCTGGGGCTGCTGTGTATTACCCCTGGGGCTGCTGTGTATTACCCCTGGGGCTGCTGTGTATTACCCCTGGGGCTGCTGTGTACTACCCCTGGGGCTGCTGTGTACTACCCCTGGGGCTGCTGTGTACTACCCCTGGGGCTGCTGTGTACTACCCCTGGGGCTGCTGTGTATTACCCCTGGGGCTGCTGTGTATTACCCCTGGGGCTGCTGTGTACTACCCCTGGGGCTGCTGTGTACTACCCCTGGGGCTGCTGTGTATTACCCCTGGGGCTGCTGTGTACTACCCCTGGGGCTGCTGTGTATTACCCCTGGGGCTGCTGTGTACTACCCCTGGGGCTGCTGTGTATTACCCCTGGGGCTGCTGTGTACTACCCCTGGGGCTGCTGTGTATTACCCCTGGGGCTGCTGTGTATTACCCCTGGGGCTGCTGTGTACTACCCCTGGGGCTGCTGTGTATTACACCTGGGGCTGCTGTATATACCCCTGGGGCTGCTGTGTACTACACCTGGGGCTGCTGTGTACTACCCCTGGGGCTGCTGTGTACTACCCCTGGGGCTGCTGTGTATACCCCTGGGGCTGCTGTGTACACCCCTGGGGCTGCTGCGTACACCCCTGGGGCTGCTGTGTACACCCCTGGGGCTGCTGTGTACACCCCTGGGGCTGCTGTGTATACCCCTGGGGCTGCTGTGTACACCCCTGGGGCTGCTGTGTACACCCCTGGGGCTGCTGTGTATACCCCTGGGGCTGCTGTATATACCTCTGGGGCTGCTGTGTACCACTGGGGCTGCTGTATATACTGCTGGGGCCTGCATACCACTGGGGAGGCTGCTGTATACTACCACTGGGGAGGACTGTATACCACACTGCTGGGGTCTGTATACTTGTGCTAGGGTCCACCCTCGGCTTATACACGAGTCAATAGGTTTTCCCAGGTTTTGGGGGCAAAAGTAGGGGGGTCGGCTTATACACGGGTCGGCTTATACACGAGTATATACGGTAGTTTGATCCCTCATCACGTTTCTGTTCATGAACGATATATTTCTCAATCCTTGGGGGAATTTTTGTTAGCATGTGATGACTGTGCCTATTAAAGCATGTTCTTATGTATTGCTTTAATTTTGACATCTACAGTAAGACAATAATCTTTATCTACACTATTTTCCATGATCCTATTCAGTGGTTCAATGTATATATTAATCACAGGTGAAATGGTTGTTGAATACCAAGTCAATTTTGACATAAGGCCCATAGGAATTTTTCACTTTTGCATTGTTGCATTTAGAGAACAGACTTTTAATTTTCCCGTCTGTATAGCTGCACAAGTTCTTTATTAGTAGAATATTGTATATATTGAATAATTTTGGTGTTAATTTACCTGTTGACTAATTTTTATAAACTCCTGAATAGACATGGAAAAAGAAGCAATATTGCTATAAATTTTGTATTTTATGCATTCACCAGGTGGCATAATTATTTAGTTGCTTTTGGTCTTTGGGTCAGTAGCATAATGGCTTTGCATAGTTATTTTTAACACTTGTGCTTTAAAAAGATAGACAGATAGATACTATAGATAGATAGATAGATAGATAGATAGATAGATAGATAGATAGATAGATAGATAGATAGATAGATATAGATACTGTAGATAGATAGATAGGTAGGTAGATAGATAGATAGATAGATAGATAGAGAAATTGATGCAAAAATAGAAAAAAGGAACAGCACCAACTCAAATTATTAGGTGAAAGCAAAGCCTTAAAACTGTAATATCAAAAGCAATAATGCATAAATAAAAAACAGGCAGCACTAAAAAAAAATTGTAAAAAAAAGCCCATGTGATGCAATAACTGCAATAAACTAGCATTCATCACTAAAAGGAACTGTGGACCACTTCTCTGCTCACACAACATGTTTCTCACCAAAGGTGAGTCTAGACTTTTGATTCTTTCTGATAATAACCTTCCTGTGGTCGCGAGCAATGACGTCATTGCGACCACAGGAAGCCGGAAGACGCGGAATGAAGCCCGGGATCGTGATGTCGGCAGCGGCGGGACAGCGCGACAGGACAGTGATGAGTATGATTTTACTTTACAGGTTTGCCGTGCAAGGGGGGGGGGGGCCCTGGATCTTGATGGGGGGGCCTGTATACCTCTGGGGCTGCTGCTGTATACAGCCCTGGGGCTGCTGCTGTATACAGCCCCGGGGCTGCTGCTGTATACAGCCCTGGGGGCTGCTGCTGTATACAGCCCTGGGGGCTGCTGCTGTATACACCCCTGGGGCTGCTGCTGTATACACCACTGGGGCTGCTGTATATACCTCTGGGGCTGTATATACCTCTGGGCTGCTGTATACTACCTCTGGGGCTGCTGTATACTACCTCTGGGGCTGCTGTATACTACCTCTGGGGCTGCTGTATACTACCTCTGGGGCTGCTGTATAGTACATCTGGGGCTGTATATACCTCTGGGGCTGCTGTATACTACCACTGGGGCTGCTGTATACTACCACTGGGGCTGCTGTATAGTACCACTGGGGCTGTATATACCTCTGGGGCTGCTGTATACTACCACTGGGGCTGCTGTATACTACCACTGGGGCTGCTGTATAGTACCACTGGGGCTGTATATACCTCTGGGGCTGCTGTATACTAACCACTGGGGCTGCTGCTGTATATACCACTGGGGCTGCTGCTGTATATACCACTGGGGCTGCTGCTGTATACTACCACTGGGGCTGCTGTATAGTACCACTGGGGCTGTATATACCTCTGGGGCTGCTGTATACTAACCACTGGGGCTGCTGCTGTATATACCACTGGGGCTGCTGCTGTATACTACCACTGGGGCTGCTGTATATACCTCTGGGGCTGCTGTATACCACACTGCTGGGGGCTGTATACCTGTGCTGGGGTCCACCCTTATACACGAGTCAATAGGTTTTCCCAGGTTTTGGGGGCAAAAGTAGGGGGTCGGCTTATACACGGGTCGGCTTATACACGGGTCGGCTTATACACGAGTATATACGGTACTCAGAATCGCTTGACTCTAGCAAGTCTGAGCCCGGGACTCCCTACTCGTTGCGAGTCTAGCGAGTCCAATGTTAATGAATGGGGAAGCGAGTAATACCGAGTAGTGTGCGATTTACAAATCACAGATGTGTCTCGGAAGCTTCAGCCTGAAGCAATCCTAGTTTTGCCATTGATTTGCATTGGACTCGTTTACTTTGCAAGTAATCGCTGGGAAACTCGCACAGATAAGAGTCCTGTCTGCTCTGTGTGCTGGCTGCCACAGCTCCAGGGTCCTAGAGCCCGCCTGCTGCCTGATGTAGCAGAGTTGAGATTGTTCTCAGTCTGCTCATTCCCTGTGCATAGACATCTATATCTATGCACAGGGATGAGCAGAGAGGACATCGCGTTTTGGACTGCGTCGGACAGAAGAGGATTTTTTTAATTAAAGATGGAGTCCCTAATGGCTTTTATTTTTTTATTTCTAATAAAATTTTTTCTCTGTGTTGTGTTTTTTTTAAAACAATTTAATAGAAATTCATGGCGGTCATGTCTAATATTGGCGTGACCGCCATAAATTTCGGGCTTAGGGCCAGCTGTTAATACAAAGCTGGCCCTAACCTCTTTATTACCCAGCGTGCCACCGCCACCAGGGCCGCTGGAAGAGCGGGGTTCAGCGCCAGAGGATGGCGCTTCAATGAACGCGCCATCTTCTGGGGCGGCTGCGGGCTGCAATTTGCAGCGGGGGGTGCCCAGAAAGCTTGGGCATCCCTGCGCTGCGGATTCCAGCCCCCAGCTGCTTAGCTGTACCTGTCTAGGCATAGAAATTGCGCGGAGTCCCAAGCATTTTTTTTTAATTATTTCATGAAATTCATGAAATAATTAAAAAAAAGGGCTCCCCTATATTCTTGTGTCTGGCCAGGTACAAATAGGCACCTGGGGGTTGGGGGCAGCCCGTCTCTGCCTGCTGGATCCGGCTGGTTCCAGAAATACGGCGAAGCCCATGTAATTTTGTTTCTGAAAAATCAATAAAACAATCCTAAAAAATGGACTGCATCTTTATTAACCCCTCGCCCATGGTCCAGGGGTTAATAAAGATGCAGTCCCTTTTATTTACATTGTTTTATGAATTTGTCAGAAAAAAATTTCACGTGGGCTTCACCGTATTTCTGGAACCAGCCGGATCCAGCAGGCAGCGACGGGCTGCCCCCAACCCCCAGGTGCCTATTTGTACCTGGCCGGACACAAGAATATAGGGGAGCCCTTTTTTTTTAATTATTTCATGAATTTCATGAAATAATAAAAAAAAAATGCGTGGGGCTCCGCGCAATTTCTATGTCTAGCCAGGTACAGCTAAGCAGCTGGGGGCTGGAATCCGCAGCGCAGGGATGCCCAAGCTTTCTGGGCACCCCCCGCTGCAAATTGCAGCCCGCAGCCGCCCCAGAAGATGGCACGTTCATTGAAGCGCCATCCTCTGGCGCTGAACCCCGCTCTTCCAGTGGCCCTGGTGGCGGTGACACGCTGGGTAATAAAGGGGTTAATACCAGCTTTGTTATACAAGCTGGTATTAAGCCCGAGATTCTTAATGTCAGGCCAGGTTTGACCCAGCCACTAAGAATCTCCAATAAAGGGTTATAAAAACACAACACAGAGAAAAATTTTTATTTGAAATAAAAAAAAAAGCGATTAGGGACTCCATCTTTAATTTAAAAAATCCTCTTCCGTCCGACGCAGTCCAAAACGCGATGTCCTCTCTGCTACATCCCCTGTGCATAGATATAGATGTCTATGCACAGGGAATGAGCAGACTGAGAACAATCTCAGCACTGCTACATCATCTCTGTGAGCAAGCGGGCTCTAGGACCCTGGAGCTGCGGCAGCCTGCACAGAGAAGACAGCTGGACTCGGCTCGCAAAGTATCAGCAGTTACTTTGCGAGTTTCCCTGCTATCACTGGCACAGTAGACGAGTCTAATGCAAGACAATGGCAATCCTAGTTTTGTCAGCGTTTGCCATTGATTTGCATTGGACTCGTGCGAGTAAACGCTGGGAAACTCGCAGAGTACCGAGTCCTGCGAGTCCCTTACTACTCGCCGAGTAACGAGTCCTAGCGAGTAGATTCGCCCATCCCTACTACAGATATCACTGGTAAGTCAGTGTATTACCTGTACACTTACAGTATACAGTACACTATACAATATACAGAGAGCTTTTCTTTATGTCACTGTATATACAGGATTACTTGTACACTATACTAACCTGTTCACTGTACAAAACATACAGAACTCCTGTTTATAATGTCACCAGTGATCACTCTACTACCTGTACACTATAAACTATATACAGAGATCCTGTATATAATGTTACCAGTGATCTATATATTACTTGAACACTGGTATATGTCCCTTGTATGTGAAATTATTCTGTCATTATGTGAAGGTAAGAGATACAGAGCTTTTGTGTATAATGTTGCTAGTGAGCATTGTATTACCTGTACACTATATACAGAGCTCCTGTACATAATGCCAACAGCGATCACTCTGTTACCTCTATACTATACACAATATACACAGCTTCTGTGTATAATGTCACCAGTGATCACTGTATTACCTATACACTACATACTATATACACAGCTCCTGTGTATAATATCACCGATAATCACTGTATTTGCCTGTATACTAAACAATATATACACAGCTCCTGTGTATAATGTCACCAGAGATTACTGTATTACCTGTAAAATATATTCTATATACAAAACTTGTGTATAATGGCACCAGTGATCACTGTACTACCTGTACACTCTAAACCAGGGGTGGGCAACTCCAGGCCTCGAGGGCCGCATACAGTCCAAGTTTTCAAGATTTCCTTAGAATTTGACAGTTGGGTATTTAAATAACTGTAAATGACCATCTGTCAAATTCTAAGGAAAACTTTAAAACCTGGACTGTGTGCAGCCCTCGAGGGCTGGAGGTGACCACCCCTGCTCTAAGCTATATACTGAGCTCCTGTATATAATGTTACCAGTGATCTATGCATTACCTGAACACTAGTATGTTTCCCTTGTATGTGAAATTATTCAGTCATTATGTGAAGGTAGGAGATACAGAGCTCATGTGTATGTTGTTGATAGTGAGTATTGTATTACCTGTACACTATATACAGAGCTCCTGTACATAATGCCAATAGAGATCACTCTATTACCTGTATATTATGCACAATGTACACAGATTCTGTGTATAATATCACCAGTGATCACTGTATTACCTATATACTACATACTATATACAAAGTATTCATTGATCTCATGGATACAAGTCCAAAAAAACGCTGTGGGCAGCCGGCTAAGCATTCCACACAGTGAATTCCTAGGCGCATTGCCCCCTGAGAATGTTGAATATGCAAATAGTCTGTGGAGCCTCATTTAGAAGTCTCAACACAGGACTAGCCAGATATCCCTCCAGGGAAGGACCAAGCCATGGGGTGGCTCTTTGAAGAGACCACCATAACCACCATATTAAGTGGCCCTTTGAGTCAATATCCAGCTCTTCACAAGCTTAAGGATATGACAAGGGAATACCAAGGTCAGGTATCCATCCACAGAAAGCTGTTTATGTGTGCTTTGCATGTAAAAATATTCAGTCATTATGTGAAGTTAATCTGGTCAGTGTGTGGTGGTGTTTGTCCCTTGTATTTAGTATTTGTTCCCTATGTGGTGGTAATCGGTGGTATTTTCATTTTATGGCAGTATTGCTCACTTGTATAGAATGTTGCAATATGTAGTCATTATGTATAAATTGTATGTGGTATAAATTGGTAACTATGTGATGGTAATATATTGTTATTATTATTTATTTATATATGCACCATTAATTCCATGGTGCTGTACATGAGAGGGGTTACATACAAAATTATAGATATAATTTACAGGAAACAAATTAGCAATGTCAGACTGGTACAGAGGGGAGAGGACCCTGCCCATGAGGGCTTACATTCTACAGGAAAATGGGGAGGAGACAGTAGGTCAGGGATGCAGCAGCTCAGGTGGTTGAGGTGGCAGCTCGGACATTGCAGGCTGTAAGCTTTCCTGAAGAGATGGGTTTTCACGTTCCGACTAAAGCATCTGAGAATGGTGGATAAGGCATAGAATTCCAGAGGATGGGGGATATTCAGGAGAAATCTTGTAGGCAGTTGTGTGAGGAACGGATATATGACCCGGTCATGGCGTCTCAGTATTTCTCCCTTTTATGGTACTGTTCAGTCACTCTGTGGTGGTGATATATGCTTTGGTCACAGTTTAGCAATATTTATACCTTGTATGTGGTATTTGATCACTATGAGATAGAAATACATAATCTGATCATGATATATTGGTATATCACGCATATTTGGCCTGTGTATGCTGACTAAAGATTAGGTGGAGCAGACAATTGAGGTGACACATGGACAGGAGGTCATCCTTTCCAATTTGAGCATGGTTAATTTAGTAATAGTTTTCAAAACCTGTAGAAAACTCTTTAATACTATTCACCATACTAAGAAGTGTCTGACAGTGACTAGAACAACATGGACTTGACAAGAGGCAATGAGACTGTACACAAAGCTATAGGTAGGTTAGGAAGGGGAAAGTGCTTTTACTTTTAGATTCCATTTCTTGTATTTTGTGGTTAAGTAAAGTGCATACAACTTGTGTTGCTAATAGAATGAATGTTGATTTTTTTTTTTTTTAATGGGTCTGGTTAGCTAGCACGAGCAGGGAACCTGCTGTTAAAAATGTCAGTCCTGCCCGTTACCCGTATTATGGTATAAATTGAAGTCTTTAAACCTTTACTGTATTAAGCTATCTAAAGTCTATGATATTTTGACTGATTAAAAAATGGTGTCAAGTTAGATTGGACATCACAGTATGGCAACATACACAGCATTATATAGAAGTACATGTACTGCATAAGAGCTTTTGGATGCATTAAATCAACACCAAATGCACAATGTATTCACATAACCCCTTCATGACCCGGGAATTTTTCGTTTTACATTTTCGTTTTTTGCTCCCCTACTTCCAAGAGCCATAACTTTTTTATTTTTCCATCAATATAGACATATGATAGCTTGTTTTTTGCAGGATGAGTTGTACTTTTATATGCAATCATTTATTTTACCATATCGTGTACAGGGAAATTGCAAAAAAAATTTAAATTCAGTGAAATTGCAAAAAAAGTGCCATGACACGTTTGTTTTTTGGGTATTTTAGTCGCCATGTTTACTATATGGTAAAACCGATGTGACGGGGTGATGCCTTGGATCGGTACGAGTTCGTAGACACCCAACATGTGTACCTTTACTGGTATCTAGGTGGTGAAAAAAAATTCAGAAGTTTGAAAAAAAACAAAAACTGACTTTCTGCGCTATGTTCTGCGACCCGTAGCGTTCTCATTTTTCAAGATCTGTGGCTGTGTGATGGTTTATTTTTTGTGTCTTGCACTAACGTTTCTAATGATACCATTTTTGGGGGGATCCGCTGTTTTAATCGCTCGTTATTGCATTTTATAGCAATGTTGCGGCCACCAAAAAAACTGAATTTTGGCATTTGGACCATTTTTTCCGTTACAGAGTTCGCGGCTCTCATTAACAGATTTAATAGGATGATAGATCGGGCGATTCTGAACGCTGCGATATCAAATGTGTATTTTTTTTCTTTTTTTAATACTTTTATTGTGATTAGGGGAAAAGGGGGGTGATCTGAACTTTTATATATATTTTTTTTCATACAGGTTTTTAAAAACTTTATTTTCAAACTCATTCTTATTTTTACACTTCCCCAGAGAGAGGCACCCTGCTGCACAGTCCGATCGCTTCTGGGAGATACAGATGAGCTGCAGCTCATCTGTATCTCCCAGAATCGCGGACCTGCTGTGGTTGGCAGTGCCTGCCAACCACAACAGGAAACTGCGCTCTGACAGCATCCGAGGTCTAGTCAGGACCCTGGGCTGTCACGTGAGTGCTGGAGATCCCACGATAGTATCGCGGGATCTCCAGGGCAGGCCACCTTGGATCCCGCTGTCAGTGATTGAGAGGGGGATCCAAGGGGTTAACAGCGCCGATCGGATCCCGGATCTGATCGGTGCTGTTACCCCGACATCTCAGCTGATCACATCAGCTGAGATGTCGGCTGTTTGATGTGAGCGCCACGCCGGAGCTCACATCAAACACCCCTTACCCACTCATGACGTTGTATAACATCATAGGTCGGGAAGGGGATATAAAAATAAAAACAACAGTACATTTTTTGTCTGAAAAATGAAAATTGCAAAAAATCCTTTTTACATGAGTCATAGCATGCATGTAGATTATGGTCGTAAATTACCATGTGAATTTATTTCTAAGGGCATTGAAAGATTAATGGAATAAAGTATGCCAGATACCGTACTTTATTATATATGCAGCCTATAACAATATACGTTATGTTAATATAATGCTTATGATACTAAAATATAAGAATAGATTGTAGAGCTTGAATGAGTCTATAATGTTATTAATTTAATTCTCAATGTATCAAGTATTTTTCAACAATTTAACTATCTTTCGTTTGCCATTCCTTCTCCTAATTTATAGAGAGACAATGTCATTTTATGTCCTAGCCTTGAATGAATTGAGAGACCTAAAATTATAGAAATGAGAAAAATTGTACATTTTCTGAAGGTTAAATACTGGAGAACTAGAGTGCCTGAAAGGTCACCAACTGTGTGCACTGGGGACAAAAAGACAGATAAGATGGAAGGAAACATTTCAAAACAATGTTTCAGAGACAAGTAGCCCTTGCATACCATAAATCGGCCTAGAAGAGACAGAAAAACAAGCAGGGAGATAACACTCGATTTTCTAAGTTCTGTTATATGATATTTGCACAGTTCAATACTTGTCATCAGCAAAAAAAGAACACACTGTACAAAGACATGACCTAGAAAAAAGCCATAATATGATCATTTTTGGAGCAATGTAAAAGTTTAAAAGTAATGTCATTTTCTATTTCTTCTTTTTCCTTCTTTTATTATATTTCCATCTGATGAAAGTATATGTAAACCTTTTCTTGTTATATTACAGTGGTTCTCTTTATAATGCATGTCAATCAGTATTTTCCTTCCCAATATTTGTAATAAATATATTAACATCACACATGTGTACATCACTTTCTGCTGTTAAAATCTGATGATTATACAAAGGTATAAGATGGTGATGGTGGTAACGACTGATTAAAGTGTCTCTTTCAGGTAATTTTTCAATATGATACTAATGGTACCTTCACATGCCGCAATCTCGGCTGGCGATATGAGGCGATCTAACGTGCGCGTGCACATTTTTCATGGTCGCCTCAGATCGCCGATGGCCGTATTACACGCCGCAATCTCACCCTGAAAGAAAGGCGATGTGTCACCCCGGAAATCGCCTCACCCACAGCAGAACCAATCCGGTGGAATTCCCTGACCGCTTCACACGCCAAAATCCCAAAGGCAATGTGGGCGTACATGTTAAGCGCAGCGAAGAGATAGTCGTGCCACAGTGGTTTACACCGCGCCCCATACATGCTCATTGGACAACACAACAGCGTTCCGATTGGTCAGCCTGCTCTTGAATTACGCCATTGCCATTGTGTGGTGCTGGACAGACAGCTCATCAAATATGGCGCAGTGTCAATTTACAGCCGATGGGAACACAGTAGCCCACACCAATCAGTTGACATGAGGCACGGACTACAGCACGCTATGGCACACCTACGGGAATTCATAGACGACGCTGATTCCATCACTATCGCCTGTTCACACGCCACAACACGGAAATATCGCCTACATGATTGAGGCTGACTTCAGAGCAGTACTCAGGAATCAGGTGACAGGCGAGAGGTGATTAATCGCCGCAAAATTCCCCAAACACACGCCGCAAATGTGAGGCAATTTCACAGCGATTGCTCCGGGGCAGCATATCGCCTTTACGATTTTAAGCCGAGATTGCGGCGTGTGAAGGTACCATAACATTACCCTTGAATAGATGCTGGGCAGGCCTTTTAAAAACATTTAAAATCATTATTGTACCCTTTCTAGTTTCCAAGCTATAAGCATTTTTGCACCCTGCAGGCAGCTCCTGCATTAGTCCTGCCCATTACTTTCACAGCTGAATAGTCTGGCTGCTGTATAAGGGTACATTCACACTGTGTGTTTTTAATCTATTATGGCTCATCAATTTTTGTAGCCAAAACCAGGAATGGGACAATTAGAGGAAAAGTATAATAGAAACATGGGCACCACTTCTCTATTTATCACCCACTCCTGGTTTTGGCTACAAAAACTGATGAGAAAAACAGACCAAAAATGCTCAGTGTGAATGTAGCTTAAGTGTTATTAAAATATCCACACCCATCAAAGCTGTTCTGCCCCTCCCCTTTGTGCTCTGTGCTTGGAGGGGATAGGTCTTTTGCATTGTGATCTATCTATTATATAAATGTTGGCTTTCCTGCAGACATGTAATGTCTGTATCTGTTGAGCAAATGATAAAATCTACTATATAATCTCCTAATCGTGTCTGTCTGACGCCGAAATGGTGCGCCAGCTCTAGGGCGTGGGGAGAATGCAAAACAGCCGCATGCTGCGGCCACAATGCAATCAGCGATGCGCGATTTCCCTCACAGACACAGACACCACGCTGTCAGCCTCCTCCTGCCCGCACTTGCCCGCTGGAGCGGGTGCACCCACTTTCGGCCCCCTCTTGCCCGCCGCTGCCACCCACCGCTCCATTCCGCCACCACGCCTGCTCCATTCCCGCAGCCTGCTGCTCCATTCCCTCCCCCTCTCGCTCCATTCCCCCCTTCTCCCTGCCGCTCCATCTCATCCGCACCCGGTGTTTACATCGCTGTTACAGCAGGTAATGAGTGGTCATGTGACAGTCTCTGTACGTCACTTCAGCCCGCCTATCACATGACCGCACATCACCTGCTGTAGCGGCGATGTAAACACCCGGTGCGGGTGAAACTGGAGCGGATGGGAGGGGGGATGGACGTGCGCTGACCACTGGCCCTCCATCCTGTGCAGACCACTGGCCCTCCATCCTGTGCTGACCAATGGCCCTCCATCATGTGCTGACCATTGGCCCTCCATCCTGTGCTGACCACGGGCCGTCCATCCTGCGCTGACCACTGGCCCTCCATCCTGCACTGACCACTGGCCCTCCATTCTCTGCTAACCACTGAGCATCCATCCTCTGCTGACCACTCTGCCTCCATACTGCGCTGACCACTGAGCCTCCATCGTGTGCTGACCACTCTGCCGCCATCCTGCGCTCACCACTCTGCCTCCATCCTATGCTGACCACTGAGCCTCCATCCTGCGCTGACCACTGAGCCTCCATCCTGCACTGACCACTGAGTCTCCATCCTATGCTGACCACTGAGCCTCCATCCTGCACTGACCATGGAGCCTCCATCCTGTGCTGACCACTGAGCCTCCATCCTGTGCTGACCACTGAGCCTCTATCCTGCACTGACCACTGAGCCTATATCCTGCACTGACCACTGAGCCTCCATCCTGCGCTGACCAAAGAGCCTCCATCCTGCAATGACCACTGAGCCTCCAACCTGTGCTGACCACTGAGCCTCCATCTTGTGCTGACCACTGAGCCTCCATCCTGCACTGACCACTGAGCCTCCATCCTGCACTGACCACTGGCCCTCCATCCTGCACTGACCACTCCATCCTGTGCTGACCACTGAGCCTCCATCCTCTGCTGATCACTGAGCCTCCATCCTCTGCTGACCACTGAGCCTCCATCCTCTGCTGACCACTCTGCCTCTATCCTGCGCTGACCACTGAACCTCCTCCATTCTGTGCTGACCACTCTGCCTCCATCCTGCGCTAACCACTGAGCCTCCATCCTGCGCTGACCACTGAGCCTCATTCCTGGGCTGACCACTGAGCCTCCATCCTGCGCTGACCACTGAACCTCCATCCTGTGCTGACCACTGAGCCTCCATCCTGCAAGGACCACTGAGCCTCCATCCTGCACTGACCACTGAGCCTCCATCCTGCACTGACCACTGAGCCTCCATCCCGCGCTGACCACTGAACCTCCATCCTGCGCTGACCACTGAGCCTCCATCCTGCAAGGACCACTGAGCCTCCATCCTACACTGATTACTGAGCCTACATCCTGCGCTGACCACTCTGCCTCCATCCTGCGCTGACAAGTCTGTCTCCATCCTGCACTGACCACTCTGCCTCCATCCTGTGCTGACCACTGAGCCTCTATCCTCTGCTGACCACTGAGACTCCATCCTCTGCTGACCACTGAGACTCCATCCTCTGCTGACCACTAAGACTCCATCCTTTGCTGACCACTGAGCCTCCATCCTCTGCTGACCACTGAGACTCCATCCTCTGCTGACCACTGAGCCTCCATCCTCTGCTGACCACTGAGCCTTCATCCTGCACTTGCCACTCTGCCTCCATCCTGCGTTGACCACTCTGCCTCCATCCTGCACTGACCACTCTGCTTCCATCCTGCGCTGACCATTGAGCCTCCATCCTGCGCTGACCACTGAGCCTCCATCCTCTGCTGACTACTGAGCTTCCATCCTTTGCTGACCACTGAGACACCATCCTGCACTGACCACTGAGACTCCATCCTCTGCTGACCACTGAGCCTCCATCCTGCACTGACCACTGGCCCTCCATCCTGCACTGACCACTCCATCCTGTGCTGACCAGCGAGCCTCCATCCTCTGCTGATCACTGAGCCCCCATCCTCTGCTGACCACTGAGCCTTCATCCTCTGCTGACCACTGAGCCTCCATCCTGCGCTGACCACTGAGCCTCCATCCTGCACTGACCACTGAGCCTCCATCCTGCACTGACCACTGGCTCTCCATCCTGCGCTGACCACTCCATCCTGTGCTGACCAGCGAGCCTCCATCCTCTGCTGATCACTGAGCCTCCATCCTCTGCTGACCACTGAGCCTCCATCCTCTGCTGACCACTCTGCCTCTATCCTGCACTGACCACTGAGCCTCCTCCATTCTGTGCTGACCACTCTGCCTCCATCCTGCGCTAACCACTGAGCCTCCATCCTGCGCTGACCACTGAGCCTCATTCCTGGGCTGACCACTGAGCCTCCATCCTGCGCTGACCACTGAACCTCCATGCTGCGCTGACCACTGAACCTCCATCCTGCGCTGACCACTGAGCCTCCATCCTGCAAGGACCACTGAGCCTCCATCCTGCACTGACCACTGAGCCTCCATCCTGCGCTGACCACTGAACCTCCATCCTGCGCTGACCACTGAGCCTTCATCCTGCAAGGACCACTGAGCCTCCATCCTACGCTGACCACTAAGCCTACATCCTGCGCTGACCACTCTGCCTCCATCCTGCGCTTACAGTCTGTCTCCATCCTGCACTGACCACTCTGCCTCCATCCTGTGCTGACCACTGAGCCTCTATCCTGTGCTGACCACTGAGCCTCCATCCTCTGCTGACCACTGAGACTCCATCCTCTGCTGACCACTGAGACTCCATCCTTGCTGACCACTGAGCCTCCATCCTCTGCTGACCACTGAGACTCCATCCTCTGCTGACCACTGAGCCTCCATCCTCTGCTGACCACTGAGCCTTCATCCTGCACTTGCCACTCTGCCTCCATCCTGCATTGACCACTCTGCCTCCATCCTGCACTGACCACTCTGCTTCCATCCTGCGCTGACCACTCTGCCTCCATCCTGCACTGACCATTGAGCCTCCATCCTGCGCTGACCACTGAGCCTCCATCCTCTGCTGACTACTGAGCTTCCATCTCTGCTGACCACTGAGACACCATCCTGCACTGACCACTGAGACTCCATCCTCTGCACTGGCCCCATCTGATGCCCCATCCTGTGCATGACCACTAGCCTCCATCCCTGTGACACTGAGCCATCCTCTGCTGACCACTGAGCCTCCATCCTCTGCTGACCACTGAGCCTCCATCCTCTGCTGACCACTGAGCCTCCATCCTCTGCTGACCACTGAGCCTCCATCCTCTGCTGACCACTCTTCCTCCATCCTCTGCTGACCATTGAGCCTCCATTCTCTGCTGACCACTGAGCCTCCATCCTCTGCTGACTACTGAGCTTCCATCCTCTGCTGACCACTGAGACACCATCCTGCACTGACCACTGAGACTCCATCCTCTGCTGACCACTGAGCCTCCATCCTGCACTGACCACTCTGCCTCCATCCTGTGCTGACCACTGAGCCTCCATCCTCTGTTGACCACTGAGCCTCCATCCTCTGCTGACCACTGAGCCTCCATCCTCTGCTGACCACTGAGCCTCCATCCTCTGCTGACCACTCTTCCTCCATCCTCTGCTGACCATTGAGCCTCCATTCTCTGCTGACCACTGAGCCTCCATCCTGTGCTGACTACTGGCCCTGCATCATGCGCTGACCACTCTGCCTCCATCCTGCACTGACCAATCTGCCTCCATCCTGCGCTAACCACTCTGCCTCCATCCTGCTCTGACCACTCTGCCTCCATCCTGTGCTGACCACTGGCCCTCCATCCTCTGCTGACCACTGAGGCTCAAACCTCTGCTGACCAGTCTGCCTCCATCCTGCGCTGACCACTCTGCCCCATCCTGTGCTGACCACTGAGCCTCCATCCTGCGCTCACCACTCGACCTCCATCCTGCGCTGACCACTGAGCCACCGCGCAGTGCTAACCACTGGGCCACCATAGAGTGCTAACCACTGAGTCACCGTGTACAGTGCTAACCACTGAGCCACCTTATACAGTGCAAACCACTGAGCCTCCATACAGAGTTAACCACTCTGCCTCCATATAGTGCTAACCACTGAGCCACCATGCTGTGCTAAACACGGAGCCATCATACAGTGCTAACCACTGAGCGACCATATAATGTGCTAAACACTGAGTCACCGCGCAGTGCTAACCACTGAGCCACCATACTGTGCTAACCACTGAGCCACCATATAGTACTAACCACTGAGCCACCGTGCAGTGCTAACCATTGAGCCACCATACAGTGCTAACCATTGAGCCACCATACAGTGCTAACCACTGAGACACCGTACAGTGCTAACCACTGAGCCACCATATAAAGTGCCAATCACTGAGCCATCATAGAGTGCTAATCACTGAGTCCCCCGTATACAGTGCTAGCCACTGAGTTACCATATACAGTGCTAACCATGGAGCCAGATTACTGTTCTAATTATTGAGCCACCATATACAGTGCCAACCACTGAACCACTATAGAGTGCTAACCACTGAGACTTTGTATACAGTGCTAACTACTGAGCCAGCGTATACTGTGCTAGCCACTGAGCCCCAGTATACTCTGCTAACCACTGAGCCGCCGTAAAGTCTGCTAACCACTGAGCCCCCATATACTCTGCTAACCACTGAGCTGACGTATACTCTGCTAAGCACTCTGCTGTTCCCCGGCCCCCTCCTGCCCACACCCGGTCGCTGTCCCCCTGGCCCCCTCCTGCCCGCACCCGCCCGTTCTTCCCCAGCCCCTTCCAGCCTGCACCTGCCCGCTCTTCCCCGATCCCCTCCTGCCCACACCCGGCCGCTCTTACCCGGCCCCCTCCTGCCCGCTGTTCCCCAGCCCCCTCCTGCCCGCACCTGGCCGCTGACCCCCGGCCCCCTCCTCCACCGCTGCACACTGACATCGCTGTACACCAGTACTGCTATAGGTATCTACTATATAATTGTCTACTTCTGTCTGTTTGTCTGTAACGCAAATCATGAATTACTGGCCAGCCGCCCACGACCAATCAACATCTTGGAAAGTCCGCCCGCAAATTGGCGTGGTATTTCAACCACGTTTCGCTGATTGGTTGCACCTGGCGGGTTGCCAGCAATCAGCGATATTGGCGCAGGATTTAAACCCAGCTTTGCTTTGCATTATTTATAAATCTTCATAAATAAACTCCGTACATAGTCTAGAATACCCGATGCATTAGAATCGGGCCACCATATAGTGTTCTTATAATCATATAGAAATATCTCAGACTGCACACACTACGCACATGCCTCATATACACATAATAACATGAAGAGCTTCAGCTAAGGGCAAACATATTCCCCTTCTTTCTACACTGTAATGAGTCACACAACATATCATCAGAGGAGAGGGCAGGACAGTGTATTGATGCATAGGGCGGAGCCCACACATTTTTTTTGCCAGCCAAGGTAAAATTAGGCAGCTGTGGATGGCAGCTTGCAGCTGTCTGCTTTCATTGGGCTAGACATAAAAATACTGAGAATCCCCATGCATTTTTTTTTAATTATTTATTTATTTATTTAACATCTTATCATGGCAGGTTGCTTGCCATACACTAATATGTATGGCAACCAAGCAGAATCACCATCAAGATTGAGGAAATGCAGTCTAATTGTAACAGCCAATCACAGAGACTTTCACAGACTGTGAGCGTCTCTGATTGGCTGTCTGCCTGATAGTGCAGTGAATATGCAACTAATTTAATAGGCGGCACTAGAATTAGCAACTGGTGACTGGTAAGATGTTCCAGCTATTCCTAGCATCTTTCTATCTATACTATCTATCCTGTCTATTCTATTATAACTTTTTCCAGCATGAGAAACAGCATGCTAAAATTGCTATCTCTATGCTGTACGTGTGCTGTCCGTGTGCTATCAGTGTGCTGTGCGATTTAATCGCATCTATTGAATTGCATTGGCGAGTCTTGCATGTTCCTACTTTTTTCATCCAGAATCTCGATAAGGAATAATCAGAAGACAAACTTTCATCTGTTCTGACTCATTTGTTGACATTGGTCAGAGTGCAATGCGATAGTTTCTCGCATTGCACTCATCCGATTTCAGGGCCCGTGTGTCTGAGCCCTCAAAAAAGAGTTTCTGCATTTACTGGTTTTTTAAAGAATTGAAAGAACTTTTCTATTAAAAAAAGATGATTTAATGTTTTACATTGTGTCTAAGTTCCATGACCTATATAAATGCACTGATCCTGAGGCTTATAGGTTTAAGGCTACTTTCACATTACGATTTTGAAGGGAGACGATGCTGTCCGATAAATTCGGACAGCATCGGCTCCCTTCTGATGCCCGAGCCCCCGCCGTCTCCCGCAGGCTCCCCCAGGCTCCCGGTGTCTGCAGAGGTCTTCTACTGCAGTACAGGACCTGCGGTGATGTCACAGTCACGTGACAGCATGTTACACCATGGTAACCTGCGGTCACGTAACAGTGACATCACGGCAGGTCCTGTACTGAAGACATCGGGAGCCTGTGGGAGCCGGCGGGAGACGGCGGGGGCTCAGGCATAGGTGAGCATAAACTTTTTTTTTTTTTTTAACCCCTGCCTTCCAGTTTGGAGCATTTTTACTGTACTGAGCATGCTCAGTACAGTAAAATCGGGTCCGAGGAGACATCAGATGTTTCCTCGGACCCTGCTCCATAGGGCCCCATGATAAATTGATCGGACCAAATTGGATGTGCACTAAATGGCATCTGATTTGGTCCGATCCGATTTTGTCCGATTTTATTTTCGGTTCAAAAATCGGAGCATGCTCCGATTTTTGCACCGATAAAAGAATCGGACAGAATCAGATCGGCCCAAATCGGATGCCATTTAGTGCACATCCAATTTGGTCCGATGCCAATAGGGCTGCATGGGGCCCAAAATCGGTCCAATGCTGTCCGATTTTTATCGGACAGCATCGGATTTAAAAAATCCGTAGTGTGAAGGCAGCCTAACTTGGTCACAAACCTTATTGGAGACTTGTAATATTGTGATAATTTATAGAACAGGGTTTATTATCCCATTTGTAAAAATGTAATGGCTATTTTGTGAACACAGCTGCAACTCATGTTTGTTTGGTTGGATATCTATATCTAGCTCATTAAAGGGAATACAATTTAAAGTGTTATATCTACTTGATAAAAAGAGCTGACTGTGGCTAATTAAGCCTATTTATGCCTATTTTGAGTAAATCCCAACATATAATATTATTTTAGTATGAAAATGAAAAGATACACTAATTGCATAGCTATAAGAATGTATTGCAAGGATATGTGAAATATTGATATTTAAGAAATATAACATAAGGATTCTTAATTATTATTTATAATTTCCTATGGTATCAAATCTTATTTATATAATCGGCAGTTTGGGATTCGGGCATTGTAGCCGAATCCCAAAATGCTATGCGGCACTGAGAGCGAGCGATGGCGCGCATGCGCCATCACGAGCCACCGATTCTGCCCGCTAACGCTGGACAACACATACCCCCACCAATGCCCTCTACACGCACCGGCCGGCCCCCCCCACCGCTCCCGTGCTGCCAGGGCCACAGTTGTGCTCAAAAGTATACATACCCCGGGAGATTTTTTTTTGCTTTCTTGGCTTTTTTTTCAGAGAATATGAATGATGACACAAAACTTTTTTTCCACTATGATATAACCCATCCAATTCATTTTTCTTAGCTTTCTCCTTGTATGAGTTTTCTTCTTTGTCCTTTCTTGACCTATTGATACTGGTTCCCCTCCCCCCTTTCTCCCTCTACCGATTTGTCTTTTTTTTTTTCCCTTTTTATCCCTTTCCATCCCATTTTTTTTCTTCCCATGCATCTTATGCCTTTGGGAATAAAGGGGCAAGCCAAAGTCAAAACTGGACTAAGTTACCACTGCCATACTACCCCATATGACCCCACAAAGGCCGGCACAGAAGGTGGATTTTTTTTTTTTCATAGGCTAATTGGTTGGTGAAAAGGAGGTTACCATGCTGGAAAAAATGAAAACACTAAACTTTTTGTTCTTGCGGGGGGGCGAAGAGGGGTGGAAGGTAGGGACTGAACACCCAGCCTTTAGGCCACTGTTAGGTTTCCTATGCTGTGTTTAACTATTTTTCTGTTCATGTCTGTGCTACACCACAGAGCTGATTCTGTCCGACCAGGACTGGTTCCGCATTACAATGACCACTATTCCCAGGTGACATCCCACCCACTGCTAAATGACCAACATAACCATACTATAACTAGAACATCACACAAGGACCATGGTTAAATTAATATTGTGGAATGTGAAGGGCCTTAGATCCCCAACAAAAGGGCCTAATAATGTACTTAGACATCTCAAGCGGCTAAAAAGTGGCATACTGCTTCTGCAAGAAACTCACCTATCCAAACAGGACTTGTTTCATATGCATAGATTGTGGGTGTGGGGAGTATAAGGATCAGGAGCAGGGGGAGACATGCAGGAGTCATTACCCTCATCCACAAATCATTTGCGCACAAAATCCGGTCATATTAACATGATATACAAGCCCGACATTTACATTTAGTTCTGGAAACACAAGGGGGCACTCTTAGCATTCATAACGTATATGCAGCCAATACCGAACAGGAAGCTTTCTTCCAATCCCTATGGTCCACAAACATGACAGATGGGGATAGTGATTTGTTAAAAGGGTGAAATATGAATAAGGTCATGTCGGTGGAGGAAGATTAGAAGGGAAACAGAAGAGGGAGACAGAGACTGAACGCTCAAGGGAGGGCGACTACCTTAATGGAGGTATCCTCTGATCTTGTGTTAAATGATGTTTGGAGACTACAACACCCGATGGAGAGACAGTTCAGCAACTTCTCACACACTCATGAAACCTGGTCCAAAAGAGAAATATTAATATTACTTTAAAAAATAATAATAAAAAATAAATTATAAAATGTAAAGAAAAAAGAAATATTCCAAAAAATGTTGTAAAAAACTGTTACCCTCTCTAAAACTAATGTTTTAAGGACATTGCAAGGTTCCTGGACTTGACAGCTGCTTCCACATCTTGCCTTGTTTTCAAAATTCACACTTTGCTGATGCCAAAAACACCTGTAAACTCCAGGATACTTAAAAAAAGTAATTTAAAGAACAAAAAAAATTCCACAAGTTGAAAGAATATGGAAGATCCGATGGCTGGGAAATCTCCTAAGGTTTAGTGCTGATCCCAGCTAGCTCATTTTCCAGTGAGTGTTTTTGCCCTAAATAATAAGGGAAAGCTTCAGGGCCACTTTAAATTTTGTACTTTTTAACCAAACAAAGTCGCATTCACCGTTTTTTGTTTTTTTTTTATGGTAATTTGCTAGAGTCTTCAATTGCTAACAGAATCTGCAACATTCATGCCAAATGTCTATTTGGCAAACATGTTAGTAGAAATTTCACTCATCTCTACCCACCATAATGAAAGTCAATGCAAAACTTAAGCATTTTTCTGGAAGACCCTAACATGAGGGTTTGGGAGTCAAAAAATATCGCTGAAATCAATAGAAATAGCACTCAATTGGATTGGGAACGGCATGGAGAAGATGCCTCAACACATCTCTGACTCTTAGGTTGCTCCTGAGAAGAATATTGTCAGAATATTACTCCACTTATATGTTTGTGGACTACTTTGGATTTAGTGAACTATGTTGGACCTTCTTGGCTTTTTTTAAATAAAGTTGTGAACCAGGGCACGAGCCGGGCACTGGTAATATCAGGCTAAAGAGGTCCGTAGCTAATATCAAGGCACTGCTGACTGTTTTACCTTGGCTGATTATCAAAAATAGAAGGACCCCATGTCACTTTTCTGTTAATCATAAAAATCTGTATAATAAGCTCCTCATGGAGCAATTTTATAACATGACGTGGGGTTTTGTAATGGTATGTCTGCTTGTCTATATGTCTATATGTGTATGCAGGTGCATCTCAATATATTAGAACATCATAAAAAAGTTAATTTATTTCAGTAATTCATCATAAAGTGAAGCGCATATATCATATAGAGTCATCAGAAGCAAATTGTTCTATTTTAATTGTTTATTTCTGTTAATGTTGATGATAATGGTTTACAGCCAATGAAAGCCCAAAGCTCATAATCTCAGAAAATTAAGGTAGACCGCATAAAGGTTCTGATAGATAAAATATGACCTAAATAGGTATCAGAGGCTTCACCCTATATGGTTGTGAGAGTCACAACCACTATAAAAGCATATCAACACGTTTCAGGGCTCCCTGGCCCCTTCCTCAGGACAAATCAATATCATATTCCCATGTTTATGGGTGTTTCAGGGGAAATGGATAGTAACCAGAGTTGAAGATAAGCATGTTTAACAACACACTGCAGTTTCAGACTTTTTAGTCTTCCCATCTATTATATAATTGCCGTAGCGACTTCCGTCGCGACCGGCGCTACTTCCTGTGGCTTTGTTCGCGTAGCTCGGAACTTTCTCCAGGACTCTGTCCGTGGCCGCCTAGCGGCCACGCGACTCGCGAAGCATTGCCCGCAAAGCGGGCATTGCGAGCAGTGAACGTGCAAACCACCACCACCACCACCCTATTGCACATGAGTCATCACACATGGCATTTGTACATAAGACATCACATAGTAACAGGAACACTGTCACTCAGTACACACAAGACCTCCATGGATCCACCGGAATATAGGACACTACATCTGGATCAACGGGACCATATCATGACTCACTCAGTCAGTCCCAAAGTCAGCTGTGACCACCTGGCCCTGGAGCCGTACTCGGTCTCTCACACCGCACATCTGACCGCCTGGCCCTTGGACACTGGCTGGCATGCACACATCAGGTGCACTAGCATGGAGCTGGCAGGCTCCCATCACTTACCCACTGGGGACGGATCACTTCCAGCACCTCCTCACATGGCAGTGGTTTGGACTTCTGAATCCCATCGTCCTCTCCTCACTCAGACACCTGGCAGGTTCCTATCCAGCCTGCTCACTCACAGCTGCAACCCAGTGAGTCAATCAGCACATCTTCACTCACACACAGACCTGAGATGTGATTAACCCCCTGTGCACCATTCAGGTTTAGCCCAGCAAAGCACTCATCCCCACAGGTTCAGCCGCTCATTAGGCTTATGAATGTATCGGATCTTCAGCACTCACACTCAGCTGTTTTACTCAGCTCATGAAAACCCTTCAGCTGTTAACCCCCTGTACATCGGACAGGTTTCACACAGCACACACAATCAGGAAAACCGGCCCATGTGAACACAGACCTGCATTGATAACCCTTGTGATGCACCCGGCCAGGGGCCACATCACCACACCTCACTTTCTCCGCACTTCACTCACTTTGTCAGCACACATACACACACACATACTCCGCTATACTTACCACCGGCCCTGCATCACCCGCCTAGATCCTCAGTCAACATGTCGCCGCCCCCGAACTACTCGATCAAATATCGCGTCCAAAAAGTCTCGCCAAACTTCCCGGATGCCATATTGGATCCAGTCGTCCGCGGGCGCCGACATGTCAACTCAGGATCCAGCCGGCAGGGAAGACGCAGGGTCGGTGCTAACTATAGCGAAGTGCCTGTGTGTGTGTGTGTGTGTATGTATGTATGTGTGTGCTGACCACTCTGCCCACAGTGCTGCACTCAGCACTCTGCCCATGCCGCTGGGCTGACAACTCTGCCCACCCACTGTGCTCACCAATCTCACCGCACTCACTGCTAACCACTGAGCCACCGCACTCGCTGCTAACCACTGAGCCACCGCACTCACTGCTAACCACTGAGCCACCCCACTCACTGCTAACCACTGAGCCACCTGTATACACACAATTCATTTCACCCCACTCCCCTAACTATTAGTAAATATACTATTTATGGATTCTAGACTACCCGATTCTTTCGAATCGGCCCGCCATCTATATATATATATGTGATTATATAGGAATTATCAGTATTATGTATGTGATTATGTATAAATTAGTGAGTCGCGCCTATTCTGCAAGGACTCGCAACGGCCGCTTGGCGGCCATTGCGAGTGAGGCTTTGCGAATCAGTGGCGCCGGCAATGCTTCACAGGTCGCGTGGGCGCTGCGTCCATGCCCACAACGACGGAAACAACGCCAAAACTTACGGAAGTGCGTTAGGGAAATTATATATTACATACTGATAATCTATTATATAATTGCCGTAACGACTTCCCTCGCACACGCCACTACCTCCGTGGCTTTGTTCGTGAACGCGCATCGCCCACGCGACTCACTCGCAATGCCCGCGAAGGGGGCCTTGCGAGTCGTTGCAGCAGCCCGAGCAATGCCCTATACACAGATTCTAGAATCCCGATGCAATCGCATCGGGCTCACAGCTAGTATTATATAAACGGTCTAAACATTATTCCTTTTTGCAGAAACTATCCTGCTATTTATAAACAGTAGGGATGGGCGAGTATGCTCGGTGCTACTCATTACTCGCATGGGTATCCCGATACTCGGGATGCTCGGCGAGCACCGAGTACCGCTGAGATGCATGGACTCCTCCATAATAATTATCGATCTGACACAATTACACAGCTCCCTTCAGTGCACACAGTGGGCTGGCACCTTACAGAGAGCAGATTGATTGTTAGGATCCCTCTGTGGGGCCACAGCAAGGTGTTGTATGCTGCGGTGATTTGAAAAAGCCCCCTTTCCCAGAAACACTCATTTTATAACCGGAAGTCTGTGGGCGGAGCCTGTCACTAATTGACTTAGATTGGGCTCGGCGCTCTGGCCGAGTACACGAGTATCTTGGGATGCTCGGCCAGAGCATCGAGCACCCGAGCATTTTAGTACTCGCTCATCTCTAATAAACAGGTGATGAAAATGGAAAAAGCCATAGCATTTTAACATCCATGCAACAGTTATCCCTATTTAGGGGTGTAAAGACCTTTGCACTTTGCTAAATAAAGAAGCAATAGCTTTTTATCAGCCATCCAAAAAATATCCCTAAATAGGAAGACAAAACAGGTGTTTTGTACAGTTTTGAATACAAAGTAAAGTAAATCAGAAGTGATAAAAATGTGGTTCGCAGCTGCTTTGTTAACCACAAAATCATTAGGCAAGCATAAGGTATTTTACAAAAACATTCAAAAATGACCAATTTTTTTTTTGGGAGACAAAAGAGAGACATTATTTTGAATGGAAAGAAAACCTCGCTTTTTGTCATCAAGTCTTTTTGAAAATTAGTTCTATTTTCAAAGCTGTTTCTTGAGGATACAAAAATATGAGTACAGTTCCCAGCATGAATAGCAGTCAGTCACCATAAATGCTTTGGACACCCAGAAGATGTATGGTTGGCATGCCTTTGCAGTGGCTTAGGCACGAGCAGCACTAAACAGAGTTAAGACAAGGCAGGCATGGGGATGCTTGGCAGTTTAGGGGCAGCAATGGCAGCCTTGGCAACATCCGTTCAGTCAAGCATTATGAAACATAGTGGAGAGGCAGGGATTCTGTGGCTGGAGTGACTGCACAGTGGCTGCAGTAGGAATATCATAGAGGAAAGTTTTGTTGGAACAACCAAAGAAATGCTTGGCAGTTTAGGGTCAGCAATAGCAGCTCTGGCAGCTGCCTTAAAGTCAATCAGTAAGGAAAATAGTGGGCAGCCTGAAGGATTTTGGCTAGAGTGGCTGTGCTGTAGCTAAACAGGAGCACCATGGTAGAGAGTTAAAATGTGGTAGGCAAGGAGGTGCTTGGCAGTTTAGGGCCAGCAATTGCAGTCCTGGCAGCAACAACAGTATGGCATAGATGACATGATGGACACTGGTAGATTCCCAGCAGAATGCGGTTCATCATCACTGGTGGCAGCCAAATAGTATAACATTCGATGAGCAGACAGATTATCTGGTCAATTTAATAATTGGCACCAAAGTCTGCATCAATCTATGCCTGACAAATCTCGACAAATAATGTTTTTCATGATTATGGCATGAAAATTGAATAGGGTTTGGAAGTTCGGCAAACTGTTTGTCGACCAATTCGCCGAACATATGCCAATTCGGCGAACCAAACCAAACATGAACTTCAAAAGTTTTGCTCACCTCAGCTCAGGATATCTTCCTGAGAGAGAACACAGTCTAGGTACAACTTAACATGGATGTTGAGACAGTGCATCTGTGTTTGACGTGTACTAGAATAATGCAATGTCAGAAAAAACAATTGACCCAGCATGTTAAAGAAGACCTGTCACCCCCTGGTGCATGGTAAACTAAATGCAGCACTGAATACAGCATGTCTGCTGCATTCAGGGAAGGGGTCCCCCATGTCTCTAGCCCCCTTGTAGGTTTAAAAAAGGCTTTAGAAACATTACAGTTAAGAGGTCATCTGGGTTGGATCTTATTAAGAGCTCCTCACTGCTGGCACAGCCCTCCCTGCCTCCTTCCTGTGTGTTCCGCCTCCTCTTCTGCTCATTCTTCCCTCCTCTTCTGCGTCTGATGTCACAAGGAGCAGGAGCAGAAGAGGAGGGCAGACCTAGAAAAAGAGGAGACAGCAGCAGGCACATAGAGGGGGCAAACACACAAGGAAGAGGCAGAGAGGGCTGTGCCAGCAGCCAGGACCTCTTAATAAGATCCAACCCAGACGAACTCTTAACTGTAAGGTTTCTAAAGTCTTTTTTAAAAGCATATACGGGGCTAGAGACATGGGGGACCCCTTCCCTGAATGCAGCAGACATGCTGCATTCAGTACTGCATTTAGTTTGCCATACACCCACAGGTGACAGGTCCTCTTTAAACTTACTGTAGGTTTTGCTGCTGTTTCTTTGGCAACTTAATGTAGCCCTAAAGCTGGAAAAGGCACAGGGACATTGTGTCTGCAGAAAACATTTACTCAGCAAAATCTTTGTAGACCAAGTAAAGGAGCATATCCTGGTAGTAACTCAATTTGGAATCCCTTTCAGAAGCTGGGAAAATTTAAACCTTTTACTTTTATAATGAGTATATAAAAGCGTGGTTATTCGATAGTCATCACTTTACTTCATACAGTTTGTCATGCCTCTAAACCAGACCGAGTGCCCCGTAGTTTAATTACTGTATGCAAACTGCAACAGTTGGGTGTTTTGGCAGCATCTTAGTAATTTTTACTTTAATGTCTGCCTCATCCCTTGCTTGTGCCAAGTCTGTGTTCACTATTTCCATCTTCTCCTTCTCCTTATCCCCATCTTAACCCCTCCTTCATCCTTAAAACTATGAGCAGGTAAATTGGATAATCAGGGTTCCCAAAAGATTCAGGATGGATTGGAGAGGAAAGAGTTTAGTATGTGGTTTTGATGTACTCAGGTGAAGTTGCACAACAAATCGTATGGTGCAATTTATTCTGTTACTCTTGTTAAAATAAAAAAAATTGAACTCAAAGAACATTTTGTGAAGAAAATGTGTTTTTTTATTTTCACGACTCAACCTTTTAAAATTATGTGAAGCACATGGGGCAAAAGATGCTCTTCACATATTTAAATATGTTCCTTGAGGGGGTCTAGTTTCGAAAGTGACCTGCAAATGTGAGATAAATGCGCATAGGGTCTTTTTTTTAAAGGTTATATCGGTGTAAATTAAGAACTGCTCACCTGATTTAGTTTTGTCACCACACAACCGGTATAGTCGCCTGTAAGATAGCTTATAAGATGGCTACTGCATTGTCGCACCTTCACGATAACCATGAAGACAGGAATGTTGTAATGGGACCAAACGCCAGAATGCCGGCGCTGCTACCAGGAATCACCAGGAAACAGGCATTCCGGCATTTGGTCCCATTACAGCATAGTTTCAAGAGTGGGATGAGTTGTTGGGGTTTCTACTGTTTAGGCACATCAGGGGCTCTCAAAATGCGACATGGTGTCTGCTATAACGTCTAGACAGCCCTGCATTTGAAAAGTCAAATTATGCTCCTTCTCTTCTGAGCTTTGCCATGCACCCAAACCCAAAATAGTTTTCCACAACATATATGTTATCAGTGTGCTTAGAAGAAGTTGCACAACATAATTTAAAGTGTAATTTTTTCTATTACCATTGTGAAAATAAGAAAAAAATGAAACTCGTAGAACATTTTGTGGAGAACATGTGATTTTTTTATTTTCATAACTTAATATTCTAAAATTCTGTGAAGCATCTAGTTCAAGGTGCACACCTTACATTTACATACGTTTCTTAAGGGGTTTAACTTCCCAAATGGAGTCAATTGTGGAGAGTAATGACTGTTTAGGCACATCAGGGGCTCTCCAAATGCAACATGGCGTCCTCTAATGATTCCAGCAAATTTTGAATTTCAAAAGTCAAATGGCGCTCCTCTTCTGAGCCCTGTCATGCACCCAAAAATTTGTTTTTCACCACATATGGGGTATTGACTTACTAAAGAGAAATTTCACAAATTTTGTGGTTCATTTTCTCCTGTTAACCTTGTGAAAATGAAAAATTTGAGGCTAACGTAACAGTTATGAGGAAAAAAGTCCCATTTTTGTTTCTTCATTCCACATTGCTTTAGATCCTGTGAAACACTTAAAAGGTTAATAAACTTCTTGATTGTGGTTTTGAGTAGCTTGATGGATGCAGTTTTTAGAATGGTGTCAATTTTGAGTACCTTCTGTCACAAACACCTCTTAAGGTACCTTTACACGCGGCAACTTTTCTAGGAATTTCACTGGCAACTTACTGGTTGCAGTGAAATCATGGACACATTGTTCCATTTGTACACAGCCACAAGATAGAACAATGTGTTTATGATTTCACTGCAACCAGTAAGTTGCCAGTGAAATTCCTAGAAACGTTGAGCGTGTAAAGGTACCTTTACAGTCACTTCAAATTTGATGTGGTCCCTAGAAAAATGATTTTGCTGGAAAAATGAGAAATTGCTGATGAACTTTTACTTAAACTTTTTTCTTGCTTCCTAACAAAAAAAAATTATGATTCATAAATTGTGCTGAAGTAAAGTGAACATGTGGGAAATGCTATTTACTAACTATTTTGTGTGATATAACCCTCTGGTTTAAGGGCATAAAAATGTCAAAAATTAAAATTGTGTCATTTTGAAGATTTTTGATATTTTTGCAAATATACACAACAAATATCATCCTAAATTTATTACGAACATGAAATACATGAAGTACAGTATGTCACCAAAAAGCATTCTCAGAATCACTGAGATCAGTTTAAATGTTCTAGAGCAGTGATGGCGAACATATGGCACGCGTGCCAGGGAGGGCACGTAGAGCCGTCTCTGCTGGAACGCGGACTCGCCTCTGCACTGATGCATTGAACTGCCGTCACTATGGTACCGGCAGTTCAAAGCTGTTGTATCGGAGTGGAAGAGACATTTCTCCTCCCTCCGACACTCTTTTCTAGCCCGCCTGCCCGCCCGGCATCACATGACCGCAGTGACGTGATCGCGGTCATGAGATGCGCGATTGTGGCCATGTGACGTGATCGGCTTCATGTAACCGCGGGAGAGGAGAGAGCAGCGGTGGAAGCAGGAGTTCTACAGTAGGTGAGTATGATCTTTTTTTTTCTTTCAGGTATGAATCACATCCGGTATGGGACAATACTACAAGAGGGGGCCATACTACAGAAGGGGGCATGATGGGGACATACTACAGGAGGGGGCAATACTACAGGAGGGGGCCATACTACAGAAGGGGGCATGATGGGGACATACTACAGGAGGGGCCATACTACAGAAGGGGGCATGATGGGGACATACTACAGGAGGGAGCCATACTACAGAAGGGGGCATGATGGGGACATACTACAGGAGGGGGCAATACTACAGGAGGGGGCATGATGTGGGCAATATTACAGGAGGGGGCAATACTACAGGAGGGGGCATGATGGGGGCAATACTACAGGTGGGGGCAATACTACAGGAGGGGGCATGATGGGGGCCATACTACAGAAGGGGGCATGATGGGGACATACTACAGGAGGGGGCAATACTACAGGAGGGGGCATGATGGGGACAATGCTACAGGAGGGGGCAATACTACAGGAGGGGGCATGATGGGGGGCAATACTACAGGAGGGGGCATAATGGGGGCAATACTACAGGAGGGGGCATGATGGGAGCAATACTACAGGAGGGGGCAATACAGGAGGGGGTATGATGGGGACAATACTACAGGAGGGGGCATGATGGGGGCAATACTACAGGAGGGGGCTTGATGGGGCAATACTACAAGAGGGGCATGATTGGCAATACTACAGGAGGGGGCATGATGCGGGCAATACTACCAGGAAGGGGCATGAGGGGGACAATACTACCTGGAGGAGGCATGATGGGGCAATAGTACCAGGACGGGGCATGAGGGGCAATAGTACCAGGAGGGGGCATGATGGGGCAATAGTACCAGGAGGGGGCATGATGGGGCAATAGTACCAGGAGGGGACGTGATGGGGCAATAGCACCAGGTTGGGGCATGATGGGGCAATAGTACCAGGAGTGGGCATGATGGAGCAATAGTACCAGGTGGGGGCATGATGGGGCAATAGCACCAGGAGAGGGCATGATGGAACAACACTACCAGGAGGGGGCATGATGGGGCAATACTACCATGATGGGGCATTACTGAAAGATGTGGACATGAAGGGGCATTTCTGTAAGGAGGGGGCAGGATGGGGCAGTACTACAAGGAGTGGACAGGAAGCAGATATAACTGCTAGGAAGGGGCAGGATGAGGCATTAGTACAAGGGGACAAGGATGGGGCTTTACTACAAGATGGGAACATTACTGCAAGACTGGGCACTACTGCAAGGTGACAAGAATGAGGCACATTACTACAAGAAGGGGGCCTAGATGGGGACATAACTACAAGGAGAGGGTCAGGACGGAGCACATAACCTCAAGGAAAGGGACAGGATGAAGCGCATAACTACAAGGAAAAGGACAGGATGAAGCACATAACTACAAGGAGATGGCCAGGATGGAGCACATAACCTCAAGGAAAAGGACAGGATGGAGCACATAACCTCGAGGAAAGGGAAAGGATGGAGTGCATAACTACAAGCAGAGTGTCAGGATGGAGCACATAGCTACAAGGAGAGGGTCAGGATGGAGCACATAACTTCAAGTAAAGGGACAGGATGGCGCACATAGCTACATGAATGGGACCAGGATTTCAGTGTGAAATCTGCTTTCATTCCATGTTAAAATCTATCTCCTATCTATCTAACGTTCTGCATTTTTTTTCCATTCAGATCAATCCACCTGCTGTGTCTGGAAAGGGCAGTAGGAGTGGCTGATCACACACATGAGCTGAATGACCACTGCTGAAGAGAAGAGAAGACTGCAAAGGTAAGTTTAAAAGCAATTAATTGTTAAAATAATATAATTAATTATCAGGGTGTCAGGACAGCAAGCACTTTACTGGGGAGAGAGTTGCGTCTGCGGTTTCTCCCCTGTGCAGCGCTTGTGACGTCCACTCCTGTAATTTAGGTTAAATTGTCCTATTGGCACTTCGCAATAAATAATTAAGTTTTGGGTTGTAGTTTGGGCACTCGGCCCCTGAAAGGTTCGCCATCACTGTTCTAGAGTTATTAAATCATGAAGTGATACTGGTCAGAATTGAAAAAAATGACCTGTTCATGAAGGTAAAAACAAGCTCGGGGGTTAAGGAGTTAAGCTTGGCTGTGGATGAATGATTTTAGAGAAAATATTTGGGTTTTAACAAATACTTAATGGCTTCCAAAAATGGATATTGATCCAAAAGACACGTCAAAATCAACAATAAACTACTTGAAAAGGTGCAAGCCAAAGATTTAACAATGGCCTTCAGAGTCTTCAGATCTGAACATCATTGAAAATATGGCTAGCTCTCAAAAGACCAGGACATGCAAGATGACCCAGGAATCTTACAGAGCTTGAAGACTATTTCAAGAAAGAATGGATGAAAATACCTTAAACAAGAACTGAAAATCTCTTAGCTGAATACAAAACGCTTTTGTAAGCTGTGATACTTGCAAAAAGGGGTGCGACTAGGTACTAACCATGCAGGGTGCCCAAACCTTAGATTTTAAAGATCATATCATCTTCAGCTTGCTTAACTATTCACAATATTAGTAATTGACCAGTGGTGCCCCAACATTGACATGCTACTGTATTTTACTAAATTGCTATCAAAGAGTAATTTAATGTAACAGATTGATATTAGTTAACTTACATATATTGGCATATTGGCAGTCATTGAAAAATTGTGTTTTAATGTTACAAAATAGAAGTATAAACTACTGTATATACCTCAGATTTTCAATATGTCACAGATGCTTCATCAGTCAACCGTACACTTAGCTAAGTAGTATCCTTGACAAATTTGACAGGTTCAATATTTTCACTCTTCTGTAAGAACAAGATAGCATCAAAGTATAAGAATTTTATAAATGCATGCTTTGGGATGTGTTTTCTAAGTTGTTTTGCTTTGCTATTTTTGTCATGTTACTCTATATCTTGTCAGTTTTCTTTTCGGATTATGGTAGTTCTCTCCTCCTTTTCACTTTTATTACGTTTGTAGGCTTGCTGGTTATAGATTAGGCAGCTCAGTTGGGTTTGATTGGAATAAAATTCTTTATACTTTATTAAGCAAATTTGTGGGAAAAAATATAAATTGTTTATCCACAGATCAAATAATAGCCGACAGCTATTACCTGTAAGAACATTTAAGGGCCCCTTTACACGCCGCCACAGGAAGGCAGAAACTGGCAGGCATTGGGGACAATTGTGCCTGTTGCCATCAAATCACTATGAAATGGCGGCGTGTAAATCGGGAAATTCCTTCCTGTGTCCCGCAGTTCCTTAGAATACCTGTTGCTGAGCTGTGCTGAAAAACAGGAAGGCACAATACCTATGGTGGTGGCGTGTAATCGGGGCACAGGCAAGGCATTTGCGTGGCCTACGAGTTCCCTGGGGCGTGCCACAGCGTCATGGATACCACGCCCCATCAGCGAGCATTGGTGGGGGCTACTGTGTAACCATTGGCTGTCCCTACACAGGGCGCCATATTTAAACAGCTGACCATTCTCAATACACATTTGCAATGGCGTCATGTATTAGCCAGCCTTCCTGCGCAGGCTGGCCAATCATGATGCTATTGCGCTGTCCAATCAGCGTACGAGCGTCATGTAATACTCAACTCTGTCACGCCTATGTACTTGCGGCGCGAAATATGTACGCCCATATTCCTTTGTGGTAGCGGCGTGTAAACCAGGGAAGGTATTCAACAGAAATTAAGCCGCAGGAGATGTCGGCACTTCCGGGGAACAAAGATGCCTTCAGTGGAGCACACAGTGGCGGCATGTATATGCGGCATCGGCGATCGGTATCCACCGTTAAAAACGCGCGCGTGCATGTGCGATGTCTACCTGTTGCTACCCGCAGTGGCGGCGTGTAAAGGTACCTTAAGGGAAATCAGATAAAACTGCTGCCCGACACCTTTGGAAGCAAAAGGATTAACCGTGCTACAGTTCAATAACTCTATCTTCTCTCACAGGTCACAGGACATCAGGATAGAGTTGGGTTGGAACACCCTCATGGTTTAGATAATTAGCCAATCCCAATTAAAACAAGGTGTATGGCTAGCTTTTTTATTAGTTATGATAGGAAGGAAAGAACATAGGATTTCTTTGATTTTTTTCATTTTGATCTATATTTTGATACTCTGATCAAGATGAAGTGCTTTGCAGGCATCCTTCTTCCTGCTGCCACTAAGCAGAGAGAACATATAGTACCTCTAGCTGCCCTACCCCCCTGTTTTCTCAATCATTTTTGTACAGCAGCTTGTTCTTTTCTGTGACAACTAGTGATGAACAAGCACTAAAAGTCTCAAATGCTTGATACTTAAATCAAAAAGGTAGGATTCTGCATCATCATCAGCTTTTTCTGGCATCCAATTATCTACTATTTTTGCATACAGCTAGCCCTCCCCTTCTTCTTATCTGCCAGTACATTTACATGACTGAATATAGTATATTTAGTATGAATTTATATGTGTATTTCTGTGTATTATAGCAAGATAATTCAGTAATATACCTCTTAGTCAGTAATTGGCTCCCCTCTATATCCACTTTTTTAACTATGTAGGGAAACTAAGGGGGAGAGAAGGTGAACTGACATGGAGCATGGGCACCAAAAACAGGGTGCATAAATCTTTGCTGTTCAGTAGGGGTGTTTTTCTAGGAGTCAGAAGTAGAAATATCTAATTTGATATTTAAACCAGGCTGTTTATATTTTTTTGTTTTTTCTTCACTTGGCAGTTTTTGTGGTGTGGTTAACAATTTTAATTGTATCTTAAAACATTAGTTTTTAAGGGATATTCATTTCTTGACAATACAAGAACTGCCAAAAATTAAAAGGAAGAGGTACTCGGATACACTCTGCATTAAACTTAAAGGAGGGCCTCATACACATTATGTTAAAATTGTTATATAATGAAACTCCTGGACACTTAAAGCCTGTGCACTTGAAGGAAGGGCTCCAATATACCCTGAAGGATACAAAGAAGAAGGCCTCAGAAATTATTTTCTCCACTTTTAAGAAGTTGAACTCTTAGATTGGGAAAGCCTATGAACTAAGTTCAAAGGCTGTAAAAAATTAGAACAAGGACTCCAATATACCCTGGAAGAGATGTAAAGGAGGGCCTCATAAAACAAATGTTTTCCTATTATTAAGGAGTGGTACTCCTAGACCAGTAAAATCCTATGCACTATGTGCAAAGGTTGCCAAAAATTAGAAAGAGAGAAAGACTTCATGATACCCTGGAAGAAAAATAGAGGAGGGCCTCAGAAAAGTTCTTTTTTTTCCTGTTATTAAGGAGTGGAACTCTGAGACTAGTAAAACCTTTGCAATTTTTGCAGGTGCTACCAAAAATTAGAATAAAGGACTACAATACACCCTAGAAGACATGAAGAGGACTATCTCATAAAACATGTTTTTACCATTATTAAGGAGAGGAGCTCCAAGACCAGTATAGCCTATGCACTATGTGCAAAAGGCGACCAAACATTAGATAGAGGGACTCCAATACAGCCTGGAAGACAAATAGTGGAGGGCCTCAGCAAAGATTTTTCCAATTGTTAAGGAATGAGATTTTTAGGTTAGTAAAGCCTATGCGCAAGGTGCAAAGGCTACAAAAATTAGGAGGGACTCTAATGCACTGTAGAAAACATGTAGAAAGTGAGGGCGGGAAAGGGTGCAAGAGTGTACACCAGCAAAAAAGGAACTTTAGTTTTGTTTTCTGCTGCTTTCAACTGGTGGGGTTGACACGTCTGGGCCAATCCAGGCATTGTTCATTTTGATAAGAGTCAGCTTGTCAGCATTTTCATTTGACCGACAGATGCGCCTGAGTTAATATTTCCCGGGTGGCACTAAAAACCTGCTGTAACAAAACTTTAACAGCAGGATAGACCAGCACTTCCAAGGTGAAGAGAGACAGTTTATCCTATTTCTCCAGCTTGGATACCCAATTGTTGCATGGCACAAATGAATCATAGAGAGTGGTGCTTCGGTTGGCTAGGCGCTGCTTTAACATCTTCCAAAACCTTTTCTTTCTTGTCACACTACACCACACACCAGGGTCTAGGCACTGTAAGGGTCTAATGAAACTATCCCAAACCTGTGAGAGTGATCCCCTGCCTCTGTTGAAAGTGCTGTGTGTCTTCCTCGTCTCTCCTCCTTGGTTGTCAAAGGAATTGCAACCTCTGCTTTCAACTTTTAAAATGGAAATTTTTGTATTAATTGTTCAACTAGGCCCTTCTGGTATTGCACCATTTGAACATTTTACTCTCTGCCGCATGTAGGAAACATAGAAAGTTCTCTTTGTAGCATGGGTTGAAAAGGGATAATACCAAGTAATCAGTGTTGACTACTGATGAGTGAACCCAAACTGTAAAATTCAGGGTTCTTCTAAATACCTTGTGTTGGTGCTGAACGCTGAAAATGGACTTTCTAATGTACATCCAGTTTGTGTTCAGTTTGTCATCCATATAAAGCTTGTTGAAAGGCCGCAGATTAGTCAACCAGAATGATTTTCTGGTGTGAGCTCTTTCAGCTCCATTACAGCATTTTCAAGTATTGGCATGGCTGTGATTGGCCAGTGCATGACTGTAAAAAAAATTGACATGGGATCCCGCTTTATTTTGATAATAATTACAGGAAAAGCAACTGCCTCAGGCTACTACCTACAGTGGTTTGATTTACCGTGGCTGTTTATCACAAATAGAAAGGGATCCGGCAGCAGGTTTGTAAGGAATAAGCAATATTCCAATAGCAGCCATATTGTTCAGATGCTATCATATTTCACTCCAATGAGATAGCATAGCATTTGACCTGAGGCTAGTCATCTCCTGGAAGTGGAATATGTTAATGAACCAAATGGCCACACACTAGAGCTTCTATGAAATGGAGATTAGATGACAATTAAATTTTCCTGTCATTATCCAAAAAGGAAGACCACCTGGAGATTTCCCAGCTAGGTGTGAGAATGAATTTCATTCTATCTGCAGACCCAATCGAAGAGTTAATTACTGCCTAGACTGAGAGGCTCAAGAGTATAACCCTTAATATATCATGAGTCTCCTATACAAATGTTAAGCATAAATATTGCATCCAGGAATTCAGTAGATCCTAGCACATATTTTATATAAGTATGGGACCTGTGTAGGTACCCTGTGGGGTACCAGCAGAGTAGTGATGTGTCATATCATTGCAAAGCTAAAATCATAACTGAAAATATGAGAGCATTGTCTTCCACCTATGATATTCCCAGGCAAAGGTATGGCCAATAATAACTTTTGTATAGCTCATATGTCAACTCAGGGGGGTGGGAGCTATAGGACATCCCAGAGGCAGGTGATGGGTGTGAGATGGGAAAGCCTCTTACAGTATAAAAATGTCCCATCTCTTCTCCATATTGGTATTCGACTGAAGGACATAATTTCATCACAGCCAGCGTATACCCTGTAACCGGGTGGCTCCATATGGTCCCTTATGGAGCCATCAACTCTAAGGTAACTGATCACATCTGTCTATATTTCTGTGTGTATTTATTTTAACTTTTATTTGCATAATTGACTAACATTTGTAATATCTTTCCAATACCTGTACATATTAATCTAAATTCTAATATTACTCTAGTGTACCAATAGGGTGATTAAATATATAACTTCCACATCGGTGTCCTCGATTAACTCTAAATGGGTTGGTTTCTTACCCAATATAAGCCTGTTCACAGACCGGACTTAAATTAAACGAGGAACTGGTGGCAGCAATTAGTGCTTGGGTTTTCCATGGTCTCCGCACAGTGATGGGGTGGTGGTTATTATATATGCTTTGGCCTGGCACTGGAAAGCATATTCCACACTCACTGAGGGGTGCCTTGATAAACCAGCACTGACAGGGCAGCTGCGGTCCTTCTTTTATCCTCAGGCAATACACTGACTAGCCTGAGTTTAACAAGAGGCACTGTAGAGCTGCCAGGTTCGGTGGCCGATTATCCACATAGGTTCAACTGAGTTCACTGAGGGCAACACAGATCCCTCAGTGTAAACTCCAGTGACCTGACTGCCAGATTGTTTGCCTGCTGTTGCACCGTGTCCCACAATCTGGCAATCAGGCAGGGGGTTCAACTAAGTTGATAACTGGAGGATCCCATGGTGGGAGCTTAGTTAAAACTGCTGCCAAATACCAGTATTGATGTGCCACAATATCCAGCAATCTGGCAATCTAGCAGCAGGTTCAACTGAGTTCACTACCGACAGCGGGGAAGCCCTCATCATGACTTCTACCTGACAAGAGTCCTGGGCAGCTGACAGTGTATCTAAAAGCTACAGCGAGTAGTCGTATTTTCCGTCACTGCAGCTTCTGGATGTAGAAGGATCAAGATCATTGTATGTATTCTTTAAACCTATGGGGGAGTATGGGGGGATAATAAGGGGGTGAAAGAGGGGTGAATGTTTTTATGTCAAATAAAGGGTTTTTGCTGTTAGTTTTTTTTGTTTTGATGTACAGGGTATTAATGGGGGTGTCACATTGACCCCTTTCCATTACTAACCTAGGGCTCGATGGCAGTTGTGATTTTTAACAAATCACAGCTGTAATCAATTCCATATACAGTTGTGCTCAAACGTTTACATAACTTGGCAGATTTTTGGTTTCTTGGCCTTTTTTCAGAGAATATTAATGATAACACAAAAACTTTTTTTCCATTCATGGTTAGTGGCTGATTGAAGCCATGTATTGTCAAACTACTGTGTTTTCTCTTTTTATATCGTATTGACAACCACAAACATTCAAATGACCCTGATCAAAAGTTGATATACCCTGGTGATTTTGGCCTAATAACATGCACAGGTTGGCACAAATGGGTTTGATTGGCTAATAAAGGTAACATCCTCACCTGTGTCCTCTTTGCTTGTAATCAGTGGGTGCATAAAATTATTGCATCTTTCATCCAGCCACTGACGTTTCTGGGTTGTGAGAAAGCAAAAGAATTGTCAAAAGATCTACGGGAAAAGACTGTATAAAACATGAAAGGCATACAATAAGTTATCCAAGGAATTGATAATGCCAGTCAGCAGTCTTCAAACATTGATTAAAAAATGGAAAATAGGGGCTCTACAAAACCAAACCACGATCAGGTAGACCAACAAAAAGTTCAGCCACAACTGCCAGGAAAATTGTTCGGGATGTAAGGAACACCCCACAAATAACATCAGCTGAAATACAGGACTCACTAAGAATTAGCAGTGCGGCTGTTTCAAGATGCACAATAAAGAAGCACGTGATGCAAAATGGGCTGTATGGTCAAGTCGCAAAAAGAAAGCCATTACTGCACAAATGCCACAAAGTATCTCTACTCCAATATGCCACACAGCAGAGATAAGCCTCCAAACTTCTAGAATAAGGTAATTTGGAGTGATGAGACCAAAATCAAACTTTTTGGCCACAACCATAAACGTTACATTTGGAGAGGTGTCAACAAGGCCTATAATAAAAGGACCACCATTCCTACTGTGTAGCACGGAGGTGGATCACTGATAATGTGGGGATATGTGAGCCACAAAGAAACAGAAAACTTTATCAAAGTTGAAGGAAAAATGAACACAGCACATTATCAGCAAATATTGGAGGCAAATTTGCATTAATCAACCCGGAAGCTGCGCATGGGACATACTTGGACGTTCCAACATGACAACAATCAAAAACACAAGGTCAAGTCAACCTGTCGTTGGCTTCAGCAGAACAAAGTGAAGGTTCTGCAGTGGCCATCTCAGTCTCCTGAACTCAATATCATCAAGCAATTCTGGGGAGAACTCAAGCGCGCAGTTCATACAACAAAGCCCAGGAATTTACAGGAACTGGAGGCTTTTTTTTGCCAAGAATAATGGGCAGCTTTAACATCTGAGAAAATAAAGAGCCTCATCCGTATGTGAACTTTTAATCAGGGTCATTTGGATGTTTTTGGCTGTCTTTAAAGTTTAAAAATAGAAAACACAGTAGTTTGACAATAAATGGTTCACCCAACCACTAACCATGAGTGGAAAAAAATGTTTTTGTGTTATATCATTCATATTCTCTGAAAAAAGTAAGAGAAAGCAAAAAATTTGCTGGCATATGTAAACTTTTGAACTGTATTATTCTATTTGCCTGCACACCAGAGCAATTGTGATGAGTTGGTAAAGTGCAAGAAATATCTTATGAATACACCTGGGAAGGGCCAATATCAATGGTTTTTCCCAACCTGACAATACAAGCCCCCATCTGTCAAGCTTTACCATGGTTGGTTATCAAAAATGGGGGGAACCACACAACATTCTTAATAACCAGCCACGGTGAAGCAGACCACTGTGTGTTGAATCCCATATTTGTCTGTTTTACCTGTGCCTATTATCAAAAATAGGGGGGCAGCTCACAGCAATTTTTTTTTATTGTTTCATTATTTTTACACTTGGCAACTGTGTCTCATCATCATCAATCTCTTAAGACACTAACTGTCATTCTCCACCATCATATTATATTGCTGCTCAAATACTTGAATATCACTCACTACATGCAATCTCCTCATGTTCCTCTTGAGATATGCAGGGCAAGAGGCCACAATCAACAAATTGAAATGTAAAGAGCTCCTTTGAGTTTCCAGGTATGGAATTTCTTTTGGACTCGTCATGGTGGAAGGAAGGAGGATAAGGGTGAGGATTATGTGGTCCAGGCTCTTGGCTAGTGAGACTGTATTCTGTTGAAAACAGGATAGTGCTGAAAAATATATTGGATGCATTATCTGCCTGTAAACTGACCACCTGTTCACACGTTTCTGGCTTCAAGTGGTGTCCTTCGACCCTCTGCAAAGTTGGACAGGAAAAATGAGATTTTGTGGATGAGCATATTTTTGTTCTCTCAATGAAGGCAGTTTCACCTGGCACAAAGCCCTGGTCTCTGCCTGAACCATCAGTAGCATTTCCACTTCCCTTACCACATGCCTTGTGCATATTAAATTATGTAGATGATATATGCCTCCAAACTTTGAGACATTAATAGCTATTATAGTAGATGTAGCAATGACAAAAAAACTTGGTGCAGCAGCAAGGACTGTAAGGCTCTGCCCATATACCTCTAATACGAGCCTATCTCTCTTCCAGCAGCTAGTCCTACAGTTAATTTAGGTGACAGTGATTTTACTCTAAGAAAGTACAATATTTAGCTCTGATAAAAGACTTTTGGCTTTAGGGTACAGCAGCAAGAACTGTAAGGTAATAAATCTTGCCTATATGCCTGCTCTAATCCTAAAATTCCCTCCTGCCACAGATACACCTACAGTGAATACAGCAAACAGGGGTATTATTAGGATATACTTTAGAATAGATGTAGCCCACACAAGGGACTTTTGCTTTTCAGTTGCGGTAGCAAGGGCTATAAGGCTCTAATCCCTGCCTACATGTTTTTAATACTAATTTATACATCCTGCAACAGCTATTACTAAACTGTTGGTGGGGTAGAATGAGACAAACATCATGTCACCGGGTCTTATATATTCCCATGAGATGCTGTAACCAGTTAATCACAGTATTGCCTGTAGCTGATATGGCTATGGAATTACTGTGATTGACAGGCAATTCGCACATATTTAGTGGCTGAAAAATGGTCATGGGCGGTGATTCGAGCGTGGAAGTCAAGCAATAAGGATACTCCATTTGGTTTGAAGATGCCCAAGCACACTGATGCTTGATCAAGTATCGATTAGTGGGGAAGATGCTCGCCCACCAATAGTGGCAACCTGTGTTAATATAGCTTCAGCTACTTCAATTGTATTAAAGTAGGCAGAAGACTAATTGGTCTCTAAGAAAACAAGAGTGATACCATCACGTACTTCATGAATCATAATTAGTGATGGGCAAATACTAAAATACTCGGGTTCAGAATACTTGTCTATTCATGTATTCATTATAAATATCTAATGCAAATCAATTTGACTTTTGGGAACAATGTTGAGTATTTTGCCACTTTGACGTGCAGTTATTTGTGATGTAAAGCCTTGGGTTGGTAATGGATGAGACCTACACATCAAAAACCCTGTAACTAAAAAGAAAAAAAAGCAAACATACAAAAATCTTTATTTCTAAGTAAAGAAAAATTAACTTTCATCAATTTATGAACACCAAAAAAACCTCCACAGATTCAACATAATCCACCTGATGTCCCACAACATCATTGCGGCCTACAGAACACACACAGCAGCATGAGAGATGTCAGAAAAGATCTCAGGTGAACTCAGTGCCAGACTGTCTGACTGCATGTCACAGCAGCAACGTAATCCAACAGTCCGGCACTCACTTCCTCTGAGGTCAATTCTGGCAGTTCTCATGGAACTGTTTGTATGAGTTGCCAACTGTGACCTCAGGTGTGTGTCATGGCAAAAGCACAGTCCGACAGTCCAGCATTGAGTTCACCTGAGGTCACTTCTGGAGATCCTCATGGAACTATCTGTGCGAGACGCTAGCTGTGACCTTAGGTAAAATCAGTGCCAGACTGTCTGACTGGATGTCACGGCAACAGGGCAGTCTGAACATCCAGCATTGAGTTCCCATGAGGTCACTTCTGGAAATTCTCATGGTCCCTTCTGTTTGGGCCATCAGCTGTGACCTCAGGTGAACCCAATGCCAGACTGACTGACTGTGTGTCGCAGCAAAAGCATATGGAAGAAAAACAAAATAAGGAGCGCACCATGAGAAGGACATGAGATTAAGATTAAAGTTGCCACAAGTGTGGCTACTCACCAAACAAGATGTGAAAACTTACACAACCCCGGTTAAGGCAGTTAGAGGAGAGCCGGCGTTGAGGGAATATCCCAGGATGCCAAGGCATGGAGAACCTCTCAGCGGCGGTCACAGGACCCAACTGCGTGGCCAGAAGAGTGTTTCATATTGACATCACGGCAGGTCCTTGACTCCAGATTGGGAATGGTGCCATCAAGCAGCTCACACCACTCACCACACAGGGGGGAAAACTGTGTATGACATAAGTTCCACATACAGCAAACATACACGTTTCACATACAGCAAAAGCATAGTCCTATAGCACAGCATTGAGTTCACTTGAGGTGACTTCTGGAGTTTCTTGCGGTGTCCTCTCTGTCACCCATCAGCTGTAATCCCAGGTGAACTTAGTGCCAGACTGTTGGACTTAATTTCACTGCAGCAGTACAGTCTGACAGTCCAGTACCTGTGAGGCCTAGAAACATTAAATAAGCCTTTAAGGTAGATTGTAAGATTACTAGTTTTCCAAGTCACCAGGTCTCAGGGCAGCTTTCAACCTGGTAAAGTTAAGGGAGCCTTTAAGGTTTCTGGAGTTCTCAGCTGTTGGGCCACCTGGAAGCTGTAAACTCTTACCTGAGTTCACAGTCTCCAGGTCTTACCAGAGTTCACAGCCTGTCAGGTTGTAAGGAATTCCCAGCTTTTGAGACATTTGGAAGCAGTGAACTCCTAACAGAGTTCACAGACTACAGGTATCCCAAAATCTGGGAACTCTAGGAACCTTTAAGGCTCTCTTAAAGATTCCCTTAAAGTTACCAACTGCCATGAGACCCAGTGGCTGTGACTATGGTAGCCTAAACTTGACTGCATATCATAGAGGCAGCGCAGTCCAACATTCCGACACTGAGTTAACCAGATGTTTCTTCTTCCAGTTCTCAAAGTACCCTCTGTGTGAGCTGTCTTCTATGACCTCAGGTGAACTCAATGCTGGACTATCTGACTGCGTGTTATAGCAGGAGCACTGTCCGACAGTCCAGCACTGAGTTAACCTGAGGTCACTTCTGGCTGTTCTCTTGGTACTCTCTGTGTAAGCTACCAGCTGTGACCTCAAGTGAACTCAGTGCCAGACTGCCAAAATGCACTTCCACTGTGATACACATTGTTTCTTTTTATTTAATTTTTAGGCAATTGTATTTGATTTCAATCCTCCATGGATTGATCTACATACTCCAACTGTATACTTTAAATTATTGCATTATAGACCACCACTCTGTAGACATTTGCTTGCCTCTCTGCAAATAGTATTTTTTAGGATTATTCTGCATATACTTAATTATATGAAAATAACAGAATCTGCCAATCACTACAAGTAACCACGTTTATCATTTCATAAACTGAGAAGATATAGCAATACGTAGGCAGTTTTTTGCTATTTGAACTGCAGGGCTAAGCAAACCAATACATGACTTTTTATGAACAGAAATGAGACAGAAATTAATAAATGAAGGTTCATACAGACATTACCCGTTCATGAAGGATTGTACTGACACTAAAATGACATTTACTTAATAAAAGCTGAAAGACATTGGCATGAAAATTAGAAATGTAACCTCAGCTTGATTGAAGATTTCTTATGCACGTATGAACATCAAGTGTCTATTGAAAGATACATTTCCTTCCCCAGTCAAATGTAATAACAGTTTTCCACTTCATTTTACAATAACATTTGATATTGAAATTGAATTGTAAGCATTTTATATTTATTATTCTATGTAAAAATCAGCTATCAATTACAACTTCAATTTTTGAAAAATATTCATCATTGTTTAAATGTAATTTTTATTTTCCAATAACATTTTTTTTAAGTGTAGCAAATATTAAAACATACACTATGTATTTTACTCCTTCCCCCTGTTTTTATGTGGCAAACTACTCAAAACCACATCCAAGAAGTTATTAATCCTTCAGGTGCTTCACCGGAACTAAAGCAATGTGGAAGGCAGCATTGAAAATGTTGCTTTTTTTCACAAAATTTATATTTTAGCCTCATATTTTGCATTTTCACAAGGGTATTTAGAGAAAATGCACTATAAAATTTGTTGAATGATTTCTCCTAAATGCACTGATACCTGATATGTGGTGGAAATCTACTATTTTTGGACACGGCAGGGCTAACAAGGGAATGAGCATCATTTAAATTTTAGAGCACAAATATATATGAAACGGACAGCAGTTACTATGTAGCATTTGGAGAGCCCCTGATGTGCCTAAACAGTAAACCCCTACAAGTGATCCCATCTTTTAAACTAGCCCCCTAAAGGAGTTTATCTAGATGTTTGGTGAGCACCAAGTGCTTCACAGGAATTTATATTTTTGAGCTGTGAAAATAAAAATACACTTTACCAAATAACAAATTTTAATTTTTACAAGGGTACCAGGAAAAAATGCACCATACAATTTGCTGTGCAATTTCTCCTGAGTACAACAATACTTCATATATGGCAAAAAAACTACTATTTGCTTACACGGCAGGGCTCAGGAGGCAAGGAGCGCCATTGGACTTTTTGAATTCACAATCGTCTGGAATTGTTAGTGAAAGCCATGTCAGGTTTGCCAAGTCCCTAATGTGCCTACACAATGGAAGCCCCCTACAAATTACCCCATTCTGGAAATGAGGTCCCTCAAGGAACTTTTATAGATGCTTGGTGAGCATCTTGAACCTCAGGTGCTTCACAGAATTTTAACACATTGAGCCATGAAAATTAAAAAAATACATTTTTACCACAAAAATATTGCTTTTACCCCAAATCTTTCATTTTAATAAGGGTAACACAAGAAAATGAACCGTTCACTTTGTTGTTATCTCCTGATAACTCTGATACCCCATACGTGATTGAAAACTACTATTGAGGCACAGTGCAAAGTGTAGAATGTGAAATAACATTATATTTGCAAGCAGATATTGATGTAACAGCAAATGTTTTCATCAAGTGACCCCATTTTACAAAGAACACCCCTCAGTGAATTCATATAGAGGGCCGTTGATCATATTGACACTACAGGTGTGTCACAAAATGCTATACTATTGGTCAGTTGCAAAAGATTTATTACATTTTCACCACTAAAATTATATTTTAACCCCAGATTTGTATCTTTTCCCAAGAGAAATAGGTTAAGAAGGCCTATAATGAGTGACACAATTTCTTCTGAACTAGGCAGTACCCCACATGTGACTATACTGTGCATTTTGGCCATACGCCAGGGCTCATGAGGAAAGGAGTGCCATTTGGCCATACGCCAGGGCTCATGAGGAAAGGAGTGCCATTTGAGTTTTGAGGTACAGATTTTCCTAGAATAGTTTGGGGAGTATATTTGCAGTGCCCCAATGTGCAAGAACAGCAGAAACCCCCTCAAGTGACCAAAATTTGGAAATGATACCCCTTTATTTACAGGTGTAGTGACAATTAAGTCTTTGGAAAACACTCAAAGTCAAACAAAGTGAACGTTGCAGAATTAAAAATTGCAAAGAAGCCCTTGTAGTGCCCAGTACATTGTAGTGGATTGTAGACACACACCCATAAATTAAGATGACTTACTCACTACAACAATGCCAAACATTTTGGTTTAGACACAATGTGATGCTTAGAAGGCAAGGGAGCATTTGGATTTGTGAGATTATATTTTGCTGGTTTTCTTTTTGGGGGGAAAGAAGCCATTCCACCTTTCCAGAGCCTTTGTGCTACCAGTAATATAGAAGCCCCTATATTTCCATTAACAGCTGATGGATCTTGGTAGGGACCTGTTTTTTTGTGCGTTCAGCTGAATGTAATTTGGTGGCAATTTTGGGCAAATAACCTTTTTGGATCAGTTCACTTCTATCCTGTGCTCTATTCTTACATTAGGGTTGCCAGCTACACCTCCAAAATATGTGATTCAGGTGAAACCCTTGATGGATCCATTCACTAATGAAGCAGCAGAGTTATTTGGGACTATGTTCAACCTCTGTTCAGCCATGTTCATCTTTTCAAAGGAGCACAAAGTTGTTGACGACCACACTTTTGTGCACACATAAAAAGATAGACACCGTCGGACAACAAGCCAGCCGGGAGTTCAAAGTGATTCCATCTGCTTCATTAGTGTAACTTTTCTATTATGGATTTTATCGGAATCACATTTTTCAGAGATTTACACACAATCTTGTATAATCTCTTTGCATGGAGCGCAGGATAAATGTGAGCCGAGCCTCACTGAAATATTTGTGAATCAGAATAAACAAACAAACAGCACTTAATAATTGGCTTTATTACTATTTTTAGGCTCTTCATCTTGCAGACTAAGTGATTAGGCAGCTTCATTTCTCAGGTCAGTATGATTACAGTGATACAAGCTTTAGAGAGTTTTATTTAGGTTATTCTACACTAAAAAACACCCATTTTTTTTACAAAATAAAAGTTTTTTACATTTCCGTATTTTGAAGGCTATAATTTCTTTTGTTTTCTTGTTGACCGAGTGATGTGAGGACTTGCTTTTTGATGGATGAGTTGTAGTTTTTAGTGTTATCATTTTGTGCAACATATTATTTTTCGATCGGTTTCTATTCTGGACAGAGTAAAAAAGGAGTATCATTTTTACAATACTGTGAATGACATAAATAAAAACTGAAAAAGCTTTTCCTGATTTGCTAACACAATTTTATTCATCAGGTAAGAATAATTACAGTGATGCAACATTTATGGTTTTTTTTTAATGTTTTTCGCTTTTACATCATAAAAGCAATTTTATGGAAAAAATATCTTTTGAATTATACTATTCTAAGATCTAAAGGTTTTACATTGACAATGTTGTGTGGCAGCTTGTATTTTGGGCCATAATTATGTTTTCATTGGTATCATTTTTATTTTGATATGACTTCTTGATCAGGTGTTATTCTACTTTTTTGTCAGCTGTTTGATAAAAAAAGAAAACATAGTTTTTGTTAAGATTGTTTTTGTTCACAGTGTTCACTGAAGAGTTAAATATACTGGGGAATATTACCAATGAACATCTCTGAGCCATTTGGAGGAGCTTTTCCAACCCTTCCTGGAGGGGGGGGCACCATATATCCTTTGTCCATTCACTTGCACAAATGATATATTTAAGCTCGTCATCCAGTTGACTAATGCGGCTTATTTTTTTCTGTTCACAGAGTTCAGCCAAAGCTGAGGCTTGCAGGCCATAGTCACTGCTCCCTTCTTGTATTCCAATCATATCGCTTACCCTTCTCTGTAGTCTCTGCCCTTAATTGAGTTAATGAATGAGTGTGGGCCCTACAATATCAATAAGTGAGGGCACTCTCAAAAGTACAGGGGAGGGCCCTCCTAAACGTATGTAGCAGGGCCACCTCAGGCCCTTAACAAAAATAGGTTTTCTTATACTACCTGGCCCTCTGAAAACTTGAAATGAGGGATGCAGAATCACATGGAGGTGGTGTAGGGTGAAACCCAAATCATCAATGGGCACACTGTAAAGCCCCTGTTACACGGGGCGATATTGCCGCCCATTACAGAGACGATGTGGGAGTGTGGCCTATCACCGAAGTCATCGCCCCTATGTCGCCTCATGTAAAGGGGCGATGTCGGCGGTGCCGGGCGGTCGCCTGGTTTCAGAGCAGTGCTCTGAAACCAGGAGACCAATCTGGGGCGATGTGCACACATCGCCCCATGTAAATGGGCGCCGGCGACCTGTCAGGCGATGGGAGCCATAGGCTCCCATTCTTCTGCATCATCGCTGGGGTTTTAAGACACCCCGGCGGCAATGCCACATGACAGATCGCCGGCGCGGGCTGGAGGTGTCACCCCGTCTAAACGGGGGACGGCGACGCTGGTGGGGTGCCAAAAACATGCACGCACCCGCCAGTCGCCGCCGACATCCCCAGCTCCGTCGCCTGGTGTGACGGGGGCTTTAACTGACATTGTAAACTGCTATATGGAATATGTATTCTGCTATGTCAGTATCAATGAGGGAGGGACCGCCCAAATGTATGAGTAAGAGCAGTCCCTCTAAACACATGTTACAGAGCCACCTGAGGCCCCTCAGGGCAGATCCTAACATATTAAGGGGCATTTTCTAGCTGCCATGATAAAGTGCTGGAGAATATCTAACTAAAAATTATGTATGAGGGAGGGACCTAGAAAATGTATAAGTCAGGACCCTACCAATTGTAAAAAGCATTAAGCATATAAAATACTGCGTGTAAACAAACATTAAGGGGGTATTTTATCACATTTCTTTATTTAGCCTTATCTACAAGTAATTATGTAGAAAAAAATGTTTCTTAACATTTTTGCCTGTAAAATGCGATTTAGGATAAATTTTGTAGTTGTTCTTGTGAATCTGTAAAAGTGGCGTAATACTGTGACAACAGTTTTCCCAGAAACCATATGTGAGTCAAAAATGCAGGAAGGCATATTCTCCAGGCTGTTCCCATTAAGTTTCATCACTTTCCCATCCATTTCAGCCTTTTTCTCAGGCCCCCAGACCACTTTGTTGGGTCCTGCAGAAAATTACTAGTATTTCCCACTGACTTGCATTGGACATGCTATTCGGTACACATTTGTGAGTACTACAAACTACTGGTTAAGAATTGGGCAAATCTGAGTAGTTCACTATTCGATCCTCCCTATTCACCATCTCCCATTTGTTGGCAATGGAAATGGTGCCTTTCCACCTGATGGATACAGGCGGGTTACGAAAACTGAAGGCCATTGCAGCCCCCAGTATCAGTTGCCCAGTCGTTACTACTTCTCAAAGCAAGCTGCGCCAGTGCTACACCAGCATGTCGCAGACAACATCACCCATTCCTTTAGAAACTCTGTGTGTGAAAGGTTGCATATCATCACTGACACCTGGAAGAGCAAAAATGGTCAGGGGCGTTAGCGATCCCTCACATGCAACTAGGTGACTGGGGGTCCAGGTGGGGAAGGGGCTATGTGCCAAGTCTTGAAATCCCAAAGACTTTTTTGTTAAAAACCTCTACCTTGTTATTGACTGCTTCTGCCTCTTCCACCTCCTTTAGGGCCTCCAGCTGCATCCTCAACCTCCCCCTTAATGTTGCACATCTTTAGACAGAATCCACAACACCTCCATAATGTGCTGCCAGGGCTCTCAGCCATTAGTTAGTGTTTAAAATAAAATGCCTTGGAGACGTGAGTCACACAGCTGAAGAGTTGTCGAACGCTATGCAGGCCAAATTTCAGCAATGGCTGTCTCCACTAAACCTGGAGCCAGGGAAGGCCGTGTGTGACATTGGGGTGAGCATTGAGGTGGCCCCACACCGGGGCAAACTTAATCACTTGCCTTACATGGCTCATGTCCTCAGTCTGGTTGTCGAGCAATTCCTAAGCCACTATCCCAGCCTGGATGAGCTGCTGCACAAGGCTTTGTCACAGTGCTCACTTCTGACGTTCTCACCCTATGGCTCATCAACTAACATCACTACAGAGGTCTTTCAGACAACCAGTTAATCATTTGATATATGATCTGTAGACATGGTGGAATTCCACTCTGCAAATGGTGCAATGACTGTGGCAGCAGCCAGAAGCCCTGGTACAGTATGTACTGATGCGTACAATGACTCAAAGTGAGCTAAATGTGCTGCAAATTATACCTTCAGAGTAGGCACAAGTCAAGGACCTCTGTACTCTTCTGCAGTTTTGAAATGGCTACTAAGATGGTTAGAACTGATGATGCCATCATCAGCATCACTATTCTGGTCATCTATATGCTGGAGAAAACTTTGAAAAGTCTGCTGGATGAGGTGGTGGTACCACAAGAATAAGAGAAAGAGGAGGATGCGGAAAGGATATAAAGAACAAAAAGATGTGGACTCTCGTTACACAGCTTGGTGGCACGGCAGTGTGGAGTATCTGCAACATGATCTCTCCCTCAATGTCACCTCGTAAAATCATGGTGTTAAACGTAAATTTTCATGAATCCAAGAAAATAGCATTTAGCCATGCTCTCACCTACTTCATCAGATTTTGGTCATCACATTCAGTCTGACGCAATCTTTCATGGCATCGTTAGTTTGAACAGTTCATAGCATATTTGGTGTCCGTGGCACTGATTAGAGTCTTCAACATCGGATGACACATGGTAATATGCTGTATGAGGTTTTGTGACTAAACTACACAGAACATCATGAAGTGCTGTGAAATTATAATATATTGGGTATCATTATGTAAAATACTTAAAAGGATATTCTTAAATTCTTACAATCTGCTGCTTTAATTAGCTAAACAGAATAAATATAAGAAAGTCTGAAATTTTCTTTCTTTTTCTATATGCTACCAATGACAATGATAGCTTTTAGCTTTTATAGTGTACAGTTCATTTTCATAGAGTTTACACTACAGATATGAGCCAGGTATGTATAATAGTTACATACCAGGACAGGGGTTAGCTCTTAACATCCCAATCAGCTCTCACCAGCTAATTAATTTCTTTGTAATATACGAAGATTAACCGGGCAACTCCAGGATACAGAAGCAGTCCTGTCGGCTTGTATGATTAGCCTCGCTTATCCCTGTGCAGAGGTATTGCATGCTTCATTAAGACCATAAGCAAGTGCTTATAACAAAGAAAAAAGTTCAGCGGCACTCACCCTTTTGATGCTTAGTTCTTTTATTTCACTCGGCCAGGATGGCTGGAGTGATTTGAGGCAGGGAGAGGGAGTGGGGGCCGACGGACGACGGTAACCATTTTGCGGTGTACTACCGCTTCTACGGATCCAATAATGTCTGACGTCAGTTCCTCTCCCTTTCAGGGAGGCAACCGCTACGTCACCGCCTACAATAAAACAAGTGTATTAAAATTGCATACAATTAATAACAAGCAAATCCAAAATACAATTTATCACTTATTTCTTATATGTATTTTGATTATCTCATGACTTAGAAAAGTTTTATTTATGCAGTTAGAGTTCATCGTAGATGGAGCACTTTCTCCAATGTTGTTTATTTTGTTTCCAAGGAGACTCTGCATACCTAGTAAAGAGACCTTATTATTAGAAAAATAAAATGCTTTCATATCATTTGTAAATTTTACATCTTGAGAGTGACTGAAGGATTTTTTTTCACTTCTTTCTATCTATGATTTATTCAAATCAATTCTGCCAAGCAGTTGTAAACTGCATTCTGGCATATTAGATTTTTGTGGAGGATTCTCCTGCTACGAAGTGAGGTGTGGAATTTTCTGCCGGAATCCTAAAGTTCATTCTCAGTATTTTAACATAGGTTTTTGAAATTGTTAATACTTATTCTTATTGCATTAAAATATATGTTTGCATAGTTCTAAGGACATCAGTCTAGTATATTTTGACTGTTTAATCTGGCTGCAATCCCTGGAGGCCCCCTAACAGCGCTAGTGCAGTCACCAGACACCACAGGTGGCGTCACGATAAACTTATAAACTTTTATTCCCATTGCAATTTCCCCTTTTTAGTTGACCGCCAGGGCTACGGGTCTGGGCAGGCCACCAGTGACATACCCTAGACTAGTCAACTGTTCTTCTATTTAAGTCATTCTCCTGCCTGCTCCTGTCCACGGGGTCAGATTCCACAGACCATTTGTGATCCATTGGGTCCACTACCCATGTTCCCGCCACAGTGACTGTAACATGAAGTAAAGCAAATGTCAGAATTTTTTTTCGTATTTAAGCCTCAAAGCCTTTGAAAGGCCTTCTTTGCATTCATTTTGCAATGTTCACTTACAAAAAGATTATAAATTCATACATTTGCTACAAGTGCTTTTTGTGGCTTTTTTTCCTCCCGAAATGCATGTGTTCAATATTTAATACTATGAATATAGTAATGAATAAAGAAAACAAATATCGACATGCTTCATTTTGAAAATTATGTCATTTGTCTCCTCAAAATTCACGAAAACTATGTGAAAACATATAAACAAACTGGAATGGAATTCATATTTGTCTATTAACTTAAACTTGGTAGCTGTCAGCAGCACTTTTTGCCAAAAACAAGGTCACAAAAAAGAATGTGTTATTAGAAAATGCTACATGTGATGGCTTCTTAAGGTCTCATTCAAACGTCTTTTTTCACATATTTAGGCAGCTTTCACATAAGTGTGTTTTGCATTTCGCGACAGATCTGGCAGTTTTAGCCACATCTGCAGCTTTACCGGGACAGTGCGTCTGCGGCAAGCCCCATTCATTACCCTGGGACTTGTGGTCATGTGTGGCAAATGCAGTTTTGCACTTGTGGAAATTTAAAAAAAAAGCTGCTAGCAGCGTTATTTTTTGTGCTGCCGCAAGTACCGGATTTGCTGGATCGGGCAAAACTGCATTTGTCATACGTGATCGCAAGTCCCATTGAGTATGAATGGGGCTTGCCGCAAGTGAGTGGCAGAAACTGCTGAAGTGAAAGCAGCTTTAGAAAAAGAGTGTGATTTTCTTCTGTGATTCAGGTTAGATTTTCATCCTTGTACAGAGTCTCGGCTTTTAAATCAGTGTCTAATCATTGAGCATCTTCCATGCAAAAGAAAAGCTTCTCCTATGCTTTGCATGTTGCCTCATGCACATAGACATCATTACTCGGCTATCGATAATTATTATGGAATATTGACTTGTATGAATTATTTTGATCCATGACGAAATGGATAAGAATCTGTGATTATTTACCAACACATGGTCTGCAGAAAAATAAGGACATATGAACAATGTTTATAGTCCATTGGCAGACACAACAAAGGATGCCCTATACAAGAACAGAAAATAGGCTCTTTGGTACCCAATAGATCATCATAATGCACAAACCGACCTTCTTCGCATATGGAAATTGGCACCCTTTACTCTTGGACTCCTGTGTGGCTGCACAGGTTGAAAAAATAGTGTGTCTGCATCTGCAATAGACTTAATGGGTACATTTACGGTAATGGGTACATATTCTATGAAAACCTGGCTAGAAGAGATCGATATAACAGTGCTGTGAATTAAACTCAATTAACGGAATCATTTTTGATTTAATACTATTTAAAGGAATTTGCTCTACTCAAATTAGATAAATTAGATAAAAGCAATTTTCAGTTTTCTAATTATTCTTAGGCTTTATTTTTAAAATTGATTTAAACAATGAAAAAAAATACTAGGAAAATATTATTTTATCCAAATCAATGTTTGTAATTGAAGACATGAAATGAGGCATAACATCATAAAATGATTTGCGTAGATTGTTGTATTTTTTATCTTTGCCAGATGGTTTGGCGTTACCTTGCATGTCATTTAATTAAAACATTTCATGCCTTAAGAATAATAAGCAGTTAAATTACAAAATAATGAGAGAACAAAGTCAGTTTTCATTTAGACAAATTACATGCTTTATAAAAGGTAGGGATTAGCTTGGGATTCACACATATGTTGCTGTTTTCATAGTGGGATGATGATGCTTATAAACTTACCTTTTCAGTAGAGATAAGCAGATATTTTTATTCTGAATTCAAATTTGCCATCTTTGCTGACTTTTCCCTCAAAATTAGATTTGTATCAAATAAATGCATGTGATTTTCTTTGCAAAAAAGTTTCTAATTGTTTTGAAATATCTTGCAGGGAATAGAAACGAAAACCCAACTGATCATTAGAACATAGACAGACAAGAGTTGAGAGAGAAAGAGGAAGAGGAACCCTCTGATCAAAAGAGATTACACTCTACAGGAGAGAAAGAGGGCCCTCCTAACCATGAGAGAATACACTCTATCGTATAGAGCGATAGAAAGAGATGACCCCCCCCTAACCATAAGAGATTACCCTCTACAGTAGAGTGGAAGAGATGAGCTTGTAGGCAATTGTAGAGAGAGATAGAAGAGATGATCCCACTGACCATAAGACATTAAACTCTACATAAGAGAGAAAGAAAGGACCCTGCAGACCATGTGATCTTACACTCTATTGTAGAGAGAGTAAGAGGACCCCCCCTGACCAGAAGAGCTTAACTCTACTGGTGGGAAAGAGAGGACCATGCTATCATGTGTAGACTGCTCTGCAGTCTCTGTGAATTGCTCTTCCGTAGTTAACGTCAAGTGTAGACTACTCTGCAGTCTCTGGGAATTGCTCTGCAGTGCTTAAATGGAGTTAGTGTCTTTAGTCTATTAAGGGTTAACTTCTGTGGCTCTCCACGTGAGCTGCTACTGTGGTGTGTGTCAGGTGATGAAGTTGTCCACACCCCTAGCCTTTAAATAATTCCATTATCCGTCAGCTGGTGTCGGTGAAAGAGTTCATTCTCTGTAAAGAATGTGTGCTGTGTTGATTCAATGTGCTGTTCTGCTGAAACCTTTCTTGTTACTTTGTGGAGATTGCCATCTGTCTGGAGTTTCTGTGCTTATCCCGGGCCTTGGGTGGAGGTGAGGGGGTAATAGCATAGGACTGATCAGGAGCAGGGCAAGAGTGGCAGCCCAGATATCCTCCCCTTTAGAGGAACGTCTGGGAACAGAGTCAGCAAGGGATCCCAAGTCTAAGGGTCGGACAAGTTCCCCTTTTGCCCGTCACTGTCATCTTTCTACATAACCCCCTTTTCCATTATTATCACCCGTGACACATGCAGACAATGACAACTTACACTCTATTGTAGAGAGTGAGGACATCACTGACTATAAGAGCTTACACTTTACAAAAAAAAATGACTTTGGAAATTGAAAATTTTTCTGCTATGTAAACTGTGCTCTACTGGGAACCACTGATCTCTGATTGCCAAGGTATTTGTAAAATGTGATTGATAGGAGGTGTAATATGATTACTGGTACCGTACGTGATGGGAGATATGTTTCAGCCAGGTTGATGAACTCTATTATGTGAGCTGGGGCTGATTCAGCATGTTCCTCCCTCCCTGAGGTGTGGTCAGAGAAGTTAAATGATCACCTCTGTTTTTTTTTCTGGGGTAAGAGTTTACTAGTGGAGGAGAGCAGTGTGCAGCTCTGAGCCTAAGAAGCTGATCCCCAGTTTGGTTGTTTTTCATATGGTTTATGACAGAAATAAACCTGACATTTACCCGGCAAGGCTTCCTGTGTCTACCTGGAATTGGCAGCCCGTGAGTGGCTCTATCACACTTGGTGGAGAATGCGGGCATAGACCCCCAGGAAGTGCCTGGATTCACTACAAACGACCTGTATGTCCTGGGTGAAGGCAGCCACAAGCCTGCAAACACAGTCAGACGGCATGGAGGACCTGATTAAGCACTTGGTGCAGATCCAACAGCAACAGCAGCAGCAGCAGCAACACCAACAACAGCTTGCGCAACAGGAAACGAATCAACTCTTGATTCAGCAGTTGCAGCAGCAGCGGGAGCAGCAACAGGAACTCCTGACTGAGCTAGTCCGTGCAAGAGCAGCTGGCCCGTCTCCAGGTCCAGATGAGGATTCCGGCGTCAGGAAGGCGGTAAGACGGGCGCTCCAAAAGATGACCCCGGGGGATGATGTTGAAGCCTTTTTGACAATTTTTGAGAGGGTCGCAGAGCGAGAAAAGCTGCCACCGGCACAGTGGGCGGAGGTGTTGGCGCCATTTTTAACGGGAGAGCCCCAAAAAGCTTACTATGACCTGGCTTTACAGGACGCTCGTGAGTATGGGAAGCTAAAAACTGAGATTTTAGCACGTCTGGGTGTGACTATGACTGTTAGAGCTCAGCGGGTCCATCAATGGGCCTATCATGGCAACAAACCCCCTCGCTCCCAGATGTTTGACTTGCTACATCTCGTGCAAAAATGGCTGCAGCCAGAAACCTCCACACCAGCGCAAATGGTGGAGCGGGTGGTAATGGACAGATTTGTGCATGCCCTCCCAAAGCCAGTGCAAACCTGGGTTGCTCAGGGTGACCCCCAGAATGCCGATGACCTGGTGGGACTGGTGGAGAGGTACCAGGTGGTGGAGAGTACCCAAGGGAAGCTACGGGACTTGCCAACTAAATATTGGGGGCTACAAACCGCGTCCGACACCCAAAGGAAGGGTAATAGAGCCACGGGTGGAGGGAGCCCGAGGTCACAAGGAGCAAGTGGAGGCGTAACAAAATCTCCAGCTGGTCCATTAATCTGTTGGAGGTGTCAAGGCCCTGGTCATGTAGCCGCCCGTTGTCCCCTGACTACTGAGCAAATGGACTGTAGCCTGGGTCGGCGCTCCTCATATTATGCTTACCCGGTCTGCAGCATTGACAGGGAACCCAGAGAGGGCCCGCAGGCATGTCTTGTGGAAGTGAATGGGGCCCGAGTAACGGGACTCTTGGACTCTGGAAGTTTGGTGACCCTGGTGAGGGCCACACTTCCCCATCGACTGATACCAGGAAAAAAGGTGGGTGTCCGCTGTATCCATGGAGATGCCAAGAACTACCCCATTGCTATTGTGACCATAAAAACAAACTGCGGGACTAAGTCACATGAAGTTGGGGTGGTGGAAAACTTATTGCACCCGGTGATAATCGGGCGGGACTTTACTTTGTTTTGGGACTTGTGGGAAAAGGGGGCGGTATCGAAGGGTCCTGGTGAAGGACAGGCAGCCCAGCCAGAGACAGTGCCGCTGCAGGAGGCAGATGAGTTTCCCCTGGGAGTGCTGCTTGGTGATGACGATGAGCCGGAGTCCCATGAAGCCGACTTCCCGGAGTTGATGACATCCAGCGGGAATTTTGGGACTGCTCAAATGAGGGACTTGACCCTGAAAGGGGCCTTTGAAAATGTGACTGTTATAAACGGGGTTGCCCAGGAGCCGGGGGCTGACACCAGGTTCCCTCACTTTGCAGTAAATAGAGAGTTGCTATATCGGGTTACCCAGGTGAGAGGTGAGGTAATAGAACAGCTGTTGGTTCCAGGGCCCTATAAACGCAAAGTGTTAGACATGGCCCATTCTCATGTCCTGGGTGGTCACCTAGGGGTAGATAAGACCCAGGAGCGGATCCTTCGGAGGTTCTATTGGCCTGGGTGTCATCGGGAGATTGTAGACTATTGTAGGTCGTGTCCCGCCTGCCAGTTGACCGCCCCCGTTGCTCACTTCCGAAGTCCGCTAGTGCCATTACCAATTATAGAAGTGCCCTTTAATCGAATTGCCATGGATCTGGTGGGCCCCCTGGTCAAGTCTGCAAGAGGCCACCAGTACATCTTAGTAGTCCTGGACTATGCGACTCGGTACCCGGAGGCGATACCTTTGAGAAATTCCTCTGCTAAAACTATAGCCCGAGAATTGGTGCACGTCTTTTCAAGAACGGGACTTCCAAAAGAGATCTTGACAGATCAAGGAACCCCCTTTATGTCCAAGGTTATGAGGGAACTGTGTAAAGCACTACAGATAACCCAATTGAAAACCTCAGTGTACCATCCGCAGACAGACGGTCTCGTGGAGAGATTCAACAAAACGTTGAAGTCCATGCTGAAGAAGGTGGTCGAGAAAGACGGTCGAGACTGGGACGGTCTCCTCCCATATCTGATGTTCTCTATCAGGGAGGTTCCCCAGGCCTCAACGGGATTTTCTCCATTTGAACTCTTGTATGGTCGTCATCCTCGAGGTCTCTTGGATATAGCAAAAGAGACGTGGGAAGCGGAGGTCACCCCCACCGTAGTGTCGTGGAGCATGTAGCTCAGATGCAGGCGAGAATCGCCGAGGTGATGCCCATCGTAAGAGATAATTTGCTCCGAGCGCAAGAGGCGCAAGCAAGGGTGTACAACCGCTCTGCAAGGGTGAGACAGTTCAGTCCTGGTGATTGTGTACTTGTATTGATTCCTACAGTCGAAAGTAAATTCCTCGCCAAGTGGCAAGGGCCTTATGAAGTGGTCGACAAAGTGGGCGAGGTGAACGATAAAATTCACCAACCTGGAAGAAGGAAGCCTTATCAGGTATACCACGTCAACCTGCTGAAGCCATGGCGGGATAGAGACCCTATGGAAACCCCCTGTCTGGTGGGGAAGATGGAAGCCGACATCGAAGAGGTCACAGTGGCGGACACACTGTCGAGGGCTCAAAAGCAACAGTGTCAAGAGTTGCTTCATCGGAACAGGGATCTCTTCACAGACCTGCCGGGATGTACCCAGGTTGGGGAACACGACATCCTGACTGAACCCCACGTGAGGGTTAACCTGAAGCCGTACCGGATCCCTGAAGCTCGTCGAGAAGTGATCTCAAAGGAGGTGACAAGAATGTTGAATCTCGGTGTTATCGAAGAATCAAAGAGTGGCTGGTCCAGTCCCATCGTACTGGTGCCGAAACCAGACGGATCATGGCGGTTTTGTAATGACTATCGCAAGTTGAACGAAGTCTCCAAGTTTGACGCCTATCCGATGCCTCGAGTCGATGAGCTCATCGAGAGGTTAGGACCAGCAAGGTACATCACCACCCTTGACCTAACAAAAGGATACTGGCAGATACCTATGTCACAGAGTGCCAAGGAGAAGACGGCCTTTTCTACACCTGATGGTTGTTTCCAGTATACAAGGATGCCATTCGGGCTTCAGGGAGCCCCGGCCACATTCCAGAGGGCCATGGACCGAATCCTAGCCCCCCATAAGAGGTACGCTGCAGCTTATTTGGACGACATAGTGATCTTTACCTCGGACTGGGAAAGTTACCTGCAGAAGGTCCAGAGGGTGCTGGAGGCACTGAGAACCGCGGGGTTCACAATTAACCCAAAGAAGTGCGCCATCGGGAAGGAGGAGGCAAGGTATTTGGGTTATGTTGTCGGTAGAGGCCAGATCAAGCCACAAATAAATAAAGTGGAGGCAATCCAGAGTTGGCCACAACCCCTCTCTAAAAAGCAAGTCAGAGCCTTCCTGGGACTTGTCGGATATTACCGGCGATTCATCCCGAACTTTGCTGTGAAAGCCGCTCCCTTGACTGATCTCCTTAAGGGTACGAAGTCCTCCATGGCCAAGTGGACTTCGGAAGCTGAGACGGCTTTCCAGGACTTAAAGTCAGCTCTGTGTAACAGACCAGTCCTAATAGCACCAGATTTCAGCAGGGAGTTTGTACTCCAGACTGATGCGTCAGAGGTCGGGCTAGGAGCTGTCCTGTCCCAGGTGGTACATGGGGAGGAACATCCGATCCTGTACCTTAGTAGAAAGTTGTCGTCCTGCGAAAAAAACTATGCTATTGTAGAAAAGGAGTGTTTGGCCATCAAATGGGCGGTGGACACTTTACGGTATTACCTCCTAGGGCGACAGTTTAGGCTGGTGTCAGATCATGCGCCCTTGACGTGGCTGAGGGACAGACGGGGAAAGATGGTGCCCAAACCTCCGGCTTTGGGCAGAGGGGGGGAATGTGTAATATGATTACTGGTACCGTACGTGATGGGAGATATGTTTCAGCCAGGTTGATGAACTCTATTATGTGAGCTGGGGCTGATTCAGCATGTTCCTCCCTCCCTGAGGTGTGGTCAGAGAAGTTAAATGATCACCTCTGTTTTTTTTTCTGGGGTAAGAGTTTACTAGTGGAGGAGAGCAGTGTGCAGCTCTGAGCCTAAGAAGCTGATCCCCAGTTTGGTTGTTTTTCATATGGTTTATGACAGAAATAAACCTGACATTTACCCGGCAAGGCTTCCTGTGTCTACCTGGAATTGGCAGCCCGTGAGTGGCTCTATCACACTTGGTGGAGAATGCGGGCATAGACCCCCAGGAAGTGCCTGGATTCACTACAAACGACCTGTATGTCCTGGGTGAAGGCAGCCACAAGCCTGCAAACACAGTCAGACGGCATGGAGGACCTGATTAAGCACTTGGTGCAGATCCAACAGCAACAGCAGCAGCAGCAGCAACACCAACAACAGCTTGCGCAACAGGAAACGAATCAACTCTTGATTCAGCAGTTGCAGCAGCAGCGGGAGCAGCAACAGGAACTCCTGACTGAGCTAGTCCGTGCAAGAGCAGCTGGCCCGTCTCCAGGTCCAGATGAGGATTCCGGCGTCAGGAAGGCGGTAAGACGGGCGCTCCAAAAGATGACCCCGGGGGATGATGTTGAAGCCTTTTTGACAATTTTTGAGAGGGTCGCAGAGCGAGAAAAGCTGCCACCGGCACAGTGGGCGGAGGTGTTGGCGCCATTTTTAACGGGAGAGCCCCAAAAAGCTTACTATGACCTGGCTTTACAGGACGCTCGTGAGTATGGGAAGCTAAAAACTGAGATTTTAGCACGTCTGGGTGTGACTATGACTGTTAGAGCTCAGCGGGTCCATCAATGGGCCTATCATGGCAACAAACCCCCTCGCTCCCAGATGTTTGACTTGCTACATCTCGTGCAAAAATGGCTGCAGCCAGAAACCTCCACACCAGCGCAAATGGTGGAGCGGGTGGTAATGGACAGATTTGTGCATGCCCTCCCAAAGCCAGTGCAAACCTGGGTTGCTCAGGGTGACCCCCAGAATGCCGATGACCTGGTGGGACTGGTGGAGAGGTACCAGGTGGTGGAGAGTACCCAAGGGAAGCTACGGGACTTGCCAACTAAATATTGGGGGCTACAAACCGCGTCCGACACCCAAAGGAAGGGTAATAGAGCCACGGGTGGAGGGAGCCCGAGGTCACAAGGAGCAAGTGGAGGCGTAACAAAATCTCCAGCTGGTCCGTTAATCTGTTGGAGGTGTCAAGGCCCTGGTCATGTAGCCGCCCGTTGTCCCCTGACTACTGAGCAAATGGACTGTAGCCTGGGTCGGCGCTCCTCATATTATGCTTACCCGGTCTGCAGCATTGACAGGGAACCCAGAGAGGGCCCGCAGGCATGTCTTGTGGAAGTGAATGGGGCCCGAGTAACGGGACTCTTGGACTCTGGAAGTTTGGTGACCCTGGTGAGGGCCACACTTCCCCATCGACTGATACCAGGAAAAAAGGTGGGTGTCCGCTGTATCCATGGAGATGCCAAGAACTACCCCATTGCTATTGTGACCATAAAAACAAACTGCGGGACTAAGTCACATGAAGTTGGGGTGGTGGAAAACTTATTGCACCCGGTGATAATCGGGCGGGACTTTACTTTGTTTTGGGACTTGTGGGAAAAGGGGGCGGTATCGAAGGGTCCTGGTGAAGGACAGGCAGCCCAGCCAGAGACAGTGCCGCTGCAGGAGGCAGATGAGTTTCCCCTGGGAGTGCTGCTTGGTGATGACGATGAGCCGGAGTCCCATGAAGCCGACTTCCCGGAGTTGATGACATCCAGCGGGAATTTTGGGACTGCTCAAATGAGGGACTTGACCCTGAAAGGGGCCTTTGAAAATGTGACTGTTATAAACGGGGTTGCCCAGGAGCCGGGGGCTGACACCAGGTTCCCTCACTTTGCAGTAAATAGAGAGCTGCTATATCGGGTTACCCAGGTGAGAGGTGAGGTAATAGAACAGCTGTTGGTTCCAGGGCCCTATAAACGCAAAGTGTTAGACATGGCCCATTCTCATGTCCTGGGTGGTCACCTAGGGGTAGATAAGACCCAGGAGCGGATCCTTCGGAGGTTCTATTGGCCTGGGTGTCATCGGGAGATTGTAGACTATTGTAGGTCGTGTCCCGCCTGCCAGTTGACCGCCCCCGTTGCTCACTTCCGAAGTCCGCTAGTGCCATTACCAATTATAGAAGTGCCCTTTAATCGAATTGCCATGGATCTGGTGGGCCCCCTGGTCAAGTCTGCAAGAGGCCACCAGTACATCTTAGTAGTCCTGGACTATGCGACTCGGTACCCGGAGGCGATACCTTTGAGAAATTCCTCTGCTAAAACTATAGCCCGAGAATTGGTGCACGTCTTTTCAAGAACGGGACTTCCAAAAGAGATCTTGACAGATCAAGGAACCCCCTTTATGTCCAAGGTTATGAGGGAACTGTGTAAAGCACTACAGATAACCCAATTGAAAACCTCAGTGTACCATCCGCAGACAGACGGTCTCGTGGAGAGATTCAACAAAACGTTGAAGTCCATGCTGAAGAAGGTGGTCGAGAAAGACGGTCGAGACTGGGACGGTCTCCTCCCATATCTGATGTTCTCTATCAGGGAGGTTCCCCAGGCCTCAACGGGATTTTCTCCATTTGAACTCTTGTATGGTCGTCATCCTCGAGGTCTCTTGGATATAGCAAAAGAGACGTGGGAAGCGGAGGTCACCCCCCACCGTAGTGTCGTGGAGCATGTAGCTCAGATGCAGGCGAGAATCGCCGAGGTGATGCCCATCGTAAGAGACAATTTGCTCCGAGCGCAAGAGGCGCAAGCAAGGGTGTACAACCGCTCTGCAAGGGTGAGACAGTTCAGTCCTGGTGATTGTGTACTTGTATTGATTCCTACAGTCGAAAGTAAATTCCTCGCCAAGTGGCAAGGGCCTTATGAAGTGGTCGACAAAGTGGGCGAGGTGAACGATAAAATTCACCAACCTGGAAGAAGGAAGCCTTATCAGGTATACCACGTCAACCTGCTGAAGCCATGGCGGGATAGAGACCCTATGGAAACCCCCTGTCTGGTGGGGAAGATGGAAGCCGACATCGAAGAGGTCACAGTGGCGGACACACTGTCGAGGGCTCAAAAGCAACAGTGTCAAGAGTTGCTTCATCGGAACAGGGATCTCTTCACAGACCTGCCGGGATGTACCCAGGTTGGGGAACACGACATCCTGACTGAACCCCACGTGAGGGTTAACCTGAAGCCGTACCGGATCCCTGAAGCTCGTCGAGAAGTGATCTCAAAGGAGGTGACAAGAATGTTGAATCTCGGTGTTATCGAAGAATCAAAGAGTGGCTGGTCCAGTCCCATCGTACTGGTGCCGAAACCAGACGGATCATGGCGGTTTTGTAATGACTATCGCAAGTTGAACGAAGTCTCCAAGTTTGACGCCTATCCGATGCCTCGAGTCGATGAGCTCATCGAGAGGTTAGGACCAGCAAGGTACATCACCACCCTTGACCTAACAAAAGGATACTGGCAGATACCTATGTCACAGAGTGCCAAGGAGAAGACGGCCTTTTCTACACCTGATGGTTGTTTCCAGTATACAAGGATGCCATTCGGGCTTTAGGGAGCCCCGGCCACATTCCAGAGGGCCATGGACCGAATCCTAGCCCCCCATAAGAGGTACGCTGCAGCTTATTTGGACGACATAGTGATCTTTACCTCGGACTGGGAAAGTTACCTGCAGAAGGTCCAGAGGGTGCTGGAGGCACTGAGAACCGCGGGGTTCACAATTAACCCAAAGAAGTGCGCCATCGGGAAGGAGGAGGCAAGGTATTTGGGTTATGTTGTCGGTAGAGGCCAGATCAAGCCACAAATAAATAAAGTGGAGGCAATCCAGAGTTGGCCACAACCCCTCCTAAAAAGCAAGTCAGAGCCTTCCTGGGACTTGTCGGATATTACCGGCGATTCATCCCGAACTTTGCTGTGAAAGCCGCTCCCTTGACTGATCTCCTTAAGGGTACGAAGTCCTCCATGGCCAAGTGGACTTCGGAAGCTGAGACGGCTTTCCAGGACTTAAAGTCAGCTCTGTGTAACAGACCAGTCCTAATAGCACCAGATTTCAGCAGGGAGTTTGTACTCCAGACTGATGCGTCAGAGGTCGGGCTAGGAGCTGTCCTGTCCCAGGTGGTACATGGGGAGGAACATCCGATCCTGTACCTTAGTAGAAAGTTGTCGTCCTGCGAAAAAAACTATGCTATTGTAGAAAAGGAGTGTTTGGCCATCAAATGGGCGGTGGACACTTTACGGTATTACCTCCTAGGGCGACAGTTTAGGCTGGTGTCAGATCATGCGCCCTTGACGTGGCTGAGGGACAGACGGGGAAAGATGGTGCCCAAACCTCCGGCTTTGGGCAGAGGGGGGGAATGTGTAATATGATTACTGGTACCGTACGTGATGGGAGATATGTTTCAGCCAGGTTGATGAACTCTATTATGTGAGCTGGGGCTGATTCAGCATGTTCCTCCCTCCCTGAGGTGTGGTCAGAGAAGTTAAATGATCACCTCTGTTTTTTTTTCTGGGGTAAGAGTTTACTACTGGAGGAGAGCAGTGTGCAGCTCTGAGCCTAAGAAGCTGATCCCCAGTTTGGTTGTTTTTCATATGGTTTATGACAGAAATAAACCTGACATTTACCCGGCAAGGCTTCCTGTGTCTACCTGGAATTGGCAGCCCGTGAGTGGCTCTATCACAGAGGGTACTGTTAGCCTACTTTCTAATGATGCAACAGTGTAAGAAATACTGTCAGGCAAGTTGTTTTTGGCAGACTGTGAATAAAATATCAAAATTTTCAAATTTGCAAGAAACAAATGTCATAACATTTTACTCAAACTCAATCTCCCATGGATCAATCTGCTAACCTCTAATTTTAAGTAGGTTTCAAGAACTGCTATGCTTTTTTTCCATTGTAAAATTAAATAAAAATAACATTAGTATGATTTTTTCGTGATTGTATGACTGTGTGTTAAGTCTTATCTAGTAAAGTGGAGTCATATGGGAAGAGATATATAGCACCAGTTGAAGGCATTGAAAGAACAGAATTATAATTGCTGGATGACTTATGGAATTGCAGAACTGAAAAAACTGCACTTAGAACAGCATGTAACAGCAGAGCTGGATATGTTTGATATGCTGTGTAAGAGGGTGACTTATGTTGCTTCTCCAATAGTGTTATGTCATAAAGTGAACAGTGTTATGCAATTATGCAGATAATGTGGGCAGTAATGTAATGCAATGTTTCTATTTATATGGTATAGTGTAATAAATATAGCAGTTTTAACAATCCTAAAGCAAACTAATGTGTAGTATAATATTTAAGAGTGATGGGTGTGCAAATATGACGCGAGAGAGAACACTCAGGGGAAGAGAAAGTGCTCAGTGGGAAAAAAAACACACCTTGGAGAGACAGTACACAAGGGGAAGAGAAAGCACACTGGGCGAGTACAAAAAGGGAGAGGTGAATGAACAGGGGAGAGAGAGAATGAACATGGAGAGACAGCTGAAAGGATGGAGCATGACGGGGAGAGGACAGCACAGAGGTAGAGAAGCTGCACACATTGGGTAGACAGGTCAAGGAGAGAGCACAGAGGGGAGAGAAACAACGCACAGGGAGAGTGCATTGAGGGGAGAGAGAGATAATGGACAGGAGATGAGCTCACCGGGGCAGAGATGTCCACTGGCATGCCTATGTGATAGCAACAGGCATCTATCTACTAATCTATATAGCCTAAGGTCATCAGAGGAGCGCTCTGGGTTTTCATGGTAGCCCAACTAGCACAGGAACAGTAGAAACCAGATGCCACAGAAAGAAAACAGGTATTCTGTCACTGGAGCTGAGACAAATGAGCAACGATGAAATTAACAACATTTTACAATTCACAGTTAATGCTACCAAAGTGTTCATATCATTATACTGAGAATAAACTTGTAATATTTAGTTTTTGTCTAACTCCAATAATTCTGTCATTTTTTCATAACAAAAAAAAATTTGTTTGGTGTCCCTACCCAATAATTTACAGTCTTCTATATACTGTAGACTATGATTCATAAACTTCTAATAGCACTTTTTAAGTTTTATATTAATTTGATATTTTAGAATTATTTACTTTTTCTGTATATTTTTAATTTTAACTCTTATTTTACAAGACACCAACACCGGATGGAAACGCCAAAATCAATTATTAGTTTTCCACATGTTTATGGTCTCAAATGATTGACATTCCATGTAAAAATGGTTTTCATGGAAATGATTAACAGCACTATATTTCACTGTTTGGTTCATTATCACGAATTAAATGGTTTGTGACAGACGTGATTGCAGGAAAATAGCTATATCTTTTACTTTCTTTCATTGAAGAACCTCAACACAACCCAGCAATTTGCCCCACAAAGTCTCACTCCAAAGAGCTTTGCGATAGATTTTTCTTTTCTTACTCATTTTATAATAATAGTGTAATGTAAAATTCTTGCTATTTTCTATACTCTTGAAATGTGACATACTCTACTTTAGGTGATATTGATGGTAGTGAAATGTATGATGCTGTAAAATGACTACTAAACGAGCTGTCTGTGCAGTGTGTGCTGAGTTATTATACAGTATGTCTGTGTATACAATAATTCCCCATTACACATTTAAACTTTATATCAATGTACACCAGATGTTGTTTGCCTGCATTAAACATTGATGTATGTAAAATTAAACAACACAAACTAGCTGCATATCATATTGATAAAATTATATAAATATACATTAAAAAATTAATAAAGTGTCTTCTATAAGGAAGATGTAATATGCAACATCATTAGTACTATGATAACCATAGTAAGGATAAGCATCACAATAGAACAAGAAGACTTTGCTCTTCCTTTGGACTGCACCATTCAGATTTCTTTATACTCATTTGGTTTACCAACCCATGACTGAAAGCAGGACATAACTCTATAAGAGCATCTGCATAAAGCGTGTGCAGCTAATGTCTTCTAGTGAAATGCTTTGGACAGGCACAGAAGCTTCCTAACATGAAGGTCCCTGCATTCTTACAGTAGTGCTTACCCAGTTAACTTCTTTTTGTAAGCCCAATAAAGGGAATCTTTTCTCCGATGCTTTTGTACTTTCGAAACCCAGTATGTCTAATTGTTTCACAGGCTTCTCTAAATAGGATTCTGTGGTGACCCAAAAGTCCAGGTGCCACAATGACGTTGCCTCCTTCATTGGGGTAATGTCATGTCTGGAAACAGAAAGAGACCCTACGCGAGGTATCCCATGTATCCACACACCTCTCCTGACTCTGGCCAGAAGGGGAACTCTGAACCCTTGATTTTGAGTGGAGCTGCTCTCTCTGGTAGAAGGAGGGGTTTAGGAGTAGGAAAAGTTAAGGGGGAGGAATAAATAATCAGTTGAGTCTAGATGGGAAGTCTAGAGGAGAGAGTTGAGACGAGGAAGGACCAGGAGAGTGGAGCCGGTGTGAAGCTCACTCTAAGCCGCACTAAGGAAGGACGCCAAAGTCCTGGGTCAGTCGGGACCTGCAACACCAGCTCACCACTTCTGGAGGACGGGAGACTGCATGTTTCACGACCGCACTTCAGACCGAGTGGCACAGCAGTGTATAGGGCCCGGAGCTGCCAGCGAACCGGCAGTGTCCAAGAGTGGCTCGGGCTGCCTGTCATATGTGTTCACAGCAAAGCAAGGAAGAGAGAGATAGAGCCGCAGAGTAGCACCAAAGCACTGGGACCCTAAATTGGGAAAGCGCAACAGGCAGACCTCAAGCACACCTGGTGGGGTGGAATCCAACTGCTCCCTGACTGCTCGGATCCTCCTGGAATTGATCATCAGTGTCCAGGACTGCACCACGTGGTTACCAGTAAATGGTAAAGAACTACAATCCTGGTCTCCTCTCATTATTCTGCACGCCATCCCTGCTGATCCCTGCGCTTTTATCATCGGCCACTTTATACATTCTAATTCCATCCCTGGGGCCACGCTCTACCTGAGGGGAGCAATACCATCCAGGCTGCCATTCCACAGGCCCCAGAGGTTCCATAGCAGCGCTGGTCACCCTGACCAGAACAACCACAGATGGCATCACAAACTTATCACCTTTAAATTATCCCCTTTTTCTCACGCCTACATCATGACCTTAGAGGTTTAACAAAGTCAAGTAATGGCAGAAAACTCTAAATTAACAATATGTTCAGCCAGTCCAATTAAAATTACTATTTATAACCCATAAACAAATATATAAAAACTAAGATAAAAATTAAAACAAAAAATACCCTGCTGTAAATAAATAAGTACAAAGCAAGTGTATAGAAATAACATAGGGCACTTACTAAGCATTGTAAACTTTTTGTACCCAAATCAGGACCGTACCTAACTCTCTAATATTAAACCTTACCGTGTGTCTGCACAAACCTCAATATTAATAAGGGTGGAGAGTGACGGCGTCACCATTATGGACACACAACCATTTGAAGCATTATAAATAAAATGCCCAGCTCAATAAAGGAGGAGCCACACCCTATTTGACCTAAATACAAGAGACTAAAGTAAAAAGAAAAAAAAATTAAAAACTAGATAGAATATGTTGGTACACATGCAAAGTGTATGGCATGTTCACACTGGCCATTAAACAGACAAAACTCAAGACAAAAATTATATTATTATTATTTATTAAAGCACCATTTATTCCATGGCGCTTTACATGTAAAAAGAGGCAAATATAGATGTTGGAATATGTTTAATGCAACAACTCCAATCCTGTATGTGTAAGGGTACCATCACACCTGGAGACGACGCCAGAGATATCACCGGTGACGCACGGGAGTGCACACGGTTTTGGCACCCTGCCAGCATCACCGTCACGTGTTTACACGCGGCGATACCTCCGGCGACGCTTTGGCGATGTTACAGGCACCATCGCCGCTGGGATGTCCAAAAACCCCAGCGGCGATCCTGTAACATGGGAGCCTATGGCTCCCACCGCCTCTAACATTGCCGTTGCTCCACTCCCAGAGGCTCACACACAGGAAACACCATGTGACTATAAGCAGTTTCCTGTGTCTGTACATAAAAAGAGAAGGACAGCAGCTTGCTGATGCTGCAAAGGGACATGTAAGATGTATATTCCTGTTTCCAAAAAAACCTTGATATCTGTACCTGTTTGTTGCTAATCAAAGCTAAGCTCTGTTGTCAACATGCTTTAGTGTATCCTGAATGATCCGCTGCCAGCAGGTATGGGTCCAGTGTGACACAGAACTCCAGCGTGACGCAGAACTCAAGCATGATACAGAACCCCAGGAGTGACACAGAACACAGAGTCACACAGAAGATTAATACAGCAATAGAAGCAAAAGCAGCAGAGCAACAGAGATGTCCACAAGCAGGGATCACTGCAAGTTCTCAGTGCAAAGTCTCACCAATCAGAATAATCAGTCATGGAAATTCAAGGTGAAAATGCTGCTCATAAGAGAAGGTATGTGGAAATATATACAGGAACAAGTGCCTCATCCATTGCCAGATGACTGGGTAGAGAAGGATCAGAAAGCACAAAGCACTATCTCTCTCAGTGCAGATGATGATCAGATTGTGCATATATGCAAGTGTGCAACTGCAAAGGAAATGTGGGATGAGTTACTGAAAGTGCATGAAAGATCAAATCTTAGCAATAAGTTTTATCTTATGAGAAAGCTGTACCATATAAGACTATCTAAGAAACACCCATGCATCTCAGGGGCATTGGAGAAGAAATTAAAGACTTTAATGTTGCTGCCCTACTATTAAGTGGTTTTCCAGAAAGTTATGACAAACTTATCACTGTATTAGATGCACGGCCAGATGATGAGCTCACACTAGAATATGTCAAAGGCAAGCTTGTAGATGAATTCAAGCGGAAAATGCAGAATGTAAGCCGCAGTAATGAATCTAAAACAGAAAAAGCATTAAAGACACAGGACTTTCCTAAAAATAAGAGCAATCTAAGGGAAACTCAGGAATGTTTTGTCTGTAAATAGCCCGACCACCTTAAAGCAGACTGCAGAGTTTGGAAAGCAGGAATGAGTCAGCTTAAAAAGCAGAACAGTGATCAAAAAGTGAAAACAGCTCTAAAAGAAAAATCTGCATGTGTTGAAGCTGCATTTAATACCAGTACTGGCTCATCTGCAAAGCATATATGGTGTATAGACTCTGTATAGACTCTGGTGCTAGTAGCCATATGACAAATGATAAGGATTTATTCACTGACCTTGATGAAAGCAAGTCAGAAAAGGTCATCTTAGCTAATAGTCAATATATAACTTCACAAAGAGTAGGAGACGGCTACCTCCACTGTCCAGTTCAGTCAGCACAAAGCAGAAAGATCCCTATAAAGGATGTTCTCTATATTCCCAGCCTTGAAAGCAATCTTCTATCTGTAAAGAAGCTTATTCAAAAGGGGAATGTAGTTACTTTTAAAGACAACAGCTGCATTATATCAAAGGAGGGTCACACTCTTGCAGAAGGAAATATCCAAAATGCTAGACAGTGCTAGACAAGATTTGCATTAGAACTGTATCCATGTATGACACAGACATCTTGGGCACAGAGACCCAGAAGCAGTAAGGAAGCTAGGTCAACTAGCAAATGGTGTTAAAATCAAGCAATGTAGTCAATTGATGAAGGGCACTAGCTGTCCTAAAGGGAAAATGTCACAAAAATCCTTTCCTAAAGTAAGCAGCACTAGATCTGCACAGCCACTGGATTTGATACACACAGATGTTTGCGATCCAATGAGTGTTCAAACTCTAAGCAAGAAGAGATATTTTCTCACATTTATTGATAACTACTCCAGATATACAGTTGCCTACCTGCTTCACAGTAAGAATGAAGTTCCACAAAAACTTGAAGAATATCTTGCCGTAGTGTTTAACAAATTTGGAAGAATGCCAAAAGCCCTGCATGCAGATAATGGGACTGAATATACAAGTGGTAAGGTGCAAACCATTTTGAAAAGGAATGGAATCGTGTTCAAGAGTATCATTCCATACAACCAAGAGCAGAATGGAATTGCAGAGAGACAGAACTCTGTGAAAGTGGAAGAAGTATGTTGTTTGATGCCAATCTACCTACAACTTATTGTGGAGAAGCCATAATGACAACTTCCTATCTTCAAAACAGACTGCAAGGTAAAGCCACAAATAAAACTCCATATGAGCTATAGAACTGAGAGAAGCCTTACCTGAAACACCTCAGGATATGTGGAAGGAAAAGATTTGTGTATGTTCCCAACGAAAAACGTTCCAAGTGGGAATCACATGCAAAGCAAGGAGTCCTGGTGGGCTATAGCAAAACTCAAAAAGGATACAGAAGCCTGCACTCAGAGACTAACACAGAAACAATCAGCAGAGACGTAGTGATTGATGAGAACTCTGTTTCGCTGAAATTTCATGAAGTTACACCAGTCAATTAAGCAAAGGAACAAGAAGAAGAATCTCAGTCAAAGAACTTAATCATTAAAACCTGGGAACCATTGAAAACCCTTTTGTCTTCTCATAGTAAGGGACTCTTAGGGTAAGCCACCGGTGAGTGGGGGTATCATATTTTAAGATGCGTAAAATCCCCACTGTCAGGCAGGAGTAGGAGGTAGTGTCATACATGATATCTCATACTGGTTACAACAGTGTGTTCCCTATGTATGTGTGTATATGTTGTTCCTCACTGTCTGTTAATTTGTGGATCAACGACCTTTTTAACTTTTGTACCAATAAAAGTAATTTTTTATTCTAAATAAGTTGATAATTTTGATCCACTTGATAAAAATAACTGTATTACCTCCTAATATTACAAAAATCATAAGTCCTATAAGAATCTCAGTCACCAATCCCAGACAATGAAAAATAAAACAGTGAAGTCTGGATAAGCTCTAAAGTCAGCGAGGAAAAAAACAGAAGAAATAAGTCAACCTCCAGTCAGGAGATCAGGAAGACCAAACAATGGTATCCCAGCTAGACACCTTTCTTATAGGGTCAGAATACTTCTTGAACCAGAGCCACAGTCATGGCAAAGAAAAAGAGCCCTCAGAAGCCAAAGATTTGTCAAGACTACGGCAATGAGAGTTATAGCCAAGCAGTGGAAGCACTTCTGTATGTAAGGACAACCAAGGATGTATTGGACTTGCCAGACGTGAGAAGATCAGTACAAGGACTAAGCACATTGACATTAAGCATCACCACTTACGTGACTTAGTGGAAAGTGATGTACTAAAGTTTGTTTATTGCTAGTCTGACAAGATGTTAGCAGATGATATGACATAACCATTGTCAAGAACCAAGTTTGAGGACTTCAGAACCGCAATGGGACTAACAGGATAAGTAGTTGTTGAGTGTGGGTGTTGGAATATGTTTAGTGCAACAACTCCAATCCTGTATGCGTAAGTGTTGTATTACTAGGTTAGTGCATTGTCAGTAAAATTAGTTTAAAAAAAAAAGAGGAACACTCCAAGAGGCTCACGCACAGGAAATACCATGTGACTGTAAGCAGTTTCCTGTGTATGTGCATGTGAAGAGAAGCACAGCAGCTTGCTGATGCTGCAAAGAGACATTTAAGATGTATATTCCTGTTTCCACAAAGCCCTTCATATCTGTACCTGTTTGTTGCTAATTAAAGCTACGTTCTGTTGTCAACACGCTTTCAGTGTATCCTGAATGATCTGCTGCCAACAGGTATGGGCCCAGTGTGACACAGAACTCCAACAATAGACAAGTACAATAATTATGAACAATACAAGGCACAGACAGGAACAGGGGGAGAGAGGATCTTGCCCATGAGGGCTCACAGTCTACATGGGATGGGCGAGGATATAGTAGGTGAGGAGAAAGGACCTTACCGGCAAAGGCCCACAGTCTAAAAGGGATGCATTAGGATACAGTAGGTGAGGAAAGAGGACCCTGCCCATGAAGGGATGGATGGGTGAGGATACAGTAGATCAAGAGACAGGACCATGCTTGCGAGGGCTCACAGTCTACAAGGGATGGGTGAGGGTACATTAGGTGAGGAAAGAACCCATGAGGGCTCACAGTTTATTAAAAAAAAAAATACCCTGCTTTAGATAAATAAGTATACATCAAGTACATATAAATAACATAGGGTACTTAGTAAACACTGTTTTGATCCAAAAAATGAGTAATTCCATAATATTAATCTTCTAAATAAGTGTGTGTGACTGAAACATGAACACTTATCTAAACAAGCACTTGTTCATTCCAGGCTTTATGAATGGGAGTCTTATGGTGTGTTTACATGTCCCGATATCGCCGTCCAACTCCGTCCAAAAGTCACGTGGTTCGTGCGTTGGACCCGATATCGTTCGTGCGTTGTATGGTATAAATGTCTAATATGATGCACAAACGATGTCAAACTGATATCGGGGATCGAATGAGCGTGCTCTCCAACGGGCCGATATTGGATGGAGGTTGGAGCCGGATCGTGCTGTGTAAACGCCCAACTACGATGTGGAGTACAACTATCTCCTATCCTCTCCATGTTAAATGGTCGTTCCTGGGTCGGCCGTACAAGGGGGGCGTAGACATCGTAGAGACGTTGTATGCCAATATCGCGCTGTGTAACATCTCCTATGCGATCTTGGAATTCTGCCCAGAAAAAGCGTGCTCCCGCGGCGTTGGATACAATATCAGACCGACGTTGGGACGTGTAAACCCACCATTAGAGTTTGAACTAAGTTAACTAATTGCAAAAGACTCCAAGTTAACTATGTGTTCACCGTGTTTAATTTATAAATCACACACCCAAATATATATGTGATTTTTTTAAACATTTTTTTTTACTGTAATTGGTCACTATGTGCGATTTATGGACTAATTGCAAGGAACGCATATGTACCGTTCAGAGTTTTCTTTTTCAATTCACGTGCAGTAAAGGTCTAGATCAGAGGTCCCCAACTTCAGTCCTCAAGGCCCACCAACGGTCCAGGTTTTCATTATTTCCTTAGAAATTTGACAGTTGGTAATTCAATCTCCTGCACAGGTGATGATTCCAATTGTCAAATGCCAAGGAAATCCTGAAAACATGCACTGTTGGTGGGCCTTGAGGCCTGGAGTTGGGGACCTCTGGTCTAGATGATCCTAATGTAGAACATGTTAAATATGCTATACAATGTCTGACAACCCTGTAACAGTTAATATTCAAGAAAATGCATAACCTTTGGGAAATAGAAACATTTCAACCCTATCTGGCAGCTGATACCATATCCAAATGATTAGTTGTATAGAAACACTATTTGGGGATACTGTGGATCAAGGAAAAACACTAAAGGAATGGGATACTATGTTTAAACAGTTGTCTAGACCAGTGTTTCCCAACTCCAGTCCTCAAGGCACACCAACAGGTCATGTTTTCAGGATTTCCTTATCATTAGACAGATGATGGAATTATCCCCTGTGCAAGTGATTAAATTATCACCTATGCAATCCTAAGGAAATCCTGAAAACATGACCTGTTGGTGTGCCTTGAGGACTGGAGTTGGGAAACACTGGTCTAGACAATGTCAATTAACCCCTTCACCCCCGGGCCTATTTTAACCCTAATGACCAGGCCATTTTTGTCAATTCTGACCAGTGTCCCTTTATGAGGCAATATCTCTGGAATGCTTCAATGGATCCTAGCGATTCTGAGATCGTTTTTTCGTGACATATTGGGCTTCATGTTAGTATTAACTTTAGGTTGATAATTTTTGCGATTATTTGTGAAAAAATTAAAAATTTGGCAAAATTTTTAAAAAGTTTGCAATTTTCAAATTATGAATTTTTATTCTGCTAAACCAGAGAGGTATGTCACACAAAATAGTTAATAAATAACATTTCCCACATGTCTACTTTACATCAGCACAATTTTGGAAAAAAAACATTTTTTGTTCGGACGTTATAAGGGTTCATAGTTCATCAGCAATTTTCATTTTTCCAGCAAAATTTACAAAACCATTTTTTTTTGTGACCACATCACATTTGAAGTCCCTTTGAGGGGTTTACATGACAGAAAACACCCAAACGTGACACCATTCCAAAAACTGCACCCCTCAAGCTACTCAAAACTACCTTCAAGAAGATTATTAACCCTTCAGGTGCTTCACGGGATTACACTGTCTGTGCATAGCATGGAGCTGAGGACATGGTGGTACACTGTGTGCACAGCACAGAGCTGAGGACATGGTGATACACTGTGCACAGCACGGAGCTGGGGACATGGTGGTACACTGTCTGTGCACAGCACGGAGCTGAGGACATGGTGGTACACTGTGCACAGCATGGAGCTGGGGACAGGGTGGTACACTGTCTGTGCACAGCACAGAGTTGAGGACATGGTGCTACACTGTCTCCCGCCGCCTTAAAATCGGTCCGTTTCTCATACAGGAGAGTCGCATGAGTGTCATCGGTTTTTGGTCCATTTGGCATCCAACTGCTGTGCGAGTGTCCGACATTTCTCTCAGATTACATCCGTGTGCAATCTGTTCTTTCCTCAGCAGCTATTAGTGTAGAATTATTTACAGGAACATTTTAAAGTGTTCTCAGTTACAGAATGAGAATGTATCAGTGAAATAAAAACTGATGCCTCTCGGATTGCCCGTGTGCTGTCAGTGTGCGGTATGTAATTTTGTCAGACCCTTAGACTTGCATTGGTGAGTCTCGGTGTGAATCGCAGACTGTCGCAGAATGTTGCGACTTTTTTCTCATCCTGAATCTGGCTGAGAAAAAAGCATCCGACACTCGACAATCTGCTCTCAGGCATTGAATAACATTGGTCTGAGTGCAATGTGATGAAATCACACATTGCACTCCTCCGAGTTTCATGCCAGTGTGTCCGTACTCTAATAATAAAATCCATATAGTAATCCTACAATGTCTGCTGGACATGGTATGGGGAGGGTGTATGGCTCAGTTAGTACACTTCATACTTCATGTTATTAACCAGTTAATGCTCTCTTGTCCACCGCACTGCAGTGTCAAAAGAGGAAGACAACGAGACAGACAGCAACACGGCGTCAGAGAGCCCCTGACCTCGAAATACAAGATCCTCAGATTCTGGTATTGTGACATTATATTAAGAAAAATATTTTTTGCACTTATATTACACTTTGAACTGCACAGCACTTTACATACATCATCAACACTGTCCCCATTGGGGCTCACAATGTAAACATCCTGCCAGTATGTCTCTGTAGTGTGGTTGAACAAACCTTTTATATGTACTACATGATGAATTGTGGGGGTAGAAGCTACATGAAGCTTGGGGGGGATGGCCGCGACTGGGGGGAAGATTGTCCATGACGGGGGGAGGGGCTGTAATGGGGGGAGGAGCCGTGATGGGGGAGGGGCGGCCGCTGAGAGTGCCTAGGGCAGCAGGAACTCCAAATACAGCCCTGTATATGGGAGGGGGGAAACTTTTTCAGATGGGTGATGACTATGGTAGCCATTTTGAATCAGGTAGAAATTTCAGATATCCCATGGCACTAAGGTCTCCATTGTTAAAAAATGGCCCCACTATCTTTTTACGCCATATACCGCACCATACAATCAATTTTTGTGTTCCAACAATCTTGGAGGGATCTATCCACTGTGGGCTAGTGTAAGATTAATAGCGGTGGTTTTGTTTGTTAACTTCACCATTAACAAAAAAGTTTCCCTCATTACTCATCTGAAGGCAATTTTCTAAGCTGTGAAGATACGAGATGTGCCGCATCTGAACCAACGGATACTGGAACCCTGTGCTAGCATTTCTTCTGCGGTGTTGCTATCAGTGTGTCAAGAGTGGGAGAAGAGGGTTGCATTGACAATCCAACACAATGGGCAGCACTTTGAACACATTTTATAAGTGGTCATAAACTTGTAAATTACTCATGAAAGAATAAAGCTATGTTAAAATCAAGCATACTATTGCTTTTCTTATAAAATTCTTAATAAGTTTGATGTGTCACATGATCCTCCTCCCTTTGAAAAAAATAAAGTTGGTTCCAAAATGGCTGACTTCAAAATGGCCACCATGGTCACCACCCATCCGGAAAAGTTTTCCCCTCCCATTACCTGGTGTACCTGAAAAGACCTTGCAATCTGGCCAATCAGGTGGCCGCTAGCAATCACGTGATTGTGACATGGCGACATCTGATTGGCCAGATCTCTCCCAGCCATCTGATTGGCTGGGAGAGTGAAAGGTCCTTTTCCATGCATAGATGTCCATCTGCCGGTCCCGGTGCAGCCGTCGGTTAAGGTGAGTATCTGATTTTTTTATTTTGTAACCACTTTTCTTCTCTTTTACAGGACTTTTATTGATACACTGCAAAGGTACTCGGTACTTGCTACTCCCGAGTAATCCTAATTTACTCGGTGAGTAGCGAGTACCCGAATACCACTACTATTCGGCGAGTAGCTGAATAGCAGCGAGTAGACTCGCTCATCCCTACTTCTTCTACATCTCTGCCAACAGACAAAGGTGTCTGCCGGCAGAGAAGAGCAGGCATGAAATGACTGCCGGGTGCTGTGTGAAAAGTTATGAGTTCTCATGAACTCAGATAACCCAAGCATCACTCAAAACCCAGAGCCCAGCGATAAGTGAGGAAGAAGCGCTTCTCACTCACTTATGACTAAGCTCCGGGTGCTGTATGAAGGGTTATTCAGTTTATATGAAGTCAGATAACCTCAGCACTACCCAGTACCTGGATTCCAGCCATAAGTGAGCGTTCTCTTGCTCACTTACGGCTAGTCTCCGGGAGCCAGGTTCTAATCTGGTTAATAGATCGATAACCTTTCACACAGCACCCGGCTGTCATTCCATGCCTGCTTGTCTATGTCAGCAGACATCATTGTCTATTGGCAAAGATGTAGCAGAACTAAAGAAAATAAGAAGACCTGGATTACGTTGGGGGGAGGTTTTTAGTTCTGATAAAGATGCAGTTCCTAAATGTGTTTTGTATTTTATTTCTAATAAAGACAGTTTTTCTCTGTGTTGTGTTTCTTTTTACTGTTTACTAGAAATTCATGGTGTTTGGGTCTAATTTGGCATGACACCATGAATTTGGCGCTTAGTACCAACTGACAACACAAAGCTGTTATTAACCCTGTATTACCCAGCGTGCCACCCCCCCACCAGGGCTGTAAGAAGAGCCAGGTAAAGTGCCTGGAAATGGCGCTACGTTGAATGCACCATTTTTGGGGGTGGCTGATTGTTACTATGTGGGGAAAGTCTTCCAAGTCTCTCATTAGGCTGCCCACTAGATCCCAAATCTAATGACCAGCATTTCAATGTATAGTAATGGAGCTAAAATGAAAGCTCTGTAGGAAGAACTGTGAAAACAGACTCTTTAGGTACCTTTTCTATGTTGTTGTTCTGTGCCGGAACCTCTGCCAATCTTGACAGTGTGAGTCAACTTTGAAAACAGTCTCTGTAGAGGGCTTTAATTAACATTTTTGCTCTGTGAGGAAACCTTGAAATCCATCTCTGTGGGTTCGCTTTTAAAATGTTAGTTTATTCATTTGCTTGGCTTGTAACCATGACTACTATGGTGACAGAACCCCTTTAAATCATTTCTTTATCCACATTTATTTGCAGAGCAATTGTCTTGCTCTTACTGCCATTTTGCTTCTTTTTCTAGCCCCCTAGTCTTTATCACAACAATTTATACAGCCATTTTTTAGCACAAACGTTTGGGGACCCATTGACTTGTATTGGGTTTGGGTTTTGATATAAAGTTAAGGATAGTTATGGTTCCCAAATCAAACTTTTTTTTTAAAGTCTGGTGAAACTGACAAACCCAAACATCCACAAGTATGCTAATCATTAGTTATCACCAATCAAGTAATAAAAATGTAATTCAGCAGCAGTGCAGCAAAATGCAGGGAAAATGGCTCTCCAAACCATATGCTCAAATCAAATGTTTGTGTAAGGTATAATGAAAATGACTAGTACTATTAATTGTCAAAATTGATTTTATTTACTTGTAATAACCATACCAACAAGAGAGTATAAATACAAGAAAAAATACTTCACTAATATATGCATTGATATTAGGAAAATACTTGCTGCAAAGAATAGACTCCAAAGAAAATACGTGGAGCGAGCTGCATCACCTGTGTATGTAACCACCCTTTCATTGAAACATCATAAATAAGGAATGGACATGCAGCCTAACACCTGTTCCAATATTTCAGGGTTAGACCCTTTTCCAAGCATGTGTCTTTATATATTGATAGCTCCATGACATGCAGTGTATGTATAATCTATTGGAATCTGTACACCTACAGATAAAAACAGGTAAAACAACAATAACCATGTTAGGGGGTCTTTCACATCAGCGTTTTATTGATGTGCGGTGGATCCGGCACTTGCAGCCGCGAAAAAAAAAGCTGCAGTGCATCGGGCAGAACCGAACTTGCCGCACCGGACTGCAAGTCCCATAGACAATGCATGGGGCATGCCGGATCCGGGCCGCAAGTCGGCCATTAGGCGGCCGATCTGGCAGATGAGGCGCCACCTGTCTTATCTGCTGCACATCAGCGAAACGCTGATGTGAAAGGGCCCTAACATACATATAATTGTAGTACAATAAATAACCAATGCAAGAAGTATATTATACAATATTATAAAAAATATTACACAATGTTATAAATAGTCAATACTAGAAAAATAATTGAAGAATAGATATAGCACATTACTTTCCACAAGGGTAACTCTGTACACATATAATGATAAATGTTTTTTTAATCATATAAAAGAGCACTATAATTCCAACAATAGACAGAATGCAATAACAGCAATCAAAAGATGTTGAAGCTACAAGTTTCATTTAACCCTTTAGGGGAGAGTAATTACATGGAGTAAATGCAAAATATCCCTCTTTTTAGATGTTTCAAACTTAACAATCGTGACTCTGCTGTGGTCATTACCTCGAACGCCTACGATCTTAGGTAATAGGTTTTGTGACTCATTTCATAGAACTGTCCGATGACTGTGGTCTTGCCAAATGTCTCTTCTCTTTGACAGTGGCCACAGTGGATTTTATCCTTGAGTTTAGTAGTCTAATAGTAGACTAATGTTCATTCAGCCTGATTTTGATTAGTCTTTATTTTTGTCTAGTAAACCTTTCCACAAGGGCACGTTAATTCAAATATCATGCAAGAACTGTTACAGTTAAAAAACAGCAAGAAAAATAAATATAATTAAGAACATATAAAAAAGCACAAACACAGGCATTGCATATAAAATGTAAATATTCATTGAAATTGTATTAAAATTAATAAGGTGGGGAAGTAAACTGGCAATAATTATCCAATAGAGAAAGAAATGGCTCTAGAGCACAGATGCAAAAAAGGAATAGTGTAAAGCAGAATGCATCAGCACCTTACCAAACAACATATTACAAGACTCAAACAGTATATGGATCACAAAAAGAACATATATAATAAGGCCTATGAGATAATATAAGAAGATGGTCCAATACCTGAATGTGAGCAGCAGTGCCATCTCCCGACGCACGTTTCTTCATGTATGCCTTCTTTTTGGGGGAGTTGGAAAGAAGGCATGTATGTCAGCAGTGTCATCTCCTGATGCTTGTCATGAGATGAATGCCTTCTTCCAGCCTCCCCAAAAAGAGTGCACGCATGAAGAAACGTGCGTCAAGAGATGGCACTGCTGCTCACATTCAAGTACTGGACCTTCTTTTTATATTATCTCATAGACTTGATTATATACGTTCTTTTTGTGATCCATAAGCTGTTTGGATCGTGTAATATGATGTTTGGTAAGGTCCTGATACACACTATTTTACACCAGTCCTTTTTTTTCTGTCTGTGCTGCAGTGCCATTGTTTTCTGTATTGGACCATTATTACCACTTCATATACTTTCCATAATAATAGTTTTAATCTGATTCTAATAAATCTTTATATTTTATATACTAGTCTGTGTTCACACTTTTTTCTATATGATCCTAGTTATATGTTTGACGCTTCATGTTTCATGATTTAGCCTTACATACTGTATATACTTATGAATTTTTACCTATATTTATACCTCACCCAGCACTTTACATTTTTTAAGGTATTTACATTACTTTTTACTGTTGCTTTTCTCATTTGTGTATTTATTGCCGTCCGCTATATTTAAACAAAATAGCAATATATATATGGGTATCTTCTTTAACCATTTAATGACCAGGACAAAGTTTTCAAATCTGATGTGTGACTTTATGTGTGCATAATTTTGCAATATTTCAAAATCTTCCAGTAATTTGGAGATTTTTGTTTCGTGACCCATATTTTTTGATAATGCTAAATTTAAGCAATTATATTTTGCATTCATTTATAAAAAAAAAATCAGAAATTTGAAAAAAAATGTCCAAAAACTAGCAATTTTCAATCCTTAAATGATTATACCTTTCATTCAGATAGTCACACATCACAAAATTGTAATAAATAACACTCACCTCATGTCTGCTTTACATAAGCACCATCTGTAAAATGTTCTATTATTGTTTTAGAATGGGAGAATCCTTAAAATTGTAGCAGCAATTTTTATTATTATTTTAAAGGAAAGGTTACAAAACTTTTTTTTGGGCAGGCCTATTCAATTTTGAAGTGATTTTGGGAGTGTATAAAATGGAAACTCACTGGATGCTGCATTTTCACCTATCAAGGGATTCTATTCCCTTATATCTCAGCTTTTCCCACCCTTTAACCCCTCAATTGCCACCACATGACTTAAAGCTATCTCCTTTAAATAGTTTTTGCTTCATAAACACAGAAAAGTATCCTTGTTTGAGTTGGATAAAGAGTATGTCTGGACACGCTAGGTTTGATACAATCAGTGCTAATCAAATGGCTAAAAACGGATTTATTTTTGATACACGATACCCATCTTTTATGATTTTGGGAGGCATATTTTTGGCGATGGCATGACTCTTTCCATAATCACAATGTAAAGAAAGGGATTTACCTTTATGATATACTATATGTAGGCCCAATTCTATTGCATCAGGAGGGTGATGACATGATGATAGGGGCGGGCTCTGAGGCACTGGGGCCTCATCCATCCCTCCCCTGTCTCTCTCCCCATGCTCTCTCTCAATGTATGTAAATAAATTTATTTTTTCTTAAAAACCTGTTTCTGCTTTTTTTATTAATAAAGTGTTTAATTTCCTAGTAAAAATGGGTAGGCCTTCGCTGTATTTTCAATTGCCAGCAACGGTAATCCAAGCAGCTACTGGCTGCCAACCACAATTGCCTGGTGTTACCTTCGTTGGCAATGAAAAATACAGGTGAGCCCTTATTTTTTTCAATTATGTAACTGAATAATTTTTAAAAAATTGACGTGTGCTCCGGTATATTTTCTATTGGCAGCCAAGGAAACCCAGGCAGTGGGGGATGGAATTCTCAGCGTGGTGAGGCCCAAGAATTCTGGGACCCCCACAGTGAAAATTACAGACAGCAGCTGCCCCATAATTGACATTTCCATGAGAAACGCCAGAACTGGGGGTTATCCCGCTCTTCTAGCTGTCATGTAGCGGGGGAAGAGTGGGTAATAAAGGGTTGGATGTTAGCTTCTTTTGGCAGCTGAAGTCAAGCCCTATTGCTAATGTCAGCCATCAATATGTGAGAAAAGAGAAAAAGACACAGCAATGAGATAAATCCTTTTTTGCATACAAAATAGACAGAGACATCATGTTACCCACTTTATTAGCTCCCACCAAATACCCCTCTGATGTAATCTTGTAATTACTGCAATCTCATGGTGGAAGGATTGAGGTAGTCTTATTTGTCACCCCACAGATATCTTTGTATACCCAAGTGTCAAATGATGGTGGATGCGTAAGTATGCATGCCCTCTCTCTACCCCCTGTGCACTGTCTCTGCCCCTATGCACTTTTCCTGCCTTCTCTGTTGTGCATTCTCTGTCCCCCCTTTCTGCTGTGTGCTCTTTCTATGCCCCTCCCTACTGTGCATTCTTTGTCTGCTCTCATCTGAGCTGTGCGCTCTCTCTGCCCCCTCTCTTCTGTGCATTCTCTGTCTGCCCTACTCTCCCTGCTGTATGCTCTCTCTGCCCCCTTCTGTGTACTCTCTCTGCCCCCATCTGTTGTGTACTTTCTATGTCCCCCTCTTTTGCATTCTCTTACTGCCCCCCTCCCAGGTGTTCTTTCTCTGCCTCCTCCCTTTCACCTGTGTGTTCTCTCTCTGCCTCTACCCTCCACCATGCATTTTCTCTCTGGCCCCCTCCTTGTTCCCCCATGCATTCTCTCTCTGGCCCCCTCCTTGTTCCCCCATGCATTCTCTCTCTGGCCCCGCTTCCTTCCTGCCAATGCATTCTCTTTATGGTCCCCCTCCTCCCTCCTGTCCATGCACTCTCTCTTCCCCCTTCTCCCCTGCACTTTCTCCCATGTGCTCTCTCTGCCTCTGCACTCTTTCTTCCTCTGCACTATCTCTGCCCCCCTGCATTCTCTCTGCCTCCACTGCACTCATGACTGATCACATGACCGTAACATCGTCACAGGTCCTGTCAGCTCACTCAAAGCCTATCGGTGTCGGCAGCAGTGACAGTGATGTGAGCAGCAAGCTGTGCGTTCTGTGAGTTGGTGTCGGTTGTGGGTTTGCAGCTGCTCTGGTTTTTGGTGGCACCGCTAGTGGTATTGCGCAAGGAGCACAATACCGCTAGCGGGCACCATATTTCCACACCCATCACTTGGTTGTGGAAATATGGCTGCCGCACCGGAAGTCTACATTGTGTATTTGGAGAACATCGAAAGTCGATGACTGCCGGTACAGCAGAATTATGTAAGTAGATAAATTGTGGATTAGTTTTACAACTTGATTTGTACTTTGGATCAATTGCTAGTAAACACCAATATTTTTGCATAGCATGTTTAATCAACCCAGAATATCCATCATAAGTAGACCTATACAATGGAGATTAATCATTTATTTTATTTCTTGGCAATTTTGCTGTTAAAAGAGATATCTTACCTATCTCTTTCCTAAACTGTGAAACATCCTTTTTTGAGTATCCTCTGTTTCCAAACTTTTTTGTTATTTTTTCCACTCTTCCATGGTAGTCAATATCATGACTGCATATCTTTCATAGCCTCATCACTTATATCTTAGGAATCCCTTTAAAAGATTGAAGGGCCTGGCAGCTTTCAACTCTCAACAAATAATTATGATCCCTTGGTTTGGAAAATAATGTTGAAAATCTTTGGGTACTTCAAAATGCTTACATACCCAAATAAGGTATTCAAAATTGATCAAGCTTGATGTTAAACAGAATTAATTAAAGGGATCCTGTCACCTCCAAAACGCCTCATAAGCTAGCACCATCCTATCACTAATCTCACACTCCTTTTGTCTCCTAAAAGCATCCTGTGAAAGTGCATAAAAACGTTTTAATACTTACTCATTAGTAATTATAATTAGCAGGGGCTATATTCTTTAGTCACCAGGGCATGTTGTTTTGCAGCTTTGAGGATCCACCCTCTCTCTGTCTGTGCTGCAGTGATGTGGAGCTGAAGGCAGGACTAATGATTTGCATTCTGTGAGTGATAGAGAGGGGGGAGGATAAAGCCTGCACAAGCAGAGCACACAGACAGAGAGAAGGTGGAACCTTGAGCCTGCAAAACAGCCCGCCTTGGTGACTAAAGAATATAGCCCCTGCTAATTATAATCACTAATGAGTGAGTATTAAAACGTTTTTATCCACTTTCACAGGATGCTTTTAGGAGACAAAAGAAGTGTGAGATTAGTGATGGGATGCTGCAGGGACATGTTTTGCTAGCTTAGGAGGCATTCTGAAGGTGACAGGATCCCTTTAATCACTTTTATTGAGATATTTATGGAACTCTAAATAACTCATTTTTCATGCCCCTCCATGCCAAAGCACATCATCAATAAAACTTTTCCATACTAAAATAAATTTAAAATGATAGACCAAAAATGTTTTAAAATTATATATAAAGATGTTAGCTACACTTTACGATACAGGGGAGGCCATTAAAGTCTTATGTATCTGCAAGAAAAAGTAATTCACAAATGAAGGTGGTTTTTCTTCTGAATTAACCAAGAATGATTTTGTTGGTTAAAAAGTTTAGGATACCAAGATAACTTGTCTCTAACAGCAACCATTCTTTCAATAAATGGTAAAATTATGTACTCTTAGTGTACCATTATATTGAAGGTGGCAAAAAAGGTCAAACATCAGGGTCAAACATATTTAATCTACTAAACAGCCATTAGTATGATTAAGATAATTGGGTAATTTCCTATTGATCAATTGAAAAAAGTATCCATATATAATTGTAAAGGTTCGAAAATAGAATTAAGCCCAGATAAAACAGGGCACTTCAAAGCCTTATAGAATTTACATAGTAAATATAAAACGTACATGTAGATAGTCATTCATCAATGTTTTTTAAGGTCCAAAGAAAAGAGCTTAGATTGCAATGCTTCATTGGTAATTAATTCAATATCTTACTTTATGCAAACAGTTGGATAGGTTTTAAACTTAGTATACACATGAATATCTGTGAGTTGTTCCATAGCTTCATTCTGATACATCTAATTTATGATCACAATTTTATCTTTCTTGTTAGCTTATTTACTCATTATGTTTAAGTGCTCTGTGTTCATCTCTAGAAAAATTGAGTCTGACATGGGTGATGCAAACCTTGGTGTTTTTTCATTCGTTGTTGGATTTATAGTGCCCTTTTTGACTATGAAACAATCATTTCTAAACATAGCTTACATGATTAATCTTGTGGAGTATGTCTACTCGCAATATTTTCCTTGAGCAAAGAAGAATCAAAGGATCATTTAGGGAGGGGAAGAGATTTGAGTCTTAAATTAACTGAAGAGGCCTTTCCTACTATCCTAGAGTATGTTGATTTCACTATGCCAGTCCCTGTATATATCAATGGCAGCCTAAAGGGTCTGAGTACCATAGTGACCCAAGCTCAAGATAGTCAGGAGTGAGTATGGCCAACACCAGTGAGACACTGGGGTGTAGAGAGAAAAATTATGTCAATAACAGCTCCTTCACGCTCGAGATTTTGGCATTACTGTGTGCAAGTTTTGGCAATTTTCTGACTAATTTGTGGTTCAACTAAGCAAATTTAACTGCAAGATGAAGAATCATCCTGGTCGTAGCAACAGAAATACTGTTGCTTTGTCTTATACCACTGTTGAGCCTGCCAATGGCCCCTTAGATGAGGAATTCGAAGAAATTGAAGCCACTAATTTTATACTGCCAGAGCCAACAACTGACTTAATGGTGGAGTGTACACTTAATAATGGTGCAATTTTATTAGGTAGCTATAATCTAACACCTTAATGAGCTGGCAGTCTCTCCTATTTGATCAAGATTGCTTTTAGAACCTTATCAGAATGATTGATGAGTGAAATAGATGGAGAGGATTAGTGGAGACAGATGCATATTTTCTGATTAGAAATGTTAGAACGTTTCTTATATTTGCTTCACCTAATATTTTATGTAAAGTTTTTGACGCGGCAATGACCATGCAAAATCATTTAGTTGTGTTTTATAAAGACTGTAGGTAGCACATCTCCAAATTTCAAAATAACAAATGAAGGTGGAAAATGGTTCACATAAATGTTTTGAAATCGTGTTACAAATGTGCCACAGTGAAAACCAACTTTATTAAATGAGAGATATAATTTGTTGATAGGACATCTGACAACTTGTGTATTTCTTCTGTTCTTCTCTTTTTATTACCATATTAATACTATTTTTCCTCCCTTATACCCTAGTTAATATTATAAGCAACGCTTCAGTGCATGAAACATGTAAATTAAAACTGTTCATTTTGTAAAAAGAGTATATATGCTTTAGAAAAATGACATTCAGAAATTTGTCTTGCTTGTTGGTAACATTTATCATGGAAAATAATACGATATCTACCGAATCATAATTAGTCCGATGAGCAAGTTAAATGGTTTAGCTTTCTCATCAAGACTGTAAATTAATTAGTTAAAAATAAGAATCTTGTTAAATATTAAATTACACAAGATATATCAATGCTGAATAATTTTTAATAAGTTAATTTAAAGTTCCTATTTTAATGACTTGTTATATATCAGTAGGAATTGTAATTTTTCACATTTTTAAAATATATATTTTACATGCAGTGTTTGTATATGTTAAAACTATACAAAGTGCTATAGTAATTATAGTAATGTATAATACCACGCATGTGGATGTAGTTGTGCTTCCATTTTAGTCCCAAAAGTCGGTGTTCACTGTTCAGTTACCTCCAGACAATGATCTGTCTCTATGTCAAATGACACTGTGACATCAGTGTGATTGCCGCTGTTCATGACAGCTCACAATCATGGTGAATCGGTATTAGACCAGCAGAGTAGTCCCAAACCAGCAATAGATGTGATAGGCCAATCAAAAGTGAATTTAGAATGATTTTACGCTGTTTGCAGCTGTTAGTAGCTCATTTCTGTTTGAAAGCTTTGATGGGATATAACTAAGAACATAAAATCAAAGGTTAAAGTTGCAAAGAAGCCCCCTCCCAATAAACCCACCAGAGTCCCTCACATCACCTGCCATCTTGAGGCCTGTGAGCCTGATTCTTTGCTGTAAAGATCATCAGCTTTAAACCAAAACAACTAAAGTCATCTTGCCTCTGTCAAACCCTGCTTGTCTGTGAACGATCTCGACATCTGACCTTTGCCGCCACCTCTGATGTGTTGTTTTTAATCTATTATATAATCACGAATGGGATTTTTGCCCCTTTTGAGTCCGCTCACGCTGCGAGTCAATGTCGTCATGTGGATACGACCGAAGCATTGGCCGCGCAGCGGCCATTGTGAGCAGTTCTAAGGCGACTCGCTATGCCCGCGCAGCGGGCATGGCGAGTCACCTTAGCAGCGCGAAGCATTGGCCGCGAAGCGGCCATTGCGAGTCAGAGACTCGCTCTGCTAGAATCCCGATGCATCTGCATCGGGCACCCAGCTAGTATTTAATAATGTAAAATATAAATAATTAATAAATATTGATAACATTTTATTATTAGTGATGAGCAAGTAGTAAGCTATTCGATTTCTGATAACTCTAACAAAAAACTTTGAATGAGTAGGAAGTTACGAACTTAATGCAAGTCAATGGGGAGCTCACTCTGATCTGAATACAGAATGTAATGAAAGACATGACTATTCATATATGAATTCAAAAACACATGAAATTAAGATGTAAATTGTATATGCCAAGATAAGAGAAGAACTGAAGCCCAATATGCCCTGCCACATTTGATACTCTACCAGTATCTAGGGAGAATATAGTGTCAAGAGGTCAAAAGACCAATTAGCGTATACACAAACAATTTTAGCAGCCAATCATTGTAAAGATTGAGAGTAGCCAATTACAGTATATTAAAAGTTGTATTGACTATGTAATAATATTTTCCCTTAAATATATCCTATGAGGACGCCACCCCTTCAGAATAGTGCCGACATTTAGACCAGTTTGCTATCTGTCATTATTCCTCCATGTACAAAAGGCCTCTACGACGTCACACACGTCGTAAAATCCTGTTATCACCTCTTTATTTCATCATGGTGCCCTTATATTTTATTGATAAGACTTACTGCTACTGGTGAGGCTATACCTACAGAGTGCTGCCATCACCAGCAATACTACAACCCCTTGCAAAAATCATGGAATCACCTGGCTCAGAGGATGTTCATTCAGTTGTTTAATGTTGTAGAAAAAAAGCAGATCACAAACATCGCACAAAACTAAAGTAATTTAAATTGGCAACTCTCTGCCGTGAAGAAACACTAAAAGAAATCAAGATAAATAATGTGGTAGTCAGTAAGGGTACCTATTTTCAGACAAAGCAGAGGGGAAAAATTATGGAATCACTCAATTCTGAGGAAAAAATGATGAAATCACACTGTACATTTTCATTCCCAAAACTAACACCTGCATCAAATTAGATCTGCTTATTAGTCTGCATCTAAAAAGGAGTGATCACACCTTGGAGAGCTGTTGCACCAAGTGGACTGACGTGAATCATGGCTCCAACACGAGAGATGTCAATTGAAACAAAGGAGATGATTATCAAACTCTTAAAAGAGGGTAAACCAACACGCAATGTTGCAAAAGATGTTGGTTGTTCACAGTCAGCTGTGTTAAAATCTGGTCCAAATACAAACAACATGGGAAGGTTGTTAAAGGGAAACATACTGGTAGACCAAGGAAGACATCAAAGCATCAAGACCGGAAACTTAAAGCAATATGTCTCCAAAACTGGAAATGCACAACAAAACAAATGCGGAACGAATGGGAGTAAACTGGAGTCAATGTCTGTGACTGAACTGTAAGAAACCGCCTAAAGGAAATGGGATTTACATTCAGAAAAGTTAAACATAAGCCATCATTAACACCTAAACAGAAAAAAACAAGGTTACAATGCGCTAAGGAATAGCAATCGTGGACTGTGGATGACAGGATGAAAGTCATATTCAGTGATGAATCGCGAATCTGCATTGGGCAAGGTGATGATGTTGGAACTTTTGTTTGGTGCTGTTCCAATGTGATTTATAAAGATGACTGCATGAAGAGAACATGCAAATTTCCACAGTCATTGATGATATGGGGCTGCATGTCAGGTAAAGGCACTGGGGAGTTGGCTGTTATTACATATTCAATGAATGCCCAAGTTTACATTGATATTTTGGACAGTTTTCTTATCCCATCAATTAAAAGGATGTTTGGGGATGATGAAATCAGTTTTCAAGATGATAATGCATCCTGCCATAGACCCAAAACTATGCAAACATTCCTTGAAAGAAGACACATAAGGTCAATGTCATGGCCTGCAAATAGTCCAGATCTCAATCCAATTGAAAATCTTTGGTAGTTAAAGAAAATGGTCCATGGCAAGGCTCCAACATGCAAAGCTGATCTGGCAACAACAATCAGAGAAGGTTGGAGGCAGACAGTGATAGCTGGGGAGGCATAAACTAGCTGACAGGTTCCCTTTAAGTCCATGCCTCAGAGACTGCAAGCTGTTATTAAAGCCAGAGGTGGTGCAAAAAAAAGTACTAGTGATGTATTGGAGTGTTCTTTTGTGTGTTTGTTTGTCATGATTCCATAATTTGTTCCTCAGAATTGAGTGATTCCATAATTTTTCCCTCTGTTGGTCTGAAAAAAATTACCCTTACTGACTACCACATTTTTTATCTTGATTTCTTTTAGTGTTTCTTAATGCCATAAAGTTGCCATTTGAAATGACTTTAGTTTTGTGCCATGTCTGTGATCTGCTTATTTTCTACAACATTAAACAACTGAATGAACATCCTCCGATCCAGGTGATTCTATCATTTTTGCCAGGGGATGTATTGTGACATGGTAAGAGAACTACAGAGTATGAAACAATTGGAATCTAACATAGATTTGTACAGGCAATTATTTGTGCAATACATACTACCTAACATATGAAAATAAACATTACTAAAAATTTACGGTGACTGAACACACACACCCGTGACTAGAAGCCGAAAGCTGCCAGGAGGAATAAAGTTACGGTAATTTCCTCCCGTCAGTGGGACGGTGGGTGCCAGTCAGGTTGAAAATGCTATTAACCTTCAGATTAACAGCATATCTGAATGTTAATATAATTTTTGGAGAAAACACTACGAGGACATACATTCAAAAATTCAACCAAAAAAGTTCAAAACACTTACCAAAAATCTGATATCCATTACACTGAGTAGGACACTGTAGGCCCAACGATAAGGCCACGCAAGTGCATAATACCAGTGCAGCATTCACAACCAGCTACAATATAGAGGAAGGGATTGGTGGTATTTTATATGCACACAGATGAGGCTTCTATAGTGCATCTGTCACACATGAGAGTATGATGCAGAGTGTCTGTATGCAGCCTATTGGTCATACCCATACTATTAGATCAGGCAGGCTGCCCAGCACTATATTTATGCATCACACCAGACAGAAACCCCCAGGGGCCCCACTGTGTCCTGCATAAGGATAAACCTTACGATACCTTATTACTTTGCCTACTGTGTCCTGCAGAGTGTAATGGATATCAGAGTTTTTGCAATCTTTTTTAATATCATTTTTGCACATAACAGGTTCCATTTATAGGGTTAAGGTCTCTTTCGTTGGTTAAGGAACCTGTCACTGTGATTAAGAATAATGCAACCACAAAGGCACATTTAGTTACAGTACGATACACCTTAAGTCAAGAAGGTTTAAAGGGGTATTTTCAACTTTTTAAATTGCTCCAGACAGCATAAATATAAGCAAGTTTGCAATTAACTTGCTTTATCAATCTGTTGTCATTTATCTTTCAAAGTGTACAGCTCTTTTTCATGGAGCTTGGCCTTTAGTGCCTGCCTGGACACTGGCCAAGAGTGTTCAGTGAATATATTGCATGAGAGAAGTTACAGGGGTTGTCCAGTCTAAAATGATAATTCTGCGGTCACTCTGTATGACTGCAGAAATATCAGTCATCCAAGTGCACGCAATATGCACTGCGAGGATTTGCCGTTTTGTAAGCCGGGAACAGAACGCAATTATATGGTATGTTCCCAGGTAAAACAAGACTGGTGGGCTCAGCCTCGCTTTATACAATTGTAAGGAGTGGGTGTGTCTAATTAGTGCGCGCAACCATCTAGTGAGTGTGGACTTGCTCCATACAATTGTATTGAGCGAGGCCACACACAATAGACAGGGGCATCGGCCACAGTGGCCCAGAAAATACATCCTACATAACTGTGCTCCATTCCCGGTTTAGAAACAGCAATTCCTCACAACGCCCAGTGCGGGCGCTAGGAGAATTGGTAAGTCAGACGTCAGATAGAATGACTGCAGAGATATAATTTTAGATCGGACCACTCCTTTAACTTTTCAAGGAAATATGTCAGCAGGTTCTTGCTACCTCATTTGAGGGCAGTATGATGTAGACAAAGACTTTCAATTCAGTAGTGTATCACTTAGATTACTGGGTACAGCAGTTCTCACGCAATCAAAGTTTTTAAATTTAGCAATGCAGAAGGCTCTCTATATGCAAAGATTATAGACAGTGAGATGGGAATCATAGGAGAGGGCACGTTAGACAATATGGCACAAGCCAGGTAGTCACAACAATGATAAGATACTGTTGCTAAAACTAACATTGCAAATAAGCAATTCCACAGACCATGACAAGAGAGCATTGCTGGATTCTATGTGTTAACCCTTAGAGCATGCTGTATTTATGGTAAATAGCAAAGACCTGCTTTAACATTTTAGTCAGCTCTGTACATTGATTTCGATATAGTAATTAGCTGCTTGCCTTGCTTCCCCATCTATCCTCTCCCTCTTAACTTTTGAAAACATATGGCCTGTTTATGCCGGTATTGCTGAGACTCCAGTAAGTGCAATATGTTAAAAAAATACTTTATACATATACAGCATATAGGCAAATATCTTTAATTTACTCTACATTTTTTGTCTTATATTACTAAATAATTTCATTTATTTAGTGCTAACATATTCCACAGCACTTTAAAATTAAGAGGACACAAGTAATATCAGTAGCAGACATTGCAGAGTAAAACAGTATTTAACAAGAGATGGATGAATATCCTGTTCACAACCTTACAGTCTAAAATAAAGTAGAGAAGACAAAACGTGTAAAAAAAAAAGTGCATCTTTGTACGTTTCAGCTGTATATAGCTCCTGATGACGCTGTTTTGGTGAAACATGTTGGGGAGGCTATGAGCGATATTTTAAATTGCAAAAGTAGCTGTATGATATACATATCCTAATACTGAACACAAGGTCCCCTTTAAAAATTAGCTTTCCTTAAAAACTATCAAATCTCAGGTGCCTATCTCACACCCAAAGGAAAGATTCATCATAAAGATTTAATTATCAAAAAAATCTTTATTATATTTCATAAAATACTACAATAAAATACTATAATTGAGAGCATTCCCTCTGAGGGGACACACAAGAAAACATTCAGGCTAATCAGTGTAGTAACATAGTACATCATGCAACATCAATATATTATAACAAGTTACAACAATGTGGAGTCAAGGTACCTTATAACAATCCTGACCGACATCTACTGAACTAGTAATGCAAACTGCTACAAATCCTATTAAGGGGATCAAACACCACCTATCCACTCCTTATTCACCTAGGTAGTGCCTGTTTAAAACCAATCACTCCCCATAGATGTGTTTAGAAGCTGCAGTTTTGGTTTTCTATCTATCTTAAATCGCTTTAGCCATTAATGAAATACAAGATTCATAATATCGCTACAGCTCAATCACCAATTATATCCTATCACTGCGGCTAAATCATAGGTGCAGTTGCATTAGTTTAATCAATATAGATATGCCTCATACCTGACTCACTGAAGTGCCTGAACGCGCTCGTGCTCCCTCCTCCCCTACAGACGTTTTGCTTCCGCTTCTTCCGGGGGTATTTCTACATACATTGCAAAAGGGAAGGTAATGGTTAAAAATAAAAAAAAAATACTCACCTCTCCAATGAGTGTCCCGCTACATGCGGCATCTAAGTCTGATGGCTGCAGGACCTTAATCAGCTGACCGGGAGGCGGGGCAACCCGATCAGCTGATGTGTCACATGACAGCATTAGCTGAGCCATTTAAATCATCCACCAATTGGCAGCTTAGCTGATGCAGGCATATGACACATCAGCTGATCGTGTTGCCCCGCCTGGTCAGCTGATTAAGGTCCTGCAGCCATCAGAGGTGTATGCTGCAAATCGTGGGACACTAGGTGCAGAGTTGAGCTATTTTTTATTTTTTATACTTTGCTTACTTTAAGGTCACTTTAGCAGTGTATGTAGATACACTGCTAAAGTGAAATTACAGGAACAGAGCAGTTTTAGTGTACGGAGCATGTTCAGTACACTAGGATCGTATCCAGGAAACGATTCTGTTTTCTCCCGAATCCACTCTCCATAGGCCTTAATGTTATTTGCCGCAGACCGCGTCTGATCCAATTCTGTCCAATTTGGTCCGCTGTGCCCAAAATTAGAGCAGTCTCCGATTCCGGGTACGTCAAAAAATTGAACACAATCGGATCCATGACAATTTGGACACAATCGGTTGGCCAGATAGGACCATTCCATGCCCATAGGGATACATGGGGGCCAAATTGGATTCGTTTAACAACGGATAGCCACAGATCCCAGAAAATAGTGATGTGAAGGGGGCCTTATTGTTGAATAATTTGGTACTGTGTAATGTCTTTTATTTCCCTATACACAGACAAGCAAAAGGGCAACAATATTTTGAACTTTTGACTTTCAGGCTCCACATCTCACCACCCACTATAGCTTTGAGAATGAGACTACCTTGAATTTATAGACAATCACCATGGCTATCTCATACATAAATTTGACTTGCAACTATTTAGCATATGATTAGTTGTGCAGATTCTTGTAATTGCAATGTTATTGATTTGCTCGTAAAAAAATAAATTTAAATTTGTATAGTTTTTAAGAATTTTGGAAATCTACCTTTGGCTAGGGTCACACCTGAACCCTGGATCCACTAAAAGCATCCGTTATTCAACTTAGAATTTTGTAAAAACTGATCCGTTAATGGAATCATAGGCTCTAATGCAAAAAACACATGTCTAAAGTGCACTAAAAAAACGCTATGCGTTTTTGTAACAAGCACCAAAAACACTGCTAGCAGCATTTCTTGGTGCAGTAAAAAAATGCATACAGTTTTTTAACATGGGGCCCTATGAGAAATGCATGCGTTAATGCATGGAACATGTAGGTAGCATGCGTAAACGCATGCATTAACACATAGCGTTTTTGAGATGCAAACATAACATTTTCCAAAAACGGAATCAGTTTTTGGAAAAGGCAGAAAAACGGACTGCCATTTGTGACCCTAGCCTTTCTAACATTCTTAACACTGCCTGAATCCTTCTGGGCATGATCTCGATCACATTCAAATATGTTTTGACTAAAATCTCCATCTAGCTCCCTTTTACACGTTTTCCAATGTTGGTGTATACTGGTCGATTCACTTGGGTATGCATACAGTTTTTTTATCAACTCTACCAACAAGTGTTTGGTTAAATGTCTTTGGACTGGGAAGGTCAATCCAGCTCCTTTATTTCATTGTTATTGAACCATTTATTTGACAACCTCATCATATACTTTGGGTGGTTGTCCTGCTGGAATGTTATGCTGCTCTTTCCATACCCATAGTACTCAAGTATATGAAGGAACTACACTTGTAGAATACTCACACATAACTTTCCATTGAGACCACCATCGATCTAGGTCAAGTATCAACCATTTCCAATTGTCTACTTTTGTTTTTTTACGTCTTTGTAAACCTGAGCCAATACTTTTTATGACAGCATTGAAATTTAGGCTTCTTTCTTTACCTTTTTTTGGCCGAACGTTCCAGACTTGTGAAATGTGCTTCACTTGCTGCTTGCATAGATGTCTGTGATCTCAATATTCCAAGCATATGAGCCACCTTCGCTGCTGTGTTTGTTGTGCAAGATCTAATAGACCGTTTATGATTGTGACTTTGTTACTTTTGATATTTTGCATGGACGTCCACCTCTTGGTTTTTGAAAAAAATGGATGGATATCATTTTGTATTCTTTCAACTGTCATGACACTTACATGATGCAGTTCACCTATTTTCTTGGCTGAGAGACCGCTATCAATGAGCCAGATGATGCTGTTGTTGTTTTTGGGGGAAATCCTCTTCATGGCTGCATCTTGATTCGAACCAGTAATCTTTCGGTTTGGAATCAACCTGTGCTAATAGAAAATATGGCAACAGGTTATAATTTGTAGTATACAGAAAGAAAATGATTTTCAAATACCAGGCGCAAAACAGTAACAATGCAGTGACATGAAAAGAATCTGCATATCTAATCATGTGCTAAATAGTTCTAAGTCTAATTTATGCATGAAATAGCTAAGATGATTGTCCTTTTATTGTGTATAAAATTAAGGTAGCTAAGATGATTGTACTTTTATTGTGTATTAAATTAAGGTAGTCTCAAGCTTAATGATGTAGTGAATGTTGAGACATGGAGCCTGACAATCAAAATTTTAAAACTTTATTATTCAGTTACTCATCAGTGTAGCAGACTGCAGCAGTGATAAAGTCCTTGATATCAAATCAATATCAAATTCATGTTTACACTATGTTAGCTATATAGGAGATTCATTCATAATTTAGAATACTGTTTCAATACCAGTTTTGTTTTGGATCTACATCTACACTTGTGTTTTTAATGGTTTGGATTCTCATTTTGATATTATTTTAATACAATAAAAGTCAAGTTTGATCCACACTCTTTAAAATATTGATGTTTTGCCACTTTTGACAATATGGTTATGAGTAGCGATGAGCGAGTATACTATTTGCTACTCACATGGATAGTACGGTATTCGCAATACTTGGTGAGTTTTCTTTATTTTACTTGTGATATTCGAGTGAGCTAAAAAGCATGTTTGATTACTGATTTTCAGTCAAAAAACATGCTGGGGTTGCTTGTCAGTCATAGTAATCTCATATTTATCTTTGATAATGGAATTACTGTGATTGGCAGGCAGTATAACCAAAGAAAGAAAGGGCGCTCAAACAGAATAGCATGAGGTCTGGTGGGGGGGTTGTAAAAAGGCTGAAATTACTGACAACATGCTCAAACGGCATGGGAACGGTATGCAGACATGATGTACCCTGTCTGCATATTGTTTTGACATACAGCTGTGGCAGAACCTGGTGAAGATAGATATATAGCACAGGTAGATCAGGCTTACAAGACTCCTGCTGCTGCTCCTGGGGCAGCCCAGTCTCCCGCTAAATCACTTCCAGTGCCGCCTATTAAGTTACTTGCTTATTCACTGCACCGTCAGACAAACAGCCAATCACAGACACTGAAACTGCACCAGGAACGGATTCTCACAAAATGAAGCCAAAATGCTCTGTGTGAATGCTGCTGTGCTATTTACTCACCTTCCTGTGCTCCCCCGATTATGTCTAGTGTTGTCTTCTCATCGCCGGAGGCTGCAGAGATCGGTGCCTCCAGGACCCTGATCAAATGACCGAGTGTATTGCAGTACCAGGTCCTTGAGAACTGTGCATAGAGCTCTCAGTGGGTTCTGCAGTTTCCGGGATCAGAGAACATCACTGGAGATCACAGTGGGAATACATGACAGCTCTCGCAGGTCTTAGTGCTGTCATATACTAAGTGCTGAGGTCATCATTGCCATAGTACCTGCTATTGCTATGGCAACAGTGACCTAATTGTTTATTATATTGCAGGTTTCAGTGCTGTCATTCAGTGATCAGTGACCACGGGAGCGCATGTGTTAATCCTCCCTGTGGTCTCTGATGTAGCAGAGCTGAGTCTATCCAGGAAGAGAAGAAGAGGATTGTGGAGGGGTGTGAGGGTGGGGTGGGGGTAATAAACATGGAGTCACTAAGTGTCTCTGTGTTTTTTTTTTTCAATAAAATTATTTTTCTCTGTGTTGTGTCTTTTTTACTGTTTATTTGAGATTCTTAATGGCCGGGTCTAACTTGGCCTGACATTTAGAATCTCAGGGCTTAATACCAGATGGCAATACAAAGCTGGTGTAAACCCCTTATAACCCAGCATGCCACCACAACCAGGGCCATTGGAAGAGTCTGGTAAAGTGCCTGGAAATGGTGCTACGATGAATGCGCCATTTTCAGGGGTGGCTGTGGGCTGCTATTTTTTAGTGTGAGGGGGCCCTGAAACTATGAGCCCTCACCCTGCTGAGAATACCATCCCTCAGCTACCTAATTTTACCTTGGATGGCAATTAAAAATAGGGTAGAGACCACACTTTCTTTTTGCCAACCCAGTCAAAATTATTCAGCTGAGGGTGGCAGCTCGAAGCTGTCGGCTTTCACTGGGCTAGACTTAAAAACACCCTATTACGTCAGGTTGCTTGCCATACATAAATGCATATGGCAACTAAGCACAATCACTGTGCAGATTGTGGAAATGCACTCTGACTGCAACAGCCAATCACAGATGTGCTCACAGAGTGTGTGCTTATGTGATTGGCTGTTTGCCTGACAGTGCAGTGATATGCAAGTAGCTTAATGGGTGGCCCTGGAAGTGATTCAGCAGGGTGCTGAGCTGACCTGGAAGTGATGCAGCAGGAGCGCGGGAGACTGAGTGTCCCCGGGAGCAGCAGCAGGAGTCTGGTAAGCCCAATCAACCTTTTCTTCTATCTGTCTGTCTTTATTAGGTTTTGTCACAGCTGTATGGCAGAACAGTATGCTGACTGTGTACATCATGTCTGCCTACTGTTCCCATGCAGATTGAGCACTTTTTTAGCCATCTCTGCCTTTTGAAGCTCTCCCAGACCTCTTTGTGCGGTCTAGCAGAAAATTACTCGTGTTTCCAATTGACTTCCATTGTAATCGCTATTCGGAACGAATGCACGATTGTTACAAAGCACTCATTAAGAGTATAGCGATCAAGTATATTCCGATACTCACTCATCTCTAGTTATGAGGATGTATTCATACCTGCAAATCTTGTACAACACAATTGGTAGTTTGTTCTGTTTTCTCCCGAGCACAGTTGAGAGGGAGATCTTTAGAGAAAAGGATGACTGTAAATTCTTTATAAATTTCTGCGCTTTAATAGCAGATTTCTACAGGATGCGTGCAATGTTATATTTAACTGTATTTGAATATTTATTTCACTGAATTGTATCTCTTTAAAAATACAGTAACTGAAAATACAAAACGAACAAAGTACTTATAAACTGAGTTAAACATAATAACAAGCACATGTTTAATTTCCATAAAACGTACATATATTTAAAAAGTCATTAATCTTGCCTCAGACATCAGTCTTCAATCCTTGAGAATAGCTTTAGCAATATGATGTTAGATAGGTTGTCAACATGACTTATATCTCTATTAGCATTATATACTGACTAATGTAGACATTTTAAGCAGAAACCATTAATTTCTCTTAAGATCATCCATAAAAATAAAAAGTAAATGGCAGTTTTCTATGACTTATGACTTTTATGGCTAATTTTTTTTTATTTTTTTGTGACTCAATTTAAATCTTCCCTTCATTAAAAGTGATGGCTTAAGATAGTACTTAACATTCAATATCTTAGATCAAAAACACTTTTTTAAAAAACTGTATTTTTCATATAAATATGAATTTAACATTAAAATATGACATAACTAGAATGACAGATACCATACATTCTTCAAGGGAATCTGTCAGTAGGATTAACCCTCTTATGCCATTTGTAAAGGTATATAGGACATAGAAAGCTGAATGAAATGGTACCTTGATATTTGTTAAATACAACAAAGTCTTATTGAAGAGAAATTAAAGATTTTCTTAATATGTAAATGAGCTGTTAAGACCTAAGCGCTGGACACTGTTCTCTCTGAGAATTGGCCAAAAGCTTATTTTACATAAATAGGGTGTTACCAGTGTAAGACATGAAATGATTTACAGGCAGCTCTCCTAATCTACCCAATCACACTGTCGCTAGTTATGGTTTTGGTTCTTTTGAGAAGCAAGGGAATAACAAACATAATATGTAGGGATGAGCGAGTATACTCGCTACTATTCGGTATTCGCCGAATAGTAGCGGTATTCGGGCTACTCGCTACTCTCCGAGTACTTGTGTACTCGGGAGTAGCAAATAGTCCTAATACTTTTGCAGTGTATCTATAGATACACTGTGAAAGTAGCCTAAAAGTAATTAAAAGTTGTTAAAAAATAATAAACTTACATACTCACCTTCCGACTCCTGCACCGGGATCGGCAGAGAAGACATCCAATCGCTGGACAAGGACCTGTCACTACCAGCCAATCAGATGGCCGGTAGCGATCTGGCCAATCAGATGGTGCCACGTCACAACCACGTGATCGCTAGCGGCCACCTGATTGGCCAATTTGCAAGGTCCTAGATGTACGTAGTTGTGACGTGGCGCCATCTGATTGGCCAGATCGCTACCGGCCATCTGATTGGCTGGTAGTGAAAGGTCCTTGTCCAGCAATCAGACGTCTTCTCTGGCGGTCCCGGTGCAGGCGTTGGACAGGTGAGTATGTACGTTTATTGTTTATTGATTTTTAACAACTTTTACTCACTTTTAGGCTACTTTCGCAGTGTATCTATAGACACACTGCGAAAGTATTCGTACTCGCTATACTCGCAATGAGTAGCGAGTACCCCTTCCTACTCGTTGCGAGTATAGCAAGCACGAATATTAAGGTACTCGCTCATCCCTAATAATATGCATTAAAATAAATGAATAAAGTTTACGTAATCACTCACCTCTGCTGCTCATTGTCCCTTGTATGGTTCTCAGCTCTTCTTAGTGCCACTCTTTCCTTCATCTTTATACTATGCTTGGACTTCCAGCAATGAATTGTCACATACAAATTTGGCCAAGACTTATAGTAGTTGAGGAGCAAAGTTCTAGTCATAAGGCTGTAGTGCACATCATCAAGTCACAATGTTGTTGCAGTCTTTTAACACACATAAACAGAAATGTCCTCAACCTAGATGCCTGTAGTTTGTGACAAGTTCCAGGACAATTCAGCCAAGGCATGCTGTACGTTTTAAGCAACATTGTGATAACCTGACATGCGACATGATCTTACATTATACAACACTAGCTGTGAGCCCGATGCAAATGCATCGGGTGTCTAGAATATTTTTTTTTTTTTTTTAGATTTTCAAATAATAATCCAATATAGTAGATAGAAATTTTTTATTTTATTATTTATTTTGTTTTGTTTTTTTACTATTTTTATTATTATTAAATGTATTTATTATTTGTTATTTTAAGAAAATTTATTTGTATTAAAATTATTTTATTTTATTTAAAAACCGCATCTGCGGCGCGGTTGCGGTAATCCCCATAGAAAGTATAGGGGGACTTGCGGCAGGTGCGGCAAAACCGCACTTGCCGCACCTGTCGCAAGTCCCCCTATACTTTCTATGGGGATTACCGCAACCGCGCCGCAAGTGCTCGCACTCAGCCAGTGACTCGCAATGCGGCGCGGTTGCGGTAATCCTTATGGGGATTACCGCAACCGCGCCGCAAGTGCTCGCACTCAGCCAGCGACTCGCAATGCGGCGCGGTTGCGGTAATCCTTATGGGGATTACCGCAACCGCGCCGCAAGTGCTCGCACTCAGCCAGCGACTCGCTGCCGCACCTGCCGCAAGTCCCCCTATACTTTCTATGGGGATTACCGCAACCGCGCCGCAAGTGTAGCGACTCGCAATGGCCTCGCGGCCATTGCTCGCGCTACACAGCGACTCGCAATAGATCCCCATTGAAAGTATAGGGGGAGTTGCGGCAGATGCGGCAGCTGAGGTAGCGACTCGCAATGGCCTCGCGGCCATTGCTCGCGCTACCTCAGCGGTAAATCGCTAACTTTGTAGCCGGGCCTCTGGTTCTATTTTCGGCCAGCGACTCGCAATGGCCGCTTCGCGGCCATTGCTCGCGCGTGGTGACGTCACAGCGTGACATAGCCACGGCGTTTTCGGGGTCCGACACGATTTTGCCTACGGCAATTATATAGTAGATAGACTGGAGCTTCTGACTGCAACTGAGCCCATGAAATCCTATATGCATGCATGTTGTAATGTCATAACAAAATCATGACATCACCTTTTAACACAAGCTCTAGTCATTGACTTTTGTCCATGAGTAGGCCTTGAATAAGGGCCTAGTAGTGCGCAGAAATCACAGCCCAGCACGAAGATCGAATATGCAGTGGTACTAATAGAGATGTGCTGAAGATTTTATAGGGAGGAGCAATCAGTGGAGGAGGTCAGAGAGGTGGACATGAAGTGGAGTATAAGGTTTTTCTTTTTGTTTTTAAACTATTCTCAGCCTTCTACAATTTACCAAAATGTACGTGGAGTGAAAACCACACTCTAATGCAATGGAGTGAATATCCACATTCTAAGGCATATGATTTTTTTTAAATTTATTTAAAATTCAAGTTCTTGAGAACAAAGTCACTGATCTCAAGTGATGACCTTAACTAGACTCCATATTGATGACTTTATGGGCGGTTTTAAATTAGCTTCTTGTCAGAAATAATACTTGGTCCTAATGGAATATCTACAGTGTTGGCCAAAAGTATTGACACCCCTGCAATTCTGTCAGATAATACTCAGTTTCTTCCTGAAAATGATTGCAATCACAAATTCTTTGGTATTATTATCTTCATTTAATTTGCCTTCGATGAAAAAAACACAAAAAGAATTGTCCCAAAGCCAAATTGGATATAATTCCACACCAAACATAAAAAAGGGGGTGGACAAAAGTATTGGCACCCTTACAAAAATCATGTGATGCTTCTATAATTTGTTTAATTAACAGCACCTGTAACTTTCCTGTGGCACCTAACAGGTGTTGGCAATAACTAAATCACACTTGCAGCCAGTTGACATGGATTAAAGTTGACTCAACCTCTGTTCTGTGTCCTTGTGTGTACCACGTTGAGCATGGAGAAAGCAAAAAAGACCAAAGAACTGTCTGAGGACTTGAGAAACCAAATTGTGAGGAAGCATGAGCAATCTCAAGGCTACAAGTCCATCTTCTTCAAAGACCTGAATGTTCCTGTGTCTACCGTGCGCAGTGTCATCAAGAAGTTTAAAACCATGGCACTGTGGCTAACTTCCCTAGATGTGGACGGAAAAGAAAAATTGATGAGAGATTTCAACGCAAGATTGTGCGGATGGTGGATAAAGAACCTCGACTAACATCCAAACAAGTTCAAGCTGCCCTGCAGTCCGAGGGTACAACAGTGTCAACCCGTACTATCCATCGGCATCTGAATAAAAAGGGATTGTATGGTAGGAGACCCGGGAAGACACCACTTCTTACCCCGAGACATAAAAAAGCCAGGCTGGAGTTTGCCAAAACTTACCTGAGAAAGCCTAAAACGTTTTAGAAGAATATTCTCTCTTTTTGGGCAAAGGCATCAACATAGAGTTTACAGGAGAAAAAAAGAGGCATTCAAAGAAAAGAACATGGTCCCTACAGTCAAACATGGCGGAGGTTCCCTGATGTTTTGGGGTTGCTTTGCTGCCTCTGGCACTGGACTGCTTGACCGTGTGCATGGCATTATGAAGTCTGAAGACTACCAACAAATTTTGCAGCATAATGTAGGGCCCAGTGTGAGAAAGCTGGGCCTCCCTCAGAGGTCATGGGTCTTCCAGCAGGACAATGACCCAAAACACACTTCAAAAAGCACTAGAAAATGGTTTGAGAGAAAGCACTGGAGACTTCTAAGGTGGCCAGCAATGAGTAAAGACCTGAATCCCATAGAACACCTGTGGAGAGATCTAAAAATGGCAGTTTGGAGAAGGCACCCTTCAAATATCAGGGACCTGGAGCAGTTTGCCAAAGAAGAATGGTCTAAAATTCCAGCAGAGCATTGTAAGAAACTCATTGATGGTTACCGGAAGCGGTTGATCGCAGTTATTTAGGCTAAAGGTTGTGCAACCAAGTATTAGGCTGAGGGTGCCAATACTTTTGTCTGGCCCATTTTTGGACTTTTGTGTGAAATGATAAATATTTTGCTTTTTGCTTTTTGCTTCATTATCTTTTGTGTTTTTTCATTGAAGACAAATTAAATGAAGATAATAATACCAAAGAATTTGTGATTGCAATCATTTTCAGGAAGAAACTGAGTATTATCTGACAGAATTGCAGGGGTGTCAATACTTTTGGCCAACACTGTATAACAAGACACTCACCTACCAGATGCCATTTTTAATACCTTTACAACTATTAAACTTTTCTTCCCCTGGATTTTTATATACTGTGTGCAGTTCAGGTGCTTAGACATTAAAACATGCTCCAGAAAATTTGTAATAAATAAATAATAGATGAAATGAAGACAACATTTCGTCACACCTTTAGACCTCTAAATGATAAATAGACTCACTCATGCCAGTGAGTTGAACACTGATGGAACTCTCTAATGTAAAAAAAAAGTCCAGAAAATGAAGAAAAAAATTGCTGCACTCACCATCCTGTGAATAAGATTTATTGTGGCTTGGTGAGTTGTGATCTGGAGAGTAGAGAGGAAAGTTGATCATCTGTCATGGTGGAAAAACTGGCTTTAGAGAAAGAGGGTTTAATAGTTATGAGGATGAGCTTTGGAGACTGTGGGCCAATGTTTACTTTGATGATATCAATCTTCTGCTTGAAAAAAAGGCTGTTTTGGTTGTGAGTAGAGATGAGCCACCACCCCGGGGTTCGAATTCGATTCGATTCGTCGAGTCGACGGGGTGTTCGACGAATGTTCGTCGAATGCTCGACGAACACCCCGGAAAATGAACAAACCGGGCCTGTGGGGCATTTTCACTTCCACAATGTATATACATACATTGTGGAAGTAAAAAAAGTGAAAGAAAGTGTTAAAAATAAAAAAATAATCTATGCTCACCTGTCCGCGGTCCACCGAAGCCTCCGGCAAGGTCCTGCGGCTTCTAGGACCTGTGGTGATGTCATGTTCTCGCGCGAACTCTGGTCACATGACCGGAGTTCTGCGAGAACATGACGTCACCACCGGTCCTGGAAGCACAGGACCTTGCCGGAAAGCTTAAAATAGATATTTTTATGTTTCGGACCCTTTCTTTAAGTAAAAGTTACTTAAAGAAAGGGTCCGAAACATAAAAATATCTATTTTAAGCTTTCAGGCAAGGTCCTGTGCTTCCAGGGCCTGTGGTGACGTCATGTTCTCGCGGGAACTCCGGTCATGTGACCGGAGTTCGCGCGAGAACATGACGTCACCACAGGTCCTAGAAGCCGCAGGACCTTGCCGGAGGCTTCGGTGGACCGCGGACAGGTGAGCATTGATTATTTTTTTATTTTTAACACTTTCTTTCACTTTTTTTCACTTCTTTTTTTTCACTTTTTTTCACTTTTTTTCTGACCGCATCTGCTGCATTTTCAAACCAAAATCGAACATGTTCGAAATTCGCCGAATTTGAACCAAATTGTTCGAATTCGGCGAATGACTCGAATAGCGCCAAAATCAACTTGAATTTAAGATTGGCGAACATTCGAATAGAACATCGCTCATCTCTAGTTGTGAGATAGGGAGGATATGAGAGATAAGAACTAGGTTTGTTTTGCAGCAGTAAGCATGGAATTGAAATTGGTGAGGGACTGTTTGTATGTGGTAAAGTGCTCAGTGGAATGAAACCCCTTCCATCTCAGCTCAGCAACCCTGGAAGCACACCACTGTTCTTTTGTCAGCCTGGTGTGCCAAGGTTTCCTGTTTATTGTGCAAATTTTGGTATGTTTAAAAGAGGGGATGATAACAGAAGGTGGCAGCGGAATTGGGGTAATGGAGCATTTATTTGACAGGAGAAACCAACTTCTGCACCATGCCTGTTTCTGAAGGTGGGGAATGTGAGAGTGATTGAATCCACCATAAGAAAGGGCAGGTGGAGAAGTTGTGTCCGAAGGGGTAAGCAGAGTTTGTTTGCACTGAAAAAATAATAGACGTGTGAGGTTTGTTGCAGACAGAGGGTGCATTCCATAGGGGTCCAGTTAGAGGGACTTGAGGAGCGAGGCATGGGTATATGGTTAGCAGGGTTGCAAAATTTTTTGATAGATCATCGATGGAAGTTAGAAATGACTGTGGCATTATGGTGTTGAGGGCTTGGATTTGGACAGATATCACCAGCAATGAGGAGAAGCAGAGAGAGTGTTAAAATGTGGGAACAGGAGAGGGAATAAGATAGTTGTGTGTGTCTTGAAGCAAATGAGTTTATGTTGAGGAACAGTTCTAAGGAGGAGGTGAGATGGGTGGGGAGAACGGAGGGAGAAATGACTGGTTCACGACTAGGTGGAAGGATTAGGTGAGTAAGTGAGAAGTGAAGTATTATTAGGGTGAAAGGAAAAAGAAACAGAAAAATTGTTAACAGTTAATATGTATCTAGTTAGCTACAGGTCCCTTCGAGTACAATTCTGGTCTAATTCAGTGTAGTACACTTATTGATGCATGTAATAATACACAAGCCTACTATGTCTCAGCAGACCTAGAGCTCACAATATATACAGTAGTATTGACTACCAAAATTCTAAATGGACGGTATGTTCACACTGAGAGAGATCTGCTGCGGAGTAAAGCCAAATCATTTTGATGGGACTTGTGCCAGGAATCTTATTTAATATTAAGGGCTGGTTTTACAGGCTTTTTGTTAGATTGTATAGTGTTTTGTATTATAGGAGAAGAAAAATAAGTCGCACTCAGAGCTTCTATAAACAGCGGCTCTTTATTGTGCTTCAGTGCACACAGCAGGTGGTGGCATACGGGTGGGAGGACGGGGGGCACAACGTTTCGCGCCGTATAAGGCGCTTCAGCAGGTTAGTCCTCAGAGTGTATTGTTGCACTAGGCAACCTATACACCCCCACTGATGACGTCACAAACTTAATTAGTGAACATGTGTGAAATTAAGATTATGGAGCTGAAACCAAAACAGCTCTTAAAGTGACAGTGCAATTAAGTGATCAAAGTGCATTATATACATACAGTACAGTACTATGTGCTTACAAAATATACAATAAAAACCTTTTTACTCACAACCACAGGTTAAAAATATTTTTTCCAGTTATAGGCCAGTACACTACTCGACTTACCCCTCTTCTCTTTCCTGATAATAAGTTTAATACCTATTCATCGGGATCACTATACTGATACCCTCGGGCTAGCTTAGGGGATCCTCTTATATTTACATTTCCCCATTTCTAACCAGGGGTGAACCTGTTAAGTTCTCATCAAACATAGAGAGTTCTCATCAAACATAGGGGACTGAGCACAAGACATTCACAGCTATCCAAACATAGAGAACCATGAATTACTTATCAGACCAGTATACAGAGTTGTACCCTTTGCAGATTCAAGTATTCACTAACCTAAATCCACAGTACCTCAATACCCAAATCCAATTACTCATAACTGAACTTTACAAAAATACAGCAAGATCGTTCTTATCATTAAGTCCAGCCTGGCTCTGCACCCTCAATTTTATTATCCACGCTGCCTCATTCTGCAACAAAATTTTATGTAAGTTACCCCCAGATGGTGGTAACATTACCCTTTCCAAGCTGAAGAATCTTAATACAGAGGAATCCCCTCCATGCTCAGCCCTGACATGCTCTATCAACCGGGAGGAACCAACTCCTGTAGTTATTGACCTAACGTGCTCTTTAAAGCGTATGTAAAGGCAACGTATCGTTTTTCCAACATAGAAGCGACCACAAACACAGACCACGGCATACACCACAAATTTGGTTTTGCAAGAAATAAATTCTTTCACGTTATGCATAATATGCCCTCTCTGCACCGGATTGGTCGTAACGTGTTTGTCGCAAACGGAGCAATTCCCACATTTAAAACTTCCTACGGGACAGCCTCTCTCTAACCAAGCTTTTTCTGCAGTAAACCGTCTCCGTACTATCATATCATCAATATTTCTGCATCGTCTATGCGTAACCAGGGGTTTTCTCAAAGCGACCTCCTTGAGATGTTTATCGCTTTCTATCATGTACCAGTTTCTAGATATGGCCGTTTTTATAGCCCTATCCATAGGTCCAAATTTGAAATTGTATATGAACCTCTTCTCCTTTTTTCCTTCTTTTTTATTGTATAGTGTTTTAGTGGGTACCAGTACACATAGGATGAGTGCCATAGTCTTTTCTTGTTTAGAATATGGGGTCAGGTCCTCTGTAGCACACCCTCCCCCACTAGCCATAAGGTGCTGTTGTCTTTGTTATTAGGTCTGCTGTTCGCCCATTTCAACAGATTTTTTTATGCAGAGTGAGGCTGAGAATTTTAATAGAGGTATGAAGGCAAGTTAGAACCGTTTACAAGAGACACGCCTCGACATAGCTACTTAGCAGTCATACGCATGGCCATATGGACTCGCTAAGGTGTCTCCATTTTTCATAGTTCACTAGCTGTTATGCATTTCAAGATTAAAATAGCATGTCATAGCGTTGAGTGCTGCTGACTTTTTGTTACATTATATAGTGTTTCATCGCGTCCCAGTACACATACAATGAGTACCACAGTCTTTTCTTATTTGGTTTTACAGATTAGTCAGAGAGCTGGGTTGATCTGGCTAGCCACATTCCTCATCATGCACACAGTGAGACTATACTTGTATCACATGATGATGATGTCAGACTTGTCCTGCAGACTTCCTGTTGGAAAACATGGTGTGGAAAACAATTTGTGAGTATGAAGCTGGCTAGCGCATCTGAAAGTCCAGGAAGCAACCAAGGCTACTGGGGATCTAGACTAAAAAATATGCCAATACGGAGTAAGTCCGAGGTCCTGGTGGGTGATCCCAGTAGTGACTCCCTGGATGGCGAGACTGGCTGGAGCAAGTCTGTGGAGCCTGCTAAACTGCTAAACAGGTAACCCCCAAGAATGGGGACTATGTAATGAGGAATGTCATTGAGTGAAGGACTGCTAGATCCTCACTGAAGGACACAGATGGAGTATAGCCAGTGGGGTTGGATGTATCTGCAATGAAATGATGAGGATAGTATATATCATTTCTGTCAATAAAGTGAAGTGGACTGTACTATAAGTGGATTATGTCTGTTATGAATAAACCGAATGGACTTCTTATATAGAAACTTTTGCTGTGTGCCTTAATATCACTGCAAACACATTCAGTGAATGCTGCCTCACAACAAATACAAATGTAATCAGGTGTCACTTAATCAAAGGAGCCAGATGTGGTGTAACATATGCAGATCAAACATAGGTCATAAATGAGCGTTGCGAAGTGGGGGTTGGAGTGAGAAGTTACAAGCATGTCAGAAAGGAATATATAGCAAGAACAGAGGAGGTCAGACAATGGGAAAGCCGGGTACAAATAAAAGCATACCAGTTAGGGATAAGCAGTACACACAGGAAATATCGCATAGAGAGAAAGCTGAGCACAAATGGAAGCATACCAGTTAGGGATAAGCAGTAGACACAGGGGGATCAGATGGAGGGAAAGCTGGGTATAAATGGATGCATACCAGTTAGGGATAAGCAGTACACACAAGGGGGTCAGATGAAAGGAATGCTGGGAACAAATGGAAGCATACCAGTTAGGGATAAGCAGTACACACAGGAAATATCACATAGAGAGAAAGCTGAGCACAAATGGAAGCATACCAGTTAGGGATAAGCAGTAGACACAGGGGGCTATCAGATGGAGGGAAAGTTGGGTATAAATGGATGCATACCAGTTAGCAATAGGCAGTACACACAAGGGGGTCAGATGAAAGGAATGCTGGGAACAAATGGAAGCATACCAGTTAGGGATAAGCAGTGCACACAGGGAGTATCAGATGGAGGGTAAAAATGGAAGCATACCTTTGGAAAGCTAGACATGATGATTAGATAATGATCAGAGAACAGTAACAATAGATAACCAAGTGCATCATATTAATTTGAGTCTAAGACATTGTAGTACTGTTATAGATGTTCTTAATGATGTATAGGATGGTGAGTGCCCCAATTTTTTTCTTCGTTTGGTGGCAGTAAATAAATAACTATTTGTGCAGTAAGGTAAGGTGATAAAATAGTGTGTGAGTTAAAAAATTGGTAGAGGTGAAGATAAATAAAAAAAATATTATTTCCAATGTGTACCAACATTAACAATAATTTTCTAGTGGAGGAGGAATAGTTTTATTTTTCCTTGAAACCATTCAGTCTATGGCTCCATGAAAAAGAAAAATGCATTATCCAAAATGCATTAGGGTTTTTTCTAGTCTGTTCTTTTCCTGTTGTTGTGACGTCACTGTAAACAGTATTTAAACAAGAGTTTCCTAAGAGCGCAATTGTGCCCAGGACACACCACACTTCTCATAATACTTCTCATCATCTTATTCCACAACATACTTAACGAGAACTATGAACTTAATGGATTGTTGGGAATGTTCAGAAAGAAAAAAATCTCCTGAACTACAAAATTATTGACAAGGTTGGCACACATTGGAAAGAATGTTTATTCATTTATCTCTACATCTACACATTTTTAACACAAACATTATTTTACCATCCATACAGTTACTTACTGTGCAAATAGTTATGCAATACTTATTTATTCAAGCTTATTCTTATTTGCTGGATACAGCATATGTGACTTGTTGTTTGTCACCAGTTTGGAACTTCAACAAAGTTTGTTGATTTCTACTAAATAATCTTTCAGAAAATTACAACTATGTCCCTAAGGAGATCATGGTGAGTATGTTAACTGATGGAAGATACCATTAAAAATTCAAAAAGCTTTGCATGATGAAATACATTATAACAAAGCACACACCGTAGATGTAATGAGTACAAGAGGAAGCCGTAGCACTCAACTCTATGAAGTTACCAGGAAATTATTTAGAACAAATACATACTTCATAGACGGCTGATGAGAATGCTGTACCTTTTCATATCAATATATTTAATTAGTGCAGTTTCCTTCTTATGTGCTGGACTCAGGTAACTACTTCCATCAGCTATTTCCAATGATGCAATGTTAAGTTCAGTTTTCCACTGCAAAATTGGAAGCAATATGAACAATGTAGTATTCAGTGTGATAAATGAACAACATAACGTGGTGGGATTTCTCTTCTTTTACTGACCTTTTGGTTTTGTGTTTGCTGCATCAATTTCAAAAAATGTTTTATCATAACAGTTATACACAGCAAATAAGGCTGCTTTCACATCAGCGTTTTACGCTGACTGCGGCAGTTGCGGTGAAAAAACCGCAACTGCCGCGATTACCGCATAATGGCCGCACTTGCGGTTCACCTGCGGCAAGCCCCATGCAATGTCTAAGGGGCTTGCGGCAGGTGCGGCAAGTGCGGTGTAGTTGCGGTTTTGGCTCTTGCGGCAGGTGCGTCCACAAAAAAAAACGCGGTATGCCGCTGTTTTTTTGCTGCCGCCCCTGCCGAAAGTGCCGAAACCGCCCTTGCCGCACCTGCCGCAAGCCCCATAGTAATCGCGGCAGTTGCGTTTTTTTTCACCGCAACTGCCGCGATCAGTGTTTACCGCTGATGTGAAAGGGGCCTAAGATCATTATGCTGGATTTTTTATTAAATCACTAGTCAGACACTTCCCAAGGATCAATTATTATTATTATTATTACAGTATAATTTCTTATTATTATTAGTGTTATTACTATTTTATGTTAAATCAAATAATTATTATTTATGAAAATCTCTGCTTACATATATAGACATTTTCTTTTTTTTTATTGCTGGTCTATTATTTGTATATACTATGACATAATAAAGTTGTTTTGTCAAATTTTTTCTATTTTAGCATGATTCTCTTTTTTATCCTTGGTAAATCTAATTGAGGGTATTAGTTTATTATCAATTTTTTTTAAAGCTTCATGCACACAATATTTGTGAACTTTGTCTTATTTGGGTTTGATGATTGTATTCTTAATCAACAAACAACCCACGCTACTGATATGGGGTGTTTGGATTTAATTGATGTACTAGGAGCATTCGGGCGTAGAAACAGCATATAGGCACTAATTAGCAAATTCTGCTGCTACACCTCATGGATCACAATAAAGACATATTCAGCAAGAAGAAGAAAAAACTTTGATGTGGCAGTACTTAAAGAGCCGTTGAGGTGCAGATGTGCACAAAACAGCCGTCATCCCAGACGTAGCTCGTATCATTCCTTTCTCCTGCATGGTCTTTTCAGCTGTTGGAATAAAGGCCAAAGACTTTACTGTAACATTGAATGTCAGCTCAAAGTTTTTTCTTCTACTTTGAGTTTATTAAAAATATAATCATGCACATAAAAATAAATAAACAAATAAAATTGCAACCGAATGTGTCTAGTTGGCAGTCAATTGCTGCAGACTCATTTTTGCTATGTGACATAAACATAGCAAAAGGAATAATCTTAAAATGATTTTCTGGAATTGTAATATTGATAACCATTTTAGTATGGTTTGGATATAACTTTCCGCATTGTTCTAGTCAGCTTTATAAAAGGTGGCACGTTATCAAGTACTACAGCTTTTTCACTGTAAGGGGCCCTTTACACGCCGCGACGGCAGGCTGGATACATCCCGCTACAGGCTACAAATGTAGCTTGTAGCGCCAATGTAGCCCGTCGTAGCGGCGTCTGAAGACGTGACGATACAGCCGGCAACAGATACATCTGTTTCCTAGCTCTGCTCGAAAACTGATGGCTACAATGCCGATGGTAGCAAGCTGTATCGGCGTGTAAAGAAGCAACGGAAGGGAACTCGGGACAGCCTGCGATGTAGCTGCAATGTAGCTAAGGCGTCACCTATGCTCCGTGTTACCGCGCCCCATGTGCGATCATTGATGGAAGATGGTGCGGTCCGATTGGTTGTCGGCGCACAGGACGGCATATTTAAGGAGCCGACGAGTCACACTACACAATTGCTCGAGCGTCAAATATTAATCAGCCTCCTGCGATGCCTGGCCAATCATGGTATTATTGCTTTGTCCTATCAGCGTACGGACGTCTCGTAATCCACAATTGTAGCACGCCTATGTGCTGTCCCTGCTGCATCAGGTACGCCCATAGTAGCTGGTTGTAGCGGTGTGTAAATGAGCTACAGCTGGCTACTTGAGACACCCGGCGATGTAGCTAGCTATAGATGTAGCGTGGCGTAGCGCATCTTGTCGCGGCGTGTAAAGGTGATGCGTTGACCGTTTGTAACCGTTTGAGCGTGCTCGTGCACGTGAAGTAGCGGGATGTATCCAGCCTGCCGTCGCGGCGTGTAAAGGTACCTTTAGGGTTTATGCATGGTAACATATATTCTGATCGAGTGCAATTGATTGTGCATGGACCAATGTTATTCAATGGGACAGTGCGGATGAACAATTTTTTTCACTGACCGATTCGACGCATGAAAAAATTGCAGCATTCAAGATTTTACTCTGAGAATCGGATGGCATTGAACCATTCAATCCACCATGGAGGGTCCAATTTCCATGTACTGAAGGGATGGAGAATATGAAAAAACATTTTTTTCCTATTTCCATCTGAGAAGAACTGTTTCCATTCTGATCAAGCTCTGATAAAAGCCTGATCAGGATAATTGGATATTTTTTCTCGGTTGCGGAGAAAACATTGATGTGAACTTATCCTTACAGTGATTCGTATACTCAGTAAGCAATATATTTACTAAAGATTGGTAGGAACTGAATCCAACAGAAACAGTTAATTGGAGGGAAAAATAAAAGTTGGAAAACCAAACTTCCCATATACTAGTGCATTTCAATGAATTAAAATATCATCAAAAATCAATGTAATATTGCCATGTTTCAGGGTGTTTCTGGGAGCCCTGAAACACATTGAATCATAAATCAATATTATATTCACCCTTAGATCTCTCATGGAATACGGCGGCGCAGTTTTTAACCTTTGATCCTCCCTACTTTAATTTTCTCAGATAATGACTTCGGGTATTCATTGGCTGTAATCCATAATCATCAACATTAACATAAATAAACAGTTGAAATAGATCACTCTGTGTATTGACTCTATATAATATATGCATTTCAATGTATGTATTGAATTTCTGAAATAAATTAACTTTTTGATGATATTCTAATTCATTGAGATGCACTAGTAGATGACTAAAGAGCAGGCACTAACAGTTATATATTTGATCCGAGTATGATCCAGCAAGACATTGGATCACGCTCAAAGCAATGTTAGTCTATGGGGCCATAAACACGCCTGATTTTTTTACTCGAACACTGATTGCTTGGAGAAAAAAAATTGCTGTATGTTAAAGTTAGATCTAATATTTGGATTGCACTTGGCAAAGCAAGTGAATGAGGCCGTGAGAATCATAGGACTGCATTTGGACGACATCTGAGTGCTGTCCAATTTTTGCAGACTCACAGAATAGAGAAGATGGAGGAATTTTGTTCTTCATCCTCCGCTCACAGTGTGCTCTGATTCTTTCATTCAAGAGAACTGGATCACACTATGCTGACACTTGCATCAAGCTCTGAGTGTTATTTGCATAACTGGCCCAATTCTTTTGGATGAGAGAATCTACAGCTACCTCTAGGAGTCCTAAGTAGAGGTCATCTACTATATAATTGCCTAATCGTGTCTGTCTGTCCAGAAAATCGCGCGCCAGTGCTCATTGGTCGCCGCCAACCGCGCAACCAATAAGCGAAGCGTTTGCAAAACAGCCACGTGTATTCAAAACTCGCGCCAAGCTAAAACCTGGTGATGGCGACGCATTGGCGTTGCTATCGCCGGGATACACGCGTCTGGCTAGCGCCGCTGATCTCCCGACGATAGCCGCGGCTCATCTACTGCCACACAGAGGTCCTTGGCGAGCCAGCCGGGAGATGACCGGCGTCAGCTCTCAGCGGTAGTACCCCGACTGCCGTATTGGAACACCCACATTATGGGTATTCCTATATGGTGGCCGGGATTCAAATCCCCCACCAAGCCATGCTACTTCTCTAATTGGTCGCCGCGGTCAGTCATAAAATGACACACTTCTCTCCTGTTTACAAGGCTGTCAGTCATAGTGTGTCGCACTTCACTCCTGTTTACAAGGCTGTCAGTCATAGTGTGATGCACTTCACTCCTGTTTACAAGGTTGTCAGTCATAGTGTGACGCACTTCACTCCTGTTTACAAGGCTGTCAGTCATAGTGTGATGCACTTCACTCCTGTTTACAAGACTGTCAGTCATAGTGTGATGCACTTCACTCCTGTTTACAAGGTCTGCCACTCATAGTGTGACGCACTTCACTCCTGTTTACAAGGCTGTCAGTCATAGTGTGACGCACTTCACTCCTGTTGACAAGGTCTGCCACTCATAGTGTGACGCACTTCACTCCTGTTTAAAAGGTCTGTCAGTCATAGTGTGCTGTTTTTCAGTCACATTTACTTCACACATTGTGTCAGTGACAGTCTGAACTACTTCAATCACGTTTATTCAATGAGTCGTAAGCGCAAATACGCCAATGATCATGACAGAAAAGCTTTGTGAGTGCACTAGAAGCTGCTTGGAGGATATTTGCATTTCCAATGAATTCACAGTCCCATGCCATTATATGTTTAGCTATCCATTTACCTAATCAACAACAGTTTTATTTCTATGAAAATTGTCAAGTCGAAGATGTCTCAAAAACTTTAAGCACAACGTCAACATTAATGGAATGGTTTTTGCTGAACCAACGTGACGACAACACAAGGCAGTATTTGTATCGCGAGATTCCAGAGCATTACGTTTGGAATAAAACTTGGAAGCCAAGACAACAAGGAGTGAGCAAAATAATTGGACGCATGTATACTGTTAGTGTCAAGGTACAAGAAAGATATTGCCTTCGGCTGTTACTGCTGCATGTCAAAGGAGCTACAAGTTATGATTATTTGAAAACAGTTAACGGAGTATTGCACGATACATTTAAAGCTGTAGCTTTGGCTTTAGGACTTTTATTGGATGATACGGTTTGGACACTTACTTTAGAAGATGCAGTTACCCTACATATGCCTAAGCAACTTCGCCAATTGTTTGCCTACATCTGTGTATTTGGACCACCTACAAATCCTGCTCAACTTTGGACAAATTTCAAAGAACATCTAATCGAGGATTACTGCTTACGTCTTAACAACAAAAGTGGAGATTGTCAAAATTGCCAATCTTATGCCATGCAAGATGTCCAAAATGTCTTAATACTGCATGGAAAAACATTTTCAGACTTTAATTTTCCACAGCCTGCAACTCAAGTTCCACAACTTCCAGAGTATGATGAAGCTTACGAATTATTGTTGGCAACACAGAAAATAAAATCCTTAAATGAACAACAACGTATTGCATATGATACTATTGTGAGTGCCATAGAAAATCATGTAGATGCAAGGACAAAATGTTTCTTTATTGACATACAAATATACCTATATGAAGTTTTAATGCATCACGTTAGAGGGTTGGGAAAAGTCGTATTGCCATCGGCTACAACAGGTATTGCAGCAAATCTGTTACGAGGAGGTCGCACTATGCATTCACTCTTTGGGATACCAGTTCCTGTCAATGAAATTTACATTTCCAGAATATAACAAGACACATTTGCTGGAAAACAGTTAAACAACGCACATCTTTTGATACTTGATGAGTGCACCACCTCACCCAAATATGCTTTCACCTTAATTGACAGACTTCTGAGTGAAGTAATGACTACAAATGTTGCTGAAAAGAATGAAATTCCATTTGGAGGTAAAGTTTTTGTCATTGGTGGAGATTTTAGGCAATACCTTCCAGTCATACCAAATGGAACAAGAACAGATGTTATTGAGTCCAGCTTAAAAATGGCTGATCTTTGGAAACAACATGCGATCTTCAGACCCATAGTACAGCAATTGGCTTCTTAAACTTGGTAACGGTGAACTTAGCAATGAATACAACTTTGGAGAAGATATTATTGAAATACCAGAAGACATGCTGTGCACTGACTGCATTGTAACTGATGTTTCTGGACAACACATTGAAATTGATGTGAACAACCAAACCAGTGTTGAGAGGGCCTCTTCCCATGCAATTCTCTGTCCCAAGAACGAAGACGTGGCTCTGCTAAATTCCCGTGGTATGGATATGATGCCTGGAGAGAATAAGCTGTACAACAGTGATGATTCAGTAGATGTAGACAATGAAGATGAACGAGGGCATTATCCGGTTGAATTTTTAAATAGTCTTACGCCATCAGGAATGCCATTCCACAGACTACAACTAAAAGTTGGAACAATTGTAATGTCGCTTCAGAATCGTAATACAAAAAAATGGTCTATATAATGGAACTCGTCTTATTGTTACTGGATTCCATTCCCACCTAATTCAAGCAAGAGTCATCAGTGGATCAGCAAAAGGAGATGAAGTGTTTATTCCACGCATTGATTTATGTCCTTCGGACACAGGCCTTCCATTTGGGCTACGGCATGGACAGTTTCCAGTAAAACGAGCTTTTGCCATGACTATAAACAAGTCATAAGGTCAAACTCTACACCGTGTTGGCATATATCTACCGGAGCCAGTTTTTGGTCATGGAAAACTGTACGTTGCATTTTCTAGAGTTAAAATGAGATCCAACATCAAGGTGCAAGTTCTTGATACCCCTTTACAAGGACACTTGCGTACAGATAGTCCAAAGGTTTTCACAAGAAATGTGGTATACAAAAATATTTTAGGTTGATTACATTTAATGTTAATGTATATATTGTACCAGGAAAATGCTGTATACTCATTGTATTATCAGTTTGTTACATAGATATTTAATATATACTCATAGATACATAGATAGATATATAGATAAATACATAAAAGAGAAAAAAACTGCACAGCACTCACAGACTAAATGTGAACTGGTGCCAGCAGGGACGCTGGGTCAAATAACTAGAAAAAGTTCTCTGCAGCACTCAGTTACTACCAATGACGTACAAATGCTAACAAGCTATATGTATATGAGAAAAAAGTTAAAAAACTTACGTTTTTTTAAACTTTTTTCTCATATACATATAGCTTGTTAGCATTTGTACGTCATTGGTAGTAACTGAGGGCTGCAGAGAGCTTTTTCTAGTTATTTGACCCAGCGTCCCTGCTGGCACCAGTTCACATTTAGTCTGTGAGTGCTGTGCAGTTTTTTTCTCTTTTTTGTATCATATGGAGATGCTGGCTCCATGCTGCAATTGCACCCTCATTGACCACAGGTGATCTAGGGTCAAGATGGAGTCTGCCCACTGAGAGGTGGGGGGTGGACAAGGAGGACAGGGATGTCAGCGATAGGACTCATCAGACTTGAAGTCACTTTGTCGCAGTTGATGAGCAAGCAGACATTGGCCAATGTATGTACCAAGAACTTCAGAAATAAAAAGATAAGATTTTTGAGTTTTTTGAAAAAACGTAAGTTTTTAAACTTTTTTCTCATATACATATAGCTTGTTAGCATTTGTACATCATTGGTAGTAACTGAGTGCTGCAGAGAACTTTTTCTAGTTATTTGACCCAGCGTCCCTGCTGGCACCAGTTCACATTTAGTCTGTGAGTGCTGTGCAGTTTTTTTCTCTTTTTTGTATCATATGGAGATGCTGGCTCCATGCTGCAATTGCACCCTCATTGACCACAGGTGATCTAGGGTCAAGATGGAGTCTGCCCACTGAGAGGTGGGGGGTGGACAAGGAGGACAGGGATGTCAGCGATAGGACTCATCAGACCTGAAGTCACTTTGTCGCAGTTGATGAGCAAGCAGACATTGGCCAATGTATGTACCAAGAACTTCAGAAATAAAAAGATAAGATTTTTGAGTTTTTTGAAAAAACGTAAGTTTTTAAACTTTTTTCTCATATACATATAGCTTGTTAGCATTTGTACGTCATTGGTAGTAACTGAGTGCTGCAGAGAACATTTTCTAGTTAGATAAATACATAGATATAAAATGAAAAAAAAAATAGATGGACAGATGCACAAATAAATAGATCGAAAATACATAGACAATACATAGTTAGATAACAGATAGATATGACATGGGTATACATAAATACATAGGTGTGATAAATTTATACATATTTTATATAGTAAGGTGATCACACGTTAAGCTTACGAGGGGAGATGTGTATCATCCAAATTGTTAAATTTGGTGATATTAACCCAGATATAATGTTCCAGTATCATAGATGCTGAGAAACTTAATTTATCTTTAACAGGGCTGGGTTTTTGTGAACAGCTAAAGAGATGGGCAAGATGGCTGTTCACCACATCTCCATCTCAAGGTGTGGTCTATACACATAGATAGATAGATAGATAGATAGATAGATAGATAGATAGATAGATAGATTGAAAAAATTCTCTGCAGCACACAGCTACTACCAGTGATGTACATATGCTAACAAGCTATATATATTTGAGAAAAAAGTTGAAAAACGTACGTTTTTTTAAAAACTCAAAAATTCTTATTTTTTTTATTTCTGAAGTTCTTAGTACATACATTGGCCAATATCTGTTTGTTCATCAACTGCGACAAAGTGACTTCAGGTCTGATGAGTCCTATCGTTGACATCCAAGCCCTCCTTGCCTTGTCCTCCTTATACCACCTCTCAGTGGGTGGACACCATCTCAACCCTAGACCACCTGTGAGAGATGAGGGTGCAAATTGCAGGCATGGAGCCAGTAACTCCATATGATACAAAACATGATAAAACTGAACAGCACTCACAGGCACAATGTGAACTGGTGCCAAGCAGGGACACTGAACTAAACAAATAGAAAAAATTATCTGCAGCACACAGCTACTACCAGTGATGTACATAAGCTAACAAGCTATATATATTTGAGAAAAAAGTTTAAAAACTAACTTTTTTAAAAAAAAAATCAAAAATTCTTATTTTTTTATTTCTGAAGTTCTTAGTACATACATTGGCCAATGTCTGCTTGCTCATCAACTGCGACAAAGTGACTTCAGGTCTGATGAGTCCTATCGCTGACATCCAAGCCCTCCTTGTCCTCCCTATACCACCTCTCAGTGGGTGGTATATAGATAGATAGGTAGATAGATAGATAGATAGATAGATAGATAAAACATGCATAGAGAGATGATAAATAAATATAGCATACATAGACGAAAGACACATAGGTAGATGATAGATATATATCATGTATTCATTGTATTGTTCTTAAATCTTCATAAATAAACTACATACATATTCTAGAATACCCGATGCGTTAGAATCGGGCCACCATCTAGTCATTTAATAAATGTTGTAAAATCTCATAAAGTAATAAAATATTGTAATAAGTAAATGGAGTAGAAATATAAAAACAAATACTTTTCATGTAAACTTCACTTTCAAGTATGGTTAAAGGGAATCTGTCAAGTCAAAAATATATATGTAACTGCTATCATTTTCTAATTCCTTTCTCTAAGCTCTCTCTATTCATGTATTTCTATTATTTATTTTTGCTTCCTATCCTCTGTACACTTCAAAATAAAAGATTAATTCCATCTGTCAATCACAGTGAGTTCTCTGCTGCCCACTCCCCAAGGAATGAATATTCATCCATCATTTCACTGTCTTACCCTCCTCTGCGATCTGTTATGCTGTGTGACTTATTTCAGAGCAGGAAAGAGTGGGGAGGAGGTGTGTGTGCTCTTAGAGATCTTCATTTTGCGTAAGAGACATATGTGTAGTGTGTGAAGTCTGAGATATTTCTGTGTGATTATAAGAACATTTGATTACTTGCTCTGCAGATACACACATTACATGTCTTCAGGAAAAGCAATGTTCTTATAATAGAAATCTTACAGATATCACAGTGCAGCATAAAACACCTCCTCACCCCAGCACAGAGCACAGAGGGGAGGGACAAAACACCAGCTTTGGTAGGCATGGATATTTAAATAACACTTATACAGTAGCCGGACTATTTGGTTGTGAATATAATTTAGAGGACTAATGCAGGAGCTGCCTGCAGGGTGTGAAAATGTTCATAGGATGAAAACTAGAAAATGTACAGTAATGATTTTACATGTTTTTAAAAGGTCTGCCCAGGCACTATTCAAGGGTAATATATTAGAATCATACTGAAAAATGACCTGACAGAGTCCCTTTAAAAATTATCCCTTAACGAAAGGAGCACAAAAAGTTATTTAGCTCACCCCTCTGTGATCTTCCTTCAGTCTCAATGGATTCACCGCAGTAGGACATAAATTAAAAAAAAAAACTCACCAAAGTTTTGCCACTTCTAATACCCATTGCACCTAGCAGGTGGCTGTTGGCTCCTCCGAGAGTCTCAATGGATCCAATTCCTGGCACTCAGTGTACGCCCATGGTCACGGGCTGCAATAGAACTTGAGTATGAAAAGCAATCCTGCATGTAGCCGAAATACGTAGGGTTGTACCCTGGTGGTCTGCACGGGGCCCCTATGCCACACTATGTCTTAAACAAACTTCAGTAAAACTTGCTGTTTTATCATATCCCTCTTCCTGTCAGCGCCGGATTGCTTAAGTTAAAATGAAAAGATTGAAAATTAAATATGTTGCTAGCTCTTTAACACTGATAGCTGTGTTATATTTCAGACAAGTAATTCCCCTGTGCTCACTATCTATAATATGTTTTTTCTCTGCTAGGCAATCCTTACCTATAGTTCTGCTTAACATTTTTGTGTTCAGTGAGCTGAGAACAGAATGCCCTGAAATGTAATTGGCTGCTCCAGAATGACCATATAAATAATGTTTAGCTGTTTGGACATTTCATGCAAGAAATTATTAGTTATAGTTTGTTGCAAAATACAATGGGATGAAATATGGGTGCAGTCAGTTAGAATGTTTACTGAGCAGAAAATAAATTAGATAAACCTGGTAGAATATATCTCCTTTTTACCAGTTGATAGGTAGTAAAAGAAGTTAAAGAAAAAAAGTCAGGGTCTTTTAAATCAACTTTTAAAACATTGGTAGATACTATAACCCATAGTGTTTGGAAGATGGGGATTATAGTTTGTTCATGTCATTGTTTCTGTGGTTTTATGAAAAGTACATAAACTTTATTATTAGCTAAACAGACTTTTATTTCTCTTATGTGGAGTTGTTTTAATATAACTAAAATATGGATAATGAATCTTAAAGAGGACCTCTAACCAGACGAAAAATTGTGAGTTTTTCTTTTTTTTTTTTTTTGCACTGAGTATTCTACTTTTTTCTTTAACAAAATCACCATTTGGTTCCAGAGATAAGAATAATTTAATTTTTTGTTAATTTTTATGGTCTCTACATGCTAAGAACCCAGAAACCATAAAGACACCCAGACAGAGAGATAAAAATTACAAACAAATGAGATAAAAATGACAAGAAATGAAAAAGCCTAAATCGCTGAAAATGTATGATGAATTTAAAAAAAAACAACAAGTAACAGAACAAATCAAAACAAAGGAAAAAAATAACAAAATCACTATTCCCATGGAGCCAACAGGAATCAAAGAGAAACAAAAATGTGCCCCTTTTGACCTGGTGACAGGTCCTCCTTTAGGCTGGTTTTAGACTTGCATTGCGTCCAGGTCAGGATGAAAAATGGGAGCATCTGCATGAGGATGTGCATCTGCAAAATGCATGCCACCGCAGCTGATGGAAGAGAGAGGGAGTGAGAGAAAGAGAGAGCGGAATTCTGTCAATGCATAGGGAGGACAATGTTTGAGCATGCTCAGTGTGATACAACAGATCCGACTGTATGGATCTACCCATTTCCGGATCCAGCCTCCATTGAAATACATTATATTGGTGGCTGCATTGGGGTGCATCCAGATGTATCTGGATTTTTTCTGAGCCAAAAAATCGCAATATTGTGTGGCCGGGAAGGAGGTCAATAGGAAGCGGTGGTGCAGATCCACCCAAAAACTGATGCAAATACATGTGTCTGCCGCCCCATATCAACTATACGAACACATACCTGATCAGGAGGCTTCAGGATTTGTACAGATCACAACACAAGACAAAAAAAATACAAGTGTTACATAAAATATTGGTGTAAAGGGGCTTTGCCGATAGCTGTTTGGAAAACATTTCACATGTACTGTATGTCTAGAACTTAATACATATAGTGATCTTGGTCCTATTATTATTTTTTCACCTTAAGTAAGGTAAAATAAAATCTTATTAAGGATTAAATAAATGTCACTAACCTGAAAATTAAACTTTCGTTCCCCCACCTTAGTTAGCTGTTGGATGACACTAGAGGAAGAGCTGAAAGAGCAGGTAATTTAATCAAAACTGATCATCCATTCTCTTCCCAACATTATCTGTCACATGAAAATGTAAAGGTCCCAATACAGCACTGTGCAAATTAACTGGGATAAAGTAAGTCTTTACGTGTTTTTCTTGCATTAGTTTTCCTATTTCTGATAAGTGTTTTATCAGTTCTTGGTGTCGTTTTCCTTTTTCTTCCACATTTCCCTTTTCGTTTTGGAGAAAATGATCCAGTTTCATTGGGTGTGCGAATTATTCTTGAAACAGTAGATTTTCCAATACCAACGGTGGGAGCGATTTCTCTTACAGTCAGACTTGTATGTTCATTAAGAGTAATAATTCTAGACCTCTTCCGTGGAGTAACATCCATTTTTACAGGCACGAATCACACTGAGAGAAAAAGTACACTAAACCACTCCTCACAGAAACAAGCTCTCAACTGAAGCTGAGGGGACAGCTAGCTGTCATTTTCTGACTAAAACCAGCCAAAACACATTTTGTTACTCAAGGTTGTACACTCACACCTGTTCAAAGCAGGTAAAACTGGTTTGAGTCACTGACTGGTAACCCCAACTTACGATTTTACTTACCAAAAATGCTTTGTCCCAATTAATTTGCGCAGCACTTTACATATTAAATGTTCTTCTGCTCCCACCAAAGTGACGAGATTTGTCTAACTGATAAGGTGTATGGACCCTTACAAAACTGCATCCAATGCTCACATTATATAAATTGGGATGATAGGTTTGTTGATCTGTGGTGTTCATCGGCCTCAGTGTCAATTTTCTCAATCCACAATTCGTTCTCTGTTTCATATTATAAAATTAATCTGAAACTTTTCATAAATGCCGAATCATTTATAAACAACCTATGGTAATCAATACACTTAGTGCTATCACAATAACAAGTCATGACAGCTATGACAAATTCATTTCCAAACAGATACCACTGCCTGATATTAGTGATTTACTGTTCTTTATATTCTTTCTGCCACAAAACAGCAGAACCCCAGGGTGTAATAAAGTAAGATTTCTCCTAAATAGCTTCTTACTTAGACTAGATATTTATGTAACAGATTTTTATTTCTTTTATATATGATGTATATTTGGTGTTTTCTGTGAAAGAAATAAGTATAAAAACAGTAAAGTTAATCTGTCTTAGTTCACATTGTTATATGTCTCATACTATTGTACAATAATTTAAAAACGAATAAATACTGTACTATTAAAAACTGAAAGCAATTGCCAGAAGTCATTATTCTTCTAGCTAATTTTACCTTGTTACAAAAAATAAAAATATATTACTATTTATTATATTGTTATATCAGGAGTAATACATAGAGTTTGCCTTAAGAATTGGTGTCCACTACCCTTTACTACTGCCCCTTGAGGAAGCCACCAATTTTGGCATGCGAAACACGCGTAGGGGCTCTATATACGACGAGTCCTCTATTGGCAATCTTCCTCCACTATGGTTTATTTAGGTATGGGTCTTTGCCTTAGATGAAAGATCTTTTTTGCACTGTTGTTAGGCTATTTTTTTCTGACTGCCTCCAATGTACATGTACCATTTATGTATGTGACAGTAAGCAGTTTGTACTGTGTAATATGCAATATGACTATATATGTACATGGGAGCCTGTGTTTTTGTATATGTCCAGCCTGCCCTTATCTGTGATATTGGGTTGTGCTTATATGATGATTTTCTGTATATTTCTCACCACAAGGAAGGGGGTCTGATTTCCCAAAAACACTTTTCCCCTGTCTTTTATCATGCATTTTTAAAAATTAAATAAAAACTACAAACTTCCTAATGCAAAATACTCCATGTGTTTCTTTGGGTTTAACATTATTTCTTTTGTAGATTGTGCAAAAAGCCCTTACGGGTGATTTATTCACCAGGGACTAATTAGCACAATGCATATCAAGGACTATATCTTATTTACTATTTATTTCAAAAATTCTAATCTTCTATCACTATTATAACTCTGTTTGATGTGATATAACCAATTACATGCCAGCAAACACAGTGTGTTGGTTACACTTGGCACAAGCCGTCACACTGTGGCACACTTTTGAGGGCATGGAGTACCCTTCACCCGCCATTGCTGGTCCTATTGACGGGGGACTTTGACTGTGCCCTTCTGAGGTGGTAAACAGAGTGAAAGCTAGTGACTGGATACACAGTAGCAGGTAGGTCAAAAATACCAAAGTAAAGCAATAAGCACAGCAATAAAGACATCAAAATAAACTAAAAGCTGAAACCATAGCAGTAACAAAAGAGAAAGTTTAAGCAGCAGCAAAGTACAGCGCACTAGTATTGCAAATTTTGACGTTATGTAGGTTGCCTCAAACAAACTGGCCACACAACCCTTATTACACAAAAGCAAAACAAAAACAACTATATATAAACAGCATACAACGCGTTTCTGGGACTATCTTTCTGTTCCTCAGGTATCTTCTCATTCCTTATCTGCTAGCCACAGTCAACACCAGGGAACCCGACATCCCAGATACTCTGAGTGACAGTACTGCTGAGAGCAGCAGCATGCCCCCTCCTGGCAACACCCAGAGTATATTTATTAGCACTGCGTACTCAGTTAGAGTGGGCACTCAGGCAAGCTCAGCCCCTCAAAGGTGGCACCCTGCACTCATGGCCATCAAAGAGTGACCCAATGGAGAGATAGAGCACACAGAGGAGCACAACAGACGCAGGGGCATAACCACAAGACCTGACAGCTATGTCTTTTCTGCATCCATGACATAAAGAAAATGTGCATATCTTAGCCCTTACTGTACTTCTATTAATAATTCAAATAAAGGACAATGCAAAATAATATTGTGGTACCGTGTTAGCCAGAGAAATTGATGTAAATACTTAAGTCCAGCAAAAAATTGAGAAATGTATTGTAGGAGCTCAAGGCTTGTCTGATGAAGGGGCCATGCAAGCTTTGAAAGCTATCAAATACCATTTGTTTGTTAGCCAATAAAGGTATCACTCCTAGAATACTTTTCTCAATTTTTGGGGGGACTTAAGTATTTACATATTTCAAATAAACAAACTAGGATTTATCCATGGAAAAGAGCAATTCTAAGCTCTGTAAAGCACTTCACGATATGTTGACACTACATAATAAATGCATAATGCAATAAAAGAATTCCTCTAATTTTTTTCAAATAAACCCGAGTATACAGTATTTGTATGCAGTGTAGTGTCTATGTGTAAATTTACTCACCTACCACCGACTTCCTATCATTCTTATCTGATTGACGTTGTTCTATATACTGTGAGCAATCAAAAAATTTGCATTTAAAATATGAAACATTTTATCACACAACACGAAAGACATTATAATGTTACAATGACAGAAAATTGACAAAGTTATAGGTTTCAGACTGTGGAGATGAAAAAATGTACATCCAAATTCTTTGAAGACATCTTTAATCTCGGGAATAATAGAGTCACAGCCCTGTGCCCCTTCATTGTTTTTCCTGACTTAAATGGAGTTAATATTGGGTGTGTATATGTGAGCATCTGGTAATTTTGATATATAGCTTATCTTTATTGCTAAGTTTTCATGTGGTCCCATAGCTGTTACTGGAAGTGGAATATAGTAAAAAAAGAGAAACATTAATGCTAGTGTTACTAGTGATGAGCGAAGGTAATCGTTACTATTCGCTACTCACACGGATAGTACGGTATTCACGAAACTCGTTACTCGGTGAGTATCCCTGGTACTCGTGAGTGATGTGTCCATCGTTATCGATCAGACACAAATTCCCAGCTCCCTTCAGTAAACAATGGGAGCTGGCACCTCAGTGAGAGCAGATTGAATGGTAGGCTCTCTCTGGGGGCACAAGAAAGTGTTGTATGAAAACTCTAAAAGCCCTGCCCCGTCTTATTATTAATACTGAACTATAAACAGTGATTGAAAGGAACAAAGGAACCGAAATCAGAGTTGGGAATCGAGGTTTTCTATATATGCAATCACATTGTCATTTCCAGTGTAGAAATCATTCTTATCACTAGTGTAGGTTCTGAGGGGACATTCCTCAACAATGTGCTGAATTGATTGACGCTCAGCTCCATAGACAGGGAGTCAGATTTTTCCCCACTTATGCATAAGGTCTCCACAGACACCAAAGTTTGTTCTGATATGATTCAGAGCGACCCAGGTTTTCCTTGGTAGATTGAAGCCTGGTGGTGGATTTTGTAAGTGAGGAAATGTTTGAAGCTCACCATCTACTGCACTGACCCAGAGTTCTCACCATGTCTTGATTTCAGTCACTGTATTTGCCTTGGAAATACTTGTTTTGTCGTCGAATGTGTGTGGGCGGAGCTAATCACGAATTAACTAACATTGGATTCGCTGTATGTGAGTATTACAAAGACTCTTTATGAGTATAGCGATTACGAATATTTCGCTACTCGCTCATAACTAAGTATTACACATTAAGGATTTTTTTTAAACAGCTGCCAATATTGGAAATTAACAAAAGCAACACTACTAGTGATGAGCGAGTATGCTCTGTGCTGCTCGGTACTTGCACGAGTATCACTGTACTCGGGCTACTCGGAGAGCACCGAGTACCGCCGAGATGCTCGGACTGCTCGGTTATAATAAGCGATCTGACACACGTACACAGCTCCCTTCAGTGCACACACTGACCTGGCACCTCACAGAGAGCAGATTCATTGTTAGGATCCCTCTGGGGGCCACAGCAAGGTGTTGTATGTTGCAGCGATTTCAAAAAGCCCACCCTCCCGCCCTTTCCCAGAAATACTCGTTTTATAACCGGAAGTCTGTGGGCGGAGCCTGTCACTCATTGACTTACATTGGGCTCGGTGCTCGGCCGAATACACGAGTATCTTGAGATGCTCGGCCAGATCACCAAGCACCCGAGCATTTTAGTGCTCGCTCATCACTAAACACTACCCTCCAGCATTTCTGTTCTAATCCTCCGGCAATGCTCTCATTCTTTATTTAAGTGGAGTTGACTCGTCATAACCACCACAGCCGATCAGCCGTCCAGATTTCCTTCACTGAAAGAGAGTGCTTATGGAAATTGACCACTGATTGACTGCAGCAGACACGTTTTCAATAAATGTAAAGAAATAAAAAATATTCCATATATTTTTCCATCATACCAAAGCATTATTTAGTCCAGCTTCAATATATGTGACTGAAGATGATTCAAAAACCAAGCTTATTCTGTATTTTCTGTTTTAACAGAGCTTTTAAAAGATCTGCACAGGTTTTAATTTTTTTATCAATTCTATGTATTTTTCAAGGTTTGCCCACCAATTGAGTTCACAGGAACAGGAGCATCTAAGACTTTAATCCTATATGCTTTGAACAGAGTTGTACCTGGCAGTTAAACATCCATACAAGGGAAGCATGCTGACTTATGACTAGTATTCTCTACATCTCTATGTTATGTTGATTTTAGCTTTTTTATAGTTTGCATTTAAAAAAAAAACCTGGAGGGCTGCAGGAGGAAGATTAGTACTGGGTAGAATGGGGAGAGAGTAGCTAAGACATATTTAATGTTGACTATCTCATTTAAAATTGACAGTGTATTTCCCATTTTTTCCTGTGTCTTTCCTCCTTTCCTGTGCCTTTTCTACTTCATATTGCAAGATTGTTTAAAGGTTTGATATTGACTTTTAGGATTGCTACTTCCAATAGGTACTACTAGAGTTCAAGTCCCCTTCATCTCTGAAGAGGCAATTTACATATTTAAATTCCCAGAGAAGCATGCAAGGGTTTTAAAGCTTACCTGCCCCTTAAATTTTTATTTAATAACAAAGTAGAGTACCGTAGTTATTAAAATTTATTTTTAATACATTTTCGAATATACTTCATTAGAGAAATCTGGAAGGAAGCAATTCATAAACCTTCTGTAAGGTCCCCACTAGGGTGTTTATAAACCTCACAAATAAGAGTGATGAGGCTGGGCCTACACAGCATGACTGTGTACGGATCAGTGTATCTGCAGGTTACCTCTGACAAAGGACTCGAGGCTGTCAGCACAAAGCTGCTGTGATCTCGTTTCATTCACATGGACTGCTCCCTTCTAACGCAGCTTCACACCACTGTTTTGCTGATCCGGAGCTGTCCAGTATGAACCAGACAGCCCTGGATCAGATTTCGGCCCCATAGTATTCCTATGGGACCAGATGGGGCCCGATGACAGCTAACTGACATCCGGTTCCCATCTGTCCGGGAGGATCCGGGAGAATTCGGATTTTTGTCCCGAACACAAAATCGCAGCTTGCTGAGATTTTGTGTCCGGGGCAAAAATCTGCACAAATCAGAACCTCCTGGATCCACCCAGATCCGGCGCCCCCCTAACATGGGAGTCTATGGTGCCAGATCCAAGATAAAATTAGTCCTGCTCCCAGACTCCGGGTGCTGAAGCTCAGCGCCAGGTGGCGCTCAACTTCAGCACCTGGAGAGCTCCCTGCCTGAGATTTCAGGACCGCGGCTAGGGGGAGCTAGCCGCACTTTTGAAATTTCAGCAGGGACAGCTCCTGAATGCTGCGATCTGCCGATTCTGGCAGAAAACAGGACTGGAAAGCATATTTGCCCTCCGGTTCTGTTCTATCCGGGGCTGTCAGGTTCTGTCCAGTGCTTCCTGCAAAACACCGGACAAAACCTGATAGCCCAAAACCGTGGTGTGAAACTGTCCTAAGAGCTGATGGCCTCCACACAACTCCTGCCTCACTGATAACAGGAAGCAGAGCATGTGAATGCAGAAGATAAGATTCAGCTTTGTGTTGAAGCTCCCTGTCCCTGAGGTAATCTGATACAATGATCAGCTGAGAAAGTTGTGTAGGCCCCATCCCCTCCACCCATATATGGCTGCATGGCTGTATTCAGTCTGCAAAATAGATTTCATTGAGAATGAACTTCAGACACAGTCTAGTGGGGACATCTTGTGGAAGGTTTATGAATGTTTTTCCACCAGATTTCTCCTATGAAGTATATTTGAAAATTTATTGCAATCACCTGCTGTACATTATTATTAAATAAAAATGTAAACTACAGTTTAACAGTTATATTTTAATATGTCACATACTGACATGCCAGAACTGCCAGGTCACTCACCAAAAGGAGAAACCTTATTCCTTATCTTCTTAGTCTGAGCCTCACGTAGTCAAATCAGATCTCTATCTTTGAACTGAGAAAGGACATTACCCTGAAACACCTTGTCCATATATTAAGATTCTGGTTTGGCTTTTATATTCTAAGTCATAAAGCAAGGCTCGTTAAAGGGTCAATATTAACTTTTGGGGTTGCTACTTCCAATAGGTGCCACTGGATCTCAAGTCCTCTTCCTTTCTAAGCCAGCAATTTGCATATTTTATTTCACAGAGGAGCTTTGAAGGCATTTAGGCTTCCTCATATGGTCATGCTAGAGCTAGCATGCCACTCTCCACAAGGAGAAACCTTATTTCTTAGCCTCTCACCTAGCCAAATTAGATCTCAACCTTTACAGTGAAAATGGACAAACATCCTAAAACACTGGGTCTGCAAATTGAGGTTCTGATTTAGCTTTCATATTCAAAGTCATATGAAAAGGCTCAATTAAAGGATTGATATTGATTTTAGGATTGCTAGTTCCAATAGGAGGCACTAGAGTGGCTAATCACAGACTCATCTACAGCATGGATGGGTTTCCACAGTGGGTACACAAGTGCAAACAACACCTTCCACCCCAACTCAGTAGGGTGAGCTCAACGTGCTGCTCTTAGTCAAGATCCCCTATAAATACTGGTGCTGGGGGCGGAGTTAGACAGAGTGTGCAGTCGCTAGGAGAACTGTGAAGACGTCCTGGTGGTCGGAGCCGCGCTAGGCCCGAGCCAGAGACAACTGGTCAACCATCAATCTAGCTATTGCAGGGACCCAAGAGTGGGGTCGAAGGCAAGACATAGGAACAACGGAGAATTAGCAGCCTAGGGACCGAGGAGCCGTCTTGGTTCAATCCAGAAAGCACCCTGGAACACCGGAGTCCGAGTCTGCAGGAGAGCACCCATCCCAGCAGAGAATACCAACTTTCCGCGGAGATTTCAGTCTCCCGGGCATCTGTGCAGCCACCAACAAGGGAGCCAGACACCGCAAGAGAGTCTATAGCGGCAGTGCAACGAGGGTTACCCAACACAGCACAGGTGAGAGGAGAGCAGAGGAGGCCAGCCAAGTTACATACAGGGCAGGGGCTTCACACAAGGGAAAAGAGACGAGGAGGCCTTATACCCTCTCACTGTGGAGATCCAGAAGTGCTTCCTGAACACCGGGCAGTGTACTGGACTTTTACCTGCAATTCCATCAGTAAAAGGTAAAGAAGCAATTTCTGGTGTGTGTGTCCATTCCTCTACCCCTGACCCTGCCATCCATAGAGACTATTCCAACTGCCTGTCAGCAAGGCCAATTACCTGCTTCCATCTTTAACCATCTACTAACAGAGCCCCGGGAATCCAGCTCCGCCTGTGGAGAGCTTCAACACCTAGCTGCCATACATCATTCCTGGAGGCCCAAAGCATCGCTGGTGCAATCACCAGAAGCCGCAGGTGGATCACGAGACAAACTCTTTATTACCATTCCCCAACTCTTTTAGCTGACTACCAAGGCCATGGGTCTGGGCAGGCCACCATTGCCATCCCAACCACAGCAGGGCCCAGACACCATAGTCCCCATAGGCCCCTGGGTTAGTCGCTAGTGCTCACATCCTATTCCTCTCTGAAGAGGCAATTTTTCTCCTTTGCTACTGCTTCTCTTCTCCATGGTTTCTTACTGTTCATTTTCAAGACTCCACTAATAGCAGCGGAGGGGCCCCACATACTGTACTATGATGGATGGCAATTCTATTCACTTTCAGCTTTTTTAATAACAAAGTAAATATATATATCCTGAATTATGAAGCAGAAGGAAGACCCGGTGAGTGGCGCTCATTTCTTTACGAACTATACATCCTCCTGAATTACTGAGCATACAGTAATCATTAAGTAAGGCTATGAGAAAATCTTTATCTGCAAAGTACAACCTCCATCTTCAGATCAGGTTGTTGAAAGGTCTTGTTATTTTTCAATTATTCTTTGGGGTTATTTTGCCTTTTTTCACATGAAACAAACAGTAACACGGGTAATAAAATGTGACAACAGTATGAGTTCACGCAGTAGCACAGTATCGGCACAGCAGAAATAGCTAATACAGAAGGTATATAAAACACTCATTTGCATTCTACAGCCTGTACCTTTGTAAAGTCGGCTTAAACACTTCATGATGATTGAGAGATTGAAACTGAGTTGAGAATTTTGTGTCGAGCCATCAACGGGCTATTTGTCTATACTTTATCTTTTTCATGAAAAAAAAAATCTGGGCATTTCAGCTATAACATTTTCTCATTGCAAATCCAATAAGTTTGTACCTCTGGGCTGTCTAGTAAAGAAGTGAAACATTTATGCAGATATTCCTTTTAGATCTTATATACTTTTTAATTTATAATTTCAACATCATTTAGTAGCACAACTCATTATAAGCAGCAGTTGTAGAGCATATAATTTACAGATTAATATAATTAGGCTATTCCTCTGCTGTATCTAAATCATCCAAAGAAACAATTGTGTAATAAGATTTTGTTTTAATGCTGCCGTTAAGTATCAGACACCTGGAGTGTTATGTATGTAAGAGATTTTTGGCAGCAGGTAGTAAAGATTTACCCTGAAGCTGCCGTAAGCAACTTAATTTTAAGTGCTGCCTAACGCACAGTCAAAAATAAAGTTCTTTATTTCAATGGTGCTTCATAAAACTCATGCCTACAGAGCAAAGCGTATAGAAACATTTACTATAATGACACAATATATACATTGTACTGTAGATTTAAATGAAACAATAATTAAAAAATAGTAATACCAAAAATAGCTGAATGAATGCATGTGCTTTAATATACATCCACTGAATCAGCAGCCACAAAACTGGTTACACGGATGTGAGCTCTGGAAGACTGTTGGCTCGTAAGCAGGATCTACAAAATGTTAAGGAGAAGAGCATTTCCTACGGAGGACCCTCTCCCCGCCTGATTTGTCTATGCTAAGATGAGCAAGACGAAATAAAGGATTTGGCATCTCTTTTTTCTACATTGGACATGTTATAAATACCGTGACATGAATACTGCAATCCTGAAAGCTGGTAAGCAGAATTGTTTGAGTATGTTAAAAAGCTCTAACTAGTGATGAGCGAGCACTACCTTGCTCGAGTGCTTGGCATTCTTAATGAGCAGTTGGTTGCTCAGACGGGCACAACCGGAGTGCCCATTGTAGCAGCGTACTCACCAAAAGTACTAGGGAATACTCACTTGGCAGCGGAATTGACACACACAGCAACAGTTTCTATTTAAATCAAGTCCATTTAGTTTATTTACATTTGATAAACCAGACTCCAGAACTACATAACAGAACGAACCTTGATTTGGCTATTCAATAACATCAACATCATGTATAGTCCGTTTCACTGCTGGCATTGTCTATACAGATTCCACTAGTCTTGGTTAGCCTTTACGGATTTCAAGCCTGATTCCTTATCCGGAGCTCTGGCACACTCCAAACATACAGCCTCCTTTTAGCAAGTGCCACTCACTCTTGCAGGACCTGGCTTGACTGACCATGTGACCTCGAATAAGTCACATAATATTACCTGAGATAAACACATGGGAGGTATGTGGATGGTTAACCACATCCATATTTTCTCATTTACATGCAAAACCTGAATCCTTGAATGCCATTCAAGGCTTATGGAAGTTCAAGTCCCAGAGTCTCAGGTCCAGTCCCAAGTCCCAGGTTTACATTACAGAGAACAACCAGCTAAATGATATTTACTGGCCATTAACAATTTAGCAATATAGCCAGTTGCCACCTTACAAAATGTATAATGGAAGATGATGGGGAATGCTAGCATTTTTTGGAAACGTTTCCAGAAAAATGCTTGAATTCCCCATTAACTTCAATTATATGTGGGTACTCGATTCATGCCCATCCAAGCATCCAACTGCTCGCTATGAGTGCCAAGAACATGAGCATGGTAGTACACTCTCATCACTTTTTCTAACTAATGATGAGCAAGTACCAAAGTGCTCAGGTGCTCAGTACTCAAATCAAACAGGTCATACACTCTGAATTGCTCGACTCAAGTAGTGAGTATAATGGAAGTCAATGGGCACTCTAGCTCTCTGCCCACATACAGCCAACCAAAAATAAAGCATTGCCAGGAGAGGGTAGTCTGTTTACTTTTCTCACACACTGCATCTGGACACAATGCTCTTACCCTCAGTGACAGCCATTCAAAGACTGCAAGTGGGTCTCCCTAGGGAGCCGGCCATCATTGTTCACTCAAGGGAGCCATCTCTTTGTGTCGGATAGTTAACAAACGACACATCTGAGCACCTGCGATACTTGATTGAGTAATGAGCATACATGAGCACTCTGATGCTCGATCGAGTATTGAGCAATGGTCAGCATTCTCGCACATCATCAGTTCTAGCTTGTCCTACCTACATATTTGGATTAGGCCTTAGTTTTATAATAATAATATGGTAACATATTGCACAGTAAATGCATAATGCATGTGTAATATATGAGATGAATTAATGGATTTAAAGTGAATAAAAAAAATATGGAGGGTATAGGATTGTGTATACCGGACCCGAGCTGCCTATAGAGGAGGTCCGGTATACACAGTCCTATACCGTCTATTTTCGGCTTACGGTTTCCCGTCGATGTGTGGACCCTGCAGCAGCCATTTCATACTTGTTGTGTGCTACACAACCCATCCAGGTGAACAGTGCTTATTACATTCCTTATGATACATGTGAGATAAGACCCTATTGCGCTCTCTTTCCTTTTAGCTCTACGCATTCTTTTTAAAAATAATATGGTTATGATTTCTCTGAAAAATTCTGATTAGCCAGAAATTTTATTTAATTTCATTTGTTCAAATTCCATCATAGCTGGAAGCAATTTTACTGAGTTTAGAGGGCAAAGAAAGGATATAAAAATATTGCACTCCACATATCTCTCCCACTTACTGTCTTCTATGTCTTCTACCTTTAACCTTTTCTCTTTTATTATCTTAGGCTGTGGTCACAGTACCATTTTTCACATGCATTTTTGGAGATCTGCGTTTTCAAAAACGCATGTAAAAAACGCACCCATAGGCCCCCATGTTAAAAAACGCATGCCCTAATAGCCAAAAAGCATGTGTGACTGTCCCATGCGTTTTTGGAGCATATCCAAAAACGCATGCGTTTTTTAATAAGGGGCCTTATGGAAAACGCATGCAAAAACGCATGTACAATTAGTGCCATTCAAAAACGCATGCGTTTCCCATAGGAGCCCATGTTAAAAAAACTAATGCGTTTCCGGAAACGCATGCGTTTTTTTAACATGGGCTCCTATGGGAAACGCATGCGTTTTTGAATGGCACTAATTGTACATGCGTTTTTGCATGCGTTTCCCATAGGAACCCATGTTATAAAAACGCATGCGTTTTCTACAAAAACGCATGCGTTTTTCAAAACGCTCAAAAAAATACTACAAGCACTATTTTTATGTGCAGATTCAAAAACGCAGCCAAAAACGCAGGGAGCCATCACACACCTTACAAAACTCATGCTGACATGAAAAACGCATGAGTTTTGTAAAATCACTAAAAAAAACGCATGGCAACTGTGACCACAGCCTTATTCTTTGCCTACAGCTCTGGGATTCTTCAACAATTCCTATGCCATTATGTGGGTGTGATACATGCCATGCTAACCTATGTGTCACAGCTTATGTAACTCTATGGGATAAGACACAAGTCATTACCATCAATGACATGTATTGCTTTGTGATATTGTGAGTAAATAGTAAAGAGATTAAACTCAATGGAGTAAAAAATCTTCACCTTTATTGGTGCAGTGTGTTAAAATAACTTCACATGCGTCTGTAGTCCATAAATAAGAACAACACATCAACACATTTCTGTTGCACTCTGAACGCTTACTCATGATGACTTAACTCAATAATAAAGCAGTTTAGATTAGATTCACACTAGGTGTAATTTCATGCTCCATTTAAAGGGTTTCCCCATGAACAAAGTTAAGTTGAAAGTTAACTTTAAACAATAGATCTTGGAATAGTAATACAGTATGTTAATCAATTGGATGTGTTTAAAAAACATGTTCCAGTGCCAAGATAATCTTATATGTATGTGTCCCTGCTATGTACTGTGTAATGAATGTGTCTGACTGTACAGAGACATGGTCTAATCATATCACATCTCCTGTGCTGAGATAATCTTATATATATGTGTCCCTGCTATGTATTGTGTAATGGTTGTGTCTGGCTGTACAGGGACATGGTCTAATCATACCACATCACCTGGGCTCACATAATCTTTCATATGTGTCCCTACTATTTACTGTGTAATGGCCGTGTCTGACCGTACAGGGACATGGTCTGATCAGACCACATCTCCTGTACTGAGATAATCTTATATATGTGTCCCTGCTATGTAGTGTGTAATGGCCATGTCTGACCATACAGGGACATGGTCTGATCATACCACCTCTCCTGTGCTGAGATAATCTTATATATGTTTCCCTGCTATTTACTGTGTAATGGCCATGTCTGACCATACAGGGACATTGTCTGACCATACCACATCTCCTGTACTGACAATCTTATATATGTACCCCTGCTATATACTGTGTAATGGATGTGTCTGACCATACAGGGACATGGTCTGATCATACCACATCACCTGGGCAGGGGAGGAAGCAAAAGAATATACAGATATTACAGCACGGGATCACAGATGATTCTTTTTGTGAGGTAAAACATTTCCTTGTATGTTTTTAAGAAATGTTTTACCTTTAAGAAAGATTTATTTGCAATTCCATGCTGTAATGTCTGTATACATTTTTACTTCCTCCTCTACCCAGGAGATGTGGTATGATCAGACCATGTCCCTGTATGGTCAGACACATCCATTACACAGTACATAGCAGGGACACATATATTAGATTATCTCAGCACAGAAAAAAATTAATATTTTTGTGACATTGGATATACAAGGTAAGTCCTAGAAACAAATGCATTCCCGACATTGGACGTACCTAGTAAGACATGGACATTTTGTGGGCCCACATGATCGCTGGCAGGTCTGCAGCTGATGTGACAGCTGAGACCCAGCTCACTGCCAGAGTGAGCCGGGTCTCACTCCTGGCAGTTTACCCCTTTAAATGCTGCATTCAATAGTGATTGCAGCGTTAAGGAGGCAGGGAGAGGTATCGCGCTCCTCTCGTGAGCGATCGGACTCCTGTGACGTGATCTTGGATACCAGATTGCTGCCATGGTTACCTGGGGTCATTGCCATGACAACCCATTAGTCACCTGAGTATGGGAAGCCTAACACATATAATCCACTACAATGCTGATACATTGTAGTGGAATATATGAGTGATCAGAAGAGTAAACAGTGATGTCCTATAAAAGGACTAAGTAAAAAAGTAAAAAAAAAAATGTTAAATTATATCTAAAAATAAATATAAAAAAATAAATAATATAATCCTAATAAATATGAATATTTATGTAAAAAAAAATAAAAAAAACAAATAGTCATATTTGGGATTACCGTATTCAGAACAACTGAAACTGTTACAGTAGTTAAATTCAGTGAAGACCGTAAAACAAAATAAATAAAAAATGCTGCAAACACTGTGCTTTTTCATTTTCATCATACAAAAAAAGTGGAATAACTAAAAACAAGGTACCACACAGCTCTGTCAGCAAAAAAATTATTACAGCTCTCAGAAATCAGAGATGCAAAAACAAACAATTTTTTTATGGTGTAAAAGCAGCAGAGCAAAAAATAAAATTATATTAATTTGGTATCACTTGCTGTGTTTGTATTGACCCAAAGAATAAAGCTGCCTTATCACATTTACAAATCAACAAGTGGGACACAATCGTGAAGTGAAACAAAATTTATTGTATATTTTAAACTTTGTTAACAAAAAACTGAAAAGTAGGGCGTGCAATATTATTCAGCCCCTTTACTTTCAGTGCATCAAACTCACTCCAGAAGTTCAAGGAGGATCTCTGAATGATCTAATGTTGTCCTAAATGACTGGTAATGATAAATAGAATCCACCTGTGTGTAATCAAGTCTTTGTTGTATATATGCAGCTGCTCTGTGATAGTATCAGGTTCTGTTTCAAGAGCAGAGAGCATCATGAAGACCAAGGAACACAACAGGCAGGTCCGAGATACTGTTGTGATGAAGTTTAAAGTCAGATTTGGATACAAAAAAAAAATTCCCAAGTTTTAAACATCTCAAGGAGCACTGTGCAAGCGATCATATTGAAATTGAAGGAGTATCAGTCCACTGCAAATCTACCAAGACCCGGTTGTCCCTCTAAATCTTCATCTCAAACAATGAGAAGACTGATCAGAGTTGCAGCCAAAAATCCCATGATCACTCTGGATGAACTGCAGAGATCTACAGCAGAGGTGGGAGAGTCTGTGCATAGGACAACAATCAGTCGTACACTACACAAATCTGGCCTTTATGGAAGAGTGGCAAGAAGAAAGCCATTTCTCAAAGATATCCATAAAAAGTCTCGTTTGAAGCTTTCCACAAGCCACCTGGGAGACACCAAACATGTGGAATAAAGTGCTCTGGTCACGTGAAACCAAAATAGAACTATTTGGCCACAATGCAAAACGATATGTGTGGTGTAAAAGCAACACAGCTCATCACCCTCAAAACACCATCCCCACTGTCAAACATGGTGGTGGCAGCATCAGAGTTTGGGCCTACTTTTCTTCAGCAGGGACAGGGAAGATGATTAAAATTGATGGGAAGATGGACGGAGCCAAATACAGGACCATTCTGGAAGAAAACCTGTTGGAGTCCGCAAAAGACCTGAGCCTGGGACGGAGATTTCTCTTCCAACAAGACAATGATCCCAAACATAAAGCAAAATCTACAATGGAATGGTTCACAAATAAACGTATCCAGGTGTTAGAATGGTCAAGTCTCCATCCAGACCTGAATCCAATCAAGAATCTGTGGAAAGCGCTGAAAACTGCTGTTCACAAACGCTCTCCATCCAACCTCACTGAGCTCCAGCTGTTTTGCAAGGAAGAATAAGCAAGAATTTCAGTCTCTCGATGTGCAAAAATGATAGAGACATACCCCAAGCGACTTGCAGCTGTAATCGCAGCAAAAGGTGGCGCTACAAAGTATCAACTCAAGGGGGCCAAATAATATTGTACGCCCCACTTTTCAGTTTTTTATTTGTTATAAAAGTTTAAGATATCCAATAAATTTCGTTCCACTTCACGATTGCGTCCCACTTGTTGATTCTTCACAAAAATTTAGAATTTATATCTTTATGTTTGAAGCCTGAAATGTGGCAAAATGTTGAAATGTTCAAGGGGGCCAAATACTTTCACAAGACACTGTATTTCTGAGATGTAGCTTAAAACACGAATGTAAGTGCTCAGCATAGAGCACAGGAAAAATGTGAATGGATCCAAAGTGTTCTGCACCTAAATCACCACCAAATAGCATTCAACTCATCCCACAAAAACACAAGTCCCCACCAAGGTCTGTGGCACCCCCAAACTATTGAAGCTAAATATGAAATCCAATGTGATGCCCCTTCCCTACTGAGCTTTGCACTGTACCTGAAAAGTAGTTTTGACTCCACAAGCACACCTTCTATTACTCAGTGATTCTTGAGCTTACTAAAACTTTGGATCAGGTCATAATTTGCTTTAGAAATGCTCTGACGGTTAGTTATTTTGTGGCTTTAACACGGGTCCTAAGCAGGGCCTCATTAGAATGTTGCACACTGGATATAATACCATCTAAGACATCTGTCATGTCTTCTGCGCCATGGCCACTGCGCAATCTGTATCCCTCTGTTAGAGAGGAATGTTAAAGTTTTATTTCTCACTTATTTTATATGTTGTTTGTCTTGTATGTAATTGAGGCTTTGGAAAGATACAAAGGCACAATCTACAATATAAAATGCATCATAACCCAATGTATATACACCCACCACATTCGAGTGAACCACTAAAATGGATCTTATCTTTTATTGGGTCTCTCCCTGCGGTCCCTACTTTATTAATAGGAGATTTTAATAACTTTCTACATCTGTACTGGGATAAGATGCATTCTGGTGGAGTGTCTGAAGGGTACTTCTCTGGCAAAAATGGTGGGCGAAATGGGGTACACCAACCTTTGGAGGTATCAGAATCCACAATTCTGCCAATTCTCTTGCTATTCCAGATCACATCAATCTCTTTCGAAAATTGATTTGGCCATTGGTAACACTCAGTTAATGCCATACATGAACCTAATCAAGTATCTAGCTAGAGGGATCTCAAGTCACTTCCTCCTGCAGTTCCAGCTCAGGTTTGGATAGCAGGGCTGAATGACCTGAGTCTCCTCGCGTCTTAATCCTTTTTGTATTCAACTGGTTGGGGGAACCCTAAACTCTAATTTGGTAGAATTCTTTGCTATTAATGAAGGGTTGGCTACTGATCACATAGCATGGGACGCCATGAAGGTTTTTGTGAGTGAATTAACAAAAAATATTCTTGAAGACTCTCAGGCCGCACTAAAGGAACAATTCATAACCCTAGCCTTTCACAAGTTGTTTTTCACCAAGCAAAAGTTCTTCATGGAGGGTGAGTGATTGGGGCATCTTTTGGCAACAATAGCTAAGGCCAAGAAGGGACTGTCATACTTCAGTACAAATAAATCAGCCCACGTCTCTACAATGGTATCGGTAAGTGCAGCCTAAGGCTTCCTTCACATGCAGGAATTTTTTTTTACTATGTTTTACTATGAGGGTCAGTGGAGGTAAGGGGTTTCAAAATCAGTTATCTAGAACCTAAGGTGTCCTAATATGCAGATGACTTGTTATTCTTAAAGGGAACCTGTCACCCCCTTCGGGCATTTTAATTGTGCTCACCAGCTTGCACAAGATGTAAATGGGGTTCTAGTAACCCCTGTATGTGCCCAGACTGGCCCCTCATACCTCAGAAAATAACTTTTATTGTGTCCATTGCTGGCAATCTATTGAGACTGGGAGACTGCTATTTAGTCCTGATTGATGATGTGCTCGCTGCCCCTCCGGGCTGCAAAACCCGCCGTGCAGTTTTTAAAATTCCTGACCCTCCTCTGGCCGGCGCTTGAGTAACAGCCGCACTCACACCGGTGCAGGTGAGTGGGCATCGGCGCTGCATTGAACAGTGCTGATGTCTCGCGAGACTTCACAAATCTCGCTAGACGTCGGCACTATGCATGGACACCCGCTCCACAGTGCAGGTGTGCCTGTCAGTGCCGAGGTCTCGCAAGATTTATGAAGTCTCGCGACACATCGGCACAGTTCAATGGCGTGTGGACACCCGCTCCACTGCGCCAGCGTGAGTGCGGCTGTAACTCAAGCGTTGGCCAGAGGAGGGGTGGGAATTTTAAAAAGTGCGGGTAGGTTTTGCAGCTTGGAGGGGCGGCGAGCACATCATCCGACAGGACTAAATAGCAGCCTCCTGGTCTCAATAGACACAATAAAAGTTATTTTCTGAGGTCAGTCTAAGCACATAGAGGGGTTACTAGAACCCCATTTAGATCATGTGTAATCAGGTGGGCACAGTTTAAAATGCCCGAAGGGGGTTACAGGTTCCCTTTAAGGGAAGTGCAGGTATTGGTAAAGCTAGTGATGAACATCATTAAAGAATTCTGGGAGTGGTCTGGACTGCAAATAAAATGAACAAAATTTGCATTGATGCCTGTAGACCCACTTCCCCCAAACTTTGATGCCCTACAATTACAGGTTCTCATTTTGGAGAAATGTAAATATCTGAGCATAATGGTGAGCGCTAGACCATTGGACATCAAATTCCTTAACCTGGGGCCTTTGCTGGTCCAACTGAGAACCAAAATAAACACATGGTTTTACCTTCCTCTGTCATTGTCGGGTGAGTCAACCTGGTTAAAATGATGCTGATGTCCAAGCTTCTGTATCGCCTTCATAACACCCCAATCTGGATCAATATGCAGTTTTTCAAAAAAGTCAATATGATGTTAAGAAAGTTGATCTGGAAAAAGCAACAGGCCAGGATAAGACTTGAGGGGTTGCAGAGGGACAAGGAGCATGGGGGACTTTCGGTGCCCAATCCATGGCTATATTATTCAGTGGCCAGGATGCAGCACTTTAGAGAATGTGGGAAAGAGGAAGGATTTGAGGCAGGGGACAAAATAATACGGGAAGGCAAAAGATGGAAGGTTCTGGCCAGCAACTTAGAAGCGGGATCACAGAGAAAAGAAAGCTCTGGAGGGAATAAAATGGTGGGAATTTTTGGATTGACAGAACATTACCCCATATGGTATAATCACAAATTACCACAATTGCAGAAACTGCAGTGCAGAAGACTATGGCAGAATAGGGGATTACATCTGATATCTCAATTATTTCAAAATAAAGTCCTAAAAAGGTTCACCCAACTGCAGATGGAATTTAATATGCTTTGCGGTTCCTTTTTCCACTACCTGCAGATAAGGCACACAATGGAATCCCAAATGCAGAGTACACCTATTAATATAGAGCATAATGATTTTATTACCAATCTACTTACATCTGCCTGCTCTAAAGGGGTGATATCTATATTATTTAAGAGCATGGTGAATAAATGGATAAGCAAAGATCCGTTGCATGTCTGGGGTAAGTGGGAGAGAGACTGTGGGCCACTTACAGATGAGGAGTTCGAAACAATTCTGGCTCAGATACCTAGATTGTCTGTGTCTGAAAGCCAACAGTGGTCTCAAACATATTTACAGCACAGAGTATATAGGACACCGAAGCTACTATACACCATAGGAGCGCCAGCTGACAGTATATGCCCCAGATACAGGCAAGAGAATGCAAATCTGATCTACATGATGTGGGCATGTTGTAATAGAGAAAAATTCTGAAAATCCACTCTAGATCTTATTGAAAAGGTATATGGGGTACAGATTGGGCCAGATCAATTTTAGTGCATTTTGGGATTACATGATGAGGGGGTGGATCCAGAGCTGCCAATAGCTGTTGGTGTATCTAGAGTCCTTTACCAGGACAGAAAGCGGTTAGCTTATTACTAGTTGGATGTTGCTCCCACGACCATTGGGAAGCTAAAAAAAAAATAATATACTAAAATTAGAAAAGGGTGTCTATCTAAAGAAGAAGAATCTTAATAAATTCTATAGGATTTGGGAGGCCCTGGGATTTCCAATGAGTGTACTACCACAAGTAATATGCATTAGATAATTTACTATTGATGTTAAATAGATAATTATAATTAAAGTTGGATATAAGTCGCCCCAGGACATTTATACTGGTAGGACACCTTGTTGAAGGTTGAGTTTTGAATTTCTAATTGGATAAAATGCATTCAAGTAGTAATCATCGTCATTGTATTTTTATTTTTCTAAATTCAAAAAAAGTAGTTTTCAATCACGTATGAGGCATTGATGTACGGTAGTTAAAATGTAAATGTCATTTCATTGAAAAAAAAAACAATACTGTACTGGCTATTAATGATGGGTCACATAACAGCTAAGATAATGCTTTTTTGTGCCATATGACTTATTTTCTCCCATTTTTCTGTGCTCTTTTAATAACTGCATTTAATGGCTCTGTGGGCATGGTCAGCAGCTGATAGGGAGCACTGCAATGTGACAGCAGAGAAAGGGCAAGAGCGATCCTGAGCTGTGTGGGGAACCAACAGAGAAGGGGTTAACACAGATTGTGACAGAGCTTTCCTTGGCACATAAACATCTGAGAGTTTGACCTGATCCTGAACTCTAATATTCCTTAGCATCTGCGCTGTTAGTTTAGCCTAATTTGATACATAGTTTGCTCAACAGCTGTAGTCAGCAGTGTAGGCCACACCCCTTTATTCTTATATTCGTATTTACTGAAGACGGATCTGAGTGATAATAACCATGTGTCTGCCTCACACACAGTCTAGTGGGGACATATTGTGAAAGGTTTATGAATGGCTTTCAATCAGAATTTTGAATGAAGTTTGAATTTCTAATGAAGTATATTAGATAGTTTATTAAAATCACTTGCTCTACATTATCACTAAATTAAATTTGTAAACGGCAGTTATGCCTTGAGATATTGCACAATAAATTGTATGGTGCATTTTCTCCGGCTGCCCTTGAGAAAACACAAAATATATGGGTAAAACATTTCTGTGCGAAAAATGAGATTTCTTTTTCATCAGACGTCCTCCACAGAACTTAACAGTTCCTCTAATTTCTCAAGCTGTAAGCCCCATTTCCCTTATTTTTCCAAATACACTTGCACACATCAGAGAATAGTATATTGTCTTTCATACTATTGCTACAAATCACCCTTTTCCAATCTTCTACAGTCCACTGTAAACATTTGGTGCAGACTTGCACATATTTTGAATACATAAATAATGCAAATTCAACCTTAGGAGAAATTAAACCAGTTTATAATAAAGCCGTTTACCCCATTCCTGACCTGTAACATATTGGAGTCTTATGATACATGTAGTTTAAAAATCTGGTACTATGCGCTCACTTCCCTTGACAAAGCAGCGCCCCAGCAGCGATACGCGTGGGGCTTGGGTGCCCTTATTTCTCACATGGCAACCCTTATTCCTCGATGTCGTGGTAGCCTATGGTAACTGCAGGCCCTATGTAATTCCCGGGTTCCCTGGATATTTGACTTTATCTAGACCATTGTACCTGACTGGGTGTGGGTGATTTATTTGCACAGCTGTATGCATTGTTAACTATTTTAGGTATTACCTTTGCCACCTTTAACCTGCCTAGATGTATTTCTGACTCACAGCTGTGTGCTGTGATTGGAAGGCTCAGTGAATCAATAAAAAAAAAAAAGATGAGCGGTCCCCTGCTGATTTTAGATGATCAGTGCAGGTAAAGTAGACAAGTGTGTGCTTTATCTTTACTGGTTATCAAAAATGGAGGCTCCCCTTTGCCTTTTTTTATAATTATTTCAATAAATATTTTAAAAAAAATTACAGGTGGTACCCCATATTTTTGATAACCAGTGCAGATAAAGCACACACTCTGTGGACTGGTATTCTCAGGCTGGGGAGGCCCATGGTTATTGGGCTCTCCCCAGCCTCAAAATAGCCGCCGCATAAACCCCAAAATTGGTACATGTATTGGATGCACCAATCATGATACTATATCCAGCTCCTTCTGACTGCCCAGTTGCAGTTGAAATCGAGGAAATATATAATGTTAATGAAAGCTGTCATATGTCAAAAGTCAGAGATGCCATCAAGCCCAAGGTTGGAAATAAAGGGGTGTCTAGGAGACATCCCTATTATCAACCCTGCAAATAAAAATAAAAATATTTTAAAATATATAGCAACACCCGCTTTTACCAATTTAGTAAACCAAGGATCTGCTACATTCATAGGTCATGGTCAGTGGTGACAATACAAGACATGACCACTTCTTGCAGTTTCCGGGACACAGTGACAGTACCGTGGCAGACACCATAAGTCACCTTAGGTGAACTCAATGCTGGACTATCAGAGTAAGTGTCATGGTGGCAGCGTACTCCGACAGTACTGCAATGAGTTCACATGGGGTCATTTCTTGCGATTCCCACAGTACCTGCTGAGTGAACCGCCAGCTGTGACCTCAGGTGAACTCAATGCTGCATTGTCAGGGTGCATGTCATGGCAGCAGTGTAGTCCGACAGTCCGATAGGTGTAAGGGCCAAAAGCTTTAACAGGGACTTTAATGTAGACTTTAAGATTTCTGGGATTCCCATTTGTTGGGACATCTGGAGGCTGTGAACTGTGGTAAGATTTCACAGTCTCCACATGTACCAGCAGCACGCACCTTCAGGAACCCTATAGTTTCCCTTAAATGTTCCTTTAAGGTCTCTTGCCTCACGGCTGCCAGTAGACTTGTTTTCTTTGTCTTTTTGCATGGGAATGGGGCCATAACAGCGATTTGGATTGTTAGTTGCATTTTTATTTATCTTTTTATACTTTCTATTTTTCATATATCATTTTATTTTATTTTTTTTACATATTGCCACCTTTATAAGGCACATCAGCCAAAATTACAAAGGAAATGACGCCCGTGTCTTCTGATTTAGCTACTCTTGTCCTTCACTATTCACAGCGATCACATGACCGCTGTGTACTAAGGAAAAAGTGATGTTAGTGTTTCCTATTACTGCATACACTGCTTTTTTTAGCGCTGTATATACCGCAATTGAGAGGGCACAAATAGAAATAAATCTCTGAGGGTACCTTTACACACGGCTACATTTGTAGCTTGTCACCAGGTAACTTACTGGTTGCAGTGAAATCATGGATACATGATTCCATTTGTACACAGCAACAAGATAGAACCATGTATCCATGATTTCACTGCAACCAGTAAGTTACCTGGTGACAAGCTACAAATGTAGCCGTGTGTAAAGGTACCCTTACAGCTGGATCCTCGATCCCGCAGCTGTGTGTAGCATTTTAGGTCATCACTGCAGAGTAGGAGCCAGTTGGCTCAGATTTTTAAAGTCAATGGGCAGACTGGAAGCAGGTATAGTAATCCTCTAGTAGAATGGCATTTGATTTATTTTGAATGTTTCTCTATAGCTTAGCAACTATTATTGTGTCACCAGTGGAGCAAATGTAGTTATTACATTTTCAGTTTCAAAATGAAACAATATTGCAATGTGTACTGTGACACAGTACATAAAGCAAGATACATAACGCCGTAATTGTAGGTGATTTTCTTTCTTCATAAATGTAACATATGCAAAAAATGTTTTTTAAAATTTGCAGATGCTGTGACAAATATTCATGACACATAAGAGAATTTGTTAAATATGTATAAACTTATTTAAATCAGAAAAGAACAGTTTGAAGTACCACTGTTTCATGCATATAGCAACAGGGTTATTATAGGATTTCTGAATGAAAATTATAGGCCTCCCTAAGCTTAGTACAAAAACATAGTAAAAATATGCAGGTTTGCTATAGAAAATGTGCAAATAATATTCTTATTTAAATTATACATATTATACATATCAATTTTGGCCTTTAGACTTTTTCTATTATTACAGATGCAACTAAAAAGGAGTCACATTATTAATTCTACACCATGTTCCAAATTATTATGCAAATTGGTTTTAAGTGTCATAAGGTTTTCTTTTTTTTTGTCAATGAAAACCATTGATGGTATTGTGTGTCAGAGTTCTTTGGATCACTTTATTTGCAAAGGCAAATAAAATAATGGGATGCATTAAAAGAGGCATAGATGCTCATGAGGAGAACATAATTTTACCTCTATACAAGTCACTAGTGCGACCACACTTAGAATACTGTGTACAATTCTGGTCTCCGGTGTATAAGAAAGACACAGATGAACTAGAGTGGGTCCAGAGAAGAACAACCAGTCATTAGAAGACTAAGGGGTCTGCAATACCAAGACAGGTTATTAAACTTGGGGTAATTTAGCTTGGAAAAACGAAGGCTTAGGGGTGATCTTATAATAATGTATAAATATATGAGGGGACAGTACAGAGAACTTTCTAATGATCTCTTTACTCTTAGGCCTGAGACGGGGACAATGGGGCATCCTCTACGTCTGGAGGAAAGAAGGTTTAATCATAATCACAGACGCGGATTCTTTACTGTAAGAGCAGTGAGACTATGGAGCTCTCTGCCACATGATGTAATGAGTGAGTCACTACTAACATTTAAGAAGAGCCTGGATGCCTTTCTTGAAAACTATAATATTACCAGTTATATACAAAAGATTCTTTGATAGGGCGTTGATCCAGGGAACTAGTCTGATTGCCATATCTGGAGTCAGGAAGGAATTTTTTCCCCCAATGTGGAGCTAGTGCTGCCACATGGGTTTTTTTTGCCTTCCTCTGGATCAACATGTTAGGCTATGGGTTGAACTAGATGGACTTAAAGTCCTCCTTCAACCTTAAAAATTATGTTACTATGTTACTTAAATCAATCTCAAATACCTGTGATAATTAGTTTGGCAGGTTAGCCCAATAAAAGGAGAACTGGGTGTTCCACAATATTAAGCAGGCCACAGTTTTCAAGTAAGGCCGGCTTCACACCATGGTGTGATCAGGTTCGGGGCTGCCCGGTCTAAACCAGACAGCCCCGGACCCGATTTGCAACAGAACCGGAGGGCAAAGATTCCTCAACTGCAGCCGCAGCTGCTGAAATTTCAAGATCGTGGCTAGCTCCCTGCTAGCCGCGGTCCTGAAACCACAGTAGGGGACAGCTGGTGGTGCTGACGTTTAGCAGCACTAGCTGCTAAACTTCAGCAGCCGGCATCCGGTTCCCAGATCTAATGTTTTTGTCAGACCGGGGAGTCCGGGAGGGTCCGATTTGGGCAGATGTTCACACCGGACACAAAAGCGTAGCAAGCAACGTTTTTGTGTTCGGGATACAAATCCGAATTCATCTGGATCCTCCCGGACAGATGGAAATAGGATGACACTTAGCTGCCATCCGGTTTCATCTGGCCCCATAGGGCTGTATTATGTCAATATCAGGTCCGGGGCTGTCAGGTTTACACTGGACCGCCCCGGACCTGATCATGCCGTGGTTCGAACCCGGCCTAACATGGAAAAGAAAAAGGATCTCTCTGCTGCCGAAAAGCATCAAATAGTGCAATGCCTTGGACAAGGGATGAAAGCATTAGATATTGCACGAAAATTTAAGCGTGATCATTGTACTGTGAAAAGATTTGTGGCCAATTCTGAGCACAGACATGTTTGTGCAGATAAAGGCAGAATGAGAAAGGTTTCTGCCAGTCAATTTAATTGGATTAAGAGAGCAGTTGCTAAAAAGGCCTTACAAACCAGCAAACAGATATTTGGAGCTGCTGGTGCCTCTGGAATCCCTCGAACCTCAAGGTGTAGGATCCTTCAAAGGCTTACTGTGGTGCATAAACCTACTATTCGGCCACCCCTAAACAATGCTCAAAAGCAGAAATGGTTGCAGTGGGTCCAGACATATATGAAGACTAAGTTTAAAACAGTCTTGTTTACTGATGAGTGCCGAGCAACCCTGGATGGTCCATATGGATGGAGTAGTCGATGGTTGGTAGATGGCCACGATGTCCGAACAAGGCTGCGACCATCAGCAAGGAGGTGAAGGAGTCATGTTTTGGGCCGGAATCATTGGGAAACAACTGGTAGGGCCCTTTAAGGTTTTAGAAGGTGTGAAAATGACCTCTGCAAAGTATATAGAATTTCTGGCTGAGAACTTTCTTCAATAGTACAAAAAGCAAAAACGTGCCTTCAGGAGCAAAATCATCTTAATGCATGTCAATGCACCATCTCATGCTGCAGAGTCTACCTCTGTGTCATTAGCTGCTATGGGCATAAAAGGAGATAAACTCATGGTGTGGCCACCATCTTCCCTGACCTCAACCCTATAGAGAACTTATGGAGCATAATCAAGCATAAGATCTATGAGGGTGGGAGGCAGTTCACATCAAAACAGCAGCTCTGGGAGGCTATTCTGACATCATGCAAAGAAATACAAGCATAAACTCTCCAGAAACTCACAAGTTCAATGGATGCAAGAATTGTGAAGGTGATATCAAAGAAGTGTTCCTATGTTAACATGTAACTTAGCGTGTTAGGATGTTTTGGAGTTAAATAGCTTTTTGTGTCAGTAAATGTGATCTCCTAATGCTGCAAATTCAACAAATCAGCATTTTCAGTGCTTTCAAACATATCAAATGTTTAGAAACTCTACTGTGCATAATAATTTGGAACTTAGAGTTTTTTTTAGTTCTGAAGATTCTACTGTTATCATTGGGAGGTTTCTTCAATAAAATTCGATGTATACTCTAACGGGTGATACTTTTATTACACTGACTGTCATTTGCACTGACCATTTAGGAAAATCAGAGAAAAAGAACATTTGCATAACAATTTGGAACATGGTGTAGACATGAATGAAGTAAAAAAAGATAGCATAAAAGTATTTTTTATTGAAATGTTACAAATGTTTGCTGCTATTAATCACATATAATATTTGTTTGTCTTCGTACCTACATGTAAAAAGTGCAGGAATTGGGAGATTCTTTTCTAAGAAAAAAAAAGGAGGCCAAAACAAGCAAGGAGCATTCATTGCCTAAAGAGTATTCAAGTTTTCTCGCGCTATCCAATTACATTATGAGAGGGAATTTAGATTGTGAGCCTCAATTGGAACATTGATAATAATATCTGTAAAGTACTATGGAATTTGTAAAGTCTTGAGGAGATGCCAAATATCATAAGGAACATTCAATTTGCAGTGAATAACTTTGCTTAGAATTGATGAGAGTCATGGCTTTAGTTCGACGCTCAATCTGGTGACCTCTGGCTTGTGTGGTGGGTTCTGGTCTCTTTAGGACTCTTATCAGTTTTGTCTCAGTTCAGCTGCTGATAGTTCCTATGTCTTTCCTTTCCATTGCTTTTTGCAGTTTTCTATTGTGGCACCCATGAGGGTCAAGTTGCCACAGAGGTACTGCACCTTAGCCAGAGATGTGGTACCCCCAACCCCAGGTAAGGAGGGGACACTACCCGGTCCCCACTGACACTGCATGCACCACTAGTCACTCCAGACCAGAAAGGTGGGGGAAGTGATCAAATCCCCATCCCTGGCTGGAGATGGGGTTAAGATAGGGTGGTGGGAGGAACTGTAGGAAGGGGAGCTATGGCGCCCCAAGGTCCAGTTGCCACAATGTTAAGCTTGGAAGCAAGGGAAGGCACCCACCTCAAGTAAGACACACACACAACACCTTCCCAGCTCCAGGCTAGAAGGGGGAGCTCTACACATAAGTTCAGGGCAGGTCCCCTATAAATTTTGGTCTTGGGGTGGGGTCAGGCAGTTCAGTTCCTAGGAGGACCGTAGAAGACATCCTACGGTCGGGTGCCGTGCTAGGCCCGTCCGAAGAAACTGACTAGTGGAGAATAGGTGTGAGGAGTGGAGCGCTTCCAGCTCACCTTAGCACCTAGCGTAGTATGGACACTGGAGTCCAAGGTCGCCAGGGGCTTTATGCTAAAATAACAAAACCGGAGGACGGGTGATACCAAGTTGCTCGCCCACCAGAAAGGCCTGGAGACACAACCACACCACAGAGCTCAGGAGATGCAGAAGGAACACAAAAAGGACTCAAGCCACCTGCCACACGGCTAAGACAGACAAGTGAGGAGAGAGTCTTAGCACAGCTCCAAGCAGCCAGGGCTCACTGACAACAGCACAGTAGAGAGGCCTCAGAACTTGCCAGGTGCGGAAAGCCCCAACTTGCTTCCAGGATCTGGATTTCTAACACCACTTGTAAATTGTGACCTAGATGAACCTACTACTTGCAACAGTAAAGGTAAAGGAGACTGTTACTCTTGTGTCTGTCAGTTCTTTCGTACACTGAGCCCTGCACCCCCAATGAGCCCTGCATATCCAGAGACTATATGGTTGGCCAGGGGACCTGTTCTTCCCGTGGAGAGCTGAACCATCCACACTGCTACTTCCATCATCCCTCAAGCTCCCGACTGGAGCGGTGGCTATAACAACTGCATTCCACGGGTGGGGTCACAACACTCTTTTATTTTTGTTTTATTTTATTTTTTTCCATTTTTCCAATCTCCTTTTTAACTACTCACCCATCAAGGGGATCACGGACCGGGTCACACATCGGGACATCCCGCAGCCCCAGACAACGACGAGAGGTCCCGGTTCTGAGTCCCCCATGGCCCCAGTGGGCCGATCAACTTAGCGTCACAAACAGGATCTACTGACCCGGTAAAACCAGGTCTTGTGTGCCTAAGACTGTATGAACAGTCGCCATTTTTAATTTGTCGCCCCGTGCAGAGCATGGGAAGGTGAGGGGGCAGGGCCACAGAAAGGGCATGAACGCAGGCTGAGGCCCCACCCTCTGACCTCAGTCCAATCGAAAACCCGCCAAAAACAAAAGACTTGTACAGGCTGAAAGCTGAGGGAGGGCTGAACACTAAGAGGGAGAACAATGTCTGCCCCAGTCGAGGAGCAACCCGAGGGGGAGCGACCCGCAGAACTCGGCAATGTCGAGGCCAGGGGAGAGGCCTCGGCACTGCTGGCCGCCGTCATCTTGCTGTTCACTATGTCGTACATCTCTGGCACGACGTGGCTCCCCCAATACTCTGGGAAGCCCGACACCCTCAGTGACTTCTGCAAGCGGATGAAAAGTGTGCTCGGAGTACAACCTATGACAGAAGAACAGTGCATGACGATGTTAATGGGGCAATTGACCGGTGAGGCCCGGCGTGAGGCGAAGGCCTGGTCACCCACTGATAAAAATACTGTGAAACTAATTTTTGGCAAACTAATAGAGGCCTTCGATACACGGACGGCTGCTAAACTAAAGGTCCGGTTCTTCGGGTGTAAGCAAGCGGTGCAGGAGAGTGTACACAGCTATGCTCTGACTTTGCAAGAAGTGCTGAGGGCCATGAAGCAGGCCGACCGTGAGAGTGCACCAAATGAAAGCAAACTTACCTGACCAATTCATCGAGGGCCTTCGGGACCCAGCCAATAGGGTCCAGCTGGGAGCCCTAGCCATGCGGCACCCCGGGATAGACTTTGCAGACTTTAAAGATGTGGCCCTCCAAATGTTGAGAGATACCACTGACAGCAGTCCTGCGCCCTCACAGCGGCTGGCCCTAACCTATCATACAGAGATGGCACCCTCTTTGTTAACCTCTGCAGGGGCCAGTGCACAGACTTTAGAGCCCCTCACCTCCGAGGGCATGTGCCTCCCTAGCCAATCTTTACATGATGAGCTGGGAGGAGGAATTTCTATACAATTACAGCAACCCTTTCTTTGAGCAGATTAGATGGTGCGGGAGATACATCGACGATATGGTCCTCATTTGGACTGTATCGTCTAGTATATCTCCCGCACCAACTCCGGACGATTTAATCCAATATTGCAATAGCAATGATTATAATTTGAGCTTTACTGGAGATGATAACTGTACTGTTTTTCTCAATACTGTCCTCACTGGGGACATAAACACTGGTGTCATCAATACTAAATTGTATTGTAAGGAGATTAGTGGGAACACAGTATTTAGAGCTGACAGTTGCCATCCAGTTCACAACACAAAAAATTTACCAATTGGTGAATTCATATGAGCTTGGAGGAATTGGTCCAAAGAAAGTTACTAGAAACTGGAGGCAACCAATATAGACACGAGATTAATGGAAAGGGGTTATAAAAATTGGGTAATTGACCGGGTACGTCTCATTGCTGAATGAAGAAGTCGTAATTCTCTCATTACAACCTCCCACATTTGTCACCCAAAACAGCCAGGATTTTAATGATATTAAGAAAATCTTGCATAGGAATATGCCAATTCTGTTTCGGGATGACTCCTTATGTGAAATCCTTGCCGGAGAATGGAGGTCTGTAGCAAAAAGATCTAAGTCTATACGCAGTGTACTATCCCCAAGCATTTTTACAACAATGAAGCCAACATGGCTGTCATATAAAGGTTCTTATAAGTGCGGAAGACACAAATTTAATCTGTGTCAGTTTATAAAAATTGGGAATGTATTCTATAACAATATGACTAAAAAGCAACATCATATTACCTCATATATAAATTGCAATACGACACATGTCGTGTATCTTGGCACTTGTGTGGCTTGCAATGTCAGTTATGTGGGCTGTACGACCCGCACTCTTAAGAAACGCTTGGCCGAACATATCACAGCAACTAAACCTAATGCGAGTTCCTTACGGGTTGGAGTGTCGGGCCTGTCCCGACATTTCAGGGATCTGCATAATGGTAACTTTCCTCCCTGTCAGTAATGGGCATCGAACGGGTCCACCGACCTTATCGAGGAGGAAATTGGGAACATGTGTTTGATAATAGTGAATTGTTCTGGATTTTACAATTGGATGTACGCAGTCCCATAGGATTGAATTCCAGGAACGTTTTAGTATACTTTTATTAATTGTGTCATGCCATGTCATTAGGGGTCTAATAACCCAAAATCCGGAGGGGAGAAATAATGGAGGATGCTGGACATTAAACATATGCACATCTATGAAGAATTACAATTATATAAAGTACTAGATGGCGGCCCGATTCTAAAGAATCGGGTAGTCTAGAATATGTATGTAGTTGACATACTGTGACTGACAGAACTTGTTAAGTCAACGTGAGTGAACTACATATATATATATAGCAGCATTTTTGGTATATGGTGGTACATTACAGCACATGTATAGCAGCACTATAGTATATGGCGGTATATTATAGTAAATGTATAGCAGCACTATAGTATATGGCGGTACATTACAGTACATGTATAGCAGCGCTATGGTATATGGCAGTACATGTATAGCAACGCTATGGTATATGGTGGTACATTACATTACATGTATAGCAGCGCTATAGTATATGGCTGTACATTACAGCACATGTAAGGCAGCACTATGGTATATGTCGATACATTACAGCACATGTATAGCAGCACTATGGTATATGGCTCGCCACGGCGCCATGTGTAAAATCCACCCATTACTTCAGATTTTACACATGGCAGCGTGGCAAGCGCCGCTATGCTGATTGGCCGCCCACGTTCAGCGCCGACCAATCAGAATAGCGGCGAGCGTCATGGCGCCATATTTCAAATACACTGAGTATAGTGTATTTAAAATATGGCGCCATAGCGCGCGCCGCTATTCTGATTGGTCGCCCGCCGACCAATCAGAATAGCGGCGCGTGCCATGGCGCCATATTTCAAATACAATATGGCGCGAGCCGCTCCTCTGATTGGTCAACGCTGAATGCGGCCACGGTGACCAATCAGAAGAGTACTGCGGCTTGGTGCGCGGTTTGAATGCCACGAAGGGCACCACCGCTGCGAGCAGCCTGGAGATGACCAGCTGACGCCGGTCATCTCCCGGCTAGCTCGCCACTAACCGGAGCTCAGCCGTGGCTACTGTGGCACAGAGGTCAGCGTGCTATGGCGCCATATTTCAAATACACTATACTCAGTGTATTTGAAATATGGTGCCATGGCGCGCGCCGCTATTCTGATTGGTCGGCGGTGAACGCGGGTGGCCAATCACCATAGCGGCACTCGCCACGGCGCCATGTGTAAAATCTGAAGTAATTGGTGGAGTTTACACATGGCGCCGTGGCGAGTGCCGCTATGCTGATTGGCCGCCCGTGTCCAGCGCCGACCAATCAGAATAGCGGCGCGCCATGGCGCCATATTTCAAATACACTGAGTATAGTGAACGCGGCGACCAATCAGAATAGCGGCGCATGCCATGGCGCCATATTTCAAATACAATATGGCGCGAGCCGCTCCTCTGATTGGTCGACGCTGAATGCGGCCACGGCAACCAATCAGAAGAGTACTGCGGTAATCTCCCGGCTAGCTCGCCGCGGACCTCCGTGCCGCAGGGGGTGATGATTGAGGAGTGGATGTAGTGCTGCGAAAGTGTAGCGAGAGTGTGTGTGTGTTTGTGTGTGTGTCCGGGTGTGTGACTGTGTATGTGTGATGTTGTTCGGATGGTGTGTGTGTGTGTTGGGGCACTGTAGGGGCAGCCGTAAGCGTAGTGGGCTGTATGAGTCCCACTCCCGCTTACGGCCGCCATCTTGGTTCACCCTGAACGGGTGTAGGGCTCCGGTGACGTCACGTAGCTCCGGACAAATTGACGGAAGTGCCAGTGGTTTCTATATATAGCTCTGGACAAAGTGACGGAAGTGCCATTGACTTCTATATATAGCTCCGGACAAAGTGACGGAAGTGCCTTCAGCTTTTATATATTAGATGCATTAATTAATGGAGGATCAGTAATTGTCACCCTTGGCACTCTACTTCGTTAGATTACCTTTATATTAACATCAGTTTCCCTTATATAGCAATTCATTTGTATAAGCTAGAACAAATAAGCACCATTTTTCTTTTTTTCTTTATGTCGTGTGAGAATCAACATAACAGCCTTTAGAATTTGCTTAATAACGGGTTATATAACATAAACATTTTTTTCTTTTGTATGGAGTTTTTCAAACTAATATGGTTATATGGTTAATGTGCCTTCTTGCTCAATATTATTGCCTTAATGCCTTTTTGTATAATAATCAAGCTGTACAAGCAAGGAAGAGGAAGTATTATCTTTCATCCTCTGTTAAATACAATGTAATATAACACTTTAGGAATTTGCTCTGAACAATAGGCATATAGTTTATAATGAATTTCTCAATTTAATAATTTAATATCTACCAGTGTATACGATAAAATAGCTGTAATTTTTATTTTTTGTCGGGATGTTATTCTTCAATACACAAACAATATTTGGTTGGTTAGGATAAGTAAGTACAACATGCAATCCTACATAATTCCAATAATCGTTCTTTGCCCTTCTCTATTTTTATAAACATGTTTCTGGTTACAATGAATTTTTACATACTGGTCTGGCTTTATTGTTAACATGCTTGCCTACACAATAATATTAATAATATAACCTTTATATAGAAATTAACCTGTACAGGCTAAGAGGAAGAAACATTATTTTTCCATCTTTTGTCATGCACATATGAATATAACCTCTTTTGAGAATTTTGCTTTTAATAATGGGTATATAGAATGTAATGAATTTCTCATTTGTATACCTACCGGTATGCACAACTAAACAGCTTTATTTTTTTTGGTGCTTTTTTATCCAATACACATGCAATATTTGATATATCAGGACAAGTGAGTGCATTTCTTTTTTTTATGTTACAAATAAACTAATATAATACTTATAAAATCTTTAAGAGCTAATTGGGTTAAAAAGATTTTTTCTTTTTCCTTTCAGGAACAGTACAACAATGTATTATGTGGATATACAGTGCCTACAAGTAGTCTTCAACCCCCTGCAGATTTAGGTGGTTTGATAAGATGCCAATAAGTTAGAGCCTTCAAACTGCAAACGAGAGTAAGATTTATTAACAGAAGCATAAATCTTACAAACCAAAAAGTTATGTTTCTCAGTTGAATTTTAATAAATTTTAAACATAAAAGTGTGGGTCAATTATTATTCAACCCCTAGGTTTAATATTTTGTGGAATAACCCTTGTTTGCAATTACAGCTAATAATCGTCTTTTATAAGACCTGATCAGGCCGGCACAGGTCTCTGGAGTTATCTTGGCCCACTCCTCCATGCAGATCTTCTCCAAGTTATCTAGGTTCTTTGGGTGTCTCATGTGGACTTTAATCTTGAGCTCCTTCCACAAGTTTTCAATTGGGTTAAGGTCAGGAGACTGACTAGGCCACTCCATCACCTTGATTTTTTCCCTCTTGAACCAGGCCTTGGTTTTATTGGCTGTGTGCTTTGGGTCGTTGTCTTGTTGGAAGATGAAATTACGACCCATCTTAAGATCCTTGATGGAGGAGCGGAGGTTCTTGGCCAAAATCTCCAGGTAGGCCGTGCTATCCATCTTCCCATGGATGCGGATCAGATGGCCAGGCCCCTTGGCTGAGAAACAGCCCCACAGCATGATGCTGCCACCACCATGCTTGACTGTAGGGATGGTATTCTTGGGGGTCATATGCAGTGCCATCCAGTCTCCAAACGTCACGTGTGTGGTTGGCACCAAAGATCTCTATCTTGGTCTCATCAGACCATAGAACCTTGAACCAGTCTGTCTCAGAGTCCTCCAAGTGATCATGAGCAAACTGTAGACGAGCCTTGACATGACGCTTTGAAAGTAAAGGTACCTTACGGGCTCGTCTGGAACGGAGACCATGGCGGTGGAGTACGTTACTTATGGTATTGACTGAAACCAATGTCCCCACTGCGTATAAGCCGAAGGGGTACTTTTCAGCCCAATTTTTGGCTGAAAAACTCGGCTTATACGGTAACTCTCTGATAGGAACATCATGAAATTTTTTACACCCTACCAGAAGTGTTAGTCCAATATAAGCATGCAATTCCTCTTTTGAGATATTTTTCCATGTTTTTTTCCAGAAACAATACGTCTTTCTTGTAGGTTTGTGCATAAAAGCACGTTATCTGCAGTATCTTCAGAAAAAAAGTACAGAAAACATCTTTAGGGGACTACCATTGGGGACATCCCACAGCTCCTTGAGCTGCTTCTGTCAAAATATTATGCATTAGGGTATGATCAAGTACTGAAGGAGTACTGTCCCAAAATGCATTAGTTGTGCATGATCTATTTATCAATTCCTCTGGATCCACTTCTTCATCATCAGAAGAATTACTGGATGAGGAAGCAGAGTAATTAGCTGGTGGCAGGTACTCTTCATCAGAAAAATAATTTTCACTGTCATCATCACTTTCAAACATAATTGCTTCAATCTTTTGGTCAGTCAAATTCTTGGAAAAAGACTGTGCCATTGTTTACTTAGATGTCACCAAACTAAAAGGAAAAACAATGAATAAAATCAGGGTTATTCACTCTTTCCTAGTGTGTGACATAAGGGTAAAGTGTTTCCCTCCTCCTTCCCGGAGCTCCTTCCTTGTTGTCCTTGGGTTAGCCTTGACTCTTCGGACAAGCCTGGCCTTGGCACGGGAGGAAACTTTCAAAGGCTGTCCAGGCCGTGGAAGGCTAACAGTAGTTCCATAAGCCTTCCACTTCCGGATGATGCTCCCAACAGTGGAGACAGGTAGGCCCAACTCCTTGGAAAGGGTTTTGTACCCCTTGCCAGCCTTGTGACCCTCCACGATCTTGTCTCTGATGGCCTTGGAATGCTCCTTTGTCTTTCCCATGTTGACCATGTATGAGTGCTGTTCACAAGTTTGGGGAGGGTCTTAAATAGTCAGAAAAGGCTGGCAAAAGAGATAATTAATCCACACATGTGAAGCTCATTGTTCTTTGTGCCTGAACTACTTCTTAATACTTTAGGGGGACCAAACAGAATGCTGGTGGTTTGAGGGGTTGAATAATAAATGACCCTCTGAATTAACTTTTAACGCTTTAAAAAAAAATTAAAAAATCTTTTTGGCTGCAGTGCATTTCCCACTTCCAGGCTAATCTACAGTCCAAATGTCACAATGCCAAGTTAATTCCGCATGTGTCAACCAGCTAAATCTGCAGGGGGTTGAAGACTACTTGTAGGCACTGTATGCACTTTCCCCTATCGTTCAGTCTGTTCGATTTTGAACAGTATTTGTCATGTTGCTATAATAATCTCATAGGTGCCAATGAAACATGATTTGAACAACACTATTTTTCATAGTATCATGTTGTATTATATGATCCACACCATTTTGCTTTAATTAACATATGTGGAATTGCGTATACATCTTAACTCTTATATATGTCAATATATTACAACACGAGTGCATCAATTTCAACATCTAAATTATATAGCTGTAATTTAAAATAATGCATACAGTTAAATATGATTCATTCCAGCATCTCCACTTTTGTTTCATCCTATGTAAATTTCTTCTTCCAGTATTGTAAGTTAGTCTATACATTGATTATAGTGTTATAACAACATTTATACTATTACTGCTTTAGATTTAATTCTAACATAGCAACCTGCAAGAGTTAACTTCTTTTCCTGGAACCATATGTGTTTTATTTAATTCAGCTGTGGGTGTGGGGGTGTTTTCATATTTATATGTCCACCTCTCTCCTCATTATTCCTCCACTTCTCCCGTCTGCAAATCCCTCCACTAGCTCCCAATTCACCAGCATATCCAATACTAACATTGATTTACAAAGTCGTCCACAAGCTGTCCCCCCCATATATCTCTGAACTAATCTCCCGATATTATCCAACTCGTAATCTTCGATCCTCCAAAGACCTCCTTTTTTTCTCCACACTTGTACGTTCCTCATCTAACCGCCCGCAAAACTTCACCCGAGCATCCCCCATTCACTGAAATTCTGCACCCCAAAACGTCCGTCTGTCCTCCACACTCTGAACCTTTAAGCGGAACCTGAAAACCCATCTCTTCAGAACAACCTACAACCTACAATGACCACAGTGCCGCCTCACCACCACTGGACCTGGTGCTCCACCATCACTGGACCTGGTGCTCCACCACCATCGTACCCGGCACTCTACCACCATTGGACCTGGGGCTCCACCACCATTGGACCTGGCGCTCCACCACAATCAGTGCAGACCCAACCTACTGTCCCTTTCCCCATTGCCCTGTAGAATGTAAGCCCGCAAGGGTAGGGTCCTTTCTCCCCTCTGTATCGGTCTGTCACGCTTAGGTTGTTCATTGTATTTTTAACTTGTCTGTATGTAACCCTTTCTCATGTGCAGCACCATGGAATCAATGGTGCTCTATAAATAAATATTAATAAATAATAATAATAAATATAATATGTGTTTCTTGTAATGAGAATTTGCTAACAATTAAGAAGTTTGTTGAAACACGTCTAGTTGCCCCCGCGAGGGCACTGAGATGTTTTTAAATTTTTCATTTTGCTTAACAATAAAGGGATCAAAGAAGATGATGGTTTGCACCGGTGTCTCCATTTTGATTTCATTACAAGTTTATGTCAAAGTTCCTTCAAGAAAAGGTATCTCTAGTTCTGCCTCCTAGCATGGAAATTCAGATGACTTTCTGTATAAATAATGTAGGAATTAAGGGCTGACACATCAAGCATATTTGAAAAAATTACTACAGGCCAAAGTTTTGTTTGCCTCTTGCAAGAATATTCTCTAACCATTTCATCCATCGTGTTCACACCTCCTTTAGTTTTATTATAGTCAGGATGATTTCGGGTTTCTGTTTCCTGTTATTGCTGTCAATTCTGGAATCATGATGCTTGGTACTGAGTAATATATTAGATTTTTTCCACTTTGCTTTGTAAGACACCATTGTTGCTTTGTTACTTAACCAAACACACTTTCATAAAGTGCTCACTGTGGAATGTACTTCATCACCGGAGGAATATCTTGTGTGATTTGGCTTCATATTGCCAACAACTGTAAAATCTTTTTCATGCAAAAAATTGCCCAGTTAAACATTAGTAAAGTAATTGTCCATTGTAATGTTTTTACCAGAATTGTAAATTGGTACAGCAATTTTTTTTTACAATGTCAGAACCTAGGTCTTTCTGCACTAGAGGGTCAAATTCTTTGCCAAAGTAGATAAGCCCATTCATCCCATAATGATTTGCAGAATCACACATACAGACTATTTTTATTTCATATTTGACTGGTTTACTAGGCATATATTGAATGAACTTGCAACATACTCTGAAGGTTACAAGTTGCTTCTCCACTGGTACAATAGCACTAGGATTGTAGGGCATGGTAGAATTCTTGATAAAAACATTCCAGATGTAACTTATAGGTACTAATTCATCCATTTCCAACTTTGCAGGAAGAGTTCGCTGATCATCAAATCGAAGGCTTCTCCGAATTTCCTCCTATCTATCAATTGACATTGTTGCTTTGTAGTGTGGATCAGAAAGTGGATTCAGAAATACCGTATATACTCGTGTATAAGCCGACCCATATATAAGCCGACCCCCTACTTTTGCCCCCAAAACCTGGGAAAACCTATTGACTCGTGTATAAGCCGAGGGTGGACCCCAGCACAGGTATACAGCCCCCAGCAGTGTGGTATACAGGCCTTCCCAGTGGTAGTATACAGCAGCCTCCCCAGTGGTAGTATACAGCAGCCTCCCCAGTGGTATATACAGGCCCCAGCAGTGTTACAGCAGCAGCCCCAGTGGTATATACAGCAGCCCCAATGGTATATACAGCAGCAGCCTCAGAGGTATATATAGCAGCAGCCCCAGAGGTATATATAGCAGCAGCCCCAGAGGTATATATAGCAGCAGCCTCAGAGATATATATAGCAGCAGCCTCAAAGGTATATATAGCAGCAGCCCCAGAGGTATATATAGCAGCAGGCTCAGAGGTATATATACAGCAGCCTCAGAGGTATATACAGCAGCAGCCCCAGAGGTATATACAGCAGCCCCAATGGTATATACAGCAGCAGCCCCAGAGGTATATACAGCAGCAGCCCCAGAGGTATATACAGCAGCCCCAATGGTATATACAGCAGCAGCCCAAGAGGTATATAGCAGCAGCCCCAGAGGTATACAGGCCGCCCGCCCGCCACCATCAGTATACAGGCGCCCCCCATCAGTATCCAGGGCCCCCCCTTGCAGCCCAAACCTGTAAAGTAAGATCATTATACTTACACCTGTGGGCCATTCCCGCTGCCGACATCGCGCTCCTCCGGCTTCATCCGACTTCTTCCGGCTTCCTCCTCTGGCGCGCAGACAATGACGTCATTGCCTGCGCCCATCGGAGGAAGCAGGAAGAAGTCGGATGAAGCAGGAGGAGCGCGATGTCGGCAGCGGGGACGGCCACAGGTGTAAGTATAAAGATCTTACTTTACAGGTTTGGGCTGCAAAGGGGGGGCCCTGGATACTGATGGGGGGGTGCCTGTATACTGATGCTGGCGGGCGGGCGGCCTGTGTACTCGGCGTATATACTCGCGTATAAGCCGAAGGGGTACTTTTCAGCCCAATTTTTGGGCTGAAAAACTCGGCTTATACGGTAACTCTCTGATAGGAACATCATGAAATTTTTTACACCCTACCAGAAGTGTTAGTCCAATATAAGCATGCAATTCCTCTTTTGAGATATTTTTCCATGTTTTTTTCCAGAAACAATACGTCTTTCTTGTAGGTTTGTGCATAAAAGCACGTTATCTGCAGTATCTTCAAGAAAAAAAGTACAGAAAACATCTTTAGGGGACTACCATTGGGGACATCCCACAGCTCCTTGAGCTGCTTCTGTCAAAATATTATGCATTAGGGTATGATCAAGTACTGAAGGAGTACTGTCCCAAAATGCATAAGTTGTGCATGATCTATTTATCAATTCCTCTGGATCCACTTCTTCATCATCAGAAGAATTACTGGATGAGGAAGCAGAGTAATTAGCTGGTGGCAGGTACTCTTCATCAGAAAAATAATTTTCACTGTCATCATCACTTTCAAACATAATTGCTTCAATCTTTTGGTCAGTCAAATTCTTGGAAAAAGACTGTGCCATTGTTTACTTAGATGTCACCAAACTAAAAGGAAAAACAATGAATAAAATCAGGGTTATTCACTCTTTCCTAGTGTGTGACATAAGGGTAAAGTGTTTCCCTCCTCCCAACCATTTCTCAGCCTCTGCAGCTATTACCTTTAAGACTTTCTTCTAGGTGATCTATAATATTCTGGATTTTGGTGGCTCACAAGGTATACACTTTGAAAGGTTCTTCTAGAAACAAAGAGGCAGAGAAAGATACTGAATCCTTCCTCTCAACATCACATGGCATCATCACAGGTCTTTCAACAATTAGCTCACAGTGTAAGCTGTCCTCCTGATTCTCATTACTTTGTTTGGAAGGACCTGCGATGATGTCATGGCGTTGTGATGTTAGAAAGGAGGAGTCAGTCTCCCACCCAAGATAACATGACGATTACATCATCACAGGTCTTTTAGCACACAGGCATGTTCCACCCCCCTCTGTAGCAACCCTTACTACAATTACACAGTAACGAGAGATATAAACACTGATGAATACATGGCAAACATAGTACGGGCCTAAAAGACCCAGGTTCTGTAGATATGGGGTTTCCACAAAAAAGCATTGTTATACCAAAATTCACATAAAATTATATGAAAAACTGGATATTACCAACAAAAAAACTTGATGGGATCCCCATATTTTGATACCCAGCCAAGATAGCACACACAGCGGGGAGCTGCGGCCTCCAGACATTGACTTTGTTTGCACTGAAGATTAAAAATCTGGAGGACCCCACGCTATTATTTTCAATAATTTATTTATTTTCATACTATGACAGCAGCTTGGCTGCTATACACTAATGTGTATGGTAACCAATCACATACACTGCAACAGAAGTTGGAGATGACGTCTGACTGCAACCAATCACAAATGCTGTCACAATGGGTGGGCGGGGCTACAGAGGAATTTAATGGCAGCTTAATTCTCAAGCCCGAAAACAGTGTGTGTAACACATAAACTGGGTAAATACGATTTAACTGCTTTTATTCCCCATTTTTCTTCATTTTGCATCCCCTAGCCACCATTTTCTATCACTAAAGTTTGGGTCCCCATACACTTATATAGGGTTCGGAGTCAGGGCTCAAGTTCGTGTCAAGTCTGATCCAGGACTGGACATTTTTTTAAATTCTGGCCAGATCCAATGAACCTGAATATCTGCAGGTTTGTCCATCTCTACTTTTAATATAGTAGCTATGCTATTTCCTCCACCACAATAACCATTTTATTTTCATTTATGTTTAAATTTCCACCTATGTTCATCATGCATCCCCATGACTGTCTGCAAGGAAAGCTGAGCAGCTCCTCCCATCACCAGGACTATATGTATGAGCCTATTTCCAGTGCTGTGTATACCTCGAATACACATAGAATTTGTGCCAGCAGTGGGAGACTATAGCTTCAGAGCATCAGGTTGATGTCAGATGCTGGCAGATTCACTCCAATCTGAGTATGTTGGGCAGGCAACGATTCCGACTGGAGAATCCTGCAACTTCACAGCTAAGCATCCTCCTCTATTTAAAAGTGACATCCCCTTAGCAGTTTTTTTCTAAAAGATGGGGAGGAAGCATTTATACTTACACAGTAATCAGCATCATTTAATATACCTATTGACTTCATATAGAGCATACTAAGAATATTAAGGATTATTACAGGAGATCATAGCGTTCATTGGCATTTATGAGTTAATTGCTTGACACAGGACCCATTGAAGCACTAACAACACGAAACGGTGAATCGTAGTCTGCCTCCACACCCCTTCCCTGCAATCGATGTAACTCTTACAATATAATTAAAGTCTGCACTGAACAGAAGACCAGTGAGTGCATTCTATTGACTTTCTACTAGCTATATGCTACAATTCTTTCTTGGGACATTGCCACATGTGTTAGTGCTTCCAGCAGGAACCAGGGTAGTCGACCTACCCAGTCTAAAACACAAGTGTCTGTAGTATTGGTGCCTGGATTCATTTCTATTCACTTTCATCTGCAGTTAATACTTTACTTTGCCTAACCTCTTTTTATGTTCGCTATTTGAAAGCATCAACCACATGCCCTCATTGCTGGCTATATTGCAAGATAGATAGATTTTTGTAGTCCCAGCTTCTCAGCTAAAGGTTATCTTGCTGATTAATCACTGTTGCTTTTTCCTGCAGTTTAAGATTTTCCTTTACCAGCATTCTTCCCATTCTGTTACATTTAGGTTCTGGAGGATTTCCATTATTTTATTAGTCTTTTAGGTTTCTTCCTCCATAATTCCTGTATAACTGTGTGAATACATACTTAGTCCTGTGTCTCTACTTCTGGCTCTGTGCACTTCATTTGTTGTTATTGCTGTTTTTATTAAACAGAGTTTAATATTAAGGGTACATTAAGAGACACTCAGAAACAGCAGGCATAGAGTGGGGGCATCATGGCGTAATTTTACCTGCGATCAGGCATGGACAAAAGAGGGCCAGGTTTAGGGTTTCTTCTAGTTTGAGTAGAGACCTGTGGTTTGTAGAGGTCACATCTCTCCTGGCTTGTCCATCCTTATGTGGTATGACTCAGTCATAACAAATTCCATGTAAGGCCCCTTTCACATCAGCGTTTTTTTCAAATCGCCGCAGATGCGGTGAAAAAAACGCATCTGCCGCGATTACCGCATACCGGCTGCACTTGCGGCAGGTGCGGCCGCGGAAAAAAATGCTGTCAGCCGCGGTTTTTTTCGCGGCCGCACCTGCCGCAAGTGCCAAAACCGCACTTGCCGCACCTGCCGTAAGCCTGCCTATACATTGTATGGGGCTTGCTGCAACCGCGCCGCAACCGTGCCGCAAGTGCAGCCGGTATGCGGTAATCGCGGCAGATGCGTTTTTTTCACCGCATCTGCCGCGATTTGAAAAAAATGCTAGTGTGAAAGCACCCTTAGATATGAGTTACCAAATTTGAATCTCAAGAGATCGGCTTATCTTTAGTTGAAGAAGATTAAAATAAATCATTGCTACTTTCTTCCTCAATCAACTAAACTACATGCTACTATGTGTGAAGTTTAAGCTCAGTCCTATTCACAGAAACACAAGAAACAACCTGCTTTTTCTGAAACATGGCCATCACGTGTTTGTCGTCTTGGATTACCGGTTTATGGTGCTGTAAATTATTGTTTTCAGTAAGTGGTACTTATAGCCTATAAACTGGTTAAACAAGATTTGATTACAAGACTTTCAAACTACAATATGTCTACTTCAACCTCTCCAAAGATCACTCCACAATAAATTCTAGTAAACATAAAACGTTTGTAATTGTAAAAGAAGATAAAATATTTCCTACTTTCTAATTAAAAATGAGAGAGAACGCTTAGCGTTTAATCTTGTTATACATTAATAAGGGACAAATCACTACTGATAGGTTTAACCCTGTATCGGGATGTTTATTTAAATTTTCTACTTTCTACCCAGTCAATTGACTGCTGACTCTCTTACATAAGAACTCTACATGACTTCTCCTGCTAATCAATGGCGGCTTGCTGTACTACTGATATCACCGCTCACTGATGGGACCCATGATGCCAGTATAATGGCACATGATCACTCAATGCCAGCACTGTTCCCAATCAGCCCCCATGTAAGACAGAAAAGACTGCCGGAGATTACACTAGGTAAGGATAGCTTAGTAGTGATGATTATTTTACAGTATTGGAACCTCTTTTTACTAATTTCTTACAAGAGAAATGACCCAAGGCTTATTAGAAAGAAAAGCTTTTTCCATTCACTGAAAGAATACTGAACACTTACATAATATATATCAGAAAATTATATAACTTTTAGAATTTAGTAGCTTTTACTTTTTATATAAACTCCAAAAATGTATAATATTGCTCTACCTCTGTCTTATTCTAAATGGGAATATCTAGATGCTTAGACTATGAATGTAAATGCCATCAGGCAGTCAGAAAGGATAGGGAAACAGTTCATATTCTGTCACATTTCCTTTTTCTTTTACCCTTTAAGCGAGCGAATGGTGGAATTCTTATCTAATATTCAGTTTTAAAATATTCTCCTGTGTGATGGAATAGAAAATCATATCAACAAGCAAGTAAAACAAAGAGTCTTTTAAAGTGCATGGTCGGGAACAATATGTGCCGCTACTCGATGGCCAGAAAAGTTTTCAGATAGCATACTTCAAAAACACGGCCTCTACATCTGGCTTTGTATTGGAGTAATTATTGTGACAGCTAAGCTACTAAAGCAATTTATAAAATATTCTCTTCAAGTTTATCTTTCTTTGTGTTGCCCAGAAAAAAAAACTCCGTTCATAATAGATATGTCAAAACTCTCTCCATTTAAACATGATAAAGATTAAGCCATTTTATTGTTTAAAGAATCTTGTGGAAGCGTCGTGGCTTCTGCTGGATTTAGAAAGCTTGCCAAAACAAAGGAACGCTAGAATAATTTGGAAGTTTAAAATATATGTTGAGTCTATTTGGAAAAACACATAGTGAACAGAAGGAACACTAAATTCATTTTTTAGTCGTTATCTCCCTCTTTTGTTATTGAAAATAGGCATGGTAATTTCACTATAAATGTGGAGAAAAGAAGAAAAGAAAAGCGAAAAAGCTTTATTATGTATGGTGAAGGCCGAAAGGGTATCGAATATTTTGGAAAACTGGATTTCTTTTAATATTTAATGAGCTGTCAGAAAAATAACACAATGATATGTGGCTTAATCCCTTGAACTATAAAATCGTTTTTGCAAAAGTACAAAAATGCCCTTATACATATATATCCAAAGTGCACAGCCATTACCCATATGAAAAGAAGTGTGTAAAGAATTATATTCAAATTGTCGCTCAATGATTAAAACATGCAGGTTGTTTGGTGACTTTTTTGCATTCTTATTGGAAGTATATAAAAAGAAAATACATTATGAGATATTTTACATAACAATTTAAAACCTATATACATTCTTTGAGACCCCAATGCTCAAATGTATCTAAGATTAGAAAGAAGATATTTTATGGAATGTTTTGATTTAAAACCATTCTATCTTAGTTAGGATTCCTATTATTTTTTTCCCTCAGTTTGCAGATATATTTTGTCCAATAAACAAGGTGTGCACACTCCTTGGGATGTAACCATTTCCTTATTAGGTGGCATTAGAGTTTGTCTACTTCCTCACTGAAGTGACAATTTGTATATGCAATTTCCCAAAGTACCATTGCGGCTTTAAGTCTCCTCACTGCTGGCTGGCAGAATACTCTCCACAAGGAGAATAGCTGCTCCCCCAGACCTTGTCTTAGGACTTGGACACACTCTGCTACTTACATGCGAGTCTGTCGGATGAGACTAGGAAGAGGCTGGAGCAGTGACGCTGAACGGCCTCTCCTTCTCTGGACGGGGAGTGTGCAGCTGCGCAAAAGCACAAGCAGCTGACAGCCCCGTCCACAGAGGGAGAGGCTGTTCAGGGTCACTGCTCCAGCCTCTTCCTAGTCTCATCCGACAGGCTCGCATGTAAGTAGCAGAGTGTGTCCAAGCCCTTAGACCCTCATACAACTAGATCAGAATGACCATACACTGCACTGATGAGGGGCAATCACCCCGAAACGCAGCATCTGTAGATTGGGGCTCTGATCTTGCACACATCCTAAGTCGTGTTAAAAGGCTTGTTAAAGAGTCAATTATAACTTTTAGGCTGGCTACCTTTATTAAGTGGCACTAGAGTTTGTCTACTTCCTCACTGAAGTAACAATTTGCATATTCTTGCACATTTCTTTCCTTACAGCAATCTGTCTGATGAAGGTGTGTGTGTAAGGCTATATTCACATGCACCATTTTTGCACCTTTTTTTGGATCAATTTTTAGCTGCAAAACTGATCCACTTTTTAAAAAACGCATCACCTATTCACACGCTGTGTTTTTGATAGGTTTTTTTTCTGCATTTTGGGTGCTGCATTTTTTTCCCATTTAGAATCATTCCCATGGGAAAAGCACATGAGAAAAATGCCACAGAAACTAGCATGCAATTTTCTTGGACGGATCACTTTTCTAGGAAAAAAACGAATCACACTACAAACTCCCAATCAGAATGGTAGAAAGTGAATACCGTATATACTCGTGTATAAGCCGACCCGTGTATAAGCCGACCCCCCTACTTTTGCCCCCAAAAACTGGGAAAACTTATTGACTCGCGTATAAGCCGAGGGTGGACTCCAGCACAGGTATACAACCCCCAGCAGTGAGGTATACAGCAGCCTCCCCAGTGGTAGTATACAGCAGCAGCCCCAGTGGTAGTATACAGCAGCCCCAGAGGTATATACAGCCCCAGAGGTATATGCAGCCCCAGAGGTATATGCAGCCCCATATGCAGCCCCAGAGGTATATGCAGCCCCATATGCAGCCCCAGAGGTATATGCAGCCCCATATGCAGCCCCAGAGGTATATACAGCCCCAGAGGTATATGCAGGCCCAGAGGTATATACAGCCCCAGAGGTATATGCAGCCCCAGAGGTATATGCAGCCCCAGAGGTATATGCAGCCCCAGAGGTATATACAGCCCCAGAGGTATATGCAGGCCCAGAGGAATATACAGCCCCAGAGGTATATGCAGCCCCAGAGGCATATGCAGCCCCAGAGGTATATGCAGCCCCAGAGGTATATGCAGCCCCAGAGGTATATGCAGGCCCAGAGGTATATACAGCCCCAGAGGTATATGCAGCCCCAGAGGTATATGCAGCCCCAGAGGTATATGCAGCCCCAGAGGTATATGCAGCCCCAGAGGTATATACAGCAGCTGCAGCCCCAGAGGTATATACAGCAGCCGCAGCCCCAGGGCTGTATACAGCCGCAGCCCCAGGGCTGTATACAGCCGCAGCCCCAGGGCTGTATACAGCCGCAGCCCCAGGGCTGTATACAGCCGCAGCCCCGGAGGTATACAGGCAGCTGCCGACATGACGATCCCGGGCTCCATTCAGCGACTACAGGAAATGCGGAAGACGCTGAATGGAGCCCGGGATCGCATGTCGGCAGCTGCGGACGGCGCGACTGGACACTGGCAAGTATGATTTTCCTTTACAGGCTGGCGCGCAAGGGGGGGGGGCCCTGGAACTTGATGGGGGGCCTGTATACCTTTGGGGCTGCTGCGGTATTTTTTTTATTTTTTTATATACTCGCGTATAAGCCGAGGGGGGACTTTTCAGCCCAAATTTTGGGCTGAAAGACTCGGCTTATACGCGAGTATATACGGTACCCATTGACTTTGCTGCAATTCCCTTTCATTGATTATTTCAGTGCATTTTCACTGCAAAATTGAATGCAAAAGAAGGATCAGAAAAGCTGTGTGTGAATATAGCCTTAGAACAAAAAGATACACACACTGGATTGCAGTTCCCTTTAACCCCTTCACTACCCAGCGATATTTCATTTTCATTTTTTCCTCCCCTTCTTCCGAGAGCCATAACTTTTTTATTTTTCCATCAATATAGACATATGAGGGATTGTTTTTTGCAGGATGAGTTGTATTTTCAGATGAAACCATTTATTTTACCATATAGTGTACTAGAAAATGGGAAAAAAATTCCAAGTGCGGTGAAATTGAAAAAAAAGTGCAATTACTCTTTTGTTTTTTTGTTTTTTTATTCATAATGTTAACTATATGGTAAAAGTGACATGCCGGTATGATGCCTCAGGCCGGTACGAGTTTGTAGATAACAAACATGTTTACTTTTACTGTTCTCTAAGTGGTGAAATAAAAGTCAGAAGTTTGAAAAAAAAAGAATTGCACTTTTTATGCTATGTTCCACAACCCGCAGCATCTACATTTTTCGGGATCTTGGGCTGTGTGATGGCTTATTTGTTGCAGCTTGAGGTGATGTTTCTAATGATGCCATTTTTGTGTGAATGTGCTGTTTTGACCACCCGTTATTGCGATTTATTAAAATTTTGCGGCAACCAAAATTTTGGCTTTTTGACCTTTTTTTCCTGTTACGTGGTTTACAGCTCTGATAAATTAATTTTACATCTTTATAGATCTAGCATTTCTAAACATGGCGCTACTAAACGTGTATTTTTAATTTTTTTTATACTTTTATTTTGAATAGGACAAAAGGGGGTGAGTTGAACTCTTGTGTTTTTTTCAGATTTTTTAAAACTTTATTTTTTAATAATTCTTTACACTGCCCCATAGGGCATCACACTGCTGCACAGTGCGATCGCTTGTGCTATGTCCTGATGAGCTGCAATACATCGGGACATTGCACAAATGATCACTGTGTGTGGTTGGCAGCGCTTGCCAACCACTCACAGGAAGTGAACCCTGATAGCATTTGGGGTCATTGCAGGACCCCAGGCTATCAGGTGACGGCTGCAGATCCTACAATCTTATCGCAGGATCTCCAATTATGGTGGGGACCGGCGCGATCCCTGCCACGGCGCCTTTATATCAGACTTTCAGTGAATGAGAGCGTGATCCAAAGGGTTAACAGCACTGATCAAATCCGATCGGTGCTGTTAGCCCCAAATCTCTGTTAGCCCCAAATCTCAGCTGATGAGCTCAGCTGAGATGTAGGGTGAATGATGTGAACTCACTGCCGGAGCTCACATCAAAGTGAGGGAGCCAACCCATGACGTACATGTATGTCATGGGTTGTGAAGGGGTTAAACTATATTTTCCTTCTTTTCCTTTTGTTACATGAGTGCCAGATTCCATTACTTAAATTTTCCACAAAATATGCTGATCAAGCTGAACTAAAAAAAATATAACCCCTTTTACTGATGATCAAATTTTTATTTGCGTTGAAGTGAATTCAGCTTGAATATTAAAAAAAGATCTGCATTTGCCAAAATGCTAAGTTTTTGTGTTTAGCTTTAGTGCAGATTTAACAATATGGCAGCTGCTTGCTGCCACATTTTTGTGATATAAAGATTCTAAAGGTTATAAATAAAAATGTAGTTATAGGCCTTGTTCACACTCACCTGCGTTTTTGGCACTACCTGCGTTTTTCTGCAGTTTTTCAAAAACGCAGGTGCGTTAACGCAGGGTACATTTGAGTGTACATGCGTTTTTCAGCTCCACTTGCGTTTTTTTCCCCCAGTTCAAAAAATGTTGCATGCAGCGTTTTTTGGGTGCTGGAAAAAAACGCAGGTGTTGTTTCCAAAAACTCATGCGTTTCTATAGCATGGGGCCCTATGGGAAAGGCATGTGTTTTTAAAAGGCACATTTATGCACCCTGCGTTAACGCTTGCGTTTTTGTCTGCGTTTTTTGCCAAAAAATGACTAAGTCCAAAAACGTGGCAAATCCTTTCAGACACAGAAGGGACATTTTTTAGTACTTTTAAAAAACGCATGTGGTTTTAGGAGTGCTAAAAAAAAACGCAAATTGTGTGTGAACAAGGCCATACTCCCCTCACTGCTCACCTCTATAGCCCCTCCAATCCTCATTGTTATGCATTTGATCTTTGGGCTTGTTCACACATATCAGTTTTTTTGCCCATCTCTGCGTTTTTTGGGCTGTTACAAAAAATGCAGGTGCGTTAACGCAGGGTGCATTTGAGTGTACATGCGTTTTTCAGCTCCACCTGCGTTTTTTTACTCCAGTCCAAAAATCGCTGCAAGCTGGAAAAAAACGCAGGAGTTGTTTCCAAAAACGTATGCGTTTCTTTAACATGGGGCCCTATGGGAAACGCATGCGTTAACACAGGGCACATATAGCCACCTGCGTTAACGCATGCGTTTCCCATAGGGCCCCATGTTAAAAAAACGCATACGTTTCTATAACATGGGGCCCTATGGGAAACGCATGCGTTTTTAAAAGGCACATAAAGGCACCCTGCGTTAACGCTTGTGTTTTTGCCTGCGTTTTTGAAGAAAAAATGACAAAGTCCAAAAAGTATTTTAATGCTTTCAGACACACAAGGGACATTTTTTAGCACTCCTAAAAAAACGCATGTGGTTTTAGGAGTGCTAAAAAAAACGCAAATTCTGTGTGAACAATGCCTTTGTCACTTCTTCTGATCACCATCATAAGCATTAAATCACAGGGCTTCTTCACACTGAGCCAAGACTTTTAACTCTGATAAGGTCTCAGTCAGTTCTGCACATGTGTATACAAGGTTGCATTTATCATAACATTATTAATTTATTGCATTTCCATAAAACCATTTTGTGCCTCACAAGGGGTGCCAGACCCAATTTAGTGTAAGGCTAGGGCCACACTTGCAGATTTTCCATGCAGATTTCACACATGACTTTTGTGAAAAACACATGGGAAAACGCATCCATAGACCCCCATATTAAAAATGTATGCCTCAATGCCAAAAACTCATCATGCGAATGAGCCCTCATTGTTCTCTGGGGTCTTGAGAGACCTCAGTGCATAAAAAAAGAGATTTAATTCACAGAGAATAACTTTTCTGCAGATTGCATTTCCAAGAAAAAACTATGGAAACAAGTGATTTTGAATTTGACCTAATCCACTCATCTCTAACCCCAAATCTAGATAGTGGTAATTATTGCAAAACTGTTAGGCTGCTTTCACATAACGATTTTAGCATTTCCGATGCTGTCCGATGAAAATCGGACAGCATCGGACCGATTTTCGGACCCCATGTATGCCTATGGGCATCGGACCGAATCGGATGTGCACTAAATGCCATCCGATCTGGTCCGATCCGAATCTGTCCGATTTTTTTATCGGTGCAAAAATCGGAGCTTGCTCCGATTTTTGCACCGAAAATAAAATCTGACAGATTCGGATCGGACCAGATCGGATGGCATTTAGTGCACATCCGATCCGACCCGATCAACTTAACATGGGGCCCTATGGAGAAGAGTCCGAGGAAACATCTCATGTCTCCTCGGACCGATTTTAGTGTACTGAGCATGCTCAGTACACTAAAATCGCTCCAAAAGTGAATGAATGGGTTAATTAAAAATAAAAAAATCTATGCTCACCTGTCCACGAGGCCCACGTCGTCTCCCGGCATCTCCGGTGTCTCCAGGTATCTTGCCGTCTGTGCTGATAAGACCTGCCGTGATGTCACAATCACATGACTGCCAGGAACCAATAGCCGGCAGTCATGTGATTGTGACATCACGAGAGGTCCTGGCAGCACTGAGACAGAACAGCAAGGCACCGGAGACGCGCGGGACCGTGCAGGAGTCGTGGACAGGTGAGAAAGGAGAGGAGAGGACAAGAGGAGAGGAGGAGGACGCATAGGAGGACCGGGGCCAAGAGGGGAGACACAGGGGATGAGAGGACCGGGGGCCAAGAGGTGAGACACAGGACCGGGGGCCAAGAGGGGAGACACAGGACCGGGGGCCAAGAGGGGAGACACAGGGGATAAGAGGAAAGGACCGGGGGCCAAGAGGGGAGGACCGGGCGATAAGAGGAGAGGACAGGGGGCCAAGAGGGGAGACACAGGGGATAAAGAAGAGGACCGGGGGAGAGACTGACAGCTCTCAGGGAGAGATCTGACAGGAGGGCGGGCATCCTATTTTCTGTCGGAATCGGATGCCTATTTGGCACCCGATTCCAGGCATTAGAAGAATCCGATGCTGTCCGATTTATATCGGACAGCATCGGATTTTACAAAAATCGTAGTGTGAAAGTAGCCTTACACAGAATAATTTCTTCTCTTAGGCCAGGTCCCAATTATGTTTTGGCTTTCCATCCAGGCGGCTGCCCTTGTCATCAGTGTTAACGCAATGTAACGCTTGTGTTAACTTGCGTTAATGCTGCTGTAGGGATGCATTGGTGAACACATCCAAAAGCAAGCCAAAATGTGCTCGCGTTTGAAAGTATGCGTTTTTTCAACGCACAAGTTAACACTGAACTTTATGTTAACCTGTGCGCTGAAAAAAATGCATGCTATCAAATGCAACCATATTTTGGATTGTGTTTGGTTGCATTTGGCAATGCATGTCTATGGCAGCTGAGTTAAGCACAGAAACTTGAACGCAATATCTGAAGGTGATGTGGACCTGGCCTAAGAGTAAATTGTAAAATGAGAAAAAAGAAACAACAGCTATTTCACCTCTGTGAAAATATAAATGCACGTATACACTAATTTTCACTTAAGTAGACAAACTCTAATGCCACCAATAAAGGTAGCAATCCTAAAAGTTATCATTTACTCTTTAACAAGTCTTTTCTTTTAGGATTGCTACTTTTATTGGTGGCATTAGAGTTTGTCTTTTAATTTAAAATTTTCATATGCAATTTCCCAGAGGAGCATTGCGGCTTAAAGTCTCCTCATCTGCCGACTGGAAGAATACTCTCCGGAAAGGGAATAGATACTTCCCCACACTTACACTAATACATTTTTGCACTAAGGCCAACTTCACACAACGTTTTTCTGCATCAGGTTCTGTCCAGTTTAAACCGGACAGAACCTGATCTGGTTTTGCCTTCAATGTATTCCTATGGTGCCAGATTTGTCCTATTTTGCCATCCGGTTTTGTCTGGTTTTAAACCAGGCACAAAATCGGAGCCTGCATCATTTTTTGCCTCCGGTCCACAAATTGGACAAAATAGTCTCGGATCCGGGGCGATCCGGCGCCCATAATATGAGAGTCTATGGTCGCCGAATCTGTCAAAAAATTGGATCGTTTCCCGGATCCGATGTCCACCACAGTGCAGGCTCTGAAATGCTGCCGTGCTCATTCAGCATCATGGACAGCAGCATTTCAGAGGCATGGCTGAGAGTTCAGCACCGTGGAGAGCAGCAGAAACTGAATCCTGCAAAAAACAGGACCAGGCAGCATATTTGGCCACACTTTCTGCTCATCCTGTGCTGTCAGGTTCTCTCCAGTGGATCATGCAATAAACAGGATCCAACGTGACAGCAAAAAACTGTTGTGTGGAGCCGGCCTAATACTTGCCAAAATTTGGCAGCTAGTATTAATATGTAAAATGATTAGCATGCTATTCTTTAATTTATTATTTGACATTCTTATGACATAGATAATTTGTTTCAGGAATGCTCACCACTTAATTCAGCTGTGAATCCAAAGCTTTGATTTTTTTTTTTTTTACCACAGACATTTCAAATAATACTGTTCTGCCCATTTAGACTTAGTGGGATAAGTTGATGCTAAATTTGCCACATACAATATTTTTTATAATGTTACATGTTATCATGTTGTGATGTTTAATGTGATTAGCACCAACTGGCAGTATAGCTTACAGTATTCAGTGTCTTCTCCTTTAAGACCCTAGTGCACCGTGGGTCAGTTCCTCAGCTTTCCTGGGTTGCAGCAGCAGCCATTTTCTGCAGAAAGTATGTGTGGAATTTCTCCTGCTTTGTACTTGAAACCCTCATCATCTTTGGCAAGCATATCTGTTACCACATCATATACGCACTGTTGCAAAAAAAGCTAGACTCCAGAACAGTCTGCTTCTTTGGAATACAGAGAGGTTTATGTTCTATGCTGGATCGCACACTGCATATAACATCCAAGAAGGCAGAACAAATACATTTCTGAAATGATCCAGAATTTCTAGGTTTCATATTAATAGCAAGTTACTAATCCCACCATTCCTGGAAAAAATGTCCCACTTTTAAAGCTTTCACACACATTAAATAAGATTTGGTCTTATCCATTAATTTTAGCAAAAAAAAACTATCTAGGCAGTCTATGGGGCCTCCAATGTTTTCAAAAGCCTAAGCTTTCTCTTCTCCCAAGAAGCCACTAGCAGTATTCTCTGCTCTGTGCTCTCACGTATGTATATACAGTATATCTATACAAGCCAAATGTTCATGTGGATCTGGGAGTCTAGAGAGAAAGTTATCGATCAGAGTATAGGCAACTGTACAGTCTTTAGAAATAGCTTTCCACAACCTTTCTACAGTCCTTTCCACAACCTTACTCAAAAGTGCCAAAGAAGTATGTTTAAAAAATACTTTTAGACCCTCATTTTCTAACAATAAGGGAGATGTTTACATTTTTACTACTCATTTTTATAATTAATGCAAGAGTGTGAAAAAGTGAAACACATTTTTAGGATATAAAATAAAGCTATCAGCTATTGCCTACAAAAATATAATATGATTGTAATTATTTACTTACATAATCAGCTAATCCCGATGTCATCCACTGCCGTCTGAATGTGTCCGAATGCCATAATCTACAGCACTGACTGGAAGTATGCCGGCAGCCATATTCAGACACTCAAGTGATGAGTGTCCCAATATGGTACCCGCTGGTGGTATCAGCCCCTAGTGTGGTACCACCAGCAGGGCACTGCAGGAAACCCGCCACACATTTTGGTCAACCCTGTCAACCAATTTAATCCCCCCTTTCTTTCTCAAATGTATTGTTCACTAGATAGGGATTATTTTATTATTTGGATTTTTGGGTTACTATACCCCTAGGCCTTGTTTATTATACAGGTTAATACAGTGGTTTGCATCATTCAGCAGAGTGTGGATTTTGATTAGGACGGCAGAACATTCTCTCCTAGCACTTCTATTATGTACAAGGGTACATGTGCATACTATTATATGAATTTTGCAAAATTTGAATTATAAACATGTTTTTTGTATGCCTGTCCTTGTGGTTCCACCTGGGGAATTGTTGGTTATGTACACCGTTGTTTTGTTTTTTTACTTGTTTTTAAATTGTTGCTACTGTTGGGTTTAAATAAAGGTTTTGTATATTTGTAAAATTGCTGGTGATGTGCAAATTCTTTCTTACTCTTTGAACACATATGCATACATGAACACACATACATACACATGAATGCAAGTGCAGACATGCACACACATACGGGCACATGCAAGCTCATACAGGCACACATACATCCAGAGCACATATGCGCATACATACATGCACATACACATGCATACATACATGCACATACACATGCATACACACATGCATAGACACACATGCACATAGACACACACTTACAGACACATAATTACACGCACACATGCACTTTCATACACCATGTTCCAAATTATTATGCAAATATTATTTTTCTCTGATTTTCCTAAATGGTCGGCGCTAATGCCCGTCAGTGTAATAAGAGTCATCACCCGTTAGAGAATACATTGAATTTTATTGAAGAAACCTCCCAATGATAACATTATAATCTTCAAAATTAAAAAAACTCTAAATGCACTGTTCCAAATTATTAGGCACAGTAGAGTTTCTAAACATTTGATATATTTTAAAGAACTGAAAATGCTCAATTGTTGAATTTGCAGCATTAGGAGGTCACATTCACTGAAATAAAAAGCTATTTAACTCCAAAACTTCCTAACAGGCCAAGTTACATGTTAACATAGGAACTCTTCTTTGAAATCACCTTAACAATTCTTGCATCCATTGAACCTGTGAGCTTCTGGAGAGTTTCTGCTTGTATTTCTTTGCATGATGTCAAAATAGCCTCCCAGAGCTGCTGTTTTGATGTGAACTGCCTCCAACCCTCATAGACCTTTTGCTTGATTATACTCCAAAGGTTTTCTATAGCGTTGAGGTCAGGGGAAGATGGTGGCCATTCCATGAGTTTACCTCCTTTTATGCCCATAGCAGCCAATGACACAGAGGTATTCTTTGCAGCATGAGATGGTGCATTGTCATGCATGAAGATGATTTTGCTCCTGCAGGCACATTTCTGCTTTTTGGTACCAAGGAGTAAAGTTCTCAGTAAGAAACTCGATATACTTTGCAGAGGTCATTTTCACACCTTCCTGAATTTTAAAGGGGCCTACAAGCTTTTTCCCCATGATTCCGACCCAAAACATGACTCCACCACTGACGTTGCAGCCTTGTTGGGACATGGTGGCCATCCACCAACCATCCACTACTCCATCCATCTGAACCATCCAGGGTTGCTCGACACTCATCAGTAAACAAGACTGTTTGACACTTAGTCTTCATGTAACCATTTGTGTTTGTGAGCACTGTTTAGGGGTGGCCAAATAGTAAGTTTATGCACCACAGCAAGCCTTTGAAGGATCCTACACCTTGAGGCTTGAGGGACTCCAAAACCACCAGCAGCTTCAAATATCTGTTTGCTGGTTTGTAAGGCCTTTTTAGCAGCTGCCCAATTAATCCTAAGAACTTGCCTGGCAAAAAGCTTCCTCATTCTGCCTTTATCCGCACGAACATGTTTGTGCTCAGAATCAGCCACAAATCTCTTCACAGTATCATGATCACGCTTAAGTTTTCATGAAATATCTAATGATTTCATCCCTTGTCCAAGGCATTGCACTATTTGTTGCTTTTCGGCAGCAGAGAGATCGTTTTTCTTTCCCATGTTACTTGAAAACTGTGGCCTGCATAATATTGTGGATCATCCAGTTTTCCTTTTATTGCGCTCACCTGCCAAACTAATTATCACAGGTATCTGAGATTGATTTCAGTGATCCAAAGAATCCTGAGACACAATCCCATCAATGGATTTCATTGAAAAAAAAACCCTATGACACTTAAAACCAATTTGCATAATAATTTGGAACATGATGTACATATGCACGCATACAGATGCACATACATACATGCACACATAAACACACATACACACATGTGCATACATACACATACATGCATACATGCACATATATGCATACACACGTTTATACACATGCACACATATACACATACAGACACATACTCACAAATGCACACACATACACATACGGCCACCATCTTTAGACACTCAGCTATATAAAGATGGCAGCCGCATGGTACATCACACTGCCCCACTGCAAGATTACATGATTACATCAAAGGGAAACTTGGTGGGAGCTAATAAAAAGGATAACAAGGCTTTTTAGTCTATATTGTGTGTAATAAAAGTTTTTTTCTGTGTGTGTGTGTTGCTTTTTTCCTCTCTGTTGAAAGTATTGCTAATGGTCAACAGCCATACTAATGGCTGGCATTAGCAACACGGCTTGATATCAGATGCCAAAAAAAGCTGACATCAACCCCTTTATTACCCAGTTTGCTACTGCTACACAACAGCTGCAAGAGCAGAGTGGCCATCAGTTTTGGTGTCTCTCATGGAGGTGCCGATTCTGAGGCAGCTGCTGGCTGCAATTTTCAGTGAGGAGGGTACAGAATGCTTGGGCCTCACCACGCTGAGAATTCCCACCCCCAGCTGCCTGGATTAACTTTGCTGGCAGTAGATATTATAGCGAAGCCCACGCCAATTTGCTTTTAGTTGATTATTTAAAAAACTAAAAAAATAGGTCTCCTCAGTATTTTTCATTGCTATTGAAGGTAACACCAGGCAGCGGGGATTGGCAACCAGTAGCTGCTTTGTTTACCTGTGCTGGCAATAGAAAATAAAGTGAATCCCTACACATTTTTTACCAGGAAATTAAACACTTTATTATTTAAAAAAAAAAACACAGAAACAGGTTTTTAACTAAAAATACATTTATTTACATGCATTGGGAGATATAACTAGAAAAAAAATTCTCTGCAGCACTCAGCTACTACCAATGATGCACATATGCTAACAAGCGGTATACATTTGAGGAAAAAATTTAAAAACTTACGTTTTTTTCAAAAACTCAAAAATCTTATTTTTTTATTTTCTTGGGGTTCTGAGTACACACATTGGCCAATGTGGCCCCATGTCTGATGAGTTCTAACGCTGACATCCCTGTCCCCCTTTTCCTCCCTATCCCACTCTAAAGTGGGAGGACACCATCTCAACCTCAGACCACCTGTGGGTGATGAGGTTGCATTGGAAGATAGCTCGGGTGAGAGTACAGACACAAGGGGGGACAGCCGCCACCTCCAGCCCCACAGAGCCCATCCCATCATGATGTCACTGCTTTCCCGATGCCATAGCATCAGGCCCACATCTGGTACAATATAATTGTCTTTTCTCCTATGCCAACTAGGACATTTTGCTAATAGCCACCATAATGTACATTTTAAAACTAATGCTGCTCTATTGAATATACAATATGTAAGCATTTTCTTCAGTGATAAATCTTGAATTAAAAACTATTGTTCTTGTAACACATAAATCTATCTGAATACTATGACTTTGAGCTTGCTTAAAATAGTAAGGAAAACAATAGATAATTTAAAAAATATTCCATTAAATAGTAATATTGTCTCACAACTGGATCCAGAATAAACAGAATTTTTTTATTCTGTATTTTATTAAATTCTTTTTCAACACCTACAGTAGGCGAATCCTCTAACATTATACTGAGAGCCATCACTTAGACCTTACTCCCTAATGTAGCTTCATTAGAGAAGGCTTTGACCTTTAGCAGGAGATGCTGGGATCCAGCATACATTACATTATATATTAGTAACAGGCTTTTATGACACAATTTCCATAGTAACTTCTAGTTCTTTGCATTTTTCTTGCTCATCGGGGCATATATTGCATTGCAGATTGTTCCCACAAATAATCATTACTCTTCACCTTTAATGGCAAAAGTGTCAATTATATAGTACTTTTCTGCTGTGATAAATTGTTAAGGAAGAATGAGCTGCACAAAATATAATGTAGCAGGTCAAAAGCCTGATCACCGGGAATGAACTTTGGAGGTAGATTAAGTTAATTGGACTATTCATTTAATAAAAAAAATATGAGACTTATGCTACACTGTTATTTCAACAAAAGTACAAAATGTTTAAACAAATACTTTTAATAAAAAAATATTATTATAAAGGTTAGAAATGTGCAGCCTACTCAAACTGAAGATGTCATTTCTAAATAATACACATTAAGATATAAGAAATATGTGTATTTATTCAAATAGATATAATAAATATTTGACTAGTGTTTTTGATTGAAAAACAGCTTTTTTTAGGTTTGCTGCATAAACACATAAAAAAGTTGATAAATGTAATAAAGTAGTAATGTTTTAAGGGACAATTGAAAGTTATATATATATATTGAACCAGTGTCCACTCATTCATGATAAATGTGGACCTTAAACAGACTAACAATCACATAAAGTGTAACCACAATTAAAATTTTTGTTAATAATAATAATAATAATAATAATATCAATAATAATGTAGAGCAAGTGATTATAATAAACCTTCAAATATTCTTCATAAGTGAAATCTGAAACAAAAGCATTCATAAACCTTCCGGAAGATGTCGCCACTAAGCTGTTTCTAAACCTGACATATGTTGGTTGTCAGGGAGATCCGTCTTCAGCAACACACACTGAACATGGCCATATAAGGGGGGGCAGGGCCTACTCAGCATTCACAATACTGATGAAGAAAGCCTTAGTTTACCTCAGGCAGGGACAGTAATGAGCTCAGGCTGTCAGCACACAGCTCCGGTCATATCTACCCATTCACATGGCTCTGCTCCGTGTTATTAGCTGATTATTCAAAGCAGAGCCAATCTGAATGGAGGACTCAGATAAGATCTCCCAGAAACTACCTGCTGTCAACCTGAGTTCAACACTGTCCTTGACTGAAGTAATCTGAGTCTCTGATCAGCTTTGAAAGCTGTGTAGACCCCACCCCCTTATATGGCAATAGTTAGGTGTGGAGCTGAAGATGGATGACAACCAGCATACATCAGGTTTAAAAACAGCCTAGTGGGGACATCTTCTGGAAGGTTTTTGAAAGACTTTATTCCAGATCTCACTTAGGAAGTATGTTTGAATGTTCATTATAATCACTTGCTCCACATTATTATTAAATAACATTTAAACAGCGGTTACACTTTGATGAATGAGCCTTTTTATTATATGAAATGATCTTTTGCGCTGCAGGAAGGATAGTTTTCTGCAGTGTATTGTACTGTGTAAACAGGATTCCACACAGATCATTCAAGGCAAATCTGAAAACATATCAAGTAGTAGAACTTCAGGGCACTAAGTGGCAGTATCAACCGTCATGCTCCAGGCAAAATTGCCTTATAGGCAGGTCCTTCCCCTGGTGGTGCTAATAAACTGCACAAGTAATAGTAAGTATATGAAGAAACAGGCAGCACTCACCAGTATTGTGCAGCAGTGGTCTCTTTAATCCAGCATGTTCAAGGATGCATGACAGGGTGCAGGGACGTGACCACGGAGTGCGGACGATGACGCCGTTTCGCAAGGAAATTTGCTTCTACGGGTCCGATGAAGCAAATTAGAAGCAAATTTCCTTGCGAAACGACATCATCGTCCGCCCTCCGTGGTCACCTCCCTGCACCCTGTCATGAATCCTTGAACATGCTGGATTAAAGAGACCACTGCTGCACAATACTGGTGAGTGCTGCCTCTTTCTTCATATACAAATCTGAAAACATGTCAACTTCTGGAAACAAGCTATTAAAATACAGCCAGTAGGCAAGTACACAAGGAGTTTTTTACACTTTGTATAGAGCAATGTAAGGCCATGTGACTCACCGTGGCCGGGACTCCGGTTTAGACAGGCGATGCTTCCTTCCTCCTTGTCACGGGTGGACCGCGCCTGCCGGTAGTGGGGCCCGGTGTAGTGCAGATCAAAAGTGTTGAAGACGTCTTGGTGGAACAGATTAAAGGGGTTTTTTAATTTATTCGTGACGCCACCTATGAGTAGATTCGGTAAGGACTACCGACGCTGCGGAGCCCCCGGGGGATGGATAGCAGCAAGATGTTACGCTCCCCACAGGCTGAGCGGTGATCCCCGGAGGCTGGAGCTGCTCAAGATGTTGTGCGGCAGCTGCGGTTACCTTGTAGTGCGGACGGACAGTTCATAAGGAAGCACGGACACAGAAAGTCTCTGCAACGGGTCTTTACTGTAACCAGCAGGCAGTACATGGCATACAGTGGTTGGGTAGTAGACCGGGTGGACTCAGCAGTGAAAATGTCCCTTAGAAATCCGCAGTGTTCCTCCATTCCAACTAATTGATTGCCAGTGTCACCCAGGAATACCAGGTCGGGTACGGGGAGGCTGCTTCAATGCCCTATCCATGATGTACGTTCTGGATGTTTTTGGGGAGCCTTGGATCCCTCAGTGGGTACACCGCTGGTTAGACGACTGGAAGTTGGCTGGTGGTGGGGTGCTCCTGTAAAGCTGCTCCTCCACGCTTCTGGTTCGCGTAGCAGAGGTGAACTGCTGCCAGCTTCGGTACCAGTGAACCGGCTGTGAAGTTGTGGGCACGGGAGTCTTTTGGGAACCCGTGGTAACGATGCCCAATCCCGGTTGGTAAGGCCTCAGGTGCTGACACCCGACCGGTGACGGCCCGGGGGCTGCACGGGGTGCGGAGCCCCCGCTCCTCTCCAAGTTCTAGACTGCTCAGGTCAAGTTCTAGACTCCTTCTCTCTCTAGACTATTGTGTCTGTTCTCCTACACTTCCCTAACACTCCACCCACCAGGACCTAGGATTGGCCCTCTGTTCTAGGTGATGCATGCAGGGTTGGATTTCTAAGTTAACCAGATCACTGCCGGGTCAGAGAATATTGCGGCAGCTTTTATGGCTGCAATACCCTCTTGTGACGCACTCGTTGCGGGGCGCCACACTTGTACGCACAGTTAATATTTTGATGTATTTTTTGGTCCAGTTTTGCCACAAGTCTGCATGTCTGTCCTTAAGACATCAAAGTCGATGAGAATTCTGAAGTGCTGTGCACATATGTTTTTTTGCCTTGCAGATTTGGTGCAGATCTCTCTTTTTTCTCCTTTCTCTCTTTATTTCTCTCTCTCTCTCCTTCCAAACAAGGATTCCTATCTTTTATCATACTAAAATGTAAACGCACCAAAAAAAGCATGCTAATGCACACTGAAAAAGAAACATAAGGCCAGGGTCAGACTACTGTTTTTAGCAGATGTCACGGACATCCGCTGAAAACTTAGTAACTTTTTCAGCAGCAGCGTTTCCCTGTCCGCTCTGCTTAAGCGGACACTATTCAGCTGGATTTGTGAGCAGTTACCAAGATCAATATCAGGTAACCAGGGACAGCATTGAGCTGCAGTCGCTATGACTAGCGCATATGCACTGCTGAAAACATGACTAAGTTTTTAGCAGATGTCTTTGACATCTGCTAAAAACGGTAGTCTGACCCTGGCCTAAGCATCGCTGGCCTTGATTAGGCACCTCCACTCTTTTTGCTTTGTGTGGTTATTGCATCCTTCATTATCCGCACAGCATCTTCCATTGCACTCCTGTGCACGTGCACTCGCCTCTTTTCTGCTCTCATCTTACCAGGCTGTATTCTCCCAGTATTTAACAGGCTTATCTAAATATTGTTGAGCAAACTCATCTTGTGTGATGAGTTTGCATACAGGCCATGGAGTTTGAATTTAAATTCTTTCCTTTGAAAAAAAATGAACCTGCTGATTCCAGGTCTTAGCACATCACAGATGGTCTTAGAGACTTGGCAAACTTTTTCGGTAATTTTTTTCACTCCTCTGTCTAAAATCATGTGCACCCTTGCTGGGATTGCGTTGATCCCCGCTGGGATAACATCTTGTGAAGCAATCACGGGACCTGGATCCTGTTACCTGGGCCGTCTGGGGTCCGGTAATGACCCTAGAAGTTGTCCTTATCCACTTGCTGTTGTTTCTGTTAGTGATGACCCAGAGACTTCAGAGAGATGACCCAGAGACACAGTTTTTAAAAGTATGAAAAAAAAACCTAAAAGTTCAAATGACCCTCCTTTTGCATAATTGAAAATAAAACTACCGTATATACTCGCGTATAAGCCGAGTTTTTCAGCCCAAAAATTGGGCTGAAAAGTACCCCCCTTGGCTTATACGCAAGTCAGTGACGGCTTGAGTATACAGCAGCCCCAGCAGCCTCAGTAATCCAGGGCCCCCCCCCTCGCGCTCCGGAAACCTGTAAAGTAAAATCTTAATACTTATCACTGTCCTGTCGACGCCGTCCCCGCCGCTGCCGACATCGCGCTCATCCGTCCGTCTTCTTCCGGCGTCCTGTTTGGCGCAGGCAATGACGTCATTGCCTGCGCCAAACAGGACGCCGGAAGAAGACGGACGGATGAGCGCGATGTCGGCAGCGGCGGGGACGGCGTCGACAGGACAGTGATAAGTATAAAGATTTTACTTTACAGGTTTCCGGAGTGCGAGGAGGGGGGGGGCCCTGAATTACTGAGGTTGCTGGGGCTGCTGTATACTACCACTGGGGCTGCTGGGGCTGCTGTATACTACCACTGGGGCTGCTGGGGCTGCTGTATACTACCACTGGGGGGGCCTGTATACCACTGGGGGGGGCCTGTATACCACACTGCTGGGGGCTGTATACCTGTGCTGGGGTCCACCCTCGGCTTATACACGAGTCAATAGGTTTTCCCAGATTTTGGGGGCAAAAGTAGGGGGGTCGGCTTATGCACGGGTCGGCTTATACACGAGTATAAGGTACTTGAAAATTTTGAACAATACATATATTTGGTATTGCCACTTTCAGATTCACATTCACATTCATTGTATCAAAATATAAAATCAATTATCCAGATCGGTAAACTTCCTAATGGAAAACAAAAGTCCAAATGCCAAAATTATGTTTTTTTGGTCGCCGCCACATTGCAATAAAACACAAATACAGGCAATCAAAACAACTTATCTACCCAAAAATGGTATCATTAGAAACGTCAGATCAAGACGCAAAAAATAAGTCATCACACAGCCCCAGATCCTGAAAAAGGAGCACGCTACGGGTAGTAGAAAATAGCTCAAAAGCGCAATTCTTTTGCTTTAAAAACTTCAGAATTTTTATTCAACACTTAGATTACAGTAAAAGTATACATGTTTGGTATCTACGAACTCGTACCAACCCGAGGCTTCATACTGTCACGTCAGATTTACCATATAGGAACATGGTGAATAAAAAAAAACCAAAAAACAAATGTGTAATATTTTTTATTTGCAATTTCACCTCACTTGAACTTTTTTTTCCCATTTTCCTGTACACTATATGGTAAAATACATGATTTAACCTGAAAGTACAACTCATCCCACAAAAAGAAGCCCTCATAGGCCAATATTGACGGAAAAATAAAAAAGTTATGGCTCTTGGAAGAAGTGGAGGGAAAAATGAAAAATGGAATACGGAAAATCACCGGGGGGTGAAGGGGTTATTTATCAGGATTTTTGCTACCTTTTTTGTTCTATTATTGGTTTTAAAATAATGAGGAGTTAGTTTATTTTAATTTAAGATTTTTTTTTCATTACAGATTAGCAAAGGTTTTGAGGTTTCCACTGCACACTCAGGCAACACAGTTTAGAATTTCCTCTATATGTCGTTTATCAGAGTAAAACAATGCTCATCCTGCAGATAAACACTCTGTCTAGGTTATGCCTGGCATCTATGATATCCTGGGTTCAGATAGGCACATTTAATACAAAACAAGATTTCTGCATTGACAGGGCAGGCGCAAATAAGCAAGTGTGCATTTCCAGTGAAATACTTAATCACAGATTCAGACAAGAATGATTGTACAAAGTCTCTGAGCAGATTCTGTGTTAAATGAATTCCATCCATCCTTATATAAAGCATACATTGCAATTTTAGAGCTAGCGAGGAAGGCTATTTTGATACTACTTTATTTTATAGCGAACAAATAGCTACATAATAAAATGCAAATTGAATAGGATAAAACCTTCGATATGCAATACTACTCTGCATATCATGAAAACAATACTGGATTGCAGAATTATTTTCAAGCAAAGTCAACGGTAAATGGGCTATAAATAATTGTTAAGTTTGAGGGAAAACAAGACTTTTGTACCGATATGTTTGCTAATTATAAAAAATAATTACATTTTATAACTAAAATTAATTTTGCTGCTCTTCATTATAAATTTAAGCTTGTTGTATCCCAGCAATGAACCTGTAGAGACAAGATATTTTGAAAGATATCTTTTTCTCTTAACTTCATTTTCTGATTTTACCAAAATGTTAATAGTCTTAAATTGCTACTTTGGATGATGGAAGGTGCATGGACATCGATATGTAAGATATGTTTCTTATAGATCTCTGTGAATGCTAATTCTCTTTTGGGGTTATATTGGAATAACACCATTTTTCTCTAGCCCATACTTCTACTCACTTTCCAAATCACCTAATCTTCAAACTGAAAATGGAATAGTTCATAGTAAAGTAATCAAAAACTAATGTCTGTAATCTGCCACTGCCCTGGCTACTTATACAGAATAAGTTAAAACTCTAGTTTTCACCTTTCTCCCACTTTTCTTTTTACTTTCCACCCATGCTCTTTTGTTTGCTAATGATTTTGTTATTTTTATTCTTAATCATAAGCTTTAAAACCGATCTACAATTCCTCTCCTCTGCTGCCCCTGTGCATTGAAATGTGATACCTTGTGCTTTCACCATTCAACTCTTCAGGAATGCTTTTAAAATGTCTCAGTACATACTTACTGTACTATTATAGCCTTTGATTCTCCTATCATGGCCTATTCCCCTATCCTAATACTTGATCACACAGTCAGAAGTTCTTTATTTTCAATGTTTTAGCTCATATTCTTTTCACAATTAATGAAAGTGTCCTTAAAGCATAACCATCATTTTATTTCATAAATCAATAGTACACATGAAAATAAGCAACTTTGTAATATATATTATCAGACAAATTTGCTTCTTTCTTTGCCAGAATTGATCAGTCATTATCAAACGACTCAATTCTCAGGTAAATCTGTGTTCGATATATTTCTGTATTCATTCAATTTCCCATGAGATAGGAGACCTAACGTGGCTGGATACATCTGGATTACATAGATACCTGAACTGTCCTCGGGTGACCTCAGCAAGTCACTGCTTACAGACTCAGCTCACAGCTCATTCATTCAGTGACTGGGGCTGTGGTGACAGGATGCTGTATTATTCACTACAGCCTCCAATGAAGAAGATGTTGCCGAGGATCGAGGAGGGGTATGAGGGAGTAATAAATTTGGAGTTCCTAAATCTTTTTGTGATTTTATTTATAATGAAATGTTTTCTCTCTGTGTTGTGTCTTCTTTACTATTTACTTTAAATTTTTAATGGCCGGGTCAAATATTGGCAATTCAAAGCTGGTATTAACCCGTTATTTCCAAGTTTGCCAAGTTTACCATGTTTCAGCAAAACGTTCGAATTCAAGGTGCTGAACAAATTTTGCCAAATTCAGTTTGGATTTATGATTGGTGAACATGTTCGAGTAAAGTTCGCTCATCACAAATTTGGATCTGTGATCCTAAACCACAGCACTTAGCAGAGCATACAGTCCTGTCAAAGACCCATGAACAAGAACAGGCAAAGTCCTCTAATCTAGCAGAAGTCCATAGCATTGATCTGGTCCTCCTTGGTAAAAGCCCTGGGACAGAGGAACAAAGTCCTTTAGTACTTCAACAGTCCATAGGATAGGATGACAGTACATCAAATACCACAAAGTTTTGGATATGGCTCTGTCCATAGCAAAGGCTATAAGACCCTCCAACCTTTTTTGTGTCTGTACTTCAGTAGCTCAATTGATGGCGTCAGCTAGGTCTAACAAATAGAGCTGTTCCAAGATGCTGTGAAACCTCAATCTACCACTTTTAGCTGCCAGTTAAAATCAAGATATAGGCAACCTTCCAGCTGCTGCATCAGGTGATGGCGTAGGAATAGCCTTCTCTACATTGACGGGGTGACTTCCCATGGCATCAGTGAGCAAATTCCGGCAACTGTTCCTCATCATTTTCTTATCATTGAACTGGTGGGGTTGACTCTGCTGTCATGAACCTTCTTGCATCATGCATCAAATGGCACTGACCAGTTAGTTACTCCTCACTTACTAGCATCACTCCACCTTCTATGTGCTGGACTTCATTTGGCATGTGCCACACTGTTTCTGGTTTCTCCTCCTCTTTTTACACTTCACCTCCTTGTGGGCTGACCGTTCTTTCCACCTCACCTTCTCCGAGTGGACATCTCCCACAGTGGGCTGGAGGCTTTTCTCAGGATGCACTCTCCTAGAGGCAAAGTGCTGGGCAATTCTTAATACTCTTTCTTGTCCTCTATACCCATGAGAGGTGGGTTCTCCTTTTTCATGTGCAAAACCAACCACCTTTTTTTTTCCAGCACCATCTTTTAGTAGCTCATTTAAAGACAATTTTCATTTTTCTTTAAGCCTTCCCTGCATTCCTCTTCCTTTGTGAGGTTCTAGCCTGCCAACTATGCCAAATGTAACATAGCCAACTTATCCAGGGGTGGTTGCCATGGGCAATGCACTCGTCTCCTATGTCTAGCCATGATACATGAAAATTGAGGTCCTAGCTAGGTGTGTGTAATATTGTGGTGCTCTTTTCCTGGGCTATACATCTCCACAGATTGATCATTGCCATTAGATATGGAAGGCAAAGATCAAATAATTCAAAGTGAGTAAATATCAAAGCCCAAAATATTGTTTTTACTGAAGTTGAACTTGAAAACAACTACATACACCAGATAGTAGGCACAGTTTATCTTGTTCAATTGCTAGCAACAGACATGGGCACTTCTCAGTTATATCACATGACAGTTCATTTTCTTCTGTTCCCATACACTTGTATCTCACTATGATCCAGTCAACAATTCTAATGCATTCTCTCCCTGCAGATTCTGGATAAAGGATCGTGGAGGGGCATGTGGGAGTAATAAATATGGAGTTAAGATGTGTTTGTGTTTTTTTGTTCTAATAAAATTATTTTTCTCTGTGTGTTGCTATTATTTATTATTACTAGAGATGAATAATGACCAGGTCTAACATTGGCCTGACATTATTAATCTTGGGCTTAGTGTCAGCTGTCAATACAGAGCTGGCATTAACCCCTTTATTACCCAGTTTTTCACCAGCACCAGGGCAACTGGAAGAGTAGGGTATAGCGCCAGAAAATGGCACTTGTAATGAATGAATTTACTGGGGTGGCTGCAGGCTGCAATGTGGAGTGGGAGACATAACATTTGGGCTTACCCATGCTGAGGATTCCAGCCCCCAGCGGCCTAGTTGTACCTGACTGGCAAGTTAAAATACAGTAAAGCCCCATGTATTTTTATTTAAAATTATTTCCAGAATTATTTCTATTATTACAATTACTTTTATTATTTCTAGGGGTCCGCTCTATTTTTGTATACCAGCCAGGTAAAACTAGACAGATGGGGGTGGGTGGAACCTGCACCTGCCTGCTGTAGCTGTGCTGGTGATTAAAAGTACTGTGGAGACCCACATCATCAGAGCAAAATCCCTGCTAAATATACAACAAACACTCACTGTGTGAACAGTGCTGCATTTTTGCTGTGTATTTTGGAGCTGACATTGATTTATATGGGTGAAAATCATGACAAAATACTCGGAAAGAATTGACATGCTGCAGATTTTGCCGTGGAAAAATTTGTGCCATTTCCACTGGGGGAAAATCTGCAGCATATTAATATGTATTCATTTGTATAGCACTATTAATTCCATAGCACTTTACATACATTTGCAACACTGTCGCCATCGGGGCTCACAATCTTGACATCCTATCAGTATGTCTTTGAATAGTGGGAGGAATCTGGAGTGAACAGAAAAAACCCATACAAACATGAGGAGAACATTGAAACTCCTTTCAGATGTTGTCATTAGTGGGAATTGATCCCAGGACCTCAGTCCTGCAAGGCTGCAGTGCTAATCACTGAGCCACTGTGCCACCCATGGGCATGGGCACAGCACTTCACCATACACTTTGCAGGGAAGGTGCTATACTGTGGAATTGTCAAAAATACACTAAGAAAATTTGAAAATCATGGCAAAAAATGCAGGAAATCAACAGCATCATAGTGATTAGCCTAAAAATCATATACCAGGTCCCCGCTCAAAATCATCACTCATTCACTTCCGAGCCTGGCTGTGTGCCCAAAAATTGATTTCCCACCACATATGGAGTATCAGCATGCTCAGGAGAATTTTCCCAACATATTTTGGAGTCTCTGTTATCCCGTTGCCTATGTGAAAGTTAAAAAATCCTTTTTTTTCCACAAAAATGTTCCTATAGCCTTTATATTTTCATATTCATAGCTCAATGTTATGAAAATCTGTGAAGCACCTGAGGGTTTAAACTTGTCAACATACATCTAAACAAATTCCTTGAGGGGTCGAGTTTCCATGGTGGGGTAATTTTTGAGTGATTTCTACTGTTTCAGCACTCAGGGGCTCTCCAAACATGACATGACACTAACAGACCTCAAAATGACATCAAAATCTGTGTTCCAAAATGTCACTTCCACCGGCCAGAGCTGTGTGCAAAAACAGTGGTTTTCCACCTCATACAAGGTATTGGTGTACTTAGTACAAAACGCCCAACAAATTTTAGGATTCATTTTATCCTCTTGACTGTGATAAAATTAAAAAATTGAGACTAAAATAACATTTTTGTGAAAAAAGTACTTTTACATTTTCACCGCTCAATGCTTCTGAGGGTTCAAAGTGCTCACCATAAATCTAGATACATTCCTTTAGGGATCTAGCTTCCAAAATGGGGTGACTTGTGGGGGATTTCTACAGTTTCTGCATACAGGAGCTCTCCAAACACAATATTGAGTCAGCTAACGATTGCAGCTAATTTTCCACTTGTAAAGTCAAATGTTTCTACTTCCTTTTCAAGCCCTTCTGTGAGCCGAAACAGTGGTTTTCCATCACATATGAGGTATCAGAGTATACGGGAGATATAGCATAACAAATTTTATGGCCCATTTTCTGCTGTTACTCTTGTGAAAATGCAATATTTGAGGCTTAAATAACATTTTTGTTGTAAAAAGAAAATTGTTCATTTTTACATTCCATGTTGCTTTAGTTCCTGTGAAGCACCTGAAGGATTAATAATCTTCGTGACTGTGGTTTTGAGTAGCTTGAAGGGTGCAGTTTTTGGAATGGTGTCACTTTTGGGTGTTTTCTGTTATATAGGCCCCTCAAAGGGACTTTAAATGTGATAACGTTTGTTGGAAGAATGAGAACTTGCTGATGAACTTTGAACCCTTCTAACTTCCTAACAAAATAAATTAGACATGTGGGAAATTTTATTTATTTATGTATTAACTTTTTTTTTGCGACGTTACTCCCTGGTTTAACGGTATAAAAATTCTAAATTTAAAAATTGCAAACGTTTTGCCAAACTTCCATTTTTTTTTTTTAAATAAACGCTAAAAAATCGACCTAATTTTACCACTTTCATAAAGTCTAATATGTCACAAAAAACAGTCTAAAAATCACAGGGGTCCAGTGAAGCATTCCAGAGTTATTACCATAAAGTGACACTGGTCAGAATTGCAAAAAAATAGCCTGGTCATTAGGGTCAAAACAGGCTCGGGGTGAAGGGGATAAAAAAGTGCATTACATTGCAAAACATCATATTTGTCTTTAATGACATGTGGGTATCACTTTCACTTCCTTACATTGATTGCAGTTGTTACTAATTAGATTCAATGTGGGTAGAACAGGAAGAAGGGGGTGGAACTCTACATCTAGCTCCTCCCTCTACATCTAGCTCCTCCCCTCCCTGCTGTAGTTGCCATAACCTATCTCAGTAATTGGAATGTCTTCACTGAATATAGACTTTAACTCAGAATTAAGAATTTTGATAATAATGACTCATATTAAAAAGTTGCTTATTTTAATGTGAACTATTGATTTATGAAAAAAAATAAAACCTTTACCTCTTAACTGACTGGTATACTACTTTTCCTTTACACTTTCAGGATTAGCTATTCTTAGCCTGCTTCAATTTACAATCTTACAGTGCAAGATGGTCACTAGTAGCAGCTTATTTTCTGCGAGAACTACGTGCTTGACATGTTGAAACCCAACATGCCAGACTCATCTTTCTTTTGACACCTGAAGTTAGATGAATCTTGGCACAATCCTATTCATATCAAAAGGCTGGCCAGTCCAGCTGAAAGGAACAATTTGTTTGTTTTTGTCCAATGTGTATAGATAGCCACCTTAATTCTGTAGCCGTGCTTCTTTCATGAACGTTCTGTGAACTAGAAATATACAGTAAAACAGTTCTGTAACGCCTTCACCCCGAAGCCTATTTTCACTGTCATGACCAGGCCATTTTATTTTTCAATTCTGTCCAGAGTGTCTTTAGGATGTAATCAGTCTGGAAATCTTCAACAGATCCCCGTGATTGTTTTTTCATGATATAATGTACTTCATGTTAGAGGTAATATTTAGAAAAATATTTTTCGTGTTTATTTGTGAAAATATAGTCCTTTAATCAGAAAGTTATGTCACACAAACTAGTTAATAAATAGCACTTCCCATATTTCACATAATTTTTGAAACATTCGTTTTTTTAGTTTGAAAGTTAGAAAGGTTAAAAATTCATCAGCAATTTTTAATTTTTGCAACAAAATTTACAAAACCATTTTTTAAGGCCCGCATCACATTTAAAGTGACTCTGAGAGGCCTATCTGACAGAGAATTCATGTAGTAATTATAGTGAATACCTCAGGAATCTTACTACGTGGAGCACAGACACAACTGAACACGGTTTATAGGTGAAAAAGTGTATATTATAACAACAAAGTGATAAGCAACAAAGTGCAGAGGAAAACTCAAAGTCCATAACACATAGTGTAGATATTGAATAAAGCCTTATTGAAAAGTCTGTTGAAAAACCTTACAGGAAAATACAGGGTGGGCCATCTATATGGATACACCTAAATAAAATGGGAATGGTTGGTGATATCAACTTCCTGTTTGTGGCACATTAGTATTTGGAAGGGGGAAAACTTTTCCAGATGGGTAATAACCATGGCAGCCTCAAACTGCTCAAAACTGTATTCAAGGAATACACCCTTCAGATGCTTCACAAGGAATTACGCAATGTGAAAGCAAAAAATGAAATTTTACTTTATTCCTCAAAAATGTTACTTTAGCCTTAAATTCCCAATTTTCTCAAGAATTTCAAGAGAAAACCGACCCCAAAATTTGTTTTACAATTTCTCCTGAGTTTGCCGATCCCCCTTATGTGGTGGAAAACTACTATTTGGGTACACAGCAGGGTTCAAAAGGGAAGGAACGACATTTTGACTTTTCAAGTGCAAAATTGACTGGAATCGTTGGTGGATGCCATGTCACACTTGGAAATCCTCTGATGTGCCTAAACAATAGAAACCACCCACTAGTGACCATGTTTTAGAAACTGGTCCCCTCAAGAAATTTATATAGATATAAGCTAAGTATCTTAACCCTATAATGCTTATTCTTGGCCTTGTGGATCCAGTAACTAATTTTTTCCTATTTTCTGAAAAATTACTTTTACTAAAATTTTGAAATTCTATTTGTTCCTTAAGTATGACATTGGTGGTAATATCCAGTTGTTCATATAATGAATAAGAATGCTTTTTTGGGGAAGCCCCATATTTACAGAACACGGACCTTTTAGGTCAGTACTTTAATTATCATGTACTCATCAGTGTTTGTGTCTCTGTTTACTGTGGGTTGCTGGGGAGGGGGGAGGATCATGCCTGTGTGTGTTGAAAGACCTGTGATCATGTAACGGCCATGTGATCCTTGGAGGGAGACTGACTTCTCAACGTCCTAAGGCTGTGACATCATTATACAAGTCTTTTGAACACAGTAATGAGCATCAGGAGGACAACATACAATGTGAGCTAATTGTTGAAGGACGTGTGATGATGCCATGTGGTGTTGAGGGGAATGATTCAGTTTTTTTCTCCGCCTCTTTGTTTCTAGAAGAACCTTGTAAAATGTATACCTTGTGAGCAACAAAAGTCCAGAATATTGTATATCACCTAGAAGAAAGACTAAAAAGTAAGAGCTGCAGAGGGTGAGAGAAGGAGTGGGGAGAAAAGCACGTTATCCTTATGTCACACACTAGGAAAGAGTGCACAACCATGTTTTCATTCGTTGTTTTTCCTTTTAGTTTGCTGACATCAACAATGGCACAGTCTTCTTCGAAGAGTTTGACTGATCAAGAGATTAAAGCAATCATGTTTGAAAGTGATGATGAAAGTGAACTTTCTTTGTCTGTTGAAGAGTACCTGCCACTCTGCTTCCTTTCCAGTGCTTCTTCTGATGATGAAGAAGTGGACGCAGAGGAACTGATAAATAGAACAACCAAAACTAATGTATTATGGAACAGTACTCCTTCAGTACTTGAACGTACTGCAATACATAATATTGTGAGAGATGCTCAAGGAGCTGTAGGAAGTTACCAATACTTATCCCCTAAAGAGGTTTTCTGTACTTTTTTTCTGAAGATATTGCAGATGAGGTGCTTTTTATTCTAGAAAGAAGATGTATTGCTTCTGGGAAAAAAATATCTCAAAAGAGAAATTGTATGCTCATAATAGACTAACACAACTGGCAAGGTGTAAAAAATCTTATGATGTTCCTATAAGAGAATTATTTCTGGACCCATTATCTGAACCACACTGCAAAACAACTAAGTCAGTGGATAGTCATGAGGAAATTTGGAGAAGCATTCGATTTGATAGTAAGCAACGCTTCCTGAGAGCTTGGAAACAGATCAGTTAGCACCTATAAGTTATCTGGAATATTTTTAGCAAGCATTGTACCAAGTTCTGCAATCCTAGTGTTAATATAACAGTGAATGAGCAATTTGTAACCTTCATAGGACGTTGCAAGTTCATTCAATATATGCCTAGTGAACCAGCCAAGTATGGAAAAAAATATTCTGGATTTGTGATTCTGCAAATTATTATGGGATGAGTGGATTTATATATTGTGGCAAAGAAATTGGTAATCCAGTGCAGAAAGACCCAGGTTCTGACATTGTAAAAAAACGGGCTGTACCAATTTGCAATTTTGGTAGAAACATTACAATGAACAATTACTTTACTAATGTTGAACTGAGCAATTTTGTGCTTGAAAAAGATCTTAAAGTTGGTAGCATGATGCCAAACCGACAAGATATTCCTTCGATGATGAACCACAGTTAGCACTTTATGATAGTTTTTGTTTTCAGCAACAAAACAACAATGGTGTCATATAGTGATGAGCGAGTATGCTTGGCGCTACTCGTTACTCGCACGAGTATCCCTGTACACGGGATGCTCGGTGAGCACCGAGTACCATCGAGATGCTCGGACTCCTCGCAAATAATTATTGATCTGACACAAATACACAGCTCCCTTCAGTGCACAGAGTGAGCTGGCACCTCACAGAGAGTAGATTGATTGTTAGGGTCCCTCTGAGGTCACAGCAAGGTGTTCTATGTTGCGACGATTTGAAAATGCCCACCCTCCCGCCCTTTCCCAGAAACACTTGTTTTATAGCTGGAAGTCTGTGGGCGGAGCCTGTCACAAATTGACTTATATTGGGCTCGGTGCTGGGGCCAAGTACACGAGTATCTTGGGATGCTCAGCCCGAGCTTCGAGCACCCGAGCATTTTAGTACTCGCTCATCTCTAGTGTCATACAAAGCGAAGAAGAAAAAATTTGTTATATTACTCAGTACCAAGCATCATGATTCCAGTATTAACCGCAATGACAGGAATCTGAAACCAGAAATCATCCTGCACTATAGTAAAACTAAAGGAGGTGAGTACAAGATGGTTGAAATAATTGAAGAATATTCATGCAAGACGCAAACAATACTTTGACCTGTAGTCATTTTTTAAAATATGCTTGATGTATCAGCCTTTAACTACTACATTATTTATACTGAAACTCATCCCAATGATAAAAGGACGGACAGAAGATGCCTATTCTTGAATGACCTTTGCTATAAACTTGTAATGCCTCACGGCCTCACGTGATGTAGTGATCCAACATAACATGCTTGCTAAAGCAAACTAGAGAAGCTATGAAACGATGTGTCATACATTTTGAGGCAACTCCAGAGCCAAGAGAAAGAAAACAAAAGCATTACTTTATTTGTCCAACAAGCAAAGAGAGGAAAGCTGAGTATTACTGTACCATTTGTGGAGAAAATGTCGGGAAAGAACATTCTTCAGAAAAGATAACGTGTAAATTGTACGCAAGATCAATAAAATTCCAAAAGAAAAGTTGGAAAAGAAATGTAGCTGCCGCTAGTTTACGTCAACCGTTATATATCTTTGATTGTGTTTTTTTCATATCTTTGTTTGAAATTTGAAAAAATAATTGTTAAATGATAAAAAGGACTCATCATATAGCATGCATAATGTGGGCCTTTTAGGAGCATGCACTTACTTTTTTGGTGTTTTCTGCAAACAATTAGAGTTATAATGTTGTGCATTTTTCATATCTTACTTTTAGTTTTGGAATAAAACTAAAAGTAAGATATGAAAAATGCACATTGAAGAAACGAATGAGTTTTTTCACATGGTTTGCAGAAGGACCTAAAAGATTATGTGAAAGTGTAGCTGCAAGGAAAAAAATCCAACAACAATGTTCTTTTATCTGCACATTTTGTGATCTCACAATAGTAAAAGAAGTTATTGCACCATACAATTTTTTGAGCAATTTCATTTGAGTACAGTACAAAGCTCAGAAGGGAAGGAGCACCGTACTGGATTTCAGATTTAGCTGGAATGCAATGGGTGTCATGTTGCATTGTCAGAGTCCTTGAGGTGTCTGAATGGCAGAAATCTTCCACAAGTGACCCCATTGTACAAATTAACCCTTTAATTAAATTATCTATGGGTGTGATGAGCATATTGACACCACATGTGGATTTCCATTGAAACTTTTGTCTAAATCCCATTTTTCAGGGATTTATATGTAAATGTCAATATTAGCGCTCACTGTAGAGCACAGGATAAACATGAGCTGAGCCTTGCCGCTATTATAAGGATGAAATGTGTGTGAACGTTTGACCAATCTCAATGATCCTAAACACACAGCCAATGAATCTCTCAATTGATTTCAGAGTGTAAAGGGGTGGGGGAGTGCATTTCCTTATGTTACTGTGATAAGTACATAGTGCCCGTGAGAGTTGTAGGAAAACCACAACTGTGTATAGTATGTTAATGAAACTGTGTATTGCTGGCCATCTAGGGGTCAAGGTAAGTACTGCTCCCCTGTTAGTCAGGACTTAATAAATGTGTTGCTGGAGCTCTTGATGGGAGGGGCATAGTTTATAAAAGGGAGTGTACACAATCAATAATGTAGGAGAGCCCCCAGAAGGAAAAAAGGATTTGCAGGAATAATTACTGGTAATTAATTTGATCCTTGTCACTGACCCTAGCAGGAAATGTACATAAACAGTGCCATGAACCGCAAGGAATGGCTGGATGTGGTGCTGACAGTGGGAGTAAAGGTTTCCAATGATTGGCCTTCAATTTTGTTCTGACCAGTTTCGCATAGGAACAGTGGGTTTGAACTTGGCAGGAAGTTGTATGGTGTGCAGCCAGAGATTAGGGTGCCAGTTGTGTTGGGTGAAAACCTTGAGGTGCTAAAATGTCGGGAGCAGTCCGCATCCTAGCAAAGAACTGTTAATATTCCCAAACATGTAACGTTTAAGCATGGGGCCCTTGTTTCATAAGACTGTTTAAGTAAAGAACTTGTAAATGACTTTGTGGACTTGTTATGGGCTTTGACCCTCATCGGGGGTTATACTAAATGTAACTTTTTAATCAGAGAGTTGCCCGGGGTGCGAGATGCTGTGGGTCCAGTCTCAAGTCTGACAACCCTGCTTTGTGTCGTTCAACAAGAGAAAATAAACGTGTTTGTATGTGTAAATTTTAGAAAAATTTCAACTTTCAAATCATTAAATTGTATTTCAGAAACACATTACCATACTTTAAATTAATCCCGCCATGCTAATCTTTTCTTCAGGACTACTATTCTCTTGGCAGAAGACAGACATTTCTAAACCAGCAGTGGAGAGAAAAGCGTGTACTTATCTAACACAGATAAATGCCATTAGCACAACAGTATTTTTCTGTATTGTAAATGTTTTGCTGTTTCTGTGGCTGAAAGCAATTTATTGCTTTCTTAAAAAACACTTTAGTGATATTGAAGAGTTCATGCTTTTAATGACAATTTTCAAATACCATTTTGACAAAAGCAATATTTGATAGCTTAAATGTAGCATTGCCATGCATGCACGAAACACACAGCTCAGTAATTGAAAAGTGCTCTTTCCATTAAATGCAAGATTGAAGCTCGTGGGCATAGGTACTTGTGTCTAGTGATGAGCAAACCGTTTGAAATTCAGGTTCAGCTTTGTTTGCCGAACGGGCATACTTTTGGCGAATAGAGTGGCGAACAGTTCACTAAACTTCCGAACCCTATTCAAATCAATGGGAGGCAAAATCAACGGCCTAGAAAACACCTTCAAAGGAGCCCAAAAACTGCCAAACACAGCTAAAACCATTTTACAGTGGAGCCCACTGTTTTCACACAGCAATTAGCTTCCTAGACTATTACTTACCAAGGTTTATTTCCGCTGTCACCCTGCTTTTGTGCCCACTCATAAACAAAATAAATAATTGTAAAAATAGGTGTGCGCTTCACTGTATTTTTGATTGCCAGCCAAGGTAACCCAGGCAGCTTGAGGCTGAAATTCTCAGAATTGGCACCTCTGTGAGACTGGCCATTATCAAGTTCTTTCCTGGTGCTGGTGGAAGACTGCCTAATAAAGGGTTAATAAAGATAAAGGAGACAACACGAGGCGCAATAGTGCCCTATCAATATGGCACGAATTCCACACACAGGTCACAATGATGGTGCACTCACCTTTTCTAGTTGTGTGCACCCACAACTAGTTTAAATCGCATGTAGTAAACGAGTAGACGATGCTGGGAGAAGCATTGAAACGCGTAGGCTAAATAAAGAAGGGGGGTCTTTCATCCAAGACTCTTTGAGTGATCATTTCAAAGCAGCACGGACTGTGATACACCATCCCTGGATCCTAATAAGGGGTTAATGTCAGCTCACAGCAAGCTCAGAGGTTAGGAATGTTAAGGCGTCAATCTGATATCCAATATTACTAACCAAATCAGTAAGGACACAAATATCACACCAATAAATATTGTATTCGAAAATTAACCCCAATTCATTCCCCTTTAAAATGTACGGTACTGTGCAAATTAATTGAGACAAAGCAAAAAAAAATACAGATTTTTGAATATTTAATAATAAAATGTTATAATGCACTGTTACTTTTTTCAATGCGTTTTGGCATTGATTCTACCAAGTTTTTGCATAAATTCTTCAATTCTTCATCATGGAACCACATTTGTATGGCACTGTTTATTATTATTATGGCACTTATTTATGTTCATTAAGAGTAATAATTATAGACCTCTTCCATGGAGTAGCATCCATTTTTACAGGCACGAATCACAAAGAGAAAAAATAACACTAAACCACTCCTCACAGAAACAAGCTCTCAACCAAAGCTGAGGGGGCAGCTAGCTGTTATTTTCTGACTAAAACCAGTCAAACCACATTTTGTTACTCAAGGTTGTACACTCACACCTGTTCAAAGCAGTTAAAACTGGTTTGAGTCACTGACTGGAAACTCCAACTTACGATTTTACTTAAAAAATGATTTTATCCCAATTAATTTGCACAGCACTGTATTTTCAAAATGTAAAATTCATTTTTTTAAAGTCTCACAATCCACCCAACCCCCCAAAAGAGGATGTTAAAAATAATTAGAAGAAAACAAAAAATGAAACCCGAACAACTGCTCAAGTAGTTGTAGTGTGACATCAAAAGCTGCATGTATATTCTGAGGCCAGCAAAGCCTATAACAGTTCAGAAGTACTGTGCCCATATTGCTTTTTCCTTCCAGATCTTGTATATATGTAGGGCAGTATCAAAGAACCTATTAGTTTGCAGAAACAGTCCAGCACACATGGAGTGAACTAAAAAAAGCTTTACTATATCAACTTTTTTTTTTTTTTTTTTTTAAAGCACATTTTGGTATATGATTAATAGTTTACATTTATAATACACACAGTGCTAACTTTAAAATAGGCACTAGTTAGTACAAACTATAATAAGTCTAAAAGATACATATAAATATAAACAGTATATAAGTAAGTAAGTACCACAAGGATTGTCAATTCTAGCAATAGGTATATATCCATCTACAGCATTTAGCACATCCTTGTTGAATTTTACCAATGTAATATATTTCATTTATCTCACTGTGTCTGATGTGGGAAGCTCTGAGGTTAACTTTGGTTCAGGGACTTTATGATCCATGTAGGACTGCAACTTGTTTACAACATGTTTCGCTTTATAAGACGCACTTAATTATAAGACGCATCCCCAAATTTGGTGAAGGAAAAGACAATTTTTCTTTTAATGTTAAATGGCGTACGTCTTATAATGCCAGTGTCCGTCTAACAAATCATATAGAGTATATGTCCCTCATAGTCCCCCATCCTAAAATTAGCCCCCTTAATCTGGATATGGCCCCCTTATATTGGATACAGCTCCCTTGTGCTGGCACACGTCCCCCAGTGATGCCACATGTCCCCCAGTGATGCCACATGTCCACCAGTGATGGCACATGTCCCCTATTGATGGCACACATCTCCTATTGATGGCACACATCCCCTATTGATGGCACACATCTCCTATTGATGGCACACTTCTCCAATAGCTGGCACACGTCCCCCATAACTGACACACATTCCCTACAGCTGGCACACGTCCCCTACAGCTGGCACACGTCCCTTACAGCTGGCACACATCTCCTACAGCTGTCAAATGTTTCCTATGGATGGCACACGTCTCCTACAGCTGGCACACGTCCCTTACAGCTGGCACACATCTTCTACAGCTGTCAAATGTTTCCTATGGATGGCACACGTCTCCTACAGCTGGCACAGGTCTCCTATGGATGGCACATATCTCCTACAGCTGGCACAGCTCTGCTATGGATGGCACCCATCTCTACAGCTGGCACAGGTCTCCTATGGATGGTACACGTCCCCCTGTGCTGGCTATGGCCCCCTATGGATGGCACATGCCCCCCTGTGCTGCCCATGGCCCCTATGGATAGCATACATCCCCCTGTGCTGCCCATGGCCCCCCATGGAAGGCACACATTCCCCTGTGCTGCCCATGGCCCCCTATGGATGGCACACATCACCCTGTGCTGCCCATGGCCCCCTATAGATGGCACACTTCCTGTGTGCTGCCCATGGCCCCATATGAATGGCACACGTCACCTTGTGCTGCCCATTGCTCCCTGTGGATGGCACACGTCCCCCTGTGTTGCCCATGGCCCCCTATGGATGGCACACATTCCCCTGTGTTGCCCATGGCCCCCTATGGATGGCACACATCCCCCTGTGCTACCCATGGCCCCCATGGATGCCACACATCCACTTGTGCTGCTCATGACCCCCCATGGATGGCACACGTCCCCCTGTGCTGCTCATGGCCCCCTATGGATGGCACACATTCCCCTGTGCTGCCCATGGCCCCCTATGGATGGCACATGTCCCCCTGTGTTTGACATGGCCCCCTATGGATAACACACGTCCCCCTGTGTTTTATATGGCCCTGATGCTGCTGCCCATAGTAAAATAAAAAAAACTCTTTACTTACATCTTCCAGCACTGTCGTCCCGGTGTCTTCCTCTGTGCTGCTTCTCAGTGCCGGTCATGATTGGCACAGCAGAGAATGACATTATGTCTGTGTGCCCGATCACAGCGGCAGCAGAGAGACACCAGGAATTCAACACTGGAGGAGGTAAGTAAAGCTTTTTTATTTTACAATGGGCAACAGCATGGGGGCCATATCAAACACAGGGGGGCATGTGTCATCACAGGTGGGCGCAGGCACATATAATATGCGCCGCTCCACCAGCCCATCACCGTGGTGCAGCTTCAGCACCACGGTGATGGAGAACGGCAGTGCATATTATATGAGCGAGAGCAGGAGATCTCCCACTGCCTCCTGCAGCCTCCACCAGCCGGCCCCAGCCCCCAGCACCGCTCCAGAACTGCCCCCACCTCCCCTGGGCCTTGCAGTATATAATCCGTATATTCAGATAAGACGCATCCCCACTTTCCCCCAAAATTTGGGGGAGCAAAAGTGCGTCTTATAAAGCGAAAAACACTGTGTTTATCTTGCATGCATTGCCTCCTGCTGTGATAAGTTATTTTGATTGATTGATGAGTTATATTGACTCAGATCTAAGCAGCAACTAACTATATGTGTAGAGTAAGCCTGGGGTGCATTCATGCATTATGCCAATTGCATAAGTGCCAATTGTAGAATTGCCATGCAGTTACACCAGGCAATTAAACGGGGCAGCAAATGGGTAAGTCATGCAAGACAAACATGACGTCCCATAATAGCGGGCATTGACTCTCTAACATCTAATTTAGCAGCATATGTTGATTCTTTCCTAAACGAGTCTGTGAGGAACTTAGGTTCTTTTCTTAGGGATTCCACTCACTTGTTACAGGTACTACAAGGAATAGAATGGAAAATTGACTATCTATTTGTTACGATTGATATAACTGGGTTATATTCTAATATCGACCATAATATTGGTCTCCAATGTTTTAGATTATATGTAGATAGGCTATGCAATGTTTCTGCAACACAGAGAGAATTTCTAGTACTGAGTATGGCCTTTATCCTGAAAAATAATTTTTTTAAATTTGAGGAGACGGTATTCCATCAGTTACGGGGGACAGCCATGGGCTCGAGGGCAGCACCTACGTATGCAAATCTATTTATGGCTGCCTTCGAGTCCTGGCATATCCTCCATTCTAAACATCGGAGCAATTTAATTGTATACAAACGTTTTATTGACGATATTTTTATTATATATGATAATGCAGGTAATACGATTTTGGAATTCTTGGATTCGATCAAGACTAATCACTGGGGGATAGAACTGACCTCCTTTTTTGATAGAGAAACTGTCTCTTTTTTGGATCTAAATATCTATGTGGATGAACTTGGAAAAATAATGACAAAAATTTTTTTTTAAAAAGTTGACGCCAATGGATATGTTCATTATGAAAGTAGTCACTATAGACCCTGGTTGAGAAACATTCCCAAAAACCAGTATTACAGAATCAGAAAGAATTGTACCTCTGATGCTGTATTCAAAGAACAAAGTAAAATATTACGAGAGAGATTCCGTGAAAGGGATTATCCCTCTAGGTTAATTAAGGAAGCTTACAATTCTGTGAAAAGTTGTTCTCAAAGTGACCTCATAAAACCCTCCCTAAAAAATAGTGGTAGCAACAATAATTTTAATATTAATTTTGTGACTACTTTTTCGTTACAACACCAGCAGGTACGTAATATTTTGGAGAAACACTGGGGGGTGATTCTTAATGACCCCATCCTTAATAGAGTGGTCCCTAAAAAACCATGTGTGACTTTTAGGAGGGCTCCGACTATAAAAAACGTTCTGGCACCAAGTGTGCTGAAAAGCCGCGATTTCAAACAGCCAATTTCGTCCTATGGGAAAACAGGTAGTAGGGGTTCTTTTCGATGTAACAAACGAGGGTGCAAGTGTTGTCGTTCTATAAGTAACAATATAGACAGTTTTGTGTCTTTTAAAAATGAAAGTAAAGTGTTTGATATTAAGTTTAGAATGACTTGTCAGACAGATTATGTAATTTATTTAATCCAATGTGTTTGCGGTAAGCAATATGTGGGAAGGACTTCTCAACCTTTACACAAACGGGTAAATTCCCACAGATATAACATCCTAAGAGGCTATTTAAAGCACGGTTTGTCTAGGCATTGCACCGAGGTTCATCATGGAGATGTCAAATTGTCCATTACCCCTATTGACCATGTACCGGATAATATACCTAGGAGATTGGAGGCGTTAAGTAAGAGAGAGACATACTGGATTTTTAAACTTGGTACACTGCGGCCGGGAGGGCTCAATGAGGTGAGTGATCTTTTTTAAGTGGGTATTTTAATATATAAACATAATAGTGCGCTTACAATATGCTTACCTTTTAACATCATTAACAGTGAGGCGACCTTTCTCGAATGTCTTAGTGGCCTAGTGGTCTGGTGTGTTATTTCACATGAAATAGAAGTTTTAGATTTTGGAACAGAGCAGGTTCAAATCCGGAATAATATCAGCTGTGATTTTATAAATTAAATTTTAATGATTTTTTTATTATTATGAAGAGGATATAGACGTTTTTTTAATAATTAGGATACGGTGTTCCCTTTCTTATGTGTTTTTTCCCTCTCCTATTTGGTATATACCTAGATGACTAATGAAATAGAAGATGTTTGATTGTAGTGAACTAGAGTAGTGAGATCTCGGCTAAAAAGAGCTCCTTTTCTCCTAAATACTAGATGGCTTGGTGGGTTAGTGCATGTGTTTTAGTTTTAAGGGGTTATTTTAGATTGATGACATAATAGGTTCTAATCCTGGATGAACCTTATATATCATAAATGTTTTATTCTTTATAATTATCAATTTAATGTATTATATATGTGTGATTTGATGTTTTATAAACTTCTGGAATGTTTTGAATGTATTTTAATTGATTTAATCTGTGTTTTAGATGTATATGTTTTTGCTTAGTAAAAGTGGGTGTTTTCACAGGAAGTAGGAGGGCGGGATACAAACAGTATGACACTATCTTGTGTGTGTATATATATCCTTCATTGTTTTAAGATCTTGATGCCCTGAGGAAGTGGCTTTGTGCCACGAAACACGTGTAGGCAGAATAAACGGAGTGGATGATTTACTCTGTTTTTATCCTTGTGGTCAGCGCGGCATTTGATTCCAGCTCTTTATTACTGTTTTCTGGATTATGCAAGACAAACAAACAGACATGCAACTTGTTAACATGTGCTGCAAAATGTGTTTACTATGCATTTTTGCATCATTGTTGTGCTAGCTGCTGCATTCCCTCATGTCTATCATCCTTTCACACACTCTGTGTGCTCCATTCGTATTAGTCCCTATCTCCTCTCCTGTCCTATATACAGCTCTCATGCTCTTTTTAGAACCTTAAACCACTCAGATCCATTCAAGCCCTCTATACAACAAAAGAGTCACCCTCACTAATAAATTAACAATCTACTCATTTTCCTTATTATTAGTGATGCGCAAGTACCGTAATATTTGTAATCGCTATACTCGTTATGAGTACTTTCCAATAATCGTGTATTCATTCAGAATAGTGAGTGTAAGTCAATGGGAAACACAAGTAATTTTCTACAAAAGAGTCAGGGCGCCTGAGGAAAAGGCTGAAATGGGTGGGAAAGTGATGAAATAGAATGAGAAGACCCTGCAGAACATGTCTGCATGCATTTATGACTCATATATGGTTTGTGGGAGTAGCTTTGTCTCAGGATTACGCCATTGTTACAGATACACAAGTACAACTACCAAACCTATCCTAAATCGCATTTAACAGTTTAAAAAGGTTCAGAAACAGTTTTCCTGCATAATCACTTGTATACAAAGCTAAATAAACCAGAGACACAAAAAATATCGCTTTTAGCATTTCTTCACATCTTCTGTTGTGACTTTTTTTTCGCCTTTTACAATTGGGAGGGACCTGACTTATACATTTTGTAGGCCCCACTGTCATACATCATTTTTAGTTAGTTATTCCCCAACACTTTACAAGGCCAGCTACAACACACCAGTAGGTATGTTTTTCTTTGACTTCAGATGCATCAGGTGGTCCTGTAACTTACGTTTTGGAGGGACCGCTCTTACTTTGACATTTGGGAGGGTCCTCCTCTATACTTTTTGGAGGGCCCTCCTCTACATTTTTGGGGGTGAAACCACTGCTTTAAGAATAACACAGCATAAGCAAATCCATGGTTGCTGGCACTGAAGGTCATGTTATCTGTATATTAGAGAGGGCCCTCCTTTAGACATTTGTGAGGACCCTCCTCTATAGTTAGGAAAAGTCCCTCCTTTATTAACCCTAGAATGCATACCTGGGGCCTCGCAGGCGCCTGCTAGGTTACTTGTTTTCTATTTTCTGCAAGATTTCTTTAGTTAGAATTTTATAACTCTAGGTATTCCTCAGGTATATAGTTGTTAGTAATTTCCAGTTCATATATTTATATGTTATAGGAATTTCGGTAAAACTCTTTTTTGGGACTACCCCATATTCACATACCTGGGGCCTGTTAGGCCTGTACTTGGTTTACATGTGATCCTCAGTATTTTTGTCTGTACTGTTTTGAGGAAGACTTTGTCTTTATTACTCAGTCTTTATGACTCTGCTGTTGCTGGAAAGAGTGTGGATTCTGCCTGACTACATGGTCATGTGATCTTGGGAGGGAGGCTCCCTCACAAAGTCATGCATCTCTGACATCATCGCAGGTCATGAACACACAGGAACAGGAGGACAGACAACATCCTGTTCATTGTGTGCTACTTGCTGAAGAGACTTTGGAGGAAGGAGTCAGCTTTCTTGTTTCTGGAAAAAGAAACTTTCTGAGCTTCAAAAATCTAGAGGCTTCTACTGCACCTAAAAGAAAGTGGTGACCTGCAGAAGGTAAGAGGAGGGGGGCTGCACTTTACCTTTAGCACACACACTAACAAAGAGTGTACAACCCTGATTGTAATAATTTTTTTTTTTCAGTTTAGTTTACTGACATCTAAGGTTACAATGGCACAGTCTACATCCAGGGCTTTGACTGACCGAGAAATTGAGGCAATCATTTTTGATAGTGATGAAGACAGTGCACTTTCTTTGACCGATGAAGAGTACATGCCACCAGCTAATCCCTAGTCCCTACTTCATCGTCCAGTGATTCTTCAGATGATGAAGAAGTAGTAGATCCAGCAGAACGTTCAAATAGAACATCCAAAACAAATGTTTTCTGGAACAGTACTGCTGGGGTTCTTAGATGTACCCCATCACATAATATTATGAGAGTTGCTGGAGGCGCTGTAGGAATTCCCCAATTCTTGTCAAAAGAGATGTTTTCTGTAATTTTTTTTCAGATGATATTGCAGATGAGGTAGTTTTGTGTACTAACTTAGAAGGAAAACATATCGCTTCAGGAAGAAAAAAAACTTGGAAAAATATAACAAAAGAGGACCTATATGGTTATATTGCCCTTACTCTTCTGGCAGGATATATAAAATCGTACGATGTACCAATCAGAGAATTATTTCTGAACACTTTTTCAGATCCACACTACAAAGCTACAATGTCAGTCAATAGATTTGAGAATATTCGGAGAAGCCTTCGTTTTGATGATAAGAGAACTCGTCCTGTGAGGTTGGAAACAGATAAATTAGCCCCTATTAGCTACATCTGGATTCTTTTCATCAAAAACTGTACAAAGCTTTACCATTCTAATGACAATATGACAGTGGATGAGCAACTTCTTGCCATTAGGGGACGTTGCAAATTCATTCAGTTTATGCCCAGTAAACCTACCAAGTATGGCATAAATATTTTCTGGATGTGTGATTCTACAAGCTATTATGTGAATATAAAAAATAATCATTGCGCCACACTGTTTTAAAAGAGCCTATCGAGATTACTATTACTCTTATGCTCACTCACCTTTTCTTGTTGTGCCAAATCTGCACAACAAGACTGTAGGCTCAATGGTGAGAGAGCAGCTGTAGATCCTCTCCCGTCGGCTCCTGATTCTAGGCTGACAACGTGATGGAACAACTTGCTTCTATCCGGATCCCATGACCGGTCGTGTGCTTTCCACTTTAGCAAGGTCCTTTCAACTAGAGCAGCTCGCAACCACCACACTCCCCATAGGGAGGCGAAAACCAGGGAAAATATAGAAAAGTGGTGTTCAAGTTGCGGCGCTAAGGAAGGACACTGTGCAGGTAAAAGCTTCTGAAAGATTACCTCCTGATTTATTAGACAAAAATAGTTAGGATTCCTCCTGCCACAACATGTTTCAACGCCCAATGCGTCTTCCTCAAGTGGATCCACTTGAGGAAGACGCATTGGGCGTTGAAACATGTTGTGGCAGGAGGAATACTAACTATTTTTGTCTAATAAATCAGGAGGTAATCTTTCAGAAGCTTTTACCTGCACAGTGTCCTTCCTTAGCGCCGCAACTTGAACACCACTTTTCTATATTTTCCCTGGTCTACAAGCTATTATGGCATGAATGGTCTGATTTACTATGGCAAAGAAGCTGATGCTCCAGTCCAGAAAGACCTATGTTCTCAAGGAAGCTAACAATCATTATTTTAAAGCTTTATTAAATTCAACAGGTTGATGGAAAACTTCAGATCTGATAGATAGGAACAACCTCAACTGTAAGATTAGGTGCAGTTTCCAGCCAGCAGGTCTTCTGGTGAGCATTGTGGCCCCAAAGATTCAAGGAAAGCTTGGGCCACATTAATATTTAGAATTTTTTCCCAAAAAAGAGCCGTATTAGGGCCCTTTCACATCAGCGTTTTTCGTAATTCGCGGCAGATGCGGTGAAAAAACCGCATCTGCCGCGTTTGCTGCATAACGGTTCCACTTGCGGCACGGTTGCGGTTTTTTCCATAGGAAGTATAGGGGGACTTGCGGCAGATGCGGCAAGTGCGGTATTGCACTTGCGGCAGGTGCGGCAGAGAAAAAAACCGCGGCTGACCACGGTTTTTTTTGCTGCCGCACCTGCCGCAAGTGCAATACCGCACTTGCCGCATCTGCCGCAAGTCCCCCTATACTTCCTATGGAAAAAACCGCAACCGTGCCGCAAGTGGAACCGTTATGCGGCAAACGCGGCAGATGCGGTTTTTTCACCGCATCTGCCGCGAATTACGAAAAACGCTGATGTGAAAGCACCCTTAGCTGTTTTTTTTTTAAATTGCATGTGGTTCTCACGAGCTAAATATGCAATATTTATGGTAAATTTGAAATTGGCAATCATGTCGGTTAAAGTTCGATCATTTTAATCCTTTCGACCAACTGACTCCTTGGTATAAGCTTCAAATCTCTGCAAAACGTTTTGTAGCTTTTCTTGGAGGCATGATGTTTCTCATGAATAAGAATAAGATGTGATGAATAACTTGAAAAATATTGAGTATTATCTTTACAATCCATGAATTATCTGTAAATTCAGATATTTTTATGAATATTTGATACATGATTATTGTGATATAAAAGCTTTAAACCATGCCATAACAATTTACTAGTTATGCCTGATTCAATACATTTGTAGTATGTTATCCAGAGTGGAGATAAGATTGATATCTTTAGAAATAGATTGAATAACTCCACCTGTTCTGTTAGTTCTTGCCTGCTATATTCAACCTTATTTTGTACATTTTAAGATACTATTGTTGGGGTTACTAGTCTTAAGTACCATCAAATCTTTCTCATGGTCAAGTTAAATGCTCAATGTTAAGGCACAGTTTATTTGCTGAGATCTCCCCAAATGCCACTAAGTGTGTAGATTTCTCATGGGTCTCGATGAATGACTAAGGTTTAGCTCAGCCAATGTGTGGTTAATTCTCACAATGTTATTGAGATATTGTAAGAAATGTTTAGGTCTAATGCTGCGGTAAGCAGTGGACTACGAAGAGATCATTATAAAGCTCTACAAACTACATGCCAGATTTTGGTAATTTCCACTGTTAAGAGTTAATTCACAAATAAAAAAATCTCAATTTGTAATGGTAATGGCATATACATAAGGTTTGTCATTATGTATTGTTCATTGGGGCATCCATCTGCTGAGCCCCTAAAGATATTCATATTTCCTTTCACAATTTAGCTTGAATAAAATGCAGCCCCATTCACTTGGGACCAAGTTTCCTTTCCTCTCATTAATGTTGTGGTCCCAAAGGTCACATTCCCACTTATAATGTTGGCATGTCCTAGTAATATGCTGTAACATAATAAAATGGAAATATCCCGTTAGTAAAAGAACTTGTTTTTCTGTGAATATATGATTTTATTCTGTTATTGTCGTTTTGTACATAATTCATTTTGTGCTAAGGACTTTGCCTAATGTTTTCCGTGTCACTTACAGTGCAGCTCTCATCTGGGACTAATATTGTGACAGTTAAATATGCTGAATTTGTAGAAATACTGGAAATAACAGACATTGCTATTTTGATTTATTGAATTGATTTTTAATTACCCTTTTAATATACTCGTCTCCTGCACTTAAGATATAAAATACAAGGTGCCTATTTTTTAAGTCAATTTGCAACAGTTTTTTCAAACCAATGAACTTGAAAATTAGGTTGTAGTCATAGAACAAAATAAATTACTTTTATAATTACAACTGAGAGGTCTTACTCCACAAGGATTCATTTTCCAGCAATGATTCAGAAGCTATATAAAAACATATTGCAACTTTGTTTTTCAATGTAGAAATAAACATGCCGGCTTTGGACTTCTTATGCTATAAAAATCCAACTTTTTTGTGCCTGAAAGCAAATGTAATGTGTGTCTGGGTGCTCTAAACATTAGTTACAGAATGTGACATAATAAAGAAACTGATTTACAAATAAGAGGCCAGTAAGAGGGAATTCCTTATCCGAGACTTCTGCAACTGTAAGTCCATGGGGGTGGTGTATATGGCCACCTGCACGTACCCGATGGACTATGTTGAGAAGACTTGGAGGTTCGTGATATCTGAAACCGAACGAGACACACCTTTGGCTAGCCATATGAACCAGACACATGGAGGCGACCTGAGCAAGCTGTTATTTAGAGTGATTGAGGTAGTAAGAAGAGGTTCCAGAGGGGGTGATCATGACCGTAGGATCCTTTAGTAGGAAGCTGAGTGGATTTTAGATTTGGGGGGGCTAAATGAGCAAAATCCTGGCGAGTGGTAGATGGGCGCATGAGCGATCACGTCCATCTAGCCTAGCCAAGGGAAGAAACTGAAGCATGTGTTCCAGAGGGCCTGGTGGGCAGATCTGGCGTGTGGTCCATGGATAGGGTTCACAGGGAATTATATGGAGCACACCAAATATTGTGGCAATACTGACACAGGGGCATTCTTGTGAGGCCTAATTGGGTTACAGCATAAAATCAACAGAGTTTTATACAAATGTGAAAAGAATAAGAAGGTTTATCATGGGGTGATGTCACTGAAGAGGGGGCGGAGCCTGGGCACAGGCAGATGGTAAGAAGGAAACGAGGATTACCGACAGGTTCTCTGTGATATCGCCAGTATCAGTGAGCACATTGAAAGGAGTGCAAGAGATCAGCCTCCTGATGAACTCGTAAGAGAGAAATACGTTAAGGTGCTTACAATGGATGGGTGAACCCTGGACGCAGCAAAAGATAAGTGCTTTATTGCCACTTGTGTCCCCTCTAGCTGTATACCTATAAGTTGCTCACAGAGGGGGTGTTGGATATAGGGACAGACTTAGGCACAAGCTGTCAGGAGTGGAGGCAGCACATCGTAATTCTACGGTGCTGACCCCCACCAACAGGCAGAGCTAAGGAACCAGGGTCGTTCAGCCCATTTTTTAGGACTATATATACACTGATTACCAATGGTGTCTTCTCCTAAGAGCATCAGTATATCCCTGGACACATTATAAGTATATAGTGCACTGTTTTTGCTTGACAGGGACAAACCAGGGCTAATATAGGGCTATTATAGGGGAAGCCACTGCAGAGTGGGGCGCCATATTGAATATTATGGTGTTGACCCCTGCTGTGAGGTAGGGGTGAGGAGGGAGATTAGTATTCAGTGGCTAGGGCCTAATTCTTCCTTCCCCGCTTCTTTAACTGTGCAGTATAGCTTTTAATAATTCTACTTAATTTCCAGTTAAAATAAAGTTAAAAAGGGTTTATTTATGAAAAATTTGTTCTGCTGTGGTGACCCTATGAATAATCAAAAGAATGTTTAGTAATATACAAGGTTTAGCAAGAAAGACTACTGTGGTTTTAGTAAAGGTTCAGGAATCTTAGGCTATGTTCACATCGGCATTAAGAATCATTTTGTGTTACTTGATATAAACAGACTTTATCGAAATAATAACTTTTTTACACAATAGTACTGATACATTGGTACTTTCACCATTTAGCCTTTAACCCTTCCACGACCTGTGAGGTTGTGAAACGTCATAAGTTTCAAGTATTTCTCGACCTGTGACGTTATGGAATGTCATGGTGCGATCGCGTTCCTGTAGCCCCCAGTGGCCGGGGCCACCAAAAAGTCACCAGAGTTACAGGCAGGAGGGAACTTCTACTTGACCTCGTAGGATTGCTTTGCCACCTTGCACCTGCGATGTAATGTTTCATCAATGAAATTTGGGGAACTATTACGATCCAGGCATGAATGGTACTGCAGTAGCACTGACCATTGGCTGGAGCTAGGTGACCTCGGTGTCACCCCCTTCAGATCTGATTGGAGCTAGCGTTCATGTGATGCTATCTCTTCAATCAGATGTGGAGAGGCGGTGTGACCTCTTGCTCTTCTCAGCCTCATCCCGTCTGTCCAACATCATACAGGGAGCATGGAAGGGGATTAGTGGTGCCTCACCAGAATCCAGATGAACACATTTGCCAGGAACAAGTGGCTGGATACCACTCATTAGCAATTGCAAAGGAAGAAAAAAAGTTCCAGCACCAGGCATCTCTTCATTAAAATCTTCAATATTTTATTTCCACATCAAGAATAAAACATCATGGGGGGGCGCAGCCCCAAAACTCCTGACGCGTTTCGAACAAAGTTCTTAAACATAGGCATATGAACAAAACATAAAAACATCCTTATATACCTATTCCCTATTCCATTAAGTGGAACCATGTACACCTGCTACTTGACATGATTGGTTAACATTCATTACAAATTAAAATGTCAGACAGCTTACCAAAATCATGACACCTACATAGACCATCACCTACTTGACTAAAATAAGTTTGTAAAACATCTCTACTTTTTCAGTATGGCAACTTTGCATGCTTTTTATAAATGATGGAAATATTGAATAGTGTAAAGCAAGGAGGAAAGAAAGAAGAGCTGCAGTGTAAAGTAAAGAGGAGAAAATGAAGAGCTGCAGTGTAAAGTAAGGAGAAAATACAAGAAGCTGCAGTGTAAAGCAAAGAGGAGAGAAAGAAAGGAGAAAGAAGACAAACTCTTACAGATAAACAAAAGAAAACAAGGGACAATGGCTAAAAACGTTATTCTAATTAATTGTCATGAATTGTGATGTTAACATACATTACAAAAAAATCTACAACATAATTCTTAGGATAAATCAATATGGAGAATAGCTATATAAATGCTTGCAATTTCAAAACTGCCAACCATTTGATACTGCAGGAAAAACGCATATGCGGTTTTCATGGTGGAGCAAACCTTTACATCCATCACCAATATTGCTACTCTCCACTAATGTGAAATCTCATAGGAAAACTAGTTAAAGTAACCCAAACAACGTGCAAAGAGGAACTAACGCACATATAGACTCAAAACATCACCCACCCGCTATTAATAAAAATAGCTAATATCGCTGCGATAATTCAGCCCAATAGGGAATCTAGCTCACAAGTTTATTATCGAGTAAGCCTCGTGACACCTCAAAGTGCACTCCCAGTCCCTGCCCCGGGCCGGCTTCCTGACTTTCTCTATGTCTTTACCCCTAGGCAGGAACTTACATATTCATTCTGATTCTCCCGAAAATGTTTGGAAAGTCCCGACAATCCCTGTCGATTAACAGTACTGTCAGGCTTGGCAGCTGTAATTCTTCTCTTAAGGGGTTTCACAGTGCACTTTATGTAGTACTGTTGCACACCACACATATAAACAACATGCGCGGTGTTGCAATTAGCAAAAGCTTTAATCAAATATTTCTTCTTGATCATATTACCACAAAATTCATTTGTTCTCTCCATATGCCCACAAAGGGTGCACTTCCTTCCCCCACATTATAACACCCTTTTTGTATCAACCATGAAGGTCTCCTTCCTGCACTGACAAAAAGTCTTGGGGATAAAGTATTTCCTAATGTTCTGGCATGTCTGAGAACACAACGGTAGCCTTTTTTCAAGATTTTGGCCAGAACTGCATCCTGGTAGAGAATGGGTAAAAACGTATGCATCAGTGTGACAATGTTATTATACAGTAGTCTACACTATAGGTGGTTGAAAATGTAGGTATATTCTGTGCATTGACTCTGTTTACACAGTTTTCGTAAAGACTCCTTAGTTCCCTCTTTCACCAAAGTGTCCGCCCTTTGCAGCATCCACTTGTTGTAACCCCTGTTTTTTAACCTCCTTTAAATCCGTTGGTTTTCTTTGGTTAGTGCCTGATCTGTGGACCACAATCTTTTGGCTAGTTCCAATTCCCCTATGGGATTTCCTAAATAGTGTGGTCTGAATAATGCCTGACTCTGCATTACCTGTCAGGATAATATCCAGATAAGGAACTTCTCCACCATGAGCTTCAAAGGTAAATCTAATCTTTGCCTGATTTTCATTTAGTTATTTAATTAAATCAGACAAGGGTTTGTTGGGGGACGCATTGATGGAACCACACCATATAATTATGACATCATCGATGAATCTCCCCCACCACACCATATGCTCCAAATATGGATTTGTCAGATTGTGTATAAACTGTCTTTCCCACTGAGCCATGTAAATATTAGGCAATGAGGGCAAAATATTTGCCTCCATTGGACAATTTTGTACCTGTAGATATTATGATGTAACAAATTTAAACAAATTTTGTGTCCAATAAATGCTGGACTGCCATGATAGTATATCTATTAGTATCTACTGAATACATGTTGGTCTGAAACAAAACATCACTTATGGCTGCCACAGACAATTTGTGCAGAATACAGGAGTAGTGAGAGATAACGTCAAACGTTATCCATGAGAAGTCATGCAACCAAGTAACATTTCTGATGTTGCACAACAAATGTTTTGTGTTTTTAATAAAACTTACCATACGATTTATTATCGGCTGCAATTTCTTATCTACCCATGTAGAAAGTCTTTCATTCAAACTCCTAATTCCAGCAACAATCAGATGGAGGGGAGGAGGAAATTGAGCTTTGTGCACCTTGAGGAGGCTGATGAGATAGGTCCCCTGCTGCCCTCCAATCTGCCGCCATCACCACCTGCCTGACTGCTGCTGCTACCTATCTCCGATGATCACCTCCTGCCTTGCAATCACCCCCCCTGCCCCTCCTGCCCTCTGCTTACCCCCCTGCCCTCTGATCCCCCTCTGCTCACTGATCACTCCCCCTCCCCTTACCCTGTGATCTGCCACTGGCTCCTGCAGCACCTTAGTGCCCTCCAATCACCCCCATGCACTGTGATCAACCCCATCCCCATTGCCTTCTCACCTCTGTGACCCTTGGTGACCCCCACTGAAGGCATTTACTCCGGCACTGTACTGAGGTCTCTCAGCCACAGTATATGAATGAGACAACCCTGTCCAATCAAACTCCAGCAGCTGCCAGTGTCTGATTGGCCGCTGCTTCTTGTACATGTACGACGGCTGAGAGGCCTCAGTACAATGCCCAGTGGCCCAGAATGCAGCAGTGGATCGGTGTGAGTGTGTGTGAGAGTGTGTGTTTCTGCAAGGGGGATGATGGAAGCTGGGTCTGCAGGGAGATGACACTGGCTGCAGTAGGGTGATAGGGGCTGCAAGGAGATACTGGGGGCTACAGGAAGATGATGGTGGCTGAAGCGAGATGACAGTTGCTGCAGGGGGATGATGTGGGCTACAGGGGGATAATGGGGGCTGCAGGGAGATGATGAGGGATGATGGAGGCAGCGCTTGCTAACCATTTACAGGAAGGGCTCCATGACAGCTTCCGAGGTCAAGCCAGGACCCCGGGCTGTCACGTGTGCACCGGAGATCCCGCAATCTTATCGCAAGATCTTCGATGCAGGCGGGGAACAGCATGTTCCCCGTCGCGGCACCTTTGGATCCTGCTGTCAGTGATTGATCACAAAGATCTCACTGATCTCATGGAGACCAGTCGAGGAAAACACTGTGGGCAGCTGCCTAAAGTGCTCAAACAAGTGAAATCCATGATGCATTGCCCCCTGGGAATTTGAATATGCAAATGGAGTCCGTGGAGCCTCATTTAAGAGTCTCAAACACGGGACTAGCCATATATCCCTCCAGGGAAGGACCTAGCCCTGGGGTGGACTCCTTGCAGATACCACCAAAACCACCATATTAAGAGTCCCTTTCAGTCACTATCCCACTTTGTTATGAGCTTAAGGATATGACAAGGGAATTACCAAAGCCAGGTATCCATCCACAGACAGCTGTTTTGGGGTATTGCCCTCATCATTGTGGAGTAGGATTCTGGCTAGGTGGGAGCAAAGCCTGGTAAACCAACATCACAAAGCTCTCACTGATCTCAGCAAGACCAGTATCCCTGAGATCAGTGAGAGCTTTGTGATGTTGGTCTACCAGGCATTGCTCCCACCTAGCCAGAATCCTACTCCACACTGATGAGGGGCAATACCCCGAAACAGCTGTCTGTGGATGAATACCTGGCTTTGGTAATTCCCTTGTTATATCCTTAAGCTCGTAACTGAGTGGGATAGTGACTGAAAGGGCCACTTAATAAGGTGGTTATGGTCATCTCCACAAGAAATCCACCCCAGGGCTAGGTCCTTTCCTGGAGGGATGTCTGGTTAGTCCTGTGTTTGAGACTCTCAATTGAAGCTCTACGGACTCCATTTACATATACATGCACATACAGACACAAACAGCTCTGCTACATGGACACTACATGTACATACACAGATGCACACACAACTCTGCTACTTGCACATACAAACACACACAGCTCTGCTACATAGACAATTTATGCACATAGAAACATACACACATACACACAGCTCTTCTACATGGACAGTGCATGAACATACAGATACACACACACACATACACACACTCTATACATTACCACATTGGTGCAGGAGATGAGCCACTGGGAGCTGCAGGAGGCTGCATAACTTGAGCAGCAGCAGTACCTTCAAGAGCCTTAATTTCAGTCATGTGATCAGTCACATAATTGAAACTGTAGGTAATTCATCCTCTATGTAGCTCCCGGTAAGCTTCTTCTCCTGCTGTGTATCGATCATCTAGATCAGTGCAGAGCAAGAAAGAAGAGAGGGAGAGAGGGCAGCTGTCCGTGATTGGTTCTCCTTACTGCTTCCCTCACAGACAGTGAGTGGGCCCTCTCACTTCTTCAGGGCCTCGGCATCTGGCCAGGTATGTTGGGTGCTGGCGCCGGGCCTGGCTGTAAGACATAATCATCAACATTTACAGAAATAAACACTTGAAATAGATCACACTGTACTGACTCTATATAATACATTAGATACGGAAAGTATTCAGACCCCTTTGAATTTTTCACTCTTTGTTTCATTTCAGCCATTTGATAAATTCAAAAAAGTTCATTATTTCCTCATTAATGTACACTCTTCACCCCATCTTGACTGAAAAAACTGAAATGTAAATTTTTTGCAAATTTACTTAAAAACTGAAATATCACTTGGTCATAAGTATTCAGACCCTTTGCTCAGACACTCATATTTAAGTCACATGCAGTCCATTTCCTTGTGACATGCTGTCCATTTCATTGTGATCCTCCTTGAGATGGTTCTACTCCCTCATTGGAATTCAGCTGTGTTTAATTAACTGATAGGACTTGATGTGGAAAGGCACACACTTGTCTATATAAGACCTCACAGCTCACAGTTCATGTCAGACCAAATGAGAATCATGAGGTCAAAGGAAGCAGCTCAGAAACTTGTGGCAAGGCACAGATCTGGCCAAGGTTACAAAATAATTTCTGCAGTACTCAAGGTTTCTAAGAGCAAAGTGGGCTCCATAATTCTTAAATGGAAAACGTTTGAGACCACCAGAAGTCTTCCTAGACCTGGCTGTCCAGCCAAACTGAACAATCGTGGGAGAAGAATCTTGGTAAGAAAGGTACTAAATTACCCCAAGATCACTGTGGCTGAGCTCCAGAAATGCAGTAGAGAGATGGGAGAAAGTTCCACAAAGTCAACTATCACTGCAGCTCTCCATGAGTTGGGCCTTTATGGCAGAGTGGCCTAACAGCAGCCTCTCTTCAGTGCAAGGCATATGAATGCCCACATCGAGTTTGCTAAAAAAAAAAACACATGAATGACTCCCAGACTATGAGAAATAAGATTCTCTGGTCTGATGAGACAAGATAGAACTTTTTGGTGATGATTCTAAGATGTATGTGTGTAGAAAACCAGACAATGCTCATCACCTGCCTAATATAATTCCAACAGGTAAACATGTTGGTGGCAGCTTCATGCTATGGGGGTGTTTTTCAGCTGCAGGGAAGGGATGACTGGTTGCAATTGAAGGAAACATGAATGCGACCAAGTACATAGATATCCTTGATGAAAACCTCTTCCAGAGTGCTCTGGACCTCAGATTTGGCTGAATGTTCATCTTCCAACAAGACAGTGACCCTAAGCACACAGCTAAAATAACAAAGGGGTGGCTTCAAAAAAACTCTGTGACCATTCCTGACTGGCCCAGCCAGAGCCCTGACCTAAACCCAATTGAGCATCTCTGGAGGGACCTGAAAATGGCTGTCCCGAACGATTCAAGCTGACAAAGCTGGAGAAGATCTGCAAGGAAGAATAGCAGAGGATCTCCCACATCCAAGTGTGAAAAACATGTTGCATCAGTCACAAGAACACTCATGGCTGTACTAGCTTAAAAAGGTGCAAATACTCAATACTGAGCAAAGGATCTGAATACTTATGACCATGGGATGCTTCAGTTTCTCTTTTTTAATAAATTTGCAAAAATTTCTACATTTCTGTTTTATTTTTTAGCCAAGATGGGGTGCAGAGTGTACATTAATGAGAAAAAAACATGAACTTTTTTAGAATTTATGAAATGGCTGCAATGAAACAAAGAGTGAAAAATGTAAAGGGGTCTGAACACTTTCTGTACCCACTGCATATTCATTGCACTTTTTGTATTAAAGTACTGAAAAACAATAACTTTTTGATGATATTCTAATTCATTGAGATGTACCTGTAGATGCGTATACAATGTGCATGGTCTCTAAAATCCTAATAACTTCAGTTTGTATTAAAGTATCTGTTCAGCTCCACTCTGAACTTACAAAATCTATCACTTGGTGTTTTGCAGCTGAGTTTTCCATAACGTAGAGTTCTGGATCTGGCTCCTTAAGTATGTATAGTCCCTGTAGAGCATAACACAGAATAAGTAGATTATTTAGTAAAGATTCACAAGATTGGTGCAAAACAAGTAAAGATGAAAAACCTAATTTCACAGTGCCCCAAAGAATCAGCTTCATATATTAAGATTCATTATTTCATAATAAAACAAATCAATACAAACAATAAATTCATTACCCTAAAGCCAACATGAAATAGCTTTGGCTGATTGCAGTGAAAATCGTCAACATGTATCAAGCATGATGGCTCGGCGTCTGCCGGCGATGGGGAAAGGAGAAAAATGTGCTTTTCTCATTCACTGGATGTTTAAAGTGCACAAAAGTAAAATGTAAATTTCCCATTGATAATTTAACATCATAAATATAAAACATTCACGAGCCATTTCTTGTACTTTTAAACATATGTGCATGTAGATTAATTCAAATATTCTGTCATAATGAAAGAGATCATCCATATGCTGTGTGGTGGATTGTGTCTAGAAGCAGTAAATATTTAATTTCATAAATACTCATGTATTCCTTATTACACTAAGATACGGAAATTGTTCTTATCACAGTTATATCAAAACCTTTCCCTTCAGCTACAGCTGCAATTGGAATAGATGCAACTCAGCGCACTCCTATGGACTGCAGCTGTCGCTAGATAAAAAGAAGTCAAACAAATAGTATATATTGAATCACAGACCGTAATTACATATTGTGATCTGTAGACGGAGGAAAGAAACCATAGGGATCAGTTTATCATGATATATTACATATTTTGTCAATTTAGAGATAAACTCCTGGGATTGCTTAAAAGGTAGACAAATTTACATAAACATTGTATGTACACATGGTTTCTCACACAAGACAGACAGAGTCTGCAGCAACTCTAATTTTTGCTCTTATTCATTCTCATCTGGATTATTACACTACTCTACTAATCGTTATCCCTCTTACCAAACTCTCCTTCCTGCAGCTTCCAGAATCCATGCATGGTTCCCTAAGGTGGGGGCCAGAGCAGAGAAGCAGATATGATTTTATTGAGATGCATGCACCACATACAGTCATGGCCAAAAGTATTGACACCCCTGCAATTCTGTCAGATAATACTCAATTTCTTCCTGAAAATGATTGCAATCACAAATTCTTTGGTATTATTATCTTCATTTAATTTGTCTTCAATGAAAAAAGGACAAAAGATTTGTCCTAAAGCCAAATTGGATCTAATTCCACACCAAACATAAAAAAGGGGTGGACAAAAGTATTGCGCCCTTAGAAAAATCATGTGATGCTTCTCTAATTTGTGTAATTAACAGCACCTATAACTTACCTGTGGCACATAACAGGTGTTGGCAATAACTAAATAACACTTGCAGCCAGTTGACATGGATTAAAGTTGACTCAACCTCTGTCCTGTGTCCTTGTGTGTACCACATTGAGCATGGAGAAAATAAAGAAGACTAAAGAACTGTCTGAGGACTTGAGAAACCAAATTGTGAGGAAGCATGAGCAATCTCAAGGCTACAAGTCCATCTCCAAAGACCTGAATGTTCATGTGTCTACCGTGCGCAATGTCATCAAGAAGTTTAAAGCCCATAGCACTGTGGCTAACCTCCCTAGATGTGGACGGAAAAGAAAAATTGACGAGAGATTTCAACACAAGATTGTGCGGATGGTGGATAAAGAACCTCGACTAACATCCAAACAAGTTCAAGCTGCCCTGCAGTCCGAGGGTACAACAGTGTGAACCCGTAATATCCGTCGGCGTCTGAATGAAAAGGGACTGTATGGTAGGAGATCCAGGAAGACCCCACTTCTTACCCCGAGACATAAAAAAGTCAGGATGGAGGTTGCCAAAACTTACCTGAGAAAACCTAAAACGTTTTGGAAGAATGTTCTCTCTTTTTTGGCAAAGGCATCAACGTAGAGTTTACAGGAGAAAAAAAAAGGCATTCAAAGAAAAGAACACGGTCCCCACAGTCAAACATGGTGGAGGTTCCCTGATGTTTTGGGGTTGCTTTGCTGCCTCTGGCACTGGACTGCTTGACCGTGTGCATGGCATTATGAAGTCTGAAGACTACCAACAAATTTTGCAGCATAACGTATGGCTCAGTGTGAGAAAGCTGGGTCTCCCTCAAAGGTCATGGGTCTTCTAGCAGGACAATGACCCAAAACACACTTCAAAAAGCGCTAGAAAATGGTTTGAGAGAAAGCACTGGAGACTTCTAAGGTGGTCAGCAATGAGTCCAGACCTGAATCCCATAGAACACCTGTGGAGAGATCTAAAAATGGCAGTTTGGAGAAGGCACCCTTAAAATATCAGGGACCTGAGCAGTTTGCCAAAGAAGAATGGTCTAAAATTCCAGCAGAGCATTGTAAGAAACTCATTGATGGTTACCGGAAGCGGTTGATCGCAGTTATTTTGGCTAAAGGTTGTGCAACCAAGCATTAGGCTGAGGGTGCCAATACTTTTGTCCCGCCCATTTTTGGAGTTTTGTGTGAAATGATCATTGTTTTGCTTTTTGCTTCATTCTCTTTTGTATTTTTTCATTGAAGACAAATTAAATGAAGATAATAATACCAAAGAATTTGTGATTGCAATCATTTTCATGAAGAAACGGAGTATTATCTTACAGAATTGCAGGGGTGTCAATACTTTTGGCCATGACTGTATAAGATGTGTTGGATTAATTTAGATCAGGGGCCGGCGGCCCATGATTACATTTTTTGCGGCCCCCAGGGCAGATTCATGGGTACTGCAGTGCTCAGGCTGGCAGACACATTTTGCCCTTTAAATCCAGTTCTTCAGTGATCTCTATGCCCCAGCCTCGGCCTCCCCAGTGATCTCTATGCCCCAGCCTTGGCCTCCCCAGTGAGGTATATGCTTCCAGCCTCTCTTGTGATGTCTATGGCTCTAGCAAACCTGGAAAAGTGGTAGAGAAGCACCCATGGCTAAGAGAAAGTTCCAGCCACCACAGTAGGGGTGAGGTGATTGTTTAACCAAATATAGCGGGTAATTTTCAAGTTGATAATTTTGTACGGTCCCCGAAGGATTGTAGAAATTTCCAAATGACCCTTGGCAGAAAAATGGTTCCCCGCCTCTGATTTAGAGGAATGTGCCTCTTAAGGAGTCGCTGACAACATTATAAACCAGCTATTAATCCAGATTATACATCTGGAAATCTATGCCAAAATTATAGCTCCACAAGCTATGGCAGTGATATGTCTGTTTTTGTTAGACCATCAAAACCCTTTCTCAGAAAATGCAAAGGAAGACGATTCAGACTGGATGTAAACACCACTGGAAGAGAAGATACGATTCAATCTCGATCTGTGGTTCTGAAAAAATCTAGATGTTAATATTTTGTCACACACTCTTACACCTACTGAGCTAAATATCTTACAGAAAGGCTTTTCTTTTTTTCCAGACCTCCAATTGAACACATTCATTTTAGAACAGGAGCTTAATCCTTTTTTTCACTCAATAAAGCTCAAGACACCCTTTGGCCTTAGCCCTGATCGACCTTAACATCAAGCTCTATCTCTAATATCTACAATTTTTCTATTATTTTGGTTGGTCTGAGAAAAACAAGTACCTTCATGTTAGCAAAAATATATCATGCTACTGAGTTGGTGATTGATAAGATGATCAGAAATGTGCAGAATCTTTTAACATATCACAGACAAGATTTTTTTCTCACTTCACATGATCTGAGGATTGAGTTAATCTCAGCACTGAAAAAATCTTACAACCTCGTGATGACATTATCAAACCAGCCAACAAAGGTGGGACGATTGTTGTCATAAATACCAAAGACTATATCAATTGTCAAGTATTGCAACTTATATGAAATTACAAATTCTACCTCCCTGATTAGATGAAAATAAAATAACACCCTACAAAAGTATCTAGACACCACTATTAACAACAAAACTGCTGAATTTCTAGACAATCTCCATTCTGTGACAGTCTTCTATATTCTGCCAAAAATACATGAATCCCTACAGAAGCAAAATATCCTGACACCGCTGACCAAAAAAAAACAAATCCTTTCAATTGGACATCAATCACTGGCTTAAAATTGTACAAGAAATGGATCAAGTGCACCCTGAGTCTTCTATTTACCTTGGATGTTTTACGTCTGTACACTTCCATCACTCACGTTAAGGGTATTGAGGCTACAAGAAAATAGTATCTACATCATCATTATCTACCCTGGCTATTTCATTGTGTTTTGACCTATTACACTTGATATTATATGAGAACTAGTTGTTATTTGGGGATGATTTATATTTACAAATCAGTGTGACCTCAATGGGATTGAATGCTGCGCCCCCTTAGGGTACCTTTAAACGCTGCGACTGCGGAGAGAAATCTGACCGGCAATCTGTCGCCCCATCACCATCGCCGTGAAATTGCCTCGCAATTGCGGCGTGTAATTGGAGAATTTGGCGGCAATAAAAAAGGTTGCGCCTGGTTCCGATTTCACAGAACTGCTCCAAAATCAGAGGCAATCATGAAGGCGAAATTCCCTGCTTTTGGCATGTGAAGGGGAGTTAAGGATGGAATCTGCATCGCCTACTGATTTCCCGGAGGCGTGCTACAGCGTGCTGGAGACCGCCCCCCAGCGATGATTGGTGGTGGGTACTGTGTTTCCATTGGCTGTCACTTGACACCGCACCATATTTGAATAACTGTCCATTCAAACTACACAATGGCAATGGCATCATGTATTAGCCAGACTTCCTGCGCAGGCTGGCCAATCATAACGCTATTGCGTTGTCTAATCAGCGTGTTTGGGGCATGGAATACACCAGTCTGTCACGCCTATGTTCTTGCGGCGCTAACCATGTACGCCCACATTCCTTTGGGGATTACGACATGTGAAGCGGCGAGGGAACTCCACCGTATTGGTTCCACTGTTGGTGTGGCAACTTCTGGGGCAACACATCACCTTAGGTTGAGGGCGAAATTGCAGCGTGTAAAAGCGCCTTTGGCGTTCGGAGGCAACCATGAAAAATGTGCCTCCTATCGCCGCCAAAAATTGTGGTGTGTAAAGGTCCCCTTATGCTAATGCATACATAGCATGTTTTGAAGAATATTTAGTTTATTCTAACCCATTATTCCAAGAACATGTATTGTGTTGGTACAGATTGATAGACTGTTTTTCTGTACTGTATATGGAAGGCCATATTGATAGTCTTAAGGGTACCTATACACACCGCAATCGGGGGAACATTTTTGACGGCGATATGTCACCCTGGAATTATTGACTCTCAAATGCAAATTTGGGGAATTTGGTGGCGATATGTCACCTCGCTCTGGTCGCCTGATTTCAGAGCACTGCACTAAAATCTGGTGACCGGAGCAAGGCGACATATCGCCGCGAAATTCCCCAATTACACGCCGAAATTGGGAAGCAATTTGGCGCCGATAATTCCAGGGTGACATATCGCCGTCAAAAAAGTCTCCCCCGGTTGCGGCGTGTAAAGGTACCCTAAATTAACATTAACGCTTCAGATCTAGCAGGGACTTCTCAAGCCAGGGTTATTATATAATGGTTGTATATAGAATGCTAATACTCAAAATGTATAAAATAAAAACGTCTTTAACCCAATCACTTTTCAATGATACTTTTTAAAATCACAGATGTATCACAATTTGCATAAAGTTTTATTTTGCAATCAGCATAGTTGCAGGAAATCTAGTATGCAGTAAAGCTAATTTTTAGTAATCACTAAATAAAGCAACACCAATATTGTTCACACTTTCAATTCTAGGTCATGAGGCGTGCTTGCAATTACAGTAAGTGAAGAATCTTTACACCTTATATAGCAGGAAAAAGGTAATTAAAACTAGTGTTAGACAAATTAAAGCTGAAATAACAGCAATTCCTGAACAGTTAAAGAAAATGAAATCATTTCTTTACTATCCATAAATGACTCTACTGCAAAATAAATAAATAAATAAAAATAAATAAGTATATATACTTATATATATCCCAAGTTCAATAGACAAAAAGCAGCTGCACTCACCGGAGATGTATCTTTCTTTCTTTATTTGCTTACAGCGTGGTGCAGCAAGTTGCAGGGAGGGGGTGCGTGGGAGGCAGACGACGTTTCACCGTTTCGCGGTCGTGCACCGCTTCTACGGGTCCTCTACGGCGTCTGTCGTCACGTCCGGGGTTATATTACACCCAGGCATGACGTCACTGCCGCCTATAGACTTAGTGTACATAAAAACACTTGTTATTAACAACAAATAGAGCACAACATTACTGTGAAGAAACCACATTATTATCCACATTGTTATATTACAAATCGCACTCTTTCTGTAAACCTATCACACTAAGGCTGGATGCAGATACCATCCGCGTGCTGTAACCTAGGTGAATACCGTATGCTATCTAAAAGGTAGGCATCTCCTTTACTCTTACCGCTGTACACTTAAAGCATACGCTCCCAACTCATAGAGCTAGTGCCAGTGTGTACTGCGTTTCTATCTCAAGCACCTTGGACTATACATTAATATCTCACTATTATGAAAATAAATATATTCAATTGAGGCAGTTAATACAGGTTTAATTCTATTATGAAACTATGACCAATCAAACATATATAGAGGGTTTGCTTACCAATGCGCGCTCAAATAAAAAACGCGCATTTATAAGAACACCGCTAAATCATTTTTTTCATTAAGTCCGAGCGGACCGCACGCTCTTGTCTCAACTATCCACCTACTCTCTTTTCTCAAAAGCGATTTATGCGTATCTCCTCCTCTACCGGAAGGTAATACTTGCTCAAGTCCTACAAATGTCAAAACATCAGCATTGCCCCCATGTACTTCATTTACATGCTGTATTAGTCTGGGGCTCCCTATACCTGTTCGTATTGATTTATAGTGTTCATTGAACCGTTTATACAACTCCCTTATAGTCTTCCCAATGTAGAACCGGCGGCATGGGCAGAAAATGGCATAGACTACCCATGAGGTTTTACAACTAATTAGGGAGGTGACTCTGTGTGACTTATCTCCGATTGCTATGGGATTATTTGTCTCATGCTTCTGACAAAATCTGCAGTTTTTACATTTATAGTTACCTATAGGTCTTCTTTTTTCTAGCCAAGTTTTGTCTCTCCTAGTACTAACTCTGTTTTTGACCAATAGGTCTTTGAGGTTATGGCAACTTCTATACGAGAGCAATGGTTGGCCTAGCCCTGCCATCGACAGATCTTTATCTCTCTCTAGTACGTGCCAGAATTTGTTTATTGCCCCCGTGATTTTATGGTACATTGGACCATATTTAAAAGAAAACACAAACCGTTTCTTTTTATGATGTACCAATGCCTTTTTCTCAGGCTGTGTTCCTTTTAAGGCCCTGTCTTTAGTTTCTTTTATCAAGGTCTCTGGATAACCTCTATCTACAAAGTTTTTTTCCAAATCTCCCATTTGTTCTTTACAGATGTCAATTGTATTATTCATTCTCCTAATTCTAAGGAATTGACTATAAGGGAGCGCCTTTTTAGTATGGTAGGGATGAGCACTAGCATAGTGCAGCAAGGTGTTTGATGAAGTAGGTTTTTATATAGGGACCTGATCAGTGTCCCCTTTTCCAGGCTCATTTTAACATTCAAAAACTCCAAACTCTTATTGCCAAACACCGAAGTAAAGGCCATATTGTAATTATTTTTATTGATCATGTCGACGAAGGATGAAAAAGCATTGGTAAGCACACCCTCTATATATGTTTGATTGGTCATAGTTTCATAATAGAATTAAACCTGTATTAACTGCCTCAATTGAATATATTTATTTTCATAATAGTGAGATATTAATGTATATTAATGTATAGTCCAAGGTGCTTGAGATAGAAACGCAGTACACACTGGCACTAGCTCTATGTGTTGGGAGCGTATGCTTTAAGTGTACAGCAGTAAGAGTAAAGGAGATGCCTACCTTTTAGATAGTATACGGTATTCACCTAGGTAACAGCACGCGGATGGTAACTGCATCCAGCCTTAGTGTGATAGGTTTACAGAAAGAGTGCGATTTGTAATATAACAATGTGGATAATAATGTGGTTTCTTCACAGTAATGTTGCGCTCTATTTGTTGTTAATAACAAGTGTTTTTATGTACACTAAGTCTATAGGCGGCAGTGACGTCATGCCTGGGTGTAATATAACCCCGGACGTGACGACAGACGCCGTAGAGGACCCGTAGAAGCGGTGCACGACCGCGAAACGGTGAACCGTCGTCCGCCTCCCACGCACCCCCTCCCTGCAACTTGCTGCACCACGCTGTAAGCAAATAAAGAATGAAAGATACATCTCCGGTGAGTGCGGCTGCTTTTTGTCTATTGAACTTGGGATTTGCCTGTACTAACTTTACCGCTAGCACCCCGGTAACCCCGCGGCTTAAGTCACGGGAGTGACTTGGACCCACTGCTTAAGAAACTGTTAGTGCCCGGTGTTTTCTCCAGATGGTGTTATAATACTTATATATATAATAACCCTCACAGTTATTGATCCACTAAACCTTGCTTTCCTTCGCTATCCGCAAACCCCATCTATCTTCAAACAAATAATTATATCATCTTCCCCTCTATTCCCTCCCACTTGACCTCGTTTGCTGATCTGCTCCCAAACCTCAGATGTCTCCTTCTACAACATAAAACCAGCGGGCACTCTCCTTCTTCCTCTTGCTTGCTCTATCTTTATTTCTCACAGCTGTTGATATATCTCCCAATCCTGGTGCTCTACAGCGGATACCCTCCATTTTTTTCTCTTTTGTAACACTCCCTACCTACTAGAAACTTCAAAAAAATATCCAACTGAAAGGGAACCTCTCAGGTTGCGCTACCCCTCTAACCTATCACTACCTGTCCCTGCACCTTGCTATCTGATCCCTAACCCTCCCTGTCTGAGCTAAAGGGGCCCTATAATGAGTGAGAAAAATAGCTTATATACTTACAAACAGCATCCAGTTGGAGGCTGGAAAGGCGTACTTTGGGCTCCATTCTCCCCTCCTCCCTTTGTATCTGCACGCCCCACTGAGCGTCCTCATTCCCCTTGGGCTGTGCCACCTCCTATTTGAAATGCCTGCTTCTTGTGATCATGTGATGCCCCGTGCAGCATGTCATATCCGGCCCAGTGCATTGTGGGGCTGATCATGTGGTATTGGCCGGCTTCGATATGCGCACTTTTGCACAAGCTCCGGAGCCCAGCCTGTAGAAAAATAGATTTAGAGATAGACTGTGAGATTTATAGATGGATAGGTGTCAAACGGCTTTATAATGTGCACCCCTATATATTGTAAGCTTGCTCCCTTTATGACATTTCATGTTGCACTAAAGGGTGATTTAAGCTTGTATTTAGCTAAAGATAAATAATTAATAATAAAAAAATTACATGGAATACCATTTTTAATTGCTAGATAGGATACATCAAACAGCTGCGGCCTGCAGACCACAGCTGGCGGCTTTACCTTGGATGATAGCCCACTAACTTTTTTTAATTATTTATTTATATATAAATGATATTTATTCTAATTATTATTTATATATAATTAAATAATGTGAAAAACTGGCGTAGGGTGTGACGAGCTATCAGACGTTTTAGCACGGATGTATAGTAAAGTCAATTTTATTGTTCGGAAGTTAAAGGGTAAGAGGATGTACCAGAATGTCTCTTCAAGACTGTTTACATAGACCATAATGTAATCAGACTACATTACCTACATTACATTATAGTATCATGCGGGGTCTTGCAATCATGCCAGCTGCATAAGTGCCAAGTGTAGAAGTGCAGTTACACCGGGCAAGAATCTAATGGTCATCTCTTCTCTCTTCATACAGGTATATGAATCTATCACTTCAGTTCCCTCATCTTTCCTGCCTGGCTCTCTTCACAAGAGGGGTATATGAATCTATCACTTCAATTCACTCATCTTTCCTGCCTGACTCTCTTCACAAGACGGGTATATGAATCTATCACTTCAATTCACTCATCTACTCTGCCTGGCTCTCTTCACAAGAGGGGTATATGAATCTATCACTTCAATTCACTCATATTTCCTGCCTGGCTCTCTTCATACAGGTATATGAATCTATCACTTCAATTCACTCATCTTTCCTGCCTGGCTCTCTTCACAAGACGGGTATATGAATCTATCACTTCAATCAACAATATACTTGTCTTTTAATAATGTAATATACTGAAATCATCTTACTGTGTGTGATGTGGGATGTTCAGAGGTCATCTTTGGTTTAAAAGTGTTTATGACCCAGGATGGCCAGAAACTCTTGTTTATTTGTCTTGCATTTATTACCTTCTGCTCTGCTGAGTTTCTTTGATTGATTAACAAGTGTAATAGACCCAGATCTAAGTAGAAACTCACTATATATGTAGAGCCACCTAAAGGGGTGCAATCATGTGGGGTCTTGCAATCATGCCAACTGCATAAGTGCCAACTGTAGAAGTGCAGTTACACCGGGCAGTTAAACGGGGCAGGAAACAGGTAAGTCATGCAAGACAAACAAACAGATATGCAATTTGTTCACTTGTACTGCAATTATGTATTCACTATGTAAACCCCAGACTACTCATCACTACTGACCTCTCACCCACCACTACAGCTCTCCTTCCCGCTGCATCTGACCCACACTACTCCCATCCCCTGCTCTCCATCCGCAATGTATCCCCTCCTTTGCACTCTCACTCCCATCCTTCTCCAATTCCTGCTACCCCCGCTCATCCATCCACCCAGCAACAAAGTACTTCTCTCACCCTCCATCCTACCTAACCACCTCACCCACTCCTCTGAACTATTCATGCACTTTCAATCCTTCATCTCCAATCAGGCACGGCCACCACGTAAACTCTCATGCTCCCACCTGCTAACCCTCTCCCTGCTCCTCCTACTCACTGGCGACATTTCCCATAATCCCGGCCCCCCCCGCCACATCCCCACAGTCACCTACACCCCACCCCCACGTCCCATCACCAACTCTCATAACCCCACCATCACCCACCCTCGCAACCTGACCAACCTTAGACCCATCCCCCAGCCCCTGCTCCACTAATCTCCCTGCCAGGCGCACTCTGGAATGCCCACTCAGTCTGTAATAAGCTCACAGACATCCATGAACTCTTTATTTCTAATAAACTCTCATTCCTTGGCATCACAGAGACCTGGCTCACCCCCTCCGACACGGCCTCCCCTGCTGCACTATCCTACGGCGGATTCAATCTTTCCCACACACCCCGCCCCTCTGACAAACATGGCGGAGGTGTCGGCATACTCCTATCCGACACCTGCTCCTTCGCCCCTATTCCATTACCCCCCTCTGTTACTCTCCCATCTTTCGAAGCCCACTCTGTCCGCATCTTCTCCCCCTGTAACCTCCAGCTAGCCCTCATCTACCGCCCCCCTGGATCTATCCCCACCTTCCTCGACCACTTTCCTCTCTACTGACATCCTCACCATCATTATGGGCGATTTCAATATCCCCATTGACACTGCCCACCAAACCGCCTCTAAACTTCTTTCCCTGACCTCCTCCTTTGGGCTCTGCCAATGGTCCTCCTCTGCCACCCACAAAGATGGCTACATGCTGGATCTCATCTTTACCCGTCTTTGCTCCCTTACTAATCTCACAAACTCAACCCTCACCCTGTCTGACCACAATCTACTGACCTTCTCCGCCCTCTCCTCCACTACTACATCACCTCCTCTCCGCAAACTTGATCATCCCCGCAGAAACCTAAAACACATTGATCTACACTCACTCTCAGAATCCCTTCTCCCTCTTGCCAACATAACATCTATACGTGACACAGACACTGCCACCACCCTCTACAACACCACATTAACCAAGGCACTCGACCTAGCAGCCCCCCTCACACACCACGCTCCACGCACTAATAGGCAACCCTGGCACCCACCCTCACTAAAGACCTGAGACGGGCATCCAGGGTCACCGAGAGGCGATGGAAAAAAATCACCTTCCACTGAGCATTTTGCGCTGTTCAAACAGTCCCTCATCGCCTTCAAGACTGCACTTGCCACCGCCAAACAAACCTTCTTCTTATCCCTAATAACCTCATTGTCCCACAATCCCAAGCAACTTTTCAAAACCTTCAATTCCTTACTCCGCCCGCCTGCTCCCCCTCCCTCTCCCCTTATCTCTGCAGAAGACTTTGCCTCTTTCTTCAAAGAAAAGATTGACAGAATCAGAGACAGCTTTGATCCAGTCCCCACAGCCTCCCCTTTCACCTATACTGCCCTCTACTTCCATCAACTGCTTCCCACCTATAACTGAAGACCAGCTCTCCTCCCTCCTGTCAAAATCACACCTCACCACCAGCGCCCACGACCCACTCCCATCCCACCTCATTCCCAACCTCACCTCCGTTATCATCCCAGCCCTAACTCATCTTTTCAACCTATCACTTACCACTGGCACCTTCCCCTCAGCCTTCAAACACGCCTTGATCACACCCATCCTCAAAAAACCCTCCCTCGATCCCACAACTGTCTCCAACTACCGCCCTATATCTCTCCTCCCTTTCGCCTCTAAACTACTTGAACAGCATGTCCACTCTGAGCTGTCCTCTCACCTCTCCTCCTGCTCCCTCTTTGACCGCCTGCAATCTGGCTTCCGACCCCTCCACTCCACTGAAACAGCCCTGACCAAAGTCACAAATGACCTACTGACTGCCAAAAGCAAGCGCCACTACTCTGTTCTCCTCCTCCTCGACCTGTCAGCCGCCTTCGACACTGTTGACCACTCCCTTCTACTACAGATCCTGGAATCTCTTGGCATCACGGACCTTGCCCTCTCTTGGATCTCCTCATACTTAACGGACCGCACCTTCAGCGTCACCCACTCCCACACATCCTCCTCACCCTACCCCCTATCTGTCGGGGTCCCCCAGGGCTCGGTTCTTGGACCATTACTGTTCTCAATCTACACTCTCGGTCTACGGCAACTCATTGAGTCCCATGGCCTCCAATATCACCTCTATGCCGACGACACCCAAATCTATCTGTCTGGTCCTGACATCGCCTCCCTTCTATCCAAAATTCCACACTGCCTGTCCGCCATCTCATCCTTCTTCTCTGCTCGCTTCCTTTAGCTGAACATGGACAAAACCGAGTTCATAGTCTTCCCCCCAAGACACTCCCCCTCACTACCTGACCTATCCATCGTCGTCAACGACTGCTCTCTCACTCCAGTCCCCCATGCCAAGTGCCTCGGGTTATCCTTGACTCTTCCCTCTCCTTCAAGCCCTACATCCAGGCCCTCGCCACCTCCTGCCAACTTCAGCTCAAAAACATCTATAGGATTCACACTTTCCTTGACCACGACACTGCTAAAACCCTTATTCACGCTCTCATCATCTCCCGCCTCGATTACTGCAACCTCCTGCTCACCGGCCTCCCTAATACCTCCCTTGCACCTCTCCAATCTATCTTGAACTCCGCTTCCCGCCTAATCCATCTGTCTCCCCGCTACTCCCCTGTCTCCCCCCTCTGCCAAGCCCTTCATTGGCTCCCTACTTCCCAGAGATCCCGGTTGAAAACATTAACTATGACATACAAAGCCATTCACAACTTGTCCCCTCCATACATCTCTGACATGGTCTCCCGTTACCTACCCTCACGCAACCTGCGATCCTCCCAAGAGCTTCTCCTCTACTCCCCCCTCATCTCCTCTTCGCACAACCGCATACAGGATTTCTCCCGTGCTTCACCCAGACTCTGGAACTCACTGCCCCAACACATCAGACATTCTCCTACCCTGGGAACCTTCAAAAGAAGCCTGAAGACCCACCTGTTCCGCCAAGCCTACCACCTGCAATAAGACCCGGTCCACCACACCGCCTCATGACTGGAATTTCCCCCTCCTACTGTATCCCCACCCGCCCCTCGTAGACTGTGAGCCTTTGTGGACAGGATTTCTCCCCTCTTGTTTCTGTACAACTGAATTGTCAATATTTATTGTTACTTGTATTGCTACTATGTTACTTGTCCTAGTCTGCCTTTTTTAACATGTAAAGCGCCATGAAATATAATGGCGCTATATAAATTAATAATAATAATAATAATTACCATTGAATGTACCTGACGGATAACCCTAGAACGCGCAACCACAGAAATCTACATTTTCACATACCTGGGGCCTTAGTTTATTTGAGATGTGAATATTTCAAAACATTATATTTATGTGCATAATACAAAAAAAGTGCTCACATCTTGCACAGCAGTATGCACCCACAACCGGCTGTCCAAGGATTACATACATGTGGCAAGATGTACACTGGATGGCATTGTCAATTATGGAGCTCATTTCCTAATGGAAATTGTACCAGACAAATGTAAAGAAAAAAGAAATGTAAAGTATTACAATACAAACAGCAATTCAGTAATTACTCTCTTCTAAACTCCCTGAATCCAAAGTCACTGAATCACAAGTCACACACTTACTTCCGTTCGCACATACACTCCAGTCACACACAGATTGTTCAAGCTCCCTAAGGAAGAAGATTTAAAGAGGTTTTTTACCCTTTAGCAGCAATCCAACCTACAGAACAATGCACCTCCAAAGGTTGTGCCACTCTTGGTGCTTCACCCCAGCTCTGCTAACTGCCCTGGTGCAGTGACATTCTGGCAAATAGAAGGAGTTAATAACAGATGAGTATTGACAGCTGTCATGAACCCCTGGATACTTAATGTTCTGGTGTCTTTGTTTCCCCTACATTGCCAATCTCATGAGTAAATAGTTAAAAAACACAGGTGCAGGCAAACATCCTTTATTAGAAATAAAACACACATAGAACAATCCTTTATTGTAATTAAAACACCCAGACAACCCCATGACACCCATTTATTAAGCCTAAACAAACCCTCTGATGATAATCCACAGTGATGTCAAGGCAAAGCTACATGCAGTTAGCAGAAACCATTAGCTGCAGCAGCTTGCTCTCACTGACAGCCAGCTGTGAGCGATGATATCAGACAGTTCATCTCAGCTGAGTTATTGTGGTAACTGCGCAAGCTGTTACCTTCGTGAGCGCTAATGATGAACTGTATTGACGTCACTGCTCACAGCCACAGCTCAGTGGGAGGCTGGAGTCACAATGGACAAGAAACATGTGAGACTTACACAAGTCTCGCATCCATCACCCTCCACGGCCGCCAGCTATCTGGACAAAAGATTGCAGCTCCATAGAAATACACGCAGCTGCACACTCCTGTCATAGTAATGTAGTCAAGTGGGCTTTGCCAGGTATCGTGCTGTGTGGATTATCTTCAGAGCTGGGTATGCTTGGGTCTAATAAATGGGTGACAGCAAGTTGTCTGTGTGTTTTACGTAGCTCCACTGTTAAACAGTTTGAGCAGTGTTTTGTAGTTTTTCGGTCCCTTTAATGTTGTTTACTTTGCCATGATTTTGTCTCTTATTGATTTGAATGAGGTTTGGAAATTCAGCGAACTGTTCGACAATCTATTTATGGAACATATGCCAGTTCAGCACACTGAACGAAACAAAACTTCAAAAGGCTCACTCATCTCCAGTGATGATTTTTTCCACAAGACTACAAATATAACAAAGAATTGACAATGCTTGCAATTTAAAAGAAGCAGTTGTAGGGTTAAAAAATGTAAGTACTAAAGAAATTAACTGCAATCTCTAAATTGCTACATTTTTACTTCAAAGCTATAGATTCACTTCTAAATTGTGTAGACTTAATTACATTTATAGTGCAAGTTTTTCAATTTTATACAAATTCAAAAGATTATGTTCTAATGCAGCTAGAATAATTAAATTAGGTACTCTAAACATTACCATCAGCTGTCAGCTTGTTGATATAATATTACATGAAAATGAAATGTGTTAAAACATACTTTATCCAAAATTAAAAAGAATCTTAGATAGTATATGAGAATCTTTATGAGCGCACCAAGTTCTTAAAGAAAGCTTAGAAAGGTTGTTCTCTGTTGGTCAACCCCTTTTAAATATTTCCAGTGCCCATCCTAAAATTAAGCCACCTGATACTTAACTCACTGTGAAATCCCATTGTGGAAAGATCCTTGTTGTCATTTGCTGACAGCAGCAGAATACTTACAGTATTCTGTCTGTAGCCAATCAATGATGGCTGATTGGTTGCAGCGGTCACATAACATGACACAGTAATGTGACCTACAGGAATTTCAGTGCTTACATAGCTGGAATGCCACTGCTTCGGAGGGTAAGTATTAAGTGTCTTTATGCTATGATTAGCACAGTAATGATTACGAAGGGATTGTGCGATAGTGGACAAACTCCTCACAGCAACATTCTATCATAGGTCCATGTGCTCATTGGTCTTACTAAGCACTCGCGACAACTTTTTGGGAGACCAATTGGTTAACATGGCTGTTGTTCGCCTGTTGAAGATCCAATTCCAGCCATCTTGGTAATCCTCGAAGCTTATCTATCAGCTCAGCATCAAAACAGACCATAATGTATACTAGGTATTGCAAAGATCCCTAGGTGGAACGAAAAAGTACAGTTAAAAATAATTACATATATATACTGTGTATATATATATATATATATACTGTGTGTATATATATATATATATATATATATATATATAGTCTTTGTAGACAAAGTCGCAGCACTCCAAGACAATCTGTTGTGCTCTTTATCACCAGCCTCAGGCAAGTATGGTGACATTTCGGACTCACATGTCCTTAGTCTAGCAACCACAAGCTGGCTGCGCCTGGTTTTTATGCATATAATATAATTACATCTATTAAAGGGAATCTGTCAACTAGTTTATGCCTCCCCAGCTATCACTGTCTGTAGCTGTAGCTTTATATTACCAGCATAATCATCCCTGTCTGAGCTAAGAGTGTAATGTTAACGGTGTAAAAAAAGCATTTATATACCTACATTTCCTTATATATTGAGGCAGTCAGTCTCCAGCTTGGTGGATGGAGACTGTTTGGCATCTTAACAGTTAACATTTCAGCCTTTTGTTAGAACATGTTGGGAGACCTGATGTGATGTCATAGCCATGTGACTACAATAGGTGGAGTCCCCATAAAACATAATAACTTGCTTAGCTCCACCCACTATGATCACATGATCGTTACATCACACAGGTCCTTTAGCAATGCAAGTTAATAGTGAGTTAACTATTATCCTGCCAGACAGTCTCCCTCCTCCAAGGTGTATACTGAAATGTAAGTATATAAATGCTTTTTTCAACTTTAAAGCGAACCTGTCACCCCCTCCAGGCATCTAAAGATAACATAGCCACCTTCTCCAGCACTAAGGCTGCATACTGAGAAGGTGTCTATAGCATTTATGCTCCCTTGATTCACTGAAATAAAGACTTATATAAAATCTGTTTCAAACCAGATCCAAGACCGGGAGGGGTTTTCAAGCGTCTATCTCCCTCCTCTGTGGTGTCAGTCATCCCTCTCTGCTCTCTGTGCACCGCCTCCAGTGCCACCTCCCTGCACTACAGAGCTTAGTCAGCTCTGCTACAACATAGAGCTGCTGTTATAGGAGACCCCACAGTAGTAAATCTAGCAGGAGGATCCTGAGCAGAACAGCAGACAAAGCACTGCCTGCTACGTAGCAGCCCTTGAGCTGAGCAGTTTTCACTTTCAGTTTCTTGTACCCAGCAACATTGCTCCTCAGCACCTGATCTAAAGCACAAATTCAACTCTGCTGCACTGCTGACAGCTCAGCTCAAGGCTGCTACGTAGCAGGCAGTGCTTTGTCTGCTCAGGATCCTCCTGCTAGATTTACTACTGTGGGGTCTCCTATAACAGCAGCTCTATGTTGTAGCAGAGCTCACTAAGCTCTGTAATGCAGGGAGATGGCCCTGGAGGCGGTGCACAGAGAGCAGAGAGGGATGACTGACACCACAGAGGAGGGAGATAGACGCTTGAAAACCCGCCTCCCGGTCTTGGGTCTGGTTTGAAACAGATTTTATATAAGTCTTTATTTCAGTGAATCAAGGGAGCATAAATGCTCTAGACACCTTGTCAGAATGCAGCCTTAGTGCTGCAGAAGGTGGCTATCTTATCTTTAGATGCCTGGAGGGGGTGACAGGTTCGCTTAAACATTACATTATGAGCTCAGACAGGGATGATTAGAATAGTACTTTGAAGCTGCAGGTACAGATAGTGATAGCTTGGAGGGCATAAACCAACTGACAGGTTACCTTTAAACAATTTACATACCGCATCTTCCTGTTGTTGCTGCTTATAGCCGCCACTTCTTCCGTATGCTATACCTGTGTTGGCTCATTCTCACCCTGAATACCAAGGTGGTTTTGCCCACATAGTATAGCGTACAGGAGCACTCTAATAAGTAAATGATGTGATCTGACGTACATGTAAAAAATTGGTTGATTTTATACTCTTTTCCATTGATACAAAAGCTGTTACCTTTCAACATTGTGGGGAGTTCACACAACCTATATATGGGTAGCTTCCCTTCCTAGCCATCTCTGTTAAAGTCAGTTGTATGTCCTTTTTTAAAGTACCAATGCCCGATTTTACCAGACAATCTGTCAAGGTCCTCCCCTTCCTAAATGCAAATAACAGGGGATTTTTAAACTCTTGTATCCCTGGGAGCCCATTCTCCAGATACTCCAATTCTTTCTGACTATTCTCATAACTTCTTTTGACTCCTCACCATATGTGGTCACCACTGGGATTCTCCTTCCACTATACATATCTCTTACCCTAGTTTTTTCTTGGCTCTGTTGTTCTAGTATTTTATTAGGGTATCCCCGCTTCACAAACTTTTTTAAAAGTTCACCAACAGTTTCTTCCCTTTCCACCTCATCACTTACTATGCGTCTTACTCTCTCTATTTGCCCCCTAGGTATTGCTTTTTTCATTCGTAGTGAGCAGTGGCTTTGGAAATGTAGCAGTTTATTCTTGTCTGTATCTTTCACATGTAAACCTGTGCTCAACACTCCTTGACTCAATCTCACTCTTACATCTAAAAATTGTATGCTGGTCTCTGAGCTCACCATAGTGAATTTTATCGACAAATCAACTGTAATTAATCAAATAGTTATGAAAGTCCTGCAGTTCACTGTGTAGTAGGAACACATCATCTATGTACCTCCACCATACATAGATGTGGTCCTCCTCCAGGGTGGCCTTCACTACATCTGCATAGGAACTTTATATATAAATAAATAAATATATACAGAGAGAGGGAGAGAGAGAGAAATTGAACACATACCTTTTTACACGTTAAAATAAAAAAAGCAAACTTGGAATATTCTGTAAAAGTACAGTTTGTCAATATATGAAATAACACTATAATGAGTGCTGATAGGAAAAGATATTTGGCTTTACATCCATTGTTATTCTTCCCAGAACGCTACGAAAGTGATTAATAATTTGCATATACTCCAAAATAGTACCAATAAAAGTTAAAGGTTGACATGCAAATAAAGTGCTCCATAGATCGAAAAACAAAACTTTATGGATCTCAGAAAAGGGAGCAACAAACATTTTTTTTTTGCAAATGTCAATATTTTTTTTTTCTAAATTTATAAAAATACACACTTGGTTCCATCATAATTGTACTGATCTGTAGAATTATGAAGTCATTTCATTTTTATTGCATAATTACCAATGTGAAAAGAAAACCCAAAAAACAATGGCAGAATAGGAGGGTTTTTTCACGATTTCCCCTTCAAGTTTCAGTCAAAATATTTTTGACATTCAAAACTGCAACAACTCATTCTCAAAAAAGGAAGGATACCTCTGGGTATATAGATGGAAAAGGCAAAAAGTTAATGCTTTGGGAAAATTAGGTAGAGAAAATGAAAGTGCAAAAACAATAGTTGACTGGCTCTGAAGAGGTTAAATACGTTTACATTTTAATCCCATACAGATTGCAACTGATTGTCTTTGAAAAATGTAATCTTGCTTTGATATTTCTGCATGAAAACCCTAACTCCAGTTGATCAATCTTTTATTTACACTGTTATTCAATTATCAGATGCCAAAAGGGGCATTTACACTACACGATTATTGTGAACAGGTGTCACACCACTGTGAGGAAATGCTCGGCATGTGATGCAACAGAACGGGAACATCAAGATAAAGCTACAAAGTAGGCCCTGGTAGAAGGGAGGAGGAACAGGGGTTAACCTTTAACTCTCACCTGATTCTGAACCCTAAAGTCTGTATCATCCCTAGATGGGTCCTTCCCCCTTTGTGAGATTACATGCCTATGCCTTGGCTGATGTGCTTGTCCTGACTAATGCATAGGGCATGAAGATGTAAGTCTTACTTCTACAATAAGACAACACTGGGAAAGACACAAACAAAGGAGAATAACACAAAAAAAGGAACGCCACAGCTTCTCCAGAAAGGAACTTCACAGCTTCTCCTGAAAGGGACTTCACAGCTTCAACTGGATGAGAATCCACAAATGCAACTGGAACAATTTCTCCAGAGTTGTCAGCATGCAAGATCTATAACAAGTATAGTAAAGAGCTGCTACTGAATTTATACAGAAGAAGAGAGTGGTCATAAGGGGCAGCAGCTGAGATTAAATCTACAAGGGTTTTCAACAGAAAAAAGAAACAAATGAACCCCTTTAGCACTGAAGAGAAATAATTGTCCGTTACTCATAATAATTGCTGAGCAGGCACTAAACATCACCTGCAATCAGCTAAATGTTGTGGCCTTCTGATCCTAGATAACCCAGAAGTCTCAGCAGGGTGCTCTACACTAGTGAGAACCAGGAGTTCAAAGAAATTATGGCTGTTTCATGAAAATCATGTGGTTTAAAGCAGCTGATAATTTCCCAATGAACAAGAAAAATTCTTCTTTGTGGAGATTATCTTTTAGTTTGCCTAAGATATCATTGCTCAGCACCTCATCCTGTGTATAATGAACCTGCACTGCCAAGAGAAGTATGGTGGTATGTGCGCACAGGTAAACAGGTTATTAAATGGCTGCCAATCTACAAGTAGCTAATCATTGGTTGTTAAATGTCGCTGGTGTAAACTGTCTTCTCTTTCACCTTCCTGCCAATGTTATAATGGAAATATCTGATAATTTTATACTCCAGTTAGTATCAACATGAGTCAATGTATATTATACCAAAGTTTCTGATGTGATGAACACTGTTTGGATGCTGAAAGGTCTATGTATACCAGAATATTGTGGTTCATTCAAGTCTCCTATTACCGTATATTTTTTCCTATAATTACTGCAGGAAAAATAAAGACTAAAAAACAACCCTAAAACAAAGTGTAACCTGGGACTTTCAATACCAGTATAATGCTGCTCCCGTGATGCACCTTTGTCCATTTTAATTCTCCTTCAGTGGCCACTTTTGCAATCTTGCAGTAGTTGACAGATGCTTTTTGACTGAGCAATTATTATAAATTCTGTGGCTATATTATGAATGTATTTAAAAGCACTCAAGTACAGATCAATTTATATTGCAACCCAACCGACCTTAGTAAAGAGTCCTCAGAAAGATTTGACCTACTATTCTTGAGTGGCTTAGTAAAGTAATATATTAAGTTCATTTACTCTTTTCATAACCTATAAATTATTTTTGCATGTGTTAATGTGTTTGCGCTAATCAGTATTACAATTATAAGAATGCTTGAAGTAATCCACTAGTTCTAAGTGATGATTTGAAAATATTTGATACAATTTTAGCTAGTTCTTTAACCCCTTCAGGACATTTGATGTAAGTTTACATCATGTTTGGGAAAGGGTTCCCTTAAAAATTAGTAAGCTTTTGTCATGGCAATGTCAGAGGCACAGTAGCTTTGCCCGCACGATTGCAGCCAGGAGCCGAGCTCTGGCTGTCACAGCCATGGATGATCGCCATGCTTCCCATGGCTGTTTACCTCTAAATATACCGCAATCATTAGTAATTTTATACTCCCACTTGAACCCAATCTGGACCCCGGTGATGTGATTATGTGATTATGGGGGCTTGATCATCGTCATGGCAAGCTGAGATCAAATCCCATTGCTTGCCATATATAGCAAGCCTGTTATACTATGCCAGGAGCATGGTCTAACAGATATTATGTCAGTGCCACAGTGAAAGGTACAATATGTGGCTGCAAAATGTAGAATCCAGCTCACCAATTAATCGGTCTCGGTCACACCTGGAGCTCAGTCAACAGCTCCGTCACAGCAGAAAAATAAAAGTAAGGTTATTTAGTGTGGTTTCTTCTATTTATTTAATACATTTATAGTGCATTACATAGCATGTACAGAATACATGAATGTGGTCAACGTGTTTCAAGTGCAATTAGCACTCTTAACCATGACGCCATTGCAACCCGAGGTCAAATGCAAGGATTTGCCAGCTACAGTAATCCTGTTACACCATTCCAGGAGCATGGTTTAACAGATGTTCTGTCAGTGTCATACAGACAGGTACAATGTATTGCCACGTGTGATGTGAGTCACTACAGTAATAACTACACACAGAAGTGGAGAGAAAAGACTACAATTACAGACAGAAATTCTATAATAGCATTACTTACTGGATAAGTAAAGGGAAGTAATACAATCCAAGGTCAGGTCCAGGAAATGGTGCAGTACAACAAGGGGCAGTCAGAGACAAAATCCAATTCACTAGCCGGGGTCAGGAAAACCAGAAAGACAAGACGGTTTACATGGAGCAAGCAAAAGAGAAGTCAGGTCACAGGCAAATGGTCAAAGTCCCGGGAAGAGAATAATGTCAGGCTGGATCAGGCACAGAGCACAAAGAGATCAGTCTTACACAGGAAGCAACAGGTGTACGATTGACACTGGATGGATGAGCTAGTATGCTTAAGTAGATGACTAATCAAGTGAAGTGAACACAAATGATTGCAGCACAGACCCAGCACAACCAAAACAGACTGACAGCCTCCACACAATAGTAACATAGCAGACAAGGACAGTGTTGAGATTGTGACACTATGGGTGTGCATTGCAATATATTATACAAGTGAACCGACTAATAAAAGTTAATGTCTAATTTAGGGACTAAGTAAAAAAGTGAAAAAAAAGTTGTACCAACATTAAAAAAATATGAATTAAAGATACCGTATATACTCGTGTATAAGCCGAGTTTTTCAGCCCAAAATTTGGGCTGAAAAGTCTCCCCCTCGGCTTATATACGGGTCTATACGGTAGGCTGCGTAGTGGGGGCTGTGGAGGCTGGAGCAGGCGGGGGGAGGCTGCTGTATGAGCAGTCCCGTCACGTGGGGCCGCTCATTATATATGCACTGCTTCCCCCTGTCAATCAGCGGCAGGGGGAAGCAGTGCATATATGCCCCCCAAATGCTGGCACTCTCCCCCCCGTAAGGGCCCCCCCCCCGCTGCTTATATTACCATCCCGGTCTTCTGCTCAGCGGTGCTCCGTCCTCGCTGCTCCCGTCCTGCTACATCCGGGATCTCCAGTCGTCGCAGGCATATGACATCATCGCGCGACGGCCGGGGATCCCGGATGTAGCAGGATGGGAGCAGCGAGGACGGAGCACCGAGGAGCGGCGATGAGCAGAAGACCGGGATGGTAAGAGAAGCAGCAGGGGGGGGGGCCCTTACAAGGGGGGCGAGTGCCAGCATTTGGGGGCTGCTGGGTACCCCCAGGGGGCTGCTGGGTACCCCCTGGGGCTACTGGGTACCCCCTGGGGGCTGCTGGGTACCCCCAGGGGGCTGCTGGGTACCCCCTGGGGGCTGCCGGATACCCAGGGGGCTGCTGGATTCCCCCCAGGGGGCTGCTGGGTACCCCCAGGGGGCTGCTGGGTACCCCCTGGGGGCTGCTGGATACCCCCAGGGGGCTGCTAGGTACCCCCGGGGGCCTGCTGTATGTACCCCCGGGGGCCTGCTGTTTGTACCCCCGGGGGCCTGCTGTTTGTACCCCCAGGGGCCTGCTGTATAAACCCCCGGGGGCCTGCTGAATACCCCTGGGGGCCTGCTGTATATACCCCTGGGGGCCTGCTGTATATACCCCTGGGGGCCTGCTGAATACCCCAGGGGCCTGCTGTATACCCCGGGGGCCTGCTGTATATACCCCTGGGGGCCTGCTGTATATACCCCTGGGGGCCTGTTGTATATACCCCTGGGGGCCTGCTGTATATACCCCTGGGGGCCTGCTGTATATACCCTTGGGGGGCCTGCTGTATATACCCCTGGGGGCCTGCTGAATACCCCTGGGGGCCTGCTGTATACCCCTGGGGGCCTGCTGTATACCCCTGGGGGCCTGCTCTATACCACTGGGGGCCTGCTGTATACGATACTACTGGGGCCTGTATACCACTGGGAGGGCCTGTATACCACACTGCTGGGGGCTGTATACCTCACTGCTGGGGGTTGTATACCTGTGCTGGAGTCCACCCTCGGCTTATACGCGAGTCAATAAGTTTTCCCAGTTTTTGGGGGCAAAAGTAGGGGGGTCGGCTTATACACGGGTCCGCTTATACACGAGTATATACGGTAAACCATGAAAAAAATATTATACCTATGGTATATATGTATATTTATGTAAAAGTAAAAATAAAGAACGAAAGTAGACATGCTTGGTATCACCATGTCCGGAACAACTTGATCCACAAAACTGTCACAACAGTTAGCTCCATCGGGGAAATAAATAAAAAACATAACTAAACTATGTCTTGTCATCATAGTGCTGATCAAAATGGAATAATATAGGTGGCACGGTGGCTCAGTGGTTAGCACTGCAGCCTTGCAGTGTTGAGGTCCTGGATTCAAGTCCCACCAAGGACAACATCAGGAGTTTGTATGTTCTCCCCGTGTTTGTATGGGTTTCCTCCCACATTCCAAAGACATACTGACAGGATGTTTAGATTGTGAACCCCAATGGGGACAGTGTTGCAAATCTATCTAAGGAGCTATGGAATTAATAGCACTATATAAGTGAATAACTATTATTATTATTATTATTATTAAAAACAAAACAAGATCTAAAAGTAATATGTAAATAAAAGTGATATCATTGAAAACATCATCTTGTCACCATATAGATCTTAAAGTGAAAAATTTAAAAAGTTATTGCTCTCAGAATACAGTAATGCAAAAACATTTGTGTTCTTTATAAAATTGGTATTATTGTATAAATTCCTGGATTTCTGTTTCTCCTTGATTCTGCATCACAAAAAGCTGAATTGAAATCAATCGAAAAATATTATGCAGCTCAAAATGTAAAAAAAAACTCACCAAAAATAGCCAAGGTCCAATATCCATTGCACTTAGCAGGACACTGCAAGCCCCACTGAGAGGCAACAGATTTTCTCAACTCTGCAAGAAATCACATGCCAGCAATGTTAATGAGAATCCTGAAGTGATGTGCAACCTTCAGGTTTTTTTCCTTGCAGATGTTGGTGCATAAAAAAAGGTAATATGTCAATTTTTTCTGAGTTTCTCACACAGACTTTATTGAACTTTTAATGAACTGTAATGTTCGGGGTCCGTAACTGATACCTAGAGTCCATGTATGGACCCTCAACATAGTTTGGCCATGTTAAATGGGAATGAATGTGGACTTCTGGTCCACTCATTAACACTCATGAATATTCACTGAATCCCTTGCATGTCCTTTGTGACAACAGCTGTGATTGGTTGCCCAGCCTCACAGTAGCTGTATGGTATTAAAAATAAATACAAAAAATGGTGTGAAGTCTCCTATTTTGATACTCAGCTAAGATAAAGCAGATGGCTGGGGGTTGGTATTCTAACCTTGGGGAAGTTATTGGGTCCCTCGGGCTAAGAATAGCAACCTGCAGCTGTCCCAGAATTTGATGCATTTATTCAATGCGCCAAATCCTGGCATTTTACATGGCTCTTCAAAATTGCCCTAGTGCGGTGGTAATCAAGGTAATAGAAAGGGTTAATGACAGCTGAGAATTGACTCTATGAAATCTCCACAAAACCAATCCTGTAAGTAAATAGGTAAAAAATGCATACACAGAAAAAATCCTTTAAGACCGATATACTCTTTTACCCATTTATTAGCTCCCAAACATTCCTTTGAATCTCCAAAGATAATCCACAACTGAGGTCCCTAGAAGCTCTATGACTCTGACACATTCAGACATCAGAATGAACTGTGAAATCAAAGTGACCAATCAACTTGAATGGCACACAATGATGGCTCTAACAGTCATGTCTTTGAGAGTGGTAAGGTCACCTGAATTCACAGCTCAGTTACTGGATACCCCAGTTGTGAACTCAAGTGACCTCACCGCTCACACAGCTGTGGCTGTCAGATCCATTAATCTGGAATGCACACCTGGTACCCATGCTTTGAAATCAGTAGACCTCAATATTTTCACAGTTGTTGATGTAAGAGCCATCATTCTGTGCCAAGCCTCAAGTTGAGCGGACACTCTGATGCCACTGATCAACGCATGGTCTGATTGTGGCAGAACTGTAGAGCTTTGAGGGACTTTGGTTGTGGACTACTGTCAGAGTTTAAGGATTATTTGGGGTTAATAAATGGGTTAAAGAGGGTATCTTTGTTTTCTTTATTTCAAATAAACAATTTTTCTCTGTTTTATTTAAAAAAAGATTTTTCTGCATGTTTGTTTTAACTATTTGCTTATAGTAATTATTATTGGTAAGTGGAGGACTCATAGAGACCTGAACATGACCAATTCAGGGCTTGATGACAGCTGTCAATTTTCAGCTATCATTACCACTTATTTTAAGCCGATTGCCACTGCCCCAGGGCAATCAGGAAGAGCCGCCTAATAAAGTACCAGGAATAGTGCATCTAAAGGAAGAGCCATTACTGGGGTGGTGGCAATATACTAATCTTAGCCTGGGGGTTCAATAGCTGTGGGTCTCCCCAGGGTGAGAACATCCACCACAAACTATCTGTTTTATCTTGGCTAAGTATCAAAATTAGGGGGGACCCCATTTCATTTTTTTTATTATTTATTTAGTTTTACATCGCGGAGACAGAACAGTCACTGTGAGGCTAGGCAATCAATCACAGATGCTGTCACAAAGGGTGGGTGGGGAATGCAGTGAATATTCATAGCATTTAATGAACCAACCTGGAAATAGTGTGAGAGCAGTGCATACTGCAGCATGAAGCTAAGTATGATTTAACACTTTAATCCCCAATTTGATTCTATTTGCAGCCCCCTAGCCACCAATTAGTTCTGTTAAGCCCTCTTAGTGGTGCTTGTCCATTGGTTTGAAGTTATCTGGTATGCAGCTCGAATGTGGATCAATCAGGCTTCTCAACCTGTGAGCCTGTCAGCAAATGGTTTTGAATTGGAATATCCAGAAATGTAGCACAGCGCTCCCAGAACTAGTCAGAAGATGTTATTCATTTTATCGTTTTATGATATGATGAAAGTAGGTAGTCAATAGGGAACAGTAATCAGTGACCGGGTCACGCCACTGTGACATCCCGCAGCCCCAGGTGACGAGAGGGCCCGGTTCTGAGTACCCCATGATCCCCGCCAGGGGCGAGACATTGCCTTAATGAAAATGAATATTTTTGGGCAAAAGCAACATATTTGTGGGAAAAAAAATATTTTTTTTCACTTTCATAGGCTTAACGTTATAAAATTCTGTGAAGCACCCATGTGTTCAGGATGCTACCACATTTATAAATAATTTCCTTAAGTGATCTAGTTTCCAAAATTGTATCCCTTGTTGCGTGTTTCCATTGTGTAGGCACATCAACAGGAGCTCAGAAAACACAACATAATGTTCGCTAATGATTGTCATTTATTAACTATTTTGTGTGGTATATCTATGTCATTTAACGGTATAAAAATGTAAAGTTTGAAAATTTATAAATATTCAAAAAAATGTTTATGTTTTCATAAATAAATGCAAATCATAATCAAAAAACAAAATGTACCACTAACATGAAGTACAAAATGTCATGACAACTGACAACACAGTCTCAGAATTATACAGTAGATGAGCAAACCTTTTAAAGTTAGGTTCAGTTTGTCGAACTTCCAGTAGCTCACCAAAGAGTTCAATGAACCACTGAAAACCCATTGAATTCAATGGGAGGCAAAATCAAAGGCATAGGAAACAACTTCAGGGTGTCCCAAAAGCTGCCAAACAGCTCAAATTAGGAGTAGACAACAGGAAAAGTGGCATCTATTCCTCAGAGTTAAAATTTTTGTCATGGCAACCTCTGGATGCCTGTGACAAGTATTGGCCCAGCATTTAAAATTTCATCTTTGATCAAGAACAGGGGATGAGTACAGGTGTAGGCACGGTGCTCAGAGAGCCCTGTCAAATTAAGGAAGCATACAAGAAGGAGACCCCAATAAGAGTCTCCACGTTTCTAAAAATTAGGGCCAGACACCAAGAAAGTGGCATAAATAGATCAAGAATAAAAAAGTATAATGGTTCAGGCTGCATACATGGGACAGAGTCTGGAACAGTGCCTGGCCTACGATTTGAAGAATAAACTTAGATTAATAACAGAGGAATGTGTGACAGGTGTAGGCATAGTGCTCAGATAGCCTTGCTAAATTCAGGAAACACACAAGAAGGAGACACCAATAGGAGTCTCCACTTTTCAAAAAATTAAGACAAGACACCCCAAGTGGCATCAATTAATCCAGAGTAGAAATTGTATAATGGCACAACCTGAATGTATGGCACAGAGTATGGAGAAGGACCTGGCCTACCATTTGAAGGTTATACAGTAAATAGTAACGGGGGAAGAGTGAGAAGTGTAGGTGCCGAGGACACTTTAGTACGGCATTCGCGTCTTGCTCATTCACCAGTCATTCCAAATTAGACTATGAACATATGGTACCACTATAGGAATATTAACCCAACTAGGATTATGGCAATTAATATCAGGCAAACCTGTTGAAGGAACCCTTTGAGCCCACCCAACCAGCTAGAAAAGAAGGATGTACCTACCCCAGGATTATCTTTTAATTCGGCTGCTAACTTAGTAATTTTCTTAAGGGCTATCATGGTTTTCCCGTTTTCCCCTGAATTTTGCGGGATATATGTACAGCATTCCTCCTTCCCCACCATTCCACAGACCCCGCCCTTTTCAGCTAGAAGCATTTCAAGGGCCAATCTGGTTTGTAGAGTCATTCTAGTATTGGGACCTAGTTCCTCAACTATACCCTGGAAAGCATCTCGGCTATAGTTGGCAAACCTTTGCTCACTGTAATATATATAATTAATTCAATCAACGTTCAGTGTTCTAGTTTGCTCTTTCCCAAGGGGCAGAACCCAAGTTCCACGTACCTTTCCCTGCGGCTTGAGGAGCTTCAATTCAATTCAACCCAGATTAACTTCAATGAGTATATAGTACTTAGTACTACGTATTCCCAGCTCTACCGAGTGTGCCGCTCAAGCGCCGCACACCCTCCCCTTAAAGCACGGAGCCCCAACTCCACGTGCTCTAGTGAATACCGGGCTTGTCGCCTCTGTATTCAGTCTAGTGATACGGAGCTCCAACTCAACATATCACTGCACACAGAATCCAAATTCCACGTGCAGACAAATACAAAGCCTATTGTCTCTAAATTTGTCTTTGATGTCTAAGCACAGAGCCATAACTCTATGTGCTTCCCAACGCTGGGTTTTTGGACACTGCGTTCTGCCAATTAATTCACAAGTGCAGAGCTTCAACTCCATATATTGTATTATCACCCGGCACAGAGCTCCAACTCAATGTACCTCCGAACACAGAATCTGCTGATTCCGTGTCCCGTTCTTTCTACGAATTATAGAGTTAATTGGCTCCACGCTCCGTCTCCGATCCAAGAAGTGAGGAGCCACAACTCAACAACACTTCTGAGGTGCGGAGCCCCTACTCAACAACACCCCTGAGTCATAAAAGCCAGCCGGCTCTTATGTTCCCCTAACACTGAGATTCAGTGCTTACAGATTACTTTGCTACGGTATTTCAGTTCAGAAGAAATTCTCCTTCACTATTACATTATAGAGGTTGCGTCTCTTTTTACTTTCATTACACCGTCCTCCAGTATACGTGCCTATCAAGTTTCACTATACATTCCAATGCACAATAACAGTCACGGGAAGGGTTAACAGCTACAGAATATTAATGACCAGTGGAGGAGACGTGGTGAAAACACAGATACACGCAGAAGGCTGCGTGATTCAAATGCTGCTGGTTCAGACGTGATGCTGGGTCAAACACGGTCTCACCACACGACCGCTTGTCCCCCGCACCCACTAGACACCCGCAGAACAATCTATAACGACTGAGACACGAGGAAGGGTCAGTACATATGAATGTGTTTTTCCACTTACCTCGTGCTCTGGAGGGTGATCAATCCTCGTCAGCCGTCACAGATTGCCCACAGATATCCACGCGTAGGTCCGGAGAGCCGTGGACCACAGATCACGCCCCACGTTGGGCGCCAAAAATGCCGAGGACACTTTAGTACGGCATTCGCGTCTTGCTCATTCACCAGTCATTCCAAATTAGACTATGAACATATGGTACCACTATAAGAATAAATCAGACTGAGATCTGCCTTGCTTCCGGAATATAACACATTTTATACTTCTAATAGACTAGGTGGGAGTATTCAAAACTGGGTGTATTAACTAGGGTGTTAGGAGGTCTGGATGCTAATATACGCGTATAGATTGGTTAATTGTAATTAGTATATATCTATGCTCAGGTGTCCACACCTTCATCTTCCGTGCCATCTGCAGACCAGTCACCAGCATCTCGAAAATCATCTCTACATTCCTTGTTCCGATACATCCTCAATAGGGCCCTTTATATCCGTGATTTATCTCTTCCTTTCTCACCAGATCCACGTCTCCAGATGTATCTATGTCCCTGTAATTTAATCTCACACACATAAAATGGCACAGAACAAAAACCTGCAAAGGAATTCAAGATGGAAGCAATAGAAAGCAGACAAGATGGAGGAGAGGAGGAAAGTTAGAATAAAGCATTAAGAAACTTCTTTTTGCTAAAGTGAGATAAGCAGACAAAGAAGAATATATATAGAAAGAGAGAATAAAGATAAAATAGGAAATAGAGGAACAAATTAGAGAAAGAGAGAGAAATAAGAACAGAAAGATGGAGTATCAGAAGAACTATCTATATTATATATTTATGAGTAAATATGGAAAAACTTCAATATTATATTCCAAGTGTTAGTACAAACATTCTAAAACATATGATTAGTCTATTAATCTATAGGAAATTGCCATATTTCCCCCACATAGACATTGTGCTCAGAAAGCCCTACTCAATTTATGCAATACACAACAAGAAAACCTTAAGAAGAGTCTCCATGACTCCCAGAAATTGCTCCTGATAGTTAACCTGCTTCTGTAAATGTTTCTGAGATGCAACTTGATGTTCCCCTGTTTAATAGTGCAGATCTGCTATGCGCACTGTGTCTCTCACTGCTGTCTTAGAGGAAACTAGTCTTAAGATTGGCTATAAGTGTGTTTTAATACTCCAGCATGTGCATGTCCCTGTCCTGGGAGTGAAGCATCTGGCTAAATTTACTCTTGTACTGTGGATCTAATTGAGGAGCAACCAATTAGTCAGCACTTTTTCTAAACCTAACAATACGGGCAATATGTTGCAGAAGAAGGTGCTCATGTGTCTGCTGAATCCCTGAGGCCCAAGTACTTATTGTGTTGCTGGCAGGGAACAATCAAGCTTCCTTCCTTCTTCCAGCTACAGAAAACAAAAAGGGTATCAATTTCTTCTTCATCTGATAGGCTGATGCCCATCACCTCCTCTTCCTCCTCAATCTCCTTCCTTTGTTCCTTGGATCTTGCACCTTGACTAACAGTTTGTCTGGTGCCATGAGCCCCCCTTAGTCACTGTACTTCACCCTACTATGCCACCTGCCTCTGCGACAATGATAGACTGGACCTGAGAGATGTTAGTATCCCATCCACATCCTGTAGCGCAGGCATAGCTTTTTTAGACAAGTAATGGCAACAGGGAAACTCATACTGTGGGACTGCGACAGTCATCAGCTTTTGGAAATCATCTGTATCCACCAGGTAGAAAGGCAGCATTTCCATGGCCAGCAAATTGGATAAAGTGAAGTTCAATTTCTTAGCTTTGGGATTTATAGGAGGAAATTATGTTTTATGTGAGTACAACTGCACAACAGAGGGCTGGCTGCTGTTCTGAGGGAGCTTGGAGTAAGATGTACAAGACAAACTGCTGGACTGTGAGGAAGGTACTGGCATAGATCTTCTGGTGGATTGACAAAGATATGATTTGCTCAGTGTCTGAGATTTGTCAAAAACAGCAGACATGTTCAGTACTTGAACAGCTGACAGGCTCTCACTCATCCTGGCTGTAGTGGGTAAAGAAGTGAAGGCTCTGCGACCGGAAACCTTTGTGAGAATACTTGCCATGGTGATGATGAAGAAAGAAGCCACAGATGCAGTTTATAGAGTGAACAGTGTTTGGTGAGGCCTGCTAGGCCACTTTTTAGCGCCGTGAGATGTTAACAGTAAGTTAGGAAGAATTTACATGTAATGTTTCATACATGTAGTAGTCAAATTATTGGCCTTTTCACCACTACTAAATTTCCAAATTTTGCAGATAACATGAGTTAGGTGATCCTTTTCAGTATCAAAAAAGGGCCAGGCTAGGCAAGCCTTACCATCCCTGTGAACAGCAGACCCACAACCACTGCAGGCCACAGCCAAAGTTTTAAGACAAGAAAGAGGGGTGGGAGCGCATGTGAAGGAAGTTTAAACAAGGGAAATTTGTTGAAAGGGGCCGTGTGGCCACTCACCATAGGTGGTTGTGCACGCCCTGCACAACTGCGGTGCATCGCCTCAGTGTTATGCCTCCTCCTTGGAGGTGTTTGCAGAGACAGCTGGCAGTATCCACAGAGCCTGGAGATCTATGCTGGGGCCATGTGACTAAACCAGAAATACATCATCACAGATCCTTCTGTGGTGAATGCAAGCTTCTTCCAGCAGGTCCTGTGGTTTAGGAACGATGTTTGAAGATTCTCCTCCTGCCCAAAGCTGCTCCTGCCGGTATTACCCGAAGGTATGGATAATGGAGACAGAAATTTAACGGTCTGTGGAGCGCTAGGATCAGGAAGAGTCAGGGAGATGGAAATATTTGTAAAAAGGTTTTATTAACCTCTTACAAGCCACAACGCGTTTCTGCAGCACAGTGCTGCCTTCATCAGGTGATGGCAAGAGCGCAAATGAAGAAGACATCACCTATATATCTTAGCCACCTCCTAACAAATTATAAGTGGCCAGATACATAGATGAATGTCTCCTCTAAGTATGACATCACCAAATTTGCATATAAGGGGGCCATATTGGCTCCCATTGCGGCTCCCCTTCTCTGCTCAAAAACGTCGTCACCAAAAATGAAATAGTTTCTTTTAAGAACCAATACAAGCAAGTCTAACACAAATTTTCTTGACTCCTGTGTATATTCAGTTCCCGCCAATGCCTTATAATAGTTCCAGTTCATGTGTGATTGATGTATAAAGGGAAGTGACATCAAATGAAACTTAGGCGGCCGTCAGACGCTTCAATATCTTGAACGATATTGTAAGCGATCACATGCACGCGCGATCGCTTACAATATCGTTCACATCGCTGGTGAGCTGTCACACAGACAGACTCACCAGCGATCTTGGCCAGCGAGATCGCTGGTAACTATGGTACACATCGGGTTACTAGGCGCCGCACGACGCATCTCCCAGCATAGGCTCTGCGCTGGGAGATCGTTCATCGTGGTGTCATTCACCACGATGAAGCAGATTGCTACATCGTTCATCGCTAGATATGAGCTCCTGCTCTCATATCTGCGATGTCACGATCAAGCGATTTTACATTGTAAAATCGCTTGATCGCACGTAACGATGCACAAACGATATCGCTTAAGCGATCAAAAAGCAGATCGCTTAAACGATATCGTTTAAGATATTGCAGCGTGTGACGGCCGCCTAAGATGGAAGATTCATCAACCTCCAAACCCTCTAATTTATTCATAAAGTCTGTGGTATCCTTCATAAAAGAAAGTGATTGTGTGGCCAATGGATTTAAGACTCTATCCAAAAATATGCCAATATGGCTGAAAACAGAACAGAACCGGAAACAATAGGTCTCCCGGGCAGATCTATCAGGGATTTATGTATTTCTGGTAACACATATATAGTAGGGATCACAGGTAAGTTGATAAATATTCACCTAGATCTTTATCTATTATTCCTCTAGACACCCCTTTCTCCACAATCAATTTTACTTCCTTGATAATATCAAATATTGGGTCGAAAGGTAGCTTTTTGTAAACCTCTGTGTCATACACTTGTTTTTTTATCTCCATCAAATACTTATCCTTGTCTAAAATAACTACAGCACCACCCTTGTCAGCACTCTTAATTAGAATACTTTCATCAAGGGTTAATTCATTCAATTCTTCCTTTTCTTAGATTTGGATTTTTAAACCTGCTTGATTGGTTCTCTTTAAGTAGCTGTATGTCTCTATTTACACAATCAATGAATGCCTCAATATGAGGGGAATCACTTGCAGGCATGAAAAAACTTTTGTTATAAAGACATAGATTTTTTGCTTCAAATTCACATCCTTTACTATTTTGTACAGTCAAATTGCTTTTGTTTAACCAATTTTTAAGTTTTAATCTTCTAAAAAAATGATTCAGGTCAACTGAAAGATGGAACCAATCAATATGGGAGTTTATATTAAAAGTTGTAATGGGACCAAATGCCGGAATGCCCACGCTGCCACCAGGAATCACCAGGAAACAAAGAGTTAACTGGGCAGATTTTTCTTTATTCAATCCTATGCGTTTCGAAGCCACTAACCGAGCTCCTTCCTCAGGGAACATCCAGCTCGGTTAGTGGCTCCGAAACGCGTAGGATTGAATAAAGAAAAATCTGCCCCTTTAACTCTTCGTTTCCTGGTGATTCCTGGTGGCAGCACGGGCATTCCAGCATTTGGTCCCATTACAGCATTCCTGTCTCCACGGTTATCGTGAAGGTGCAGCCCTGCTGCAGCCATCTTATAAGCTATCTTACAGGCGACTATACCGGTTGTGGGTGGCACAACTGAACCAGGTGAGCAGTTCTAAATTTACACCGATATAACCTTTTAAAAAAAAGGATAAGACCCTATGCGCATTTTATCTCACATTTGTAGGTTATATCAAAAGTTAACCCTTTATTCAGGAGATTTATTTGCGCAGGAGATAGTACCTTATTAGACATATTAACCACTAGTTGGGATCCCGATTCCTGGTGTTGATATGTCTCTGGGGTCGGGGTTTTATTTTGTTCTTTTTGTCTTTTTTGTTCTCTATGTTGTCTCCACCCCCCTCGCCTTTGTTTCCGATATTTGGGTTTACTGGATCTAAAAGATAAAGACATGTTATGCACATGATCAACCACATAATCATTGTTAACAACATTATTACAATTATGACCATCTGATCTGTTTTTCTGCCAGTTATAAATGTTACCCAGTTCATAATCATCAGTATCACTCCCCCATTTCTTCCTTTTCGTCTCTTCCAATTCACTTTTCAATTTCATGACTTGTCCACCAATTCTCTGAAGGACGTCCACTCTTCTGCAGATAAGCCGCTCTTAATTTGCTTTCCAACAAACGAATAATGTCCTGTAATTTTGTCAGTTCATTTTGTAATAACTCCATGTTTAAAAGCATCACGTCAAAAGCATATTTGTTCGATATCAGGCAAAATGTAGCACAAAAAGTCTTTGAATTAATCATCAAATTTGGTCTGGTATTAGACCTTATCCCTCGTGGAATGATTTTTGCCTTATAATATTCATTAAGGGTTGCAAGATGCAATTTCAAGGTTAATTCTCTCTTCAAATCATTTTCATACTTTCTTTTCTCCTCAGAAATGGACAGAGTGCTCAAAAGCACAGCCTCTCCCCCTATGGCTCCTAAACACGTTCCTCATCATTTATGGAGTATGAGAATGCCACGGGCTCAGGTGTTACACCTTCCATAGCAAAAATATAACAAAACAAAAAAACACAAAAATAGCAAGGTTTCACTAGTGCAGAGTTCCATGGACAAAAATATAAAGAAATAGTAAAACAGAACAGCACAGGTATACTTAGCAAAATGATGCAATCAGTCCTGAAAACCACAGTGTCCAACTGTGAGATAAATCCATAAAGCAGAAATCCAGGCAGCACACAAATTGAATGCAAAAAACAGGCTTTAATGAGCCCAAACAGTGGCACAACGTTTTTCACCTTTTTCAAGTACATTGTGATACAAATAGTGAGGGTTTATAACATGTTTCAGTAATTGCTCTTAAATAAGAGATCATTTAATAATCATCATAAAAAACAATGCTAAATATACAGTGCATTATCTCCATGTAAATATATAAAGCGCTAGACATTTCAATAAAGTGCTTTTAGAGCAAAATTATACTGTATGTAATACATCCAAAGGTTAAAACTTCATAACTGTGTTGATTAGTATTCAGCCCCCTTGAAGTTTTCAACCTTTTACCACATTTCAGGCTTCAAACATAAAGATATAAATTCTAATTATTTTGTGGAGAATCAACAAGTGGGACACAATTGTGAAGTGGAACGAAATTTGTTGGATAGTTTAAACTTTTTTACCAAATAAAAAACTGAAAAGTGGGGCGTGCAATATTATTCGGCCCCCTTGAGTTAATACTTTGTAGTGCCACCTTTTGCTGCGATTACAGCTGCAAGTCACTTGGGGTATGTCTCTATCAGTTTTGCCCATCAAGAGACTGAAATTCTTGGCCATTCTACCTTGCAAAACAGCAGGAGCTCAGTGGGTTGGATGGAAAGCATTTGTGAACAGCAGTTTTCAGCTCTTTCCACAGATTCTCGATTGGATGCAGGTCTGGACTTTGACTTGGCCATTCTAACACCTGGATATGTTTATTTTTGAACCATTCCATTGTAGATTTTGCTTTATGTTTAGAATCATTGTCTTGTTGGAAGATAAATCTCTGTCCCAGTCTCAGGTCTTTTGCAGACTCCAACAGGTTTTCTTCCAGAATGGTCATATTTTTGGATCCATCCTTCTTCCCATCAATTTTAACCATCTTCCCTGTCCCTGCTGAAGAAAAGCAGGCCAAAACCATGATGCTGCCACCATCATGTTTGACAGTGAGGATGGTGTTTTGAGGGTGATGAGCTTTGTTGCTTTTACGCCAAACATATAGTTTTGCATTGTGGCCAAAAAGTTCAATTTTGGTTTCATCTGACCAGAGCACCTTATTCAACATGTTTGGTGTGTCTCCCAGGTTTCTTGTGGCAAACTTCAAATGAGACTTTTTATGAATATCTTTGAGAAATGGCTTTCTCCTTGCCACTCTTCCATAAAGGTCAGATTTGTGCAGTGCACGACTGATTGTTGTCCTATGGACAGACTCTCCTACCTCAGCTGAATACCTCTGCAGCTCATCCAGAGTGATCATGGGCCTTTTGGCTGCATCTCTGATCAGTCTTCTCCTTGTTCGAGATGAAAGTTTAGAGGGCTGGCCGGGTCTTGGTAGATTTGCAGTGAGTGGTCTGATACTCCTTACATTTCAATATGATCACTTTCACAGTGCTCCTTGAGATGTTTAAAACTTGGGAAAACTTTTTGTATCTAAATCCAGCTTTAAACTTTGTCAAAACAGTATCTTGGACCTGCCTGGTGTGTTCCTTGGTCTTCATGATGCGCTCTACACTTGAAACAGAACCCTGAGACTATCACAGAGCAGGTGCATTTATACGAAGGCTTGATTTCACACAGGTGGATTCTATTTATCATTACCAGTCATTTAGGACAACATTGGATCATAAAGAGATCTTCACTGAACTTCTGGAGTGAGTTTTCTGCACTGAAAGTAAAGGAGCCGAATAATATTGCACGCCCCACTTTTCAGTTTTTTATTTGTTAAAAAAGTTTAAAATATGCAAAAAATTTTGTTCCACTTCACGATTGTGTCCCACTTGTTTTTGATGCTACACAAAAAAATTAGAATTTGTATCTTCATGTTGATACCTTTTAATGGGGACCCAGACAGCTTTGTGGTGGTAATGGTTTTTTTTCCCTATCAGGGCAGACTGCGCTAATATGCCCCACGTTCTTGCACGTAAAGCATTGGTGTGCATCACCTGAGGAATGTCTGGTCCCCGGGGACCCATAAGAGGTGGGTTTGGACAGCACTGTTAATCGGCTGGCAGAGAGAGAGGTGTCCTCGGGGACCATTCCTCAGGTGATGCACGCCAATGTTTTATGTGCAAGATAATGGGACATATTAGTGCAGCCTGCCCTGATCGGCAGAAACACCATATTACCACCACAAAGCCATCTAGGCCCACTGAGGACTTTCAGATTGCAACATATTTTTCCATCTACTGGCTAACACAATATATATATATATGTATATATATCTACTCTATAATTGCCGTAGGCAAAATCGTGTCGGACCCCGAAATCGCCGTGGCTTTGTCACTTTTGTGACGTCACCACGGCGAAGCATTGGCCGCGTAGCGGCCAATGCGAGTCGTTAGCTGCGCGAGCAATGGCCGCGAGGCCATTGCGAGTCGCTAGCTTTGTGCGAGCAATGGCCGCGAAGCGGCCATTGCGAGTCGCTGGCCGAAAATAGAACCAGAGGCTCGGCCACAAAGCTAGCGATTTACCGCTGAGGTAGCTCGAGCAATGGCCGCGAGGCCATTGCGAGTCGCTACCTCAGCCGCTGCAAGTCCCCTTATAGTTTCAATGGGGATTACGGTTATCCCCATAGGACGAGTACTACTACTACTACTACTACAACTACTACTACTACCGCACTGCGCCCCCCCAATGGCCGCACTGCGCCCCCCCCCAATGGCCGCACTGCGCCCCCCCCTCAATGGCCGCACTGCGCCCCCCCCCCTCCTCAATGGCCGCACTGCGCCCCCCCCTCCTCAATGGCCGCACTGCACCCCCCCCTCCTCCTCAATGGCCGCACTGCGCCCCCCCCGCCCTCAATGGCCGCACTGCGCCCCCCCCTCAACGGCCACACTGCGCCCCCCCCTCAATGGCCGCACTGCGCCCCCCCCTCAATGGCCGCACTGCGCCCCCCCCCTCAATGTCCCAAAGTCAGCTGTGACCGCCTGACCCTTGGACACTGGCTGCCATGCACACATCAGCTGGTAGGCTCCCATCACTTACCCACTGAGGACGGATCACTTCCAGCACCTCTTCACATGGCAGTGCTCTGAACTTCTGAATCGTCCTCTCCTCACTCAGACACCTGGCAGGTTCCTATCCAGCCTACTCACTCCCAGCTGCAACCCAGTGAGTCAATCAGCACATCTTCACTCACACACAGACCTGAGATGTGATTAACCCCCTGTGCACCATTCAGGTTTAGCCCAGCAAAGCACTCATCCCCACAGGGTCAGCCGCTCATTAGGCTCATGAATGTATCGGATCTTCAGCACTCACACTCAGCTTTTTTACTCAGCTCATGAAAACCCTTCAGCTGTTAACCCCCTGTACATCGGACAATCAGGAAAACCAGGCCCATGTGAACACAGACCTGCATTGATAACCCGTGTGATGCACCCCGCCAGGGGCCACATCACCACACCTCACTTTCTCTGCACAGCAAAGCACTCATCCCCACAGGTTCAGCCGCTCATTAGGCTCATGAATGTATCGGATCTTCAGCACTCACACTCAGCTGTTTTACTCAGCGAGTCGCTGGCCGAAAATAGAACCAGAGGCTCGGCCACAAACTTAGCGATTTACCGCTGAGATAGCGCGAGCAATGGCCGCGAGGCCATTGCGAGTCGCTACCTCAGCCGCCGCACCTGCCGCAAGTACCCCTATACTTTCTATGGTGATTACCGCAACCGCGCCGCAAGTGTAATGGTTGCGGCGCGGTTGCGGTAATCCCCATAGAAAGTATAGGGGGACTTGCGGCAGGTGCAGCAAGTGCGGTTTTTTAACTTTAATAATAATAAAAATACTAAAAAAAAAAAAAAAAAAAAAAAAATAATATAAATAATACACAATAAAATAAAACATAATAATAAAAAACAACAAAAAAAATATATATAAATTTAATATATTAATTACATTAACTAATTAAATTTAAAAAATTAATCTAATACCCCCCCAAACAGTATTCAACACCCCCCAAAAAGTATTGAACACCCCCAAAAAGTATTCAACAACCCCCAAAAAGTATTCAACACCCCCCAAAAAGTATTCAACACCCCCCAAAAAGTCCTCACACCCCCCCAAAAAATACTCACACCCCCCCAAAAAGTACTCAGACCAGCTATAACTATTATAAGCAAATTTATGCACGTTCTAGAATCCCGATGCATTTGCATCGGGCTCACAGCTAGTATATAAATACATTTTCCCTTTTTTATTTTAAACACTTATATCAATTACGTAACCTTACAAAAGGTTCCCCTGCAAAAGCAGTAAGGGGACTAAATTTAGCAAGCCTCCAACTCACAAAGTGTCATCCTGCAGCACTCAGGAGAGGAAAAACCTCATGTGAAGGAAACCTTTAGGGCACCATGGCTGAATGATTGCCCTTCCCCTGGGCTTAAGGGGTGAATGCCACAATTAACTCTTCATGGCATAACTGAACATGGTACAATACAAACAAATGCTAATTTAGCATAAAATAAGACATTCATCATCATGCAATATAATGGTTAAATAAAACATTCCAGGTTAGTGATTACACTGGTCAACAGCATTTTTGGTGCCAAAGATATTTCATTGAATTTAGGGTAACTTTGGGGTGCTGATTCTGAATATGTCATCAGTTTTGCCAGATTGGCTCAAGTTTTTGAGATTTTTCGTAAAATGTGTAAAAAAAAGACGTTTTTTGCTACACGCGCATTAACTTTATTGATATTGTCATGAATACAATAAATTTAACAAAGTAAATGTTGATTTTAGTTTATTTTAACTAGTTTTAGAAAGTAATCTTCAAAAATGAACAAGACATGAAAGATAGACATTTAATCGCTGGAAAAGCGCTTTTTATATGATTTCCTTCTATGTGAGCTATTGGGGCAGTCACGCTGTAGATTCCAGCAGTAATCAGCCATCATATGTCTGTCCCATCTGCCTTGGTACCTTTCCTCCATCACCATAATATCCTGATGAAATCTCTCCCCTTGATCTTCGCTAAAATCTCCAAGGTTTTCTGGAAATCTGTCCAAGTGACTGTGAAGATAATGCAATTTAATGCTCATGTGTACACCCAGATTTCTAAATCTCAATAGCATGTTTTGTACCAGTTCTTCATAATTGTCTGCCTTTTGATTTCCCAAGAAGTTCTTCACTACCAACACAAAACTACACCATGCAGCAGCTTCAATGTCATTCATTTCCTTAGGAAAATTTGAATCTTTAATGAGTTTCCGAATTTGAGGACCATCAAAGATTCCTGCCTTCAGTTTTTCGCTACTAAGACCAGGGAAAGATCTGCAGATGTACATGAAGCAATTACCATCTTTGTCTAATGCCTTGACGAACTGCTTCATTAATCCTAACTTTATGTGAAGTGGTGGTAGAATGATTTTTTCCCTGTCCACCAAAGGTTCGTTCACTATGTTTGATGCTCCTACTGTCAAGGTGTCCCTTGGAGGCCAATTCAGTTTCTCCCAGTGCTGATGTTTTGCTCTACTATCCCACATGCAGATGAAGCAAGGATACTTTGTGTATCCACTTTGCTGTCCAAGTAAAAAGTTGACCATTTTTAAATCAACACATATCAGCCACGAATGTTCATGGTAGCACAGTTTCTCCAAGACCATTTTGACATTTTGGTATTGTTCTGCAAGTTTAGTTGAGTGAGCTACTGGAAGAGATGCACACTGATTGCCATTGTTCAACAAAACACATTTCAAACTCCTTTTAGAACTATCTATGAAAAGCCTCCAGTCTACAGGACGATATACTTGTAAACCCATTTGCAGCATCAGGCCAGGAATATCCTTACAATATACAAGTAGGTCATCTTCACAGAAAAATGGAAGAAGTGCTTCTTCTCTGGTCCTGTAAGATGTAACTTTAGTTCCAGGCGTCAGACAATTTTTTTCACTTAGCCTTGAAGCTAAAAGTTCGGATGCACTTTTTGAGAGGTTGAGGTCTCTTATTAGATCGTTGAGCTCTCCTTGGGTAAATTGCGTAGGTGTTCTGAAACTTCCTTCATATTCTAGTTCACTTCCAGAACTAATGCTTAGCTCCATACCCTGCATTTCATCATCATCATCAGGTGGGGGAAGGTCAGGTAACATGGTAAACACAGGTACAGGCACATCTTCACAATGAGGGACAGGCCTTCTTGCAGATTCCATGTTAGGATACTCCCATTTTCGTTTCTTATGCTTATTGAATCCTTGTACTTGCACTGCACAGAAATAACAGTCATCATGATGATTTTTTTGCTCTCTCCACACCATTGGAACACCAAATTTGAAGCTTGTTCTTTGTCCTTTGCTCCATTTTTGTAATAATTCGATACATGCTTTGCACACTATGTGTGGTGCCCAAAACTTGTCTTGGTCCCCAAGCATAACCCCAAAATAGGCAAAATACACTTTTTTAACGAAGTCTGTTATGTTTCTTCTATGTTTTGTCAGTGTATATTCACCACAAATGTAACAGAATGAGTCTGGATCGTTAAGACAACTTCTTCTTGATGAGTTCATGCTTTTCACTGGAAAACAGACAACAACATAAAGTTAGTGCAAAAATCAAGCTATGAACAAACTTTTAGAACACTAATTAACACAAAACTATATTGAGAACTGCTCAGTTCAAGTACTAATCCAAAGAAATTAATGAGATGATGCGTCGCATTTAACAACAAGTGCTATAAATAAGATACCAAAAATCTCAAAAACTTGAGCCAATCTGGCAAAACTGATAGCATATTCAGAATCAGCACCCCAAAAATACCCCAAATTCATTAAAATATTTTGGGCACCAGAAAAAAAAATTTTTTTTGTTGACCTGTGTTATCACAGGGTGGGAGGGCAGGTGATGCTTCCTCCACGTCTTCTGGTGAGAGAAAGTGATAGAGTTAGTAAAAGGGTTTATATCAACCTTAAAGCCCCACCCACCGATTGAGGCACCAAGCACACAAACTATGCTCCTTCATCTTAAAGCAACACAGACATAGCTATACAACAAGGCTACAGGAGTTAGCAGAACTCATACAAACATTACCATATATGGGAAATATTTCCATATATGGGTGATATTACCATATACAGTCATGGCCAAAAGTATTGACACCCTTGCAATTCTGTCAGATAATACTCAGTTTCTTCCTGAAAATGATTGCAATCACAAATTCTTTGATATTATTATCTTCATTTAATTTGTCTTCAATGAAAAAACACAAAAGAGAATGAAGCAAAAAGCAAAACATTGATCATTTCACACAAAACTCCAAAAATGAGCCAGACAAAAGTATTGGCACCCTCAGCCTAATACTTGGTTGCATAACCTTTAGGTTGACAGGGATAGATAAATATAAAAGCTATACATGTTCAATATTGGTTGTTTTTAACTGATCCCTAGACTAATGCTACGTACAGAATGGCAGATTTAATTAGTAAAAAAAATGCTCTCATGTTGTATTTAGGGTGTTTTGGGGTAACTATGCACTATTGCTTATGTGTTTAGTTGTTAACAAATAATTAATAAGATATGAGTCAGCAACAGACTTAAAATTTTCAAATAAAAGCATTTTCAGCTCAAAAATGTGAAGTTCAAACCATATTAAGGGTTGCAACTTTAAAAAGCCTGCGTAAAAGTGAAGGTCACTATTTCATACATCTAATAAGACATTGCCCACTGAAATGTTTGTAGATGTCTGAAAACCGAGTACATTCCACATACTTTTAGAATCATTTTGCATTTGTTTACGCTACTTATTTGTACACTTTAACTTCAAGGTTATACATATCTAGTATTAAAATTAATTAAGCATGTGATCTGTGCAAATTTATTTTCACACATTAAAAATAAAAAAATCAGAATTAATTTATTCATATCATCATAAACACTGTTTGAATTAAAATGTTATAATTACTGCTAGAACTTTCAAATGCATTTATAAATAATATTTGATTGATAGATCAGAGGCAAAATTAGCTTTTTTAAACCTAAAAATAAGGGAGTGATATAATTTTCATTGTGCTTTTTATTGCTTCCTGCTGCCCTACATTATTTTGATTGATTGATTAATGAATTAAATTGACTCAGATCTAAGGCTGGCTTCACATCATGATTTTTGTGTCTAGTCTAGCTCCATATTGATGTGATGTTACTGTATGTGTCCAGTCTAGCTCCATATTGATGTGATGTTACATCCATATTAACATAACTAGCTATGTGAAGAAGGGATCTCTTTATCCAAACCGTCCCTTTTTTTAATGATACACACAAATCACAGTAGCAGATTTTGGTGAAGAACAACATGCTGAGAGTGAAGTTGGGGATGTTGCAGAGGTGAGTATCCTGCCTTGCAGCTGGTTAAATAATGGGCTTAGCATATGGTTTGTGAGATATAACATTCCATATTTGATTTGCAGAGAAAAGATGCTTCAGGAGGTGAGACTTCGAAACAATCACAGAGCTCTCGGGTAAGATGAGCTGCTGGCATGCACCGTGTAAGTAACCTTCAAAGAATGTTTAATGAATAGGCAATCTCATGTACGTTTTGTGTGTAATTTGCAAAATGTTTCAACCAATAGGGTTCAAAAAGGGCCAACCAGGAGGATGAGGAGCATTATATTGACCCTGAACTCCTCATCCAAATGGTTGAACACCGAGTTCCCCTATGGGACCACAGGCACCACCAACATGCCAGTTTTCTGCACACCCGACGGTACTGGGACAACGTCTGTGCTGGGGTGCTGAGAGGGTGGAATAGGCTCAACGTGGCTGGGCAAAATCAACACCGTAAGTCCATTGATTTAGTCCAGCCCTCTGACTACATGTAGATGTATTTACACATACATGGAGTCACATTATGTTAAAGCCACCTAAGCCCCTGTCTCGTTTTGTTCAGAAACATGTTTTGTGTGTGTTCCAGGGAAGGCTGTGATGAAATGCTGGAGATCTTTACAGGACAGCTACAGAAGGCAGGTGAAAGAAGAATTGTGTGCTCCAAGTGGTTCTGCGTCAACTAAAGCACAATACCAACACACACATCAGCGACCTAGATACAAATGTCCCCAAATTGATCCTGATCACACAAAAAACAGGTTCCCAAAGACAGGATATTGGGATATTTCTTGAGGGCAACATTGAGGTCACAGTATTTACTGCAAACAGTAAAGATATTAGCCCACATATCTATAGTGAAACACATACTGTACGTCTTTACTAAATTTTTTAACCTTTTGTTTGGAACAGCTATTATGGAAAGCAAAACACCGCAAAGTGATGTAGTAGAAAATACAAAGTGCACATTAATTACACATAAGAAAGTTTAATATGAACATAAATGTATCCACTCCCTGGACAAATAGCAGACTTAGGTCAAAAACAAACACATGACGAAATGTAACTCAACATTTAACCATCCACAATTTGGTCCTGCCAAGGCACATGGCCTGCATCCGAAATTAAATACTCTGCCAGGCGATCCCTCATTTGGGCTACGGAAATAGTGTATCTGACAGGAGGATGAAGTTGTTCATGGAACTGGCCATGATCACCTCTGGGTTTATATCTGGCCTCTCGATCTTCAAGATGAAGTTGTGGAGGACCACACACAACTTGACATCATCTATTGTCTCTAGTTTAAGGTTTATTGCCGTGCACAACATTCTCCATTTGCCAGCTAAAATGCCGTAGGCACATTCAACCATTCTGCATGCCCTAGTGAGTCTATAGTTGTATATTCGTGTGGTCCGAGTGAGACCATGACTTGTGTACGGCTTTACAAGGTTCTTGCACATTTTAAATGCCTCATCAGCCACAATGACGTAAGGCATCGGTGGTTCCTCCGTTCCTGGTAGCGGTGTTTGCATGGGTTCACACTTGGCCATCAGTTTTTTCCCTTGTTCTCAATACCTGATCCAGTATTTTTAGGGTGTCAATAGTGCCTCCTGTGCACCTGAACGTTTTTTGGACTTAGTCATTTTTTCACCAAAAACGCATATGTTGTTTGTTGAATGATGGGCCCGACCATAAAGGCCCGGTTCCATGCTACAATGTTCCTGCAAAGTCACCACAGATACAACCTGGCAGGGATCACAACAACATAGTTTAATGTTCACGAACAAAGCCGCTATACGGCAATCATTCGGACAACATAGTGACCCATCTATGTGGTGGTTTGTACACTGTCACACAGCACCTTCAATCGTCTGAGTCGCTAACAAGATCTTTGTGAATGTGTCACACACACCGCAGCAGCCACACCCAACAACGACAGATTTAGGATCATGGCCAAAAAACAACTAACATCGATCAATAAACTTAATGTCGGTTGTAACTACGTGTCACACGCAACAATGTCGTTATGACGTTGAACCAACAGCACAAAACCAGTGATGTTGTTCAAAAAAGAAGAAGTATATCGTAGCGGGTAACCCGGCCTAAACCCAGCCTTAGGCTACACACGGAAGATCACAATACATGAGTTGTACACTGCCACCCTGCACACTGTGACAAGTGTCAGACAACAATAAATACGGATTGTCTTGATGATTTTGGCCAAGAGAGACGCCAAAAGCACATATTGCAAAAAACAGCATTACAAAAAGGGATAAGTATGGGGAATCTAACTGTAAGGCTGGGGTCACACTTGCGTTTTTTTCATGCTTTTTTGGGGACCTGCATTTTTAAAAAAGCATGTAAAAACTCACCCATAGGCCCCCATGTTAAAAAACGAATGCCCTAATAGCAAAAATGCATGTCTTAATAGCAAAAACGCATGTCTAAAGTGCCATGCGTTTTTGCCATGCATTTTTGCACTTATGTGATTAGCTGACATCAAAAATGCACGCAAAAACGCATGGTACATTAGTACCATTTAGTACCATCCAAAAACGCATGCGTTTTCCATAGGGGCCCGTGTTAAAAAAACGCGTGCGTTTTCTTAAAAACGCATGCGTTTTTAAAACAGCACCAAAAAATAGTGCATGCACTATTTTTGGGTGTTGATTTAAAAACGCATGCAAAAACGCAGGGTGCTATCAGACACCTTAAAAAACGCATGCTGAAATGGAAAAAAAGCATGCAAGAAACTCATGCTTTTTTTAAGGCACTAAAAAAAACTCATGCTAAGTGTGACCCCAGCCTAATACAGGCATCATGATGGGAACATCACTCAAAGGCTAACAGAAAAAGGGCATTAGGATGACACTTGCAACATCATGGGACAATACTAGAAGATGTAAATCAGGATGGCAACATGACTTCAACATGGAATGTAAGATGTCAAGCTTCACACTGCGTGTTTCAAGGAAAACAACAGATCACAACTAAAACTGAATATTTGTATGGCCACACAAATTAAAGAGCGTCAGACCCCACATATAGACATACCGTAGTGTGTCCATCAATCGCTCTTCTGTAGTGATTGCTCGCTGGAAACGACTTTCCTGCCACGTGATGACTCCACGTAGTCGATCCACCAAAAAATCAAAGATCGTGTCATTCATCCGCATGTGATTAAACATTTTTGGGGATCTGCTCACAGCTCTGGGTAAATTGGACGAACACACCACTTGTGTCTCTGTGGAATGTGATCGAATGTTGCCAGTAACGTCGTGGTCTCCTTCTTCGCCTTCTACGTTCACCAACACATGCAATGGCAAAGGCACATGCATAGTCATATTCTATATCCAGCACCTGGCAAAATTCAGCATAAGACAAGGCCATGATGAACCAAGAAAGTAGAGTCAAAAGGGACATTGCAGCTATATATACACACCCACTGTTTGGAGGGGCTTGACATTTGAAACGGATACCTCAAAATTGGATGGCAACGGATGGCTTTGGATAACCATAGAACGTTTTTTTCACGGATCCGTTACGGACATCCGTGATGAAAATGTTCCGTTGACATCCATTGCCATCCGTATTTGGGGCATCTGTGAGTATCCGTTTTCACACGGATACACTCGGAAACACAAAAATCATGATGTGAAGGAAGCCTAAGCAAAAACTCCCTATATATTTAGACTCAGCCTGGGCGGGGGCATTTATATCATTTCCATAAGTGCCAATTGTGATGAAATGGACTCCTTCAATGTAGAATGATTTCTTATGTAACCCACACAGTATGGTATTTTGTTGCAAACATTTTATTCCCTACTTTTGGATAAGCAACTCAGTGTAAATACAAGTCTTGTAGATGTTTGATGATGTTTACGTATGTAATGCAATTATCTCTCCTCTAGAAGGTCAGAGAGACTTAATCCTGTTAGAATGCCATTTTATTACTGCTAGGTGAACCATCTGTATGTGGCTCTCCCTTGACAGGACTTAATCCTACTAACATTCCACTGTATGGCTATGTCATTGAGTATGTGGCTCTCTCTTGCCCGGACTGCAATATGACTAAAAATGTTTATAAGAGGCTTGAGATCCAGCCAATGAAAAGGCAGTTTTATTCCACCTATCGTGAAGTCCCCAGTATCCTGCAATGAGGGCTGAGGGTATATAAGGAGAGCTGTTCATTAACCAGAGAGAGTTAGATTCTGTCTAGTGCCCTCAGTCTAGGGATTTTGGTCCCGGCTAGAGTGGCACTGGACTTGATAAAGGTAGCTAATCTAGGATCTTCAGGTGCGATTGGCAAGCCATAACCCCATGCCAGGGCATTTCGGTGCCGACCAAGGGGATCAGAACCTGGATTACAACACCACAAGGACTTTAGCATCGAACTATTGGATTTGGCTGTGATGACAAGGACTGCATAAGGAAGCCACGCAGGTTGGGACAATCCAGTCACCTGGCTACAGAATTAGCTGTGCTATATTCTAATCCCTGGTGAGCCAGTGAAAGGGTGAGACTCTGTTGCCTGTTACATTGTTGTGTTTTGCTGGTTATGTGTTATATACTGTTAACTGTTTGGGGATCCAATAAAGCCTTAATATTGTGGTTTCCTCAGCCTGTGTTGTCTGAGTAGTGTTCAGCCCACGGTTGAAGAGCTCGGACGTTCAGTTTGGGGATGAGCCCTGGTCCACGTTGCCTTGCTAAAGGCGGCTGGGCTAGCGGACGAGAGCACCCACTGACCCCCAGGTCTCCACAATTGGTGGCAGCGGTGGGATACTACTCAGCCTGGTTTATCCAGGGGAGCTGCAGGGGACTGGTGCTCGTGGACACTGTCCAAGGGCTCAATAACCAGGGAGGCATATAAGCATACCCAGCAGGCCATTGGTGAGGCATACAGGTTTCGGACATTGCCATGCCCAACCCCACCAGCTCAGCCATGGGACAAGGACTGGAGAGGAGGTACAGCCGCAGCAGTAAATGGATGCTACAGGATCTGTGCCAGAGGTGAAAAATTGAATACAGGAGCGCTGACACTCGGTCGGCTTTAATCCAGAAGTTGGTCCATTGGAGGGCCCAGAATGATGCAGAGGATGATGAGGACCCCGCCGATATTGAACCAGAGGAGTTAAATTATTTTTCACATCATGTATCCAGTGACAATCATGAATCAACCTTGTTTCTAGCAGCCCAAGTCGAGCAGTGGTTTGTTGCATTGGGGCCCAACTCCTCAAGAGAAAGAGGGCTGCTGTGATAGGATATGTTTATGGAATTCCAGCTGCCTGATTGCTAGCAGCAACCAATCGAGAAGGATGGTTCCGCTATCCAGAAGAAGCCCCACCAGGACAAAGGTACACAGACAGGATCCGTGACTTGTACAATCCACGGCGCTGGTATACGTGTGGACGTCTTGGACATATTGGCAAAGATTGTCGCCAATGCTGGGGACCCATGCCTGGAGATCATCTGCCAGCAAAGCCAGTCTGGGTCAGTGACCGCCAAGCCCTGGGACTACAGCAAACTGATTCTCTCAACACACTGGTAAGCCCAGCTATTGTTTCTCCAGACCATGTACCATGTTCCCAATTAACCATCTTCCTGGTTGAGGGTCAGTGCTCAGACATCCCTTTGGAAGGTGTGCAGGTAACCGGGGCGAACGACCAAGGAGAGGGCGAGTTGGAGCGTATGGACAGCATCCCCACCCCTGTTATTTTGGAGCCTGAGCAGGGAGAGGACAAGTTGGAGTTTATGGACAATGTCCTCATCCCTGTTGCTTTGGGAACGGACCCAGAAGAGGTTGATGTGGAGCTTGGAGACAGCGTTCCCACCCCTGTTATTTTGGAGCCTGAGCAGAGAGAGGACAAGTTGGAGTTTATAGACAACGTCCCTATCCCTGTTTCTTTGGGAACTGACCAGGAAGAGGTCGATGTGGAGCTTACAGACTGTGTCCCCAAACCTGCTTTTGTGGAGACTGACCAGGAAGAGGTTGATGTGGGATTTGTGAGCAGCCTTCCCACACTTTCAGGGGCTAACCAGAAGGAGGTTGAAGTGGGGCTCATAGATGGCCCCCCCACATCTGTTGTTTTGCATGCTGACCCAGGACAAGGACTATCCAGCCAGTTTGTCACCGCCATCCCCCACATCCAAGAAACCAAGCAACACCCTGATGTGGCTCTTGCCACCACAACTTCTGAGGATAAACCATGTTCCCAGCCCCCATCATTCTCCTCTGAGCCATCAACAGTGAGTAAATCTAAACAGGCTGAGGCCATTGACTGGTGGGGAATTGATTACAAGAAGTTTATGGGAGCCTAACTCTTCAATCTCATTTTAGTGCTTGTCCACAATATGTCTGCCCATTCTGGGGAAGGTAATCTGGGGGAGGTGTATAGATGTAAACCTTGATTGCTGACTTCACCATTAAAAAAAGACAATGCCGCCAAGAGGAGAAGGATGACCAGAGAATTATCACATTTGACTTCCCTGTCTGACTACATAAGAAGGGGGAGGTATGTAGAACATATGATGATTTCTTATGTAACCCAGACAGTATGGTATTTTGTTGTAAACATGTAATATGCTACTCATGGGTTAAGTTCTTAAAATCTAGCCAGACTGTATTTTGTATACCCATTGTTGAAGTATGTAATGTAATTATCTTGCCTCTAGGCTCTAGGTATTGTATTTTATTCCCTACTTTTGGATAAGCAACTCAGTGTAAATACAAGTCTTGCAGATGTTTGATGATGTTGACGTATGTAATGCAATCATCTCTCCTCTAGAGGGTCAGAGTGACTTAATCCTGATAGAATGCCATTGTATTACTGCTAGGTGAACCATCTGTATGTGGCTCTCCCTTGACAGAACTTAATCCTACTAACATTTCATTGTATGGCTGTGTCAATGAGTATGTGGCTCTCTCTTGCCCGGACTGCAAAATGAATAAAAATGTTTATTAGAGGCTTGAGATCTAGCCAATGAAAAGGCAGTTTTATTCCACCTATCGTGAAGTCCCCAGTATCCTGCAATGAGGGCTGAGGGTACATAAGGAGAGCTGTTCATTAACCAGAGAGAGTTAGATTCTATCTAGTGCCCTCAGTCTAGGGATTTTGGTCCCGGCTAGAGTGGCACTGGACTTGATAAAGGTAGCTAATCTAGGATCTTCGGGTGCGATTGGCTGTGATGACAAGGACTGCATAAGGAAGCCACGCAGGTTGGCACAATCCAGTCACCTGGCTTCAGACTTTGCTGTGCTATATTCTAATCCCCGGTGAGCAGCGGAAGGGTGAGACTCAGTTGCCTGTTACATTGTTGTGTTTTGCTGGTTATGTGTTATATGCTGTTAACTGTTTGGGGATCCAATAAAGCCTTAATATTGTAGTTTCCTCACCCTGTGTTGTCTGAGTAGTGTTCCGCCCACGGTTAAGGAGCTCGGGTGTTCAGTTTGGGGATAAGCCCTGGTCCACGTTGCCTTGCTAAAGGCGCTGGGTCAACGGACGAGAGCACCCACCGATCCCTGGGTCTCCACACCAATATTAAAATTTCAATGCAGTTATAGTGGGCCGTTAAACAGGCAGTTAACAGGTAATCCATGCAAGACAAACAAAAAAACATGTATATTGTTCACTAGCGCTGCAAAATGTATTCACTATGTGTATTTGAATCATTTATGTGCTAACTGCTTTATTCTCTCATATCTATTACCCTTTCACACACTCTGTGCACTCCATCTATATCAGTCCCACGCTACTCTCCTGTCCCGTGTACAGCTCTCATGCTCTTTATATCATATTAAACCACCCAGATCCATTCACGACCTTCATGTAACACAAGAGCCACACTCATAAATTACTTAACCATCTGCTTATTCTCTATATTCTCCTTCTCCTGGTCACAGGGGATATTGAACCTAATCCAGGCCTCTCTCATAAAAGAAAACTTACCGTATATACTCGTGTATAAGCCGACCCGTGTATAAGCCGACCCCCCTACTTTTGCCCCCAAAATCTGGGAAAACCTATTGACTCGTGTATAAGCCGAGGGTGGACCCCAGCACAGGTATACAGCCCCCAGCAGTGTGGTATACAGCAGCCTCCCCAGTGGTATATACAGCCCCAGTGGTAGTATCCAGTAGCCCCAGAGGTATATACAGCCCCAGTGGTAGTATACAGTAGCCATAGAGGTATATACAGCCCCAGTGGTAGTATCCAGTAGCCCCAGAGGTATATACAGCCCCAGTGGTAGTATCCAGCAGCCCCAGAGGTATATACAGCCCCAGTGGTAGTATACAGTAGCCATAGAGGTATATACAGCCCCAGTGGTAGTATCCAGTAGCCCCAGAGGTATATACAGCCCCAGTGGTAATATCCAGCAGCCCCAGAGGTATATACAGCCCCAGTGGTAGTATCCAGCAGCCCCACAGGTATATACAGCCCCAGTCGTAGTATCCAGTAGCCCCAGAGGTATATACAGCCCCAGTGGTAGTATACAGTAGCCATAGAGGTATATACAGCCCGAGTGGTAGTATCCAGCAGCCCCAGAGGTATATACAGCCCCAGTGGCAGTATCCAGCAGCCCCAGAAGTATATACAGCCCCAGTGGCAGTATCCAGCAGCCCCAGAAGTATATTCAGCCCCAGTGGTAGTATCCAGTAGCCCCAGAGGTATATACAGCCCCAGTGGTAGTATACAGTAGCCATAGAGGTTTATACAGCCCCAGTGGTAGTATCCAGTAGCCCCAGAGGTATATACAGCCCCAGTGGTAGTATACAGTAGCCATAGAGGTATATACAGCCCCAGTGGTAGTATACAGTAGCCCCAGAGGTATATACAACCCCAGTGGTAGTATCCAGCAGCCCCAGAAGTATATACAGCAGCCCCAGAGGTATGGCTTATATTGGCAGCCAGCCTACTTACATACACATACCCACACATACACACATATACACACACACACACACACACACACACATACACATATATACACATACACACACACACATACACACACACACAGCTTCCTACCTTGTCCCCCGTTCTGCAGTGCTTTCCGGTGTCCTCCGTGCTCCGTTCCCGGTCTGCTGGGCCTTGTGGTTCCTCCTGGTTCCTCATCCTTCGGTTCCATCATGGGGGCTGCCATCTTGCTTGTTCTCTCCGCCCCCGGCCAGTGATGTCAGAGCAGGCCGCGCTGTGATTGGCTAGCACCCGTGACATGTGATCACGGGTGCTAGCCAATCACAGCGCGACCTGCTCTGACATCACTGGCCGGGGCGGAGAGAACAAGCAAGATGGCAGCCCCCATGATGGAACCGAAGGATGAGGAACCAGGAGGAACCACAAGGCCCAGCAGACTGGGAACGGAGCACGGAGGACACCGGAAAGCACTGCAGAACGGGGGACAAGGTAAGAAATACTGCGCAGCGCCCCCCCACCCCCCGCGCCCCCTCCCACCATAGGATTACCGTATTGACCCGTGTATAAGCCGAGGGGGGGACTTTTCAGCCCATTTTTTGGGCTGAAAAACTCGGCTTATACACGAGTATATACGGTAACTCTTTCCATTCTACACTCAGAAACTCAGGGAATCTCATTAGTATTCCTTGCTTGCCTTTTGTCTCCATTACCTGTGCCCCTTGGAACCCTCACTTAGTATGTAACAAGCTCTCATACATCCACAACTTTTTCTTTTCACATAACATTAACCTCCTTGCTCTTACGGAGACCTGATTTCAGCAGTCGGACTTCACTGCTACTGCTACTCTCTCATATGTTGGCCTACAATTTTCACTAATTACGCTTTTCATGTTATCCCCTCAATTATTTTCCCTTCTTTTTGAGGTCCACACTTTCAGACTTTACAGGTTTTTCTCCGTGTAAGTGACAGTGGTGTATCTCCCTCCAGGCACCCCACGTCAATTTCGTGGTTACTTTGCCACCTGGATTCCACTCCTTCTAGCCTGTGACCTTACCACTCTCATCATTGGAGACTTTGACATTCCTACTGATAATGCTCTCTCCTCATCTGCCTCTCATCTTTTATCCCTAACCTCATCTCTTGGCCTTTCACATCTTACTACCTCTGTCACACATGAAGATGGCAATACACTGGTCCTGATCTTCCAGCTCTGCTCAGTGCATGATTTTACTAATTGCCCTCTTTCACTCTCTGACCATAACCTTCTTTCATTCTCAGTCAAGAACTGTCAACCCATCCAAGACATACCCCAACTACAATACCTATAGGAATATACGTGCCATTAACACTCAGAAACATAAAGAATTTGCAGTCATTTAAAGCAACCAAGCACAGACACCATCCAGATTGTGAAAATGCAGTCTGATTGCAACAGCCAATCATTGAGCATACGCATCTGTGCTTGTCTGTTGCCCAGTCAGTGAAGTGGATATGCAGGAAGGTTAATGGGTGGAACCAGAAGTAAGTGAGAGGGAGAGCAGACCCACAAGTAGTGGGAGACTGGTAAGATGAGCTGTGTGTGTCTGTATTTGTTGTGTTCAGAATAGAACAGAAGAATTAGTGCATTTGCAGAGGGCAGAAAAAGAATAGACTTCTCAAGCCATAAAAATGAGTGTGGCTGGAGAGGTGAGCAGTAAATTGAGTATTATTTGTTTTTTTTAACTCTTACAATTATACACTGAGGTCTATAAAGACCCTAAAATACAATACAGAACCTTCAATTTGCTGAGAATAAGTTAGCTGTGAATAGATTTTGCCAGTAATCTCAACAGATCTGTTTATCTCCGAGTGCAGATGCTAGGAATCTGTACTTTTAGTATTTGTCTGGCAGGATTATGTCTAAAGAGGTGCGCAACGCAACACTGATGTTTAAGAGTATTATAAAAAGTACATGTTTAAACTAGTTTTCCTGATGGAATGGATCAGATTTTTGTAAACATATGGCTTTACATTATGTTTGCTTATGTTTTCACTGCAAACATTTTGATCCGTCTGAAAAATAGAGAAAAAATCCTTCACTTTCTCCTTACAAACAAAAAAAGCATCTGTCAAATTGATGCCAGCTGCAAGTATGAGCCAGCCGTACACTTTTTTAATGGGTCTTCAATAATAGGATGGCATAAAGTAAAAGTTAACTTTGAAAATATTTTTCAGTAAATCAAACTAGGCTCAATAAAAACCAAGAGCTTTTCTGTGGCCAAACACCAGAATCCGTGCATGACAAATCATAATTAGCTAAAAAGTTGCAATAATCACAGCGGCACAATATCTTTTTTTACTCCGGCCTGCTGAGGCTAGCAGTACTTACACAGATGGAACATTTTCTATCTCCTTTTAAACATAAAGCCTAATGGAATGTGAAATGTGCAGATCTGCTGAAAATGCAGTTTACATTATTTAAAGCCTGTAAATCAACATGATGCATTTGCTTTTCCAAGCAGTGGGCATGGCCTACTTAAAGAAAAGTGCCATCTTGGAAGACATTCTTTACACCATGGTCTTCAAAGGGAATAACATTTTATAGAATGTAGTCAGGATCAAGCTGTTAGTACTATGTGATGACTTTACGAAACAAAATCAGGAGCACTTCCTAAAAAACGTTGATATAATACATTTGACTTGGGTTTTATACACGGGAATAAATTATCTCACATATTTTAATTTATTGATTCATTCATTTATTTATTATTTTTTCACCACATTTAAATGCTTACGTTTCCTAACTAAGGATAAAGGATCCCCAGGTACCAGACAAATAGTAATTTAGCCTGTATTGCATCTTAGCCCAAACTAGCATTATTCTAGCGCCTAACATACAGGTAGATCTCAATGAATTAGAATATCATCAAAAAGTTAGTTTTTCTCAGTAATTCAATACATAATGTGAAACACGTATATTATATAGAGTCATTACAGCAAAAGTGATCTATTTCGAGTGTTTATTTCTATTAATGTTGATGATTATGGCTTACAGCCAATGAAAATCCAAAGGTCATTATCTCAGAAAATTAAAATAGGGAAGATAAAGGGTAAATAGATATTATACTCACCATTTGATGTCTCGTGGAATACGGCCCATGTAACCCTTTATCCTCCCTACTTAAAATTTCTGAGATAATGACCTTTGGTTTGCATTGGCTGTAAACCATAATCATCAACATTAACATAAATGAACTCTTGAAATAGGTCACTCTGTTTGTAATGACTCTATATAAAATATGCATTCAACTTTATGCATTGAATTACTGAAATAAATTAACTTTTTACTGATATTCCAATTCATTGAGATGGACCTGTATCTTATATGTGTGAACCAAACAATTAGACCTTAGTCTATAAAGTGCACAAAACTGCTATATTATGTCCATTGTTCCATGTAGAAATAACACTATCATCATTTACACAATGGTATTGTACAATGCTCAATACCAAGTGAAGAAATGATAGCGCCATCAAGTGCCCAATAATAACTATACTAGGCTCATTGTCCTTTGCATTAATAACACTCTTATAAAGTTTTCAAATAATACTGTGGTTAATTATTTACTATTGCAAGACTATATTCAAATAAAATTATCTGAAGGAGGAAAAAAAAATACCACCAATAGCGCCCTAGTCGTTATTGAGTTTGTACTTGGTTTTTGTTGAGTTTCATTGTTGTATACCTATTCTGTATGCCATAAATAAAACTTGCTGTTACCACCTTAATTAAATTGCATTTTATTTGTGTTTGCCTGTTTTTTATTTGTTCTCAGCTGGGATGTAGTCAGGGGTGCACCAAGCCCCACTGCCGCCTGAGCCGCGCAGGTGATGACCGGGGGGGTGGGTGCTGGCAGAATCCAGCGCTGCCGCCCCTCCAGCAGCGGGCGAGGTCCGGGGAGGGGGTGCTGGCAGAATCCAGCGCTGCCGCCCCTCCAGCAGCGGGCGAGGTCCGGGGGGGGGGGGTGCTGGTGGAGCCCAGTGCTGCTGCCCCCTCAGTTGTGCTCCGGCGGGTCGCCGCTTACCTGCGCTGAGCCGCCGGCGCCATGACAGGGGGACTCTATGTACATGAGGAGCCGCCCCCTTCTGCACTGCCGCTCCCCCTGCCTCTTGCCGCCTGAATGACAGGGCTCACACTGTCCAATGGACGGTGCGGCCCTGGATGTAGTTTAAAGGGAACCTGTCACCTGGATATAGCCCTCTCTGCTATCACTAGCTGTCCCTGCACCTTCCTAGCTGTACCCTAACCATCCCCCTCTGAGCTAAAGGGGCCCTATAACGATTTAGAAAAATGAATTCAAACTTACATATGGTCTCCATCTAGGAGACTGGAAAGGTGGGCTCTAGGCTCCATGAATCCCTCTTTGTGGTGTCCAACCATGCCCTGCTGGGCATCATCCTTCTTGCTGCTTTGCCGCCTCCATTTTGAATCTCCCGCCCTCTCTGCCAGTGTAATGTTCGGGCCGGAACCTCATATCTGGCCCAGTGAATTGTGGGCCTGATCACGTGATCGGCCCCGCATCAATATGTGTAGAATGTTCCAGTGCCGAGATGATCTTATTTATGTGTCCTGCTATGCACTATGCAATGGCTGTATCTGACTGTACATGGACATGGTCTGATCATACCACATCTCCTGTGCTGAGAAAATATTATATATGTGTCCCTGCTATGTACTGTGTAATGGATGTGTCTGACCGTACAGAGACATGGTCTTATCATGCCACAACTCCTGTGCTGAGATAATCTTATATTTGGTCCCTGCTATGTACTGTGTAATGGATGTGTCTGACCATACAGGAACATGGTCTGATCATTCCACATCTCCTATGCTGAGATAATCTTATATATGTGCCCCTGCTATGTACTGGATGTGTCTGACTGTACAGGGACATGGTCTGATCATACCACATCTCCTGTTATGAGATAATCTTATATATGGGTGCCTGCTACGTATTGTGTAATGACTGTGTCTGACTGTACAAGGACAGGTTCTGATCATACCACATCTTCTGGGCAGGGGAGGATGAAAAAGGGTATAGACATGTTACAGCAGGGGATTGTGAATAATTCTTTCTTTGAGGTAAAACATTTTTTACAAACAGACAGTGAAATGTTTTACCTCACAAAAAAGAATCAGTTTTAATTCTGTGCTAAAATGTCTGTATACCTGTATTCTTTTTTGCTTTTTCCCCGACAGTCAGACACATCCAGTACATAGCAGGGGCACATATATAAGATTATCTCAGCACAGGAGATGTGGTATGATCAGATCATATTCCTGTACGGTCAGACACATCCATTACACAATACATAGCAGGGACACATATATAAGATTATCCCAGCACAGGAGATGTGGTATGATCAGACCAAGTCCCTGTATGGTCAGACACATCCATTACACAGTACATAGCAGGGACACATATAGAAGATTATCTCAGCACAGGAGATGTGGTATGATCAGACCATGTCCCTGTACAGTCAGACACAGCCATTGCATAGTGCATAGCAGGACACATAAATAAGATCATCTCGGCACAGGAACATTCTATAAACACCTTCAATTATGGAAAATATTACTATTCCAAGTTTTATTGATTAAAATGAACATCAGAATTAACTCTGTTAAAGGGAAAACCCCTTTAAAGAGTAAATGTCATTCCATAAAAAAAAAACAATACTGCACTGGTTGTTAATGATGGGTCACACAACAGCCAAGATGATGCCTTTTTGTTCCATGTGACTTATTTTCTCAACTTTTTTTGTGCACTTTTAAAAACTGCATTTTATTGCTATGTGGGCGTAGTCAGCTGCTGATAGGGAGCAGTGCAATGTGACAGCACAGAAAGGGCAAGATAGATCCTGCGCTGTCTGGGGAGCCATCAGAGAAGGGGTTAAGGCTAGGGTCACTTTGCAGTTTTGTTTTCAAAACTGGATCCGGTTTTGTCCATTAAAAATGCTGAAAACCGGATCCTGATCCAGACCCATAGGCAGCAATACAAAAACCGGATTGCCTTAACTGCCTTGCATTTACTGGATCAGGTTTTCCGATATGCGGTAAAAATCGTGCATGCAACGTTTTTCGGACAGGTTGCAAAACCGGTTTTGATAACATGGATGCCTATGTAAACCGGATCCGATAATGCAAGACACATGAATGCCTGCATTACCAGATGGTCTACTGCTTCCGGTACCGGATGCCACATTAAGGGCACATCCGGTACCGCATGCGTTTTTAGTGACACTGGGCTGCAGAGACAGACGGAGGTCACGTAACCATGCTCATTATACTCATATAATATACACTGCATCCTGCTGTCCACCTCTTAGTGCTGAAGTTGCACTGAGGGATAGACAGGGGAGCGGTGCATATTATGTGAGCCTTCTCTCACCCCCTCCATTCTGGATATGCTCCCATCACTCTATATGTCCCCATTCTGGCGCACACAATAAAATAATAAAGAGCTGATAACTTACTCTCCACCGCTGCATGCTCAAATCTCGCCGCTTTCTCCCAGTCTCTGTGACCGGAATCTTCTGATCATGTGACCGGGCCCATAGCTATGTTGTCATCTCTGTGGGTCCTGGTCACATGATCGGATACCGAGCAGCACAGAGACAGGGAGGAAGCATGGAGCTGTGAGCACGGAGCTGAGGAGGGTGAGTTATCTGCTGTTTATTATTTTATTGTGTGCGCGCCAGCATGGGGAAATATAGAGTGACAGGGGGCATATCCAGAATGGAGGGGGTGAGTGCAGGACGGGGGGGGGGCCATATCCAAGGTGGGGGTGCTATGTACCATCACTGGAGGCCATAGACAGGATGGGGGGCTATATGCAAGATAGGGGGCTATTTACAATCACTGGAGGCCGTATGTAGGATGGGGGCTTTGTACCATCACTGGGGGCCATATGCAGGATGGAGGCTATTTACCGTCACTGGAGCCATATGCAGGATGCAGGCTATGTACCATTACTGGGAGCCATAGCCAGGATGGGGATGCTATATGTAGAATGGGAGGCTATGTACCATCACTAGGGCCATGTGCAGAATGGTGTCTATGTACCATCACTGTGGGCCATATGCAAGATGGGGGGGTTATGTACCATCACTGGGGGCTATGTACCTTCAATGGGGGAATATCCAGAATGGAGGGGGTGAGTGCAGGATGGGGAGGCCATATCTGAGGTAGAGGTGCTATGTGCCATCACTGGGGGGCCATAGACAGGATGGGGGGCTATATGCAGGATAAGGGGCTAATGTGTTGTATAACTGTTTTTCTAGTCCAATTTACCAATTTAGCAATTGAACATCCCAAAACTATTGTGTGAGCTGTTGTCACATTTGGAAGCTGTATACCTACCATCTAACACTTTTACATTGTCCAATTTTGGCAGATGGAATTAATCTGCTTAATACAAAATCAGAAAAAATAATTATTCCACTAAATCAATGTTCCAATATATATTGCCAAAGCTGTTTTTTTCTCTCCCCTTCCCATTGATCTTTCTGTTTTCTGCTTCACGTCATCTGTCTTGTAAACTGCACTATTCTATAGTATTTTGTGTATAAATTTGTGACTCTTCAGATTTTGTGTTATACCATGCTTGAGAAAGAGAACTCGTCTCAAAAGCTGCTATTTATTTACATCTTTTCAGTAACGGTGGTTTCCCACTAGCAAATTTTGCCATGTATGTAAATCCATCACAAACTGGATGCACACGCGTGCGTTTTCGGCCCCATTGACTTTCAATGCACGGCAAAGTGGGAGTCAGGCTAAGTTTACATTTGCATGTGTATTCCGCTTGGCTTGCAATCCATCATTTTTGCCAAAAAAATGCAATGAAACGCATGAGTTAATGCACCCATTGATTTAAATGGGAAATGCACTGCAAACGCAAGTAAAAACGCATGTGCATTTGCAAAAATGAATGCGTTCTGCATTTGCAGAAAATGGCATGTGTTTTTACTTATATTTGCCATTTCCCATTGAAATTAAGGGGTGCGTTAACACATACATTTCATTACGCTTCATTGGCAGAAATGCTGTCAAAAACTAATTGCAAGCCAAGTGGAATACAAATGCAGTTGTGAACTTAGCCTCTGCCACCAACCAGTAACAAAAAATATGAAGAGAGCCAGCACTACCTAAAGATAGCATGCTGTATTAAATGTGCAGTGTGCATTTGCACACTTGGTCTTAGTATGTTATTCTTTCTGTATTGATTTTGGCAAATCTTGGTAACTGTTCACATGCAGCTATCATACCCTGTCCACAGGCTTCATTAGTTACAAGCATCACCTGCTTGGGCCTGTCCTGCCTTTACTAAGATTTGCTAGCCTAGTGCAGTGAGGGTCAGTTCTGAAAAGTCTGGGAGCATTTGCCACCTGCTACAGACATCGGGCCTGTTTTACTCTAATTCACATGCACCTACCTGGCAAGATGGGAGCTGTTCTGAAACACTCCAGGTGAGTGCTGCCTTGGCAGTTTTATTTTTAGCTTTTTCAACACTTTTATGTGCAGACCATATGGCACAATTTAAAATGAAACAGAATATTCAGAGTAGGACTGCTCTGGTGAGATTGCTGTGACATGGCAGGGTGGCTCATAAATTTGTACAATTTTTAGCCAAAAATCTCAGCTTTATAACAGTGACACAGTTTGGATTTAATAAGTGCAAATGCACACTGCACAATTTATACTGCTTCAGGTAGTGCGGGCTCTCTTCATGTTTTTTGTTACTAAATAACACGCCCCGTAGGGGGTGTGACATATAGTATACTACAGAAAAATTTGTAAACAGATGCATTTGCACAGGGTACAGGTGCATCCAGTTTTGCAGTGCGGGGGAACCTGTGGGTATGAAGGAATTTCCTGCATGCCCAAAGATTAAAAAAAAAAAACGCTACTGTGAAACTAGCGTTAACCATTAATAGATATCAACCACTGAGAAGTCTCATTTTCTAATATTGTAATATTTTTGTTCAGTAAATCAAGACATTTAACTGTTCAGGTCTGTTTTGGCCCACCTGTTTAAGTTTTAAAATTAGAGACACATACGTAGCACACTGATATTACAGGCAGGCCAGTGCTGTATTAATTACCATTTTTCCCATCATGAGTACCATGTTCAATATTTCTGGCTGATTACATATTTTTTCAGGGTTTGATATGTGTTTTTGGGTTTTATATAAATATTACACTTGTGTCCAAAGTATACAAGAAATGGAAAAAGTGGCACTGGCAATGGACGTGGTGTGAGGGGCAATAAACAATACCACAGCAAAGAAAGTGTGAGCCTCTAGTTGTAGCAGCAGCTAAAACTTGGCTATCAATGGATGCCAGCTGTCCTGGCAGTTTTGGTACCAAACCACAGTAACATTTGGGCCTGTTTCACATCTAAGGTTGGTGTGCGTTTCGCTAAATTTGTGTTTCTAGGCGTTTTTACTACTAAAATCGCATAAAAACGCTAGCGTTTTTGGCCCTATTGAATTTAATAGAAACGCATGTAAAGATGCATGCAATGTTGCAGCGACCAAAAAAAACATAATTTTGGATTTTTTTCCCGTTACGGAGTTTACGGCTTTCATTAACAGATTTAGTATGTTGATAGATGGGGCAATTCTGAATGCGGCGATACCAAACATGTGGGTTTTTTATTAATTTTTTTAATACTTTTTATTGTGATTGGGGGAAAAAGGGGATGATTTGAACTATTTTTTTTTTACAGGTTTTTAAAAACTTTATTTTTTAATTGATTCTTATTTTTACACTGCCCCATAGAGAGGCACCCTGCTGCTCAGTCCGATCGCTTCTGGGAGATACAGATGAGCTGCAGCTCCTCTGTATCTCTCAGAATCGTGGACTAGTTGTGGTTGGTGTGGCACCCCTGCTGGGGATTGCCACAGGACCCATCCAGTGCAAAGAGGGATTTAAACTTTGTACACACAGCACACAACACCTTCCACCCTAAACCTGGAGGGGGAGCTCTACTTGCTGCGCAGTGCGGATCTTGAAGCCAACAGCGGCGCGGGTGTAAATACGTCACCCTGCGCCGGAAATGACGCGTATCGCGTCACCCAGCCCCACTACAGGCCTGCAGAGACACCACAGAGCGGCGGGGAGGCGCGCATTTTAATCAGATTACAAGATCACGCCTATGGAGGCGTGATAACATGAAGAGGGAGCGCCTGCCAGGGTGACTATGAATAGCATAGTCACTCATTATCATCCATAAAGAGGTACTATAATAACATTTTGCTTCAATGTCACTTGCTGCATTTAGGAGCTAAAAATAGTGTAGGGTAAGTCTTACTATGCTGTAGGGACAGCTTTTAATAGGTTTTGAGGTGTTTTGGGGGTGACAGGATCCCTTTAAGCAAGTTCCCTTATAAGTATCCAGGCCTGAGGGGAGGAATCAGTTAGTCTGCTCTGAGCAGGGAAGAGAGCAGTTAAGTCCAGTGAATCAGGCTAGAGAAGGTGCTGGAAAGACCTGGTTGCTGGAAAAAACAAGGCCCAGAACCAAGGGAGACTGACCTGCTGTGGGGCACCCCAGAGAGAGGGACAGAGGCCAGTGGAAGGAGCAGTAGGTCATAACAAGGGACCAGATCTAGGATCCCTCTAGCTCACCCGGACACCGGAGTCTGAACCTGTAGAACATACACTGAAGCAGGAAAAGCCTGGAGAAACCAGGAGGATCTACTCCCCCTGAGGTACACCTAAAATAGAGACACTCAAACCTGACCAAGCACAGGACCATGGGCTCAATAGGAGTGTAGGGACCCCACAGAAGGCCCTCATTGTCGGTTGCCGAGTAAAACCCTGAGAGGCAAGAAAGCGGCAAGTTCAGTTATAGGCAGGACTGTTTTGGGATGGATAGATGAAATATTAGATATTACAGGCTACACACCTGCTAAAAATGTTGCGTACAGGTAGACAGCATCTTGTGAAGTCTAGAAAATTTAGCTATATACCCCTCTTGCCTATAGAGAGTTAAAATAATCCTTAATAGGACTGTTTTGGGATGGATAGATGAAAATATAGATATTACAGGCTACACACCTGCTACAAATGCTGCGTACAGGTAGACAGCGTCTTTTGAGGTATAGACAATTGGCCTATATTACCCCTCTTGCCTATAAAGATTTCAATTAATACTTAATAGGACTGTTTTGGGATGGAGAGATGAAAACTTAGATATTACAGGCTACAAATGCTGCATACAGGTAGAAAGCATCTTGTGAGGTCTAGAAAATGGAGCTATATACCCCTCTTGCCTATAGAGTTTTAAATGAATCCTTACAAGGACTGTTTTGGGATGGATAGAGGAGATTTAAAGCCAGCACACCAGAGACACAGATGTGATGCTGGCTGGTATACTGGCACACCTAACTCTCCTATACACCCTGCCTCCCTGCCTGCCTGTATACAGCTCTATTAGTCCTCAGAAGGACTGTTGTGGTAATTATATTGGCAGCCCTGCGCCTACACTAGCTGAAAGGCATAAAATCTGTCCCTCAATCAGCAGCACCTCTATCCAACACTGACTGTCTGTAGAGCAGAGTGACGAGCACAGCGCGGTCAGGTCTTATAAAGACCTGATGACGCTGTGCAGCCAGCCAATCACTGTAATGCTACAACCAACATGGCTGTGGAATTACAGTGTCTGGTAGGCAATCCCTGCATGCGGATTGGCTCTGTAAAGAGCGCCAACATGCAGGGAGTTGGACCCGAGCATGAGCACGAGTATCACGCCATTACTTGGTGCTCGCCGAGCATCCTGAGAACCGTGATCCTCGTGCGAATACCGAGTAGTGGTGAGCGTGCTCGCTCATAACTAGATATTTGTTTCCTTAAACTATTGTAACTTCATAAAAAAATTAGGAATCTACATCCATAAAAACTCTATTGAAAACTATTCCCTTGCATAGAATATTTTTTCAATGGCATTCAAAATATTCTTTGTTCTAAAGAAGACAAATAGCTTATCATTTTTTGCCATTAGAGTAATGTTATTTGTCTTTAGAAGAATACGTGTTTTTAACGTTATATTGTTTATAATGTAGAACATGAATTTTCACAATATTTGAGTCTTCCATTTTGTTCCAGTATTTAAAGCCTGGAGATTTATTTTATGTTATAGGTTTGCTTTTATTTATTGATTTCAATTTTTTTGTACTTTCCAAGCTGTGATTTGTATGGTATATTTTTCTACAGCCAGATAGGCTTTCAAAGTTTACTTTATCTAAAACTATCGACAATAGTATTGCTATGTTTGCAGCATTGATTTATTACATAGCTACAGTCATAAACATTTGATAAAGATGTTTTTTATTAAGAAACATGCAGGACCAGTATGACAATTATCTGTTTATCGCTGTGATTATGATACCTAATAAAATTACAAAATGTCACTCAGAGTCAAATCTCATTTTCTTGAATACATTGAAGTGTTTCCAGCTCTCAACAGTTCTGTGAGTGTCAGACTGTCAGACTGGATTATTTTATCCTTCCTTACTAAAAGGGATTATTATTGATATTCTTCCTGTTTTGCTCTTACCATGAAGTAGAGTACACAGCAAAAAGTAGATTATTGTACTGCTTTATTTTTACTAGTATGTATTCCAATAATACTATCCAACATTCAAAATATAAAATAATTTTCATATTTTAATTGCCAACTATACCTTTTTTAAAAAAAATATTTGATTCCCAACATTCTTTAAATTTAAGGACGGTCTATAAAACAAGTGAACTTGTGCCCATTTCCTGAATATCCTGAATTATATTAAAAAATACTAAAAATAATCCCGATGCTATTGCATCGGGAGGGCAGTCTCTGTGCCTGTCTCCCCTTATGTGCTTTCTCCACTCTGAGCTGTCTCTCCTCCTGTGCGCTCTCACTTACATCTGCCTTTCTCTCTGCTCTGTGTGCTCTCAGCCCCTGTGTGTGCTGTCTCTCCCTGTGTGTGCTGTCTCTCCCTATGACTCTGGATCCCCCTGTGCCCCTGCCTCCCCTGTGCTTCTGCCTCCCGTGTCCCTGCATCCCATCACTGAGCCACCATACAATGCTCACCACTGAGCCACCATACAGTGCTAACCACTGAGCCACCATACAGTGCTCACCTCTGAGCCACCATACAGTGCTCACCATTGAGCCACCATACAGTGCTAACCACTGAACCACCGCACAGTGCTAACTATTGAGCCACTGCACGGTGCTAACCACTGAACCACCACACAGTGCTAACCACTGAACCACCACACAGTGCTAACCACTGAACCACCGCACAGTACTAACCACTGAGCCACCATACAGTGCTAACCACTGAGCCACTGCAGAGTGCTAAACACTAAGCCACCATACAGTGCTAACCACTGAGCCACCATACAGTGCTAACCAATGAGCCACCACACAGTGCTCACCACTGAGCCACCACACAGTGCTCACCACTGAGCCAAACAGTGCTCTCCACTGAGCCACCATACAGTGTTCACCAATGAGCCACCATACAGTGCTAACCACTGAGCCACCATACAGTGCTCACCACTGAGCCACCATACAGTGCTCACCACTGAGCCACCATACAGTGCTCACCACTGAGCCACCATACAGTGCTCACCACTGAACCATCATACAGTGCTCACCACTGAGCCACCATAGAGTGCTCACCACTAAGCCAACATACAGTGCTAACCAATGACATCAGCTGCTAGCGGTATTGAAACGTGGTTCCAATACTGCTAGCAGCTGAGCAGCGCAGTATTGGTGGTCAGCTTTAAATTTACCATCAATAATGCGTTGCTCAGCTGATTAGTCAGCTGAGCAGCGTGATATTGGCCAGATATTTAAAAATACCCACACGCTGCACACTAATATTTGGCCAGGAGATCAGTGGCGCTGACCTCCTGGCAGCGAGAAATCAGCAGCTGCCACCGCAGGCGCCACTGATCTCTCACTGCTATTCCACTGGAATGACGGTGGCTGGTGCCGTTGATCTAACAGCAGAGTAGCAATGAGCGGTGGGGGGGGCATTTTTAAATTTACTGCCAATAATGCGTTGGTCAGCTGATTGGTCATGCGCCGGGCAGCATACAACCAATCAGCTCAGCAGCATGGTATTGGTGGGAGATTTAAAAATGCCCACCAGCCGCTCACTGCTATGAGGCTGGGAAATCAGCGGTGGGCCGCGCTATCCTCCTCGCGGCAGCAGATGAGTGGCTGCCACCGCTGGGAGATCAGCCACTGATCTCCCGGTGGCCAGCAGCTCCCCGGTATTCGGCCGGAAGATCACCCGTGACCACCGCTGATCTCCCGGCCAAATAGCAATGAGTGGCAGGCGGGCATTTTCAAATCTCCTGCCAATAATGCGCTGTCAAGCTGATTGGTCATGCGCCGGGCATCGCTGACCTCCTGTCGGCGGGAGATGAGCGTCTGCCACCGCCGGGAGATCAGCGGCAAGCACCGACGATCTTCCGATGCAATAGCAGTGAGTGGTGGCCATGTATTTCGTATTTCACTTGCGACGGCCGGCTCAGCCAACGAGCGGTGCTGCACGGTTTTGGCGGGGGATTTGAATCATGGCCGCCATATCTGAATACTGATAACTTGCGTGTTCCAATATGGCGGTCAGAGTACTTCCGATGCAAGCAGGCGGGACATGAGTGGCTGTCGCCGTTTATCTTCTGGCTGTATTGCCGCTGACCTCCCTGTGGCGGTAGATGAGCCGTGGCTAGCGCCGCTGATCTCCCGATGGAATAGCGGTGACACGTTTGTCACTTGTGGAGGCGCAGTTCGTGGCCTTGCAGCCATGAACTGTGCCTGAATGACTAACTGTGCCGTGGTGGATTGTGGGATAGCGACACAACCACTATAAAAGCAGTCCCAAGCGTGGTGCATATAGAGTAGGGGGGATGAAGGGTTAAAAACTGCGATGCCGTATTCCACGAGACATCAAAGGGTGAATACGATATTTATTTATTAGCCAATGCATTTCAGGGCTCCCTGGCTCCTTTCTCAGGACAGATCAATATCATATTGCCATGTTTCAGGGCGTTTCAGGGAGGCCTGAAACGCGTTGACTAATAAATCAATATTATATTCACCCTTACATGTCTTGTGGATTATGGCAGCACAGTTTTTAATTATTCATCCTCCCTACTTTAATTTTCTGAGATAATGACCTTCGGGTTTTTATTGAATTTAAACAATAAACATCATAATTAACAGAAATAAGCACTTGAAATAAATCACTTTGTTTGTAATAACTCTATAAAATATATGCGTTTCACTTTTTGTATTGAATTACTAAAACAAATTTACCTTTTGATAATATTCTAATCCATTGAGATGCACTTGTATGTAATACTCTGACTGGAGTGTATGTAGGGGTCAACCCTAAACACAGGACTGAGTGACATGATGCTTGAACTTTTCCTGGTGGTTCTCAGTAGAGATGAGCGATGTTCGACTCGAATTGTTTGCCAATCTTAAATTCGAGTTGTTTTTGGCGGTGTTCGAGTCATTCGCCAAATTAGAACAATTGTGTTCAAATTTGATAGATCTAGAACATGTTCATTTTGGTTCGAAAATGAGGCAGATGCGGTCAAAAAAACGCATCTGCCGCATTTTCAGCCAAAATTAACATGTATTAAGTTAAATAAAGTGTAAAAATAAAAAAAATGTATGCTCACCTATCTGCAGTCCACCGATGGCTCCGGCAAGATCCTCTTGCTGATAGGACCTGTGGTGACGTCAGTTATCGAGGGAACTCCGGTCACATGACCGGAGTTCCCGCGATAACATGACGTCACCACAGGTCCTATCAGCAAGAGGACCTTGCCGCAAAGGTTAAAATAGACATTTTTATGTCAGTGCAGAAATACTGGGCACTTTCAGATTGTAAGGGGTTAAAGCAAGCAGTGGCCTGACGCGGTATTGGTCTCTTTTAGGTGGTGCACACAAATATAGATCAAATTCTCATAATGTAAGAAAAAATGCGGCACTCACCAGAGTTGATCTTTTTGTCCTTTATTCACACATCCATAGATTGATTGATGCATTCAAAAAGCAAGGGGAAGGGGAGAGGAAATGGCGGACGATGGCCTGCCGTTTCGTGGACAATGCCACTTCGACGGGTCCTGGTTTAAGGATTTAAGTAAAAGTCATTAACTTTCGATATATTCACTTCTCTGCCGGCGCCGACACTCCCTTTCATTCATATTGTTTTTTGGATTTTTCAGAAATATTTTGACGTGGGCTTCGCCATCTTTTTGTATGCCAGCCGGATACAGCAGGCGGCAACGGGCTGCCCCAACCCCCAGCTGACTATTTGGACCTTATCGGGAAGCCCTTATTTTTTATTATTTCCTGAATTTCATGAAATATTTTTTTTTAAAAATGCGTGGGGCTCCGCGCAATTTCTATGTCCAGCCAGGTCCAGCTAGGCAGCTGGGGGCTGGGATCCGCAGCACAGGGAGTCCCAAGCCTTCTGGGCACCACCCGCTGTGAATGGCAGCCCGCAGCCGCCGCAGAAAATGGCGCGTTCATTGAAGCTCCATGTTCTGGAGCTGAACCCAACTCTTCCAGGTCCCTGGTGCAGTGGCTCACTGGGTAATAAAAGGTTAGGGCCAATATTAGACATGATGGCCATGAATTTCTATTTAATTGTTTAAATAAAAACACAACACCAAGAAAAAAAAACGCACTTAGGGACTCCATCTTTATTTAAAAAAAATCCTCTTCCATCCGATGTAGTCCAATCCAGGGTTATTCTTTAGCTCTGCTACATCTCTGGTAGAGAACCTCCACCAGAGATGTAGCAGAGCTGTGCACCCATGGGAAAGTTCATGTGAGCTCATGCAGGCAAGCATGAACTCACATGAACCTGACAGTACTGTTACTTGAATTGATCAGCTCATCTGAGTCAGCTGTTCATTTGAAAATCCGGACAGGAAGGCGTCATAAAGAGAAAACCGGTTTGAAAATCCAATTCTCCCGGATTGCCCCAGTCCGGAGCAATTCGGGACCATAGAGCCCCATGTTAAGGGGGCCGGATTGCACCGGACCGATACAATCCGAGAGAATCCGGTTTTCAAACCGGTTTGAAAACCAGTTTCTCCCAGATTGTACCCGTCCGGTGCAATCCGGCGCACTCTATGGTCCCGGATTGCGCTGGACCGGGGCAATCAGTGAAAATTCGGTTTTACCTCAGTTCACGACCGCGGACTGCTCCCTGCTGGCCGCGGTCGGTTCTGCCCTCCCCGGCTGCCTGACAGCAGGATCCTCCGCTCCCTCCGCAGCCTCCCCACCCGATCCTAAGTTAGGATCCTGCTGTCAGGCGGCAGGGAAGCTGTCAGCGGCTGTCAGCATTCTTTAAAAGACGGCGGCTTTTTACCGCTGGCTTTTAAACAATGAAGTTTGGAATTGCAGGTTTTTCCTTTGCTGCCAGACCTCTTTATAGGGTCCAGCAGCAGAGGAATTGCATTTCCCATTGATTTACATTGGACTCGTTACTCTGCGAGTAATCGCAAGGATATTCGCAGAGTAACGAGTTGCCCGAGTTCCCGTTCCCTACTATTCGGCGAGTACCGAATAGTAGCGAGTATAGTCGCTCATCTCTATTCAGGTCCTGTTCACCTTAAAGGGCTTGTATGCTTCAGCTCATATCTGCATTGAGAGGAGAGTAGTGCCAATTAGAGATGAGCAAATGTTTTGAAGTTCATGTTTGGGGTCTGCAGCCAAAGTTTTTGGTGCACACACACTATACCCAAAAACTGCTTTCAAGCCCAGTAAGAGCTAACTAAACACTGCACTTGCATTGGGCCAAGCACCAAATGTAGCCGACAACAGCCATGCTAGCTCCAGTGCTTTGGAAATGTAAAGCACCCGAACTCTGAATAGGAACAGGTTTGCTCAACAGCAGGAAGTTCTGTGATCCGAACCGAACCTTAAAAGGTTTGCTAATCTCTAGTGCCAATAATGTTCCTTCTACACGCTCCAATCAGGACACATAGACAATTGCAAGATATTATGCCTGAACCCTATGCTAAGTAAAGTGACTGTCTAAAGAAAAACCCTTTTACTTTATGTATTACGAGAAGTCATACATTTGACTTTGCTTTTGTATAATTAACATCTAATTCACACCTCAGCTAATGCTGGTATCCAGCCTACTGTTCAAGTCTTTCCTGTTTTTTGTAGGTGATTGAATTTATATTTAGACATATTTAGTCAAATATTCTAGGCCACATTAATACAAAGTGATCAAGCAAACAATCTTCACACTGTACTTACGTGTAATGGGATAATGACATCTTTGCTGACATAATTCACTTTAGTAGTTTGACTATGACCAGTGAGTTCATATTTACTCAGAAAAATGTCAGCGACATGATGCTTCATTTATATTTTTGCCATTTTCCTCTTTCATACATTTTTATAGAGATCTTTATGTCTTTCCGCAAAGTGCAGTTTCAGCCTTCTTGTCCTTTTGATGAATTATTCATTAGTAAATGTAAATTGGGCATTTTCAGTAACAGTAAACAGGGACCTTTGATACTTAAAATTCTGCAATAAAATAAATATTCTGGCCACATATCTGACAGTAAACTGCTTAGCCACTCACCGGTTTAATTTACACTGTATGTTGAGAGCAATTTTCCCAGTATTTGAATGTGCACGACTTGTCGGCACGGTAAGTAATTAAAAAGGTTCAGCTGTTAAATATTGCCACTATACACCATGGTTTTATAGAGATACTTGAGATCCAAATAATTCTAAATGTATAATGCACACAAATATCTTCTGACTCAGAATACTATGTATACAGTTTAACATATTACAAAGTGATATTGATTTATACATACCGTATCCTGTATGTACAGTAGAAGCACTACAATCTTTACATTCTTATTTGGTTGGTAAACTTATAATTTCCAAACCACATGCTTCATAGAGTCCCTTCACCCATATCTTGTTATATTAGCCTCAACTCTTAACCCCTTTACCCCAGGGAGATTTTGTTTTCTATTTTTCATTTTCCCTCCCCTTCCTTGCAAGAGCCATAATGTTTTTATTTTTCCTTCAACAAAGGCATATTAGGGCTTGTTTTTTGCGTTTTGAGTTGTGCTTTTGAATGACATTTACTTTACCATATAGCATACATGAAAATGGCAAAAATTTTCAAGTGTGGTGAAATTGCAAATTACATGTTTGGGTTTTTTTTGGGGGGGGGGGTGAAGGGGTTTATTCACCATGTGCACTATATGGTAAAACTGATGTGTCGGTATGATGCCTAAGGTCGGTAAGCGTTCGTAGATACCAAACATAGATACTTAAACTTTTATCTAAGTGGTAAAAAAAAATTCTGAAGTTTTAAAAGAAAAAAATTGCACTATTGAGCCATTTTCCACGACCCATAGCATTTTCATTTTTTTGCGATCTGGGACTGTGTGTTGGCTTATTTATATGTCATCAGCTGACATATCTAAAGATACCATTTTTGGGTAGATATGTTGTTTTGATTGTCCGTTATTGCATTTTATTTCAATGTTGCGGTGACCAAAAATTGTAATTTTGGCGCTTGGATTCTTTTTTCTGTTACAGTTTACAGATCTGATTAACTGATTTTATATTTTGATAGATAGGGCATTTTTGAACATGGCAATACCAAAATACCAAGTATGTGTTTCTTTTATTTTTTTAATAGTATTGATTTTAATGGGGCAAAAGGGGGGTCATTTGAACTTTTATATTTTGTGTTTTTTATATATATATATTTTTACTGACTTTTTTATTTTTTCTTTATTTTACATTGCCCACTAGGGGGCTTCAGTGCTGCATAGTCCAATCTCTTCACCTGTGTCCTGAAGGGCTCCAGCATATCTTAACACAAGGGAAATGATCACTTCCTGCTGTATGTGTATAGTGGTAGTATACAGGAGCCCCAGCAGCCCCAGTGGTAGTATACAGGAGCCCCAGCAGCCTCAGTAATCCAGGGCTCCCCCCCCCTCGCGCTCCGGAAACCTGTAAAGTAAAATCTTTATACTTATCACTGTCCCCGCCGCCCGCCGCTGTCGACATCACGATCCCCGGCTTCATCCGTCCGGCTTCTTCCGGCTTCCTGTTCGTCGCAGGCAATGACGTCATTGCTTGCGACGAACAGGAAGCCAGAAAAAGACGGACGGATGAAGCCGGGGATCGTGATGTCGGCAGCGGCGGGTGGCGGGGACAGTGATAAGTATAAAGATTTTACTTTACAGGTTTCCGGAGCGCGAGGGGGGGGGAGCTGGATTACTGAGGCTGCTGGGGCTCCTGTATACGCAAGCCGTCACTGACTCATGTATAAGCCGAGGGGGGTACTTTTCAGTCCAATTTTTGGGCTGAAAAACTCGGCTTATACACGAGTATATACGGTAATTAGAATAAATTAATACATACAATATTCTTCTTTATTATTGCAAGATAATAATGAAAAATAATAAAGCTTTGTTATATAATAGGTATCATATTTGTCACTGTATAGACCAAAATGAATGGATCTTTTCTTACAATATTATAACAATGATATGAAGCAAGGTTAGTAATAAATAGCCCGGAATGGTCTTACTCGCTGCACTATTAAAGGGGTGGGGCTACTGGGAGGGAAGGGGATATGTGTTGGGGAAGAGTTATGAAGGGGCAGGGCTATTAGAAGGGAGAGGGGTCATAATACACATACATACACACATTACCATATGTTGGCGATATTGGCATATATGGGTGATATTACCATGTATGAGCATTACGACCATATAAGGGCATTATGTCTAGGCAATGCTCTACAGCTAGTATATTATAATTCAGACTCCATATATCATAATGCATCCTTTGTACAGCCTCAATACATTATAATGCAGACTACATATACAATAATGCAGTCTCCATAGATCAGTGGTTCTTAACCGGGGTTCGATCGAACCCTAGGGATCATGCATGGTTCAATTTGTGTACCAGTAAAAAAAACATATACCATATATACTCGTGTATAAGCTGAGTTTTTCAGCCCAAAAATTACACAGGTCATATACACAGGTCATATACGGTATGTGATGCCGTGGGCTCTGTGTCCGGGGCTGGGGAGGCTGGAGGAGGCGGGGGGAGGCTGCTGTATGAGCGGCCCCGTCACGTGGGGCCGCTCATTATATATGCACTGCTTCCCCCTGTCAATCAGCGGCAGGGGGAAGCAGTGCATATGGCCCCCAAACGCTGCCACTCGCCGCCCCCTCTGTGTAAGGGCCCCCCCGCTGCTGCAAGGGCCCCCCCCCGCTGCTTATCTTACCATCCGGTCTTCTGATCAGCGCCGCTCCTCGGTGCTCCGTCCTGCTACATCCGGGATCCCCGGCCGTCGCAGGTATATGACGTCATCGTGCGATGGCCGGGGATCCCGGATGCAGCGAGGACGGGAGCAGCGAGGAGCAGCGCTGATCAGAAGACCGGATGGTAAGTTAAGCAGCAGGGGGGGCGAGTGCCAGCATTTGGGGGCAGCTGTGTACCCCTGGGGGCGGCTGTATACCCCTGGGGACGGCTGTGTACCCCTGGGGGCTGCTGTGTACCCCTGGGGGCGGCTGTGTACCCCTGGGGGCTGCTATGTACCCCTGGGGGCGGCTGTGTACCCCTGGGGGCTGCTGTATACCCCTGGGGGCGGCTGTGTACCCCTGGGGGCTGCTGTGTACCCCTGGGGGCTGCTGTGTACCCTGGGGGCGGCTGTGTACCCCTGGGGGCGGCTGTGTACCCCTGGGGGCTGCTGTGTACCCCCGGGGGTGGCTGTGTACCCCTGGGGGCTGCTGTGTACCCCTGGGGGCAGCTGTGTACCCCTGTGGGCGGCTGTGTACCGCTGGGGCTGCTGTGTACCGCTGGGGCTGCTGTATGCCCCCGGAGGCTGCTGTACACCCCCGGGGCTGCTGTATATACTGTTGGGGCCTGTATACCACTGGGGCTGCTGTATATACTGGTGGGGTCTGTATATACCACTGGGGAGGCTGCTGTATACCACTGGGGCTGCTGTATATACTACTGGGGCCTGTATATGCCACTGGGGAGGCTGCTGTATACTACCACTGGGGGCGCCTGTATACCACACTGCTGGGGTCTGTATACCTGTGCTGGTGTCCACCCTCGGCTTATACACGAGTCAATAGGTTTTCCCAGGTTTTGGGGGCAAAAGTAGGGGGGTCGGCTTATACACGGGTCGGCTTATACACGAGTATATACGGTACCTATGTCTTGAATTTGGAAAAACATTATGTTTGATTTATCACTAAAGAAGGGTTCGGTGAATGTGCATATGAAACTGGTGGGGTCAGTACCTCAAACAAGGTTAAGAACCACTGCCATAGATTACAATGCAACTCTAGTAGATGAATAATGCAGTCTACCCAGATTATAATGCAGCCCTCATATATTATAATGCAGCCTCCATATATTATAGTTCAGCCTCAATGCATTATAATCCTGCATCCATAGATTATAATGCAGTCTCCATATGCTACAATACAGCATACATATACTATAATGCAGACTCCCTATATGCAAATAAAGTGCTGTGCAAATTAATTGGGACAAAGCAAGTCTTTACTTGTTTTTCTTGCATTAGTTTTTCTATTTCTAATAAGTGTTTTATCAGTTCTTGGTGTTGGTTTCCTTTTTCTTCCACATTTCCCTTTTCGCTTTGGAGAAAGTTTCATTGTGTGTGCGAATTATTCTTGAAACGGTAGATTCTCCAATACCAACGGTGGAAGCGATTTCTCTTACAGTCAGACTTGTATGTTAAGAGTAATAATTCTAGACCTCTTCAGTGGAGTAACATCCATTTTTACAGGCATGAATCACACTGAGAGAAAAAGTACACTAAACCACTCCTCACAGAAACAAGCTCTCAACTGAAGCTGAGGGGGTAGCTAGTTGTTATTTTCTGACTAAAACAAGTCAAACCACATTTTGTCACTCAAGGTTGTACACTCACACCTGTTCAAAGCAGTTAAAACTGGTTTGAATCACTGACTGGTAACCCCAACTTATGATTTTACATAAAAATTAATTTGCACAGCACTGTACTTTAATACAGTCACCATATACTACACACACATACACATATACACATTACTATATGTTGGCGATATTGCCATATATGGGTGATATTACCATATATAAGCATTACAACCATATGAGGACATTATGCCCAGGCAACGCTCTACAGCTAGTATATTATAATGCAGCCACCATATATTATAATGCAGCCTTCATTTATTATAGTACAGTCTCAATATATTATAATGCTGCCTACATTTAATATAATGCAGCCTCCATAGATTAAAATGCAACTTTAATAGATCTGTGTGATTTTTCCTGAAGAAGGGGATTTTTGGTTATCTTGAAACAAGTAGAAAATAAAATCACATAATTATAAATTTTTTGGTCAAGAAGAATTTTCTTTCTATGCCAACAGGAGCGCGGTCACACTCCCAATTTCTTTGGTGTTTTATGGTTTTAAGCTTGAATCAATCAGCAGCCTACAGAACAGAGAGTGGTAGAGAAGGGAGATTGAGTCTCCCTGCTTGACCGCACATTTAGACTGTATTGTGAGCCACACACACAGATACAGTTGAAAGTACAGAAAGCTCAAGGCCACTCACAGAGCAGGCCTCGGGTGACTGTCTTCTCTACCCCCCAGTATCTGTTGTGGATCCACCTGGTTCCGTGCAAGCTGGATTTCAAGCACTAGGTGAGCTGGCTTTCCTTTTACTATATGTTAAACCCCTAAATGCCATGATGAATAGAGATTGCAGCATTTAGAAGACTTGGAGATGGGCAGTTTCTCCAGGAACTCTGGTTTTCTTTTACACTTAAAAAATATACTTATTTGGAATATAGATTTTGGGTCCCAATAGGAACAATGAGTGACAGCTTTGAAGTGCTGCGGAATATATTGCCACTATATAAGCAAGAGAAATAAAATAATCATAAATAAAAAATAATTACAAATTTTGGGTAAAAGAGAGAAAGAGGACTTTATCTATAGTAGCACCTGATGTTCCCTTTAATGAGCCACATGACGTACAATACAAACAATACCAGAATCTAACACACTAAACTCATGTTTTGCTGTGATGCCCCTTCTTAGTGCAAAATAAGAGATCTGATTTGGCAGTATAAAGGGCCTCTGTCTCTAATTTCTCTCCTGACACAAATCAGTTCTCTTAGTTTGTGAAGAGGCAATTTGCATATTTATTTTCTAAAGAGAATTGCATGGCCTATATGTCTCCTCACACTGGCATGCCACTTCCACAAGGAGAAGTGTTACCCTTAAAATCATTCAGAGACTTCTCATACAACCAAGTTTGATATTTTCTTTGTGCTTAGGAGGGAAAACACATCAAAACGTATGTCTATAATTTAGATTCTGGTTTGGCTTTCATCGTAAATCGTATGACAATGTTCATTAAAGGGTCGATATTGACTTTTAGGATTGCTACTTCTAGAAGAAGTGATTTGCATGTTTAATTTCATAGTGGAACATTGTATGTTCTATAAAGGCCGCTTTACACGTCGCAATATCGTTCCGATATTGCATACAACTTCACGGGAGCACGCACGTTTTTGGCACTTGTCCAAAATCGCATAGGAGATGTTACACAGAGAGATATTGCCAGGCAACACAACTACGATGTCGTACGCCCCTCTTGCACACTGCGTCTGAGCAACTTAGGGAACGACCAATTAACATTGTAGTGAATAGGGGAAGTTGCGCTCCAAATCGTAGTTGCGCGGTCACACGGCACGAGCCTGCCAGATCATCAAGCCAATATTGCACGGTTGAAGAGCATGCACAATTCACAAACGATATTAAAGTTGTATCGTTTTTGAGTTGCGTTGCCCATTTACACCACACAACGCACAAACTATATCAACTGCAACGCCCCTACCACGTGATTTTTTATCGTAGTTGCATAGCGATATCGTGACGTGTAAAGCGGCCTTAAGTCTTCTTCCACTGGCACGTAAAGCATGTGACTCTACATATGGATATTTATTACACCTAGAACCCACATTTTTACCCCAAAATATATTTTGTGTTTGCTTGATTTTTTTTAAAACGTAATACTTTAGCGAAGAATATCCTGTTATGTTTTCTCACCTGGATAAAAAAAAAGTAACTTGAAAGTTACTTTGTAATGTATTTCTACTACTTTAAGCCAGTAATGTGATGCTTGTTATAGGCTTTTATTGTACTTGCTTGATGGATGCATTATTTTTGCATAGAAGCAGAACAAGTAGAATATGAGGTTTTGAAAATAAATTCTGAACACATGGCCACATAACTAATTTGAATATAATGAGTCAAATCTGAAACACATTGCAGCTTATTTGCATACATATTGAATTTTACATAAAATCTGCCCTGTTTACGGAGGAAGTGAATGGGAATTGTGCCCTGTACTCTGAAGTATTGCTTTGGAGGCCTATGCAGGCCATACTCAGCTGCCTTGTAGTTATTATTTTAGTATCCATTTCAAATACATATAAAATGCATCTTATACTCCCTTTAAGCTAGTTCATTTTGAAAAATCTAAAAAATGGAAATGTACAAAATGAGAATTGCAATAGCTGGAAGATATTAAACACATTGAAATTTGCTTCTCTTTCATATACTGTAAGAGCGGAGAAGAAATTATTGAGGTATTACAAAACCCTACACACAAATGATTGTTATATGACCTTTGGGGATAATCCTTCTCCTGGCATATAAAACAAGTTAAACAAAATAATTTGACTCGTAAGAAAACCAAGTGCTTGGTAAAGAGCTGCTGCCACTATATAGTGTTCTGAACACTGTACAGAAAAAGGTAGGAAACAAAATTGTTAGATACAGGTTTATCACTCGTAGAGTCAGAGTATACTGATTTTGAACATTACATTCAATAAATCTTAAAATATTTTAAAGGAATGTGTGCTTAAGACTAACACAACTCCCCACACACCCCCAAGACCCTAAAACTGCACATATGGACACATAACTCATTGTAACTAAAATTCTTTCACACATTTATATACAGAAATTAGCATTATTAAACTGCAAATGGGAAGTTATGTTTTCTGGCCTTGATTGTACAACCTTTCAGGTTTCTTAAGGCTGGCTTCACACTGCAGTTTTTTCACTGATCAGTGTCCATAAGTGTTTGTGTGCCAAAACCAGGAGTTTCTCCAAAACTCAGAACAGGTGTCAACCTTTCATATATACCGTACTTTTTCTCTGCAAGTTCCTCTCCAGGTTTTGGCACACAAACTGGATAGACACGTATCAGTGAAAAAACTGCAGTGTGAAATCAGCCTAAGGCTGGGGTCACACTTGTGTTTTTTTCATGCGTTTTTGGAGACCTGCCGTTTTAAAAAAAACATGTAAAATTGCACCCATAGGCCCCCATGTTAAAAACCACATGCCCTAATAGCAAAAACGCATTTCTTAATAGCAAAAATGCATGTGTGACAGTACCATGCGTTTTTGTGTGCGTTTTTGCAATTATGTGATTAGCTGACATCAAAAACGCATGCAAAAACACATGGTACATTTGTACCATCAAAAAACGCATGCGTTTTCCATAGGGGTCCATGTTAAAAAAACGCATGCGTTTTTAAAACAGCACCAAAAACAGTGCATGCACAATTTTTTGGTGCAGTTTTAAAAACGCATGCAAAAACGCAGGGTGCTATCTGACACCTTAAAAAAACGCATGCTGAAATGAAAAACGCATGCAAAAACGCATGAGTTTTTTTAAGTCACTAAAAAAACTCATGCCAAGTGTGACCCCAGCCTAAGCCTTCTAACCATGCAGCAGGCACATGTGAGGGCCAAAACTCCCTGCCTAACAATTCTTATCTAATGCTATTGTTAGAATTCAATGTGGAAAAAAAGGATTTATAACACTTGTTTTCCATATGCTAATAAGGGCTTTGACTAGTCGAGGGGGCTATGTTTCACCCAACTAGTCTGCCCTAGTTCTGTGTTATCTTCTCCTGCGGGAATGATAACATGATTTCCAGGAGCCGACATCCCTGTTAGATCCTGGAAATCTCACGTCTCTTGCCCACATAGTCTCTGCGCATCTGTGTTGAATGTACACTTCCCGGCTTCAGGGGTGCACTGCACATAGTTGGAAGTGCAAACTTCAAATCAAGTGCAGTGAACATATGAAGCCAGGATGCGTATATCCAGCTAATGAGGCGCAGTGATGCTGTATTCATGGGACGCAAAAGTTTCATGACTTGGCGGTGATATTGGTTCCCGAAAATTATGTTATCATGCCCACAGGGGTGTGATAATATAGAAAGAGGAAAACTAGCCAGGGGAAACAGCACACCTTGACTAGTAAACGCCCTAATTAGCATAGAGAAAATGAGAGTTGTAAACCCTTTTTTTTCACATTGAACTCTGACAATAGCATTAGACAAGTATGGTTTTGGCACACACGTTTCGCCCTCAGGGCTATGGGTTACTCAGGATCGGTCCTTATTCTCTGCTTACAGGGGGATGTCATGGTGGTGGCTGTGGACCAGTTCCGTGGCCCTGAAGAGACCGCAAATAAAAAGGGGAAATGTAAAAAGAGAAGAATAAAAATAAAGTTTGTCAGTGACGCCACCTGTGGGATGCGGACAGATATGACCGCCGCTGCTTGTCTCAGCTCCAGGGGATGATGATGAGATGCAGCCGGGTGATAAGCCTTCCACAGGTAGGGCTAGGATAATCCCTGGGCCGGTGATAATATTTGTTAGTTGGTGTAGTTGTGGTGAAGTGATGATGGGGAGTGCACTTAATACTGACCGGTGTTCTCCAGATCTCTCAGGCTCGACCTCTCCTCAGATGCTGGTCTCCTCAGCCATAAACCTTTAATAAAGACTCTCACACAATTCAGGTTTAACTGGATGCTTTACTCATTGCTCTTATTTTCACACAGTCACGGTATTTTCTGACAGTGAGCACACCGGTAGCCGGTCAGCAGCTGGTCTGTTTCACCAAGCAACCCCCACTTGCTGCATTCAGTGCTGCATTTAGATTGCCATGCAGCAGGGGGGTGACAGGTCATCTTTAAAATGGGTTCTGCTGCTGCAACAAAACAGCATCATGTATTTAATTCTGACCAACTTTAACCGCCCTGCATTTGAATATTGTACTTTCTGTGCACTTCTTCCTGTATATTGGTGTTCTAGTATAGTGTTAAAAAACAAAACCCATTAAATAGTACTCATAAAAGCCAAGATAAATCAAATCATTTTGACAGCGCAGCAAGAAAATAAGTCACAGCAAGAAAATATGTAAGATTTATTTTTTTGCCCACTAAAACCCAAAGACATTCCTATGAATATATTAACGGCATTTATTAAACATTTATTAAACATAGTAGAAAAGTTAACCACAGGGGTCAGTGTTGGGCCCGCTTCTATTTAATATATTTATTAATGACCTTGTAGGGGGCATACAGAGTAGAATCTCAATATTTGCAGATGACACTAAACTCTGCAGGGTAATCAATACAGAGGAGGACAATTTTATATTACAGGAGGATTTATGTAAACTAGAAGCTTAAGCTGATAAATGGCAAATGAGCTTTAATGGGGATAAATGTAAAGTCATGCACTTGGGCAGAGGAAACAAAAGGTATAATTATGTGCTTAATTGTAAAACACTGGGCAAAAACTATCACTGAAAAAGACCTGGGTGTATGGGTAGATGACAAACTCACATGTAGTGGCCAGTGTCAGGCAGCTGCTGCAAAGGCAAATAAATAATGGGATGCGTTAAAAGAGGCAAAGATGCTCATGAGGAGAACATAATTTTACCTCTTTACAAGTCACTAGTGCGACCGCACTTAGAATACTGTGTACAATTCTGGTCTCCGGTGTATAAGAAAGACATAGCTGAACTAGAGCGGGACCAAAGAGCAACCAAGGTTATTAGAGGACTGAGGGGTCTGCAATACCAAGACAGGTTAATAAACTTGGGGTTATTTAGCTTGGAAAAACGAAGGCTTAGGGGTGATCTTATAATAATGTATAAATATATGAGGGGACAGTACAGAGACCTTTCTAATGATCTCTTTACTCTTAGGCCTGAGACTGGGACAAGGGGGCATCCTCTACGTCCAGAGGAAAGAAGGTTTAATCATAATCACAGACGTGGATTCTTTACTGTAAGAGCAGTGAGACTATGGAACTCTCTGCCACATGCTGTTGTAATGAGTGAGTCACTACTAACATCTAAGAAGGGCCTGGATGCCTTTCTTGAAAACTATAATATTACCGGTTATATATACTAGATCCTTTGATAGGGCGTTGATCCAGGGAATTAGTCTGATTGCCGTATCTGGAGCCAGGAAGGAATTTTTTCCCCCAATGTGGAGCTTAGTGTTGCCACATGTTTTTTTTTTTGCCTTCCTCTGGATCAACATGTTAGGCTATGGGTTGAACTAGATGGACTTAAAGTCTTCCTTCAACCTTAAAAACTATGTTAATATGTTACTATGTTACTATATATTTTGAACTATTTTGAACTTCTTTACTTAGCTGTTTTAGTACATATAGAAAAAAAGTATTTTAGGATTTATTAAGGAACACAGTTCCTTATTCAAATCCCTTTCCTTTCTCCCACAGATTTCCTGAGACATTGTTTCCTATCTATTATATATACTATCAAGGATTTTAGATATATATTTTTTACCAACTTCTTATTACCGTAACTTTTCTACAATATTCAATATAAGACACATCAGCTGCTGCGAGAAATCCGCAACGTCAGCATAAAACAAGGAGCATGGAAGAATGGGTTATATCTGATAAAGGATCGGAAGGAGCAGTCAGGATATAGAGAACTGTACCAAAAGATCTTTAACGTCTACGTGTTTTATGGGCATCAGCCCACTTCATCAGGACAGAAATGAGGAAAATATTTGTGTCCTGATGAAGTGGGCTGATGCCCATAAAACACGTAGACGTTAAAGATCTTTTGGTACAGTTCTCTATATCCTGACCTCTCCTTTGAATCCCTTATCAGCAGCGCACAGATATACCCCATTCCTCCATCTCCCATGTTTTATGCTGACCTTGTGGATTTCTTGCAGCAGCTGATATGCCTTATATCTTGGTTGTGACTTGCACAACCATATCAGATTAGTATCTCCACTATTATCCTTTCTCCTATAATACGCGGGTAAGACCCTATTTGCGCTCCTCTCGTCTCCAGCTTGTACCCCTGTTATTTGTAAACACGATATTCTATAAAATTCCTGTGATGCCAAAGGTTTTTAAAGTTATACTTAGTATTTTTTAGTAAGCATTTGAATACTCCAGCGCAGAATTTCTTTTTTATGTTACTACTTTAGAAAAAATGTAGGTTAATATAAATGACAGCTAATAGGTTTACTGGTCGATGCAGAAAAATCTGAATTTCATGATGTACATTTTAAAGTATAGTACATTAATAAATAAAAAGCAATACACCCTGAATCCTCAGACAAGTTGTAATTCAGTTAAAATTATTGAAACATATGTTAAAAAAAGTAATATTAATATTCCTGCTTTGGATATTGCTAAAGTATGTACAATAGAAACAGCTGTTTCATTGTGATAAAACTGAAATATTCTTTTGCAACTCAAAATAATCTAGAGCGAGTTGATCTTAAAACACGGTAATTGTCCATGTTTTTTCTAGTATCATCCTCACATGCTACACAATCAACCCTTCATTTTCAAAGATGCTTTGAAATCAATTCTTCCTAATAGAATTCCAGAGTCTGAATTGAAAAGTTCAAGGATCTTGTGTACAGCATTCTCTATGGTTGAAGAAAATATCAATACACATATTTAAATCAATGGATTAAAATTCTGTTCAGACAGAATATTATTTCAATTAATTTGGCTTTGACTCAAAGTGCCCTTCAATCTCACCCGATAAACGAGAGCTACACAAAGGATAAAGAAAATAAATAAGATCCCGGCCCAGGTTCTCGACAATTTACTTTTTCATTAATGTGAAACAAAGCTTTTATATTATGTGCGGCAAAAAAAAATTGACAAAATAATGTGCGAGACTGATTTAACATACATTTATAAGGACCAGGTATTACACTGAGTCATAAAGAAGCACATTTTATTCTTTTCCATTACTGTGATGTTAACTGTACATACATCTCTCAAAAAATGTATTCACACTTGTATGTAGGTGGCACAGGATCCACAAACTTCAACATCACCAAAAGCTATCCAAACAAAAATATTTTTGTAAGCCCAGTACTGAGGGATTCGTATCAGGATAAAGTGGGTCCCAGATCAGAACCGAGACCATACAGTTTCAGAGAACTTGGATCTTTATACGAAAGGGTCATTGAATAGGGATCTCTGACAAATCAAGAAGAGTAATTATCAAAACAATATGACATAAGCGATGTTCACATATTCCCGCTGCTAGTATTTAGCGGGTCTCCGCTAAATACTTAAGCTTTTTTCAGTGAAGGGAGATGCGTGAGCACCGCCACTTCCTGGTGACGCAGCCCCTGGTTACCCGATGTTGATCGTGGTAACCAGGTCACACATAAGGCTGCCTAATGTCCGCTTTCCCAGCTGCTAGCAGCGTTTCCCTGTCCCCTCAGCTTAAGAGGACACTAGGCAGCCTTATGTGTGACCTGGTTACCACGATCAACATCGGGTAACCAGGGGCTGCTTCACCAGGAAGCGGCGGTGCTCACGCATCTCCGCTTCACTGAAAAAAGCTAAGTATTTAGTGGAGACCCACTAAATACTAGCAGCGGGGATGTGTGAACATGGCCATACCCTAGATCATGGTTGACCGGGACTACTGTGTTGCCCTAATGGCACAGGATTGAGATATTACAGGAAGTGGGCTGAAATTTATCAAAGACACACCGTGCCTAATACAGGAACACTCAAATTACTCTCAGTATAACTGACAGGGTGCTTTAAATGACCTGTCGGTGGGTCTGCACAATTATTCACTGACTGAAGGTTCTCATAGAGTTGCATTGAGTTTTGACTTCTGGTATCCACCATGAAATACTGGAGCAGCCAGCAGTGGCAGAAGAAACAGAAGAGTGACACGAGCAACAGCGGTAATCGATGAAGAGGCCATTGGGCAAGTAAAAGACTAGGGGGCAGGATTTAAAGCACCACTCCAGTGGTGAATTAAGAAAAAACACTGGAGTGGTTCTTTTTACAGAAATGAATTCACTCTGCAACCTTATTTCAATAGAATTTGCCTTAATCCTCTTTTAATCATTCTTTAAAGAAAATCTCTTATCTCAGTGTTAACCTTAGCTAAACTGTTTACACTGCACCTCTCCATTGACTGTAAACTGACCTAGCATCCCACAAAAAATGGATAATCAAAACCCCATGGATCTTCAGCCTAGAAATCTGTGAGTCAAGGTTTAAAGTGGTCGTACATATTTGAGAGCAGAGTCTTGAGGCGCTCTATTACCATGGCAATCCCATGACTGCATGTATGAGATTTCCATACTAGCGGTCATGCGCTGAATAGTCTAAGGCTAGGGTCACACTTGCATCATTGATGTGCTAAAAGCATGCATAATGCATGAGGTCATATGACTATTAATTTACACAGGCAATACTGAAGTTTCAAGACAGCATGTGCATCACATGTTGTCATGATTTAGTAGTTTGAAGTCACATAGAGCATCTGCAGACTTTCCCTTCAAACTGCAATTTTTTCCATTTAACGCCACTGGGATTTTATTCTCTTTTTACTGTACAATATATGGTAAAGACAGTCATTAAACATTGTCATGGAAAAAACAAGACCTCATACAGTTATGTGAACAGACAACTAAAAATGTTATGGCTCTTTTAAGAAAAGTAGGAAAAAAATTAAATACAAATAGAAAATTGGCTAAGTGCCTAAAGGTAATCTGCCTCCGTTTTAAACACCTAATCTGACAGGTACAGATCCTCCATCTTTCATGAACATTGTATACCCCCGCCTCCACAACTGTAGGCATCTTTTTGCCTAAGCACAGTGTAGACAGAATGCTGCCAACCAGTTGTATGGGCAAAGTGTTATAGACCTTAGTATTCAGAGAACTGGTAGGTCTGAATTACATAAAACAGTACCGTATATACTCGTGTATAAGCCGAGTTTTTCAGCCCAAAAATTGGGCTGAAAAGTGCCCCCCTCGGCTTATACACGGGTCATACAGTATGCTGTAGGGGGTGCTGCACCGGTGGCTGGAGGAGGCAGGAGGGGGCCGCGGTGACCGCAGGCGGTCACGTGGGGCCGCCTCATTAGTGCAATGAATATGCACGGCATCCCCCCGTCCATCAGCGGCGGGGGGATGCCGTGCATATTGCACTACACAGCCCCCCCCCCTCCTTATTATGGGTCCCCCAGCAGTAATAAACAGCCCCCCCTCCTTATCATGTCTCCCCAGGCTGCAGCAGCTGTCAAAATAACAAACACTTTATACATCACCTTCTGGCGCAGCTCCTCCGGTCCCAGCTTCTTCTTCCTGCTTGTGCCGGTGTCATGTGACCGGGCGCAGGAGATGACGTCATTTCCTGCGCGCGGTCACAGAAGCTGGCACAAACAGGAAGAAGAAGCCGGGACCGGAGGAGCTGCGCCGGAAGGTGATGTATAAAGTGTTTGTTATTTTGACAGCTGCCGCAGCCTGGGGGGGGGACATACTAAGGAGGGGGGGCTGTGTGTTACTGGTGGGGGCCAGTATACCACCACTGGGGGGCCTGTTTACTACCACTGGGGCTGTATATACCTCTGGGGCTGCTGGATACTACCACTGGGGCTATATATACCTCTGGGGCTGCTGGATACTACCACTGGGGCTGTATACACCTCTGGGGCTGCTGTATACTACCACTGGGGCTGTATATACCTCTGGGGCTGCTGGATACTACCACTGGGGCTGTATATACCTCTGGGGCTGCTGTATACTACCACTGGGGCTGTATATACCTCTGGGGCTGCTGTATACTACCACTGGGGCTGTATATACCTCTGGGGCTGCTGGATACTACCACTGGGGCTGTATATACCTCTGGGGCTGCTGGATACTACCACTGGGGCTGTATATACCTCTGGGGCTGCTGGATACTACCACTGGGGCTGTATATACCTCTGGGGCTGCTGGATACTACCACTGGGGCTGTATATACCTCTGGGGCTGCTGTATACTACCACTGGGGCTGTATACTACCTCTGGGGCTGCTGTATACTACCACTGTGGCTGTATACTACCTCTGGGGCTGCTGTATACTACCTTTGGGGATGCTGTATACTACCTCTTGGTATGCTGTATATACCTCTGGGGCTGCTGTATACTAACTACTGGAGCTGCTGCTGTATATACCACTGGGGCTGCTGCTGTATACTACCACTGGGGCTGCTGTATATACCTCTGGGGCTGCTGTATACCACACTGCTGGGGGCTGTATACCTGTGCTGGGGTCCACCCTTGGCTTATACACGAGTCAATAGGTTTTCCCAGGTTTTGGGGGCAAAAGTAGGGGGGTCGGCTTATACACGGGTCGGCTTATACACGAGTATATACGGTAATTTCATGTAAGTTAGACATTGCCTTTACACCATGTTGGTCTGAGATGGGGTTGCAAATGCTTGATATCCTTGAATAAGGTTAACTCTTTGCCATGTTCTCCAAGCTATTCCTAAACAAAGTTTGCAGTGTGATAGTCTTCATTATTTTACTAAAAGAGACCACTGCTATAAGAGAGAATACCACTGACTGAAGGAGTATATTTAGTCTACAAACATGTTTAGGCAAGTGATATGTGTTATATAAATGACCATTAGAACCCAAGATTTCCCAGCAAAATATTGACTTGAGCATGACATTGCTTTGACATCACCAGTAGGGATGAGCAAACTTTTTGTGTTCGTGCATGGGGTTGCAGTTGTAAAGTAATGCAATAGTTAATTCTCCTGATATACTTACCGGGTCCCCGTTCTCACTTCCTGGTGTGACGCGTCACCGCGTCATTTCCGGCCCGCCCCTTATCATCTTGGCGTATATGATTGGCTATTGGAGCCAGTGACATGATGATGCATCCCGGAAGCCCGGAAATGACTCGGCACCGCGGCACAGCTGAAAAGGATAATGTGGACCCAATAAGTATAATTAGACACTTTAGTAACCATGTACTTGCTTGTAAACAGCAACCCTGGTAACGAAGCCAGGAAAAAAGCACAAGTTCGCCCATCCCTAATCAACAACTTTCCTTATACAGTTGATCATCCTAGTATCCTCTGTACCATAGGTAAAAAATACACATATACCATCCACATACTGTAAAAGAGAAATTAATTGCTATACTAAGCCAGCTTCTTCTCTAATGCACTGATCTAATTCTAATGCTAATGTGCTATTTAGGCTTCATAGGTGGTGGTCAGAGGTCAGTATAATGATTAAGGCTGATAAGGTTGTGACTGCTTGTCTGCTCCGTGATGGAGAGGGCCCGCCCACCCCAGCACCAACTTAGCTGGATGTGCATCCGAGGAAATGCATTGACCAATCAGGTCCCTGCACTGCAACACACAATGCCAGCAAAAAGACTCTGACATCTAGCACCGATTTACCTGTGACTTGGGGCACATGGAAGTGACATCATGCATCATCAAAGTAGGCAAGCATGATATCAGCTGATGGTCACTGTGCCAACAACAGAGGAGGATGCCGTGACGCAGGAGTCGGGGAGGTGAGTAAAATGTTTTATATATGTGTTAGATACAGAATACTATACCACGAAGGGGCCCAGGATAAAGACATTTATATCAGGAAGGGGCCAAGGGTAAGTATGTAAATGACAGGATGGGCAGATATTTACAAGGAAGGGCCCAGAATGGGAGAGCTTAGTACAGGTTGTAGGACATTACTATATAGAAAGAGGAAGGGGAGCCACACTTATGTTTTGATAGTATTTCGAACACTACAATGGCCAAAATCTGACCATCATACGGGGGTGTAGGTCCAAATTTTGCATTGAAGCCCATCTGACTCTAGTTACACCACTGGTCAGGATTGTCAATAAAATTCATTTTTCATAATATTCTAAGATAGAAATAGGTTAGCCTAAAATAACAAGTAAAGCGGATATAAAACTGTTTCAGGTAGTCTATTTAAGTTCTTATAAAACTTTTTATAATATTAATGTTCCTCTACCAACCAACTGCTGAGCAGTGACCTCTCTACTCACATTAGCCAAGACTGCTATATGTAAAGGTAACAAATAGAAAGAAAAAATGTACTTTTAGATAATTCGGAATAATAGAAGCATACAATCTCAAGGCTTCTGTGCCCTCATTTACCCACATATTTTCTGTAAAAAAAAACTATATGGAACACAAGTCTGCAACTTGTAAATTGATAAACTTTATGTATAAATATCTGGCTTCCTTTTAACTTTTTACCAACTTAGATAACTTTATCTTGTTATTGTGCATCATTTATCTACTGGTTACCTTCTTCCCCAGGAATCCAACTGAGTGGAGAAGCTGAAAAGTTTTCACTCTCCAACTGATTTAAAACAAAATTATATATATATATTTCTCTGTTTCTGTATATACATACATTATATATATATATGTGTGTATATATATATATATATATATGTATATAATTATATTTTGTTATTTTGTATATATATTTGTTTATTTTGTGTATATACATTGCAGAGGTCTGATGCAATGTGAATGTTTCATTGTGCCTTGCAGCAGTGCAAGGAGTTAATCCAAGTATATGTGTTATGTGTGCAGGAGTTAACACACCTCCTCCAGGAGTATGATGATGGCTGATATCATGTGACTTCTGACTGGTCACAGGATGTGATGTCAGCTCATGTCCCGGAGGCTGGAAAAGCCTGCTGCTGAGCACATGTGGCTGCAGTAGGCTCTGATGACGGACAAGTCCCGGCAGTGGAAGCTGGCTGAAGGTAACCTCATGAAATGGGGCTTGTGTATTGACAGAGGTCAGTGAATGAACTGTGCAGACAAACCCAACGTTTACAGTGATGGATTGAGTACAGTACTTGTTTATATCAAGTGGTTTATGTGGCTAAATAAACCAACAGGACTTGAGTTTCATATAAACGATTGCTGTGGGCTTGTATTACGCTGTCAAGTGAGTGAACCCCAACCCGCTTAGTGATCGCTACGTCACATTTGGTTTACAATGCGGGCATTGTAGCAGCCTTGTTGCTGGGAGCAACGGATGAGGCCTACAAGCTCGGTTGCTGGGGGCAACATCAAAGGTGCACGTATCTGGATTGTGGCAGCGGTGCAGCCTGGTTGCTAGAGGCAACCACATGACCAGCTAGGATACAAGCATCTGGCTGGTGGCTCGACGGGGTCCCGAAGTTTGCCACCGCTCTTGACCCAAATGCATGTGCGAGGAGTCAAGCAACTGGCTGTGAGACGTGGGCTCTGCTTGGTGAGCACTAATACACCACAGGCTGGAGATCCTGGTGGTACGGGCGGTACAACCAGGAAAGGATAGTGTAAATCTACTCCCCCTTCCCCCTAGACCATCGGGTACTACCCATTGGAGCGCCCCTCCTGTTTTTGTCTCATTACAGCTAGGGAAGCCTGGCAGCATGGAGGAGCTCCTGAAACACCTGCTGCAGAGCCAGCAGTAGCAGCAACATGTTGAGGGCTGCCCAAAAGGGAGTGGTGCCAAAAAAGGGTGCGGTGTCCCAAAAGGGGGTAGTTGCCCACAGGGGGTGGAGTCCCAAAAGGGGGTGGTGTCCCTAAAGGGGATAATGGCACAAAAGGGTGCGGAGTCCCAAAAAGTAGTAGTTGCCCAAAAGGGGGTGGAGCCTGCCAAGTCCAAAGCGGGGGTGCAGATGGACTGTAGCCAAGGTCAATTTTGGTTGTACTATGTGTGTCCAGTCTGCAATATGGACTTCCCACCCGGAGAGGTTCCACATGTGTGTTCCATGGAAGTCGATGCAGACGCCGTGACTGGACTCGTAGACTCTGGGAGCCTGGTAACCCTAGTGAGGGCCGCGCCTGATGTCTATCTGATCCCAGGAAGGAAGATTGAAATCATCTGCAATCATGGGGTCACTAAAGACTATCCGGTGTCCAGGGTGGTCCTTCGAGACGGCCAGGGACATTGCAAGCCATGATGTCGCTGTAGTCCCGAACTTAAGCTTTCCGGTGATAATAGGCCTGGGACTCTAGGCTGTTTTCAGACTTGTGGGTGAATGGAGCTCCTCTACAGCAGGAGGATGAAGGGCTCTCTGCTGATGGGTTTGTGTCCGATAAGGAAGTAACACCTCCCAAAATTGACGGTTCTGAGGTAGGGGTGACTAGTGAAAGTCATACGTCTGCACAACTTAGTGACCTGACGTCCCCTGAAGTGTACCACAGGATAACTGGTAGTGATGTGGTAGCTAAAAAGAATGGAGCTGACACCAAGTTAGAGAGTGACTTGGGGGTTCACCAGATGGTGAAGTGTGACATAGGCGCAAGAGGTGACTGTGACTCTGAGAAAGAAAGGGGGTACAGTAAGGAAGGACCCAGCAAGGATGGCAAATCCTCCCGTCGCAAAAGGAGCAAGTGCCACAAAGAAGCTGCCCAGGTGACCCCAGCTGATAATATAATGTCAAGCACTTCCATACCATGTGTGAGTTCTCTTCCAGACACCGAGAACATCAGGATGGAAGGTG